>CM053789.1:535985586-537260586 GCA_028749045.1 Cupressus sempervirens
CCACCTCAATAGGAGTTGAATGAGCATGTTAGACTTGACATCTACAGATAAAATGTTATCACAGCCTGGAGGAATCCCCTAGGTGGGCTCCGCTCATGCATGGCCTTCTATGTTGAGCACTTCCTTGATATCCAGGATGGGATCATCTTACGTCCCTGGTACCTCACTCGTTGTTGGACTCATGCTCTTCACATCTCCTTTGGATCTTTTAGGGTGGGATCTCACTGGTTACATATTTAGATTGATCACCATATTGGCAGGGAGGACAAGATCTGTTGGCTTTGTCACCTCAAGGAGGTTGAGACTGAATCTCGCTTTATTTTTTGTTTTCCCATTTACTATGAGATCCAAAGGAGATTTTTCTATTTGTTCAAGGAGTGTCAGTCTCTTCCTTCATTCTTTAGATATATTGACTAGCATTGTCTTGCACTCTATCTTCAGGAGATCATGCAGCTCCGCGAGAACACTATACAACTCCACCTTTGCTCGATATTGACTCCTACATAGCTCATCACCTCTTTCTTCAGTCTTATAGTTCCTACCCAAGGATCAAACTAGCCTCTCTACACTATCTCGGTTCACACCAGATCTATGAGACCTTGTAGAGATCACACTCGATAGTGTCCCTCTAGTAAACCTCAAAGGCAACCTTCCAGAGTACCTGATTGCTCTACTCTCCACCTTTCCATTCTTGATTACTTCTCACCCGTGACGAGTTCTTAGCTATTGTTATTCCTTTTTCTTGGTTCTTTTATTGTTTTGCTTTCATATTCTTTATGTGAACATTGTTTGGTGCTCTCCCATACTTGCATTTTCCCTTTATACTATTTATAGTCCCTTAAACCCTCATTGGTCTCCTGTTGGACATTAATAACTTTATCTTATCTTATCTTATCTATTTAAATTATATGATAATAAAATTTATTACCATATATTAGATCTTTTCTATAATTTAAATATCAAATTTATTTTAATATGAATATTTTTATTTACTTTATATTTATTTAAAAACTATTACAAGACAACAGGAATCTATAACATGATGATAAATTGTGAGCCTTTCATCTAAGAGGTCTTGTGTTCGAGTTTACTTAGATTGAACACATAAAAAATAGTTAGTCTCACTAAATAATAATAATAATCTAGGCTTTGGCTCGTTACCTATCAAAAAAACTATTATGAAAAATTATGATTAACAAAGAAAAATTAGAATTAAAAAATTGAGGAAAATATAATGTTTAACTACCTTTCATTTGTGTTGCATTTATTGTTATATTTATAATAAAAAATCTGAGTGCAATTAACATACTAAACAACTCGCCCTTGGATTCTGCCTTTGCTTCTCGTGTGTCAGGTCAAGACAAAGAGGAAAAGAAAGATAATGTGGAATCTAATAAAGTTAATTCCTCTCTTGGAGAGAAGGTAGGGTCCTCAAAAAAAAAGACCTGGTCTTCACTTTTAGGCAGGAAACCAACTGGCAAATCTTCTTTCCCGCCGGTGACTTCTAAGACTAGTTGGGAGAAAGGTGAGTTCCAAGTCTTTACCCTTGACCCCTTAGTGGATTTCTCTATTTCCTCCATGGATTTCACGTTGGTGGGAAAATTTCTGGGGGCAAGACCAGATCTAGATTCTCTAAGGAAAATGGTTAAGAGGAAATGGGCTATACACAGGGAGGTGGACATAGCTCCTATGCTGAATGGTTTTTTCTGTTTATTTTTAACTGTAAGGAAGATATGAATCTGGTTTTCTCTGTGGAGGTCCTTGGTCTTTTGGAAAAATTTCTCTTACAATCAAAAAATGGGAGCCTAATATAGTTTTATCAGATTCTTTTTTCCTAACTACCTCGATTTGGGCCAAACTGCCTAGAGTCCCTCTTGAATTCTGGTATGAGGACATTTTTAAGGGTATAGCTAGTTCTTTTGGTGAACTGGTGGCTCTGGATAATGCTACTGCGACCAGATCCAAACTCCAGAGTGCTAGACTGTATGTGAAGGTGGCGGATCTGAATCATCTCCCAGAAAAGGTGCATTTAATTTCTAAGCTTGGTAAGAAAAACCAAGTAATCATTTTTGAAGATCTTCCTAATGCTTGTTATGCTTGTAAGAAATAGGGTCATTTGGTTAAAAATTGCCTCTCCAAGAGTAAAATCCACTTGAGTAGTGAGAAGGAAGTGAAAAAGACTAAGGTTCAGCAAAAGAAGGTTTGGAAACCTAAAGACGTTCATCTCAAAGAGAAGAAAGAGAATGAGAACTCAAAAGCTCCACCAGCAGTTGTGGATATTGTCTCTGAGCTTCTTCTCGAGGATGGGGCTAGACTCGTGCCTGAGATGAAGAACATGAACTCTGAAAAAGAAGTGAATGGCTTACAACTAGATCCCATCTTGCCTAAACAAGGTATAGATGACTTGTCGGATTTATCAAAGAAAATTGTTCTTTATCAAAAGATGGAGGATAAATTGGGTGATCTTGATGAGATGACAGAGCTTGAGGAAGGAGAATTCTTGGCTGAATCTGGAGCTCATAGTGAGGATGATGGAACTCAGCCTAGGGAGATGCAGGTTTTTGTCCCTTTATTTTCCCATAATACCCTTATTAAGGACCCTCCTGTCCTAGAAGCCGTCAAAGAAGATGGAGTAATCTCAAAGCTTAAACCAAATTCAAGGAAAAGGGTTGAAAAAAAGAATAACATAAAGGGGGTCGAGAATCGAAGCAGTAAATTAGAATTGCATACTAAAGTGAATCCCAAATCTTCGACCCTGGTAAAACTTGGAAAAAAAATAGACCAGCAATCCAAGGTGAAACCAGATGTTGGGTCTCCGGATGGATGTGGAAGGAAATCTTCTAAGAAAACCAAGGAGTTAGAAAGCTTGTAGAATATTGCTGATGGTTGTCAAGCAACTATTCTGGATTATACCCCTAAAATATGGAAATGAAAATTATTACCTGGAATATTAGAGGGTTGAACAGTTACCATAAACTAGATGTTAGAAATTTTGTTAGAGAACAAAAACTTGATTTTCTTCTGCTACAGGAAACTAAGATGAACAAAGAGAAAGCAGAGCAGATAAAAGCTTTTAAAAATTATTCTATAAATGCTAGTAGTTCAGAAGGTGCTTCAGGGGGAACCCTGATGCTATGGAAAAAAAATTTCTTTGTTGGGACTATTTTGAGTGCTAGTAAATACCTTATGATTGCTAAAATTACTAGTGTTGATCAAAAAGAGGACTGGTATATTGTGAATATATATGCGCCCAACATGAAAAGCCAAAGGAAGAAGGTTTGGGACTCTATATCCAATTTTAAAAGAATGGATTGCTTTGGACGGTGGATAATCATGGGAGACTTCAATGTCCCTCTTTATGACCATTAAAAAATGGAAGGTAATGCTACCCAGCTTGAAGGAAGAATGGACCTTAGGGAGTTTATAAACAAAGAGGGCTTAATGGATATGGATCTTCAAGGCATTCAGTTTACTTGGAGTAATAAGAGAGTTGGCAATGATTGTATTCAGGCAAGGCTTGACCGTGCTCTTATCTCTCTTGATTGGACAAAAGATTTCATCTGCAAGTTGGAAGCCCACCAGAAAATTGGTTCTGATCATTTCCCTCTTATTTTTGCTGCTAATAAGCTTAGTCCTAAGATGAATTTTCCTTTTAGATTTGAGAAGATGTGGATGCAGCACCCTCAGTTTGAAATAAAAATGGAAGAATGGTAGAACATCAAAATTGATGGTACTGCTCTCTTCAGAGTGACTTCTAAACTTAAAAATGTCAAAAAGAAAGTCAAAATTTGGAACAAACACTGCTTTGGGAACATTTTTGAGGATAAATCTATATTGAAAGAGGATATCCAAAAAATCCAGGATATAATTCAGAAGGAGGGATATACCCCAGACCTTCTTTTAGAAGAAAATGAAAAGCTGACTCAATACCATGACATTATTACTAAAGAAGAGATCTACTGGAGGCAAAGATCAAGATTGATATGGCTGACTGAAGGAGATAAAAATACCAAATTTTTCCATCTATCCACTCTGAAGCATAGAGCCAAATCTCACATTTCACATCTTATGAAGGGAGATTTGAAGATTGAGGAGGATAAGGGCATCATGGATGAAATGGTGACATTTTTCTCTGGTCTTATGACAGCTGACCCCAACATCAATATGGAACACTAGGTTGAATTCCTCAGAGTGATCCCCACTCTGGTTTTAAAGGATCAGAACAAATTGTTAATCTCAATTCCTAAGAATGATGAAATTTTCAAAGTTGTTTGTTCTCTAGGAGGAGAGAAAGCTCCTAGACCTGATGGCTTTCCCATGTTTTTCGTTTAGAAACTTTGGAAACTTGTTGGGAAAAATCTTTGTGATGCGGTGAAGGAATTATTTGGAGCAAAACAAATGCTGAAGGAAGTCAATTCCACCTTCCTGTGCCTGATTCCTAAGAAAATTAGAGCTTATTTGCTTGATTAGTTTAGGCCGATCAGCCTTTGTAATTCTTTCTATAAAATTATCTCCAAAGTTCTTACTTCTAGATTGCTTCTGGTGACCCCTTTGATCATTGCTGACCAACAAAATGGCTTCACTCCAGGTAGACAAATCCTCAATTCTGTTATTTCTACTCATGAGAATATTCATTCCTTATCTTGTTCTAACAATCAAGGATTTGTAATGAAAGTGGACGTTGCTAAGGCTTATGACAGAGTTGATTGGTCTTTTCTCTCAAACATTTTGATTGCCTTTGGCTTTGACAACAAGGTTGTTGGACTGATTCATCAGTTGATCTCTACTTCTTCTATTGTTGTCCTAGTTAATGGTAGCTTTTCTCATTTTTTTAATCCCTCTCAGGGATTGAGACAAGGGGACCCTTTATCCTCATCCTCTTTGTTATTATGGCTGATTATTGGGGAGGTACATTGGGGATCTGGTGCATAAAGGAGTTATTAAGGGATTGCAACCCTCTTCACATCCTCTTATATGTTCTCATGGCCAATTTGTTGATGATACCATCTTTATGGGGAAATCTGAAGTTAGGGAAGCCAAAAATTTGAAGCAAGCAATAAATCTTTATTCTTCTGCCTCAGGCCAACTGGTTAACTAGAATAAAAGTGTTGTGTTTTTTCTCAATACCCCTATTCTTAGACAACATAAAATTGCCAAAATCCTTGGATGTTCTGTAGGTTCTTTCCCTTCTTCCTATCTGGGTATGCCTTTAGGCTTGAAAGCTCAGGATTCCTTCTGGGAAGACCTTATTAACAAATTCAGCAAGAAATTGGTTGGTTGGAAAGGGAACCTTTTAAGCTAGGCTGGTAAATTAATTCTTCTTAAAGCTTCTCTCCAAAGTATACCAACTTATGCTTTAAGTCTTTTTAAAATCCCCACTAAATTTTCTGAGGCTATTGACAAAATTCAAAGGAATTTTTTATGGACTGGTTCAGAGGAAAAAAAGAGAATGCCTTTAATTGCTTGGGACCAAGTTTTTAAACCGGTCAAGGAAGGTGGACTCGGCATCCAAAAAATCAGAAGCATGAATAAAACTCTTCTAGCTAAACAAGGATGGCGTGTTTTCCATGAAAACAAAGAGTGGAGTACCATTTGGAAACACAAGTACCTTCTTAATTTTGTTTCTCTTTCTGATTTCTTCTCTTCTTCTGATGTTATTCATCCTTCCTCCATATGGGGAGCTGTGCAGGGAACAAAAAAAATTCTTGGAGAAGGGTGCTCTTGAAAAATTGGTAATGGGATTAGGGTGAGATTTTGGGAAGATGTCTGGGTTAAGGATCACCCCCTGATTGAAGATGTTCAAGATATGACACAAGTTGACTTATGCAAGCAGAGATATGGCACTCTTGTTAGTCATTACTGGTAGAATGACTCTTGGGTGAACTTGAAGGACATTGATCAAAGCTTCAATCACATACAATTATCTCTCCATGCTGTTTCTCTCCATCCTTGTTTTGAGGATGAGATTATTTGGTATGTTGATCCTAGTGGGCAATTCAAAGTTTCTTCTTTCTTTGTTTCTAAGGAGAAGGAAAATCTTCCCTTTTGGTCTCAGGCTTGGACTAAGGGTCTCATTCCTAAAATTAACATCTTCTTTTGGGTCCTGCTCCAAAATAAAATTCTGACCCTTGATAACTTGCAGAAAAGAGGTATAAATTTGGTGAATACGTGTATTTTATGCAAGAATGGATTTAAAGATAAAGACCACCTGTTTCTGAACTCCTCTTATACCCAGCATGTCTGGACTGAGATCCTTATGTATTGGAACTTGACCTAGGTTCATCAAAACAATGTGGAATCTTCTTTTAAAAGTTGGAAATGCCCTTCTAAGAATTTTGATGTTCAATTCCTATGGAAAATTACTCTTCCTCATCTCTGGTGGGGTATTTGGAAAGAAAGAAATAATAGAATTTTTAGAAACAGAGAGGTTCCAGGATGGGTGCTTAGTTAGAATATTATTAGAGCTTTTAAGGAGAATTTCAAATCTCTGAAGAGCCCTAATCAAACCTTTCCTGTTGATAATCCAATGCTTTCTGAAAATCCTAAACTTCAAACTGATAACCCAAGATTGACCATCACTTGGAGTTTCCCCCCTTATGGTTGGATTAAAGGAAACTTTGATGGTGTTGGTAAGGGCAACCCGAGAAGTGCGGGTTGTGGAGGTGTGTTGAGAGATCATATGGGAAATGTTAAAGATGCTATAGAAATCCCTATTGGCAGGACTAATAGTCACATTGCTGAAGCAACGGCTGCCCTTTATACTATGAAAATTGCCATGGATTTGGGATGTCTGAATTTATGGTTGGAAGGTGACTCTCTAAATATTGTTAATATCTTGAATAATAAAAGTTTTATCTCATGGTCGACAGAGGCCACAATCAAGGAGATCAAATACTTTATTCAAAATTTTGAAAAAGTTGTCATATCCCATACCTTTCGGGAGGCCAACGGTGTTGCTGATTGGATTGCCAACTATGTTGTCCTAACGGGGCAAATGGTGAGGTGGACCAATGAATTAACTAACCAAGATGATCTCAAAGCAATTATTCATTATGAAGCCATCCATGAGCAAGTGGAAAAGATTTCTAAAGATAAGAAAGTTAATGATTTCATGGAGTGATCATATTATTGCTAGATTTTCTTCCCCAAGGAAGTACACTCAAATGAATGCGATGTGGTTTTTGCATGTATCTCCGAAAAAGGGAGTCTCTTTTGATGGGATGAAAAACAGTTTTCATTTTAACCCTTTCACTCTCTACATCTGGTTACTCTGGTTTGAGTGCGTTGTCTATTCTCTATAGATGGGTGGCGAACCGCGCAAGAAGGAACCAAAAAAATGTGATGCCTGGAAGGCTCGTGAGGATGTATGGAAAATTTTGCAGAAAGGAAATGTGACTTGTTATCTGGAGCGACTCAATGGTTTTAAGCCACACATCACTACAACTTTCTTTAAGAACTAGTCTAATGACAAAGTCACTCTCCATGGTGTTTCTGTGAAACTTACAGAGGATTTTATTGTAGAGATCATGGGGCTCCCCACGGTGGGCATAAAATTTGCCAAGCAAACCAGTATTATGACAAGCAAGCTTAGCCACATCATCCTCAACATGTCTTTTTCTTGTTCTCAACCTCGATCCTGAAGATATCAAATTTTCTAAGAGATATAACAAGTTTACCAGAACATGCCTCTATAAACTCTATCTTAGGATAGACATCACCAAAACTTACATAACTTCTTCTAAACTTATCCTTTCTTCTTCTGATGTTAACTACATATGCTATATACTCAAAAGTATCTCCCATAATCTCAGATAGTGTAAACACTCAACTAGTTGTCCGTACCAACTTGATCTTTCTATTGTTCTTCTGTTAGATACCACAAAAAATTGCTACGTTGACATCAATGACAAACTTGGTCATGAATGTAACATATCATCATATTAACATATCTACAGTACTCCCCCATAGGAATATCATCAGCATTCATGCTTCTAACCAATCTTCTAACACTCTTATGTTTTAATGAAAAGGAAAAGTTCTACAAAAACTCAATCCACTTCATGTGTCTTTAATTCAACTTATTCTAACTTCCCAAACACTGCAAAAGTTTATGGTTAATATATTACACAAAATATTTACGCATCAAATAATGTCTCGACTTCTTCAACACTTGAATAATAGCATATAATTATTGATCATAAACTGAAAATTTTCTCTTAGCATCATTCAATTTCTCAATAAAGAAAGCTATAGGTCTTCCTTCTTGACTCAAAATAGCTCCAATGAAACTTCCACTAGCATCACATTTAAATTGAAAAGCTTTACTGAAATTAGGCAAGGCAAGTGTAAGTTATTCTACAATCTTTTGTTTCAATGTTTTAAAACTTTTTTGTGCTCCATGTGTCCATTTGAAATCCTTTTTATCTCCTATCATAGTCTCAGTCATGGCATTACAAATAGAACTAAAACTTTTGATCAACTTCCTCTAAAGACTTGCCAACCCATGAAATTATCTTACCTCCCCAATGTTCTTAGGTGTTGGCCAATCAAGAAAAACTTTCACATTTTCAAGATCCATCTTCAAACTATCAGCTGAAATGAGAAAACCAAGATAGACAATTTCTTTCTTCATAAATGAACATTTCTTTAGATTAATCAATAGTTTCTCATCCTTCAATCTCTTCAATACTTGTCTGACATAATCAAGATGCTCTTCTTTAGCCTTACTGAATATCGAAATTTCATCCACATATACAATCACAAATTCAAGCAGGAATCTCTTCAAAACCTCATTAATCATCCTCATAAAAGTATTGAGTGCATTATTTAAACCAAAAGGCATAACCAACCATTCATAAAAACCCTCATTAGTTTTAAAAGTAGTTTTCCATTCATCTCCTTCTCTAATTCTGATCTGATGATAGTTTTTCAAACTAATCTTGGTAAAATACTATGTTCTACTCAAACTATGCAATATATCATCCATCCTAGGCAAAGAAAACCTATATTTTATTGTTATCTTGTTTATAGCTCTAGAATTAGTGCACATTATCCATTCTTCTTAGGTGCTAACATAGTAGGTACTGCACAAGGACTCAAACTTCCTCTAATCATACCCTTCTTAAGAAACTCTTTTACTTGTCTATTCAAATCATCATTTTCATCAAGTTTCAATCTATATGATGCTTTATTAGGTAAACTAGCTCTGGGTATTAGATCCATACAATGACTTATGCTTCTCACAAGTGGTAAATCATTAGGCACATTATTAGAAATAATGTCTTGAAATTTCTCTAACAAGGATTCAATCTCAGGTGCATGTTCTAACTCATCTTGTTTCTTGATCTTTCTAGGAATTAAATAGAAACAAATGTATATTATGTTCTTTCTTATCTCTAGCAAATTGATTACCTTGAACCATATATGATTTGACTATGGTGTAGTGAATCTCCTCGGCTTTTTCTAGTTCCAGTCTATCCAAATATTATATTGATTCAATCTACCAGCATGCAAAGTTTTTCTATCATACAGCCAAGGGTTTACCCAAAAGAATGTGACAACAATCCATAGGCATGATATCACACAAGACTTCGTGATGATAATTACTAATGTTGAATTTAGCAAGGCATTTCTCACGTACAAATAATTTATGCTCCTTCTGGATCCAAGCCATGTGATAAGGTATATGATGTCTCAATGTCTACAACAACAACTTGTTAACTAGTTCCTCATATACAAATTATTAAAACTTCCACTATCAATCATTACCTTGCAGCATTTTCCAGCTATCCTACATCTAATTTTGAACAAACTTCTTCTCAAAAAAAGTTCTCCATCAATTTCGACATTCAACAAGATCATTCTTAACATTAGGTTCTCACTATTTTTAGGTTCATTGGGTGCTTCAATAAATTTCTCACAAGTCAAAGTGCTTATGTTGTTACCTCCAATCTTCTTTCCAGATTTAGTACATTCAAAGTCTCCATGTCCTTCTTCACCACATTTGTAACAAGTACCCTTAAACCAATATCTTTCCTCTCTTTTACCACCATCATTATTCCTAGAGTAACCTATATAGCTACCTCTAGTGTAATTATATCTTTTACCAACAGGTTCTTCCTTCCATTCTATTTTTCCTTTATCTTGGATTGCATTGTTAGATCTACTACCTTCTCCCTATGTTATGCCCCTGTGTCTCTAAAATCTGCTACCTACGTCCTCTATGTCTCTAATCATGTCTCTTCACCATTCTTTCTTTATGCTTTAAAGTGTATTGATATACTTCTCCACTATCCATCTTACCATAGCTAATATCATCTTGAATTGATATCCTTAAGCCATTAAGGTATCTAGACACTTTCTCAACTTCATCATCTATATGTCTAAATATGATATCCAATCTATAAAATTCCTTTGTATATTCCTTCACACTTATGTCCTTTTGCCTTGAATTTTTCATTTTCCTCAATAAGTTAACTTGGTAATCTATAGGGAGAAACTTCCTTTTTATCTTTACAATCATCCTCATCCATGTCTTGATCTTTTTCTTTCCCCTTTTTTGTCTCTAAGTTTGTGAATGATCCCACCAAAGTGAAGCATGACCCTTCAACTTTGTGACTACTATCGTAACCTTATTGAAATTAGATGTACCATCATGCTCAAAGTATTTATCCATCTCAGTGATCTAGTCGAATAAAGTATTAGTCTCAAGTTTTCTATCATAGCAAGAAACTTCAAGAGAAGGTCTAGCATTCACCCTAGACAAAACTTTTAGAAGCCTTTCCTCATCTTTCTCAACCTCAGGTTTAGGATTAGGATTTGGTGCTTCCTCTACATGACCCCTAACATCTAATAGATGTGCACCTCTTCTTTGTGTTGTGATGGGGACACAACCCAAGAACAAAATGGACACAACAGAAAAGGGAAATTATATTAACTAAGAAAATAAGCTAGTACAAATAGTATAGAGAAAATAAACTTCAGAACATGCCCTAAGGGCTTACAATAGCATAAATGTGGAGAATATTTCTCCTTTTAGCACCTCCTCTCAAACTCCACTCCGAACTGCCTTTTACAATGCCGAAAATCTCCTTAAATAGACCCCTGAGGGTTAAGGACTAGGAGTACATTCTAGAAAGTGCTAGTAGGCATCCACCGACAAAATAAAAGGTTCCGAAAGCTGCGTTAGAAGTCGGTGCAAATCTAGAAGAATCCAGAAACGGTAATAAAACTTCTGGGAGGCATAACTTTTGAACCGTAGCTCCGATTGACGAACCGTTTACATTTTCGAAAAGCTCTCAAAGCGCTCTATAGCCCTATGGATGAGCTTTGCTCGTCCCCCATTTTTGACCCTTTTCAAGGTCATTTAATGCCCCAAACCTGACTTTGAAGCATTCTTAGGAGGTCTCCAAAACCCAAAAAATTGCAATAACTTTCAAACCGTGGGGCCTATTGACCTGATTCTTTTTTTGGAATGCTCTAAATCATGATTACATTCATCTAGCCAATTCACACCTTCTAGTTTACCGAAATGATGGCCCAAATATATGCTCCTATTTTTTTGAGATTTTCAAACAGACTGATAGTTGAACTATGAGAGTTGGAACCTTTATTTGAGCCAAATGGGTATCCAAAAATGTAAAGACATGAAACAGAAACTAAGTCTAAGTACATTTTTTGGGTGACACAGGATTGCCCTTATACCTTTGGATGCTCCTGCATCAGACACCCAGGGTAGATTGAAAAGTGACCCTTTCACTTTATGGATGGTAGAGGAAATCCCAAATGGGAAACCTCAGCTGTTGAAATCCAAGTTGAGTCCTCGATCGGCCGTCCTTTCCATTTGACCAAATACTTTTCATACTGCCTATTTCTGGTACTCCTACCCACACGATAATCTAGAATGTCTTCTATCTCCTCCTTCTTAGAAGCAAGAATTGGACATGGCTCTAAAACTAGCTCCTCATCTGCACCATCATCATGATACTCTGTTAAATCTGCAATGTTGAAAATGGGAGAAATGTGAATACCATCTGGCAGCTCCACGTCATATGCATTTTCTGAGTCATGTTTCTTCAAAACTTTGCAGGGGCCAAATTTCTTCATTTTCAGCTTGTTGTAAGTACCAACTGGAAATCTTTCTTTTCATAAGTGCACCATGACTAGATCCCCTACTTGGAATTCCTTATGTCTTCTCCTTTGATCAGCCCTAGCTTTATACTCTTGATTCATCTTGATAATGTGTGCGTAAACATCCTCATGTAGACGCTTGATGTGTTCAGCAAATTCCTCAGCTTCAGCACTTGTCCTCTCCCCTTGTTCTATCTTCCTCAATTCTGGTGCAGTCCTTGGGCTATTCCCATATACAATTTGAAATGGTGATTTTCCAGTACTACTATTTATAGAGTTATTATAAGCAAACTCTACCTGTGGTAGAATCAAATCCCATCCCTTGGGCTTATCTCCAACTAAACATCTCAGCAAATTGCCCAGACTTCTATTTACCACTTCTGTTTGGCCATCAGTCTGTGGGTGATGCGTGGAACTGAATTTCAAGTTTGTTCTCAACTTCTTCCACAATGTCCTCCAGAAATACCCCACAAATTTAGTATCTCTGTCAGAAACTATACTCCTTGGGAGACCATGTAGTCTTACCACCTCTTTGAAAAATAAGTCTGCAATATGGACAGCATCATGAGTTTTGTGGCATGGAATGAAATGTGCCATTTTGGAGAACCTATCAACCACCACGAATACTGAGTCATTACCCCTTTGTGTCCTTGGCAATCCAAGAACAAAATCCATACTTATGTCCTCCCATGGCCTTGATGGAATAGGCAATGGCTGATATAGGCCAGTATTTTGACTAAACCCCTTGGCAACTTGACAAACCTGGCAACTCTATACAAACTTCTTCACATCCTGTGTAATTTGAGGCCAAAAATAATGTTCTCTAAGAATGGCAATGGTCTTATCCCGACCAAAATGTCCTACCATCCCTCCACTGTGTTTCTCCTTAATCAGATTTTCCCTCATGGAACTCCTTGGAATGCACAATTGACTACCTTTGAACAACATGCCATCCTAAATCAAATAGTCTAACCACTTGGTTCTATCTACAGCAACAGGTTCTTTATAAGCTTTTCATGCTTCAGCAAAATCAGGATCCTCGGGGTACAAATTCTTGAGTTCATCAAACCCAACTACTTCAACCTGCATTGTTGTAAGCAAGAACTATCTCCTACTTAGTGCATCTGCAACCCTGTTAGATTTTTCACTTCTATGCTTCAACACAAATGTATAACTCTGCAAGAATTCTACCCACTTCATATGCCTCTGATTCAATTTACCTTGGCTATTTAGGTACTGTAATGCCTGATGATCAGTATACAAAAAAAATTCCTTTGGCAATAAATAATGCCTCCATTTCTTTAAGGCCTGAACTATTGCATAGAACTCTTGATCATAAACAGAATACTTCTTCTTTGCATCATTCAATTTTTCACTAAAATATGCAATAGGCTTACCTTCTTGGCTTAATACAGCCCCAATAGCGCTACCACTAGCATCACAATCCACCTGGAATACTTTTCTAAAATCTGGAAGTGCCAACATAGGTTGTTCAGTCACCTTCTTCTTCAGCAATTCAAAACTTCTCGCAGCTACTGCAGTCCATTTGAACTCTTTTCTATCCCCTCTTATTGTATCAGTTAGGGGTGCACATATGCCACTGAAATTCTTAATAAACTTCCTGTAAAAACTAACCAGACCATGAAATGATCTTACCTCAGTAGCAAACTTTGGAGTAGGCCATTCCAAGATGGCTTTTACCTTCTCTGGATCCATTTTGAGACCTTCAGGTGATATAACAAATCCCAAATAGACTAACTCCCTTTTTGCAAAGACACGCTTCTTTAGATTAATTAACAATTTCTCTTCCCTTAGCCTTTCAAGGACACAATGAATATGCAGTAAATGTTCTTCCAAAGTCTTGCTGAAAATTAAAATATCATCCAAATAGACAATAACAAATTTTCCCAAGAACTTCTTAAGTACCTCATTCATGAGCCGCATGAAGGTGCTTGGGGCGTTCGTCAATCCAAAGGGCATGACCAACCACTCATAAAGGCCCTCCTTGGTCTTGAAGGCTATTTTCCACTCATCTCCTTCTCGAATCTGTATCTGATGATAGCCACTCTTTAGATCTATCTTTGTGAAGTACTGAGCTCCACTCAAGCAGTCCATAAGATCATCCATCCTTGGTAAAGGAAATCGGTACTTGATGGTTATCCTATTTATAGCTCAAGAATCTGTACACATCCTCCACTCTCCATCCTTCTTTGGTGCAAGTATTGCAGGTACTGCACATGGACTTAGGCTCTCTCGAATCAAGCCCTTCCTCAGCAACTCCTGAACCTGTCTATTTAGTTCCTCTGTTTCAGTAGGAGTCATCCTGTGAGCAGCTTTGTTAGGCAAACTAGCTCCTAGAATCAGATCTATCTGATGACCGATTTGCCTTACTGGTGGCAATCCATCTAGAACATTATCAGAGATAATATCTCCAAATTTCCCTAGTAAATCTGAAACTTCAAATGGTATTTCACTACTACCTTCTTTATCTTTCCTAGGAATCAAAGCATAGCACATATTCTGATGTTTCATGCCATCTAAAAACTTCCTTCCATGAACAAGACAAATCTTAGCACTGCTACATACCTTTTCACCTTCCTTTTTCATGGGCTTCAATTTGTGGCGAACTCGATCCTTTGTCAGAGAGTATGTGTTTGCATGTCCATCATGCACTGCATGTCTATCAAACTGCCATGGTCTACCTAATAATAGATGGCAAACATCCATCAAAATAACATCACAAAGAACTTCATCATGGTAACTCCCAATTTTGAATTTTACTAAACATTGTTCACTTACCAGGACCTTATGATCATCTTTTACCCAAGAAATCTGATAGGGCTGGGGATGTTTCACCCTCTTGAGCTTCAGCTTAGAGACCATCTCTTCTGATACCAAGTTATCGGTGCTATTACCATCAATGATCACATCACAACACTTATCCTCACACTTGCATCTGGTACGGAACAAACTCCTCCACTGTCCTGGTTCATTTTCACCGCTTAGTAGGACTCTTTGATTTACCAAGGTATCTCCTCTTTCTGCATCCTCTGAATGTGATTATTGTGCATCCTCATCCACATGAGCAACCCTAGCTTGGCCATCAGTTCTCCTATCTGTCCTTCCTTGTCGTTGAGGGCATTCAAAGGCACGATGACCTTCTTCATTGCAATGGAAATAGGTACCATGGAAGCGTCCTCTTCCTTGTCCATGTCCTCTACCTCTTCCTCTTTGATTTCCAAAGTGTTGATCATGGGAGCAGTTGAAACCCTCATTCCTCTGGTTTCTACTAGTACCCACATCTTCATTTTTCTTTTAGGTTTCATTGCGGCCTCTAGATGATCTACCGCTTCCCCTTCCTCCTTAACCGCGCCCTCTTTGTCTTCCTTCAAACCTTTTACTCAGCTTCTCTTCAACTCGTAGGGAAAACTGGTATGCTTCTTCAACGCTGGTCATTCTTATCAAAATTAATTCCTCCTAGATGCTAGGTCGCAACCCACTGATATAACGAGCAACCTTCTCCTTATTTGCTTCTGCATGCCCCGCTTTAATCAAGAGTCCATAAAACTCCTCTGTATATTCTTGGACTGATCTTCCTACTTGCTTTAACCCATGCATCTTCTTAAATAGATCAAGCTTGTAGTCCACAGGAATGAACTGCTTCTTCAATTTGTCCACA
This sequence comes from Cupressus sempervirens, assembly GCA_028749045.1. NCBI lineage: Eukaryota > Viridiplantae > Streptophyta > Pinopsida > Cupressales > Cupressaceae > Cupressus > Cupressus sempervirens. The sequence continues at coordinate 536,001,395 of CM053789.1, forward strand.
ATGCGATCCCATGTTGTGATCTTATCCTTTCCTCTTCTAAGTCTTTCCAGTTGAACCTCTTGCCACCAGATTTTGGCATGGCCTTTTAGTTTGGCCTTTGCAAACTTAACCATATCTGGGTCCCTTATATCCTCATACTCAAAGTATTCTTCCAGTTCATTGATCCAATCGATCAACTCATCTGGTTTCAGATTTCCTGAAAATATACCCACTTCAATTTTAGGTCTTTTCCCAAACTTAGTAATGGCCCTAAAAAGCCTTTCCTCTACAGGATTCAGAACTTCCCCGTCAACTTCCTCTTCTGGTCCCATTACTTCCTCTTCATTGTCATCCTCACTGTTGTCACCTGCGGCAACATTTGCTCCTCTACGAAGCTCCTCTTACAATACTTGTACCTGCCTCTGGAGGGCTCTAACCTCCTCAAGATCAATAGCTCTGGCCCTTCCACCATGCTCTCTTCGTGGAGGCATCTTCTAACTCGATCCCACAACCACACAGTCTTGGTGCAAACTGCCTCACAGTCGGCGCTCTGTCTACACACTCAGGAAAACTCGCTCTGATACCACTTGATGGGAACACAACCCAAGAATAGAATGGACACAACAGAAAAGGGAAATTATATTAACTAAGAAAATAAGCTAGTACAAATAGTACAGAGAAAATAAACTTCAAAACATGCCCTAAGGGCTTACAATAGCATAAATCTGGAGAATATTTCTCCTTTTAGCACCTCCTCTCAAACTCCACTCTGAACTGCCTTTTACAATGCCAAAAATCTCCTTAAATAGACCCCAGAGGGTTAAGGACTAGGAGTACACTCTAAAAAGTGCTAGTAGGAATCCACCGACAAAATAGAAGGTTCTGGAAGCTACATTAGAAGTCGGTGCAAATCTAGAAGAATCTAGAAATGGTAACCAAACTTCCGGGAGGCATAACTTTTGAACCGTAGCTCTAATTGACAAACCGTTTACATTTTCAGAAAGCTCTCGAAGTGCTCTATAGCCCTATGGACAGGCTTTGCTCGTCCCCCATTTTTTGACCCTTTTCAAGGTCATTTAATGCCCCAAACCTGACTTTGAAGCATTCTTAGGAGGTCTCCAAAACTCGAAAAACTGCAATAACTTTCAAACCGTGGGGCCTATTGACCTGATTCTTTTTCTAGAATGCTCTAAATCATGATTACATTCATCTGGCCAATTCACACCTTCTAGTTTACCGAAATGATGGCCCAAATACATGGCACTGATAGTTGAACTATGAGAGTTGGAACCTTTATTTGAGCCAAATGGGTATACAAAAATGTAAAGACATGAAACAAAAACTAAGTCTAAGTACATTTTTTGGGTGACATTGGATTGCCCTTATACCTCTGGATGCTCCTGCATCATGTTGTCTCCATATATTTAAGTCTCATTGAAATTTTCCTGAACATGTCCATAGCATTATCAACATTTTCTCTACCATGAACCACCTTGACAATAGTTCCTACAAGATCGTAACCTTCTACAACCTATAGGTTAAATTTTAGATTTTCCACTCTATAACCATTTTCAACAAGGTTATCAACAATCCAATCCACAAGAAACAACTCTCATTGATACCACTTGATGCAAAGGTTATACAACAGTTGTCAAATATCCATTTGAAACTTGTGGAAAAAAACTCAACTTAAACCTTCTAACACTCCTCTACCAATATATGCACACTGAAGCTATACATAATTCAATGAAACCACAAAGAATAGAAGGAAATATGCAATATATTTGTAGGTGTAATTATTTCACTTCATGTAAAAGAAAACCACAACATGCTTGACTGTGAGGCCTTCCAAATTGTGGTCTCTTATAGAATAAGAATCATACAATTTTAGAGCCTCATCTTGCATCCTCTATCTCCTCTCTATCTTCTACCATTACCTTCCTCCCTTCCTACATCTATCCAAGGTTATTATATAGCCAACTAATCCACAAGTTAGTTAGTCAATCATTTAATTACATTATAGGTCTTAACTTGTAAGAGTAAACTAAAACCCAAGAAAAGGACAACATATAATCATGCACACTTAAGGATAGGTCCAAACATGTGTTAGGAGTCAAATCCTAGCTACGCAAGATGCCACATGAGCATAGGAAACTGCATCAAATGAAACACCATGCCTCACTAGATGAAAAATACAGGAAACAAAGAGCACAAAGAATGATATAGAACTCAAGAAATATGAAACATCAAGATTGGCACACCTAGGATAAGGATCTAGGAGAGATACTCGACATGATGACAATTGTGCACACCATGCAAACAAAAGAAGCAATGACTTCTTTGCAAATAATGGATAAGTACAAAAAATAAGAAATGTTTTTTTTGGCTGATGCAAGATTTCCCAAAGACCCAAGATGCTCCTACATCATAAGAGGAGAAAGATTTGAGGAAATAAGAATGATCAATAGTGAACAATAATAATAAAATGAGTCATGAAAACTTGATGGGATCAACCAATATTTTTGATGAAATTCAGAGTCTAAACTATGGAAAAACCCTTAAAAACAAAGACAAAGAAAATCCTTGGCAATGTTGAGATCATAAGTAGGGAAAGCAAAAAGTTGGGCTAATCTCACCTCAATCTTTCAAGATGGGAAAGGGAAGTTCCTTCCCATGGATTCATGAAGATAAAAACTTGGAATTTTAGGGGCCTTAATGTCCCTAACAAGAAGTATTTTCTCAAATTCCCCTTTAAGACAATAAGCTCTAAATTTTTAATGATCCAAGAAACAAAGTTGTCTATAGAAAAAATAGATAGGTTCAAAAGAAAAGTAGTATAATGTCTCATATAGAGATCCTTGGAAATAGGGATAAACATAGGCTAGCATATTTTAATATATAATAAATACATAACTACATGCATACAACAATTAAAATTTTGCAATGGACACAACAAACCAACAAAATATTCCCAAGTGTTCACTTCTTACCAATGCATATTTTCAATCTATGTGATTAATCAAGAAATGTTTATTCCATTGAATATATTTACATTATATGTAATGTTGATTTGAAAGAATGGATACAAGTTCCTACAATGTTAAGTCATACAAGTTCATCCCCAAGGCTAGAAAATAAAATTATGAGATGATGAACAATCAAATCCCAAAACATCCAACATGCAATATATTCAGGATTGGGAAGATACAAATCCCAAAAGAGTATTTGAAACACCAATTTGCATCCTTCAAAAAAGTTAGGGAATTCTCACTATTTGTTGTATGAGGTTTGCCTGTGATCAGCATCAAATGATCCAATTATAGAAGGTGTATGATGGGATATTAATATTGGACATGATACAACTATGAACTATGTACAATAAAAACTGGTGTTGTATGACATAACCTTAAATTCTATATGATAAAACTTTTTCAGTATGTGCAATAAAACATAAACCAATGTTTTATCATATGAATTATTCTCTTAGAGGACTATATGATAATGTACCCTATACAACGACAAGATGATACATAAAATAAAAACATAAATGAAACTTATGTTGATCCCTTAGTTTTTTTGTCCATTAGTGTCAAACACTTAGTCATTTATTTGGCAATATTGATTGGTCATCCCTACAACCAATCCATCCTACTAAGGTCAAGCAATGTATTTAGAAATTTTCACATTTTAGTTAAGGCCAAAAAATTGTTATTTTCAATAAATTATATGGTCATAAAGTGCTCCTATTCATGTTGAGTAAGATAGAAGTCAGTTTGTGTTGATCAACACTGAGTTAGTTCATGTTGAGCTATATAGTAAATGTTGAGCATTCAGAAGTCAAGGGACAAGAGGAAGAACTAGTCATGACTGAGCATCAGAGTGTTTGTACACCAAGTGAAACAATTTTGATATATTAGTTTGTAATTGCACAAACACTAAGGTAAACCATTTTTGGCTGACTTATTTCATGTTTTAATGATCAATGAGTAATTTAAGAAAATGATTTTGTGTTATGAGTTGGATCATTAATCCCTTTGCAAGGTGTTTAACCAATCTAAAAATGGAAAGTTAAAGTGGCAAAAGGGAGAAATATGGATCGTTGGTCTTGATCTAGAACATTCTCTGGTTGGTTATAGAAGGAGGATCCAAACCCCAAATTTAGTATGTGAAGAATGTATGCACAAGAAATGAAGTTTGGATGCCTCAAAAAAGTTTGAAGGTGAAGCAAGGTAGAGTGATCAGGCAAAGCAGTGAAGTGCATAACAAAGTTATATTAGATCAGAGAAGGATCGAAAAATGGAAAGAGGAGATCCATAATAAAAATATATAATTTTAATCGACGGATCAGGTATTGATACATTTCTAGTAGAGTGAATCAAGGTAAATCTCTTAATAGAGTGGTCCTAACAAGCCTTTGTAAATCTCCTAATATAGTGCTTACTTTGTTGTAAGTTTTAAATCCTTTAATCAAGGAACACTAAGTAAGTCTTGTAAGCTCTTAAAAGGGAAGATCCATCATAGGGTAGATCATCAGAAGTGATCAAAATTTTTTTCCTAATGGGAAAACTTTGTTAGTATAGTAGTGAAGATTTGTGGATCTCATCCCCACCCTAGTTTTACCTTAACCTTATGTTAGCCCTTATTTTTGTGCCCCATTGTTTCAAAGTTAGTTCTGCAATATTTTTGAAATTTCAATGGTCATATCCCTTATCTAAGGTGGGAAATTTGAAATAAACCCTAAGTGTAAACATGAAATAAAAAACCCTAGTATTACTTTAAAAGCATTTGGTAGGGTTATTTCCTTGTTATTTTTAAATTTGTGTAGAATAGGGTTAATTCTTTAAGTTGTGCCTTTGCTCAATCCATGGTTTCACTGTGATTAACTTGTACCGAGTATAAATGTGCTCATTTAACCCAAGCGATGAGCTATTCTTGATAGCCATTGATCTTCCTCAGATCTATGGCTTGCGCTTTCTCACAATTTGAAGATGCTATCTATTTAAAAAGGGTGACAATAGAAGTTTTTGACACCTATTCTATGGGACCAAAGGAATGCAGTAATCCTCAAATTTGATCTTAGCCCTCAGATCCTATTAAGATCAATGCCTATTTCTTTGTCATTGAATAATGTTGTGCATGCTTTAACAAATGTGAAATAGCAACACTCTAGTTGGTGGACAATGTGGGCATGTAAAAGGCTTCTTGAAATGCTTTATCATCATTTGCCACTTGTCACCCCATGATTGGATTCCATCCCTAACAAAGCATTTCTTTTTGGTAACTTCTTGATCATTGATCAAATTTCAAATCAATGGTTGTCACTATCTTGCAAATAAAAGTGTTCAATGTTTAAGAAATGCAAGAATGTGATCTTTCGACATGTGTCTTGGTGGGGCCATTACATTGAACAATTTGAAGAATGAGTACTTTTCTCAGCCACAGATTAAGATGAAGATCTATGGTAGTCATATTCTCACAAAAGAAACATGAAGGGTTTTTAACTAAAGTGAGAATGTGAGGGAGTGATACATGGAGTTAGTGGGCCTATTTCATTTTGTGAGTTTCAAAAGGAATGATGTCAACGTGAAGTACTAGGTGGCATGTTCTTATTCACTCTTAGTGTTATGCATAACAACATTAAAATCTTTTCCCAGGCATCGGATTAAAGGGTGATCTACACCTCTTGCTATCTTTCAAAAGAAAGATGTTTGGGTTTTGACCAAAGAAAGAATGTGAGGAATTACCATGTGTCCCTATAGGCCAACTACTTAACACACCAGCATACATAAATTATAACCATTCGGTATTTGAAGATCTATGGTGGTTGCATTCTCACAAAAGAATATGCAAGATGTTTAATCGAAGCAACAAAGTGATGTATGTCTTAGTGGCCCATTTTCTAAAAGGAATATTAAGAAAGTATAGATATTTCTTGATCATCTGATGCAAGGATTATCAAGGGTTGTTGCTATCTTGCAAAATTGAAGTACAAGTTGTTTAATGAAAGAAACAATGTGAGAAGATGAAATGTGTCCCACTAAACAAAAGGGCAATGCAGTATCAAGTTTGAATCATAACCATCAAATTTCTCACACATTTACGACCAATTTTTAAATTCTTTGCATTACATGCACAATTTGACTATTAGAGCGTTAACGGTGTTTCAAGGCAACCTCATGTGAATGAATTTGGCATAAAGTCTATAGTTTATTCCATGATCTAGTACAATATAAAATAGAATTGGAGAAGAGTAAATAGAGCCTAAATTTCTCATCCTTCATACTACAAATTATTGTGAACAAGCTTTCTTGTTGTGATCAGAGGTTTGTGAGTAAGTGCCCCAACATTTTTGTGAAGGGTTTTTCTATTTAAATTATTTGAATTGATGAGATGCCTCTAAGAATGGACTTTTTTAGAAAAATAAACTATCAACATAAGAACATGCATGATAGATTCCTTGAGCAATTGCCTGCTTCCACAAACAAAACTACAAAGGAAAAAAAAAATGGTCCTAGAGAGCCCTAGACTAAAAATTGATGAGGGTTTCTATGAAAAAGAAAATTGGTTGAGAGACAAAGAATCATCAATGGGGGGTTTAGAGTTGTTTAGGAAATGGTTCTTGCAAAGAAACCATGATACACCACTAAGCAATGTTTGGGAATTCAACATTGGAAAGATGGTTGTGTCAAGAGTCTTAATGGATGACTATCTGTTGACAATGTCAGCAAAGAGTTATGACCCTGTCTTACAAGTTGTGAAGAACCATGTTGGAGATAATTTGTTTAGGGTGATAGCTGAGGTAATTAGAGAGGTTTTTATGTTCAACCTTAACCTTTACCTACATGATGAGATTGATTTTGATGATTTACAACCAAGGTATGATGCACAAAGGATATATGTACCTTCAAGGTGGACCGCTACAGGAGCATTTTGTAAAGGTAGGGCATTTGACACTAGTAACACCTTCTACCCCAAAGCCCTTATTGAATAAATATTTCAACCCTAGTTCATAGGCTCACTATATCTCCCTCTAAAAAATCTTTGGCATGGATGAACATGAGCACATCCCAGGATCCTCAGTTTTTATGATTGGTCAATTTTTATAGTATGGAATGAGCTCTATTTTTTATTTTGCATCCCATTTGGTTGAAGAAATATACAATGTGCTAATTAGCATAAGCAAAGGGTAAGGTTGACAAAACATTTGTTGGTATCCTTTTCTAATGTATATGTGTCTATTTAAGGATGTTTCTCTCTTTTTAAAATACACAAAAATAGAGCGATAAATGGATGGAGAGAAGCTACTCGTACAATTATGGAGTGTAGATATGACTTGGGAATTCACAAATGCTAGTTTTGTTTGTTTTGATAAATATTTTGCATCAAAGATGAGGATTTTTTTAAGTGGAGGCAACCCTTGAATTCCTAAACCCTTATTATAGTTGATCAGGCCTAAGGACCATGCTAAGAGTTTGAAGGTTAGTCACAAGTAGGGAGACATCATCCCATATTCAGTATCTATTATTTTTAGAGTGTATGGTTTCTAAGGGAAGCCCCATGTCCTACCTTACAAAGTACCTTTGAAGGTGGGAATTGTTGAGTTTTTGTGGCAAATTGGAGGACTTAGAGAGAGAGAGGGGCAGAGAGAGTTGGTGAGAAGATCTAGAGGGACAATCTTTCCAAATTTTAAAATTTTCCACAATTTTGTGCTGATTAAAGGAGGATGGAGACACTTGGGTAAGTTCCTTGATAGGAATCAAATGGCCCAATCCCATTCTTTTTTTATGGATCCAAATGGATTTTTTGAAATGTTTAAAGAAAGAACTAAAGCTAAATCATATGGTCATATGTTTTACTTTACCAAGGATATTGTTAGAAATGATTTCTCTTTGTAAGAGCAAGAAGGAAGGAATGAAAAATGGAAATTTTATAGTAGAGTTCTAGAATTTTTCAATGCTTTAGATAGAAAATGTGATCCTTTAGCTAACATCAAGTTTTGGGGGGATAAGATAAATAAATTGATAACCCATTTTGTTGGAATCATGCAAACCCTAAATGAAAAGAAAGAGGCATTAATAATGGCATATCCAGACTAGGCTAAAGAGGTGGAAATAAGAATGGTAAATACAATTTTCATTAGCCCAGGACAATATAACCTCTAAAGGAAGGTTGGATATGTAGTTCCTAGGAATGTGGGAATACATTCTATGCCAATTTATCAAAGGCATCATTTAGAGAGCTCGCCCTCAGAGCCGAAAACTTAAAGGAAAAATTTGGAGGAGGGGTTTTCATTGAAGATAAAAGAGTACTCTCCCTATCAAACCTCCATTCATTTTGACAATGAAGACTCCTTGAGGGAGAAATTGAAACAAATGGGAAATGAAGATGATTTTCTAATAACAACATTAGAAGTAGAGGACGGAATGCTTGAAGAACCCCCAATGCCACTCTTAGCCCTCATTGTTGAGGATTTCAAGGGAAAAGAGATAGACCCTATTGTAGAGTAGGTTGCTAAAAACTTTTGACTAATGATGATTTTGTAAAGTTTGGGGCTTTTATTCAATTTTTGTGGAGAAGTAATATATCTAATTTTGAGGCAAAATGTAAAAGGATAAAAGAAGAGAAACATAACAGACAAGACTCTGAAATAGAATAAGATATTAAAGTTGATATTATATGCAGAATTTCAATCAGATAACCCCTAAGGGGGGAAGATAATTATTGAAACATTTAGGTGCCCTTATACTGCCAGAATGGGATATTTCTAATGTAATGGTTTTTGATGCCATCAAAAAGGAACAAGGAACCAAATTTAACACAGAGGAGGAGGTTAAGGAAGCCCATAAAGGGGTAAAATATAGTAATGATCATAGGGCCTTAGTGGTGTGGTCCATTCAAAAGAGGGATAAATCCAAACTCCAAGAAGCTTTAGATGTAGAACACATAGGAAGCTTGGTAGTGTATAGAGTAGGAGATGTGTATAGTGAGAAATTTGCCCTTATGAAAAAAGAGGTAGATGACTTTGGTGTGGAAGTGGCTATAAAAGATAAAAATAAATTTCTTGAGCTAAATAGTAAATTTAAAAAATTATTAGAAACCTATGATGAGAGGGGAAGAAAAATAAATGAAATAGAGAAAATCATTTCAAAATTGTAGAAGCAACAAGGTAAGAGAAAGGTAGGGGAAGGATCCATCCAACTTATAATTGCAACCTCCCCTGCTTGACCACTTCCCACTAGGTCTATCATTGAAATCCCTAATACACCTCAACATCAAGAATTATATATTGAGGATAACTTAAATGAAGAAAAGACTAAACTCAAAGAAGCGTAAGTAGAGGTAGAAATTGAGTATGAGGATAGGGTTAGAGATACAATTTTTTTTCTTGTTGGTAAAATAAACTGGCCTCTATTATATTCAAAGATGTCAAAGTTGATAGATATTTGGAATGGATTAGAAAATAATAATTCTACTTTGAAACCAATTTTGAGAAAATGGATCAGTAGGGAAGATAATATCACTGCTCTATGTTTTACTGTCATTGACAAGATTGATGATCAAATTGAAAAACCATATGATCAAGCAAGTGACCTACTTGATTTTGATTTAAAAAGAGATATATTACAAAGAAAGTTGAGAACATGTTTCTCTAAATATCTCATTAGGAATTTTTATCTTTTCCCTTATGTGTTGAAGAGCCTTAGCATTATTAAAGGTAAGCAGGAATGGGGAAATGAGTTGAAAGAAATAATGAGTGTTAGAATGAATGATATTGTTAATAAGGAAAACTATATCTAGTTTTCTAGAACTGTTGAGGAAGTGGTTAATGTTAAAATGCTTTTTGATTTTTTCCAACAAGATTTTGAAGAAATAAAGAAATTGTGAAAAGCTATTTTGAAGAGAGAACATGAAATCCTCAATTTCAACTTGTCAAATGACACTATTTTTGATAAGTGGATAGCAAAATATTCTTCAGCTTCAAAACTTGTATAGGTAGCATCTAAGGATAAATTGATGGATAGATCCACTACTACTAAGGAGAGAGAAATGTTTGACAAGGCCATTTAGGTAACCATAGCATATTTAGATGAGAAGAGTCCATAACCAACATAGGAAGAGGTGGTTGAGGAAAAAGAAATTTAGTTACTTGCTGTAAACACTAAAGAATCATATCTGCGTAGATTAGAAGAAGAAAAGGTGGCCCCACAACCTGAAGAAGGCCGTAAAGATGAAGACCAATCATCAAATGTTGTGGGGGAACAAAAAATAGACAAAACAAAATAGGCCCCACCACAAAGTAGTTAAGAGAAAATTAAAAATTACATTTTTATCAAGCAAAAATGCCATGAATGTTTTCAATTTTCTCATGTAGTGAAGATGATGACTTTTCTTGTCTTTTTGTGTAAATCTTTAGTTTTTCTTTAAGTGTAGTTGTCCTTTTCCCTCTTCACATGAATCTTGTTGCAACTCCTTCTATATAAATGAGTTCCCAAGGCTAGAGGAGAGGTCCAAGATTCACTTTATTGAATTACATCTTGTTCATTCTTGAGTCGGTCCACATATGTATACTATATAAGTTTTGCAAAGAGATAGAATGAAAATTTCATAGTTTCTGGTCTATTTGAGTTTTTTTATATTGGAATCAGCATTGAATTGTATGCTTTCAAAGAAATTAATACAAAGATGCAAAAAGTTGGCTATTCATTTTTAGATCATGTCTTTTCCATTTTTACCATTTAATTCTCTGAGGTTTAATAGCAAAGTTTATTAAATTTCAATTCTAATTCATTTTGAATTATATTTCAGTTTACATTATGCTTATGATCTAATGGGTTATGTAAATGCTTGATGTAAATTAGAAGAATTCTTTGGTTTACATTGAAGATTTTGATAAGAATGAGATCTTGAAATGAATATTGTTATTCTTCTCACAAAGTGTTGAGATAGATATGATAAATAGATGTCGAATTCCTAGAAGTTAATAGCCCAATATATAAGGCATTGGTAGTCCAGTGAAGTTGATCTAGTTTGGAGTGTCTATATGGTATAAATATTTTATGAATTAATCCTTTTATGTTTATTTTGTAGATCTAAAAAGTAAGCATGTACTTGACTCTTGGAGTTATAGGGTTTGATAAAATAGCCATTTATCATCTCTGTTACAGTCCCATAATTAGAAGAATTAAGGCTAAAAAATCTATTATATTGGAATTCATATTAAAATTTTAAAAATAAATAAAGAGTGAATTCCTAGGTATACTCGCTTAAATTCCTACACAGTTCAAAGTGGAGAAGACATCACAAAGTCTTGTCAGTTGGTCCTTTTAATTGGTACCTCAAAAATACCAATTATGGTTTCTAGCTAACTCCTAGGTATTTTCTTGGGTTTTAAGAGGTTGTTAAAATTTTGTCAAATCAGAAGCCAACACCTTGGAGGGTTTTTGGGTAACCAAATTTTTGTTTTATATCTTGAACATTACATTTGTTTTTATGGTTGTGATTAGTAGATTATATTTGTTACATTATTGCAATATATGTTTATGTAATTTGTGATATTGATAAGATAAGGGTTAGTGGTGAAAGATATTAGTCTAATAATTTTTTAGAAGGTTAAAAGTTTTATAGATCATGATTCCTGCGCCACTGCCCCCACTCTGTATCTCACACTTCCAATAGACTTACAATAATTGGTATCATATATTTGTTCTCTTAGAAAAAATCTAACCACTTGAGAGAAAAGATTGTGGATATGGAGGCCTAGAAGATGGGAAAGATTATTGAAAACCAAAAGCTTGAGATATAGCTTATATTGTAGCAACTTGAATCAGCAAGAAAAGAATTGAGGGAATCTTTAAACAAAGTAAGATATTTTGTAATAATGGAGAATGATACACAATAATAGGAAGACACTAATGGTTTACTTGATGATTAAAATTCCAATGAGAATGATGCAAAAATAACAGATCTATTGGAAAAGAACAACACACTAAATGAAGAGGTAAGAGCACTAAAGAGATAACATGAAATCCAGTTAATAAGATTGTGTGAAGTGAGCTAACATAAAAAGAAATTTGAAGAGGACAAAAGTCATATATCTACAAGACTTGATGAGTAGAATAGTGAAGTGCAAAGGCTTACTCAAAATTAGTTTGACATGGCTAACAAGATGCTCCTTACAACTCAAGAGTTCAATAGAAAGGATGTGGAGATCACTAATCTAAAATCTAAGAATGAGCATTTGAAGAATAAACTTAAACATGAAAAGGAAATCATGGAAAGGTTGAACAAATCTAAAGAATATGTGAGATATTATGAAGAGATGATGAAATCACAGAGAAAACCCCATGACACATTTGGACTAGGCTATACAGAGCATCTATCATCCTTTAAGGAAGGAGAATCATCAAAAAATGAAAAAGAAAAGAAATGCAAAGCCAAAGAACAAACCTACATGTTATTATTGTGGAAAGCTAGGCCATACAAAAAACATTTGTAGAAGCAAGATTGGTAAGAAAAACCCTAAGCCTAAATTTATTGGTAATTTTTTTAATTGAAAGAAGTAAGGACATCAATAGCATGAGTGTATATCCAAATCTACCAATACACCAATTGCACCTAGATTTGAAGGTCATTACTACAACTGCCACAAGTATGGACATAGAGGTCAAGAATGTTGATCAAAGGCCAAACATAGTTGGACACCTAAGAAGCAAGCATATGCACCTAAGGAAACAAAATTAATTGGGATTACAACATAGTAAAATTGTCATTTATGTGGTGAATATGGTCATGTTGTAATAAATTGTACTGGGATGCATTCTAGAGGAAAATCCAAGAGTTGGATGAATGAAAGTTTAGTTTCTTATAGTTGTCACAAGATTGGACATGTCAGCAAGAATTGCAAGATCTCAACACTAGCACCTAGCATTGAATATAACAAAGGAAAAGGAAAAGTTGATGTAGAACACACAAGGAATGAGATGAATCAAACATGGAGAAAGAAGGATGAAGACAACAACAATGCAAATTTTGATGTTGATATCACCCAATCTAATGGATTAGGTGATCACACTAGACCTCAAACTAAGTAAAGAAGGTATGTGAGGGATTGTATTTTAAATGATTTTCCATACATTGGTTCCTAACATGTGATGATGTGAACTCAATATTCATATCAGATAAGATGTATTAGGATAGTCATAAAATATGAACCAAGAAAATGCATATATACTAAGTTGAAAGATAGTCGATGTTGAGAATTGTATTAATGTCTATAGTGACTAAGTTAAAATGTTAACTAAGATGTGATTGAGAACTAAAATGAAGTTGAGATTGAGTTGCTATATTGGTTGAGCTAGTGAATAAAGAATGAACTCCAAGTTTTCTTTGAATGTTGAGATAGCTATTATAAATTATATGTATACCTACTATAGGTATAGAATAATAAATACAAGGGTATTCAATGGTTTGAGGGTATACAGTAAATTTTATGTTCATTTCTTCACTCACCCAATGATTTTGATTTTGTAGAGAAACTCCAAGGCATTTAAGAGAAATTTGTGAGAATTTTGCAAAGATCTTGTGCATGTCATTGGCAACAGTGAGCACAAGTAAGTAAAGTTTGTAAAGCATATTTAAAGTGATTTTGGTTATTTAGTAAAATTGTTTTAAGTTTCAAAACCCTAGTTTGAAATAGAATCTACTATGTATGTAAGTGGAAAGAAGGCACTAAAGGATAGTAATGCTCAAGTTGTGAGAAAGGATGCATGCCCCCCACCTAATTTCAAGGATTATCTTGAGATCATAGTGACTGGAGATACATCTGGATAACTATCATGAATTCTTCTATGTATTAGCATGGTACATGATGTGTGATCCTATTATATGTGCAAGATAGGAGAAATAGATGTTTTGAATTGAGGAATGCCTACAACAAGCTATGTGAAAATAGAGTTCTGAAGGAAGAGAATAAGGTAGTTGCTGAAAAAGGTCTTACCTCTATCCTAGCATTCCCAAAAGTTTTTAAGGTTCAATGGATCAAAATCATTTTGAGTAAAATTCATGATATGAAGTTATGGCTGGAAAATGGACTAGTAAAGATAACAAAATCAATCATTTGACAAGTCATTGGTTATCTTACACTAGATTGTGTGAAGACCATGTGATACCCAACCAAGAATGTGATAGAGGAACATACAAAGGAAAAATGAAATGGTGGAGGGATGTCAATTGATGGTATTGATGATCCCATTATAGAGTTCACAATTAGGTAGATTTCTCATAAATTCTATCACTCAAGCCAACTGAATGATGTACCCTATGTAGTTGTTGATTTGGGTTACAAAGTTGTCAAAAAGGACCACAACTATGATTTGGTCAAGTTCTAGTTGATTCAACTAGAAGATAATTTGGGAGCTAGAAGGAAAGCAAGGGCACCCTACCCCTACTCTTTTAAGGGCAGATTATTATCCGCCTCTTATATACATATTACCATCCTTCCCGAAGATAGGGCCAGTCAATAATATCCCCACCCCATGTCTTTATTTAAAACTTGGAACTAGGATAAGAACACCAGAAAAAGCCAACCAGAGAAACCTTGTGCCAGGGCAGGTGTGGTCAGTATGCTAAAGAGTCTTTCTGTTGCTGTGGATCTGATCCTGTTTGTTCCATCATCCATTGATTGGTTCAAGCTAGGGGAGATGCCATTTGAAGAACAATTCATGTAAATTTAGCTCACTTTTGTTGTGCATATTATTTTATGTATAAAATTTATTTCCTACCATGGTGAAGTAGTATGGGACATTTATAGGCATCTACTGAGTATATTAATGGTTAAATTGAGCAATTGGGTGAAAATTTTGAAACAAATTTGGAAAGTTATTTTGGTGGTTTTAAGAGAAAGATGAAGAATAGGATGACAATCCCCAAGTCAGTTGTGGATTAGTATTATGATCACATTTTTTTATGGTGGACATTGACTACACCTATGCTCAGGAAGTTATGTTGAGGGTTGCATGGTTAAGGCCTATGCAATATGAAGTCAATGGTTATGAAGTGTCTACAAAAGTGATAATATTACTATAAGAAGAAATAGATTAGAATGTTGAGCCATTTGGCACATATGAAATTGCTAAGATAAAGATGATGATGCAGACCAAGGCTCAAAAGATGGATTGAAAGAGAAAGAAAATGATTGAAGATTTTGATGGAAAACTTGGTGAGGCACCCCTACAAATCATAGAAGGTAAAGGGGAAGACAAAGAGAGTAAAGAAGATGATGAAGACAATGAGTCAAAGGGAAAAGAATTGGTGGTTGTCAAGCCTTAGGCATCAAAAGGCAAGAAGATAATAACTATTGATCCAAAGGTCAAGAGAAGCTTGAAGAAAGTGGTTACTTCACCTCCTTCTCAAAGAAGATTCACCAGACAAGGATGAAAGGCAACGTCTCCAACATTTTTTGAGCCCAAGAAGGGAAATCTAAACATCATCAAGATGGAAAAGGGAAAAACTCCTAAGAAAAGGAAACCAAAGGATATAGAGACCGAACAAGGTCACAAGAAAATACTGAGGAGAAAGGTGGTCATGAAACCTGATGATGAAGAGGAGGATAATGAAGGAGAAATAATAGAATCTAAAAAAATGAGAAAATTTAAAATTGTAACCATGTTGGCTCCTCAAGATATCAAAAAGGTATGTAAAAACATTTGAAGTTCAACAAGCGTTTCTAAATTTAAAAATGTAAACTATGATTCTTTTGATAAAGGTGATAAGGAGAAAGTACAAAAGAAGTTATGGACATGATGATAAATTTTAAGTATACTCCTATAGAGATAGGCAAAACACTCCTAGAGAAATGTGTAATAAAATGGATTCAAAATGGAAATGAGCATTGTCTTTTGAGAGACAAATAAGGGAAACAACTTTAGCCCAAAAAATGTCAGATTTAGGGAAGACACTTATGTCTATAGCCCTAAGGTATTATTCCAAGGAGTTTGTGCCTAAGAAAAGGGCTTACAAAATTTGGAGAAATAAGATTGAGGATGTAGTTCAAGAAAGAAAGTTGGTATGCAAGAAAGCATTTGGATTGTTGGCACCAACTATAGAAGAAGGAGAAGAAGAAGAAGAAGATGATGATGATGATGACAAAATAGAGTTGGACAATATAGAAGATATGTATAGTAATTTGAATAGTCTATAGAGGCTATAGAAAATATGGCTCAAGACAAAGATTATAAAATAGAGGTAGTCACCATTGAGGATGAAACTTCTAAAGTGACTCTAGTGTCAACTGAGCCAAAAGAGATAGTATATGTCAGGTCAAAACATGGAGACTGAGATCCAAAATTTATCAAATACATGTTCAATTATACATTGAATCCAATATTAGTGAAAATTAAAGAACATCTTGAGATTGGAGAGAAATGAATGGAGCAATGAGTAACTATAATGATTACTAAAACACCTATTGTTACTATTGACTTCAATGACCAATTGAGACTAATGGAATCAAAGACATTGGTCATAGATGTCGAGGAATAAAGTGGGTTGGAAATTGAAGAGAAGAAAGGTGAAGAGCCTATTAAGGTTGATTAGACAATAGAGGGTCAAGATAATGAGAAAAATGAACAAGTAGATAATTCTACTATTGGTGAGATCCAAGCACAAAACTCAAGAACACTTATAGAGGGTAACAAGGAGATAGAGAAAGCAAGTGCTATAGTGATTGAGATATAGGGTCAGGTTAGAAGTAGGAAGAAACAAATAAAGGATCGAGTGTAGAAATCTCTACATAATCTGAGACTAATGAAGGTGGTACACCTAAATAGTGGGTGATTTTTACTCAAAAGGAGTCAGTCTCAGCAAGCATGGATGCTAGTGGAGCAAGAGAGCCACAGAGACCAAGTGTTGATGTTTTATCACACCCACTTCAACTAGCACTATTAAGTAGTTGCACACCAAAAAAGAAATTGTTGAAGAAGAATGATAGATGACTTGGAACACTACTAATCTTAGATGAGGTCATTGTCATATGAAAATTTAAAACTAACAATCTAACATTAGAACATGTGAAAATTTTGCAATATCTATTGGGAAGAAAAGCTAAATAAGAAGCAATGAGAGGAGAACTACAACAAAGGCACATGCTATAGGAGATTAAGGATATTTTTGTTGAAGCATTTGATGTGGAAAATCTTGATGAGAATGGTCCTGTAATATCTCAATTAGTTCATATTGTGGAGAAGATCAATTAAGAGGATGTGAATGCAAATGAAAAGTTGATGGAGTGGAGTTCCAAAAAATTTGAGAAGAAAGTCATTGAAAGGGTCTTCACTGAAATTGCAATAAGGCAAGTACATTTTTCAAGTTTAATCAATATTATATAAGGTGTTATAAAGAAAATTATTTCTTTGTACAAAAAATTTGTATGATGTTTAATTCTTTACAAAGTAGGATCAAAGTTTTATTGATAGGCAACAAGCAAATTTGCAAGCATCAACACATTCATTGAACATGGAACCAAGTTCTATTTTAAATTATTTCAATAAAATGATGGTTGCACAAGGTAGATTATTCAAGCTAGTGGCTAGTGATGGGAGAATAAGGAATAATCTTATCTCTATTCAAATAGTTTTGTTACCTCATTTAGAGGTTATGTAGAGAGAGCTTATAACAGCCAAGGATGTAGTACAAAGAGATCCAAATCTCTCAATGGCTGACAATTTGATTGATCTATCTACTACTCTAGAGATCAAGATTCAATTACTTGAATAAGTCAAAAATAGTTGGAATCATGCCCTAGCCATTATAATCAAGCTTTAGAAGCCATTTTTAGAAGTATGGTTTGACCTTTGCACCCAAGCAGCCATAAGTGACAAAAACAAGGGGGAAATATGTCATGATGGGGACAGAAACACAAAAAGTATAGGTATTATTCTTTAAGGGAAATATATGTATGGGGATATGAGTACAAGTATTATTCCTTGAACATTTTTGCAGACAATGTATGTAAAACTCATGTATATATGTTTTACATTTTTTATTTTAAGTCTTTATGAAGATTGAGTGATAGTCTAAGGGGGAGTACTATTTTTGAGTTTTGGGATGTAATTTTGATTCATGAAAAAGTGTTTTTTCCACTAATGATAAAGGGGGAGATTGTTTATCCATAAAGTTTTTTATCTATTAGTGTTAAACACTTATTCATTTATTTGGCAGTGTTGGTTTCTTATCACTGCAATTGAGCCATCCTATTAAGGCTACAAAATGTATTTAGAATTGTTCATATTTTAGTTAAGGCCAAGAAATTTTTATCGTTAAGAAAACCTATGGTCATCGAGTGCTCCTATTCATGTTGAATAAGTTAGAAGTCAGTTTGTGCCAAGCAACATAGAGTTAGTCCACGTCGAGTTATCCAGGGAATGTCAAGCATTCAGAAACCAAGGGACAATGTGAAAAAATAGTCATGACCAAGTGTCAGAGCGTTTATATGCTGAGTGAACCAATTTTGATATATTAGTTTAGAATTGCACAAACGCTGAGGTAAACAACATTCATCTGACTTATTGCATGTTTTAATGATCAAGGAGTAATTTAAGGAGTTTATTATGCATTATAAGTTCGATCATTAATCCCTATACAAGGTGTTTAACCAATTAGAGAAATGGAAATTTTAAGTGAAAAAATGGAGAAATATGGATTGTTCATCTTGATCTAGATCATTCTCTTGTTAGTTGTATGAGGAGGATTTGAACCCTAATTTTAGTATGTGAAGAATGTATGCATGAGAAGAAAAGTTTGGATGCTTAAGAAGAGTTTGAAGATGAAGCAAGGAAAAGTGACTAGGTGAAGGTTTTTTCAAATGGGGTTGCAAGAAGAGCAGGTTTAACCATGGAGGAAACTCTATACTTAAGTGCACTCAAGCTAGAGTAGTACTAGGATGGGTGACCTCCCAAGAAGTGTCAATGCTTCATCTCTATGAGCATCACCTAGATCCAATGAGTTCTAAGTGTTCCATTTATTCTCATGAGATATGGATTCATTTTGAATCACTACTCATGAATTATGGGTCAATGAGTTTGACTCAAAAACTACAAAGTTAAATCCTAATAGCAATATCATAATTTGAATTGTCGTGGAAATTATATCCTACTTATCAATTGATGATCTTAAGGGGGTTTATAATGAATGGTTCATAAGGAACATTACACACTGAGGGTTTTGCAAATGGGGTTGCACGCAGAGTGGGTATAACCATGGAGGAAACTCTATAGTTAAGCACACTCAAGTTGGAGTAGAAATGGGATGGGTGACCTCCTGGGAAGTCCCAATGCTTCACCTCATGAGAATCACCTGGATCCAATTATTTCTAAGTTTTCCATTTATTATCATGAGATATGGATTCATGTTGAATCACTACTCATGAATTATGAGTCAATGACTTTGACTCAAAAACTACATAGTTAAATCCTGATAACAATATCACAATTTAACTTGTTGTAGAGATTATCTCCTACTTCTTAGTTGATGAGCTTAAGTGGATTTTTAATGAATGTTTCATAAGGCACAACACTCAGTGAAGGTTTTTCAAATGGGGTTGCAAGTAGAGTGGTTTTAACCATGGAGGAAAACATGTAGTTAAGAGCACTCAAACTGGAGTAGTACTAGGATGGGTGACCTCCCAAGAAGTCTTGGTGCTTCACCTCTATTAGAATCACCTAGATCCAATGAGTGTCATGTGTTCCATTTATTCTCATGAGAGATATATTTGTGTTTAATCACTACTCATAAATTATGGGTCAATGAGTTTGACTCAAAAAATACATAGTTAAATCTTGATAGAAATATCACAATTTGACTTTCTATGGAAATTATCTCCTACTGATCAATTAATGAGCTTAAGAGGCTTTTTAATGAATGATTCAAAAGGGAAAAAACTTGGTGAAGGTTTTGAAAATGGGGTTGCAAAAATAGCGGGTTGAACCATGGAGGAAACTTTGTAGTTAAGTTCACTCAAGCTAGAGTACTACTAGGATGGGTGACCTCCTGGGAAGTTCTAGTGCTTCACCTTTATGAGCATTACCTAGATTCAATTATTTCTAAGTGTTCCATTTATTCTCATGAGAGATGGATTCATTTTGAATCACTACTCATGCATTATGGATCAATGAGTTTGACTCAAAAACTATTTAGTTAAATCCTAATAGAAATATCACAATTTGACTTGCTCTAGAAATTATCTCCTACTTATCAATTGATGAGCTTAATTAAGGGGCTTTCTAATGAATGGCTCATAAGGCACAACACTTGGTGAAGGTTTTTCAAATGGGGTTGCAAGAAAAGTGGATTTAACAATAGAGGAAAGTCTATAGTTTAGTGCACTCAAGCTGGAGTAGTACTTGGATGGGTGACCTCCTTGGAAGTCCTAGTGCTTCACCTCTATAAGCATCACCTAGATCCAATGAGTGTTAAGTGTTCCATTTATTCTCATGAGAGATGGATTCATGTTGAATCACTACTCATGAATTATGGGTCAATGATTTTGACTCAAAAACTACATAGTTAAATCCCAATAGCAATACACAATTTGACTTGCTATGGAAATTATCTCCTACTTGTCTATTGGTATTTATGTCAAATCTATACTCCAGAAATATGTCATATTGAGTGTATTTTACACTCTCTTTTTTTGGCATTTTTCATCCAACCCTTTTTTTGTCTTGGATTTTATGAAGTTAGTTGTGCTTATGCATGAGCACATGTGCATGTGTGTGATGGAATTTTGGAAAACCCAAATTCCCCAATATAAGTTGGTTGAGGTATTGTTCAAGTGGTTGGTTGGGAATTTTTATTGACTAAAGGAACTCATCATGTGATGAACATAAATATGTAGGGTAGTCATGTGGAGTGGCTTCTCTTGTGTACCCTAGCCCATAACTGGTCAATAAGGTAACATGAAGAGGTTTAAACAAGTGTTATGCAAAATAAACTAATGGGTAATAAAACTATATTTAGGATTAGTGAACACTTGGATGTCTCTATACATATTGAGGGAGCCAGTGTAAGAGTGTGGTGTTTTTACATCTCTAGTATTAAGTGGAAGTTGGTGTGAGGGAACAAAGTAAGACCTCTTTTTAGAGTTGAGTTACCATTCCAAGTATAGATTCTCCCAATGGAGTGGAGTTGCTATACTAGTTTAGTTCGTGCTTGTTGATGCCAAGCAGATCATGCTCCAACAACATCCCTACATAGTTATCCAATTAAGTATCTCACTAGTGACATGCTATATTGCATTGTCCTCATGATCATGGTTTTGGTTCCATGTCCTATTTGGCATGAGTGTTAGCCTTGGATAACTATACTTTATGTATTTAGTTGGACCAATATCTCCATCAACACAATGGTTGGGAGGTGTAGCTACCTATACAACTATTGGGGACTGGTACATAAAAATGGTCTACTTCCAATCCTAGGACGGACCTTGATGCTTCACTTGGATTCTCTGGGTATCTAGTGTACATTTCCTAGTGATTTATGTTTTACTTAATTCTTTAATATCATGTTTATGTGATGCATCTTATGATATTTATCCTTCTTCATAGTGATGTTATATATTTTTTATGCATGTGATGATGTCCCTTTTATTACTTATACACTTACTTTATGATGATTTTATACATCCTTATATAGATATTATATGTGATCCATGATTCATTATGTTAGGTGTTCTAGAATCATTTTTGTGTTATGGAGTGTTCACCCTTAATTTACATGGATTTGTTACTCCCCACCATGAATATTTTACTTAATTTATGCTCATTTAAATGTAATGTCAAATGCTATTCTTCTAATGTTGTAAGGAAATTTCATATTATGATGTATTTTTCATATGACACATGCATTTCATGATATGGACTTGCATCAACTCATATAAGCATGCATAAGTATTGCACAATTCTAGAGGGAATTCATTCATCTTATGGAGTTTTCTTATACCATGGGCAATCCTGTCTCATACAAGACTCTAGGATTTTTTTAAAATGAAAAGCATTGGGCATCTACACACATTTATTGGGAATGAAAATTGTTATTTTGGCTACCCTTTTGGGTCCTTCACCTTCGAAGATTATAACTAGTTAGATTTAGAGTATGTTATGGAAAATTATCTTTGGGAATTCTATTATGATAATAAAAATAAACTTGTATGCTTAATCATCTAGGAATTTGTACTTTGGGCTTCAAATGAATATCATAATAAAATGTTAGTGAATGAAAAGTGTATTCTTAATTCATATAGTTGGTTTTGAAAGCATTAGTAAGTAGTGACACTTGGGGATCTTTGGCAGTTGATGTTCTAGTCTTTCGTTGGGATCTTTTTGTATTGGTATGCATGTTGTAGCTTCATCAAACAAAAAATATTAGCCTTTATTTATCCTTGTTTCCAAGGATCTCTAAGAATCACATTACATCTGGTCTCAGAGCCCATGTTTGAACATTTGGATCTTTTTGTTGTTCTCCTACTATGATTTTGGGTATTGAACTTTATTTGTATTAATACTTGTGTTCAATGATTTTTTATTTGATATATTTTGTATGATTTTGTGAGATTATAACTCATGTCTTGTTGTCCCTTAAAGGATGTCTCCTACACATGGGCATGGGAGAGGTCATGGTCAGAAAAATTCTTGATAGAATGACCAAGAGGAAGAATATCTTGAGGAATGCCACAGGAAAGAGCATATGGAAGAAGGAGATAGGCATGGAAAGAATTGGGATGAAGTTAAGGAATTTGTGTCTTTTCTACAAGAACTAATACCTTGGTTTGGACCTCAATTTGAGCATTCTGAACATGGTGATTGATAGTTAGAGGGATCATAAGATGGAGACTCCCACATGTTAGAGCATGGAGAAAAAAGGGAGGAGCATGTGCATGAGTGTGAACATTCCCACATACCATCCAATAGAAGAGGATACCATAGGAGAGGAAGACACCACAGTGATAAGGATACAATTTAGATAGACATGATGAGATACCTTCAATGATCTCACCCATCATGCTTTGATGGATAGAGAGGTGATAGTAAGGCCTATCCTTGGTTGTTAGATTTAGGGTATTGTTTTTCTATGCATCCTTATACAAGAAAACTAAGAGTCCATTATGTAGTGGAACACTTATGAGACCATGCATCCACTTGATGGAATGTAAAGGAGTAGAAGCTCTAGATCAATTTGGTAGATCTCATTGGGACAATATTTGAGAAGAGGTTTAGAGAGAGGTTTGTATCATCTCATCCTAGAGAGGCTCTAGCATATGAGTTCCATGACATCAAACATGTCAATCTATTAGTAGAGAAATATGAAATGATATTCCTTAAACTAAGAGAGTATTCAAGATATAACCTTGATGATGTACTTCTCACTCATCACTTCATTTAGGGTTTTAAGGACTTCATCATTGGAGAGGTCCATATGTATTAGCCTAGAACACTCACATTAGCCACAAATAAGGTGAGGATTATTGAGATTGATTTGAATAGATCTTATAATAGTAGAGAAGGCATACAGAGTCATAGTACATGGCCTATAGAGTCACTTGTATCTCCTCCATAGACACAGTCCTCCACACAGACTCATATCCATCCAACACCATTAATGCTACTTCCAAAGTTACTAGAGTGGCCAAGGTTCATGTTTCATACATGGGAAGGGAAATGAGAATTATAAAGGTAAATAGTCACAACAGAGTCACCCAACTTAAAGTGGTCAATAGGATTCTAGCAAAGAGATCTTCCAATAGTCTAGTGCTTCTCAGGGGGGGATGTGGTTATAATTATGGATATGGTGGTGGGGTATGATTCTCTTGTGGCCAAATTGGCCATAATTTGAAAGCATGCCCTCAAAAGATGTCAACAAGGCTTAGTAGGGGTGTGGCCATAATAGATCCTACCATGGAGGATGTAGGTATATCCCATAGAGTATTTGTGGTAGTTAACAACTAGCAGGATGATTATCACAGTATCATAGTTCATACCATAGGTACATTACATGGTTCCTCTACCACTATGTTATTTGATCCTAGTGCTTTAGATTTTTTTCTATTACCATCCCGTGTTAAATGATGTGGTCTAGTGTTAATACAATAGGTAGATAGGTGGAAGATAGTGTTAGCAATGGGATCTAAAGTGATTATGGAGTCCTTAGTCAGTGGTTGTATGTTGGACTTGGGCCCCTTCTCCACCATAGTTGATCTTTTTATCCTACTCTTAGAGTCTTACAACCTCATTTTGGGTATTGATTTCTTAGCTTCCTATAAGGAAATTATTGATTGTCAATGCAAGTTGGTACAATGTGTTGATGACATAAGTGGGCAAGTTGAGCTTGTAGGGGTCTAGAGACCAGTGTCGCTTTGGATGATCTTAGCCAAGCAGATAAAGAAAAGTATGTGACATGGGTGTTAGTTATTTGTAGTCACTATGAGTGACCTCAATGAGGTTGAGAGTCAAGAAGTGTCATTTTAAAATCACCCACTCATTCAGGAGCATGCATATGTTTTCCCTGATGAGATACAAGGTATGCTACTTTAGTGTGACATTAATTTTCCTAGGCACCTTCTTGCATGACTACTCAGGAGTTGTGTGAGCTTCAATTACAACTAGAGTAATTAACGACCAAGAGCCATATTCATCCTAGTGTATCCCCATGGTGTGCACCAATCATTTTCATAAAGGAAGATGGATCATTGCAATTATGCACTGATTAATGATAGTTGAATAAGGTGATAGTAAAAAACAATATCCTTATCAAGTATATATGACTTGTTCAATCAAATGAAGGGGGGAGTGATGAGAGAAATTTATGTCCTATATTATGCCATATTTTACCCTTCATATAAGCCTTTAGGTTCATTTCAATATCTATTTTAATATTCCATTTTCTCTTTCTATGTTGCATATGATCTAATATATGCAAGTAATATTTAATTTAGTTATTAGATAAAGTATGTGAATTATAAGTTGATATGTCTTTATCTAACATGTTGATAATGTGTTATGGGTCTTCCTATCACTTGCTATGCATCTTCCTGTAGCTCTTTCATCACTAGAAAGCTCCATCAATTATGAAATAGACACATTTTCTGCAAATATTTTCCACCATACATGAATACATGGAGATGATAGCAAGGACGTTTAAGTGAAGATGTTAAGAAACCTGTGTTGCATATTTATCAACTTAAAAAACCATGGTTCTCTCCATCGCAGATTTGTGCTAAAAGATTCTATGTAGCAAGAAGATTTCAAGGAGGATAGTATATGAGTGAACAGAAAAACAAACTTGAGCAAATATTACTCCATATTGTTGCTAATAGTGTAAGTCTCACGTGGAAAGAAAACTCACTAATCAGTATATTACAAGCTGTTTTAAATCCATATTATTGCAAATCATTTTGGATGAAGACAATATTGTTGCTACAAAACATTGTATATTATGGTATGGGTGTGAGTAACTGTCTCCTCAATAAAAAACTTGTTTTTATCCACCAAAGGAGAAAATCGTGGACTAAGATTTTCCTCATATTTAAATACTATTATAATAACAAACAAATCCATCTTATGATGTATGGTATATAATTATGTGGGTTTATTAGTCATTAGTTAGAACCCAACCATGCTAATTTATGCCCTGTTAGTTGGAGTTTGTTATTATATTGAAGCTTTATATATCAACTCAAGAAGAGCATTTGTATATGAAAAACATTCTGATCAATAAAATAGAATTGGTATGAACAAATTTTGTTAAGGAAGAACTATTTGAATCTCATCACTCAACAAATTGAGGAGGAAGGGCCCACTCTAAAGAATTTTGGTGATTTCAGTAGCTCAAGTTTGGTTTGTTTGAGTTCTTTAATAGAGTAAGATTTTCCTTCATTTCAATAGTTAGTTTTTATAAATAGGTTTGCAGGAAGATTAACATCATAGATGGGTAGGAATTATTATATTAAATTAGTTATATGGCTGGTATTAGCATTGTTTTCTATGGATTAAGTTGAATTTGTGAATTGTTATATTTTCTATCATCATAGTTTTTAATGTTTATTTTTGTTTCTAATGTTCTTGTCACCAGGAAGTAACATTTCTTGTTGCTGGGATTTCTTTAGTTTTTCATAGATTCAATTCTGCCTATTGTAGTTGCATTCATAATCCCTCATTCCACAACTATCATCCCTTGATAGCATATTTCTCGGATGCCTTTTGCAAGCTTACACTCTCGGATTGACACGTATAGACTAGCCAAAATTCATCATAAAATTGTTAATTATTTTGTTATTATTTACCCTAGCGTTGGCCTATCAGGGAGAGTATTCTTGACGATTGATCCTAATTCAGGATATACTTAGCTTCACATTCATGAGGATGACATTCATTAACCTTTTGTATATGCTATGGGAATTATAAGTTTATATTTCTAACCCTTGGTTTGACCAATGCACTGTCAGTGTTCATGAGCTTGATGAATAGGGGGTTCCACACATACCTCAATCAATTTGTCTTTATCCTTTTGGATGAAATATTGATCTATTCTCAAACAATGGAGGAGCATGAGGTCCATTTGAATGAGGTATTGTAGTGCTTATGTGACCATTGGTTGTATGGAAGCCTAGTCAAGTCTGAGTTCTTCTAGTCAAAGGTGAAGCATTTTGGGCACATCATTACAAGTGATTGTATTATAGTGGATCCTGCTAAGATCCAAGCTATCATAGATTGGCTAGCATCCACTAGTGTTCTTAAGGTTTAGAGATTCATGGAATTAGTAGGTTACTAACATTAATTCATGAAGGATTTATCTCATGTGGCTTATCCTATCACTTCTATTTAGTGGAAAGAGAAGAAGTATGTTTGGACTAAGAAGTGTGACTAATTGTTTAAGACTCTTAAGGAAGGATTAACTAGTACACCTATCCTTGTAGTGCTTAATCATGTAGGCGATCTTGTGATGTGCTTAGATGTATTAGTAGAGGGTGTGGAATAGTGTTTATTCAATATGGTCAAATGATTGCATATGATTCTAGAGAGCTTAAGGACCATGATGTTCACTACCCCACTCATGATCTGGAGTTAGTGGTGGTCATGCATCTACTTGTGCAGTGGAGATACTTCATTTTGGGAAACATGTTTTAACTACATAATGATTATCATGGCTAGTGGTTTATATTTACTCAAACTTGAACCTTAATACACAATAATTTCATTGGATAGATTTCTTGTGTGAGTATGGTTTTGATGTTCATTATATCAAGGGAAAAAAGATTGTTGTCAATAATTCCTTGAGTAGCAAAAGACATGAGATATTGATTTTCTCATTGCGAGTGGATTTTTTTGCTGCAGGAGCACCAAGAAAAGACATCAAAGGAGTCTATAGTACTCATAATTAAATTTAATTAAGTTTTCATTTGTAATGTCATTTTGAGTCAATGTGAATCAATATGTAAGGCTAAAAGAGCATATTGTAATAAGTTGTCTAATATGGTATTGAATTATTCATTTAGTAAAATTTGTATAAAATACCCATGAAGGAGTAAAATAGGGATAATAGACATTATAGTCCATCCTAATGTGTTTTTAATTTTCTTGTGTAGTTGTAAATTCATTTGAGTCAAATATTGTAAAATTTGTAAAATGCAACTTTTCAAAAGTTGTAAAAACACAAAATGGGATGTTGTGTGGTCATAAGACAAAGTTTAATAGTTGTAACTTCCACATGAAGGTGTAAAGTCTATAAAAAATAAATTAATGGTCATATATAGGCATGACATAAACTTGGAGAAGGATTTGAAAGAATTGGAAGCATTTTGGAATCATATTTTCATTGTTTCAATATATTGTTTTGTTGTTTTAAAAGTTTTTCCTCTTGTTTTTAGGCCTCTGATGGCCATGTATACCTTGGAAACAAGTGTATTTATATTATGGTAGTTTAGTAGAATGAAAAATATTTCATTTTTTAAAGATGATTTCATGAAATATTGAGAAAGTTATCAAAGTTTTGGTGAAAACCATTTGTAACTGCCCAAAACTCTAATTCACGGTGACCAATTTTGGGAAAACAAACATAACTTTTTATTGCATGATTGGATCTTTCTATAAATTAGAGAAGTGGTCTATAATTACCCATTCTACAATATGAAAAATGTGATTGGAATGCTTATCAAAATTTTAAGAGTTATGGATGAGTGTTTATGACTGTATTTTCATGACCAAAATAGAGTTTATTTCACAGTTGGACAATTCTTGATTTTTCTTTTGCAAGTAATGGATAGATCAAGGGTTTAAATTTTTTATATTTAATTAAGAAGAGATGGATATAAAGTTATAATGTATTTATATCTATGTATAATAAATGATAATGGTGATTTGATTGATGATGGTACTGGGAAACATGTGTTGATGCCTCTATCATGTTAAAGAAATTGTGTTGATCATTGAACTCTATGGTTGATTTGGGGTTCTTTGATGGATTTATATTATTCTTTGCATCATTTATATAGTTTTATCTTGGAGGACTTTCCTAGTGACTAATGGTATTAGTGGGGTAGAGTGGATATTGGGTTCAAATGTGCCTTAAGGGCATATTTTAGGTTATTCTTTAGAGTTGATGGAATATTGTGACACTTGGAGCACATTTATGTGCCAATGTTAGGAGATCTTCATTATTTGATTTTTTCAAAGGAACATAATAAATAATATTCAACACATACAAGAATCAAGAAGATGCACTCTGACCTTAGACAATTGTACTTTTGGGTAGGGTAGAAGCATGATGTTGATTTTGTTGCTTGATGTATTAAGTGCTAGAAAGTGGAGGAAGAGCATTAGTTGCCTATGGTATTTTATATCCAAATTCTATTCTAGAGTGTAAGTGGGACATGATATCTATTTATTTCATTATACCTTTACATGTCATCACATTGCCACAAAATTATTATGGTGACAGTGGACAAGCTATCCAAGGTAGCACACTTTTCACCCATGAGAGTGTCTTACACAATTGCTTTAGTGGTTTGTGTTTCCTTGAAGGATATTATTCAATTTAATAGGATCTATTGTAGAATCATTTTGGATAGATATCTATTATTCACTCTATTACTTTAGATGTCTCTTTACCATGCATTGAGTGCTCAACTCAATTTTAGTTTGGCTTATCACCTAGAGACAAATGGACTTACTAAGTGCGTGAACTAGGTTCTTGAGGGCATGCTTTGCATGTAACTGATGGCATGATAGAAAAAGTGGGAGGACTATTTTTACTTATTTGATATTTCATAAAAAAAAATGGGTACCATAATTCTCTTTATGTGTCACATTTTTAGGGCTTGTACTTTAGACCATGTTGTACCTCTTTGAGTTGGTATTTTTTGGAGGGTTGTTTGGTGTAGAATTTTTTTCATATTATAGTGAAATCGATAACACTTTTCTATTTGTAATAGAGTTTTTTAGAGATTTTGTCTACAGAAGATCCCCATCCATCATGTGAAAGGCTCTAAGTTAGCATCACATTTTCTAGGACCTTTTGAGATCCTAGAATGGATTGATCTGGTTTCTTGTTGCCTAGCATTTACACCTAGTCTATTGTGCATCCATGCTATTTTAAATGTTTCTATTTTTAAAAAGTATATTCCTTATGTGACCCATGTTCTTGATTGGGATGATTTATAAGTAGAGGACGTGAAGCTTTATTTAATATAGCCCAATTGTATATTTTAGCATTAGAGGTTGACCCTCAAATATCAGGATATAGAGAAGGTAAGGGTCCAACCAGGCTTGAATGATGAGACCTCAACTACTTGGGAGGATGCCACACAGTTGAGACATTCATGCCCTTATCTTTCTATAGGGTTATAGGTGTAAGCCTATGCCTAGCATGGGAGGATGTAGTACCTCTTGTATTTTTATTTTGTTCCATGACTTATTTTGACTTGAGAAATACATTGAAGTGTTCCTACATATCTGCATTTGAGATGCTATGATGAACTTATGATTATTTTGATTGCCAATATCATAGTTGATATATGCTAGATCTATAATGTTCATTTTGATCATATCTACATGATGATACTAGAGACGTGACATGATTCTTTATGATGATATTTGGTTATTTTTATTTGGACATACATTTATGTTTATGATCATATGATGGATATTGGTGGATTCATTATTGATTTGATTGTGCTAAGTATATTTGTCTTGTTCTTATAGTGGGCTCCTACAATGATTTTATTGAGTTAATTAAATGAATTTATTAGATGTTTTATTTTGTGATTATGTATACATGTTTATTTGGCTATTATATATTGTACGTCTACACTTGATGTTATTTTTTTACTATAGTACAAGGCTTACATACCCAATAGTAACACATGGAATTAGTAATCAAGTCATTCACAGTAAGCCAATGTCTTCCCTATATGAGCAGCACATCAATTAAACCCTTTGGTAAAATGGTAAATTTGGATCCATTATGCATGTTGTGTTTAGAACCATCAGTGTGTGTATGCATTTAGGATTTTGTTGTTACCATAGAAAGTATTTTTTTAATGTAATTTAATTGTTGAAGAGAAATTTTATATTTATTTAAGTTATTCTTAATTACCACTTAATTATCATAGTTGAATTCCATGCACTTGGAAATGCCTAATTTATTTGGGAAAAGTGTGAATTGGTTATTAAGTTATTTTAATAACTTAATTTATAAGTCACTTTGTAAAAGTGTTTATATTGGAAAGTTAGAACTAAAATTTTCATTTTGACTTTTGCCATTTCTTATTTTGAGAGGAAATTACTAAATTCTTTGGTGGAAAAAACAACTTTTACTCATTATGTGAGATTTGAACAATGGACTGTCACAAGGTTGAGCTTATTAGATTTGTAGCCTGGAAATATCTCTTTATCAAGTATTTCATTTGGATGGCCTCTTTATTTTCTAGTTGCATTTTCCATTTCACCTATTTGGTTGTGAGGGACGGCATTCTCCTTTTATCATTTTCACTTTATTCTAGCTTCCATTTTCGATTGATAAATAGTTGGAGAATAAGAACTAGTATTTCTCTCTATTTCTATGGACTAATTTAACCCAATGAGATGGGGGTAAAAATTTCCATGTTTTCAGAATTTTGATTTACAAGTTTTAGTAGTGTTATGTTGTTGAAAGATTTTGTCAGATTTTGACCACTTTGAGTTTTGAGAAATTTTTATGTCACCTTAGTTTGTGTACCACAAATATTTTATGGGTGTTGGTACATATTTTGAATTTGTATTTGGAATGTTAATTAGGCTTCCAATCTAGCCATGGTTTTACTTTGTGCTCATTAGGATTTATGCCAAATCTATACTCTCAACAATATGCCTAGTTGATTTTATTACACTTGGTCTTTTTGAAATTTCTCATCCAACCCTTATTTTTCTATTGGCTTTTATAAATTTGGTTGTGCCCATGCACGATCATGTCCATGTACATATGAAAGGATATTGTGAGACCTGAACTCTCGTATATAGGCTAGATGAGGTATTGTTCATTTGAGGGTTGGGTTGGCAACTCGCATTCCCTACGAGACCTCATCATGTGATTACCATGGGTATGTAGGGTAGATGTGTGGAGTGGATTCTTTCATGCACCTCAAACTTAGAGTGGCCAACAAGATAATGTGAAGAGGTTTAAACAAGTGATATCCAAAATTAACCAATGGGTAATAAAATGGTGTGTGTTCCAAGGGGTGCTTGCACTACTCCTCAAGAGATCTAGCTTGTCTCTTCTAGGAACCTACTCCACCTCGGTCCTTGATTGGATTAGATGATTAAATAACATCAATTCAAACTCTTCTCCAAGAGTTTGATCCTTTTTTTTTTACCCTCAGAAGACTAACATTCTAGTTTAGTACTCTTCTCCACACACACTTAGAGAGCTCTAAATGCAACTTGCTCACAAAATTCATCCTTCATTATAGGGTCATCCATAGACATGAGATCACTCCATTTTCTTGAATTTAAGTCCATTTGGAAAGATCTTTAGATGTATTCCTTACTGATTTGAAGGTTTTGTCTCTAGGAAGCCTAATTAGGCCTAGTTCCAATTAGCCCTTGAAATTGACTAATTCCTCTTTCTTGCAAAATCTCTCCAAACAAAATGGAAAATATACTCCAAATTTGAACACCTTTTTAGATTCCATAAAGGATTATGTAGGTCTTAGACTCCTAAGTTGTCTATATAGGTGATTCCTATTATGCAGGTCTAATAGGGCTAAAAGGTCTATTTCCTAGGACAAGACTATAACTTGTTTGAAAACTCACCCAAATGGATTGATAAGACCTCAACCTTTAGGATTTATCAAGATATGACTATCCCCTTCCTATAAATATACTTGTTCCATAAAAAACCTTCAATTCCC
Source organism: Cupressus sempervirens (assembly GCA_028749045.1). NCBI lineage: Eukaryota > Viridiplantae > Streptophyta > Pinopsida > Cupressales > Cupressaceae > Cupressus > Cupressus sempervirens. Next base: position 536,033,805 of record CM053789.1, read on the forward strand.
TACACTTAACCATTTGTTTTAGCACTATCAAGCCTCTAATTGGGAATTCCTAGCTCACCTAGGGCTTGAGTTGTAAAATAGTAGCATGAATTTCCTGGACTCCTACCTTGATATACATCATGTACAATGGCTTTACTCTAAGATTAATCCACATTTTCAAAGTTTCAAGGGTTGAATCTTAAGTGGGAGCCATGATAGCAAAATCTGTCTTCTAATAACCAACACACTATCAAAACTAAAATAATTTTCCCCTAGCTACAAGATTAACTCAATTCAATGTGCTTAATGAATGAAAAAGTCTCTACACTAACCTAGGAAAACTATAAAATCATTGGATTGATTCTTTCAATCCATATAACACCACACAAGATCAAAATGCTCAGTTTGCACATTAATCACAGTCACAGTCACTATTGTATTCACAAAAACTTCTTACAATCCAACCTCCCAACTCGATATTGAGCCTTCAATAAGTAGTAGATTCCTTTTCCTTAATTTTCAAGCCATCTTAGTGGATTAGCCACTTCTCATACTTAGGGGATCCAAGGTAACTGAGTTGCATGCAACATTGCAATAAATTGCAACTGTTGTCATGACAAATTTTTAACAATGTTTGGCATCTTTGCAGTTATGCCATGATCCTTGTTTCTAGGACCTCTAACCCCTCTAGGTTCATGCATAAGAAACACGAATGACCTTAAAGCATCTTTTCCCCCTATTCTATGTCAGGACACATTTAAAGACTCCAACTCACTATTTCCTCTATACACTTAAGAAATTCAAATAACAACTAAAAAAGCCTATATGTGTGACCTTAGTCCTAATGACTAACTCACCTAGCCAACAATGCAAATGACCTTCTAAGGCCTAAAAGAAAACTAACCTATGCTCTTGACTTGGCTAGAGTCAAGTACAAGCTAAAAATATTTCAAGCATAGGAGGTATCCTAGGTGTGCTCCTGCACCATCCTCCCCAAAATGAAAAAATCAATCCACCCTTGGATTGAGGATATTTGGATCATCCCAAACCTCTTGAATTCTAATTATTTTATCCGTACTAAATCAGAATTCATCTATCCATGCCTCTTTATCAAGTGTTCCTTGTACTCCTTCATTCTATTCTTTTTATAGACTCTAGTGTCTAGTATGTTATCTGGTCATGTAGCTATAGTAGTAGGTAATTAGAGATCATCTACATCTCTAACCACTTCATGAAGAGTCTAATCCACTTCTTGATGTGGTCCTTTATAATGGACTAAGTCTGCAATGTTAAAGATTGGTGATAGTCCACTATCCTTTGGAAATTCAATCTTGAATGCCCATACTTAGCCAATATAGGATAGGGTCTTATTCTCTTCATATGTAGCTTGTGAGGGACTCCCATCTTCATTCTTGACTTGTTAAGATGCACCATGACTAAGTCACCAATATTGAACTCAACCACCCTTCTACTTTTATCCACCTTTGTTTTATGTTTCATGGTGTTCTTTGTCAATGTTTTCTTCACTATTTTATGAACTTCTTTCATGGCATATGCAAAATCATCAAAATAACCACTTTCCTTCACTCCATCTTTAAAATCTCTCAACTCATAGATACCCCTAGGATGTAGTCCATAAACTATCTCAAAAAGACTCTTCTCCTTAGATCTATTTATGGTGTCATTGTAGGCATATCCAACTTGTCCAATCAGTTGATCCCACTATTGTTTATACTCCTTAGTCAAACATCTTAGAAGATTCCCAAGGATCCTATTAACAACCTCAGTTTGACCATCAATTTGGGGATCGTAAGTGGATCCAAGGACAAGTTGGTGCCCAATATTTGCCAAAGAGTCTTCCAAAAAAGACTCATAAACTTAGTGTACCTGTCTGACACAATGCTGATAGGTAGCCCATGGATTCTCACAATTTCTTTGAAGAATAGAGACATTATTTGAGTGCCATAATTAGTGGTCTTGCATGGCACAAAATGAGCCACTTGGTTAAACCTATATACAACCACATACATACTATCCATGCCTCCTCTTGTATTGGGTAACCCAACTAAAAAATCCATGCTTAAGCATTCCCATGGCCTAGTAGGGATTGGTAGTGGTTGGTAAAGACCAGTATTTGTAGAAGTGCCCTTAGCTTTTTGACATATGACACAACTTTCCACATACCTCCTAACATAAATATTCATTCTAGGCCAATATTAAAACCTTGAAATCAGGTCTTGAGTCTTGATGATCCCAAAATGACCACTCAAAGCTCCATTATGTTTTTCTTGTATCAAATTCTCTCTAATAGAGCCTCTTAGAACACACAATTGATTCCCTTTAAACAAAAGAACACTTTGAAAAGTATATTCAGCATACTTACTATGAAAATGATTCTTGTATTCAACACATATCTTATATATCTCAGTAAAATCCTCATCATCTAGATATAGTTCCTTTAAATGATCTATCCCCATGCTCTTTAATTGAATTTCTTGAAGTGTGAGTGCTCTTCTAGACAATGCATCTTCCACCTTATTTAGAACACCCTTCTTGTGCCTAATATTGATGGTAAATGCTTGTAGGTATTCAACCCATTTCATGTGCTTGTGACTTAACTTTTATCGTGAATTCAAGAAACTAAGTGCTTGGTTGTTTGAATACACAATGAATTCCTTGGGAAGAAAATAATGCCTCCACTTTCTTAGAGCTTGGACCAATGGGTTATAGGATGCGTATTTCCTATTGGCTTCACTCAACTATTTAGAATGAAAAGCTACTAGTTTTCCCTCTTGGTTTAGAACAACGCCAATTTCTACATTGCTATCATCACACTCAATAGTGAAAAGCTTTTCAAAGCTTGGCAGCACTAAAATAGGTTGAGTAGCTATCTTCTCCTTTAGTAACTCAAAGCTCTTGTTAGCATGTTCATTCCATACAAACTTAGTTTTTTATTCCTCCCTCAATAGCATCTAACGTAGGAGCACACATTTTACTAAATTGTCTTGTGAACTTTCTATAGTATTGTGCAAGACCATGAAAAATTCTTACATCTATTGCTAACATTGGAGTAGGCCAATTCATGATAGCTTCAACTTTGCTTGTATCCATTTTCAGTTGACCATGTGCTAGAACAAACCAAAGGTACACTAGATCTTTTTTGATGAACTCACACTTCTCCAAGTTGATCATCAATTTCTCCTCATGTAGCTTCTTGAAAAAAAGTCAAGTTTTTCTAAGTGCTCACTCCTTGTCTTGCTATAGATTAGCGTATCATCTAGATATACAACTACAGCCTTGCCTATGTAGTCTTTGAGAACTTCATTCATGACTCTCATGAATGTGGAGGGGGCATTATATAATCCAAATGGCATGACAAGCCACTCATACAACCCTTCATTGGTCTTGAAGGTTTTTTTCCACTCATCTCCTTCATGTATCTTTATTTGGTGATAACCACTCTTCAATTCTATCTTGTTGTACTACTTGGCTTCACTTAGATAGTCCATTAGGTCTTCAATTCTAGGAATATGGGACCTATACCTAATGGTAATCCTATTAATGGATCTTGAATCTATACAAAGCCTCCAAGTTCCTCCTTTCATTTGTGCAAGTACAATAGGTATGGTGCATGGACTAATACTCTTCCTAATTAGGGCTCGGTTTAGGAGTTCTTGTATTTTTCTTGCTATTTCCTCATTTTGTTGAGGTGTCATCTTGTAGGTTACTTTGTTTGGTAGGGTAGCTCCTAGGATAAGGTCTATCCTATGGCTTATGACTCTTTTATGGGGTAAGGTTAATGGTTTTCCATCACTTATAATACCTTGGTAAGCATGTAGCACTCCTTGAATCTCCTTAGATAACTCTATCCTCTTAGTTTTCTTACCTTCATTTCCCTCCTTTGGTCTCAACACCAATGCTAAGCCTACACCTTCACTTTCTTCCATGGTTTGTAGGAATTCCTTTTCACTCACCATGATTAAATTTGGACCAGTTGTCTTTTTTTTAGCCTCTTCCAACAATGATTGTATCTTGAAAGTCACATTATCCTTCTTAAAAGTATAGGAGTTCTTTCCTCCATCATGGATAGCTTGGTAATCAAATTGCCATGGTCTACCTAGGATAAAATGACATGCATCCATAGGTAACACATCACATGTCCTTGTACCTTCCAATTGAGAACTTTGCCCATGCTTTCTCATTTACTAACACATGTTGGCCTTTCTTTAGCCATATGACTTGATAAGGATTAGTGTGAGGTATCCTTGTTAGTTTTAGCTTGATAACTTCTTGCTCTAACACTATGTTGTTAGTAGACCCTAATTCAATGATGACTCTACACACTTTACCCATCATTCTACACTTTATCTTAAATAAATATCCTCTTTGTCTCGGCTCCTCCTTCACTGGCTCTTTGATTACAGTTCTCCTCATCATGATGTTCTCTCCTTCTTTTGAATTTAGTGGTACTTCAGCATGCTTTTCTGTTGTATTGGACTCATCTTGAACTATGTTTGTCCTCTTGTCACCTCCTTGTGATGAACCACCTTTCTCTGGGCATCTATAAGTAGGGTGCCCCATTTGATTGCAATGGTAACACTTTATATTGGAAAACTAGTTTCCTCTTCCTCCTTGTCCACCACACCTTCCTCTAGAGTTAGAGTTTCTTCCTCTTCCACCTCTACTTGAGCTTCCTTCTTGTTGTTCACATAATTTTACCTTACCTTGAGCCCTTAAATATGAACATTTTCCATTGTAGCCACCTCTTTGACCTCTATTATCCTTGCAATTAGCTTTACCTTTAGAGGTTTCTTGATTCATCTTGCTTTTCTCTTCAATCATCAAGACCATTTGATAGCATTGCTTAATATTTTTGAAATTTACTAGGCTCAACTCTTCTTGAATAGACCATTTGAGGCCATTCAAATATCTTTCCAACTTGATGCTTTCATCTTCAACTACCTTGGACCTCAAACACAATTTTTGAAATTCCTCGATATATGCTTGGACATCCAAATATTTTTGTCTAATATTTTTTCTTCTCTTATGAAGTTTAACTTCATAGTCATCAGGAAGATAGGTCTACTTAACTTTTTTTACCATACTCTTCCATGTAACCATAGGAACTTTTCCATCCTTTTCTCTCTTAGTTTGCACAAACTTCCACCAAGTAAGAGTTGAACCTCTTAATCTAGACTCGGCCACTATAAGTTTTTGTGCCTCAAAGATACCATCACATTAAAAATGGTTCTTAATATTATCAATCCAATCCACAACTAAATCTCGATCCATTTGTCCACTAAATAGTGGCACTCCTTCCCAAGTTTTGGTACTCAATGCTTTTAATGCCTTTAAGAATGGCTCTTTAGGAAGAATAGGGTGAGGTTTTGGTTCTTATTCTTCCAACTCTATTTCCTTTTCCCTTGCTTCTTTTTCTTCCTCTAGGTCAATTTTCTCTTTGACCTTATTTGTTTTGTCTTAGATTTCACCCAAGAGTCACTCCATTTGAGCTAGTCTTTCCCTTAGTGACTTGTTATCTTCTTCTTGTTCTTAAACTTTCTTGGCTAACTCAATGTTAGTGACCATGGTGTTGTCTTCCATTTCTCCACTTGGTTCATTCTCTCCCATTGATTTAGTAGACTACAACATCCACCACAACCTGATCAAAACAAGCTCCAATAAAAATATGGTGTGAGTGTTCCAAGGGATGCTTTCACTACTCCTTAAGAGACCTAGCTTGTCTCTTCTATGCACCTATTCCATATAGGTCCTTTATTGGATTAGTTGATTAAATAAAACCAATTCAAACTCCTCTCCAATAGTTTTATCCTTTGTGCTTACCCTTAGAAGACCAGCACTCTAGTTTAGTACTCTTCTCTACACACACTTAGAGAGCTCTAAGTGCAGCTTGCTCACAAACTTCATCCTTAATTGTAGGGTCATTCAAAGACATGAGATCACTCCATTTTATTTCATTTTAGTCCATTTGGAAAGATCTTTAGACTTCTTCCTTATTGATTTGAAGGTTTTGTCTCTAGGAAGCCTAATTAGGCCTAGTTCTAATTAGCCCTTGAAATTGAATAATTCCTCTTTCTTGCAAAAACTCTCCAAAGAACTTGGAAAAAAAACTCCAAATTTGAACACCCTTTTTGATTCCCTAAAGGATTTTTTAGGTCTTAGACTTCTAAGTTCGTATATGTGATTCCTATTATGTAGGTCTAATAGGGCTAAAAGGCCTATTTCCTAGGACAAGACTATAACTTGTTTGAAAACTCACCTAAATTGATTGGTAAGACCTCAATATTTAGGATATATCAAGATATGACTATCCCCTTCCTAGATATATAATTTTTATATACAACACTTCCATTCCATGTACTTAACCATTTGTTTCAACACTACCAAACCTTTAATCGGGCATTCCTAGCTCGCCTAGGGCTTGAGTTTTAAAATAGTACCATAACTTTCCTAGAATCCTACCTTGTTTTTCATAATGTAAAATGTCTCCACCATAATATTTATCTAGGTTTTCAAAGTTTCAAGAATTAAATCTTAAGTGGGAGCCATGAAAGCAAAAATTGTCTTCTAATAACCAGCACACTATCAAAACTAAACTAATTTTCCCCTAGCTACAAAATTAACTCAAATTAACTTTCTTAATAAATGAAAAAGTCTCTAAACTAACCCAAAAACACTATACAATCATTAGATTGATTCGTTCAATCCATATAGCACCACACAAGATCAAAATGCTCAGTCTACACACTAATCACAGTCACAGTCACTATTGTACTCACAAAAACTTCTTACAATCCAACCTCCCAACTCAAGATTGAGCCTTCAATAAGTATTAGATGCCTTTTCCCTAGTTTTGAGGCCATTTTAGTGGATAATAAACTCCTCATACTTATGGGACCAAAGGTAATCGAGTTTTATGCAACATTTGTAATAAATTGCAAATGTTATCATGACAACTTTTTTACAATGTTTGGCATCTTTGCACTTATGTCGTGATCCTTGTTTCTAGGACCTCAAACCCCTCTAGGTCAATGCATAAGAAACATAAGTGACCTTAAAGAATCTTTTCCACCTATTCTATGTGTTAGGACACATTTAAAGACTCCAACTCACTATTTCCTCTACACACTTAAGAAATTCAAACAACAACTAACAAGGGCTATTTGTGTGACCTTAGTCCTAATGACTAACTCACATAGAAAACAATGCAAATGACCTTTTAATGTCTAAAATAATAATAATCTATGCTCTTGACTTGGCTAGAGTCAAGTACAAGCCAAAAATCTTTCAACTATAAGAGGTATCCTAGGTATGTTCCTACACCATAAAATTTAATGTAAGATAAGTGAACACATGATGTACATTTTTGTGCATCTTGAGGGAGCTGGAGTGAGGTTGTGGTGTTTGTAGATATCTAATATTTTGCAAAAGGTAGTGCAAGGGTGCATGTGAGGCCTTCTATTAGAGTTGAGTTACCATGCTAGGTGTGGCCTCCCAAGGGAGTTGAGTAACCATACCATTTTAGCTTGGGCTTGATGATGCCAAGTGGATTACACTCCACTAGTCCATATATAGTTACTATATAGAGTTTTTGACAAGTGACTTGTTTTACTATATTGTCCTCGTGATCATGACATTGATTCCATGTCCTATTTGGCATGAGTGTTAGTCTTGGATGAATTTACTTTTTATTTGTGGATGGGTCACTATCTCCATTAATATGATAGTTGTGAGCCTATGGGTATCACGTGGTTGGGATCCATAGCTACCTATAACATTGTGGGGGAGTGGTGTAGATAGACTATATACTTCTGATCTGGGGCTAGAGATTGATGCTTCACTTGGATTCTCCAAGCACCTAATATATGTTTTCCAATGATTTATATTTTACTTGATTCTTTGGTAGCATGTTTAGATGATGCATCTTATGATCTTTATGCTCCATCATAGTGATGTTGTATATTTATTATGGATGTAAGGATGTCCCTTTTATTACTTATGCACTTACTTTATGTTGATGATGTTATAAATCCTTTCATACATCTTATATATGATCCATGATTTAGTATGCTAGGTATTCTAGAATCCTTTTTGTGTTTGTCAATGTTCATTCCTTAATCTACATAAACTTAGTACTCCCCAATGTGGAAATTTTACTTAATTCATGCTCATTTTAATGTAATTTAAATTCTTTTGGTTTGATGTCATATAGAAATGCATTATTTCATGTGATGATACATTTTCTCACATGGCACATGCATTTCAATTTATGACCTTGCATCAAATTGTATGAGGGTTGATGGGTACTATACAAGTCTAGAGTGAATTCATTTGAGTCATAGAGTTTTCTCATATGCTGACCAATCATGTCTTGTATGTGATTCAAGCATATTTTTTTGTAGGGAAAATAATTTGCATCTATATGCATTTATTGGGAGCACAAATTTTGGTTTTGGATGCCCTTTTTGGTCGCACATGTTCCTCAATCATAATAGGTTTGAGTTGGAGTATGTTTATTAAAATTATCTTTGGGACTTCCAACAAGATAATTAGAATAGAATTATATTCTTAATCATCTAGGAATATTTACTTTGGTATTAAAATAAATATCATAATGATTTTTAGCTTCAAACTAGGAATGAATAGTGCATGCTTAATTAGTATAATTAGTTTTCAAAGTGTTAGTGAGTGATGATGCTTGAGGATCTTTGGTAGTTGGTCTTTTAGTCTTCTATTATGTGTGATGGTATGTATGTTGTATCTTATTAAAAAATAAATTATAGTCATTTTTTATCCTTGTTTCCAAGGATCTATGGGTAGGGCATTATAGATGGTATGTTATGTGTGTTAAAATATTTGACTTTCTTTCAAGTTATTTAAGTTTATGATCACATTTTTTCAATGTCATGAGTGAAGGTTAGTGTGTCTTATGTTACTTCTAGTTAAAGGCATAACCTATGTTTTATTCTCAATAAATAAAAAAGGGAGCTTTACCTTCATATCAAAATTTTGAAAGAAATTGACATAATAATTGCAAGTGACTCAACTATTGGTTATAGAGTTTTCCCTTCAATTAGAGAATTTAGGAGTTATTTGGTATTTTAAAGAAGAAAAATCCATTTACTAAATTTTTTTTTTTTAATCTTATTATTTTGATTCCTTATGTGTGTTTGTATTATATTTTTATGATAGTTATTTGGGAGTTAAGCTATCCCTTAGGATATAGGATCCAAGGGATTTGGGATTAATTTTTTGTGTGAAAAGTTATAACTAATCTTATGTTACAATCAGTCCATGTCTTATTTTTGGATTTTTTATCCATTCATAAATTTCATTATTAGTTACCTACCCCAAAAAATTTTATTATTAGTCCATGTGTTATTTTGCATGAAACTGTGAGTAATGTTACTTGTTTCTGATCATTATATCTTTTAACCAAAAGGATGACAATTGTTATTTTTTTAAGTTTTATTTACTTTGTTACTTTTTTTATCATTTATATTATCATATATTCTAGATGGTTATATTAATGGATTTGTTTCTTTGTAATTTTTGTATGATCTAGATGGTTATCTTTATGGGTTATGCACTCCACATTTGTGAAATGGATGATATATCGAGACGTTTTATTGAGAGAGGCAATGAATCCTTGTATTGGTGTGAAATTATTTTGTATGCTCCATTATTATACTTTGGTGAGTTTTTTGATAATAATTTTATGAGAATATTTTATGGAATAATTTTATCTTTCTATTTCATTGTTCTTTGAATGGAGTATGAGATTAGGTTATCAAGGTTTATGGGGGGAGTGGTTTACAATGGGGTTTGGGGCCCAAGTGGCTACTAGAGTAACCCATTGTAATTTGACTTAATCATTAATAACTTGATAAAATTTGGGAATGGTTTCAAAAATTAATAAGATCATACACCTCATCAATATCTTGAGTGCTAGTACACAATATGATGGAGCTTCATATGATCCTTGTTTGAGGTATTTCACAGTTGGTATCTTTGTTTGTATGAAAGGATTTTTGATGCCACATAGGCTCACTAGGGGGAAAGACTCTAGAGAGGCTTCCAAGTAACCTTAGATTTAACTCATGTGATGACACTTCCCCATATGCATATTAGATTTCCTATGTTTATATTTATACTTTTTTGTCATTTGCCTTTAAAATCATTTTTTTATATTTTGTATATAACCACTCAAGACATATAAATTTGAAGATCTCTTGCCTAGGATTGTATTGCTAATGTTATGGTTTGATTATCCATGTGAGACTTGATATTATCTCCTTATCACAATAATAGTGGTCCTAATTAGGTTACCACAAGGCTGGGTGGTAGTGACTCTTTTACCATTAACGTCTTAAACACTTGTACTGGTGTTGGATGTTCTATTGTTGTAGTTGTACCATTCTATTTCTTATCTATCAAATACTTGCTCTTATTCTCCCTTGATGTATTTATGTATCTTATAATTTATATCTAGAGATCTCTTGTAATGATGTATTGTATTGTACTTGAATTATCATCACATGTACCTTGTACAATGCACTATGTACAATATATGTGTGAGTTGGATGTACTTTATTGTAGATCATTGTACTTTATGTCTTTGGTTATGAGAACAAGTATTTGTTATTCCTTTAGAGTTGCAGACATTGTACTTGTGATCAAATCGAATTAATAAATTTACAAAGTTATAATTCAATATTAAGGAAACCTTGAGCAATGTAGAATATAATTGAATTGTTTTATGTGCATATAATATGTTTTAATATGTATTGCTTTCATATTGGTATTCATTAATGTTGTATATAACTTGTAAGAGAAAATAATAGTTTAGAGAATTTAGTAAAATGTTTAGGCTAATTTATCTTGGGTTCCTAAGCAAGGAATTACATGTATCAAATATACATGGCTTATTTCATGATTAGAATAGAAACATGATATTAAATTATACTAATTCTATCAACCCAATGACTAATCATATGGAAGAGTTAGAGCCCTTGATAGAAAGAGTAAGGATATGTATAAACAATGGTATCCAGAACTTATAAATAGAAAGTGACTCAAAAATTATAGCTAATGTCATAAGAAAAGGTAAAGATTAGAAGTGGAAACATAACTCAAAGATAGTAGTAGTGATGGTTTTACTAGGATACTTTCAAAATTATAAGGTGACCTACATTTATGGAGAAGACAATATCTTAGCAAACACACTAGCTAATAAAGGAGTGGATGGAGACATTATAAAAGACATTATCTCCACATAATTATTTTTATTTTTTATTTTTTTCCTAATATTATTTGGTGGCATGATTTCATCCTCACTTTTAAATTTTCACATGCTTTAATCCTTTTACTTAGCATCCTAGGGACATCTCTTGAATCAATTTGGTATGAATGTCCTATTCTTTGTCTACTAGTACCTTGCTTTGATATTTTGAAACCTCCCTTTAGAGCTCCTTATAAACAAGTGATAGATTATATGTTTTACAACTTTATTATTTTTATCCCTATGAAATAGTGATATATTTATTGAAAATAGAATGATACAAGTATGATAAATGTGTTTCAATCATTGTTTTGTCATTGATATCAAACTTGCTATTTGTTGGTAATACAATTGCTATATGATTTGAGTACTATAATTTATTTTATTGATGAAGATTATTTGATCAAATAAGGTAACAATAACACCTAAAGGAAAGGTTGAGTTATGATATGAAAAAGGAGTACAAGAATTAGCTAAGACAATACTTGAGGTTGCAAAGGTTGGCTACACTAATTAAGTTTAGAAGAACAAGTTAAATGGAGTTTGTCTACCAAGCTTGTCCAAGTGAATAGTAGATATTGAGAAAAGTTAGTGCAATTAGAGAAAAAAATTAGTTGGAGCTGAGCAAAGTTAATTTCAATGTAAGTCAAGTGAAACAGTTGATGTCGAGTAAAGTTTAGTTAATGTCAAACACTATTAAACTTTAGTTCGTGTAGAGTGAATTTAAAATGGATGCCAAGTAATGTAGTTTGTGTTGAGCATCAGAAGCCTATTAATGTCAAGTGTTAGCATAATGAGAAAGATCAAGAATTCAATGAATCTGAGTCAACAAGTTTGATTTCTTGGATTATGGGAACCATGTGGTGATGTGTGAGAATCTAAGGAAGACAAAGAGTCTAGGGTATTGCTTCATTCAGTGACCTAAGAGAAGAGTCTACATTGGAAAGCAAAGCAAGAAGGCTTAAGGGTATGGATGCTTAAAGGGTGAACAAGCTATTAGAACTGAAGTGTGTGAAAGCCAAGTAGAATGGAGGACTAAAAAAGAGATCTATAATCTACAAATGGAGTTGTAACTTATTATCAGATCAAGCCTTACTGTTACTCTCTAATAATTGTATCAGTCTAGGGTAAATCCTTTGGATTAAGGTTGATCTAATAGTCATTTGAAATTTCTTTAACTAGGTGACATTAAAAGTGAATGATATAAAGTCCTCTGACAAGGCTCACTCTTAATAGGGTGACTAAAATCCTTTAACCAATTCACATTTAACAGTTTGCATTGTAACCTTTAATAGGGTTCTCCTTTCACAGGGCATCACTTCAAAAGAGTGAGAATGAGTAGCATGTTACTAGTGTTTTTTCCCAAATTGGGTTTCCACATTAATTTATTGTGTCAAATGTGTTAATGAATCTATTATATTTTATGTCTACATTTTTTCAAATTGATTTGACAGTAACTAACAAGTTTTAAGTGATTGCATAATCTAATGGATACATGCATGATGAAATTATTTTGTGGATATGGGTTCACTAAGTTGTGGAAAGTTTTATTTATACATCTATTGTGTCAAATGTATTATTGAATATATTATATTTCATGTCTACATTTTTGAATATTTATTTCATAGTAACTGACAAGTTTTAAGTGATTGCATAATCTAATGGATGCATGCATGATGAAATTATTTTGTGGATATGGGTTCACTAAGCTATAAAAAGTTTTATTTATACATCTAGACCTTGGATAACTAATTCACATGCCTCCCCTCTTGGTTATTTAAAGAATTCCAACAATCTTTTATATTTTGCAACTCTAGATTACTTCCATTTGTCTTCCATTAATAACTTTATTATTTTGCAACACCATTTTTCTCCACTTTGCATGGTAGTGATAACTTCACTATTTCACATCTCTAGATTTATTCCCTTTGCATGATAGTGATAACTTCATTGTTTCACAACTTCTTGTTTGTGTGTTTTCTAGAATAGAAAAATGAGCCCTTTTTCTTCATCTTCAGGTTTGGTGAGCCTTCTAATTCTTGGTATTATAATCTTACTAGAAACCTACAATAAATTTATTACAAAATATAATATATGTATATCCAGATTATGTTGCATTTCTATCACTTCTCTTGGTTGTTTTATATAATTTTTATTTTGTATTCTTTAATATTGTAAGAATTTGGATTAGGTTAGAACTCAGCCAAGAACTAAAGAACTCAACACAAGCACATAGTAGACCAATAGAGAGAGTATGATCAGAATGACAATATTCATTCAATATGCAATATGCCACTACAACCCTTATATGAGTACACTAGGAGTTCCTATATATAAAGACCTCTAGAGAGCTTCTAGAATGCATAGAAGTTAGCAACATGATAAGTCATACAACCAGGCACATGACCACTAGATATGGGTTATCCTCTATTAAACATGGAATTAAGTGCGATGATGTGAGGATAAGCCTACAATTGTGTAGCACACAAATCAGTGGTGTAGGTAACATGTGCACAATTAGGAGTCTGGATAACTATGTTGTCAATAGGACAACTCTGTGAATGATGCAAACTCCTATTTGTAGACACTGTGTGCATAATTAGAGTTGCATACTTTTGTGAGAGTACACAAACTCCTAGTTGTTTCACCTAAATAAATAATTAAATAATGCATTAACCTAAGTAAACTTAAGTAAGTGTAAATAGTAAATACTTATTTACACCAACACCCCCCGTTAAGTGCAACTTAGGGGAATGCCTTAAGCTTACAAAATCTAGGATGGTATGCATGATGGGTCTCGACTACTAGGCCATGTAAGGTACCCATGTACATAATGATATGCAATCTCTCATAAAGTAGGGAAAGAGGGAAAACCTCATGGGAAAAACCCTCCCCCAAAAATAGAGATAAATAGGGATGCATTGATGGATGGAGTAATCAAGACCCCCCCCCCCCCCCCCCCCCCATTACGACATACATCCAGTATATAAATAAGAGAATGATAAGAAGAGGAAGAGAGATAGGATAGGATCGCCCCCCCCCCCCCCCCCCCCCAAAGAAGAATGTTAGACAGTGACTGCTCCGATGAAGAAGTTGATCCAAGACTGCATAATGGTGTTCCTTCCCTTAGGAAGAAACAAGGACAAGGGTACAAATGAGATGCTTCTGCTATGTGTGGAAAGAATTTGATGGATAAGTGATGTCTCTAAAACCTACTCAACTAGCTGAAGAAATTGTCCCAAAGAACTATCTACCTCTGCAATTGATAAAGAACCCTACTGCAATTGCTGATCATAAGTATCCACAATCACTTCAACCTGTGAGGATCGATCATGTAGAGAATGAACAAGAGGATCAAATGGAGCCCTATGACAATTGAAGAAAGTACTTCTGCATCAGGAAGAAGAGGTAGATCATCAATACTATGCCCCAATTCTATCACTCAGCCTATATTTGGAAGATTGGATGTACCCTTATGTGTTGGACCTATCATTGTGGCGATGTATGCATGTGGATTGAACTAATGAAGTGACCTCTCACTAAAACTATCGATAGAACCCCACATGTCTAAATCAGTTGAAGCACTATCACTGGTGTCACTATCAATTTCCACATGATATGATGTGCAGAGAGGAGTAGAGGACAAGTTGGGTGAACTTTCCTCAAAATGAATATCCTTCTCTACAAAAATTTGATGTGTCTCTAGATCTAGAAGTCTATATGCCTTCACACCATCTTCATAACCAATGAAAGTACAAGGTTGAGGTGACTATGCCTTGCATCCCTTGGAAGATCTTCTTGCCCATGTAGGACAACTAAAGACTCTGAAGTGTGTCATAATAGGTTTTCTGCTGCACCATGCCTCAAAAGGAGTTTTTCCATCTAAGGTTGGATGAGGAGAATGATTAGTAATGTGAGTGGCACTACTAATTTCTTTGACTTATAATGATGGATCTAGAGACTTAGCTTGTATCATGCAACTTGCCATAAACTTATGAGTTTGGACCCTCAAAGCTGAAACATCTATCTTATGTGGACTAAATGCTGATGGAGTCTGAAGATCAATTCCCTCATGTCTGCAAGAATCCATAAGTCTTCTATTCATATACATGCTTCCATTTTCCATTTGGAGTAGTTTGATGGCCTTTCTATATTTTTGTTCGACATGAGTCTTGAAGGCTAGAAACTTGTCCAACACTTCATTCTTATTATGAAGAAAGTAGACCCAAGTATATCTTGAAAAGTCATCAACAAAGGTCAGTATGTAGCAACCTTGGCTAAATGCAAAAGGACCTACTAATACCATGTGAACCATTTGTAGAACACCTAGTGCTCTTGAAGACTTCCCTTTCTATAACTTCCCTTCTAGATGCATATCGACTGAATCTATTGAACATTCACCTTTAGAAAAGTTGATTTGAGGTAGAGCTTTCACCATTCAATTTGTGCAAAGTTGCTGAAGATAGCAGAAGTCAAGATGACTATACCGCTCATGCCATAATTACATATTTAAATTTCATTGAGTTAACAAGGCCTTTGAAGGAGACTTGGGCACAAAATGAGAGAAAGAGTACAACCTTTTGTTATGATTCACTTTCCCCACTGCAACCAAGGAGTCATCTTTAAGACTATGCACCTTTACTGAGTCTAGAAGGAACTCAACTCTATGTCCATCTCTGAGGTGAGTGATTTGGTAGATTGATAGGAGATTTGAACTTAGGAGTGGAACATAGAGAACATTTTGAAACTCTCCATTTTCCATCTCCAAGTTTCATTTTCCTTCAACTTCCATTTTTCTATCATCTCCCATGAACGTGTGTGGTACCTTGGACTGCTTCATTGAAGAAAAATCCTCCTTTGAAGAACCCATGTGATAACAAGCACCTAAGTCAAATATCCATTCCTTTGAAGAGTTTGAATTAGCCATGAGTGCTTTCCCTTTTCCCTTTGAATTTGAAGAATACCCTTTATCCTTATAAGCATTAGGTAATGGAAGATTATGGTTCCTCATGATATTGGTCAATTCATCAATCTTCTTAAGATAACACTCATGCTCTTCATGACCCATTCTCTTGCAATAAGCACACTTTTTCTTCTCCTTATTATTGTCCCCCTTCTTGTTGGAATTTGAGGACTTTCCTTTTTGATTGGATTGTGGTGTTGTCTTTTATGCATTCTCTGATTTGTTCTTCCATTTCTTCTTACCCTTTCCTTTACTTGAAGATTATCCAATTGAATTGTGAGAACCCTCATTGTTGGCCACCAATGCTTTAGATTGAGTTGTTTTGAGAATCCCCATTGGTTTCAACTTCTTTTCTTCAGTATCCAATAGATCAACATATTCATCAAATGTGACTTTCTTGTAGGCAGACCCTAAGGTAGTCTTTGATGTGTTAAAAGAAGATACAAATGTGGAATACTCTGATGGCAGCTTGTTATATATAGGATAGATCAATTTATCATCTTTGATAGAACTCCCACAATCAGTAAGATTTTTCCTTAGTTCATTCACCTTGATGATGAAATCCTATATGGAATCATATGACTTAGGATCTAAGGATACAAGCTTATCTTCAATTTTGAACACATCCTCTTCAGACACTTTACCATAGAGGTTTTCGAGGGTATCCCAAGCTTCCTTGGATGTAGAACACTTCTTAATTTGATACATGATCTTATCATCTACCTCCAAACATATATCACCTAGGGCTTTCCTATCCATTGCTACCCAAGCTGAAATATCACTTGCTAATACATTATCACCCACTAATTTAGGAAGAGTACCATCTACATATTGTGAAACTTCATTATGCATTAAGTGATACCACATTTTGATGGGCCATGTAGCATAGTTATAAGGAGTTAATTTAGGAAACTTAAAGTTTCCCATAATGTAGAAAATGAGAGAAAATTGCAAAAAAGAGAGAACACAACACCAAGAACACCCTCCCTTTCACTAAATCAAGAAACCCCCCCAAAATAGATGCTTTGGGAACTTTATCAGTAGTGTAATTACAATGGGCCACTTACTAATTTTGGCCTTTGTGGACTTGTGATTTTTCTTGTTACAACCTCTTAATAGATTAAAAATTTGGAACTTTACAATGTGCTACAATTCTGAAGCATTACAAAGCAAAGAAAGGTCTGATTCCTGAAAGTGACACTTTTTTCCATACAACCCTACAATCTGATATCAGATCTCGAAAGTAGATGAAAAATAATGGACTTAAAAAAAATACAACCTATTTTTTACTCCAGATGTGCCCGTAGGAGCATTTGAAGTTGCAAAATGTAGGATTATGTAGGTACAGTTGCCAAAAAACATAATTTCTGAACAATCCATGCACCGAAACTAAAAAATAGCTGCACTACTAAAAAAATTTAAAAAGTCTACCCAATTTCAAAAAAAAACACCTGATTTGGAGTCTAGATGTTCAAGTTATGGCCTCTCAAAGTCAAACTACAAAAACCAAAATGAATTAGGAGAAGGGTTGCATCAATGAATTAGAGAGTTAAATTTGATAGTCATATGACTATCAAAATAGTTCTAATTTGGCCAAGAATGATGGTCATACGGCCATCAAATTTAGAACTATAAACTAGATGACATCAGTGACTCCAAGCCTGACGATGATGTAAGTTGTATGGATGGTAATGTCAACAGATGATGTGGCTGTATAGAATCGTACAAAAATTATTGACATGGCAAGCCACGTATATTGTATGAATGTTGACTAGGCCTGCGTAGGTGGATGTTGATTGGATTGCCATGTATGGTGACTTGGTGCCATGTGTCGAGTGCAAGATGGTCCACATGGCTGTGCAACTTAGGTGGTACCTACAAGTGTGGGCGAATAGCTTTTCGCCGCATGTCCCTGGGTGTAGGGGATTGTGGATGCCTTGTTTTAAATAAATGATGTTGGGATTAAAATGCGTTGCCAAAATATTCTATGCTAGATACCTTTGAGCAATGGGGGCCGAGAAAAGGTTTGCGGTCACCATAGTTGTTTTATATCTACTGGATTATATGTGGATTAATCCCACATGCAGTGGGAAAGCACTTCAAGCACAATTTACACCAACAAATATTAATAATGAGTTTCATGTTTATGAGTTCGGTTGGGTTCCCAAATGAGATCATTTGTTCTCTTTTGTTCTCTTGGCTTTACATTCTCTTCTTGTCTACTTGGTTTGGATAACTTTTGGAAGGTATGGTCATTGTTTGGATCATTCCAAGACAATGCAAATTTTATTGAGGGTCTTTTAAAAGTTCCAATTCATTATATGAGTTTATGTTCTCTTTTTATTTTTTTAGCTCCGACTTATTGATTCTTTATTCAATGAGATTGAGAAGTTAAAATCTAAATAATTTTCTCATTTGTGGATTAATTCCTTTAGTTATGCATATATGGAAATTAATTATAGAACAATAGAGTTGCAGAATATGAACTTTCTTAAAGCCTTTTTCTAGTCTTTGTAGTCCATTCACTTTAGAAGGACTAAACACCCATTTCCCTTACTTGATTAGATGGATACTCATTTTGGTAGCAGCGTGATTATCTTGAAACCCAATTCTTAAAGTCATAGAATAATTCTCTCAATTATGATGTGGACTAAATGTTAGTATTAAGAAGATGGATTGGATAGTTTCTCTTAGTATTATCCTCATATTTTTTTATGGACTAAGTATGATTTTGGTCAACAAGGCTGAGAATATTATGTAGCTTTATTACAAAGACAAAAAAGCAACACTGTCATTTTCACATAAAGGAATGTATATCATCAAACATGATGAATTTAAATGTAATAATTGAAAAGGTCTTTATTTGCAAAAATCACTATCATATACCTAGACATTTATTAATATTAGAGCTCAATTATAAGAAAGGGTATGCCCTTTCTAAGTCCTCAAATTAATTTAAGTCGTTTGTATAGAATCTTATGATGTAAGGGAAGGAATTTCTTTGTAAAGGATTGCACATAATCAAGTAGTGTAATATGTCTTATTTGAATAGGATATTATTGTCCCAGGCTACACCAAGGGTTTTCTTCCTAATTATTTTTCCCTTGGTGCCTCAATTTTGAATAGTGTTACATGTACAATAGTTTTTGAAATTAAACAAGATCAAGACTTAGCTATTTAAATTGATTAAAAAAAATCAAATCAAGAATATTGTATAGAATATTTCAAAATGTGATGCACTATATGATATTTTAAAATTATTGATTAGTATGTGATATAAATAATTTTAATTTAAAGATAGGGTGTTTTAAAGTTCATTATTTTTAAATTAATGTGGTTATCATAATTAAAATATTTTTTATCATATACATTTATTATACCATTCAACTACTTCTAATTTCCTAAACATCTAAAAAATATCTTTTAATGATTATTTTTTTTTTAAAAATAGTTATATGAAGATGATTCACATTTATGGTTAATGTCATTGTTAAAGTTAGATCTTTTATCATAGTTATAGTTGATGGTCAATACTATGATTCCTTGCTCCTATATTGACTCTTTGCTTCTATTTCACATTTCTTCACCTTCATTTGTACTCAACATGGTATTCACCACAATACTTCTTTTAATCTCTTGTATCACCTTGATCTTGGACAAGTGTGGTTTGAAACATTGATAAGAAAATCTAACATAGTCTACCAAAAGCACTCAAATAAAATATCTCTAAATTTTTTATATATAATATACTTTAACAAAAGTTTGTGAAAATTATATTCTTGAATTTTAGTTTATAGAAAAATAACATAATTAAATAAAAACTTGTTCTTCTCTAATATTTAAGTAACTTTTGGTGTTAAATATTTTAAATACATAAAAATTAACAAATACTACCAACAATAAAATAATTATATCAAAAGTTTTGAAAAAAAGATTGCTCTACAATATTATCAAAAATAGCAAAAAAAGAAGATTGATTATTTGCAATGGCAAACCCTATCTTGAAGACCTCATCCAAATACAATAGTTTGAAATCCCAAAATTACAAGTAGCATTATGCATCTAACAAAAGCTTTGTTGCTCTAGTGGAATTACATGAATCTAGAAGGAAAATTTTATTGAATCATGGAAAACTAGAGGAAAGCAAGGAATATCAGGCAAAAAGGAAAATGAAATCATACCCCTAAATCATAATATCTCATCACAATAGATAAAAAAAAGAAGAAGGATGGGAAATTGTGCGAAGAAGGAAAACTTCTATTGTTGCAAGGAAAATTCAAGGAGAAAGAAAATATGATGTTCAAGGTAAGAACTCACTATTTTTTCAAAACTAAATATACCAATAAGCCCAATCAAATCACAAATAGGACAAAGGAGAAACAAAAGCCCCATATCAAATATATTCTCAACCCCTAGTCTGTTATTAATGATCTCCTTGGTTGTTGATACAATTTTCCATGATTCAAAATAAATCTCCAAGATGAAGTAGTCACCAAGGCTTAATAAACATCACTTATTTTTAACAAAATATGCTAAGAAGGAAGGTTCTACAAAAGAAAATCAAGAAGAAAACACAAAGCAACAATTAGGTAATAGTAGAGTCCTAAACAATTATCATCAAGAAAAGGACTCTGAAATGGCAAGACACTTATTATATAATTGTTCATTCTCAAGTCAATGCTAGAAATGGTCATGTAACAAACTAAACTACAATTCATCCCTTTTAGACAATATATGGAATTTCTTAATGAGCTTGCCACAATATTGTCACAAAGTATATGTAAAACTATGGGGAATTGCCCCATATATTCTCTTATGGGAAATCTAGAAAGAACATAATGGAAGAATTTTCATTAACTCCAAAATGAACATAATGTTTCTTTTAAATAAAATAGAAGCTAATATTATAGAAGTTACAAACAATCACTTAAGGAACTCTGATAAAGAAGAAGGGTCATTCTTTGATTGGGATTTGGAAATAAGGATAAATTGGCATAATCTTATACTTCCTTGGATGATTCATCTTAAATACAAAAATTTAGCTAGAACTCTTTGTAAATGGGAGTCTCCTCCAACTAGTTCATTCAAATAAATTTTTTGATGGGGCTTCTTGAGGTAACCTCGATAGTGTAGGGCTAGGATGTATCATTCATAATGATGCTAGAATATGGATGGTTAAATGTGCCAAACCTCTAGGCATCATTTCTAATAACCTAGCCAAACTTGAAGCTCTAAAAGAAGGCCTTAAACTAAGTCTTAAAAAAGGAATTCAAAGGTTATACATAGAAGGTGACTCTCAAATAGTTCTTAATGTGCTTAGAAAGAGAACTACCTCGAGTTGGATTTTAAACTCAAAATTGGAGGAAGTCATCAAAATTTTGGATAAATTTTAGGAATATAAAATAGAACATATTTATAGAGAAGGAAATAAGGAGGTAGATGCTTTGGCTGATAAATATGTTGATGGTGTATATTCTATTTTGTTGAATTAAGATCTAGGTTACAAACTTGATTTAAATTAACTTTTTTTGACCACATTTTTTTTATTTTGATCCCTAGGCTCTGGGTTTTAATCTTATATCTTTTATAACCATCTTTAATCTTTGAAATCTTACTATCTAGGATGGTCTTGTTTGTTTTGATTATTCACAAATAAAAATAGGAAGGTATATTTTTTAGTTTATCCTATAGGTGGTGTGATCTTCATTAGTAGAAAAGAAGTAAAACTCAAATAGAACAAGAACAATATGTATAAACATTATTAGATGCTAGTAACTTCTAGTTTATGTGTTGTGATGGCTAGTTTTGGAGCTAGTAACTTCTAGTTTATGTGTTGTGGAAGCTAGTTTGGGAAAGAAAAGAAATGAGGGGATTATGTCTCTAGATACTATTGGTATGAAGAGTCCAGGTGGACCAAGTAAGAGAACTAGGTAGAGTATGAGGAAAAAGATTACTAAAGCACCTAAGGTTCTTGACTCTACCATTGTTGCTATTATCTAGAGTACTATAGAGGTAGGTAAGGAGCTCAAGAAGATCATAAAAGAGTTGTTGTAGGTGCTAGTTGTGGTTGTTGGTGTTCTAGTTGCCGATCCATTCTATTTAGCTAGTTCTATTTTTATTTCTAGCTTTTTGTTTATACTTTAGGTTCCATGTCCTTGTAAAACCTGGGTGTATTTTTTGTTTTGATTACTTTTGCAATTTTAGGTCCTTGTAAAACCTAGTTTTTTGTATTTTCTTGGTAGACCTTAGATTTCAGGTCCTTGTAAAACCTTGTGAAGAACCTCCTTATAGCAATATCGTGAGAATGCTCGAAATAACAGAATACAAAGTGATAGCAGAACTCAGAATGAATCTACTGATCGCAGGCCACTTCGAGGGGGTAACCTCCTTTGAGCAAGCTCAATACAATAAATTCGTCCGTGCCCATCAAGGGCCTCAACCTATTCTTATATACTGAGTACAATCTAGAAAAGTAATACTACCTATGCATGTGGGATAATAAAATATACTCACGAGACGACTTACAAAGCATATGCGTCCAACAACACTACTCTAACAAAATAAACAGAAGGAACACACAGGTTCCTAACATCCCCTCTCCCTTAGAAAAAAGCTTTGTCCTCAAAGCTTAAGGTGTGGAAATTGTTGTTGAATCTGAAGAAGGGGTTCCCAGGTAGCATCCTCTGGTTGCATGCCATGCCACTGAATCAAGACCTCAGAGATGGAGCGAGAGCGAAGCTGGCGAGTGCGCTGGTCAATGATTGCCACCGGCTCCAGGATAATGGATCCTTCCGTATCCATTTCAGGGAGAGTAGTTTGTGCTCTGACAGTGGTACCCAGAAATTTCTTTAGATAGGAAACATGAAAGACTGGATGAATGCGGGAAGAAGGAGGAAGTTCCAGTTTATAAGCAACTGAACCAATCTTCTGCAGAACCTTATAAGGCCCATAAAATTTTGGGGCCAGCTTATGACGCCCTTTCAGCTTTAGGGAGGATTGTTTGTATGGCTGTAGACGAAGAAAAACCATATCCCCAACTTGAAATGAGCGCTCAGAATGGTGTTGATCTGCTTGTTGTTTCATCCGATTACGGGCCATGTGAAGATTATCCTGTAAGGTACGAAGAATCTGATCCCTGCTGCAGAGAACTATGTCAACTGCCTGGACTGGTGAGCTGTTGGGAGTGTAGGGAAGGAGCACTGGAGGTGCCTGACCATAGACTGCTTCATATGGAGTCATTTTAGAGGCAGTGTGGTAAGAGGTATTGTACCACCATTCAGCTAAAGGGAGCCACTTGGCCCACTGATGTTGCTGTTCGGAAGTGAAGCAACGAAGATAAGTTTCCAAGCATTTATTGACAATTTTAGTTTGACCATCAGTTTGTGGGTGATAGCCCGAACTCATCTTCAGTTTGGTGCCAGTTTTCTGAAACAGTTTAGTCCAAAAATGACTGGTAAAAGTTGCATCACGATCAGAGACAATGGAAGAAGGGAGTCCATGAAGACGAAATATCTGGTCCATGAAGATTTGTGCAACAGAGGAGGCAGTATAGGGGTGGCTGAGGGCACAAAAATGACTATATTTCGAGAGACGATCAACCACAACCAAGATCACTGTCTTGCCACCGGATTTAGGAAGCCCTTCAATGAAATCCATAGAAATATCAGTCCAAATCCATGTAGGGATGGGCAATGGTTCGAGCAAGCCAGGAAGGAGGGTCGTTTCACCCTTGTGGCGTTGGCAAGTATCACATTCAGCCACCATCTGTTGAATCGTCTATTTCATCCCTTTCCAAAAGAAGTTTCTCCTTGCTTGCTCATAAGTTTTGAGGAAGCCTGAGTGCCCTGCTGAAGGAGAAGCATGGAGTTCATAAAAAATAGCCTGATGTAGAGCTGGGTTCTGAGGAAGCACTAGTCGACCCTTGTATCGAAGAGAAGCACCATCCCAAGAGTAATGTGGTATAGCAGAAGGATTATTGGCTAGCTGGTGAATGATTTGAGATAAAGAAGAGTCACTGTCATAGCCCTGCTGAACAGACGCTAACCAATTGGGAATGGGCATAGAAATAGCGGAAAGGGAAGCTTGATTATCAAATGTGCGGGAAAGAGCATCTACCACAATATTCTCCTTACCCTTCTTGTAGGTGATCTCATAATCATACCCCATGAGTTTGCTGACCCATTTCTGTTGTGTAGGAGAGGATACCCGTTGTTCCAGGAAGTATTTCAGACTTTGGTGATCGGTTCTGATGCAAAAATGACTCCCTAAGAGGTATGGCCGCCACTTCTGTACAGCATGCAAAATAGCCATCATTTCTTTTTCATAAGTAGAGAGGGCTAGATTCTTACCAGAGAGGGCTTTGCTAGTGAACGCAATAGGATGGTCATCTTGCAGGAGAACAGCACCCAATCCATTGCCGCAAGCATCACTCTCAATAGTGAAGGGTTTGGAAAAATTTGGCATCGCGAGAACAGGTGTACTGCACATAGCCTGTTTCAGTTGTTCAAATGCAGTCTCAGCAATAGGGGTCCAGGAGAAGGCATCCTTTTTTAACAGAGCTGTCAATGGTGCTGCAATTTTCCCGTAATCTTTGACAAACTTGCGGTAGTAGCTAGTCAACCCCAAAAAACCCCGAAGGCTCTTGAGAGTTTTAGGATGCGGCCAAGTTTTCATGGCATCTATTTTTGTAGGATCCACCCGCACTCCATGGTGTGCAACAATATGCCCGAGATACTCCACTTCCTCCTGGCCAAACACACATTTAGATAGTTTTGCACAGAGTTGATGATCAGAGAGAAGTTGCAAGACAAGCTCCAGATGATGGAGATGCTCAGCCCAAGTTTTGCTATATATGAGGATATCATCAAAGAAGACCAGAATGAATTTCCGGAGGTATGGTCGAAATATGTTATTCATCACTGCCTGAAATGTTGAAGGAGCATTCGTGAGGCCAAAGGGCATGACTAAAAATTCATAGTGACCATCATGTGTGCGGAAGGCAGTTTTAGGTATATCCTCCTCATTAACCCGAATTTGATGATACCCAGAACGAAGATCTAACTTGGAGAAAAAATGAGCCCCATGAAGTTCATCAAGAAGTTCATCAACAACTGGAATGGGAAACTTGTCCTTTATATTGAGATGATTAAGTGCTCGGAAATCAATGCAGAGTCGCCATGACCCATCTTTTTTGCGAACAAGCAGAATTGGAGAAGAAAAGGAACTGGTACTAGGGCGAATAATACCTTGCTTCAGTAAGTCACAGACAAGTATCTCGATTTCGATCTTCTGATGAAATGGGTAGCGGTAGGGCCTGATGTTGGGCGGAACACTGCCAGGAAGGAGCTGAATACGGTGGTCCTCTGGACGAGAAGGAGGTAATCCCACAGGTATCAGAGCACTCTCTTGGGCTCGCTGGGTGGAAATTACATCAAATTTTTTTTCTGTCGTGGCCTTCAGGTTCCTCTCACTTCTAATATCTCTTGTTATTGCAATAACTCTTTTCAGTTGTTCTGTCTGTGAGTGAATTTTTCTAAGTCGACTAGACAACAGAAATGGGTCAGCAAACTCATGGGGTATGATTATGAGATCACCTACAAGAAGGGTAAGGAGAATATTGTGGCAGATGCTCTTTCTCGCACATTTGATAATCAAGCTTCCCTTTCCGCTATTTCTATGCCCATTCCCAATTGGTTAGCGTCTGTTACCAGAATCAATGAGTATAGTAAGAGGGATCTTCTTGAAGAAACCCTGGACCCGCATGGTTTGTGGAGTAGTGACTCCTGCCAAAGCATGGACAGATATCTCTGGTGGAGCTTCTGGTGAAGGAGGTTCAGGCTGGTGAGGCTCAACCGCATCATCCACTGTTTCCTGAGCATCTACATATTCTTCCAGTTCCGATGGAGAATCCACATCCAAGAGATAGAGCTTTTGCTGAACACATCTATGGCCCCGAGACCATTTCTCATCACAATTATAACAAAGCCCTTTGTCTCGCCTGACTCGCATCTCTGTTTTAGACAAGTGCTTGATCAGAGTATTTCTGGGAGCTGGTATGACTGGAGGGTTGTGAGAACCTATATTTCTGAATGGAACAAAATTAGATCTGGAGCGTTGTAGAGCACTAATCTTGTCTTCCGCTAACTTAGCCAACCCAAGGGCTTCCATCATTGTAGTAGGTCGAAACATTTTAACTTCTGAGCGAAGTGCATCCTTCAGACCACTGACAAAACAACTACGGAAGAATTCATCAGACAAGCCCTCTGTGTAATTAGCTAATTTTTTAAACTCTGTCTGGTATTCTCTTACAGTGCCTGTTTGACGCAGTTTAGTGAGTGCTCCTGTGAAATCATCAAAGGAACTAGGGCCAAAGTGCTCCAAAATGAGGGTGCACAATTCTCTCCACGTTGGGCCTACATTAGCCTTGATGTACCAACGGAACCATTGAAGAGCTTCATGTTCCAAATGAAAAGATGCAAGGGGGACTTTGTGGTTATCCAAAGTATTATGCAAGCTGAAATACTGCTCTGCCCTATAGATCCATCCAGTCGGATCAGAACCATCGAAGCGTGGAAAATCAAGCTTTGGTCCACGGAAATTTGCCAGAAGAGGACCCAGTATCTCCTGAATGGTTTTGGCTCATGGCTGACTGCTGAAAGTTAAGACCCAGGCTTTTGTCATCCAGATCTTGAAGTTTGGTTTTGAGGGATGTCATTTCCTCTTCCATGATTTTTGCTCATGTACGCGTAACAACCATAAAGCAAGGTTTTTTTTTTTTTTTTTTTTTTTTTTTTTTCCAGATCTTGAAGTTTGGTTTTGAGGGATTCCATTTCCTCTTCCATGATTTTTGCTCATGTACGCGTAACAACCATAAAGCAAGGTTTTTTTTTTTTTTTTTTTGAACAGTCGACTTAGAAAAATTCACTCACAGACATAATAACTGAAAAGAGTTATTGCAATAACAAGAGATATTAGAAGTGAGAGGAACCTGAAGGCCACAACAGAAAAAAAATTTGATGTAATTTCCACCCAGCGAGCCCAAAAGAGTGCTCTGATACTAGATGTGAAGAACCTCCTTATAGCAATATCGTGAGAATGCTCGAAATAACAGAATACAAAGTGATAGCAGAACTCAGAATGAATCTACTGATCACAGGCCACTTCGAGGGGGTTAACCTCCTTTGAGCAAGCTCAATACAATAAATTCGTCCGTGCCCATCAAGGGCCTCAACCTATTCTTATATACTGAGTACAATCTAGAAAAGTAATACTACCTATGCATGTGGGATAATAAAATATACTCACGGGATGACTTACAAAGCATATGCGTCCAACAACACTACTCTAACAAAATAAACAGAAGGAACACACAGGTTCCTAACAAACCTCTTGGTGCTTAATGTTGATCTTTAGCTTTTGTTAAAGGGTTTTGCATCACTTCAAAACCTATTTTTACCTTATTCTAAAACATTATTAGGAGAAAACCAAATTACTTCAACACAAACAAAAATCATTAAAAGAAGATAACCAGAAATAAAAAGATAGTTAAATATCTATATATATTTGAAGTAAAACTAGATATGCTATTTGATGGAAACTATATTGACAATTTCTCTTTATTTAATGACATGAATTATACTAAACATAACTTTGATGGGTACCAAGAGGCAATTCAAGGAATGCAAAATTAGGAAGCAACACTTGTAAGGACAAATAAGAATGGACAACTAAAACATGACAAACTCATAAGGTAAGTCAAAAATAATGTCACTGAATTAGCAGCTTTAATTGAAGGTATTCAACTTAGTTTGGAATTCAGAATTAAGTAATTAGTTATTGAAGGAGAATCCAATCATTTCAAACATAACTAGAAACAGAGAAATCACAAGTTGGAAACCCAAATCCAAAGCTAAAATGGCTCTAAGTTTTGATGGATCAGTTAGAAGATGTCCAATTATAACAAAATTTTAAAAGGTAAGATAAAAGATGACTTAATTGCATTATAGGTACTTATGGTGATAATTTACTATTTATAGAGGAATTAAATATCCTAAATTGACTTTAATTCTAGAAATCCAATAGAACCTAAATTGAGTATGCAAAAAAAAATCTTATAATACATAAAAGATCAAACCATTTGGTCATTCAATTTAAAAAAATTAGTAATGGTTTACCTTCCAATTCGTTATTATCTTCCCTATATATAGATCACCCATCACCTTCCAAGATCTGCATCTATCAACAAATGAAGCTACGTCTACCCCTATCAAGCTTAAGGGCTCAACTATCTAGATGGCTTATGACCATCCAACTAATGATCGATGATTGAAAAGAATAATGTTGACGATAAATTTTCTAGTAGTTGGAGTAGTGCAAAAAGTTCTAGGCCCAAAATTTATTAACAATAGCAATAGATATAGATTGAATTCTGATATCGTAACCAAGTTTATAGCTCCAACATTACAAGTAGATCCAAAAAAAGTTGCAATAGAACTATTATGTAGAGAAGTGTTCAAAGAAATTTATATTTAAAATTTGGCTATTTTCATTTCAAACATTAAGTTGGATCTAACTATACTTAAACCAGGATTCTATCAACAAAGGATGAGAGGAAAGAAAGTAGTTCCCCCTTTTTTTATTATGGTAGTGTTGTGGCTTCACAATGCATGCCCCATTTTGAGTCACAAAATGGGGATCCCTTAGTTTCAAAATTCCCTATGAGACATCTAGTCCAAATCCTTAGTCATTTTGGACTCTCCCTTAGGTCTAGGTCAAACCTCGATCTCTAATTAGGAAGGGTTAGGCAGTCAAATAGAGATAAAAGATCAAGTTTAAGACTTAATGTGCTTAAAGTGCACACATGTGAAGGTGTGCCAATTGTGCACATGCACACTTCAACCTACTTCAAGGATGTGCACATGTGCATGTTCAAACCCTTAGATGTGCACCCCTTCAAAAAGGTGCACAACTATAGAGGTGCATACCCCAGACCCCCCTTTTTTTGAACAATGCATAATGTGCATGTGCATAGTTGTGCACATGTGCACCTTGTCAAGGTATGCATGTGCACAATTGTGCACATGTGCACCTTTTCAAGGTACGCATGTGCACTAGTGTATAGCTACACACTTCTCCATCTCTAAGAAAAAATCAGCGCACTAGCATACCTAAGGTGTGCTAGTGCACAAAACTCACTTTTGGGAGAAAAAATCAAGTGTCTTTTCTATTTTAACTATTGTTGACCCATTTTTTAATCAATACAAGTCTTGTGGAGTCCTCTTTTGGGTCTTCCAACATAAGCTAACTAATATTTGCTTCTTTATATAGATAAAAATGCATCCTTAACTTGTCGGGGTCAAAACTTTTGACCTAGAGTTCAAAATTCAAAATTGTTCACATCATTGGAAAGAAGAACTAAAAATCCAATTTTAGTCTCTAAGATAGTGAGCCTTTGGCTTCGTAATTTTAGAGATTGATGAAAGTTTCAACTTTGAATTT
Source organism: Cupressus sempervirens (assembly GCA_028749045.1). NCBI lineage: Eukaryota > Viridiplantae > Streptophyta > Pinopsida > Cupressales > Cupressaceae > Cupressus > Cupressus sempervirens. Next base: position 536,063,543 of record CM053789.1, read on the forward strand.
TGAGCAGAAGACCTCTAAAAAATATAGTTTAAAATTTCTAGAAAAGATTGTTAAAAAAGATATGAAAAAGTTTCAAACATTTTATCATTTTAGATAATCTTGATCACCTAGTCTCTCATCGAGAAGGATTGGGTAGTCAAAGAGAAGAAAAAATCAAGAAATAGACTTCATAGTGCATGAAGTGCACATAACATGAAGGTATGGCACATAACATGAAGGTGTGGTGCATAACACACAAGTGGACAGATCATCCTAGCATCTTCATTATCAACAACAATAGAGATCTCACCTAAGTTGGTAACCATCACCTCCAAAGGAGTCACACATAAGTTTTGATTCATGAATTTATACTAAAGATCAAAGATACAGACGTTGGACACATGAACCAAAAAAGGCTCCTCATCTTATAAAACTATTAATGATAATATTCAACAGGTGTAGTTTGAGAGTTTAGATAGAAGAAGCAGAGGGAGTTTAAGTCTATGAAAATGTTGGGTTATAAAGAGGGTATAAATCATAAAAAAGGGAAAAATAAGTACACAAGAGTGCTCCCAGACCTCATCTAAGAAAGACCTAGAAACCATTTGCAAAATAGAGAACTTTGATTGTTTGGTGAATTGAGCACCTTGCACAAATTCCTAGATGATGTGCAAGGTGTGCAAATGTACTTTTTATAGAGGTGTACTAACAATTTTGAAGAAGTAACAATGCACCAATAGTTAACTATCAACCACTATTTTAAGAGAATTCTATGCACCAAAAATGTGTTTTGATGATAGTTTAACTCCTACAAATGCTTAAAGAAGGTTGAGATTTCATTTTTAGAGCTTCTAGTGACTCTTAGATCCGCTTATAGCTTCCTTATTCTTATCTACTTCTTTCTTTGTTTTAAGACATGTAAAGGTTCATGCACCCATTAATTGATATAAACAAGGGTGGAGTCCTAAATAGTGTTAGGATAAACCACAGACAGAAATAAAAACTACATGCAAATATAACTAATAATAGAAAATAATAGATCACACAGAAATGAACACAAGGCACCAAGATTTAACATGGTACACCTAATCCCTGGGCTACGTCCACCAAATAGCAAGTTTGATCTTATTACAATCCAATGATTACAATCTGTAATCCGTTACAGCTCAATACTGCCGCAAGAACCAATTTCGCATTACAACATAATGAAAATACCCAACCCTAAACCCTTTTATACAAGTATTAAACTTCTTTAGGGTTATAACATGTTGGCCATAATTAGCCATAACTTTAGTGGCAAATCTATGAATGGCAAATAGTACCAAAAAAACCCCACTAATTATGAAGTATGTATAGTACTTTCCTGATCAGTCACCACAATCTAACAATCTCCCACTTGGAGACTGATCAAGCTCCACACTAAACAACAAATAGCACCATTTAGAGAGTTAGTTTGTATATAATTAGATTTGTTTTATTAGTTTATAAGCATATGTTTACATTAAGAGATCTCTCACTCTCAACAAAAATTAAGTAGATGATTTCTAATAAATTCAAGAATGCAACATGTATTGTTGGCCATTATTTTGATGCAATAATAGATGCTATTGATGCTCTCATTTTGAGTGTAGTTATTCTTGCTAGAGCATGTTATTTTTTGTGGATTCTTGTTCATGATAGTAATGGAGCCAATAATTTTGTTGTGTTGATTTGATTGTGCAGTCTTTTAGTTCTAGTGTTTTTCATCTATTGAAATTTTTTCCTAATGTACAAAGTTGGAGAAAATATCACCCTATCATTCTTGCATAGCTTCTTGCCTCACATCAGTGCACTTTTTGTGGTCTTTCAATTTAATCAGAAGTGAAGCATCTTTTAGTTTTTAATAAGTTTCCATTGATGATTGCATCAATGGATTTCATGAATTATTGATCCTATTTTCATTTTTTTCCTCCCTAATCTTTTTGATGATTTAACTCATAGACATGTTGTTACTGTAGTTTATGTTCCTTAGGAGTTTTCCCTTTCATGCTATTTTCTTTCACCTCTAATTACCTTATCTTCATTATTTTCTTTACTAACACTTGGTTAAATTAGGAATTCATACAATTGCATTATTAGATTGCATTCATTATAAAAATATAAAATACCAAAAATATATCTCTTTTGTGGTTAATTTTGAAACAAAAAGCAGATTGAACATCTTATTCAAAATTGATCAGAACTAGCAAAGGCCTCCTTGTGAACAAACACATTTATCTTCAACTAAACAAATTCTAGTAGGTCACAAGATCACCCTGAACCTTGGATTTGATTCCAGATTAGCTTTTCAAAAAAGGAGTTTGAAAGGGTTCTTATCATTAAGCATCATGCAAAATGACACCTCAATGGGTAGTAGAATATATTGATGAATTTCTTGACTAGACTCCAACCCTTCATAGAAATATGGATTTCTTGTTTCATTTCTTACATGTTCATCCCCCTCTAGGTCCAAATTGGATAGATGCATTCATAGTAGAAGGTGAAATTATTGCCTAGGAATGGGAAACTGACACGACTCAAGCAAAAACTACTAGAAGTACGTTAGATGAAAATATTTTGATACAAATAAAATCCATATGATTTTTACACGAATATAATGAAGTGTCTTATCAATAAAACTTGTATAATTTCAAACTCTATAATATTTGGAGAAGGATTATCTTAGATGGTAAGTATTAATTCTCCATCACTATTTTCAATAAGAATCTAAAAGCATGATTAGCTAGGATCTTGGAAATATTGTGAATGAGTACATCACTAATAAGGAATATTATTAACAATAATTTATCCCCTTGTCGTACCATTAGGAAAATCCATAATCACATGTAAAATTCTTGGAATTTATCTAACAATAACCAATTTCAAGAATATAAATCTATCCTAATACATGGCTTCCAATATGTTACCCATAAATGGTCAATATTTATTTCTTAAATTATGATCATGGTAATAGTTATGAAGTTGTAAAACTGATGGTCTCCTATCAAAGTCCCATTTTGAACATTGGCTTTTAGGTGTTCTTGTTGGAAGTATGAATGTTGATGATATTCCTATAGGGGAGTATTGTAGAAACATGATTAGATCATTATCATGATGATATGTTCCATTCATGACTATGATTGTCATCAATGTCAACATAGAAGTTTTCTATGGTATCTGATAGAAGAGCAACAAAATGGTCATGTTGGTTAAGACAAATCATTGGGTACTTTCACTAAGAAAGGTAAAAGGGAGACACTATTGTCTATTATGTGCAAATAACCTTGAAAGCATAAGATATTAAGTTTGGAAGAAGTTATTCGATTTTTGGTGAAGATTGTTATGAGATAGAGTTTATAGCAGCATATTCTAGTAAACTTGTTATATCTCTTAGCATATTTTTATTCTAAGAAGTTGAAGTTAAATATGTGAAGAAGACATTCTAGAGATGACATAGCTAAGCTCACTCATCATAATGTTACACGTATGGAAAGTTATTTAAGTTATAAGGTGAAACATTAATGTTATTGCTAAGTGTAACATATTCTTAATGAGGTCCTATAATAATTAATTGAGAAGGTGTAATAGCTAAATTAGGGAATTCTTGTATGGATTTGGTATAAAGGAAAGACATTTTCCTTTATCATGTATAGATGTAAGTGAATGATTGTAAGAAGCATGAAGAGTAGAATGCGAAGATAAGTATAGTAGAGAGAAGGTGAAGGAAACTTTTTTGCCAAGGTTTTATTGTGTAATCCAAAGTTTGATACTTGGGTCCGAGGTTTGTGACCTAGTCTATAAGGTCTGACAGTGATTGGTCTAGCTAATAGGATAGAGGAAAGAAGTTAAAGTACAATACAGACAATTATTCTACAAGGAATAGTTGAGAGATCAGCTAGAGAGTGAGTTCAATGGTCTTGCCCTAGAAGCTATTTGGACAATGGGTCCTTCTATCTTTTACAACTCCTAAAAGGGTTGGCACAACTCGTAACAGGGTTGGAATCTTCTTACAAGGATTCAAAGTCTCCTAACATGGACTCATATATACTAAATATTGTAATAGACTCCTAACAGGGTCCATGCTCTAACAAGGAATATTTATATTAGTACATCATCTTATGGGCATCATTTCCACCGAGGTTTTCACTTTGATCAAGGGTTTCCCTAGTTAACATATCTAGTGTAATTGTGTATGAGCATCTTGTTATGGTTGTTGTTTACTTTGGTTGAATGGTTAAGATTATTTAAGGTGGATAAATGTTTTAATTATTGGATAAAATATTCACCCCCACCCCCTCTCAATTATCTTGGTGGACTATTCTTTTTAACAATTGGTATCAAAGCATCAAGTCCTTGAAGATAAAGTTTAACAACTTTGGGAGATCCATGGTGAACATATTCAGAAAGGATAGTCTGAAGTTCAATGGAACAATTTATGATAGCTAGAAGGAAAAGATGAAGACACATCTATTGTGTATGGATCCAGGACATTGGATCTTGACAAAATTAGAAAAGATAATCATTGCTTGAAAGGATTTGGAAACTTGTACCAAGGAAGAAAGAGAACTTTTCATGTGCAACATGAGAGCTAGAGAAGCATTATTGTCTACATTTCCTGAATTTAATTACAACTAGGTAAAGTCACTTATTACTTCTCATATGATTTGTAAAACTTTGGAAAATATTTTTGAAGGTGATAAACATTCTAAGAAATAGAGGTTACAAAGCTTGATTTGTGCATTTTCAAGATGCTAAAATGATGGAAGATGAATCTATAAGAAAATAGGTCTATAGGATATTAGAAATTATTGTAGGTATAAGATCTCAAGGAGGAATCAAGCAAGATGATAAGGTGATATGGAAGATATTGAAGAGATTAACACCACCATTTAAGCAAGAGGTTAAAATGATACAATTGTTGATCTCTTGTACCAAAGATTTCATAAAGGAGAACATTACTTGGGAGACTTGAAGTAGTTGAGAATGAGCTTAGAAAATCTGCAGAATTGATCAAAATAGAAACAACTTTCAGTGCCCTAAATATATGACTTAGTTTATTGAGGAGCACAAGTGCTAGAGGAGACTTTGCTAGCAATAGAAGATCTGATGAGGATAGAAAGATAGAAGAAGGAATAGCACTTTTGGTAAGAAAAGAAAAGGATGGTAATAAAATCTTTAAATGTTGGACTTGTAATGAATTTGGTCATTATGCACCTAGGCGTCCTAAAAGAGAGAAAAATTATAGAGTAAATTTCAAACTTAGAAGAGATAGAGAGAGTGTGTATGAAAATGAAGAAGATGATTCTGATGAACAATCAATAAATTCTAGCAATGATGAAATAGCATTTATAGCTATTAAAGAAGAAAGTTTAGATAAAATAGCTTTGGTATCATAGGTTGAAAAGAAATTTGATTAGATAATCAATAGTGATTTTTCACATCATATGACTGGTGATATGAGCAAGTTGATTGACTTCAAAAGTCATGATGGAGGCATTGTAAGAGTTGGAAACAATGCAGTATGTCATGTTAAAGGTATTGGATGTATAACTCTTGATGGTAAGACTAACACTAAGGATGTATATTTTGTTCATGGTTTGAAACATAGTCTTGTAAGTATTGGACAACTAGTGGATAAAGGTTATCAGTTACAGTTCATAGAGAAGACATGCATGATCAAAGACAAATATGGAAGGGTAATTAGAATAGGAACCATATCTAGAGGTAATGTATTTTAGCAGAATCTTACTAAAATGACATGTTTGGTTGCAAAGGTAGATAATAGTTTGTTCTGGCATAAGAGATTTTGTCATATAAAATTTGACAACATTGTGAAGACTAGTGGTATGTTTGCAGTTAGAGATTTACCTAAGATTGTAAAGCCTACTAACATAATTTGCAAGGAGTGTGTATTGGCAAAGCATAATAGAACTTAGTTTCTCATCAAGAAGTTTACTACTATGGAAAAATTGGAGATTATACATATAGATCTTAGTGGTCCTACAAAGGCTAAAGGATTCTATGGTGAAAGTATTTTATGATTTTAGTTGACGACTTTTCTAGAATGGTGTGGGTTGCATTTCTTCAAAAAAAAATTGAGGCATTTGATAAGTTCAAGATATTCAAGAATAGAGTTCAGAATGAATCAAGTATGAAGATAAAATATTTGAGATCAGATGGAGGAGGATAATTTACTTCAAATGAGTTTAACATCTTTTGTGAAGCTAATGGAATCAAAAGTTAGTTGTCAACTTTGAGAACCCTTGAACAAAATTGTATTGTAGAGAGAAGAAATAGGTCAGTAATAGAAGTATCAAGAGCTACGTTACCTGATAATGATGTATCCAAGATGTTTTGGAGAGAATTTGTGAATAGAATAGTCTACAGTATGAATAGAGTGCAAGTTAGGAAAGACAAAAGCAAGACCCCTTATGAAATATGGTTTGGACACTCACCTATAGTTAAGTATGTCATAATTTATGGTAGTAAATGTTATATCAAAAGAGATGATGATATTGGTAAGTTTGATGCTAGAAGTGATGAAGGTACATTTCTTGGTTATTCATTAAAAATCAAGGCCTGTAGATGTTATAATCTAAGAACTAAGAGTATTGTTGAAAGTGAAAATGTAAGAATTGATGAGAAATATATGATATAAGAAAGAATAGTTGACTATAATTCAGATGATGAGAATGTTGTTACTAAACCAAGGAATGATGAAGTATTTTTTTTAGACTAACAATGATTTGTAGAATAAATGAAACCTAAGATAGGAACAAAGCTCGGAACCTTCAATAGAGCTAAGAGTTGAGAAAACAACTCCTACTTTTAGTAAGAATATGACAAAGAATCATCCACATATGAAAATCATCAAAAGTAGAGATAAAGGTGTGATGATAAGAAGAAAAATCAATGAATAAATATGTTTGATATCTCAAGTTGAACCAAAGAATGCAAATGAAGCATGTAAAGATGACTATTGGAAGTAATCTATGAAAGAATAATTGGATCAAATGGTGAAGAATGAGACATGGGAATTGGTCCCTAGACCAACAAACAAGATAGTAATAGGAACAAAATGGGTATTCATGAACAAGATGAATAAACAAGGTGAAGTGGTAAGGGACAAAACAAGATTGGTATGCAAAGGTTACTCACAACAAGAAGGAATAGACTATGATGAAACCTATGCTCTTGTAGACAAAATATAAGAAGTAAGATTATTCTTAGCATATGAAGCATTTAAGAAATTCAAAGTGTATCAGATGTATGTCAAGTTAGCATTTCTAAATGGAGAACTTGAAGAAGAGGTATACATAGAACAACTTGTAGGTTGTCCTTTAATAGATGACAAGGACATAGTATGTAGATTGAAGAAAGCATTGTATGGCTTGAAGCAAGCACCCAAAACATGGTATGCAAGGTTGGACAAGCATTTGAAAAAGCTTGGATATAGAAAACGTATGGCAGATAGTAATCTATATTGGAAAGAAATTGATGATGGATTGATGATCTTGGTAGTATTTTTTGATGATATAATATTTAGAGGAAATGACAATAAAAGTGACAAGTTTAGAGAAGAAATGAAGAAAAAATTTGAAATGAGTATGATAGGAGAAATGAAACATTTTCTAGGATTACAAATTATGTAGGACAAACAAAGAATCTTTATTTCTCAAGCTAAGTATTTGAAAGATCTAATTTTAAAAAGATTTGGTTTGGAAATATGTAAACTTGTTGGAACACCTATGTTAACTTGACACAAGTTATCTACAAAGGATGAAACACCTACTGTTGAGTAGAAGAAGTACAAATCTATGATTAGAGGGTTGCAATATCTTACTCACATAAGGCTAGATATAGAAAATGCAGCTAGAATTGTTGCAAGATTTCAAGTTGACCCTAGAGAAGGACATTATATAGAAGTCAAAAGGATATTTAGATATCTAAAAGGAATGCAAGATTTTTGATTGTGGCATGATAGATCTAATGATTTCACTTTATATGCTTATATTGATGCTAATTGGGCAGATAGTATGGATGATAGAAAGAGCATTAGTGGTGGAACCTTCTTTCTTGGAGGAAAATTGGTTTCTTGGCTAAGCAAGAAGTAGGATTTTACCTCACAAAGTATAGTAGAAGTAGAATATGTTGCAACAACAAATAATTGTAATCAAGTTGTTTGGATGAAGCAGATGCTAAAGGATATAAGGATAGATTCAATAAACTTGTTGTAATACATTGTGACAACACAAGCATAGTAAATATGTCTAAGAATCTAGTGTTACATTATAAGACTAAGCATAATTCTATCAAGTATCACATGTTGAGAGAGAAAGTTGCAAGAAAGGAAATTAGATTGGAGTATGTAAGCACCAAAAAGTAGATTGTAAATATTTTTAGTAAACCTCTTCCCAAAGAGACTTTTGAATATTTGTTGGGTATGGTAGGGGTTATGCCCCTTATTACATCAAAGTAGATGATGTAAGAGTGCATCAATCTACTGTAATAGAGTACTATTATTTTTTTGGACTGAATGATGATGCTTCCTGTATGGGGGAGTATCTATGATGGACAAAGTCATCTAGGACTCTTGTTGGATGTTGTTTTTTAATAGTGTCTTTGAACACTTGAGCAAGTTATATACAGTTGTTACAAAGATTGATGGTTACTACAACCTTTGATATTGATGTCAATGGGGGAGAAGTGCAGCATGAAAAATAGTTTAGGGGAAGTAATAGTTTGGAAGAAGTACAAAAAAATAGTTTGGGAGAAGAAAAATAGTTTGGGAAAAGTACAACATGGAAAAATAGTTTGATATAGAGCACATTGAGGTATATCAATGGAGAATATTGATTCATGAAGAGGATTTGAAAAGAAAGGTTAACAGTCTTTTGCAATTGGTATTTTTGGAACTAAGATGTTTTTCATCTATGTTGCCATCAATGCTAGAGGAGGAGATTGTTGGAAGAAAGAATGCTAATGATAGTCCTATGGGGGAGTATTGTGGAAACATGATTAGATCATTATCATGATGATATGTTACATTCATGATTGTGTTTTTCAATGATGTCAACATAGCAATGTTTTGTGGTATCTAAAAGAAGAACAATGAAAAGATCAAGTTGGTATGGATAGATCGTTGAGTACTTTCCCTAAGAAAGGTTAAAAGGAGATCCTACTAAGTGTCTAGTATATTCAGCTAACCTTGGAAGCATAAGATATTAAGTATAGAATAAGTTATGCAAGTTTCAGTGAAGACTATCCTAAGATAGAGATTATAGAGGTGTGTTCTAGCAAACTTTCTATATCTCTTAGTAGAGTTGTTATTCTAAGAAGCCAAAGTAAAAGAGGTGAAGAAGACATTCTGGAGATGGCACAGCTAAGCTTGCTTGTCATAATGCTACATATACAAAAATTTATTTAAGTTACAAGGTGAAAGATTAATGTTATCATTAAGTATAACATGTCCTTAATGAGGTCCTATAATAATTAATTGAGAAGGTGTTATAGGCAACTCAGGGAATTATTGTATGGATTCAGTATAAAGGAAGAACATTTTCCATTATCATGTATGGATACAAATGAATGATTATAAGTAGCATGAATAGAAAAATGCAAAGATAAGCAGAGTAGAGTGAAGGTGAAGTAAAATTTGGTGCCAAGGTTTCATTGTGTGATCCAAAGTTTGATACTTGGATCTAAGGTTTGTGACTTGGTCTACAAGGTCTAACAGTGATTGGTCTAGTTGATAGGATAGAGGAAAGAAGTTGAAGTATAGTACAAACAATTATAATACAAAGAATAGTTGAGAGATTAGTTGGATAGTGAGTTCAGTGGTCTTTCCCTAGAAGCTATTTGGGCAGTGAGTCCTATCTTCTACAACTCCTAATAAGGTTGGCATAACTCTTAATAGGGTTGGAATCTTCTAACAAGGATTCAAAATATCTTAAGAAGGACTCATATGTACTAAATATTGTAATAGACTTCTAACAGAGTTCATCCTCTAACAAGGAATATTTATATTATTACATCATCTTGTGGGCATCATTCCCACTGGGGTTTTCACTTTGATCAAGGGTTTCCCTAGTTAACATATCTAGTGTAATTGTGTATGTGCATCATTTTATGGTTTTTTTTACTTTTTTTGAATGGTTAAGATTATTTAAGATGGATAAATGTTTTAATTATTGGACAACTAATTCACCCCTCCTCCCCCACTCTTAGTTATCTTGGTGAACTATTATTTCTAACAGCTCTTAGTTTGTAAGTCTCTTGATTAAAAAAAATGTAAACCTAAACATTGAACACTTTTTTCAATGTTAAAGGTTCATAAGTTCATCTATTATCTTGGTCAATTTAGTAGAGTTAGTCATCCCATGGATACTATCGCTCATTGTCAAAGTTGAGCTTGAACATTGAACACTTCATTCAAGGTTCTAGTTCACGAGTTCACCTTCGTGTCTAGTTTTTTGTCATGAGTATGGTTTCCAATATATTTTGACTATTCAATTTGAACATTGAACTAGTTTTTAGTTCAATTTTTCATGTTCACTTCGTCATAAAGATTGATGCCTTCGATGCCACATGTCTAGGTAGACAACTCAGTAAAAGAACAATGTTTACCAAATGTAAAGAAAAGATTTTTATTAATTGGAAGTTAAAGTTAATGATGGTAAGGTATGTCATGGCACATGTTTAACTTAATGATATTTTAATGATTGAAAGTAATTTTCCCATCACTAGTCTTGTTAGCCATCTATTGGCTTTAATACTAGGTTTTATATTTTAAATGGAAGCCACCTTATTTCATTCCCTTTCTATTTTTGCTTTTGGTAAATTTTTCTTTTGTCTTGTCTAGATGTACATGATGGTAGTTTAAGAATTCTATTTCTACAAGGTTGCATGCACTCAACACGATGAGTCTCTACCCTTTCATCTTTTAGGTGCCATTTCTTTTTGCATTATTTTAAGGTTGTGCATTCTTTCCATTTTCATTCTATTTTGGTTAAACTCTCACTATGGCCACTCCTTTCTACCAAAAGCTACCTGATAAGGTTAGGGAGTCCATTTTAAGTAGTTATCCTACCTAACATGGAATATACATTCCTCAATAAAGAGGACATGGGAAAATTACTTGCTAGATTTGAAAACCCAAAACCCAATTCCATATCTCAAAAGGTCTTAGATAGTGATCTCTTGTAAGCATCTACTTTCCCAGAAGTTTAGCCCTATCTTGAATTAGTCTTAGCATGTGGAGATAGATACGATGCCACTGAAAAGTATATTCATGCCTTTAATAGCAAAGTCTTTTTTTATGTTAGCCAATTTATTTTCATGGGTGCTCTAAGGATTCCTTCACATGAAATTTATGAAAGACTAGACCATTAGTTCTTCATATGCCCAATTTTTCACAAATGTCACTAAATTTAACAATAACATTGCAAAAAGTTGGCTTTTCAAATATGAGAGAGGGGGTTCTCACCTTGCATGACTATTAACCAAATAACATATGATCCCTTAGGTTAAGGATGTTAGTATGCTTTTGAGTAGGATGAAAGGGAACTAGCATGATTTTCATTGAGAGAATTAGATGTACTTTTTCATCCAGACTATTTTGGGGAAAGATAAGTTCATTAATTAGGTAGATATAATAGCTACTAGGTTGTAGAAAGAACTCTCTCAAGCTTTTGGAACATCTAGTTTCTATACATCCTATTTGTTTTATATTCTAGCTTGTGACAAAGAATGGAAAGACTTACCACACTCAAACAAGAGCCCAAGTATGTCCATTTATGTGTATTATCCTCTCTTGTAGAAGAGTAAAAACCCTAAAGATAATGATGGTAAGGTATGTTGCAGAAAGTACAAAACTTAGATGAGATTTTAATGATTGAAAGTAATTGTCCCATCACCAATCTAGTCATCCATCCGCACACTTTATGTCCAAGTTTTATATTTTAAATGGAAGCCACCTTGTTTTCATTCCCTTGCTATTTCTACTTTTGGTAGAGTTTTTTTGTTTTATCGAGATGTACTCGATGATAGCTTAAGCTTTCTATTTTTGTAAGGTTGCATGCACTTGGTAAGATGAGTATCTAGCCTTTCATCTTTTAGCTACCATTTCTTTCGTCGTTATTTTAAGGTTGTGCATTCTTTCCATTATCATTTTTTTAGTTAAAATCTTGCCAAGGCCACTCCTTTCTTCCCAAAGCTACCTAATAAGGTTAGGGAGTCTATTTTAAGTAGTTTTATGCCTGAAATGGAAGACACATTCCATGCTAAAGACAACATGGGAAAATTACTTGCTAGATTTGAAAACTCAAAACTTAGTTCCATATCTCAGAAGGTCTTAGATAGTGGTCTATTGCAAGTATCTTCTTTCCCAAAATCTTTCCCCTATCTTGAATTGGTCTTAACATGTGGAGATAGATATGATGCCACCAAAAATTATATTTGTGCCTTAAATAGAAAAGTCCTAGTGTATGTTGGTTGAGTTTTTGTCATGGGTGCTTTGAGGATTCCCCTATTTGTAATTTATGAATACTGGACCATTAGTTCTTCATACACCCAATTTTCCATAGATGTCACTAAATTTAACAACAACATTGCAAAAAGTTGGATTTTCAAATCTAAGAGAGGAAATTCTCATCTTGCATGACCATTAACCAGAGATATATGATCCCTGAGGTTACGGATTTCATTTCTCTATTGAATAGGGTGAAAGGGAACCCACATGCTTTTCATTGGCAAAATTGGATGTACTTTTTCATTTATACTATTTTGGGGGAAGATAAGTTTATTGATTAGGTAGATATAATAGCTACAAGGCTGTAGGAAGAACTCTCTCAAGCTTCTAGAATGTCTAGTTTCTATATGACCTCCTATTTGTTTTATATCCTAGCTTGTGATAGAGAATGGAAAGTCTTACCACACTTAGACTAGAACTCAAGCATGCCCATTTATGAGTATTATCCTCTCTTATAGATGAGTAAAACCCCTAAAGGTAATGATGGTAAGGTATGTCACGACATGTGCAAAAATCAAGTGAGATTTCAATGATTGAAAGCAATTGTCTCATCACTAATCTTGTCAACCATCTACATGCTTTAAGTCCATGTTTTATGTTTTAAATGGAAGTCTCTATGTTTTCATTCCCTTGCTATTTCTAGTTTTGGTAAAGCTTTTTTATCTTTTTTGGATATAAGCGGTGATAGTTTAAGCTTTCTATTTCTACAAGGTTGCATGCACTCGGTACAGTGAGTCTCTAGCCTTTCATCTTATAGATATCATTTCTTTCTACATTATTTTAAGGTTGTGCATTCTTTCCATTTTTGTTGTATTCCAGTTGAACTCTTTCCATGGCTACTCCTTTCTACCTAAAGCTACCTGATAAGGTTAGGGAGTCTATTTTAAGTAGTATCTTGCCTGACATGGAGACACATTCCTTGCTAAAGAGGACATGGGCAAATTACTTGCCAGATTTGAAAACCCAAATCTAGTTCCTTATCTCAGAAGGTCTTAGATAGTGGTCTATTGCAAGAATTTGCTTTCTTAGAAGTTTTCCCCTATCTTGAATTAGTTTTAGTATGTAGAGATAGATATGATGTCTCTAAAAAGTGTATTTGTTCCTTTAATAGCAAAGTCTTGGTGTATGTTAGCCGAGTTATTGTCATGGGTGCTCTGAGGATTCTGTCGCATGAAATTTATGAAGACTAGACCATTAGTTCTTCATACATCCAATTTTCCATAAATGTCACTAAATTTAACAAAAACATTACAAAAGGTTGGATTTTCAAATCTGAGAGAGGGGGTTCTCACCTTGCATGACCATTGACCAGAGAACATATGATCCCTAAGGTTAAGGATGTTAGTACAATGTTGAATAAGGTTAAATAAAACTTGCATGCTTTTCATTGGGAGAATTGGATGTACTTTTTCATCCAGACTATTTCAAGGGATGATAAGTTCATTGATTAGGTAGATATAATAGCTAATAGGCTAAAGGAATAACTCTCTTAGGCTTTTGGAATGTTTAGTTTCTATATTACCTCCTATTTGTTTTATATCCTAGCTTGTGATAGAGAATGGAAAGGCTTACCATACTCAGATTAGAACCCAAGCATGCCCATTTATGAGTATTATCCTCTCTTGCATAAGAGTAAAAACCCTAAAGGTAATGATGGTAAGGTATGTCACGACACTAACAGAACTCGGGTGAGATTTTAATGATTGAAAATAATTGTCCCATCACTAGTCTTGTCATCCATCCACACACTTTAAGTCTAGGTCTTTTGTTTAAAATGGAAGCTACCTTGTTTTCATTCCCTTGATATTTCTACTTTTGGAAAAAAGAAAAATTGTCTCATCTAGATTAACGTGATGATAGCTTAAGCTTTGTATTTTTGCAAGGTTGCATGCACTCAACATAATGAGTCTCTAGCCTTTCATCTTTCAGATGCCATTTCTTTCTACATTATTTTAAGGTTATGTATTCTTTCCATTTTTGTTATATTCCAATTAAACCCTCACCATGGCCACTCCTTTCTACCCAAAGCTACTTGATAAGGTTAGGGAGTTTTTATTAAGTAGTATCATGCCTGACATGGAAGACAAATTCCTTGCTAAAGAGGACATGGACAAAATTACTTGCTAGATTTAAAATCTCAAAACCTAGTGCCATATCTCAGAAGGTACTAGATAGTGGTCTATTGCAAGCATCTACTTTCCCAAAAGCTTTCACCTATCCTAAATTAGTCTTAGCATGTGGAGATAGATACAATGTTGCCAAAATTATATTTGTGCCTCAAATAGAAAAGTCCTAGTGTATGTTAGCCGAGTTGTTGTCATGGGTGCTCTAAGGATTCCTCAACATGAAATTTATGAAGATTGGACCATTAGTTCTTCATACGCCCAATTTTCCATGGATGTCACTAAATTTAACAACAACATTGCAAAAAGATGAAATTTCAAATATGATAGAGGAGGTTCTCACCTTGTACAACCATTAGCCAAAGAACATATGATCCCTAAGATTAAGGATGTCATTCCATTTTTGAATAGAGTGAAAGGGAACCCACATGCTTTTCATTGGGATAATTGGATGTACATTTTCATCTTGACTATTTTGGGGGAAGATAAGTTCATCAATTAGGCAAATATAATAGCTACTAGGCCACAAGAAGAAATCTCTCACGCTTCTGGAATGTCTGGTTTCTATATGACCTCCTATTTATTTTATATCCTATCTTGCAACAGAGAATGGAAAGGCTTACCACACTTAGACTGGAACCCAAGCATGCCCATTTATGAGTATTATCCTCTCTTGTAGAAGAGTAAAACCCTAAAAGGTAATGATAGTAAGGTATGTCATGACATGTGCAGAAATTGAGTGAGATTTTAATGATTGAAAGTAACTACCTTTTCACCAGTCTTGTTAGCCACCCACACACTTTAAGTCTAAGTTTTATGTTTCAAATAGAAACCACCTTGTTTTCATTTTGTTGTTATTTCTTCTTTTGGTAAATTTTTTTCTTCTCATCTGGATGTATACGGTGATAGCTTAAGCTTTCTATTTCTACAAGGTTGCATGCACTCAATATGGTGAGTTTCTAGCCTTTCATCTTTCATGTGCCATTTCTTTCTACATTATTTTAAGGTTGTGCATTCTTTCCATTTTTTGTACTGTTCTAGTTAAACTCTCACCAAGGCAACTCCTTTTTGCCCAAAGCTACTTGATAAGGTTAGGGAGCCTATTTTAAGTAGTATCATGCCTGACATTGAAGACACATTCCTTGCTAAAGAGGACATGGGAAAATTACTTGCTAGATTTGAAACCCCAAAACCGAATTCCATATCTCAGAAGGTCTTAGATAGTGATCTATTGTAAGCTTTTTCTTTTCCCTATCCTAAATTAGTTATGGCATGTGAAGATAGATACAATGCTACCAAAATGTATTTATGCCTTTAATATTGAAGTCCTAATGTATGTTAGCCAAGTTATTGTCATGGGTGCTTTGAGGATTCCCACACATGAAATTTATGAAGACTAGACCATTAGTTCTTCATACACCAAATTTTCCATGGATGTCACTAAATTTAACAACATTGCAAAAATTTGGACTATCAAATCTAGAGAGGGAGTTCTCGCATTGCACGACCATTAACCAGAGAACATATGATCCCTAAGGTTAAGGATGTTAATATGTTGTTGAACAGGGTGAAAAGGAACTTGTATGCTTTTTATTGGGAGAATTGGATGTACTTTTTTCATCCAAACTATTTTGGGGGAAGATAATTTCATTGATTAGGTAGATATAATAACTACTAGGTTTTAGGAAGAACTCTCTCAGGCTTCTTGAAAGTCTAGTTTCTATATGACCTCCTATTTGTTTTAAATCCTAGCTTATAGTAGAGAAGAAAGGCTTACCACACTCATACTGAACCCAAACATGCAAATTTATGAGCATTATCCTCTCTTGTAGAAGAGTAAAAACCCTAAAGGTAATTATGGTAGCGTATGTTGCATCACGTACGAAACTTCGGTGAGATTTTAATGATTGAAAGTAACTATCTTTTCACTAGTCTTGTTAGCCACTTGCATGCTTTAAGTCTAAGTTTTGTGTTTTAAATAGTAGCTGCCATATTTTCATTCCCTTGCTATTTCTACCTTTGATAAAAAAAAATTGTCTTGTCTATATGTATGTGACGATAGCTTAATCTTTCAATTTCTACAAGTTTTTAGACACTCGACATGGTGAGTCTCTAGCCTTTCATCTTTCAGGTGCCATTTCTTTGTGCATTATTTTAAGGTTGTGCATTCTTTCCATTTTCATTCTATTGTGGTTAAACTCTTGCCATGGCCACTCCTTTCTACCCAAAGCTACTTGATAAGGTTAGGGAGACTATTTTAAGTATTATCATGCCTAACATGGAAGACACATTCCTTGCTAAAGAGGACATGGGAAAATTACTTGCTAGATTTAAAAACCCATTACCCAACTCCATATCTCAAAAGGTCTTAGATAGTGGTCTATTGAAAGCATCTACTTTCCCAAAAGCTTTCCCTGTCATGAATTTCTATTAGCATGTGGAGACAAATATGATGCCACCAAAAAGTACATTTGTGCCTTAAATAGTTAATTCCTTGTGTATATTAGTTGAGTTGTTATCATGGGCGCTTTGAGGATTCCCCTACATGAAATTTATGTAGACTGGACCATTAGTTCTTCATATGCTCAATTTTCCATGGATGTCACTAAGTTTAACAACAATATTGCAAAATGTTGGATTTTCAAATTTGAGAGAGGAGGTTCTCACCTTGCACAACCATTAACCAAAGAACATATGATCCCTAAGGTTAAGGATGTCATTACATTGTTGAACAGGGTGAAAGGGAACCCACATTCTTTTCATTGGGAGAATTGGATGTATTTTTTCATCCAAACTATTTTGGGGGAGGATAAGTTCATTTATTAGGAATATATAATAGCTACTAGGTTGTAGGAAGAACTCTCTTAGGATTTTGGAATGTGTGGTTTCTATATGATCACCTATTTGTTTTATATCCTACCTTGTAGCAAAGAATGGAAAGGCTTACTACACTTAGATTGGAACCCAAGCATGCTCATTTATGAGTACTATGCTTAATTGCAGAAGAGTAAAAACCCTGAAGGTTTCAAAATAGTCCAAGACACTTTCTTGGCTAAATTGGTGTTTGAATTACAAGGGAAGGAGAATGTTAGGTTAATAGAGGAAGCCACCTAGTTGATCGATATTTATGGTAGTTTCTTTACTCAATTTCCCAAATTCACCTATCTTAGGATCGTCTAATATGAAGGAAAGCCTTTGAGGTTACCTTGGTACTGCCTAGACCATTTTGTGTTGATAGAGGTATGCTAACAATTAGCAGAGGTTGAAAAGAACTAAAAATCTCAAAAAAGTTCTAGTTACACCTTCCCTATTGAACTTGGTCATTACGAATGCAAGAAAATCCAACATGACCTTAATCTTAAGGATGAGATGAAATTGGTGAAATCATTAACCTATTTTTCTGGACCTAACTTTTAGAGTTAGGAATTTTTACTAAAATACTCTAAACTAGATTCCTCTTCTCTCCATGTACCCCATTTAGAAGATTTTTTGGTCTAGGTTGTGACTAGCACAAATCAATAGTTTCAATATCCCACTAGATACCACTAGGTTAATTGAGGAAATAGATGAAGGATTTGTTAACCTAGCTTACGTCAAGCAAGTGGAAGCTTACCCATTGCTTGAGATTGACTAGACAATGCCAAAGGAAGATAACTTGCATAAAAGAACCCTACCCATCCAAACTAGAACATAGTAGTGGCTCATAAGCAAGAGGCAGTTAGGATTAGTGACTCATAGTGGTAGAGTAATTCATGCTTGATCTAGTTCACCTTTAGTTATTCTCGATTCTAATGAATTTTTTTCTTCTCCCGCTATAGGAAAGATAAAGTCAAGCGCTGAACTTGAACACTCTATTCAAGGTTTAGTTCATCTCCCTCCATCCATCAAGTGGACCCACTCTTGTAGTAGGAAGAAGCAAGAGGAGATGAAGAGCTTGAAGGAGACTCGTAAAAAACCATCAATGATAGAGATTGACTTCAAAGAAGAAACAAAAGGAACAAGGGAATCCTTGATTGGTGAGATGGAATAGGGGTGTCAGCAAGTAATAGAAGGTGCTGACACTTTGAGTATAATGTAACATAATTCATCGCATGTGCTAAAAATTGCTCCTCCTAAGGAGAATCCTCTTGTTCCTAATAGGTTTGAATTATCAATGAGTAAGAAGAGAAGCATAGTGCCAGCAACTCTCCGAGTGGGAAATATGGTAAGAAAATGCATTGGGAAGACTCCTAAGACCAAAAGGGAAAAGGTTGAAACTATTTTGAAAATCAATGACAATATAGGGCAATGGGTTAAAGAAGTTATTAAGCCAATTGATGAGAAAGGTATAAGTGAAATTCAGCCCCAAGATTACATAGTTAAGAAAACCATTCCTAGCCCAATCTTTAGCACAATTGATATGAAGATATGGAATGTAGGGAACACCAGGATCTCCCAGTATATATGGAAGGATCAGAGAGATAAATTACAGCTAAATAAATCACTTTGAAATGTGGTAGAGTATATCCATGAAATTCAAAGCCCAAATGTAAAAGCTCTGCCTATTGCTATCTCTATCATTGATTTTGAGTCTCCACTAAACAAGAGCTTTATCAGTCAAGTTAAAAGGGATTGCTCCATTGCCCAGGCTTATGGTGAGTGGTTGAAAGCTTTCATGTGCAGGAAATAACTTACTTCTTGTTGGAATTCTTTAGAATAACTAAGAGGGGGGGTTGAATCAATTATCCAAGGCCTAGATGTATAATTAAAACTTTCAACAACTTAGTGAACCCATATCCATATAACATTTTCATCATGCATGCATCCATTAGATTATGCAATCACTTAAAATTGTAGGTTACTATCAAATCAATTTACAGAAATGTAAAAATAAAACATAACAGATTTAATAACACATTTGACACAATGATTTAATGTGGAAATCTAATTTGGAAAAAACCACTAGCAACATGCTACTCATTCTCACTCTTCTAAAATGATGCCCTATGAAAGGCCAACCATGTTAAAGGTTACAATGTACACTGTTAAATGTGACTCAATTAAATGATTTCAATCACCCTATTAGGAGTGAGCCTTGTTAGAGGACTTTAGATCATTCACTTGGAATGTCACCTAGTTAAAGGAATTAAAAATGATTGTTAGGTCAACCTTAATCCAAATGATTTAACCTAGACTGATACAAATAGAGAGTAATAGTAAGGATTGAATTAATAACAACCTATAACTCCATTTATAGATTACAAATCTCTATTTTAGTCCTCCATTTTGCTTGGCTTTCACACTCTTCAGCTTTGATAGCTTGTTTACCCTTCAAGAATCCATACTCTTAAGCTTTTTCTTTGCTTGCCAATGTAGTCTCTTCTCTTAGGTCACTTAATGAAGGAAATACTCTAGACTCCTTTTCTTCCTTAGGTTCTCGCAAATGGCAACCTTTGCTTCTGACCAGCCATCTCTATAAATAAGGAATTAAGATATTTTCTTGTTAATCCTCCATTTTCCATTTTAGGGAAAGGTAAGATTAGGTAGGATTAATGAATCTGCCCCTTAGTTCATTTCATTCCCTTCTAGAAGCTTTTTCTTTAATCCTCTTAAATTTACTTCAAAATGGTTTATCATGAATTTTGCGCCACCAACTCCTCAATCTTATCTTCCACATTGTTCACACAATTCAAGAAATCAAACTTGTTAGCTTAGATTCATCAAATTCTTGATCTTTCTCATAATGCTAACACTTAGCATTAACTAGCTTCTGATGCTCAACTCATATTACATTGCTTGGCATCCTCTATTAAATCACTTGGCATGAACTAAATTTTACAAGTACTTGGCATCAACTAAACTTTACTTGGCTTGCATTGTTTAACTTGGCTTATACTAAAATTGACTTTGCTTAGCTCCAACTAATTTTCTACTCTACTTATACTATTCTTTCTTGGGACCTACTATGTAGAATGTGAAGCTTGGCAGACAAACTTTGTTTAGCTTGTTCTTCTAAACTTAATCAGTGTAACTGACATTTGCAACCTTAAGTAGATTATCAATGCACTATAATATCACTATCTTAACTAATCCTTGTACTCTTTTACATATCATAACTCAACCTTTCCTCTAGGTGCTATTGTTACCTCATTTGATAAAATTCTCTTCATTAATCAAATAAATGATAATACTTAAATCATATAAGAAATTATCTTACCATCAAGTAGAAAGTTTGACATCAATGACAAAACAATGATTGAGACACATTTATCATACTTGTATCAATCTATTTTCAACACTTCTACCATTTTACCAATACTAATGCAAGTTCTAATAAATTGATAATGACCTTAGAATTAGAAATGAATGCTTGGGAATCTGAAAAGATCAAATGGGATGAGCATATCATCAACATTTTTGAGGTTCACGAATATGACTAAGATAAGTTAGTGAAAGAAAATCTAGAAGCCAAGTTTGATGTTGATTTTTGTTCATCACTCAAGCTAACCTAGAATGGAGAAACATAGTGATATAACAGGGGTTATAAGAATTCTCTAAATTGATAAAGGAGGTAGGATGTCTGAAGGAAATCCTAGTTACTAATATAAAGTGAATTGATGCCAAGATTATGGGAAATGAATACCGGCATGAAAAGCCCCCAAAGGAAGTGGAAACAACCTTCGTCTCCAAGATTAAGTTGTTAAGAGAAATGAGAAAAGTCTTAGTCCAAGATTTAACCATCATGTTCAGGGTAGACTCCATGATGATTATATGTATTGATCACTTGGGTGTACAAGACAAAGAGCTAGACCATATCCATCAAATTATGAAGATGTAGAAACTTCACCTAGAGTAGCTAGGTGTCTCACAACAGCAAGAGTTGGTTGACTTCCTCATAGCACATAGAGTGTGAAAAGAAAATAGTGGTAGTTGCTCTAATGCCTAAGAACCTCATGCCAATATAAATGATATAGTTGGAGCATAGGAGCAGATCAAAGAGTCACGTGCACCATTTCCCTATTTTTAGTTAGCTTTGTTTTAAGACTTTGTTAGTTTGAAAATGTTATGAATTCCTTCAGGAGTTACTTTTTGAAGAATTTGAAAAGCCTTTGCGGCTATATATGTAATGTTTTAACCAATCTAAAGAGTCAGCTCTCTAGACTCGATACTATTTCTTTTTCTAGTAGTAAATTTAGTTGTTTTCCTATTCTTTTTTATGGTAATAGAAGTGATCATATGGTTATTTTTAGTGCATCTATTTGACAATCATGTGGTTGTGTGATGGAATTCATATGAAATTTCATTCCTCTATAGATGTTGTTTCATTAGCTACATTGTAATTACTTTTTCTTTAGTTGGTTTGGTGAGTTTGATCACAAGTTGGAGTTTTAAGCTATGTGTCATATGGCATGTATTTAATTGTTAATTGTTCAATCTATAACGTTCTTTTATACTAGGAGTAGCAATGAGTTATACCAGCAAGTTAGTCAAGTTCTTGCATATGAAGAAGAAAGAATTAAACTAATTAGAGGAGTACCTATCACTCAAGAAGAAGTAGTTGTAGGAAGACTAGCTTAGTAGGCTCTGAATTCTACCTAATAAACCTAGTATTAAGTCTTTTCCTTATGAGGCTAGCTAAGGAAAATACACTGGGGGCAATAAAAATAAAGTCCCCATAGATGAATCCTTTCAATTTGTAAAGTTGCTAAATTTTTTCCCATGTACTCATAAGAGGAAGGGAATAACTAAGTATAGA
The DNA here is from genome assembly GCA_028749045.1 of Cupressus sempervirens. Lineage (NCBI taxonomy): Eukaryota > Viridiplantae > Streptophyta > Pinopsida > Cupressales > Cupressaceae > Cupressus > Cupressus sempervirens. The sequence goes on from CM053789.1 coordinate 536,085,927, forward strand.
AGTAACCTTGCTTCTCCTACTAAGCCCAAATTAGCTACCATCTCCTTGCAAAATTTAGTCTAACTTGGAACCCTCATCCCTACACACTTTGATATCCAACGTATCAACTTCTAGCTCTTAGTCATGGTTGCCAATCCCTGGGGTGATCAAGTGGGACCTTTGGCCCTGGGACCTAATCTTGATCCATTGCCTAAAGAAGCTTGAGATATCCTTAATAAGTTTAGTGGTAATGGAAAGAAATCCATAGATGAACATTTCAATGCATTTAAAATGCCATACAAATTTATTGTTGTTAGCATTGAAAATATTACATATAGATTATTTGTGTAGACTTTGACAGAGGTTGCCACTTATTGGTTCCATCATCTTCCAAATGGGTCTATCACTGACTCAACTTCCATGAAGACTACTTTTGAATTTAGGTTCAAAGTTGTTGATGATGAACATACTCTCCTATTATCATTGCCACAGCTTAAAAAGGAGGTTCAAGAACTAATGTATGACTTCATAGCCAAATTCAATAAGATCTTATATATGATCCCTACCACAAAGAGACACAATAATAAGAACACAAAAGGTTTCTTTGTGAATGTTGTGCCTCCTAACATAAGCTTTCACTTGAGAAGGAACATGGTGGTAGATGTTGATGTGGGACAAAGGTTAGCCGTAGAATTAGAAGATGATTTCCTAGTTGCAGGGAATTGGAGACAGGAGATACAAAACCCTCAAAACCAAACATCCACTTTTGGTTCAACAAATCTTGTAGTTCAGAGATAATCAAATGATGTTTCATAGATGAAAAGGAAAATACCTAGGATGACCTATCATGATATCCCTAGAAACTTTAATCATCCAGGAGTGCAAGGAAGAGAACCACATATACTACCACAAATCAAAGATTAGCAATTGAGGAACCTTCCCCTAAGAAGGCATGAATGTGTATCTTTCATTTGACTGACAAGCATGACATATTGTCTTTTCCATAAATTATCTATTATAGAGAAATGGGAGTTAATAAAGAAGTTATAGAAGAAATACATGTTAGTGAGGAATCCCCTGGAGGACCTGGTGACTCTAAAAGTTACTACTTCAAATATGAATTTGACTTAGAACAAGGTGGTGAAGTATATACTAATCTAGAAGATCCTTCATGTATAGTGCTCACTAAGAGTAATCTTAATGATACGGCTCATGTTTCTTCATCCTCTTATATTCTTACTAACAAATGGCATGATCATGTTGGACAACACAAGGGTGAGTACAAACTCTAAAGAAATCTAGTTCAAGGAGAAAGGATACCTAGGGAAGCTAGTCTTAAGTCTAGATTTGATATAGTAGAATTCTATAAGTCCTTCTAAATTCAAGTTTCTCCTTTTGATTATTTAAGGTCCAATCTGGATGAATTGAATAGATTATTTGAATGTATTAAAAGCCTGGTCTAATCAAACAACCTAGGAAACAATTTTGTAACAAATATTAATCCTACTATAGAACTCAATAAAGGTGAAACATATGATCATTTTGAGACATCTCAAGTGTATGAAAATGTTGAAAAAATCAACCCATTTTATGTATCCCTATTTGTGCATGGTCATAGACTAAGCAATTGCATCATCAATTCTAGGGCCTTTAACAACATTATGCCTACTATAGTAGCTAAAACCCTAGAGCTACCTTTGACTAAAACCTTTTGTAAATGCTATGCCAGGGACTCCAAACAAGTTCCTCTCATAGGATAGATAAAATACATGTGGGTAGCTCTAGCTACATTCCCTAACAAAAGGCTTAAAATAACCATCCTAGTCACAAATATCCCTGCCATCTATGGGATGCTTCTAAGTAGAACATTTTGTAAAGACTTGGGTGGGGAGGTTAGATTAGATTGGTCTAAAGCTACCATTATGATTGGGAATAACAAGGTTGTTATTAAACCTAAAAGTAAAGCCAAATATATGGTCCTAGCCTTAAAAGGTCCTAGATCCCAGATATTGTACACAAAATTTGATTTCACTAACTATTTTTCTTCATCTGAGGAGTCAATGGGTTCTAGAGATGTGCCCAAAGGAGGTCTGTGGACTTTGGAGGTTGATGGCAGTTGTGCTTCAATTGGCTCAAGTGTCAAAGTGGTTCTAATTTTAGCCTTAAGTGAGATTATTCCTAAAGGTATCAAGCTTGAGTTTGAGAACACAACCAATACCATCTAATATGAAGCTTTTCTTCTAGCTGTTGAGGAAGCTAAAAGGAAAGAGGTTAATTTTTTAAGAGCTAAAGGAGATGTTGAACTTATGGTTAAACAAGTGCAATATATCTTTGTCATAAAGAATCCCAAGTTGAAGCATTATAGAATTAGGTTTTGGGATGAAATTGAAGGTTTTGAAGCATTTTCCATAAAATCTATGCCCAGAGTGTACAATACTAGAAATGATTCATTGGTTGGGTCTACATCCCTTATGATACCTCATCCAAATTTTCAAAATGATGTTTATACAATTGAATTGGTTTATCATCCAAGTGTACCAAATAATGCAAATTCCTAGCAAATTTTTTATAATTATGCTCACATTAATGCATTCCTCCAAGGGTCTATGTTATTTCAATCTCTTCACGTAGAGGGTTCAAACTCTAAGAATTTTGAGATTATTATGAACCTTGAAGGTGGCCTTGAAAAAGGTTCTATTCAACTCAAAGAAAATCACATCCCTAAAGGCTTAGTCACATTGGAGTCACTCTTTGATCGAACAGATTGTTGTTTGAACCAAAATATGAGAGATGTAGAAGGAATTTCAAGGGAATGTGAGAAGGTGAACATTGGCTCAGAACATAATCCTAAGTGGGTTAACTTAGGTAAATGTTACAAGTCAGAAATAAATAGATTCTTGAAGTTGTTGAAAGAGTTGGGTGATGTGTTCACCTGGTCCTAAGAAGATTTGAAAGATTTCCACCAAGGGAAATTCAAACATCAAATTCCCCTAAAACTAAACATTGTTCATTTTTGTCAAAAGATTAGAAATTACAATCCAAGGGTAGCTAACACAATATTTAGAGAGGTTGATAAGATGTTGAAAGCATGCATAATTCATCCCATTCATCACACTAGATGGGTAGAAAATATAGTTCCTATCCAGAAGAAGAAACATAAGATTAGAATTTGCGTCGACTTCAAAAATTTAAATTAGGTGAGTTTGCAAGATAATTTTTCTCTACTACATATGGATCACATCCTACAAATTGTAATTGGCTTAGATATGATGTCCATGCTCAATGGTTTTTTTGGATATAATTAGATTAGTGTAACCCCACAAGACCAACACAAAACCACTTTTACCACACTATGAGGAACCTTCAAATATAGTAGGATACTTTTGGGCTGATTAATACAAGCTCCATGTTTTACAGGGCAATGAATTCATCTTTTGGACACATGTTGAATAAGATAATTATTATTTACTTGGATGACATGATTATTTTCTCAAAAAGAAGGAAGAAATATCTACTCGATCTAAAGTTAGTTCTTCAAAGGTACAGAGAACATGGTATCTCCTTGAATCCCAAAAAAGTCTTTTTTTTTGTGTTACTGAAGGAAAGCTCCTAGGACACCTAGTGTCAAGAGATGGGATCTATATAGACCATGAGAAAATTGAAGCTATTCAACAGTTGTGTCTCCCATCTAATTAGAATGGTATTCATTCTTTCTTTGGCCAAATTAACTTCTTGAGGAAGTTCGTACCTAATTTTGCTGAAATGACTAGGCCCATTATAAATTTTCTTAGTGAAAACTTGGTCTTAAAGTGGAGCAATGAGGGCATAAAAGTTTTTGAAGAGGTGGAGATTGCAACAGCTAAAGCACTAGTCCTTGCTCACCAAGATTATAAAAGAGATTTTGTTATCCATTGTTATGCTAGTGTACACACAATGTCTATAGTTGTTTTTCAAAAAGACACAATGGGATCTAGGTCCCCATATCTTTTATGAGTGTGTCATTGAAGAATTATGAATTCAAATATTCTCTAGTAGAAAAGAAAGCCTTACCAATCATGAAAGAGGTGAAACACTTTTGGTATTATATCTTACATTCACAATCAATAGTTTTTGTTCCAATTTTTGTAGTCAAGAGTATCCTCACCCAAGAGGAAGTGCCAGTCAATAACAGAGCTACCTGGGTATCGATGGCTTAGGAATTTGATCTTGAAATAAAACCTACCAAGCTAGTAAGAGGCCAAGGTTTGTGTAAGCTGATGGTTGATTCTAAGGAGGATACAACTAAAGATAACTCATGTGCATTACTACTAGGCCTTAAAGATGATCGGTTCTTTGACATTTCTTATTTTCTCACCTATGGAAAATTCCTAGAACACCTCATAGATAAGGAAAGAAGGAATTTTAAATTGAAAGCTACCAAATATGTCATTGTTGATGATGTGCTTTATAATAAAGGTCTTGATAGTGTATTCTTGAGATGTGTAGACAAAGATCAATAAGAGAAATTACTTCATTCTCTTCATAAAAAATCTTGTGGTGGGCACTTCTCATCCACACTGACAACTTTCAAGGTATTGAGAAATGGATTTTACTAGCCTAGAATGTGATGCATATAAGTGGGTTGGGAAATGTGAGAAGTGTAATTTTTTTATTGGAAAACCCAAACTAGTTGCACTCCCTTTGAAGCCAATAGTCATCAAGGAACCTTTTAAACAATGGTGTTTAGATTTTATATGACCTCTCAATCCAGCCTCAAGTGTAGGTCACACCTATATTTTGATAGCCACTAACTACTTCACCAAGTGGGTCAAAGCAATACCTGTTAGGAAGACTAGCTCTGAAGTGGTGATTAAGTTATTAATGGAAAACATTTTGGTTAGGTTTGGAATACCCAAGAAAATAGTAACCAATAATTCCTAGAAATTCTTCTTGAGTGAACTTTAGTTGTTCTTATATGATAATGGAGTCCTTTTGCACTCTTCTGATTACTTTTCACAAGGGAATGGTCAGGAAAAGTCTTCCAACAAGAACTTGATTTGAATTATTAGAAAATTAGTGGATGATAATACAAAATATTGACATAAAAAATCATTTTGAAGTGCTATGGGCTGATTAGACTACTCCTAAGAGAGTCATTAGGAAGTCACCTTTTAATTGGTATTTGATGTTGAAGCATAATTGTCTCTACTGATGGAATTGCCTATAGTCAAATCACAAACGGTAATTGAAGATGAAGTTTTTCAAAATTCCTTATAGAAAAGAATTTTTTATATCACAAAGATTAAGGAAGAAAGAGAGTAGGCAGTTGATCATATAACCATTCATCAAGCATAGGTTAAGAAGATATTTGACATGAAGTCCAAGCCTAGGAGTCTTATAGAGAATGATAAGGTTTTTTTGTAGGATAAAAGAAGAGAACCAAGAGGTTCACATGGAAAATTTGAGTCACTTTGGAAGAAGTCCTTTGAAATCAATAAAGTTCCCAGACCAAATTCTTTCAAGTTCACATGCTTAGATGGCACTGATTTACCCCGGTCTTATAATGGATAGGACTTGAAGCTTTTCTAGCTTTATTGTTTCTAGTTATGGTTTGCAATTTTTTTGTGTCTTACGTTAGGTTCCTTTCTATTTTTTTGTTTCTTAGGTTAGTTTCCTTTCTATTTGGTTGTGTCTTAGTTTAGGTCCTTTTTCATTATGTTAGTTCTAGAGAGAAACTAGAGATGTTTGAATTCCTTTTGAGTCCCTCATAGTATAAATCCCTAGCCAGAGTTAGTTGTCACCCATAAAAGGTCCACATTTATTTCTTATATTATGATCATGGTAATAGTTGAGAAGCCATAAAACTAATGGTCTTCTATTGAAGTCCCATTGTGAACATTGGCTTTTAGGAATTCTTTATTTATAAGTCTCTTGCTCAAACAAATATGTAAACTTGATTATTGAACACTTTTTTCAATGTTCAAGGTTCATAAGTTCATCAGTTTTCTTGGTTGAGTTAGGAGAATTAATTGTCCCATGGATACTATCACTCATCGTTGAACTTGAACATGAACATTGAATGCTTTTTTCAAGGTTCAAGTTCATGGGCTAGCCTTTGTGTCTAGTCTATCATCATGAGTGTGCTTTCCAATATATCATGACTACTGAACTTGAACATTGAACTATTTTGTAGTTTAATTGTTCATGTTTATTTTTTCATAAAGATTGATGCCTTTAGTTCCATGTGTCCAAGTTGATAGCTTAGCGAAAGTGCAATGTTTACTAAATCTACAAAAACAATTTGTATTAATTAGGAGTTAAAAGAAATGATGGTAAGGTATGTCATGGCACATGTCAAACATGGCTACAATTTTAATGATTGAAAGTACTTGCCATGTTACCAATCTTATTAGCCATCCACATGCTTTAAGTTTGGGTTTTATGTTTTAAATGGAAGCTACCTTTTTTCATTCCCTTCCATTTTTTCTTTTGTTAAATTATGTTTTGTCTCATCTGGATGTATGCGAAAAAAGCTTAAGCTTTTTTTTTCTACAAGGTTGTATGCACTCGACATGATGTGTCTATAGCCTTTAATCTTTCATGTGCCATTTCTTTCTACATTATTTTAAGGTTGTGCATTCTTTATGTTCTCATTTTGTTCTAATTAAACTCTCATCATGGCCACTCCTTTCCACATAAAGCTACCTGATAAGGCTAGGTAATCTATTTTAAGCAGTATCCTACCTAACATGGAAGACACATTCCTTGCTAAAGAGAACATGGGAAAATTACTTGCTAGATTTTAAAACCAAAAACCTAGTTTTGTATCTCAGTAGGTCTTAGATAGTGGTTTGTTGCAAGTGTCTTCTTTCTCAAAAGCTTTTCCCTATCCTGAATTAGTCTTAACATGCAGAGATATATATGATGTCTCTAAAAAGTGTATTCATGCCTTTAATAGAGAATTACTAGTGTATGTTAGCCAAGTTTCTATCATGGGTGTTTTGTGGATTCCCCTGCATGAAATTTATGAAAATTGGACCATTAATTCTTCATATGCCTAATTTTCCACAAATGTCACTAAATTTAACAACAACATTGCAAAAAGTTGGCTTTTCAAATCTGAGAGAGGGAGTTTTTTCCTTACATGACCATTGACCAAAGAACATATGATCCCTGAGGTTAAGGATGTCATTAGCCTATTGAACAAGGTGAAAGAGAACCCACATGCTTTTCATTGGGAGAATTGGAAGTACTATTTCATCTAGACTATTTTAAGGGAAGATAAGTTCATTGATTGTGAAGATATAATAGCTACTAGGCTATTAGAAGAACTCTCTCAGGCTTCTGGAATGTCTAGTTTCTATATGACCTCCTATTTGTTTTATATCCTAGCTTGCAATAGAGAATGGAAAGGCTTACCACACTTAGACTAGGACCCAAGCATGCCCATTTATGATTGGTATCCTCTCTTGTAGAAGTGTAAAAACCCTAAAGGTTACAAAATAGTCCAAGACACTTTTCTAGCCAAATTAGTGTTTGAATTGCAAGGGAAGGAGAACGTGAGGTTAATAGAGGAAGCCACCTAGTTGATTGATATTTATAGTAGTTTCTTTACTCAATTTACCAAATTCACCTATCTCAAGATCAAGGGATGTGAATAAAAGCCTTTGAGGTTACATTGATACTGCCTAGACCATTTTGTGTTGACAAAGGTATGTAGACAATTGGTGGAGGTTGAAAAGAACTAAAAAACTTATAAAGGTTCTAGTTACACATTCCCTATTGAACTTGGACATTACAAATGCAAGAAAATCCAAGATGCCCTTAAGCTTAAGGCTGAGATTAAATCCATGAACTTGTTAACCTATTTTGCTAGACCTAACTTTGACAATTAGGAGTTTTTCCTAAAATACTTTGAACTATATCACTCTGCTCTCCATGTGCCCCATTTAGAATATTTTTGGGCTAACTGTTAGGATGATTATGAAGTTAGGAGGAGGCTATGTCTAGGTTGTCACTAGCACAAACCAAAGATTTCAATCTCTTGCTAGATTCCTTCGATTTAATTGAAGCAATAGATAAAGAATTTATTGAGCTAGCTTACATTGAGCAAGTAGAAGTTTACCCATTGCCAAATATTGACTAGACAATACCAAAGGAATATGACCTGCATCTAAGAACCCTACCCATCCTAATCAAAATAGAGAAGTGACTCATAAGAAAGAGGCAGTCAGGATCAGTGACTTGTAATGGTCAAAGAATTCATGCTTGTTCTAGTTTATCTTTAGTTATTCTCATTTCTAATAAAGTTGTTTCTTCTCCCACTATAGAAAGCTAAAGTCAAGCATTGAACTTGGACACTTTGTTCAAGGTTCAATTCATCTCCCTCCTTTCATCAAGTGGACCCACCTTCTTAGTAGGAAGAAGCAAGAGCAAATGAAGAGCTTGAAGGAGACTCAAGACAAACCAAAAATGATAGAGATTGAATTAAGAGAAGAGACGAAAGGAATAGGGGAATCCTAAGTCCTTGATTGGTGAGATGGAACAAGGGTGTCAACAAGTAATGGAAGGTGCTAAAAATTTGAGTGTAAGTTCATCATGTGTGCTACAAACTCCTCCTCCCAAGGAGAATCCTCCTATCCCTAATTGGTTTGAGCTATCACTGAGTAAGAAGAGAAGCATAGTTCTAGCGACTCTCCTAGTGGGCGATATGGTAAGAATATGCCTTGGGGAAACTCCTAAGACCAAAAGGGGAAAGGTTGAAACTATGTTGAATATTGATGATAATATAGGGCAGTGGGTTATAGAAGTCATGAAGCCAATGGCTGAGAAAGGCATAGATGAAATTTAGCTCCAAGATTACACAGTTGAGAAAACTATTCTCGGACCTACCTCTAAGACAACTGATATGAAGATATCAAATGTAGGGAACACCAGGATCTCCCAGCCTATGTGGAAGGATTAGAGAGATAAACTAAAACTAAAGCAATCACTATGGAAGATGCTAGAGTATATCTATGAAATTCAAAACCCAAATGTAGAAGCTTTCCCTACTACCATCTCTGTCATTGACATTGAGTCTCCACTGAACAAGAGCTTTATTAGATAGGTTAATAGGGATTGCTCCATTTCCTAGGCTTATAGTGATTGGTTGAAGGCTATTCATGTTGGATACGATTAATTAATTATGTATTATCTTTGATGTTACACAGATGTCATATCATTATCAGTCAGTATATGCCTAGCTCACTTGGACAGTGAAGATAGTTTTTTGTGTCTACTGAGCATTCATGTGCTTGCCTAGTTTAGAAGATAGTGTCTACTGAGTTCACTTAGGCATTGAAGGAAAGTATAAAGAAGATGAGTGTTAACCAAGCTCACTCAATTAATGAAGGAAATATTGGATGAAATTAGTGTTAACCAAGTTCACTTGGTTACCAAAGGATAATTGCAAGTTTGTAGTGTTAATTGAACTTCTATTGGTTAACATAGGGAAATTGTTTCTAAGTTAGTGTTTATTGAGCTTGGTTGGCTAACGAAGGATTTTCCTATTTTGGCATATCAACTTTAATCAATTTATCTATTGATTCTAGCCGATTGAGATGATAAATGTTAATTATTCTAAGGTGTATTCTAGTTGAGTTGAAAATAGGAAAAATATTAATATAAGGTCAAGTTGTGAGGCAATGTGTGTGAACAAGAACAATATTGAAGATTTGAGGATTGCTCTAAGGAAGTGAATCTAGAAATAAGAAGGATATGTTTGAGGAGTTGAAAGGATACATTTGATCATGAAGGATCAAATGCAAGCCTAAGTAGAGATCTGTAACCATTAATTTAGTTGCATCTAAATTAGGTCATCTCATTATTACTCTCTAACCATTGTAGCAATGATCTAAATCTCTTAATAGAGTTGGCTTAACAACTATTTGTAAATCCTCTAACAAGGTGGCAGTTCTGTTGAATTGTATAAAGATCTCTAACAAGGCCACTCCTAACAGGGTGATTAAATCCTTTAATAGGGTCACACCTAATAGTTTATTTTGTAACCTTTAACATGGTTGGCTCCTAATAGGGCTCACTTCAGAAGAGTGAAAATTAGTAACTAGTTATAATTGGTGGTTTTCCCAAATTGGGTTTCCACATTAAATCTTGGTGTCATATGTGTTCATGCTATTTCTTTTATGCTTGTAACTAAGTTAAAGTAATGATAATTGTTGTCACTTAGGTTTGCACCCTTGTCCAAAGCCTATGCATGAGGATAACCTAGTGAAACATGGAAACAACCTCCAAGCTGTGGGACTTGAACTGTGAGGTTGAGTCTCCGGAGAAGGCCGGCTTCCTCTTACTATCAAGGTGCACCTAACTACTCTTGGAGGGGAAAAGGGAGAAGGAGAGCATGAAACAAATATACCTAGCCTAATCTAAAGAGGTGATGCACCAAAATAGAGTGTTCATACCAATCTCTGCCCATTTATGCACTATTGAACCAGAATGAAACTAAGGATATACACATTCAGACTTGCTTTAATCAAATAACCACATGCAGATCAAGATGATCAAGATGAATGTCACAAGGAAAGAGAGATTCACTTATATACCATTCACAAGCCAACAAAGATACATTCATGCAGATTACAGACTTTCACAAAACAATGGCGAAGGCAAAGAGTTCTTGCACTTTCATACCAATGGTTAAAGGAGATAAAATAGAGAATCATATAGTTCAGAGGAACAGGGGAATTTACATTGGAATTGTAGAGAAACAGTAGAGAAAAGACAGAGAAAGGTCCGACCATAACAAAATCTACAAAAGTTGCCTTTATAGTTTAGGCATAATTGAGATATCTTCCAGCTGAAGTGACTTCGCAGCTACCTGCCATTAAGTTCTACAGAGAACAATCAAGGGGAAACCTAATCTAGATGCGGATCCAGACACAATAATTTGGAACAGGGCCCTGAGAAGATAGAAATGACACCATAACTACACTTTGACCTGGTAGATGGATCAAAAGATGGGTGGTGGAGTGTTCTTCTCATTATGCATTCATTTCATGGTAGTTGGAATCGATCATGAAGATCAGATCGCGCAACAAAACTGATTGCCTTCATTTTTTTTGGGTTGTGAATCAGTAGAGTCAGTGAGTCAACCTATTTCTGTAAGCAGGATGGACCAACAACCTCTTTTTATTTTTCCACCTCGCAGAAGTCCTACATAGTTGACCATCTCTTCATCACTAACTACGCCAACTCCTCAAACTCCAACTGTGATGGTTACACTAACTACCAGCCATTAACTGTCAACCTTGGCCGGGCCTGCGAGACACATGTCACCAAGGCGCTATGTCGCTATGGTTAAAATTTTCACAGTTCTCCATAGCGAGATAGTGCCCATTGTTGATCTTTCTTAATCTGATGATCATGAAGACTTGTCATGTTCTGCACTTTGCTTTTCAACTTCTGGGCCCGCGAAATGCTGTCAACACACCTAGTATCTACCTGGCACAACCTAGCATCATCCTTGAGGTTCATGAGATAACACAGGCCCACCTTGCATGTGTCACTAAGGTGCTATGTTGCTATGGTATATAGTGTGCAACTTTCAATAGCACGATAATGCCAACCATTGATCTTCCTGAAATCTGACGATCGTGAAGACTCATCGTAATACTATGCTTGTTCCTACCTGGGCCCATCATACTTGGTGCCATCTCGGCAACTGCACCACACTCGAATGACACCTGGCAATCCTTGGCACACATACCTTGGCAAGACCTGGCCCCCTGATCCACGTGGCGAAAGGGCGCTATGTCACTATGGTTAAAATTCTTGCAGTTCTCCATAGCGAGATAGCGCCTGCCATAGATCTACCTTAGATCTATGGTGGTCCACAAAATTGTACAACTACATCTCAAGCTAGCCAAATGGACCAATGAAAAAAATGCCACCATATTCTGACCCATCTGACAACTGCCACTAAGGATGAGATGTACTATCACTTTGAAGAAGGGCGGGCTCATTATGTCATCTATGCCATGCATCACTGAGGCGTTATGTCACTATGGGTATCTATCGTGCAACTCTCAATAGCAACATGATGCCAACCATGGATCAAATTCACATCTATGGTGCTCAAACTCTTTGCAGGACTGCATACCTAGGACCCACCGAACACACGGCAAAAGGGCACTATGTCGCTAATGGCGAGAAGCTCAAATTTTTTGATAGTGCCACTATGCCCACCGTGGAACTGGCAAAACCCAGCACCAGAGAAATAATTGAGAAAAAGGGGACCCACCGAACATGCGACAGAAGGGCGCTATGTCGCTAACGTATCCATCGTGCAACTTCCCATGGCGAGATAGTGCCAATCGTAGATATTCTTTAGATCTGATGATGGAAGACTTGCATGCCACAGAACATATTATAAGGTTTGATTGGGTATTTAAAATAATATTAACTCTGCACACTAGCCGTTGGCGGGTAAAACACTTGAAATTTGAATCTTGGCGAGGCATAAAAAATGATAACATTTCTGGCAACTCACAGGGGATGCGAGCCTGCTATGCATAAGACTAGTGGCCTAAAGCATCCATTGGGCTACAGAGTCAAAAAGATGTAGATACTATGCATTGTGAAACCCTAACCCTACTTCTAAAAGAAAAACCTAGAAATCTTTGTCTCTGCAACTAGAACCAGAGACCAAAACTCCCTGCAATCTTCAAAATTTCAAAAACTTGCTATCTCATAGAGAGACAACCTTGTGCTCGTGCACTTCTTGGAAAATAGGAAACCAAAAAAAAGAACAGAACTAAACTAACTATATACATGGAACCCCAAACCCTATCAGAAACATGTCTTAAGGTAAATCCCATTGACTGGGATGGGCAGAATCTCACCATCAGCCCTGCTTAATTGGAAAGCATTGGCCTACTTGCAACTGATAATTAGATAAGGACCACTCCACAACGCATCAAACTTTGAGTCTATTCTTGGTTTTTCCCTATTTGCATCCCACTTCAGAACCAAATCTCCCTCCCTGAAGATTTTGACCCTAGCCCTCTTGTCAAAACTCCTCTTCACCTATTGTTGGTGTGCCTCTAGGGTTTGCATGGCCTGATTTCTCTTTTCTTATAGCTCCATCAGTTTTTCCATTCTCACTGTCATGGCATCATCCTCAATCAACTCTAGCTAATGAGCTAGTTCTAGGGCTAAGAACTCCATATAAATTGGAAGCCTTGCTCCTCTACCATATACCAACACAAATGGTGAATTCTCTATTGATCTTTTAGGTGTTATCTTGTCAGCCCACAGTGCAGTCTTCAACCTCTTATGCCAACACCTCTGATTATCCTCTATTGTCCTTTTCATGATCCTAATTAGTTTCTTGTTGGATGACTTGGCCAAACCATTACCCTAAGGATAGTAATTTGAGGATGTGCTCATATAGATATTATGATCCACTGCCCATGCACAAATCTGAGCTCCAACAAAAGACTTGGCATTATCTAAAATAATGGTTGAAGGGGCACCAAACCTGGTCACAATTCCATCAAGGAACTCAACAACTAAAGATTCAGTGGCATCCTTCAATGCCACTGCCTCTGTCCACCTGGTAAAGTAATCTGTAGCAGCTAAAATCCATTTGTGACTAGAACTGGAAGGAGGATTGATAAGGCCTATGAAATCCAAACCCCACTGAGCAAAAGGTTGATCCACCTGGATAGGATGGAGAGGAAGATCTGCAAGTCTTTGTTTCCCAGAGAAGAAGGCACATTTTTCACACTTCCTTACATACTTATGATAGTCATGGAATAGAGATGGCCAGTAATAACCAGCCCTCATGATCTTAATTGTAGTTGTTCTAGCTGAGAAGTGGCCACCATCAAGACCATCATGAAGTTCCTTGATCATTCTTTCAGCCTAGTTTATATCAAGGCACCTTAATAGGGCTCCATTAAAATCTCTTCTAAAAAAGATATCATCAACTATGACATAAGGAATTGACTATAGCCTATACTATCTCCTTTTAGCTTTGTCTAATCCTTGAGGGTATCCATTCCCTAATAAGAAATTCTTCATGTCATCCATCCAATTCCTTGGGCCATCATTTCTTGCTTCTTGTTCTTCTGTTAATATCATGACAACTTCTTCATTAGGCTCTTGAGATGATAACATCTGCTTACACAATCCTTTACCTCTTACCAGCTTAGTGACCTAGATATCGACATCATACTCCATCACTGTTCTAATCCAACTAGCTCTTTTCTCACTAATATCTTTGCTCAAAAGGAAACCCTTCACACTGGCATGGGGTACTAACAAATGAATCTTTTTATGGGACAAGAGGTGTCTGAATTTCCTTAAATCTCTAATGACTGCAAGGGCCTACTTCTCTACATAATTGTACCTATCTTCATACTCCTTAAGCCCTTCACTAAAGAAAGCTATGGGTTGTTCTTCATTCTTGTCATTTGTTTGAGTCAAGATAGCAGAAATGCTTGACTCACCACCTAAGGTATAAAGAATGAAATCCTTCTCAAATTTTGTGTTCATGAGAGTAGGGGCTGAGGCTATGGTTGTCTTGATCTCTTCAAAACTTTCCTTCCCTTCCTTGGTCCATTCAAAGACCATACCTTTCCTAAGCATAGTTGTAAGAGGTTTTACCATGGTATTAAGATTTGGGATAAATCTTCTCACAAAATTTATCCTTCCTAGGAAACTTTGCAACCCTTTCTTGTGTTTAGGAAGAGGAAGGGCAAGTATTGCTTTTGTTCTCTCTGGATCAATGGTTAAGCCATATTTAGATACAATGTGTCCTAATAATTTTCCTTGGTTAGTAGCGAAGACACCCTTGCTAGGGTTAAGGGAAACCCCAAACTCTCTGCATCTTAGGAATACCTGCTTGAGATGATCAAAATGATCATTTACATCCTTTGAATACACAGTGATATCGTCAAGGTAAACTAAGACAAACTTGTCAATCAATTTCTTGAAGGCCATCTCCATTGCCTTCTGAAATGTAGCACCTACATTGTTTAGCCCAAATGGCATCTTAAAAAAAGAATAGGTACCCCATTTAGTGGTAAATACAGTCTTGTACCTGTCAGACTCTTTAACCAGCACTTGATTGTAACCAGAGAATCCATCAAGAAATGAGAATCTCTTTGAACCACTAACCTTGGACAAAATCTGCTCCATAGAAGGGAGAGGATGGTGATCTTTAAGGGAAGCTTGGTTAAGGTCCCTAAAGTCCACACACAATCTAATTTCCCCATTCTTATTCCTAACAGGGACAAGGTTTTCTACCCATGATGAGTGTTTGATAGGAAAAATTATGTGGGCCTCAATCAATTTGGATAGCTCTTTTCTCATTAATGGTTCAATCTTGGGATTCACCAGTCTTTGTTTTTGTCTTACTGGTTTTGCATCATCAACTAAATCTATGGTATGCTGAAATAACCTTGGGTCAAAATCCTTTAAGTCATCATATGTCCAAGCAAATATATCATTAAATTCCTGACATAGATGAATAAAATTTTCTTGTTCAATTTTAGAACATACCTTCCCCATGTTTAAGGATTTTCCATCAGCAACCATGACTGGAGTATGATCACCCTCATCAGCAGCTAGGTTCATGGCCTTGCCCTTTGCTTGATCATTAGGATTAAAAAAACTCTCTAAAGTAATGAGACCTTTAGGCAGCTTGTTAGAATTGAGATGAATGATCTGATCACCATACTGATCTTGCAGTCTTGACTGATTTCTCTCTGAAAATTCTGCCTGATTCTGCAAGAAGCTGACAATTTGCTCATCAGACTCAAACACTTTCCAGTGGTTGTTATTGTCAGGAATGGTAGGCCTTACTACCACTCTAATTTGTTGCTTCTTCTCCTCCTCAAGATTCCCTAGCACATCATAAGATGTACCTATTGCTACAAGTTTATCAACATGCCTATTTTCTTTTCTAGGGATGCTTTGGATGTTAAATGCATTGAAACCCTCAAGCAAAACCCAAACTCTGTGTTTATAAGACTTGAGAAAATCATTTTTGGTGATGTTAACCACCAAATCACTGTCTCCATAGACCCTTAAGGCTTGAATTCCTCTTTTTTGAGCAAGTAAGAGACCTTAGATCAAGGATTCATACTCGGCCACATTATTGGTGCAACTAAATTGGAGCCTAAAGGAGAAGTAATACCTTATTTGCGTAGGGGAAATCAACATTACACCAGCTCCTAATCCATTTTTATTCCTTGATCCATCGAAGTACATACTCCATATCCCACTTTCATCTTCTTTAGCATCCACAAGATTGGGAACCAGGGCATCCTTTTCCAATATACAATATGTACTGAGACCCATCTCGAGGATCTCTAACATAGGGTCAAATTGATATGCGTCAGCCCACTCATCCAAGAAGAAATCAGGTATCTCTACTAGGGGAGTGGTGGGCTCCTTCACTATGTCATTCTCATCCATCTCTAGAATAGGGCAATTCATGTTGATGGGGTTGGAGGTGTAAGATTCAGTATGATGGAGGGCTTGAGGCTCTACTCTGATTGAAGCATTGGCTCCATATCTGATTTTAAAAGACATTTATGACCAATCAAAAGATATGAAACCACCTATTTGGGCAGTAAAGTCTCTTGATAGACAGATGGAAAAATATGGCTTGACTACAGCAATAGAGATATCTTGGGTTACAGTACAACCAGGGCATGCATGTAGGGCCATCTCCACATTCCTAAGGATCCCTATAGTATTGATAGTACTACCATCCAACTATAATACATCCCTAACAATGGGCTCATATTTCATTCCCAAAGCATCAGGAACACACCTAGGCATCACTGAACTACTGGCCCCTGAATCAATCATGCAATTATGGACTAGTTTGCCTCCTATAATTAGGGAAACATAGAATGGAGGAGGTCTAACCCTTTTACTTGTTTCTTCCTCCCTTGATGGTTGTACTAGGCTTGTGGCACTTTCCATGCTAGATGTTTGATCCTTTGGTTCAATTATTTCTAACTCTTCCTACAGCAATCTCCTTTGCATTGGTATAGTAGCAACAGCATCCCACATGGAGATATTCACATTTGTCTTCTTCATTTGCTCTACTACACTAAATGGCATAGCAGGTGTTTTGGTAGAAACCTTGGGGGCTGCAACTGTATGAGGTTGTGATGGGATGGCCTGAGGATCACTTGTATCATTTCTACCATGGTTTTTCCTTTGCTGCTAAAAGGCACTTGATTGATTATTTGCTGCTTGCTCATGAGGTACTATATCCGAAGTTGAGGCCTGATTGGGAGGAGGAGGGACAACATCTTCCATAGCTCTTCTTTTACTTCTATTATTATGATCAATGGAATCCTGGTTTACATTACAATGCTCCTCCATCTGATGATTCATAAAAGAGCAATCACCCTGTCTTTGCATATCTGAGGCATCCTTAAATTGGTCCTCCTTGTATGCTTATTTTTCTACAGGTTCTTGGACTGTCAAGGCCAAATAAGATTCAGCCTTCTGACACATACAATAGGCATAGGAGTAGTTACAGGAGGGACAAAAATCTTGATCTTGAGCCATATTGTTTTGATGGACTATGGCCCTACTTTGGTTTACATTTGAGGTTGAAGCTTGGCCACCCTGCCTACTCTGATCAAAAGAATGGTTCCAATGATTAGGATTTGGAGGCCTACCACTATTCAAAGTTTGATATTGCAATTGATGAGGCTTACTACCTTGAGCTTGCCATCTTTCTAAAGTCACCACTTTGTTGCTCACTTTCTGCATCATAGAGAAATTATCCTCCAGCCTCCTTCCTTGGTCTTCTAACTTCCTCCCTTGATCTTGCAATCTTTTATCAAGGTTCTTCTCTTGATCTTGCAATCTTTTATCAAGGTTCTTGTCTCTTTTGTCCATGTTCTACATTGTAGATTGCATCATCTCCTTGATTTCGTCTATCCCATGTGAGGATGTGGAAGCTTGAGGGACTGGAGTAAGGGATTGTGATATAGAAGTTGTGGGAAGGGGAGCCATTGCTGGTTGATGATTTGGAACATCAAGGAAGAAAGGCATAGGAGGCCTTGGAGCTAACTTACCTCCTTGTATCAAGATGTTTTCCACCCTTATTGCTATGTCATAAGCGTTAGGCAAGGTATCTCCTCCCATAGTTTGGATTGTAGTGGCAATATCGCTGTTAAAAGCTCTAAGGTAATGCAAGAAGACATTACCAGGGGTAGGCTTCACTGAAGTAGGTATTCTATCCCATGTCTTTTGGAATCTATAGTTAAAATCAGTCATACATTCATGGGGGGCTCTTTTTATAGTAGTCAACTGCTCTAAAAGTGACAAATAGTCACTCTTATCCTCAAAATGTTTGCACAATCCTGCTCCTAATCCATCCCAATCTGTTATAGAACCATGAGCTAAACCTCTATACCATTGTAGTGCTTTTCCTTTCAAGGATGAGGCTAGGAGCCTAACTGCAACATCATCCTCTGTAATGCCATGGATATTGCAGGCATTTGCAACCTCTTGAATGTGTTCTGAGGGGGAGGTAGAAGTTTCACCAGTAAATTCTAGTATACTTTTGAGTGCAGCTACTGGTATGTCATGTCTTTGGGCTAACAAGAGAGGGCTCCCACCATTAAAGGTGCCAAAAGTATGAGCTCTAGGAAATGCCATATAGACAAGTGATCTATTGATATGTGTTGATGGCAGTCTAGGCTGAGATCTAACAGCAGGAGGAGTAGAGATAGATCTTGCAAGAGCACTTGATACTACTGCGCTCCTAACTGGTGATAAGGATATTCTAGTCTTCCTTCTTCTAGGTTTTGAAAGTGAAAGCTCTTGGTATTGAAAATTACCTCTAGAAGATGTCCTTGTCTCAGCTCTAGGCATGAATGGAACTAGATATGTGTTTGAAGCTTAGAGTCGCCAAGTACTTTGAAGAATGAGCCTCTTGAAGGCTTAAACACCGAAGCCAGTACTATCTCTTCAATAATAATCTTGAAATTTTCACTTTTGACCCTAGTAGACTTGAAATTTTCTGAGATGTTGTCCCACCGGGCGTGCCAAAAACTCTTGTCACTTAGGTTTGCACCCTTGTCCAGAGCCTATGCATGAGGACAACCTAGTGAAACATGGAAACAACCTCCAAGCTGTGGGACTTGAACTGTGAGGTTGAGTCTCCGGAGAAGGCTAGCTTCCTCTTACTATCAAGGTGCACCTAACTACTCTTGGAGGGGAAAAGGGAGAAGGAGAGGATGAAACAAATCTACCTAGCCTAATCTAAAGAGGTGATGCACCAAAATAGAGTGTTCAGACCAATCTCTGCCCATATATGCACTATTGAACTAGAATGAAACTAAGGATATACACATTCAGACTTGCTTTAATCAAATAACCACATGCAGATCAAGATGATCAAGATGAATGTCACAAGGAAAGAGAGATTCACTTATATACCATTCACAAGCCAACAAAGATACAATCATGCAGATTATGGACTTTCACAAAACAATAGTGAAGGCAAAGAGTTCTTGCACTTTCATACCAATGGTTGAAGGAGATAAAATAGAGAACCATACAGTTCAGAGGCACAGGGGAATTTGTACTAGAATTGCAAAGCAACAGTAGAGAAAAGCCAGAGAAAGGTTTGACTGCAACAAAATCTACAAAAGTTTCCTTTATAGTTCAGACATAACTGAGATCTCTTCCAGCTGAAGTGACTTCGCAGCTACCTGCCATTAAGTTCTACAGAGAACAATCAAGGGGAAATCTAATCTGGATGCGGATCTAGACACAATGATTTGGAACAAGGCCCTGAGAAGACAGAAACGGTGCCATAACTACGCTCTAACCTGGTAGATGGATCAAAAGATGGGTGGTGGAGTGTTCTTCTCGTTCTGCATTCATTTCATGGTAGTTGGAATCGATCATGAAGATCAGGTTGTGCAACAAAATTGATTGCCTTCATTTTTTTTTGGGTTGTGAATCAGTAGAGTCAGCGAGTCAACCTATTTTTGTAAGCAAGATGGACCATGTGGACCAATAGCCTCTTTTTATTTTTCCACCTCACGGAAGTCCTACATAGTTGACCATCTCTTCATCACTAACCGCACCAACTCCTCAAACTCCAGCTGTGACGGTTACAATAACTGCCAGCTATTAATTGTCAACCTTGGCCGAGCCCGTGAGATAAGTGTCACCAAGGCACTATGTCGCTATGGTTAAAATTCTCACAGTTCTCCATAGTGAGATAGCACCCATCGTTGATCTTTCTTAATCTAATGATCGTGAAGACTCGTCATGTTTTGCATTTTTCTTTTCAACTTCTGGGCCCGTGAAATGCTGTCAGCACACTTGGTATCTACCTGGCATCATCCTTGAGGTTCACGAGATAACACGGGCCCACCTTGCATGTGTCACTGAGGTGCTATTTTGCTATGGTATATAGTGTGCAACTTTCAATAGCGCGATAATGCCAACCATCAATCTTCCTAAAATTTGATCATGTGAAGACTCGTCGTAATACTACGCTTGTTCCTACCTGGGCCTATCATACCTGGCGCCATCTCGGCAACTGCACCACACTTGAATGACACCTAGCAATCCTTGGCACACATACCTTGGTGAGACCTGTCCCCCTGATCCATGTGGCGAAAGGGCGCTATGTCACTATGGTTAAAATTCTCGCAGTTCTCCATAGCGAGATAGCACCTGCCGTAGATCTGCCTTAGATCTACGGTGGTCGACAAAATTGTATAACTGCATCTTAAGCTGGCTAAATGGACCAATGAAAAAAATGCCACCGTATTCTGACCCATCTAAAAACTATCACTGAGGATGAGATGTACTATCACTTTGAAGAAGGGCGAGCCCATTACGTCATCTATGCCATGTGTCGCAGAGGTGTTATGTCGCTATGGGTATCTATCGTGCAACTCTCAATAGTGACATGATGCCAACTGTGGATCAAATTCACATCTACAATGCTCAAACTCTTTATAGGACTGCATACCTGGGACCCACCGGACACACGGAAAAAGGGCGTTATGTCGCTAACGGCCAGAAGCTCAAATTTTTTGATAGTAGCATGGTGCCCACCGTGGAACTGGCAAAACTCGGCACCGGAGAAACAATTGAGAAAAAGGGGACCCATCAAACATGCGAGAGAAGGGTGCTATGTCGCTAACATATCCACCGTGAAACTTCCCATGGCGAGATAGTGCCAATCATAGATATTCTTTAGATCTGATGATGGAAGACTTGCGGGCCGCAGAACATATTATAAGGTTTGATTGGATATTTAAAATAATATTAACTCTGCACACTAGTCGTTGGCGGTAAAACAATTGAAATTTGAATCTTGGCGGGGCGTAAAAAATGATAACAATAATCACTAATAACATTTTAAGATCTGCAAAGCTAATTCATTACTAATTATATTTAGTATTTACCAAGTAATAGCATCTTATGTGTGTTTCTCGAGCATCAACAATATTTAGCTTTCAGAGTTTATTTTTGTATTAATTGATTCACCCCTCCCCTCTCAGTTGCTCCTCTTATATTTTCAATAATTGGTATTAGAGCAATTTTGGTGCTTACAGAGAAGGTTTCAAGGACCTAAGCTAAATATTAGGATGTCTTACAAAAGAGAGATTCTCAAGTTGAATACAGACAATTTTGCAACATGGCAAGGACTTTTGAGGTCAAATCTAGCTACTATAAGTGATTCATGCTACAAATATCTTGATACTAAATATAAAACTCCCACTAGAACATTATCTGTTGAAGATATTGTTGAAAAGAAGAATCATAACATCATAATTATTGATATTGCATCTACTCTTAGTTATGTTGAATTTGATGAGGTAAAAGACTGTAAAACTGCTCATGAAATGTGGACCAAACTGAAAGATATCGATGGAGGAGATGACAATGTAAGAAGAGCCAAAGCAAAAAGTTGTAGAGGACAATTTGATCAAATAAAGATGATAATATTGCAAAATATGTGGAAAGAATTAAAGCCAGTATAAGTGAAACCAAAGCATCTAGAGGGAGACATTAAGGAGACAACTATTGTAAGAAAGGTACTTAGAATCTTCTTCCTATCTATGTAATTAGAGTGTCTACTATTCAAGAAATGAGATGTGATCCAAATAATGAATTAACCTTGGATGCTTTAGTTGAAAGATTGATAGCTTTTGAATTAGACAACTATGATAACTATGTTCTTGATTCCAAAAATATTGAGTCTACATTTGAAGTCAAACTCTCACTTAAAGAAAAGAGTAAGAAATAAAAGGCCAACCAATCAGGAAGTGAGGAAGAAACTGAAGAAAGTTCGAACAATGATCCTAAAATTATTGAAGCCCTACTTGCAAAGAAATATTCCAAAGGTAGAGAAAAGTACAAAGGTAAAATTCCTCTAATATGTTTTTCTTGTGAAGAATTTGGTCACATTGTTGCTAGGTGTCCTAACAGAAAAAGCAAGGATGAAAAGAAAAGCCACAAGCACAAAGGAAAGAAGAAATTCAAAAATCATAAGAACTACAGGGAGAAAGGTAAGAAATCTTGTTTTATGGCTAATGATTATGATAATAGTGAAGATTAAATGGTGTATATTGTTGTAAAAGATGAATTTGATAATGAAGGAGATAAGATGGCACTTATCTCTCATATTAGAAAAATTGATGCATGGATTATTGACCATGGGTGTTCACACCATATGATTGGAGATAAAACAAAATTTGAAAATTTTGAACATTATGATGAGGTAGTGTAAGATTTGGAAACAATGAACCTTGTTGCATAAAAGGAAAAGGTCATATCTCATTAACCAATGAACTTATATATGATCATGCCTATTGAGTTGAAGGACTAAAGCATAATATATTGAGTTTGGCACAGTTGAACAACATTGGATTCAAGGTACAATTCATGAATGGAAAGGCAAAATTGCTAGATGAAAAAGGAAATCTAGTTGGATCTGGAAAGCAAACAAAAGGTAATCTATTTTATCTTGATCTTAGTGAATGTTCATGTTTTATTGCTCAAGTAGAAGAAAGCTAGTTATGACACAAAAGACTATGTCATGTAAACTTTGATAATTTGGTCAAGATAAGCAAACATAAAAGAGTAAGTGGTATTCCTAGTTTGAAGAAACCTAATGTGGGTTTATGCAAGAATTTCCAAATTGGTACGATGGGAAAACTAGTTTCAAAAGCAAAAACTATTAGTCAAAAGAAATCATAGAAATTATACATACTGGTCTTAGAAATTGTACATAGTGACTTATGTGGACCTATTGGAATAAAAAGTTATAGTGGAGAAAAAATTTTCATTCTCTTTGTTGATGATTATTCTAGAATGATGATTGTAATGTATCTAAAAGAAAAATCAAAAGCTTTTGAAAAATTCAAATGGTATCTGGCAAGAGTAGAAAAAGAAACCTGAAAGAGATCAAAATGTTTAATATCAAACAGAGGTGGTGAATTCATCTCAAATGAATTTAATAATTTCTACATTGAAAGAGGAATTAAAAGACAAGTATCAACCAATGGTACACCTCAGCAGAATGGTATAGCTGAAATAAGAAATAGATCCTTCATGGATTATGCAAGAACACTGCTGATAGAAAAGAATATTGCAATCAAATACTAGAAGGAAGCTATCAACATTGCAGTTCATATTTTGAATAGATTTTAGTTGAAGAAAGACTCAAACCAAACTCCCTATGAACTATAGTATGGCTATAAACCTAATGTGAGTTATTTGAAAGTATTTGGTAGCAAATGTTATATCCTAAAAGAATCTAGAAAAGGCAGATTTGATGTAAAAGGTGATGAAGGCATATTTCAAGGATATTCCTATAGAATTAAAGCATACAAATGTTTGAATTTTTCTACTCATAAAATAATAGAAAGTGCACATGTGAGAATTGATGAGTTTACAGAAAAGAGTGAAGAAGAAAGCCACAAAGAACAAGAGGATTATAAAAGATTTATTTACTATGAACCTAATACCTTGCCAAATATATCTAAAATAAAGGAGACTTCACCTCCTAAGTCCCAAAAATCTCCAACAATTATCAAGTTATAGATAGTGCAACCCGAGTTACAATTTGAAGGACCTAAGTCAAAGTCAAAAGCTATCAAGCTAGCTCACACTGAGTCTAAAGGACCTGAGTCACAAATAGTGGGACCCATGATTGATACTAAAGTTCATGATGAAAATAGTGGAACTCATACCAAATCCAAAGAACCTATGTTAGCAAGATATGTCAAAAGACATCATGCACCTCATCAGATCATTGGAGACAAATTTGATGGAACAATGACAAGAAGCAAATTGAAAGGTACATGTTTACTTGCTCAATTTGAAGCAAGGAATATTAAAGATGCATTAGATAATGAAATTTGGGTTGAAGTGATGAATGAAGAGATAGAATAGATAGAGAAGAATAAAACTTGGAGTCTTGTTTCTAGACCCAAGGATAAAAATGTAATTGGCACAAAGTGGGTATTCAGAAACAAGCTAAATGAAGATGGAAAAGTGTCTAGAAACAAAGCAAGATTGGTATATAAAGGTTATTATCAAGAAGAAGGTATTGATTATGGTGAAATTTTTTCTCCTATTGCAAGATTAGAAGGTGTTAGAACGTTACTTGCATATGCAACTCGTAGAGGATTTAAAGTGTATCAAATGGATGTTAAATATGCACTCTTGAATGGAATTCTTGACAAGAAAGTCTACATTGAAAAACCAAAAGGCTTTGTAGATCCTTAAAAAAGAGAGATGGTCTACAAATTACCCAAAGCATTATATGGTCTCAAGCAAGCTCCCAGAGCTTGGTATGAAAGACTACATAACTATTTGATATAGATTAGTTTTCAAAGAAAAAATGATAGCATTAGCATGCATATCAAAGAAAGACTAGACAAAAATATTGTGTTGGTAGAAATCTTCATCGATGATACTTTATTCGCAAGAAATGATGACTTGTGCAAGATATTTTTAGAAGAAATGAGCAAGGAATTTGAAATGTCTATGTTTGGAGAGATAAAAAAAAATTATTGGATTACAAATTCAATAGAAGAAAGATGGCATCTACATCACTCAATCCAAATACATCAAGGAGATAATAAAGGAATCTACAATGGAAGATTCAAGACCAGTTGGAACCCCTATGTCTATTGGACATAAGCTTGCTAAGAATGATGATTCCAAAGAAGTAGATCGGATCACATATAGATCAATGATTGGAAAATCACAATATGTAGTATACAAGGCTTGACATTGCATTAGCAGTTGGTATGGTAGCAAGATTCTTAGCAAATCCTAGAGAAATTCATATGATGGAAATCAAGAGAATCATGAGATATCTAAAAGGTATTGAAGACTATGGCTATGGTACAAATTTAGAAGCAATTTGGACTTAAAGGTATTTATTGGTGTTGATTGGGCAGGAAGTCTTGATGATAGAAAAAGAACTAGTGGTGGAGGATTCTTTCTTGGTAAAATACTAGTGACTTGGACAAGTAAGAAACAAAATTGTATCTCTCAATCCATAGCAGATGTAGAATATGTGGCAGCAACAGTTAATTGTTCTAACATTGTTTGGTTCAAACAATTGTTAAAAGGAATGAAAATAGAGATCAAGGATCTAGTAGTCATGTATTGTGATAACACCAGTGTAATCAATATACCAGCGAACCTAGTGATGCATACCAAAACAAAGCACATTGCTATAAAATATCACTTCTTAAGAGAATTGGTGCAAGATAAAGAAATCAGACTGGAATATGTAAATACAAAAGAACAGATTGTAGACATATTCACCAAGCCATTACCTAAGGATGCATTTCTATATCTAAGAGGTAAGCTATGGGTCATTCCCCTATCTAAAGCTCACTAAATGAAGTTTAGTGATGCATCAACCAGAGCAAGTTGAAGATCAATCACTTGATGTAGTATTGACAAAGGCATATTGCAAATGAATCAGTACTTAATGTACATTAATACTATCAGAATTGTTGTCTTTGGCATGTATTGTCAAAGAGGGAGAAGTTTACTGTCATATCTCATGGAATTTTTTATTATTCCAAAGAGGGAGAAATTTTATGGAGAGGTATTAAAGAGGGAGAAGGAACTTGGCAGAAGTTGTTACAAATAGAAGTTTTTTGATAGAGGGAGAAACTAAAGAGTTTACACTGACAAAGGGAGTTCTCTAAATGAATCAGGATATGTTCTCAAAATTTCATTATGTTATGACATATTGTGTTACCATCAAAGCCAAAGAGGGAGATTTTTGGATACAATTAATTAATTGTGTATTGTCTTTGATGTTACACAAATGTCATATCATTATCAGTTAGTATATGCCTAGCTCACTTGAATAGTGAAGATAGTTTTTTGTGTCTACCGAGTGTTCCTGTGCTTGCCTAGTTTAGAAGATAGTGTCTATTGAGTCCACTCGGGCATCGAAGGAAAGTCTACATAAGATGAGTGTTAATCGAGCTCACTTGGTTAATGAAGGAAATATTGGATGGAATCAGTGTTAACTAAGATCACTTAGTTTAGAAAGGATCTTTGCAAGTTTTTAGTATTAATCAAACTTTTGTTGGTTAATATAGGGAAATCATTTCTGAGTTAGTGTTTATCGAGTTGGGTTGGCTAACAAAAAGTTTTCTTTTTTTGGCATATCAAGCTTAATTAATTTATCTATTGATTTCAACCAACTAAAATGATAAATGTTAATTATTCTAAGTTGTATTCTATCTGACTTGATAATAGGAAAGATATAAGGTCAAGTTGTGAGGCAATGTGTGTGAAAAAGAACAATATTGAAGATTTGAGGATTGCTCTAAGGAAGCAAATTTGGAAATAAGAAGGATGTGTTTGAGGAGCTAAAAGGATACATTCATTCATAAAGGATCAAATACAAGCCAAAATAGAGATTTGTAACCAGCAATTCAGTTGCATCTAAATCAAGTCATCTCATTGTTAATCTCTAACCATTGTAACAGTGATCTAAATATTTGAACAAAGTTGGCTTAATATCTATTTGTAAATCCTCTAATAAGGTGGCAGTTCTGTTGAATTGTCTAAAGACCTCTAACAAGGCCACTCCTAATAGGGTGATTAAATCCTTTAACAGGGTCACACCTAATAGTGTGTTTTGTAACCTTTAATAGGGTTGGCTCCTAATAGGGCTCACTTTAGAAGAGTGAAAATTGGTAACTAGTTACAATTGGTGGTATTCACAAATTGGGTTTCCACATTAAATCTTGGTATTGTATGTGTTCATGCTATTCCTTTTATGCTTGTAATTAAGTTAAAGTAATGATAATCATTGATAACATCTTAAGATCTACAAACCTAATTCATTATTGAGTATATTTAGTATTTACTGACTTACAACATCTTATGTGTGTTTGCTGAGCATCAACACTATTCAGCTTTTAGTGTTTATTTTGTACTGACATCTAAGGGATCTAGTATTTATTTTTGTAGTAACTGATTCACCCCTCCCCTCTCAGTTACTCCTCTTATATTTCCAACAATTCATGCCTAGGAAACTTGTTACTTCTTTCATTTTACAAATACCAATGCTAGAGTTGATAAATTGATAATGGCCTTCGAATCAGAAAAGAATGCTTAGGAATTTGATAAGATCAAATGGGATGAGTATATCATCAACATTTTTGAGGTTTAGTAATATGGCTCAGAAAAGTTCGTAAA
The DNA here is from genome assembly GCA_028749045.1 of Cupressus sempervirens. Lineage (NCBI taxonomy): Eukaryota > Viridiplantae > Streptophyta > Pinopsida > Cupressales > Cupressaceae > Cupressus > Cupressus sempervirens. Next base: position 536,113,644 of record CM053789.1, read on the forward strand.
AGAAAATCTAGAAGCCAAGTTCGATGCTAATTTTCTAGTCATCGCTCGAGCTAACCTAGAATGGAGAAATATAGTGATGAAACAGGGGTTAGAAGAATTCTCTAAAATGCTAAAGGAGGTAGGATGTTTGAAGGAAATACTAGTTTTTGATATAAAATGCATTGATGTCAAGATTATGGGAAATGAAGATTGACATGAAAAGCCTCCGAGGAAGTGGAAATAACCCATTTCTCCAAGATTAAGTTGTTAAGAGAAACGAGTGAGGTCTCGGTCAAAGATTTAACCATCATGGCTAGGGAAGACTCCATGATGATTATTTGTACTAATCACTTGGATGTACAAGACAAAAAGATGGACCATATCTGCTAAATTATGAAGATGTGGAAACTTCACCTCGAATAGCTCTAGGTGTCCCGTAGTAGCAAGAGTTGGTTGGATTCCTTACAATGCACAAAGTGTGGAAAGAAAATGGTGGTGATTTCTCTGATGTCCAAAAACCTCATGCCAATATCAATGATATAGCTTGAGCTTAGGAGAGGATCGAAGAGTCACTTGCATCATTTCCCTATATTTAGTTAGCTTTATTTTAAGACTTATTTAGTTTGAAAATGTTGGAATTCCTTCAAGAGCTACTTTTTGAAGAATTCAAAAAGCCCTTCATGGCTATATATGTAATTTTTTAACCAATCTAAAGGGTCAGCTCTTTGGACTCTATACTATTTCTTTTTTTGCTAGTAAGTTTAGTTGTTTTCCTGTTGTTGTTGATGAACAATAAAGTTGATGATAATAGAAGTGATTGTATGGTTATTTTTAGTGCATCTATTTGATAATCATGTGGTTGTCTTGTTGGGTGATGGAATTCATATGAATTTCATTCATGTATAGGTGATATTTTATTAGTTATGCTGCAATTACTTTTCCCTTTGTTGGTTTGGTGAGCTTGATCACAAGTTGGAGTTTTAAGCTATGTGTCATATGGCATGTATTTAAATTATAATTGTTCAATCTGTAGCATTCATTTATGGTTATAAGAGGATGTTTTCATTTCCCTTAAGTTCTTTTAGGTTAAAAGGATAAGTGTTATAATTTATTTACAATAAGAATTCCATTGATAAATTATTGTAGAAGAGAGTTGTGCCTTTAAAATATAGAGAGTTTGTGCAAGTCTTTCAGACTCATTTCTAGTGAAAGTGTTTTTTCTTGTTGATATAACTTCAAATAACTTGGAGGAGAAACTATTCACTAACACAATTCAAATAAAGGAAAAGTGCATTCATAATAACCCATAAAACTATACAAAAGGAAAGGTAACTATCATAAGTATTGGGAAGTGTAAAATGCTCATAAATAATCTTCTGAAGTGTCTTATCAAGATTATGCATTGGTCTATTTAAACCCAGTTAAAGTGTCACTTTTGGCTATAGTTTAAGTTAAAGCTTCTAGATAGTGTCCTACTATTATTGTCTCCCTATCTAACTTAGGTTTTCATTTAGGGTTAATGGATAACCCAATTCGAATGAAATCAAGTAAAAGAGAGATGTCATTCTAGGGAGAATTTAGTGAGTTGAGGATTAATAAGATTGTGAAATCCAAGAATGATCTGACAAATAGGGCTATCAATAGGGTGGTAGGGGAGGAATTATTTTTTGTTATGGATAGACAAAAGCACAACATGGATCGTTTGGATATGTTTGTGGCATTGATATTGCATGTAGATGAGGAAAAAGATGCTATTAGGGATTCCTATAGGAAAGTGTTCAAAAAACCCATTATCAAAGAATTGGACCCGGTCCTTGAAAACATACATGATAATCTTTGCATCTTAAAGAGAAGTGAATATGGTGCTCACAATTTCCTAGTTCAGGTTTTTCCCATTCTAGAAATCAGAGATCATTTGGGCTTTGTTGTGAGATGTGAGATTATAAGGAACATGATGTTCCTATTGGCTATGATGCACACTCGAATTTTTGAGCATTGGAAAGGCTTTGAATGGTATATTAATGTTGAAGGTTTATTGTAATACTAGCCTATTTTTTCCTTAGCTTTTTGGTTTTTTTTTCCTTTTTTCCCTTTCTAGTGCTCATTTTGTGGTATCTTGTCCTTTTTTGGGTTTGTCCAACTTTCTAGTTTTGAAGTTTTCTAGGTTTATCCATTTTTTTCCTCTCTTTGGTTTAGTGTATGAAGTTTATAACCTTATTAAGGATTGTCTACCATTTTGATCACATATAGGATTTTGATGTTCTAAGACACTTTTGTCTATAATCTATATATAGTTTGTAATTACAATACCCTAATGAATAGAAAGTGAATTTATAGCAACTAGGTATTCAGAGTTCTAGTAGGAAATTTCATAGTTTTTATGGCTTTTTTTATTCCTTTTTAAAATTAAAACTTAAATAAAAATGAGATTCGCAAATGGATTTACATATTAGGATAATAGCTAACAGCTCCCCTATTTTGTAAACAACGATTTGTAAATACAATAATTGAATTTTTCATTTTTGGAAAAAATCATTCAATGAGTGCAACATGTTAAAATTGGTAATTTATTAATTTACAAGCCTAAATAATTGATAGCAATACTAGAATTAGAATTTAGATTGAAATGAATACTACATAAACAAAGATAAGATAGAGTAAATTGAATTGGGAAAATTTACAAAGGATAATGAGGACTATTCATTATGTTTGAATCCTAGAAAGCAGAAAGAAGAAATGACAAGAATAATATCAACAATCTATCAAAGGTAGACATTATTTTGAACAAATTCAAAGGATAAAACATGAAATTTCATACTAAGGCTATGTTATAAGAAATTAAACTATATGAGTAATGTTGTTCAAATGTATAAATTCTTACTTTGCAAATTAAATAAGGAATACATACACTTCAAACCAATATTGAGTTAGAAAAAATCTCTATAATTTGTCATATGACAATAGGAAAACAACATTGATAGCATTTGGTTAATTAGATAATTAAGAATCCAAGATTATTACAAATAATAAAAGCTAAATTAAAGAAATTATTAACTAGAAACCTCTAGACATCTAAAAATAGGGACTATCGTGAGCATGATTCCTTTGGAAACCAGATGTTAGTAAAGCATTTAGCATAATAGTAAATGGATGACTCAGTTCTTTAATGCTCCTCCCCTGTTATATGAATAGGGGTTAGTTTATCTATTTTGGTTTCTAATGAAAGTTAGAAAAACATAATATAGTAGTTCCTTCTTGGAAGTGTTCATAGTCCTAGCCCTCGTAAATCATGAATCACTAGACTCGATAGTTGTGTGGTTCAATGAAGACATGGTTGATTGATCTTGGTCTGACATCTTTCAACTAGTTTATATCTTATGCTTAAGTACAAGTTTCCTTTTTTTTTATCTTTCTTCTAATATTTTTCATTTTCCCCCCTTCTCTCAATGTGTTAGCTAATCAAAGAAAGATAATCTATTATAGATATCACAAATAAGAAACTCATTAATAGGAGAGATGGGAAAATGCACCAAGTTGTGATGCCAAAAATATGACACCCCTATTAGTTTTTCAAAACTTTCTATAGCATGTATGTGTTATGGCCTAGGCTCCACCTTAGCCTTGTGGAGCCTAGGAGTGTGCACACGCTATGTCGATTCACATAGTGCATATGTGCTATAGCACATACACACTATGTGAAATCTTATAAAAGGCCTGCAACCCATGGCCCATATCATTTTCTCTCATTTCTTTTACTAATTTCCTTCTCTACCCCCAATAGTGTGCAAGCATTTTCTAGAAGGTCAAATCTTTGATCACTTTCCTCCTCAATATGCCTCCTTGTCGCCAAAGATCAAGATCAGGTTCATCGAGCATCTCTTCTAACTTTTTCTTTTTGCATTGTTTTGCATGTTTTAGCATTGTTTTGTATGTTATTTTAAGTTTGCTTCAAGTTTATTTAGTTTTTTAAAATGAAATCATTTTCTTATTAGGAAATGTGAATAATCAACCAAAAAATCCCCAGCCTGATCAAAAAAATCCTCCACAAAATTGAAATGAAAACCCTCCATAAGATCGAAATGAAAACCCTCATGAGGAAGAGCAAGACTCTTCGCAACCTCTGACGATTGAAAGACTCCCTTCTGAAACCCAAGACAATATAATGAATGAAATAGAGAGAGGGAAAAATCAATTAGAAGAAATCATTGGTAGGTTAAAAGCTTGTAGGAAAACTAATCCTACGAGAGCACAATTGGCATCCTCCCTTGAGTCCATTGTGAGATAGGTAGCTTTTGTTAGTGGTTAGTTGGGTATTTGGTATGTTGAGAGAGAAGAACAAAGAAGATATTATGAAAAAAAGTTATCCTATGAAGATGTAAAAAACAAGGACATAACAAAAGATGACATATGTGCATTGTTTAAAAAGTCAGGACAAGAAGAAAATGTTAAAACTACAACTAAAAGGTTCCCCATCTACTAATGCATCCATGATGATATTAGACATAACTTTTGGGATAGATGGTGGATGGTCTTTGATGCCCCTCCCTACAATAATCATGAGGTTACAATATATTTCTTAAGAAAATTGTATTGTGAATTTGTCCTTGGGGAGATCCCCAATTATTTTGGCATGTTAGATTCTCAGGATAGAGGTGGGGGATCATTATTTGACAGGCAAGGGCACATTGTGACTCTAATGCAGTTAGGGCGTTTGTTGTCAAGTCATAGGGTGAGCATATCATTATTCCTTCAGTTGTGAAGGAACATGTAGAGACAAGTACTCTAGGGACTATGAATGCTTTGACATAGACCATCATTCATTGCATTAGTCTATTAATTGAGGAGCATTCTTTACACTACAGTCAGATTTGCACATGATCCTTATGCATGTTTGGCAATCATGTTGGAGACACTATGGATGATGGGCTAGTCACTGATGACTTCCTAAGTGTGACATTTGGCATTGACACACAAGTAAATTACAATTATAATAAACTAATTTGGTCACATTTCGTATGTATAATGAATGACTAATAAATTAGCATCTCTTGACATTGTTCAAAATTCAAGGTAAGAGTATTTATGGCCCTAGTACTGATTCCTTGACCTATATCCCGTTGACAAGTTGACTGGTATGTATCGATTTAATCATTTCAATTAATACATATATTTATTAAGTAATCATATGAAGGATTGCCAATTTTTTTTTATCCATGTACATTAGTTCTCTACTGGACCATTGACATTCACAAGGGACTCTGAGCCTAGGCATGATACAAGCTTCATAGAGGTACATTTGTTTCATGTTAATTTAATTCATTTGATTATATTATATTCTATTAAAAAATATGTAAATTGTATTATATGATCTGCATTAGTTCTCTCTCCCCCCCCCTCTCCCATCCCCTACTCTCTCTCCCTCCCTCTCCCTCTCCCATCCCCTACTCTCTCTCTCTCCCCCTCTCCCATCCTCTCTCCCTCTCGCTCCCCTCTCTTCCTCTCCCTCTCTCCTTATCCCACCCATCCTCTCTCTCTCTCTCTCTCTCTCTCTCTCTCTCTCTCCCCCTCTCTCCTTCCTTATTCCATCCTCTCTCTCTCTCCTCTCTCTCCCTCTCTCTCCCTATCCCACTGACCCTCTCTCTATCTACCCCATACTCTCTCTTTCTTTGCATTTTATCTCATACTCTTTACCCCATCCCCTACAATCTCCATCTCTCCATCTGTCTCTTTATCTCTCTCTCTCTTTTTCTACTCTCTTGAGTTGTATCTCTATTTCTCCCACTCTCCTCCCTTTCTCCCTCCCCATCCCCTACTCTCTCTCTCTCTCTCTCTACATCCTATCCCCTACTCTCTCCCCATCCTCTACTCTTTCTCACTCTCTACCCTATCCCCCTCTCTACCTCTCTTCTTCTTTCTTTCCTTATCCATCCTCTTTATTGAAATAAAAGGCTTACAATGTGTGTGCGCGCTATGTAAGCCTTGAATTAAAAAATGTTTTACATTGTGCGCATGTGCTATATAAAGCATTTGATTAAACCAAGCCTAAGGCTTGGATTTTCCTTGGGGATCCAATCCAAAGGTTTGGAGGCTCTAAACTAGTGGGAGACCTGTTTTGCAGCAAGCATACAAAAAATGCTTGAGTTTTCTTATGTGCTTTCCTTTAAGTTTTCTTGTGGTTGAGTATTGATAAAATTAGGTTACATGATATTGTAGATCTCTGTGTTAGCTATATAACCATATAATTTATTTCTAATTCATACTATTTCAGGCCATTCAACTATAATTTCTTTTGAAAGTATATCCATTTTCTCTCAAAAACAAACATGCACTAATTAGGGTATAGATTTTAGCTTGTTCATCAAATTTTGCAACAAGTTAGTTTCTTAGAAACTAGACTCCATTCTACACACTTCCAAAAAAAAAGATTTTTGATTTTAGATTAGTTTTCAATAATTTCTTGCGGGGGCATAGATATTTCATGTTTTTGGAATGTGCCCACTTACAAAATTTGTTTTAAAAATAATTACACATTATGTAATTACCCGAAAAATATGGGATAAACTACACAATGTTAGGTAACTTTTGACCATAGTGATTAAAGGATTTCAAGAAAAAAGTAGAAATTTTAGGGGGGGCACATTTTAAACTATGTTATGTTTTTTGTTTTTTTTGAAAAAATAGTACCACTTTCTATGGCCCCTTTGTTTGAGGGCCTAAAACTAAACCATTTTGATATATCTAGTTTTATTTTTGTCATTTCAGATAATTTTTTAGAAAGAAAGAAAGAAAGAAAGTGACCACTTATACCCTCCTTTTGGCACCACATCTTTGTGCACTTACCCAGATGGGGGGTAAATTTGTAACAAATAAAATCAAACTATAAAACATCCAAATTTCAATAGAAAAATCAAAATGGACGTTAGGTCTGAATGTTCCTATTAAAACACTGTTAAATCCCAAAATAAAATTGAAACATAAGGATATATAACATAAATGAATGTCAAATATATCAAGAAGCTAGAAAAGAAGTTCCTAATATGTACACTAACAGTTTATATTATTTCTCAGAAGTTATCACTAAGCTTTCCTTCTAAGAATTCATATTCGTCATCACATGGTGTCTACTAACATTGATCATGGGCAAAATAAGTCTTATGTTGCAAATTACTATGGAAAAGAATGATTTGAGAAGAATTGGAAAATAACATGTGAAAAGTTACTTGATGGAATTCAGGAACAAGCACATAAACAAACTTCAGTTTCAGTTATTTTTCAAAAAAGAAATCCAATATTGGATATCTAGAAAATTGTAAAATCATTCGACATATTTGGAAACTAGTGTGTGCCCCTTTTAGACTTGTAATTTTACTTTTGTATAGGACTTATGTCCCGAGCAAGACAGGAGATTTTCTTTTGGGGCCCATTTGGCAACAAGAATTCAAACAGAGTAGGCATATGTAAATTCTTAAAATTTTGAATTTTTTGTTTGGATGCACCAAATCAGAATTGGAATATGAAGTAAAATAGGAATATGTATTCCAATTTTGGCCCAAAAATGGGGTTTTACAATTCCACCCAAATAGGTGTTATTGGAATACGTATTCCTATTCTAATTTTATTTATTTTTTAAAACATAAATTTTGAGGTCCGCGGATTCCCCATCAAATATTGGCTGAACCAAAAGAAAATAGGAATACGTAGCCCCATTTTCTATTCTAGAATAGCTATTCCTATTCCCACAGCCAAACGAGCCCTTGTGTTCTTTCCTACTGCCTACTTGAATAGAGACATTGAAAAATAATTTTTATTTTAATATATAATATACATAACTTAAACTTTTTACTGATTTAAAAAATAATATTATATCAAAATATAAATTATAATAAAAAATTCTAAAATTCTAAACTATATTATATTCTTCATACAACATTTAATTCCTTAATTTTTGTTAGAAATCAAATATTAGTAAAAATCTCGCTCCCACATTATGTGTCCGTCTCATGAATGGAATCCTCTCTTTAATTCATCGTAAAAGTGAACGTTCCTAGAGGGATGGTTTAGGCCTATCATATTTAACCTCCCTACGTTTAAATTTAAAAAGTGCACTTCTTTTGAAAGTAGGAAAAATATGATCAACGCTTCAATGCGGTGTCAGAGAGCCGTTGGTTTGTTATAACGGTCGGATTTTTACATTTAAAATGGGTGGTATTTCAAAGGCTAATTGTTACGCTGTTCTTTCTTGCTTGAGTTCCAATTGCTTTTGAAACCAGGGAGATTTATCATATATTTCAATGAAGATGGGAGCCAAGTCCAACGAGAGAAGAAGATCTTTCGGATTAACATGGGCAGAGCAGTGGGATTATGCATTCAATGATCAGGAAGCAGCGCAGAAAAATGAGTCAGGCCTTGTCACCAGATTAGCAGATTATAACAAGAAGATGAAATCTGCGGCCCTTCATGGATTGGAGAAGTCTAAAGCTGCTGCTTTTTTGGGGGCTAAGAAGGTTAAGGGAGGAACTAAATCTAGTATACATTGGGTCAAGGATCATTGCCACAAAAAACCCCAAAATTGATATGCCATGTGTAGATTAATTTTATGGGGGTTTTCCGATCAGATTTTTGTTTGCAGAAGAAGAAGAGCAATTTTTTTTACTACAATCTTTCTTTGTCCTGCTTCGTTTTTTTGTACGTTAGCAGATAAATGATTTTCAAGAAGATGCATATGCCAGCTTCAATGACTCTGGATTGGATAAGTCTAAAGCTGCCGCTTTTAAGGGGACTATTAAGGGAGGGACTATATTCTAGTATACCCTGGGCAAAGCATCACTGCCAAAAAATTGTCAAAATTGATATTCCTTTTGTAAACTAAATGTATTGGGCTTTCTGATCAGGATTTTGGTATCAGAAACAGAAGTCCAGTGCCTCTGTAATTACACTCTCTCTTTGACAAACTTTGTTTATTTCTAAATCAATAGATAAATGATTTTCGAGAAGATACATTTGTTAGCTTCAAGGGTTCTTATTCCAGGATGATTATATATTTGTTGTTGGATGTAGTTTTCATTAAGTTTTGGATTCTTTATAACCTCTTCATACTAAAGAGTGCTTTTTGGCTCACTTAACTACACTGCTTTAACGAATGCATTGTTTTGAAACTCTCCTCTGCTGTGCTGTACTGTACTGTACTGTCAAGTTAGAGGCAGGGTTTTGTATGTTTATTTAAGGCCTTGAGTTTATAATTTTTTTTTCTCAGAATGTTGGAACTTAAATTCTGGAGTTCACTGCTCTGGAATTTCTGTGAGGTGTAATAAACAGGGTTGTGGGCGTTTATGAAGTCAACCAGATAATCATTGCAAAAGAAATTTCATTGTTAGTTCACAATTGCTCACAGATGCATATCTATTTTCATTTTCAAGATTGTAAGTTTTTATAAGACCAATTTATTTTTTGCTAAAAATATGAGGGCTTTCTGAAGCAGTTGAAATATGGAATGTTAGACTGTTTACTTGTGAAGAATAAGTAGAAGATGTCCTAAAGTCTGGACAAATCCTTTAGTTGGCAGTACCGAGGACATATAATGATTTGTAGTGATGAAATAGGGAGAAACCTGTGGCTATCTTCATATTTAAAGTATAATAATGATCGTATTTTTCAATTTTATAAAAGGGGTTGAATCTCTCTTGAAACTTTTTTTTCTCTATATAAAGTTAGAGAAAAGAAAATAACAAACCCTTGTAAAGGAGTAGGGTATGTACAATATGTAAACCCAATAACATATGACTAATATTATGAAACCATAAAACGACCTTTCCTTAGCTTCTTGAGAGATTACTGTCTAACAAATCTACTTGGCATTGCAATCTGAATCAGCACCTTGTTTGCTGTTTAGTTTATATTGCCAATCATGAAACTTACCTTGTTCCTCATATGTTTTGACTTCGTTAAAGAGGCCATATCTTTCTTTAAGCACTTTCTTTTAACAGGATTTTCTTTTGCGGCTCTAAGTAATGCTCTGAAGAAAATCTACTTTAAACTCTATAGAATGGGGTTGGACCTCAATATCTATTCAGCGCCACTCTAAAATTATAGTTGCTTAGCTTATCAGTCCACTTTAGGATCAGTATGCTTTATAAAAAGATGTCAGATCATTTTTGAAAGCATTTTCTTTTGGTCTATTTGAAAGGATGCTTCCTAGCAAAGCTAGTTTACAGTTTATTAAGTTAACTGCAATTTTGAATCAGTTTTATGTATTTATTTAATTTATAAAGTTGACTGCAATTTCAATTAGTTTTATGTACTTGTTTCGTTTATAATGTTATCTCCAATTGAATCAGTTTAATGTATTTGTTTAGTTTATAAAGTTGTTTCAATTATAGTTGCTTAGCTTATCAGTCTACTTTAGGACCAGTATGCTTTATAAAAAGATGCCAGATCTTTTTTGAAAGCATTTTCTTTTGGTCTATTCGAAAGGATGCTTTCTAGCAAAGCTAGTTTACAGTTTATAATGTTAACTGTAATATTGAATTAGTTTTATGTATTTGTTTAATTTATAAAGTTGACTGCAATTTGAATTAGTTTTATGTACTTGTTTCATTGATAATGTTATCTCCAATTGAATCAGTTTAATGTATTTGTTTAGCTTATAAAGTTGTTTCAATTATAGTTGCTTAGCTTATCAGTCCACTTTAGGACCAGTTTGCTTTATAAAAAGATGCCAAATCTTTTTTGAAAGCATTTTCTTTTGGTCTATTCGAAAGGATGCTTTCTAGCAAAGCTAGTTTACAGTTTATAAAGTTAAGTGCAATTTTGAATCAGTTTTATGTATTTGTTTAATTTATAAAGTTGATTGCAATTTGAATTAGTTTTATGTACTTGTTTAGCTTATAATGTTATCTCCAATTGAATTAGTTTAATGTTTTTGTTTAGTCTATAAAGTTGTTTCAATTATAGTTGCTTAGCTTATCAGTCCACTTTAGGACCAGTATGCTTTATAAAAAGATGACAGATCTTTTTTGAAAGCATTTTCTTTTGGTCTATTTGAAAGGATGCTTTCTAGCAAAGCTAGTTTACAGTTTATAATGTTAATTGCAATATTGAATCAGTTTTATGTATTTGTTTACTTTATAAAGTTGACTGCAATTTCAATTAGGTTTATGTACTTGTTTCGTTTATAATGTTATCTCCAATTGAATCAGTTTAATGTATTTGTTTAGCTTATAAAGTTGTTTCAATTATAGTTGCTTAGCTTATCAGTCCACTTTAGGACCAGTATGCTTTATAAAAAGATGCCAGATCTTTTTTGAAAGCATTTTCTTTTGGTCTATTCGAAAGGATGCTTTCTAGCAAAGCTAGTTTACAGTTTATAATGTTAACTGCAATATTGAATCAGTTTTATGTATTTGTTTAATTTATAAAGTTGACTGCAATTTCAATTAGTTTTATGTACTTGTTTCGTTTATAATGTTATCTCCAATTGAATCAGTTTAATGTATTTGTTTAGCTTATAAAGTTGTTTCAATTATAGTTGCTTAGCTTATCAGTCCACTTTAGGACCAGTATGCTTTATAAAAAGATGCCAGATCTTTTTTGAAAGCATTTTCTTTTGGTCTATTCGAAAGGATGCTTTCTAGCAAAGTTAGTTTATAGTTTATAAAGTTAAGTGCAATTTTGAATCAGTTTTATGTATTTGTTTAATTTATAAAGTTAATTGCAATTTGAATTAGTTTTATGTACTTGTTTAGCTTATAATGTTATCTCCAATTGAATTAGTTTAATGTTTTTGTTTAGTTTATAAAGTTGTTTCAATTTGAATCAGTTTTATGTCGTTTATTATTAATATACTTAAGAGGCCAAAAGAATGCATTTTTTTTGCTGCCTGACTTACAGTTTATAAAGCTGGCTGCAATTTGAATCAACTTTCTATTGTCCTGTTTATGATCAATATACTCAATTATAAGAGGCCAAATTTCTCAAAAATCAAATTATTGGATTCACACCCTAAACCCTTGAACCAGGTCCTAGTGTGAACTAGGTTTGAGTTTGTAAATGATTCATACTAGATCCGGACAGGGTCTGTGCCCAGCCCTGTGAGTCCTCACGGATTTGTAAGCCCACGAACCTGTGAGGACCCACAGAGCTGGGTCCAGGCAGACTGAGAAGGGACCCATGCAGACCCATGGTATCCAACCTAAAAAGTTGGTCCAAAAACATAAAAAATATTTTTTATTATTATTATTTTCTTGTTCTAACCTTAAATGGGATGATTTAGTTTTACATGTATGTATCTTTCTCTTATTTTTTAAATGTATAAAGCATAATGAGAAAAATTCAGGAAACCACATACCGGATTATCATAACTGATAAAACCCATTTTATGGATGCTCGAGAGGATGATTTCTAACAAACTAGAGTTTACATTTCCTGTCCTTGTTTAATTTGTTTGTGATCAACATATATTATATTATTTTAAAAAAGAATTTAATCTTTGAGGGGATGTTCTCTACCAAAATTCACTACAACGTATAGAGTTCACTACAATTCGAATCAGCGCCATGTTTTCTTTACATGTTAATATCCCCAATTGTTTGACTTAGTAATTTATTTATCAGAAATTTACTACAAAGCAAGGGAAACCACTTTAAAAACTGTCATCTCTAAGCTTTTGTTTTGATTAAGATGAACGCAAGAAGAGAACCCAAATTATTCACAAAACAGTCAGAGAGGCAAGCAGGACTAATCTCACCAGAAGTGAGACTGGAAAAAAAATGGTGACCAAAGCAGGTCTCTAAGAAGAGAGGCAGGACTATAAAGAAGAGAAGTGCAAAGATCGACAATGCTATTGACCAGAGCATTGAATCAAAACTGGTTTAGGAAGAGCCCAAAACCACCAACAGAGACAGTCGAGACGGTTTGAAACCAAATTTCAACAAAGGCTTCACAAGAGGGATAGAGCTGGAACAGAATGTGCCTCTACTTTTCAAAAGAACAGCTAAAGCACTCTTAGTCAATGAAAGCTTCACGATTTCTCTTTGCATTTGTTGTCCTGGTTTCTGAATCACCAAATATGCTAAAGTCTCACTTTTTAGTTCAAAGGAACCAAAGTCTGTAGAATTTCAAGGTTTAAAGGAGCTTATAATTTATCATCTTTTAAGTAATTTTGTGGTCTTGATGGCTCTGCCTCTATCTCCAGTTTCATACAGCACTTCGAATTTCTAAAATCCGACACTGAGTCCCAAAATATGGCAGGTTAATAAAAGGTACTAAAACATGTGTTTACGAGGTTCGGAACGCATGTTTCCTTCAAAATCTTAACCACTCATTCCACAAAAAGAGTTAAGAAAAACTACCCAAACGCCTCCAAAAGCTAAAAAGGTTAAGATTGAAACTCAAAACACATATTTTGAAGACAGTTGTTAACCTTTTTGTCTAGTTGATGGGAGTTAAGAATTGAAAGATGAACCATCTTAAAACAGTTCGGTTTTGAATTTGGTGCTCCAGTCAGCGGCATGTGTGTCCCACAATGACTTAAAGTCTCATGGAAGCAAAGTTTTTGCCAGATAATGCAGGTGCGAACTACTTGAGACAATGCTAGCCTGCGCAAAGTTTGAATGAGGTTTCAAGCCATCAAAACAATGTATTTAGCAAGTAAAATCCTTAATTCCACAAGCTCTGCACCATCCTTCAAGCTCGTGCCATAGTGGAACTTTTAAATCGATGTTTGGGAGGCTAGCTATTGAAATATTTTTATAAAGACGCCAAACGTGGAACCAGAGACGAAGCGCACGAGGTGCTTGACAAAATGTCTGTGAAACATGATTGCCACAGCATGCAATTAACCAAATTCATCAAACAGATGCCACCTAACGGAATGAAATGATAGCAGGATATGCACAAAATGGAATTGTTAAACAAAGTACGCAATCACAGGCCTAAAAGACTGGTCATAAGCTGCCCTCTTAATACTCACGGTCCTTGTCTGCATATCCCAATATGATAGCATTTTCTCGAAAGCATTGGTGATAGAAGTGAGTTGGATAACCAAAATGTGTGATAGCGAGACTTTACAGCCTATTTTTGGTTTGATATTTTGATGAAAGAGAATATGCCTGCGCCGCGTGGTTATTAGTTGACAAATTGCTTGGTCAAATAAAGTGTGCAGAGAAGAGGCGATAAGCTTTGAAAAATAACAAACTGATTCATTCATAATTCAAGGCATGAGCTTGGGCACAACATTCCAAGCATTAGCTGTCATGTGTTATTGGTGGAAATAGCGTACCACTGTAAGCGAATGGAATCATTTGGAATAAATTCAATAGTTTCCTATGAAATAAAATTGAAAGAAGAAACATGAATCATCACTCGAAGAAAAGATATCACACTATCAAATGGTTACAAAATATGCCTCAGAGCACTCTGATGGGCTTGTGAGCACTCTGATGGGCGTGTGAGGGACCTTAATAGCATGAATATGCATTTTAATTGGCATACTCAAACTATTGACTAATAGTGGCCACTCTTAACTAATAGCATGCGACAAACACATAACAATGGCCCTAAGCTATTGGCTAAGAGTGGTTGGCCCACTCCTAGCCACTATTAGTCAATAGTTTAGGTGTGTTGGTTAAGCCTAGCTGCATGAATTCTCTAGGTGACATGCGTACAAAATGTAGTATCACAGATAATGCACACTCATTGTTACCGGTGACCCAAACAACTATATGCAGAATGTGGAGTCAAGTGTGAGGCTGGTGAATGATCATATACATGCCAACTCAAATATTTAACACTTCATAAAATTATGGCTATAGGGATATACAACAAAACATTTGACAAAATGCCTCCAGGTGTATGACCATGCAAATTAAGGAGTGAGGGATAAGCTCTAATTTGATTTGTTGAAGACTATAGGAACTTCCAAGTAAAAACAATTGGTTGATGCGGCCATATGGGAACCTCCAAAGAGGGAATGCAAATTCATCCAATTGTAAATATAAGAAATATGAGCCATAAAGATGTCATGGAGATGCATGTGAAATTAAACCAAGGAACCCAATCCTTTAAATGAAATTCATTTATCTAACACCCTCTTGTCTACTTGAGTTATTGAGAACTTATTAGAAATGACATCACTACAACATTTGGGGTCAAATTGTGATAGCAATTTGCGACAATGGTGTAATTTATGGTCATTTTCATATTTTAATTTTGCAATTGTCCCTAACATCGCAACAAAGACGTTGGCATCGTAATTGTAATGCCCTCATGAGCATAAGAAAAAGAAACATGACAATTATTTTCCATTTGTTATGATTTTGGAGAGAGCTGCACACGAAAGAGGTGGATAGCTATGAACGTTTTTGTGGCCCTTGCGATCGGTGCATTTGGTTGTTGTGCCCTTGTGATCTCTGCATTTTATTGTTGTGCCCTTGCTCTACAATTTCATTGTTGTGTCGTGCCCTAGCTCTGTGATTTTCTTCAAGGGCGTGAAGGAGTACATATGTAAATAATTTTTTTCTTTTCCTTGTAAACATGCATGTCTTTATATTTCCTTCTAACCATATATCTCTTTATATAATCAGAGAGATCTTTTTCAAGGTGCTTATTACATATATGATCCGATTGCATTCATATTCTAGATTCCAAATAATAAAACAATAAAACTCACTTAACTCGTGCTAAGTGACTTACCTCAAGATCCTGCACAAAAATAATGCAGACCACGAAAAATGGGTCAAGTTCGCAAGAAATTTTACAATAAACATATCATAGCAGATATTTTTAGAAAGAAACAAACCATAGCCAATTAAATGGGTTTATTTGTTGATTAGCTGGGTTGATATATATGTATACTTAACTAGGTTATGGCTTCTACAAGGGAATGAACCTCAAAATTATGCGTATATGTATGGTGCATTTCTTTCTTGTGATATATCTTTGCATTTTGTTGGCGTGCCCTTGCTCTGTGATTTGGTTGTCATGCCCTTGTGTTCTCTATGTTTTGTTGTCATGCCCTTGCTCTATAATTTCAGTGTCGTGCCCTTTCTTTATGATTTTGTTTCCATGTTGTGCCCTTGCTCTACAATTTTGTTGTCATGTTGCGTCCTTGCTCTGCGATTTTGTTGTCATGCCCTAGCTAAATGATTTTCTTCAAGGGTATGTAAGTGTTGGTTTCTTTTCCTTCTAAACATGTATCTCTTTATATCTCCTTTTGAACATGTATATTTAGAAAAAAAATTAAGGTGCTTATTACATCTTAGCTACACAACAAAAAAATTGATCCAATTGCATACATATTCTAGAATCCAAATTAAAAAATAAATAAAACTCAATCTATGCTAAGTGACTTACCTCAAGATCTTCCACAAAAATAATGCAAACCAAGAAAAATGGGCAGAGTTTGAAAGAAATTTTACAAAAACATATCATAGTAGATATTTTTAGAAAGAAACTAGCCATAACCAGTTAAATTGATCTAATTGTTGATAAGCTCGATTGATTACAAATTCTTTTCGAATTGTCATCATATTAGGTACAATAAAATGAACAGTCAATTGTTCCCAGCTAGCAGAATCAAATACAGTTTTCCAAGGTGATAAAATTTCATATGCAAGGAATTGAAGAATAACTTCAATAAAGAGTTAAGGAGTTGAAGAAGCAAGTTCTGCTTCTGTGTGAATGCCATAATCACGAGGCTCATTCCCTTGCAGAAGCCTCTGCCACAATGCTATTGCTTCTCAACCATGCAAAGGATGTTGAAGTGGTTCCCAACCTTGAAACACTCTTATAAGCATTTGATACTTGAGATCGTTGCAGGAAGACTGTGTCAATACTTGAAACACTTTTATTAACATTTGATATTTGGACTGTAAATTCTCAGACACTTGTAATTGATTCCAATATCATAGTACCTACCACAAAACTTTCCTAAATTCTATCCAATGGCTCCCATAATATCTTCTATGTTGTCTAGTTGTTGTTTATGTCATGCAGTCTCTTTCTAAAGCTGCTCCTCCTTTGCTCTCATGCCTTAAATTTTGATAATCAAGCTTCTAAATATCTGCCTCTACCTTATCTAAAATCAACTTCACAATGTGTTGTAACTTTGGCATAGGTGTTTGATCATCGATAGCTTTCATTTCAGCATTCAAGTTTTCAAGATTGGTCAACACCCTCACTTGCGGACCTCTCATGTCAAGTACTTTTTGTACTATTTCAACACCATGTTCTTGCTTCTAAGCTAATAGTTCTTTAGATGTATTTTCTTGTAAAAAAAAATATTTTTGAACAATTGTAAACTCTTAGAAAGGCATTATTGTTTTCATGTATGTATGTATATGTGTATGTATGTATGTATATATTTATGTATATGTATGTATATATGCATGTATACAAAGAGATCTTGTGGATTGTGGATCATAAACAATAAAGAAAAGAAAATACGACATTGATCATTCTCCATTTATTTTGATTGATTGTGGAGAGTTGCGCATGAAAGAGGGTGGAGAGCTCCGAATGAGGGTGGAGAGCTCTGAACGTTGGTGGAGATTCGCGGAGATTAGTGGAGATCTAAGATTTTGTTGTCATTCCCTTGTGATCTTTGTGCCCTTCCTCTACAATTTTCTTCAAGGGGAGAAGAGGTACCTATGTAAATATTCTTTTCTTTTCTTTCTAAACTTGTATCTCTTGTTCATACATAATGGCTTTGGTCAGATTCAAAGATAACTGATTATGATGATTGTATGCATATGTGCATGTATGTATGTAAATCAATTCACTATGTGAACTACTTTACATGCATACATATACACTTGCATAGTACTTGTGCTAAATTAAATTAATCATTCATGTCTTGAATTCACACAAGCAATTATCCTTGCATTCAATCGAATTTATTCATACTAAACTATGCAGAAAATTGTACTTACAAATTATATTATCTCTTGGTGATTGAGTAAAGATCTAATGCATAATATCATTCAGTTAATGATCATTCACATTAATTCATAATAGGATCTAGCATATGATCCATTTATGTTACTTGATACTTGTATGTATTGAATTCACACAAGCAATTATCCTTGCATTCAATCAAATTTATTCATACCAAACTATGAAGAAATTTATACTTACAAATTATATTATCTCTTGGTGATTGAGTAAAGATCTTATGAATAATATCATCTAGGTAATGATCAGATGCATTCACATTAATTCATAATAAGATCTAGCATATGATCCATTTATGTTACTTCATACTTCTTTTATTGAACATTTTGTTTAACATAATCAGTAATACTAGAATTATACAGCTAAAGCTAGTACTTTTGTTTAATTTATTTAATCATATATATTTAAGAGTATTATTTTTCTTAAAATTAGACTGTATATTTGTTATCACTAAAACACAAATATAGATCTCTGATAGTTATCTTTTTTAATTTCAAGATCTTTATATTTAACATGAAGAGTTTCCACTACTGGACAATGGAATAGCCACAATGTGGAGCCACATAGCTCATGGCTTTTTCCACCAAATTATATTTTTATTATATTTTTGTCCTTCAAAAATATTATAGGTGAATGTTCTTCTAATTTTCCATATATTTAATAATTTGTCACTTGTCATTTGAGGTAATTTTCTATTATGAGATAGAAACATCTATCATAAGGATGAAGATGCCAATTTTGATCATCCTACTTTCAAAGCTGATTCTCTTATCTAATTAATGAAAGTACTTGCAACTGACACCTTGATTTTCTACAACTTGCTTGATCAACCATTCACACAAACAAATCAGCCCATATCTATAAACAACATCTAATCTTCTATAAGTCTCATTCTACTAAAGACCCAATACATGGTGCTATTATCATCATGAGTAGATTCACTCTCCTTAGACGAATTTAATCGAAACAATTCATACTAAACTAAGTATACATAAACCTATACTTACAAATTATATTAGTAAAGATCAAATACAGTTTTCCAAGGTGATAAAATTGCATATGCATATGTATGTATATGTATCTCTGCATCTTATTGGTGTGCCCTTGTGATCTCTATATATGCATGTTTGTATGTATGTATATACATATATATACATATGTATATGTATATATATGTGTATTATACATACATACACACATGTGTGTGTGTGTATGTATGTATATATACACATACATATATATAAAGAGAAGCTTCTCTAATCACCTACTAGGGGAAATATAAAGAGATGCATGTTTAGAAGGAAAAGAAAAGAATATTTTCACATAGGTACCTCTTCTCCCCTTAAAGAGAATCATAGAGCAAGCACTACTATATTTGGGTTTGAACACCACAAATTACATAGTTGTCACAAATTACACTATTGTCACAAATTGTCATCGCAATTTGACCCAAAATATTGTAGTGTTGCAAAGGGCACAGAGATCACAAGCACTCGACAATGAGATGTAGAGATCATAAGGGAACAACAAAGAAATCCTAGATCTCCATTGATCTCCACCAAGGGAACAAAAATGAAATGCAGATATCATAAAGGTACAACAATGAAATGCAGTGATCACAAGGGCACATTAATGAAATCTCCACCCTCATTCAGAGCTCTCCACTCTCTTTCGCACACAGCTCTCCACAATCAAAACAAATGGGAAATAATCTATGTTGTGTTTATTTATTTATTTATATACATGTGTGTGTGTGTGTGTGTGTGTCTAAAATCAACTTCACATTATGTTGTAACTTTTCCATAGGTGTTTGATCCTCAACAACTTTCATTTCATCATTTTAACATTCAAGTTTTCAAGTTTCCTCTTCATTATATAGTCTTTTCCACCCCAAAAACCACTTTGTTACTTCATTAAAATCAAAACTTGAACAAAAACAATGATAAAAGAAAGTCCATAATCCAGAATCTAAATAATAAAATAATAAAACTCACTCAACCCATGCTAACTGACTTAGCTAAAGATCTTGCACAAAAATAATGTAGACTAGGAAAAATGGGAATTTTTTTTTAGAAAAATATATCATAGAAAATAATTTTAGAAAGAAACAAGCCATAACCTTTTTAAATTGGTCTAGTTGCTAATTAGTTGGGTTGATTACAAATTATTATTACATTTAGTTTATGGATTTGATAGTGTGGATTTTTTATCATTAATGTTTTGGGTCACACTATGTGATCCATCATCAGGATTTTCATGCAAATGAAGAGAGGAGAAAAATGTAATAATAAAATGAATAAATTCCTATAGAACTATCATCAGATTAGGTGCAATAAAATGAACAATCGAATGTTCCCAGCTAGTATGATCAAATACAATTTTCCAAGGTGATAAAATTGCATATGCAAATGTATGTATGTATGTATGTATGTATGTATGTATGTATGTATGTATATATATATATATATAGAGAGAGAGAGAGAGAGATCTTGTGGATTGTGGAGATTAGTGGAGATCTAGGATTTCATTGTCATGCCCTTGTGATCTCTGCATCTCGTTGATGTGCCTTTGTGATCTCTATACATGTATGTATGTATCTATGTATGTATATACATATGTATATGTATGTATGTATGTATGTATGTAAATAGAGAGATCCTGGCACAAAAAAAAAAAAAAAAACTCACTCAATAGGTAGCATGGCCATGGGTATTGTCACAAGCTTTTAAACATAACTATATAAAAAGTGAGTTAGGACATATATAGGTTAACCTTACATTAACTATAAACTACAACACAAAGATTGCACCAGGATATTATAGTATTGTAATAATAGAAAACCACTCGATTTGATCGAGTGGCTGTATGATGGCAAAGAGTTGTATTAGGTGAGTAAAGCTCACTAGTGGTTATAGGAACACAACTATATCAAAACAATTAGAAACTAAAACTACATACTTGTTTGAGTAGGTCAAGGGTCTTGATCCCATGGATATAGGTGTCTAGGTAGCCTGGTAGTCGAAGTATGTCTCTAGTGTGTAGATGCCTTGGACATAGTTAAGTAGCACTTAACTATTTCAAGACATTATATGTTAACTCATGAGGCTTATATTTTAAGACATTATATATACCTAGTGTACTTGGCTTTTGAAAATAGAAGGCTAAACTTTGTGCTTCAACATTAACTTGATTGGTCTATTTAAACCCATTGGTTATTGTCACAAGCTTTTAAACATAACTATATAAGGAGTGAGTTAGGATGTATATAGATTAACCTTACATTAATTATAAACTACATCACAACTGTTGCAACAAGGTATTATAGTATTGTAATTTTAGAAAACCACCTAATTCACTAGAGTGGGTGTATGATGGTGAAGAGTTGTATTAGGTGAATAAAGCTTACTAATTGTTATAGGAATACAACTACATCAAAATAATTAGAAACCAAAACTATACATTCGTTAGAGTGAGTAGTTCAAGATATGGGTATGTAGGCAGCCTAGTAGGTGAAGTATGCCTCCAGTGTGGAGACACCTTGGACATAGTTAGGTAGCCTTGGACATAGTTAGGAAGCACTTAACCATGTATGTATGTATGTATGTACGTACGGATGTAACTATTTTCTACTTAACAGTGCCATCCACATGGGGGGGGGGAATGTTAAGCTTGCACCTTCTACAATACTTCATTTCCATTATTTGCACTCTCTGAATTAAACATATATAACTTTATTACTTGTAACTATAATTTTCATATAGTACAAACCACAATAGTTTCTTATAATTCTATGGTTCTCTTTGTAAGTTTATAAAATTGAAGTTTAATAATTAATTGAATTTATGTATATCATTTTGAAGTTTGATATTTCTCTTTTTCCTCACTCACAATCCAACAATAATTTTTCAAAACACATACTGGCCAGTTGGAGATTTAGCCAAAAATTTGTAAGAATGATTGTGTCAAAAGAGCTAAAAAACATGATTGGTGCACAATAATAATATTTTTACACTCTTTTTGGCACAATTGTTCTTAAATTTTTTTATTTTTGATGAGAACAAAATTCCAAAATAATCAGGTAGGTGATAAAAAATTAAATCATAATTGGTTGAGGCATGTTTAAATACCTTATTTTAGATGTTATTGAATGTTATGTGTTTATGTGCTATTGTTAATGAATGTTAAAAGATGAACTAATGTTAGATGTTTGCGGACATTATGAGATTATTTTATTGATGCTCATAATTTTTTATTACTTCATGTGATAATGAATGAATTCTATATTTTTATTAATGAATGAATGTAAGATCCATCTCTTCTTAAGTACTCTTTCTAGGTTGTTGTACCAATTCTTAAGTGCATTCACTCTATCTAGATGTTACGAAAAGGGGAAATGTAAGTCTTTGGGAGCTATAAACTTTATAGGTAGTAATTATAGAAACATCATGAATATCAACATCCTTGGAAATTCTAGATAAATCCTTCCTAAGCAGTTTCTAGATAGCAAGTATGCTAGGATTCTCTACTTACGAAATTTACTTGTAATGCCCCGCCAAGGGATCCAAAGAATTTCACTAAGTTTACCAAACAATTTTTTTTTTTAAACATGAAAGATAAACCATTCACAACATTTGCGGAAGCAATAGTAACATCCAACTACAAGTAATCATAACATACATAACAGTTACATTCTTTAAAGATCCCTTAACGTTGAATTACTTTTAACCACAAATTATTCATCTAACATTATGTCCTTAACAATGAAATAACAAGGATACATCCAATGTTCTTAAACCATATACAAGTGTACATTTTAGATTGCTCAATCATCCACTATACATATCACAAGGTATGAAAAAACTTAAAACAATAAACATCCGTACAAATAAAGTACAACATCATCCAATATTAATCCATGATGTAATAACATAACGAAACCATAACCATACATGATACATCATCATCATAAAGATATAAACCTCCTTCACAAAAGATAACCATATATCACAAACATAACTAACTAAGTGCACGGTTCCTCCCAACTGTAAATAGCATCATTAGACCATCATGGATCCTAGCCATCCCTCTGTGCATAACATTCCAAAGCACCGAAGAGATCATCGACTATAAACATAGTAGGAATGTCACTCCTAAAAAACATCCTACTAACATGCAAAGTAAAGCATAGGATACCATCATCTAACATATGCAAACCACCAATATAAGAAACATACCAATAAATACATCCATCATAAGGTATACCATCTATCATAATGCTCCAAGAACAGAATGAAGATAAATACCAACCAAGAATGCTCCGGCCACGGTGTCTCAATGGATCTCAAATGATAAGAGTGGAAGAAACACTACCACCCGACCGCGTGGTACCTAAGTGGTCCACTCCCACCGTGCTGAGGAGATAATCTCAAGTCCCAAACAGGATATCAAAACCATAAAGCATAAATCTCTAAAGTCCAGGAATCCTAAAAGTATACTATCTCAAAGGTTCCATCACAGACAAAACCGACATCTAATTTCCAGAGGCACACAATGACATGTAGGAAACCTACTTTGCAAGCGGGAAAGTGTCATCGCATTTATCTCGTACAAGTTACCCTGGCAGTTAGCTAAACTCCACGGGTCCATACAGATCTCATGTGGTCACTAGTATCCTCTCATACTGATGAGGCATACTATGGAATGCAAGGTCGCAACCATGTGTCTCACTACTCCCATCCTAGCCTCTACAAGCGCTCAAGGCATGGGCGAGAAGATCCAAAACAATTATCTTTTTAGGTTCATTTAATCCCCATTTAGTGTGTAAATGTTATCACTTATTAACCAAACTTACAATGAGTTATCCTGGCAGCCACTTAGGGCCCCGGCCCCCATTGCAAGCCACTTCCCGACACTACAAGTAGATTACCTACCCTAATGCTCATGAAATCATAAATCACCACAGTCCTGTACAAGCGACTGTAAAGAAAATCCAAAAGATAATCCATAAGAAGAATCATCAAATATCCATGATAAAATCATCAAATATGCATAAAAGCATCAAATCTCCATGAGCAACATCCATAGAAAATCATGACCACGACAGTTCTCTATTGGCAACTGAAGGCATCACTGATAATCATAAATATCCATTAGTTCTCAATAACCAAAATATATCATCACATCCATTGGTTCTTCAACAAGCAACCAAGAATATCTCAAAATCATACTGATCAAATATCTCAAAATCATACTGATCGAAGACTCCAAAATGGTTGAGTCAAACATGTCACAACATGACATCATCAAAAAATAAATCCACATCATAGTCCCATCATGGCGACTAGAAAATAAACCAAGGACAACTGATCGATGACTCAAAAATTATTAGCTCAAGTATCTCATACACATACATCTCAGCTTCACACATGAAGACGGATGAACAACAACAAACATTTCATAGAGCATACAATCACATACCATGGTTGGTCTTATAATGATCGAGACCAAAAAAGATCAACATGCCAACACCTCTCATAACCCCCGAGCCTCTAGTAACAACCTAGGACTGGTCAACACTAGTCAACCCAAAACCCAAAACAAGAAGCATATAGAATACACGATGCAAACACATGTTTTGGTTTACTAAATTCACATAGTTGAATAATGTATGGAGTTTTATTTTCCATTATTCAAGTGTACAAAGTTCTTCGTTCAACCTCCAAGTCAACATAGAGTTATCCCTCTATTATTTAAAAGCAGTTTTCTAAGATGATTCAGAAGATAATTGCTTACTTATCTAAATCATTAAATTAGTTCCCATTAAATCATTAACATTATTTTACAATAACCAATGTTACTGCTAATCAAACTCTATTGAATCCAAGATGCATTTACCATTATTGGAATAATACTTATCATCTTTTGAATACCTAATTTATAATTTCCTTAAAACACTCTAAGAACAATTATTCATCTATAATGATCTTCATCAATTTAAATAAAGTATATAAAACCAATCTCCAATAAATCTATAATTCCATTAATTAATCTTTAATTCAATTTTCTCAAAAATAATGAAAAGATAAGTATCAGTCTAATATTTAAGTTGTTAAAATAATGCTCTTTGATTTTCAAGAACTTCATCTTGAATCTAACAAATCAATATAATAACAGTAGTTTCCAAACTTAGATTACTATAATTTCGTCATTTACGAACTCAAATTATAGTCTCAATTAAGACTTGATTGAATGTTATCTTAATTTGAACCACTCAACTATAATAATACTTTATAATCTAATACCAATAATGACCCATTAAACTTTCAATATTTGATATTTATTAATAATATTAAATACTAAATTTAATATCATTAATAATAGTAAAACCTCATTATATTTTTTAAAAGAAATCAAAATAATAATTTTGATTTATAGCATCACATAACATTAACGAACTCCTTAGTAAACAATATCTATACCATTAATTGGATTTACTCAAACTAATATCTCCTTAGTAATAATTATCAGATTATTATTGAATTCATGACCCAATATTTACGATTGTAAACATTAGCATCAATATACTCGTAAAATGGCCTATGTTAATATCAACTATTGTATATATAACATGTGTTGCTACTGAAGTATATGCATGTCAACAAACATAAACATATTTACATGAATAACATTAAGACATTTTCGATCATGCATTTCATCACTGATTCCTTATAAGGCAATATTCCTATGGTCTTCATAACTCCTACTATGGAAGCCTCTATATTGAGACACATTCTATTCAACGTTTTTCTTTTACATCATCTATGGGCATTTTAAGTCAGATCATCTTCCTATTACAAGAGAAATTTTGCATTGTGAAGAACAAGTGAATTAGACGAATTATAGCTTGGACAAACTCTAGCAAGTCAAATCTTTTTACAAAATATTCCAGCACATGAATGAGGAGGGTTTTGGCTGAGGTGTTCCTCATAATCCGATTGAGTTTATGTGAATGATGTACTGAAATTAGATAGGAAGGTTTATCTTTTGGAGACGAGCTCTCTTACGCAATAGTCTAATGTGTAGCTAGGAGATCAGATTGCTGTTGGCAATGAGCTCTCGTTTAAAACACGATCTCCAACATCACTATGTAAAACACGTAGAACACGAGGGCAACAGGAGTCCCACTACATCAGCGAGGTTGAAAGGGATGTGAGAGATGCCAAATGGCCACCAGTTTACTGAGATGCGCGATCCTTCATTTTTAATTTACGCAGTCGGTTATATTGTGGTCATGAAAGCCATCAAACAAGGTAGAAAGGTGTGAGTGGAGGTCTTGTAAAATCGCCCCCCTATCGCAAGTATATTGCACCATATATGTATAACACTGTGATTATCAAAGTGAGGGCGTGCAGCGATTTTCGTTGAGAGAGTGCAATACCGCTGATGAAAGAGGTAATAGGGTGGTGGGTGGGTGCAGTCGATGTCACTCCCACCCATCCCATGCTTTATGAAATATAATAGAGTTTTTAAATTACAAAACCTGTCTTTGCCAGTTAAGAGGTCGTCGGGCTATTGAGAATAATCGTGTAGGAATAGTTCAGCAATAGAAAGCTTCAAACTAATGTTTTAAATGTAATGGTCATAAAAACATGTGAAATCCAAAAGTTTCTAGGCAGGTGAAGTCAAGATCTATCTAGGTGGATTGTCAAGCTATGCAGATGGGTTGATCGATGCAGTCTTAGAATCCACTATTTTCACCATTTCAGACAACTTGATCACTAAACACGACCAGGAAATTCTTCTACATCGTTGAATATATTCAAGACATTAAAATGCAAGTGAAAGTTGCATTCAACCTACTTTGGAGAAGGTCTTGGTTTACACATGCCCAGATGCCGACATGGGTAATTTCATGTGGTGAACCTTGATTACACAGGGTGGGGAAAAGTGCGTAAGCGGTGGTAGAGAAATGCTCGACCATTTACAACCAGCGAAACAAATTCCTTGCTTCTGACTCTTGTGAGGAGGTATTTAGACTAGAAGATCACGTTTTCTTTAATACTCACATTTAGTTAATAAGGATAGTAGACTCTGTCAATTACACAAGGTTTAATCAGCAGAGAGAAGAGCTATTAAAGAATGTTTATCACAGACCAAAATACTAAGTTGCTTGTTACCAAGAGCTGCATATTGAAAAGTATGATTCATTGAGAACATATCTATAACAACTATAATAGGGATGATAATCATGCAAATTAAAAATCGCAGACAGAGAGAAATTGTGTATACCCTAAGTGGTAGTGTGGTTCGATAGATATGGCACGGATATGAATTTTGAGGGCTAAACCATTGTATAATTATTGGGATTTCAATCATTTTCTAAGGATTCTAAGAGAATATAATGATCAATAAATCTCATTGCCATAGTCAATCAAGATGCGTAATGTTACAGATCAATCACAGAATCAGCGATATAAAGTCTCATCAGTTTGAGGATCAACGAAGACAACATTCAATTCGCACATGTATAGCTTGAATAGAAGGGAAATCAAACAATCATGATTAAAGAATTCGGTTCTGAACCTAGGTAGAATACGCTTACTCTTTTAATTTCATGATTTTAACCTAATGATTCAAATTTAACCATGGATCATTTATGAATGCAAGCGACCAATCCTATTCTGAAATAGATTGTTTCAATCTCTATGATAATGTAGCTAAAAGTATGATGCCATATTCAAATAGTCTTTTTAGAAAATATGATTAGAACAGGAAGAGAGAGAGAGTAATGGTATATGCGAAATGGTCAAGAATACTTAGCTGGACTTAGACGTTGATTCACTACGCCTTTGGAGTCCATAGATAAGTCCCCTCCTTCCTCAATCACAATTCCTCCAAAAATTGAACCTCCTCCCAGTGACTAGAAGTTCTTGTAGAGAAGATGAGGATGTAGAAGCATAAGAGCTTCTTCAATGCATATACGCTTGTGGACACCCATCAGGATGATCATACACACTAAGTGAGCCTCTATTTAAAGGCTTCTAAGATGCATCTAGAGTGTCTCTAGAAACAACTAGAAGATAAGCATGACAACCAAGCATGGGTCTTCTCCAACCTTCTAGATAATTCTTAAGGTTGTAGACACCATGTGCTCAAATAAAAATGCTAACTTCTAAGTATAGACAACTAGTGCATTCTTAGAGTGCAAACTCCAGTGTTGTCTACATGACAACTCTCGAGAATTTGCCAACTCCTATGTGAGCAAACATTAAAAATAATGCACAATAATTAATATAATATTTAATTTACTCTTCCCAATTTAATTTATTTATTTATTAAATCTCATGCACAAACTTTAATGATTCCACTTTTCAATCTTAATATATTTATATTTTAATCACATGAGATCTAGAATCTTTTAATAATTTTTAAATATATTTTCCACTTTTAAATTTCATTTTCCAAAACTTAATTGCTAAAATATTTATTAGCTTTAATAATAATATTATTTAGACATTTATTTAAAAATGAATTCCAAATATATTATTATTACAATAAATATTGTCACATTCTAAATTTAAACTTTTAACTTTTTATTTTCAAATTTAATTATTTTATTTAATTAATTTCCCAATTAATTAAATAAAATAAATATTAAAATATCATATTAATTTTCCATTTAATTAAACCATTAATTAAATATTTTTAATTAGGCTTAATTAATAGAAAATACTCCAAAGACTCACAAGGTAAAAATATGAAAACCCATCATAGGCAAAATACATACAAAATCAAACCAAGGGTTTATATCACGAATTATGTCATCCAACATATTCGGAGGGTACTCAACTCAGATACTTGTCCTAATTTTCTAATTAGAACAAATAGCTTAAAGGGTTGGGATTTGGACTTGAGAATTTATCTCCCCTCTCTTATCATTGAGATAGTGTGATAGGGTACGCTCATCCTGGCAATTCAGGGAAGTCGATACCCGGTACCTGCAACCTGCATAAAAACCATGCATGTACAAGAACAATATATATTAAACTAAACATGCAATGGCAGGAAGTGGTGCATCATGTAGATCCCGACTAGCAGGTGACTACGACTCCCTTCCTTAACCACATCAGACACGCCATACAAAAGTAAACACGCAAAGCAAACACGCACACCATACACATGCAAGTATGGGGTAAGTATCCATAATAAAACACATATGATAATAAACCATCTTACTAATCATCATTGATAACTGAAAGAAATGTAATAATCATCATACATACATGAAATATAAAGTCTAAGTGATCTCATCACATAATAAACTGAATCCATAGCACAATATCTGATAAATCTCATAACAATGTTGCTAACCATCAACATAAAACTAGCTCCAAAAGAGTTCAACAATGTTAGCAAAATGCGAACTAGGGGCAGGCACTACATTACTCCCTTGTCCATAGATAACTGGGCTTTCATCTTGTCTTGTGATAAGACCTATTTCTTTATTTAATAATAATTATATAAAAACATTGATTATAATTCTATATTGATTTTTTAATTATTAAATGCAAGTATACCACATACACAGTTCCTACATGTAATCTTTCTCGACCCAAGTGCATTATGAAATCTTCTAGAAATGTTTGACATTGTGACCAAAGAGATTTCTGAATTGACATTTCTTACCCCCGAAATGCCACGACCTAGAGAGTAATTGACATATTTTATTATGAATGTGCATTGCAAGTTGATAACAAGCATCAACTATTTGAAAGAGAGAAGATTATCCAAATTATAAACAACTACCTTATCAAAATTAAGATTAGAAGAGCTCAGATATAAATAAGAACATAAAGATAAATTAAGAAAGTTTAGATGTTTTTGATCTCATACAACATCAATCAATGTGGATTAAGTGAAATGGGTGGTCAATATTTTATCCACATTCTGATTGTTGATGCCCATTTAATTTACTAGCGCTAAAAACTGCTTTCCTAGCCAAAAATAAGAACATTGTTCATTCCCTCCTTTTTTCTACCAATTTTAAACATAGTATAAAACTTTCAAAAATATTGCTTGGAATTCTTTGTTAAGATGCATCTAATGTGCCCCCAAAGAAGAAACCCAATTAGATAATTTGTTGCCTAATAAGTTGAGACAAAGTTTTGACAATGTAGGAACATATGATATTTTCAATGGCTTGGAAAAATTGAGTTGATTTTTATTTGGTTTTGGCTAATACAAAATTTTATTTCAAATCTATGTTTTTTTCCAAATGCCATGATTTATAATGAGAAAATCTATTTGAGATATTGAATAGAAATCGTAGAATATATCTAATTTTGTTAAGGGAAAATTTGTTTAGCATTTTAAAGAGTATCTTTATTTAATGATTTCTTAGCTTCATCTTCAAAAAATGATTCCAACCCATCAAGGACAAAAGATCACATCTGAAAATCAACCATATGTGCCTCCTCGATCCAAAAATCATAATCTCATCCAACCAATTATAATACTCACTCAACTTAGAAAACAACATGAAGATAGATAAAGGAGTAGGAAGCTAGAAAGAAGGAGTTAAAAATTCAAATGCAAATGGAATTGAGAAGGTGTCAGATGGAGATGGATCTTCTAGAAATGGAGGTCAACAAGGAATGACTGTTGGGGATTTTCAACAAGGTTTTGATCCCAATGGTGTCAATGTGCTTGGAGACCTGGGGGGATCCAACAATTGTAATGTCCCCACTTTAGCAGTTTTCCAGTTGTGTGACCATTAGTCATTTCTTTTCTTTTCTTTTCTTTTATTTATCCCACATTGCTTGTGAAAAGTGGTCGACCCTATGAAGTAGGATTAAAAGGAGAGCTTGTGGCTATTGTTAGGTAGGTTGGATATGATAAGAAAATGGATGTGTGAGTTACAAATCTATTTTTGGCATTAGAGGATGTCTATCCTCTCTTGTGACATTCTAGATGTCATTCCCTTGGGATTTGGCCTTTGGAATTCATTTCTATCAGCTTCATTAATAGGCAAATTGGGTGAATTTCTAGCTATAGGTGGATTGGGTGTTTGCTCATATCAATCTTGCTTCTTCTCTGATGGTTATTCTTTTGTGGAGGGATGATTTTATGAGGGTCTTGGACTAATTGAAGGAAGATTTTACCATAGCATGACACTATTCATATTACTATAATAGCAAGATGGGAAGTCATTTCTGGAAAATTATGTTATAATGTTGGAGTAATTAGTGAGTTGAAAAGTCTGTTAGGTATTTGATTTTATTAGTTGAAAATTAATATTATTTTAGTAGTAGTTCAATCTTCAGTTTGTATATTATTATACATTCCTTCTTGTTCATGTTATGTGGTTCCAAATCTATGCAAAGACATTAAGATCTCTATCAGCAATTGGTTTAGTTTTTGGGCATTTCCAGGATGCCCATTACAATGGTATTAGAGCTATAAGTCCTACCATCTTGTGGAGGTCTTATAGGGAATTTGGAATAGCTAGATAGAGGGAAAAGTGTTTGACAAAATGTCAAAACACTAAAATTAGAAACTAAAAAGGCTAAGTAGTTATGTTTGAGCATGTGATAGGGGCTTTATAATTTCTACAATGCCAGAGAAAGGCAAATAGGAGTTCAGACTTGTAGAGTGAACAATCTAGTTCATCCATGTAGAGGGAGATACAATCTAGTCATACCGACATAAAGGAGATATTCCTTGAACAAGACAATAGTATGGGTGACCGAGATGATAGGAATACAGGACTAGGCAGAGATAGAAATACTAGTCCAGATCAAGAGGAGGTAATGTTCAAACAGTTACTGGGTATGTTAGAGGACGGGAGTGTATGCAGTAGGAGCATAATGGGTGAATGGATATGATGTTGCATCTTATGGCTAGACATATGGGTGTTGATATTAATCCAAGTGATGCAAACAATGGAAACAATAATAATGGGGGAAATGATAACAATAGAGGTAGTGATAATAATGGAGGCCAATGAAATAACAAAATTAATGGTAATAATGGACATGGAAACAATGGGAATGAGGCTAATAACTTTAGACACGTTGTACGCTCAGCTCGAACAATGATCTTGAGACCTCTTCTACCCACCTTCCCACCAAGAGATCCAGTTCAACCAATAAATGAACTGCAAATTACTGAGTTATAGGATCGGTTCAGGAGGGACTAGGAGGCTAGTGGACCAGAGGTTCAGGTAGATATTTCCCTTAAAGATTATATGGACTTGAGTATGAGACACATGCCTAGAGCAAGTGGGAGGAATCAAAACTTTGAGTTGAGAAAGGAAGTTGGAAAACTTTCTTTACCTTATTATGATGCTTTAGGGAAGATGACTGCATGAGCTTGGGTGTAGAAGGTAGATACATACTTGTAGTTGAATCCTATACCTAAGGAGGAGGCTATAAAGTATGTGAATATTCATTTGGATGGACCAGTGCATGAGGGGTGGTGGATGGATTGATCAAATTCCAAGGTAGGATATATTTGATTCCTCATCATAGTTTAGGGACGTAATACTGAAGGCATTTCACAATGCATCTATATCTAGACATCTAGTTATCTTTAAGACCTACAGGAAAATCTGTGAGCGATTGACATGGAAAGGGCTCAAGGATGATGTTCAGAAGCATGTGAGTGAGTGTGCAGTTTGTTATTAGAAGAAGGGAGAGCACACATATCATGTAGGGTTGTTACAACCTTTACCAATTCCAGATATGAAATGGGAAAGTATTTATATGGACTTCATCACCGGGTTACCAAGAGTATAGGGGAGAGATTGCATCTATGTGATAGTTGACCAGTTGAATTTTTTTTTTCACTTCTTTGTTATTCCATCCATCTACACAGCAGCATAGGTGGCTGATCTTTTCTTAAGAGAGATATTCAAGTTGTATGGGCTACCTAGTTTCATTGTCAGTGATCGAGATAGTAAATTAATGAGTTTTTTTTGGCAAGAATTGTTTGTAATGTGTGGCACAAATCTTACACCTAGCATTATTTATCATCCACAGATAGATGGGCAGACAAAGATTGTGAATAAATAGGTGGAAGAATATTTGAAGAACTATGCAACTATACAATAGAGAGCTTGGGTCAAATGGCTACATATGGGAGAGTACTGTTCTAACACCACTTATCATGTGTCCATCAAAATGACTCCATTCATGGAACTGTACATTATGAAGCACCTAGTTTCATGGATCTAGTTGTGGGGAATGGTAGAGTTCCCAAAGCCAAAGGACACTTGATATTTTGAGGGTGCTTAAGGAGAATATATAGTAAGCCCAAAATCAGCAAAATTTTTATGCTAACTAGCACTAGATAGAGCACAACTTTAAGGTTGGGGATATGGTCTACTTGAGGCTACAAACATACAGATAGTCATTACTCAAGAAGAGAGGAGCAGAGAAGTTGATGCCTAGGTTTTATGGTCCCCATAGAGTGATTTGCAAGGTGGGTGAGGTCTCCTATGAGATTAAGCTTCCAAAGGACAGTCAGGTTCATAATGTTTTTCACGTGTTGAGGCTTAAGAAAGCTATAGTGCCTCTCCCATTTGACTTCTATAAGTCATCCTAATGGATACAACCTTGTTGATCTTTTGTTGTGATGGATCATGATTGTGACTGTGAGTGGTCTACATCATAGAGGTGATTTGATGTATGTTTCTGTATCAGTTGATTTGATTATGTTTTGACTGATTTATGAGATTATGATTTGATTTATGGTTCATTGAGGTTTGTGCCAGTGGTTACCAAGATCGATGTGGTATCATGAGGTTGTTCCATGATTACCTTGAGATGTGTGTAGAGATTGCATTGTGTACTAATACCATGCTACCTTGGACTAGGCTTTTGTAGTAGTGGTTAGTCATGTTTGTGACTATGTTTGCTTATGTGTTTTAAGTACCTCTTTATGTTGTTTAATCAACCTTTATTAAATGCTTATATGATTAGAAATGGATTGTCCATGTTGGATTATTGGGTTATGTGTTATGGACATTTTCCTTATTATATTTTGATCTAAGAGATATTTGTTACTTATGATATGTTTTACATTTGAGAGGGCCTAAGGGTTAAAAGTTATATTTGGATTTTAGTATCATAGATTTTAGACTGCTATGCTATTCATTTGATCATTTTGAATGATGATGCCATTTTGAGATGATAGTGTGTTTTATGATGATATTTGGTTATCCAATATTTGGACATATCACTGATTATGTTATGTGATAGATTTAATGCTATGGTTATTTACTCCATTCCTGTGTTGTTATGCTTTATGCGAACGTGAGTGATGTAAATAGATTATTTTAATATAATTAAATAAATGGTTAAATTAGGTGATTTAATGCATTTATTTCTTTGGCTATGTTATTATATTCAATTGCACTTGATCATGTATGTTAGTGTGTAGGATTTATATCCCTAGTAGTGGCACATGGAGTTAATGATTCAGCCATTCATATTTTACTAATGTCATCATTGTATGGTCAACGTATCCTTATTTTTAATTGTTTAAATTAAACCTTTTGGTGATTATTAAATTCGAACTCATTTGCATTATGTGATTAGAGTAGTGAGTGTGTCTGTGCATTTAGAGTTTTGCGTTGTTGTGAAAGTTGTTAAGGAGATTTTTGTGTTTTTGGGTTTTCGAGCTTTTTATTTGATTTATTTTAATTTTTGGTAGCTTTTCCATAGATGAATTCCTATTTCTAGGAATAGCCTATTTTCCTTTGGGTGGATTCAGAGTTTAACTAGGTTGGCTAGTTAAATGCCCTAATCGATTATTCACTTGAAAAGTGAATAAGTATCCAAAAAGGAATTTGATTCCTCACTTCTCACTTTTGAATTAGAAAGTTGGAGAGTAAAACCCAAAATCGTCTTCATGAGGATTTACTATTTTGTTCATTGTGGGAGCTATGAGTGGGATCGTCATGAGGTTGAGCTTGTTGGATCCAGCTCAGAAAAACCTTAGATTGTTGTGATTTTCAGCCACTTCTGTGGCTTTTTATTTTCTGGTTTAGTTTCCTATTTTGCCCTTTTGGCTACGAGGTAGGGCTCTCCTTTTTTACTGGTTTGGCTCTATTTCTTCCTTTGTTTTTGGTAGCCATTTGTTTGGAGGCTTAGAACTAGTGTTCCCCTCCATTTCTGTATGCTAGTTCTACCTGGTTGGGCGGGTACAAACATTTCCTTATTTTTAAAGATGAGGGTTTGCAATTTTATGCTATGATGCTGGCCATTTTTCCATACAGTATCCAAACTTGATTAATTTTTGATTTTAGGAGTTCTTGTGCCCAAAGGTCAAATGGATTTTAATTTCAATTTTTTTCCAAAATTTGGGGTTTTTACCTCATTTTGCGTGCCACCTTGTTTTCTCGAGTTTTCTTGGCACAAGGTAGATTGTGGACTTGGATGATCTGTTTGGATATTAGTCAGCCCACTATTGCACTTTTATGTTGCATTGGGATATGTGTGACACCCGTACTCTTGACTTTGTGTTTGGTTGAGTGATTTTTATACCTGGTGTTATTGTTTCTTTTAGACCTTTGCTTTTGTTTCGTGAACGCTAGGATTTGTGTAGAATCTATACTCTCAGATTGAGGCCAGTTGAGTGAGTTCACGATGTTTGGTCTTGTTGCATCATTAGGATTCATGTAGAATCCATACTCCTAGATTGAGGCCGGTATAGTGATTTCATGATGTATGGTTTTATTTGGGTTTGGGATTCGTGTAGAATCCATCCTCCCGAGTTGCTTTCGGTTGGGTGTTTTGTTTTGCATTGTGTTCTCATCCTGTCCTTGTGTTTTGATCTTTGTGATGGTGATGAGCCACACATGAGTACATGCATGCACATTTTTTGGGTGACTTGTGAGGCCTAATCTTTTGTGGATTTTCTAAAAGTTATGATAATTGGGGTTGGGATGGGAGTATGCCTGACCACAGGAACTTTTCATAGGATGAGCATGGATAGGGTAGGGTAGCATATGGAGGGGGCTTCTATCTTGTAGCCCGAAGATCATGGTGTCATGTTTTGGTAGAGAAAGTTTTACATATGTGATAACTAAATAAATGTGTGAATGGTAATAAAACATAAGATAATAAAATGTGTGAGCACCTAATTAAGTTTGAGGACACAATGTGTGACCACCCGTTTAAGTTTGAGGACACATGATCTGAGCTTGGGCCTTCAATTCCAAGTGACTCTCCATGATGTCAACCCCTACTTAGTAGCCTATTGAGTGTCTGACTAGGACCTGTACTCCTTGCATTGTCTTAGGTTCTTGGTTATAACCATCATACTGTCTAGCATGAGTGTTAGCCATGGATTTTGTTTTGTGTGTTTGTAGTTGAATCTTTATCTCCATCAGCATGATGGGTGTGGACCTACGGGTGCCACGTGGTTGGGAGGCATAGCTACCTTCACCACTGCTAGGGACTAGTGTATAAAGATGGTCTTGTCCCAGTGTGACCATTGTTGGATGTTTTCACTTGATGCTTCAGGTTCAAGAGTATGCTTTCTTGTGATTTATGCTTTCATTGGAATGCTTGGATATCATGTTTAGATGATGTTAGTTTATTTGATGCATTCCCATATTATGATGTTTATCATATTCCTAGATGATGGGAATTGCTATATTGGATTATCTATTTCTTATTGGTTTAGCATGTTAGATTTTCTTATTACGATGTTCAACATGTAATAGGTGATGTTATCTACTTGTAGGATTATCTGATGCTTTACTACTAGCAGGTTAGATTTTCTTATGCTTATGTTGGTAGCATGTTTGGTAGTGATGTCCCTATTATGATAGCATCAATGATCTAATCAGTGGCTTGGGATGTTACGTGTAGGGGATGGCTAGGATCCATGATGGTCTTATGAAGCTATTGACAATTGAGAGGAACCACATACTTGGTCTGATTGTTTAGTTATTGTGATGTTATTTTTGTACATTGCGATGTTACTTCTGTTCACTGCGATGTTGCATTCAATATGTTCTTACTGCTTTGGTTTAGATGGATAGATGTTCCTCTTTCTTGTTGTTTATGTTCTCGAGTGTTCATTTCTCAATTTACATGGATCTGGTACTCCCCGATGTGGAGGTTTTCATGTTTTTATACTTTTTAGTCTTGTTTTGTTATTGTGTTGATGTGTTTTGTTGTATGGAAAGGTAGTTCCTCGTGCAAGAATGCAAGTCCTCACTCGAGAATGTAAGTCCTAGTGCAAGAATGACAGTCCTCATGCGGTGTGCTATGAATCTTTGAGCAAAGCCATGGACTTTCTCGTGTGAAGTGTTACAAGGTCTCGCATGAAACTCAAGACCAGTGCATTTTCTCGCATGAGAAATAAGGGGTAGTTAGGCTTGGCCAAAGAAGTTTTGAAAGTTGGTTTTGAATACCCTTTTGGACTTTGCACCTTTCCAGTTCAAAATAGTGTTTCTAGGGGGTTTAAAATATATTGTTTTAGTATAAGTTGATGTATATTTAATTCCTTATACTTAAGATATATTTTAATATATGCAATGAATCTTTTGAGATAGTTTTTAGACCTTTCTGAGATAAGATAAAGATTCTAATAAATTTCAGGGCTTCAGAAATCCAGACTTAGCCAATTTTCAAGGCTTCAGGATTTCAGACTTAGCCGAATTTTAAGATTCTGCATTTTACCCCAGCTTGGTGTTTTGTTGATGAGTGGTAATTCCTTAGAGCCCTCATCATGTGTGTGGTCATTGTTGGCTTTGTTTGTGTGTGTCAATTTGGTAGTGGCATTCAGAGGTTCGTTGGTTGCTAGGATTGTGGTAAAGTCTTCCATTGCGATATTTGTGATCCTTGTATGATGTTGTCATGTGCATTCATACTTGTAAAAAAAAAAAAATCTCCTTGTTCCCTGTATGATCCCTGTATGATGTTGTCATGTGCATTTCATCTTTGTTCCAAGTATCTCCAAGCGGGGCATTACAAAAGCCACCGGTCAAAGAGTTGTGCCTTCTATAGATTTTCCACCATTAGATGAGGAGGGGAAGCTCATATTGATTCTTGAGGCTATTCTAGATACTAGGGAGAGGACTCTATGAAACAAGGTGATTAAAGAATATTTAGTTAGATGGAGAGTCCTATTAGAGGAAGGTGCTACTTGGGAGAGTGAGTAGGTGTTACAACAAACAAGACTAAGATTTCTTGAGGACAAGCAATTTCAAGGGGGCAAACTATAATGTCCCCACTTTAGTATTTTCCTAGTTGTGTGATCATTAGCCTTTTCTTTCAGTTTATTTTATTTTATTTATCCCACATTGCTTGTGAAAAGTGGTCGACCCTATGAAGTAGGAATA
Organism: Cupressus sempervirens; assembly: GCA_028749045.1. Taxonomy (NCBI): domain Eukaryota; kingdom Viridiplantae; phylum Streptophyta; class Pinopsida; order Cupressales; family Cupressaceae; genus Cupressus; species Cupressus sempervirens. The sequence goes on from CM053789.1 coordinate 536,151,925, forward strand.
AAAGGAGAGCTTGTGGCTATTGTTAGGCAGGTCAGATATGAGAAGAAAATGGATGTGTGAGTTATAGATCTATTTGTGGCATTAGAGGAAATCTATCCTCTTTTGTGAAATTCTAGAAATCATTCCCTTAGGTTTGGCCTTTGAAATTCATTGCTATCAGTTTCATTAACAGGAAAATTGGGCACATTTCCATCTATAGTTGGATTTAGTGTTTTCTCATATGATTCTTGCTTCTTGTCTGATGCTTATGCCATTGTAGAGGGATGATTTTATGAGGGTCTTGGACTGATTGAAGGCATATTTTACTGCAGCATGGCACTATTCATATTACTATAGCAACAAGATGGGAAGCCACATCTGGAAAATTATTTTATAATGTTGGAGTAATTAGTGAGTTGAAAATTATGTTATGTATTTGATTCTATTAGTTGAAAATTAATATTATTTCAATAGTAGTTCAATCTTTAGTTTGCATATTATTGTAAATTCCTTCTTGTTCGTGTTATGTGGTTTCAAATCTATGCAAATACATTAAAATCTCTATCAGCAGTTGGTTCAATTTTTGGGCATTTCCAGGGTGCCCATTACAACCATGCAATCTATGATCCATTTTAGATAGTTTATGCAAAAAAATGGTTAGGTTTGTTTGGCATCAATTGGTCGGTAAGTCCACTCTACCCCCATGAAAAAAATTCAAATGTTGAGCTAGGTTTTTTTGGGTTAGAGATCCCAGACCAAATCATTGATTTGAATATCTACCAAATAGATAAATACAGTCATTGGGTGTTTCTCGGGAGCCAAACCAAATATTGAGATTGGCAAGACCTTTGTAAAGATAAAATGGGTTCTAAAAGGGAAAGTTGATGTGGTTGCGATGTCCAAAAGACATTTATCTTTATGTTTCTTGTGTGATGTAGATCATAGACATATTTTGTGTAGTGGACTGTGGCTAATTGGGAAGAACATCATGGTCCTACATAAATGGTGACCCAATCTAAGAATTAAGGATGAAATGAAAGTTGAAGCACTGGTTTGGATGAAACTATTGGGTATGTCCTTGGAATTTTGGGTCGAAGATGTTTTTCAAGGCATCACAAACACTTTTGGAGAGCTTTTTCTATGTACCCAGTTACAGTGTCAAGGGAGTATCTTACATATGTAATCATTTGTGTTGTTGTCATTCAAGGTGTAGATATGCCTGAATGCATTACACTATAGTCAAAACTGGGTACATGGGTGTAGAAGATTGAATATAAGTCTATCACATTTTCATGTTTCCATTGTAAAAAAGTTGGACACTAGGCAAAGAAATGCCCTAGTAGAGCTAGTATACCTAAGAAGTTCAAGAAAGAATGGGTCAAAAAGGGCATCATAGATTCTAATCCTAAGGGCCAAACCCTAAAAAATAATGAGAAGAACAATGATACTAGTAGCAACAATTAGAAGTTGGAGGAGAAAAAGAGTGATTCTAGCAGTAATGACTAGAAGTTGGAAGAATTGAAGAAAAATGATAATGATAATGGAGACCCATCCTTAATAGTTCAAGGTCTAGGTTTAGATAGGGATTATTCTATGAAAACCTCTCATATTGTAAAGGATACCTATGATAAGGAAGCCTAGTGAAAAATAGCATATACATTAATTGATAAAGGGATCTATGGCATGATCATTATTGAGAGAGAAATGCCAGGTGCTAGCTATGAAAATCATGTCACTAGTAATCATGAGATGGACTTTCAGGATGCCCAAAATGTATTGTTCTCAGCACTGGACTTTCTAAGTTCTCTCATACTAATTCCATAATGGGAATGAAGTCACCCCAAAATGTGGAAATACCAAATCTAAATAGGTTAGCACCCCCAAGTGGGGGTATTGAAAAGATATTATTCTGGCTTTACAGGGAGAGGATGAAAGCAATGAAAATGATTGGATATTTATTGTAGACAAGAAAAGAAATATAAAGAAGAAGAGAGAGCAGAATGTGGTGGTTGTCAAAAATACCATGAATAATAAAATAGGCGATGTTGTTTATACTGACACTATGCTAGGAAGCCATTCAAATTTAAAAAAAAGAACTATGGAGGCAAATAGGAATATAACGGATGGTAGTCAAAGAACTATCCTAGAGTCAAGATCATTCCAAAAGTAATTAAGATCATCTCATGGAATGTAAGAGGGTTGAATAGTCCTCACAAGAAAGATATGGTTAAGAATATGATAAGATATAATATACAAGATATCATGCTTCTTCAAGAAACTAAGATGCCTAAAGATAAAGTTGGGAATCTAACTTTTTTAGTAATGGTAAAACCATAGGGATTGATGTTGATAGGGCATTTGGAGTTATAGCTATGATATGGAATTGTATTAATATCAAAGGGGAGATTATATCACAAAGCAATAATATGGTGAATGTCAAATGTCGGAACACCAAGGAAGGTACTTCCTGGGTCCAAACTAATGCCTATGCTCCTAATATGAAGTGGGGAAGAAAGTATTTTTGGTCTGAAATGTCTAATCAAAGGGACTTTTTTGATGAGGGATGGGTTATTGTGGGATATTTCAACACTCCTTTGAAAGAAAATGAGAAGATGGGAGGAAGCTAGCCTAATTTGGACAGAAAAATTGATCTGATGGATTTTATTAATGAACACTAGCTTCATGATATTTATTTATAACGTATAAACTACATTTGGAAAAATAGAAGATAAGGAAATGATATCATACAAGTTAGACTTGATAAGGTCCTAATAAGAAATTCTTGGTTTCAAAATTATACTTTCTCTTTATCAACTATTGTGAGAGCAGGGTCTGATCATTATCATATTTCTCTTTTTTATCCTATTTCTATGAAAAGTCATTTTCCCTTTCATTTTGAAAGAATGTGGACCTTACATCCTAGCTTAGAAAATCTTATAAAGGAATGGTGGACGATTAAGGTTTAGGTGATAGCAATGTTTAAAGTTGTGGAGAAGTTGAGAAATGTTAAAGATAACATTAAAAGATAGAATAAAGAAACTTTTGGTAACATTTTTTACTGCAAAAGGAAGATTTTGGAGGAGTTGAAAGAGATACAAGACAATAAGAAGATGAATGGTTATGAAAATGTGTCCAAGGAGGAGGAGGATGTGAAATTGGTGGACTTACATGACATTATCACTAAAGAAGAGACTTTCTAGAGACAACATTTGAGAAATATTTTTTTGAAAGAAGGGTATAGAAATACGAAGTAGTTTCATATGACTACTATGAAACATAGAATGGCTAATAGAATTTCTAGACTCAAGGTGGCCGAGGTTATTACTGAGGAATAAGAAAACTTCAAAGGTGAAGTTACCAGGTATTTCTATGAGTTATTTAAAAAGGATATCCATCTTGCCAGGGATAAGTGGAAAGATTTCCTGGATTGTATTCCTAACATCCTAAATGAAGACCAAAATAGAGCCCTTACTACTATTCCTTCCCAAAAGTAAATTTGAAAGGCTATATTTTCTTTTGAGGGAGACAAATCATCAGGCTTGAATGGTTTTCCCTTTCTTTTCTTTCATACCTATTGGCATATCATACAGGAAGATGTTATTAATGGTGTCAAGGAGTTTTTAGGTTCTAGGAAACTTTTGAAAGAGTTGAATGACACTTTCATTACTCTAATGCCCAAAAAGTAGTGGGCAGATAGTATGGATTAGTTCATACCTATTAATCTTTGTAACTCCTTTTATAAGATTATCTCTAAACTTCTTACATTAAGGATCATGACTTTTCTCCCTTCTTTGATCTCGAGATAGTAGAATGGATTTGTGTCAAGAAGACAAATCTTGGATTTTATTATTTATGTTCATGAGATAATCCACTCTTTGAAAAAATATAACAAAGAAGGGTTCTTGCTAAAATTAGACTTATCTAAAGCCTATGATAGGGTGGACTTGGACTTTCTTATATTAGGCCTACAATCCTTTTGTTTCAATGACATATTCTTGAATCTCATTCATATTTTGGTCTCTTCTGCCACTTTCTCATTGTTGGCTAATGGGTCTTTGATTCCTTTCTTTCAAACCTCATGTGGTTTAAGACAAGGTGACCCTTTATCTCCTATTTTATTTATCTTAATGGCAAAATGATTTGGTAGATTCATTGATAAAATAGTCCAAAAAGATGACTTTTTCAGTCTAAGACCCTCATCTATGGATTAGTTTTTTTCTCACGAGAAATGTTTAGATGATTCTATTGTAATGGGAGAAGCTATGGTGAAAAGTTCTAGAAACATTAGGAAGGCTCTTGATAATTATGGGGATGCTAGTGGTCAGCTTATTAAATGGCTTAAAGCTCTATCTACTTCATAAATGATAATGAGAATAGGAAATCAAAGATCAAGAAAATTATGGGTTGTGAGGTTGGCAATCTCCTAGGGTCTTATCATGGTCTGTCCCTTTGCCTTGATCTCCCTAATTCCTTTTGGAGATCCTTGATAGATTAACTATATAACAAGCTTGCGGGTTCGAAAGGATCTTTCCTTAGCTAGTCTGATAAGATTATTGTGTTAAAAACTACTATTCAGAACATCCCTATGTATGGTTTCAATGTGTTTAATATTTCTTGGAAATATGATGGTATTATTGAGAGAATCCAAAAAAAAATTTGATGGACAAGCATTGAAGAAAAGAAAAGATTGGGTGTTATAGCCTAGGAGAAGGGTTGCAAGCCTATTAGAAAAGGGGGTTTGTGGCTGAGAATAATTAGTAATCTAGATGATTATTTTCTAACTAAAATTATTTGAATATTTTTTAATTATGATGGGGAATGGAATAATAGTTGGAATAAAAAATATAATATGGATAATGGGAGTCTCCACCATTTTATTGACAATGAAAACATTCAAGGTGGATCCATAATTTGGAAAAATGTTCAAAAAAATAAACAGATGGTTAATAAGGGGGTCATATGGAAAGTGGACAATGTTGAGACTGTCCAATTATGGGATGATATATGGGTGCTGGATCACCCTCGTAGTACTGATCAACATTGGAATGGCTATATGATGCAGTGTAAGATGGCTTTTGATACTTATGTTGCTGATTGTTGGGATGATGGTAAATGGGTGGACTTTTCTAGAATGACTTTATCTCTCGAGGATCTAAACATAATTTTGAAAGTTTTCTTTTAATTAAAGAGGAGGATTCTCTCATTTGGAAGCTTAACCCCAATGGATTATTCTTAGTTTCCTCTCTATATGTTCAGAATTTTGAAGATTGTCATGAGCCTTGCTAGGGGAAAGCCTGGTTCAAGGGCATAACCCCTAAAGTTAACATCCTTTTTTGGATTTTTTCGTAGGTTAAAATTAATAGAATAAACATTTATTCCTTGTCAATCGATGCTACCTTTTCAAGGAGGAAGAGGAATATGTTGATCATATGACTTTACATTTTTCATATGTTAGAAAGTTATGGGATAAGTTTATTAGACTCTTGTGTATTAAGTTGGTCTTTCCTAACAATATCCAAGATTTTTCTACAGCTTGGAAGACTCCTTCTCACAATATTTGGATTATCAATATTTGGAAATTTTTCCTACCTCACTTTTGTTGAGGGGTTTGGAAAGAAAGGAATGGTAGGGTCTTTAGAGGTAAGAAGTCAAATTCCAACCAGATATTTTACAAGATCAGGAGTATGGTGACTAAGAATGTTAGGATGAGTGGTAAAGATCAAGAGCCTAAAGGTGACTAGGAGACTACTTTCACTAAGAATTGGAAGGTGCATGACATGCATCATATTCTCATGGAGAACAAACTTAGAAGAAATGCTAGATGGGATTGTCCTCCTAAGGGGTTATATAAAATCAATTTTGATGGTGCTTCAAAGGGAAACCCAGGGATTGTAGGATGTAGGATCATTATTAGAGATGAAAATGGTTATAGTAACGGGGCTATGGTGATCACTATGGGTAATCAAACTAATCATATAATGAAGGCTAGTGTTTCATTACATGGTCTCTTGTTTACTAAGAGTAGGAATCTTGAGAAAATGTGGCTTGAAGGGGACTCTTTAAAAATCATCAACTATCTTAATAAGGTCATTACGCCTTCATGGACTATTCATAATATTATTTACAAATCCATAAATCTGATTAATTCCCTTGATGAATGTGTTATTACCTATAACTATAGAGAAGCTAATATGGCGATTGATTGGGCTACTAATGTGGCTTGTAAAAGTCACATGAAGATTGTATGGTATAATGGCAGTGTCATCCCTATTGAAGGCTAATATTTGATGGAGTACGATTGGATAGGTATAAAAAAAACAAATTTAAAAAATGATTAATCTTATAATGAGTTATAATTATGAGGTGAGTTGGAAAATGCATTTCTGGTTGGGGTACAATTATGATGTGATCATTTACTTTTGGTCACATGGGTTTGTGGGTTCTTTTGGAGAACAAAAATGATTTTTGTTTCTTTGAGGCCAATACTATGAACTTCCTTTATTTTTTGGAGGAGATAGGTAAATTTAGTAGGAATAAATATGTGGGTGACGGGAAGAAGAGATGTGAGCCTGATAATTGCTTGGAGGGGAAACATAAACCTGAACCTGGAGAATTCTAGAAAGAAGCAAGATTATGGGCTACCTAGAAAATATAAGGGTAGTAATCCCTCCATTAGTAGATAATTTCTCAAAACCTAGAAGAATGGAAGCATTCTTGTGGGGAATCAATGCATGGAGGTCACTAAGGATGTTATCACTAAAGCTATGGGTTTTGATATGGAGGATATCAATTTCTTTAGGGACAAATTTTTTTTAGATAGAGTTGTTGATGTTTTTACAGAGTTAGACTAGGAAAGAAAAAGGTTGGTTATAATTAGTAACTCTTACTTTATCTCTAGAAGTATTTCTAGACCTTGGAGATTTTTTTTGTTTGTTTTGATCAAGTACATTATCTTGGATGGGTGCTATTCCAAAATGTATGGTCATCATTTCATGTTGGTGAAATGTTTTAGGCATGGAGTTAGGATTAATTTCCCTTTTTACCTCATGCAATCTTTGGATAACATTATTCTAAGCTAACAAAATGACCCATATGGGGACCATGCTTTTCATGAAGGGCTTATGATTTTAATCATAAATTTGTTGAAAATGGAGAAAGTGGAAAAACCTTGTATGAGCGAGAAGAATCTTGAGGATAATGATACGAAAGGGATTAAGTTTGAAGATGTCTATGAGGATGAGATTGATGAGGAGGAGTTTCATCCAATGGATAATAAGAGGGAGATTTATTCCCACCATGGGTCATCTTCTAAGAGAAGAAAAAGGAACAATGATGAGGTGGATTATGATATTAATTTGGGTATTGATGAGGAGATTGTGGAGAAAAAAGGTAAGAAGGGTAAGGGGGAAAATTGGATGTGGAACCTCTCTCCTATATGGGGGCTATGGACATTTAGGGTAAGAAGAAGATGCCCTAAGGGGATGTCAATTTGAACCTTGAAGATAACACTGAGAATATTAATGTGAACCCAAGGGAGGAAAATATGAGATAGAGCTTTGATACTAAAGATCATGGGAATGTGACTGGTGTATTCAACAACCCATGTCTAATGAGGAGGGATATTGATTTGATTAAGGATCAAATGCAAGATGTATGGAGGGAGTTTGAAAATCTCAGTAAAACCAATAGGGGGAGAGAACTTTAGGCTAACACCTAGATAGACTTACTAATCTTATTGGTACTACTGAAGATGTAACAAATAGGATGAAAAGAGTTCCACCCCTGGAGGAGACATTTAGAAATATGAAAAAAAAGTGAAAGATCTGCATAATAGGGTTGATAAGTTAGCTAACTGAGTCATGGGTATTGACAACACAATGAAAGAGATTGTTGAACAAAGCTGCTCAATTTTAAAGGCCACTATTGATTCTTCTGGAGATGTTGGAATAGGGGAGAAAAGAACATGGAAATAAGGAGTTGAGGGATGATAAAAGACCTAGTAAACATACTATTGCAAGTTCAAAGAAATCTATGGCTATGGAAGATAAAGAGCTTGACAAGCTAAGGGTTTCTACAGTTAAAATGAAGATTCTGGCTTATTAGGTTATGGGCCTATTGAAGACTTTCTAGTTGTTCTTTTGTTGTCTCTATTATTTTCCATTTTATTTAGGGTTCTTTGGTTCTAGATGCTACTACTTTGGGTACAGATGCATAGTTTCATTTGAACTTTAAATTCTTATATACTTTGCTCTTTGTAAAAGGTTTTGGGTTCTATCAAAACCTATTTTTACTTAATCAAAATATACTCACTCAACTAAAGATCATAATGCTCCATATGCAACTTATCATCACCATCATCCATGACAACATCCTCCTACATGAAAACTAGATCAACAATAATATCCAAATCACAAACCTGCTTGAAAACAACATAAGAACTCAAATCCATAGTAATGACATATAAATCCATAACAAAAATAGTATGTATATTTATTTCCCCAACAAATCATCTTCAAAATCCCCATCAGTATAAACATCCATATCCTTTAGTAGCTCTAATACCCCCTGATGAAAGAGAAATCCACATATACCCCTAAACAAGGTGATCTATTTTCCAACAAAAAAATACACAATGGAAAATGAACAAGAGGGACAAGATTCATATCCATATCAACAACAAAAAAATCATGTAAATCCACATCAATAACATTTCTAAAAACCTCAACCACATTACCAACAAATAAATTCATCTTCATATGATGAGAAACATCTAGATCAATAACATCCATATCAGGAGGAACATGTAACTCCCAATGAACATATGAATCCTCAATTAGATTAACATCATCCTAAATAATGGAAACTTCCAATTCCTCACCAACATAAGTGAAATTTTCCTCCTCAGAAATCTCATTGTGCACAAACAAGATGCCCTGCCATTTCCATTTCAGATCTATCCATCTACTCATGAAAACCAAAAGATACCTCATCAATTTCAACAAAGTCATCATGTACTTTACGATCTATTTTATTCTCTTCATAATCCTTAAAACCAGTTAAACAACCTTCTTTTTAATCCTTAGATGCCAACTCAAATTAGACTCTTCCAAATCATCAATCCTTTCATGTAATTCATCCCAAAAAGAATCATACTCGTTGCTCTCAACATCATCAAGATATCTTCCTTTGTTTTGTGCTAACTCAATAGCTTCTACTCTGGCTACAATTTTCCTCAATATGTTGAATAACTCTAGATCAACATTTCTCCTTCCATGAACCATCTTTACACATACAAACAATGATTAAACAATGATTCCTCTGCAAGTGTAGGCCAAATATGAAGATCTTCCACCCTACACCAAATTAACCAACTAGCTAGGACTTCCAAAATCAAGCTCTTCTCTAACAAAATTCACCCAATTCAATGTCCTAGTACAAACTGCCTCACACTTCAATGATCTTTTTGTACACTTAGGAACACTAAACTTTGGTACCACATTATTAAAGAAAAATTCACATATACCCCTATTGGAGGTAATCCAGATCCTAGAAAATATATATACATCAAAAAATGAATAAGAGGAACAAGATTTAGATCTAGAGAGACAAAATTTCATATATTCAATCAAGAAGTTTATATTCAACATACCTTGTTGTATGTCCTTTCAGGTTATGGCCATTACAAAGAAGAAAACATATTCAAAGAAAAACAAATCTCCAAAATCAAATGCAAAAATCCACTCCAAGCTACTCCATGCTAAGACTTCCTAAACTAAATGACTTCTTCATGCTTCACTACATCTCCATCATCAAACAATAATGCCTAATATTCTACCCATGACCCCTTTAAATATTTGCATAGCCACAAGTCAGCTTGTTACAAATTAACAACTAAATAAATCCTTACATTAGATGCATATCCAATCCACAAGCTAGATCAAAAAAAATATTTAATGCCTATCACAAAATTAAATGCAAAGGTTGGCTCCAACTAGAAACCTAGCATAGATAACTCAGTCAAAGAAGGACCAAGATATGACTGACCATCAGAAGGATCACCAAACTACTTGGCACATGAAAGATATTAGTCACCAAAGAAACTCAACTAACATAGAACACAATAAGAACCACAACTCAGTCAAAATAGGAACTCGACACCAATAGTAACTCGATCAATACTGTAATTCTATGTTTGTCGACAAAGGAACTTGGCATCATTTGCAACTTGGTTAGAACTAGTAACTCGACAAACACATGAACTCAATAAATACTAGAATAATACAACTCAATTAATATTTGAACTTGGTCAAGGCTTCCACTTAGTCAATAGATAAGACTGGCCAACTCAATATATGAAAGATCGCTTAGTCAATATTGAATAGAATAAGTTTTACTAGCACTCGACAACCACTGACTAACAGGAGTAGGAAAGTTAAGGAATGAAGGATGCCCCTGCATCAGACTACCAAGGTAAATAGAAAAGACTTTGAATGCACTTGAATTAGTATGCAAGTTAAAGAAAACATTGTATAGATTGAATCAAGCACCTGAAGCTTGGTAAGTAAGGTTATATAAACACTTGCTAAGTTTATGTTTCAAGAAAGGTAATGCATAAAGTAAGTTAATACCTAAGAATCAATTTAGATGGTATATTGATTATTGAGATATTTCTTGATGATATAATTTTCAGAGGTAATGATGATGTAAGCAATAATTTTTCTAATGAAATAAAGAGTGAATTTGAGATGTATTTGATTGGTGAAATCAAATACTATCTGGGATTGCAAATAACTCAAAGAAAGGATGATATTTTTATATCTATAACTATGTATCTTAACGAGCTATTAGCAAGATTTTTCTTGAAAATTTTCAAATCAATTGCAACACCTATGGTTATAGGATGCAAGTTGACTAGCAATGATGATTCACTTACTATGCAAACAAGGTACAAATCAAGGACTATAGGATTACAGTATTTGACACATGCAAGACCTAATATTGCTAGTATGGTTGTAAATGTAGCAAGGTACTAGGTAGATCTTAAAGAAACACATCTTCTAGTAGTAAAAATAATATTCAATTATATGAAGGGAACATTAGAATTTGTCTTATGATATGAAAAATCTAATGGTTCTACATTGTATTCATATATTGATGTTGATTGGGAAGGAAATGTAGATAATGAAAAGAGAACAAGTGGATGAGTAGTTTGCCTTGGAGAAAGATTGGTATCATGGTTGAGCAAGAAATAAGATTGTAGTTCTTGATCTACAGAAAAATAAGAGTATGTAGTAGCATCAAATAATTATAGTCATATAACATGGATAAACCAGATGCTAAAGGATATTGGAATTACATTTTCAAAACTTACTATCATGATAATACAAGTACAATTAACATGTCTAAAAATGTAGTTTTATATTTTAAAACTAAGCATATTACAATTAAGTATCATTTCTTGAGAGAGGTCACTGAGAAAGAAATCAATTTGGAATATGTGTGTACAAAAGGAAAGGTACAAACATATTCACTAAACCATTGGTCAAAGCTAACACCTTTGAGTAACTAAGAGGTATGCTTAAGTGATGGTCACACCTTTTGTAGAGTAATTGATTTAGCTTTGCATCAATAGAGTATATTCATAGCATATTCATTCATCAAGATGCGATGCTTGGTGCTTCTCCTGGGAGTGGTCACATTGTGCAGAGCTATTTCTAGAGATCTTATGTAATAATTTTTTTTATAATAGTGTTTGTTGGCACTTGACATATTTTTGGTGTAGATTGGCTTGATCTCATGTAATTAATTTGATGAAGATCATCATTAAAGGGGAAGAAGATTTTAGGAAGGAATAAGATCTATAATATTGACACCTTTTCCATTGATGTCAAAGGGGAAGAAAATCTGTCAAACATAATTTTGTATCTTTAAGGGAAAGTTGTATATGTTGGGGATATTTAGAAAATTGTATTAGAAGCTCAGCAATTGTATATGTTGAGGATACTCAAAAAAAATTATTAAGTGTTAATTGGGTTACAAATTATGTTTGGATTGATGGTTGTTTTATGTTGTTAGAGTAATTAGATATATTTCCTAATTAACTTTAGTTGCTTAAGCTAAACTTGAGGCATCTAATAATTAATACTTGTTGGAATTGCAAATGGGTATACTTTCGAGGGGGGGGGGGGGGGGAGGGTGGTAGGTGAATTAGAAGTTGAAACTTTAGCAATTAAAACTTTTACTATTCATTAGATGCATTCAATATATAAACTAAAATAACATGTAAATAAAATGCATCTAAAACATGTAATCACACATACACACTTGACACCTGATATGATTACCCAAAAACCCTCCAAATGAGAAGGTAAAACTAGGGTGGGGATGACACCCACAAATCTTTACTCTTGCAGCAATAAAGTGTAGCCAATTAAGGTTACAATATGTTGACCATGAAACATGATCTACCTTGTGAAAGGCATGCCCTATTAAAGGCCTACAAATACTACTATGTCTCACCTAGTTCAAGGATTTTAACACCCTATTAGAAGTGTGCCTAGTTAAAGGACTTTAGAACATTCACTTGGAATGTCATCCTTTTAATAGATATAGCTCAGCCTATTAGGACTACTTCGCCTAGGAGATTTTACTAATATCACCTATTAAAATGTCTCAATATAGATCTTATGAATGGAATTGGATTACTTGATCAAAGATCAAATCTATATTGTGTCCTTTTCGATCCTCTCTAATTTGATATAACAATGTTGTATCCTCTATTCTTTGTTCTGCACTTAATTGATTCTACAATTCTTTCACACTACTAAGTCACCTTGAATGCTCTCTAAACAATTTGGTCATTCACCCCTTGATATCTTCCTTCTATTACTACTCTCTTAATACAAAATGTTTGGGGCTTCATCTTCCTTATAAAGACTACGGTGGCTTAGGGTTAGGTATGAATCTATGGCTAAGATTCATCGATTTTCCCACTTAACTCTTCCTATTTTCTGATTAGCTGCATGTAATTGCATAGGGAATTCAAATAGATTCATCCTTATCTTTAAAAAATTGAGATCTATCCATAAGCTGGCATAAAAATGGTTTACATAGTTTTTTGTGCCATCACAAACAAAAATGTCCAATCTATGATACTCAACACTTGAAGTTACTGATGTTGGACACATACTATAAATCTACTTCTGGCTCGGCACTTGAACTGCTCAACATCAACTATTTTACTTGGCAATTGAATCACTCAACATGGTCTATCTACTTGTCACTTGAGTGACTCAACACATGAGTGACTTGGCACTCATTGTAACTCAACATGAAGTAAGTAAATGATTTAAGTGTGTTAACACTTGATTGTCAAAACCAATCTGAGATCAACAATCTCCCCCTTTGACATGAATCTCAAAAACACTTAACTATGCATAATCATTCTAATATTCTCAAGTATAAAATATGTAAGACTTGGCTTAAATACAAAACTTCAAAATTTTTTAATAACCTATACACCTCAAAATTTGCGACTCCCCTGAGTTAATATGCCTGATTAGTATCCAAAATGTATTTTTTTCTCCATTCTGAATAGGTTTGCCTTTGCTGATATTCTACTCCTCCTTTGTTTATTCTCTCTTTTTTTTCTCCCCCTTTCAATTTTCTTAACCCTTTGAATCTATTTTGTCTCTTTATCTCTTCCTTCATTGTGTATATCTTTATCTTATATTTCTCTCCCCCTTTTTGACACTTATGTCAAATGGGATATACACTGATTGTGTATTTGTCCAAAAATGTTTTGTTGACTTCCATTATTATTTTTAGAGCCACATCCTATTCGTCACATGTGACTTCCAATGATTTGAGTTGGATTGCCAGCTCAATTGCTAGGTGAACTAGTCCATCTAATGTAGAAAGACTAGGATCTTTCTTCAACAAAGTTTTTGCATATCCTAGTTCTTTATGGAGTATTTCCATATGGGGGGTAAGGAAGGCTTGGATATTGGTCAACTTGGCTCTTATATTAGCCTCTTCTACTGTTAACATAGCTATCTGACTCTGTAATTGAAGCAATGTGTGAAAATGCTTCACACTTTGAGTTGGGTTCTGAGGTAGTTGTATACCTAATACATTGATATTTCTCTCCAAAGTCATAATTCTATGTCTTGTGTCTTGAGTGAAGAGTGTGGGATCACATAGTCTAGTGTACAATGAGAATATGTTCTCAAGTACCTTCTTCACTTCCTAAACCTTAGTTGTTAGTGCAACTTGTGTAAGTGCTATCTCACTAGATATCTTCTCATTGACTTTTCCTTGAAACTTTCTTTCAAACCATTCTAGCAGTTTTACAATTGTATCCGAGTCTTCATTATTTACCTTTTCCATAATATATGTCAACTGTTCTAATAGTGGCTTTGTTTTTTCTAGTGTTGGCAAGTTGAAAGCATCTAAGAAGATGTCTTTAATTTCTTGCAAATGCCTGCCTTTGTCTATACTCCTTCTTGAGTATTTCCTAATTTTTCTTCTTCTCTAAGGCTTGTTGCATAATGCCTATATATTATAATGTTATGGTTTCATAATCATACTTAGGTATCACTACCTCTTCATCTAAAGTGATATCTTCATAGTGAATTACCTTAGTAACCTTAGAAGAACTTGAGCCTAGTGCTAAGATCTATAGGGGTACAACTTCAGTGCTTAACTTCTAAAGGAGCTTTGTAGGAGTGCCTAATGTTGGTAATGTTACCAATGCTTGAATGGCTTCCTACTCCTTTTTTTTTGGTGTATCCTTGCTCTGTTTAGATCTACTCTTATCAATCACAATTATTTGAGTTACACCTTGTTCATGTGCTTTAGGTATAGATGCATCTATCTGTCTTGTTTTTTCTTCTGTTGTCTTCTCTTCTTCTGCTTGCCTTTGTTCAACTATATCAACTCTAACAATTGTTTCAACCTTTGTAGATGTGTCTACTAATGTTTGAATTAAAGGTTGATCACTAGTAGCTAAAGGGATGGTAGAAGGTGGTTCTTGTGTATTCATCTTATCCCTTGTGATGTCAACTAGTGCCTTTTGAAGTTCATCTATGCAAACCAATACTAGATTTTCACATAATCTAGCTTGTAGTGTGGATTGGTCAAGAATCTTCTTTAGATCTTCTAAAGTAAAAGGATTAATGGTCTATGCTAAACTATTAGGAACATCCTTAACAGTTCTATTTTCTATAGGTGCATTCATGTTATGTGGAGGGCTCAAGCTTGGCACTTGTGTTTCTTGTAGACTCTATTCTTCCTGCTACTGTTTAGCTGTAGCCATGTCATCTATTTTATTTTGTATCTCCTCCACAGTATTTTCTTTTTCTTTTCCTTCCTCCTTATCATCATCTTCCCCTCCATTGTTTCTACCTTCAAATGGATCTTCCTCTCCTTCTTTGAAATTTGTCAGTCCATAGATCAATTTCCACATTAGCGTGGATTTCTTGACAATATCTTTAATGTTATTTTGAAGAATGTTGAATGCCTTGTATTTTGGTGCAAATCTTCCACCATATTTCTTGTTGGCTTTGGTAATCTGCCCTTTTGTCAATTCTGGCATTACCTTGGCTAATGTAGATTCTTTGATTTTTTTTTCCAGGTTCAAACAAGAATGCCATTTCTACTCAATGATGTCATCTAAACTTTTGGTCATGGTGTTATGTAATTCAAGTGGGCTGTTCTTGAATTTTGACATCATTGCATATACTGATTCTTCAACTAGATTACTTTCCTCTCTAGCAAGTTTATCAAAATCAATATTTTAAAGAGTAGATAGATCTACATTATTCTTGACATTTTTAGAAATGTTCTCAAGATCATATTGTGGTGTATAAATTACCCCTCTAAATTGACTTCTATCTTCTAATTTTATCCTCTCATTATTCGTGTTAGGTTGTGCAATGTATTTCCTTTGTTGTTTCTTCTACAATGGACCTTTTTGTCCTATAGACTTGGCCTTTTCTTTGGCTTTCTTCTTTTCCTTTTGTGTAGTGACTCGTGTGATTGCCCTGGTGGTTGGTGTTGTTGGTTTTTTTGGCTTGGATTGACAACCTTCTTTTCCCTTTTCTTTGCCATAGGTTGTGCCTTGGCTTTTCTCTTCTTTGGTTCTACTTGTACTGGTGGTTCCTCGACTTCTTCTTCCTTGACACCTTCTACCTATTCTTCATCCCTATCTTATCCCATACCTTAGGTTAATGCAAGAGGTTCTTAGGTTTGTTCCCATTCTTCCTCTTCATCCTCATCATCATCATCATCTTCTTCTTCTTCTCTAGCAGCTTCATCAAATTTGGCCTTAAGCTTTTTCATTAGCTTATCTATCTTCTTCAATGTAGAAGCATCGTTTCATTTCATCTCAAATTTGGATTTCATTACTTCATAATTACCAAATATTTTAGCACTTTTATCAATTTCTTCAGCCAAAAGTTTTTTTATTATTACAAATGCTTCATCAACATTGATTTCATAGCCTAGAGGTCTTAACCATCTCACCCTAGGTGTAGCAGCCTATATATATATATATGTATAATCAATATCTACAAGAAAGCATATGTCATTATAATGTTGCTCAACCAAAGAGGTAGGTATCCTAATTATTTTTTTCATAGACTTCTTGAAGTCTTCAAAATAGTTGTTCATGACAGTTTTAAAGTACTCTCCCATTTGCTCAATGTACTCATTGAACTGTACAACTATCGATCTATTTGTCTTCCAACTTATCTTGCCAAAAGATGGGAATGTTTTTTGAACATATAAAAATATACAAATAAGTATTGATCCAAACTAACACTGTGCACTCTTGGTTTTTCTGATTGCTCCAAAATTTTCCATCAACTATTGTAATTGAAGCTCAACAAGATCATATGTATGATCCTTCCCTACAATTTTATAGCCCACATCAACTACAATGCATGTACACTATTTAACTTGGTGGAATAATAAAATTCATGAGAAATTACCCTAATATCAATATCAAGCAGTGGGTTTGTAATGATATCTATAGTCATTCCTCCTTTATTCCATTTGGCTCCAGTGTTCTTCTCTATAACCTCCTAAGAATCACTTTGTAGAGTCTTTGGCCAATCTAGGGTTAGGTATATGATTACCCTATGAACTATTCTATTTAAGATCTTGATTGGTCCTCCTTCTAACCTTAAAGATCCATCATGAATTCTACGTAAAACTATTTTTATCCACTCCATTTTGAACACTGTGAAAAATTCTAGGGCATCCTTAAACCCTTTCTTTCAACAATCTTAAATTCTTCATTCAAAACATCATTCTCATATAGTCTATCATAGGCTTACCTTATTTCCATATCTCCTATACCTCCTATGTTGTAGTTATAGCACTTTCTGACATCTTGGACCATTATGACATTCAGGGGAATCATGGAGGGTGCACCTAATTAGTCTTGTTTGTATGCTATAAATGGGATAGTTTTGAAATTTGGTTGCTTGACCTCGTTACTAAGTAATCAAACATTTAAAAATTCTCTTCCCCTCTATGTTTATTGAACTAGATGCCATTTTTCAAGCTAGGGTTTAACAAATTTTAAACTACATAACTTAGTTATGAAGAATACCGTAGAAAACTGAAGAACTAGAGTGTAATCATTGCTATGATCTTTGTGGATGATTTGAATAGGTTTCTAAATCACCTTCTTCCTCTGCTTGCTCTCACTTGAATTCGTTATGATGAAAAATGAGTGAAAATAAACCTTATACCCTTCAAAACTCTACATTCAATGTTGAATGCTTATACAGCTATAAACTTGGTAGTTATTGATATTACCCTTACTCAACAGCTACTACAAACTCGACAATAACTAGCTTTAACTAGAAGCTCGAAACTAACTAGAATTTTACTCAGGTTTTATAGGAGACTTTCCATACTTGGAAACAACATGAAAATTTGAAGTTTTAACCTTCAACTTTTCTCATCATCTTGCATCTTGATTTATGCTAATTTATTCTATTCAATGCTATGTCCTTTTGGAACTAATGTATGATATAATACTTAAATGTCAGTCCCTCATACTTTTTATTTTCTTAGTTTGGTGAGGTGTGACAACTTGACCTATTAGGTGAAGTGATTCCTCTATTTGATGCACTGCATCCATCTCTCTTTTTCATCTCTCCTCTAATGTGCTTAGCATCTACCTTTCTTTTTTATTTGTCAAACTCAGAATTGGGTGCCTTTGACCTTGTTAGACAATTTTTACTAATGTGACAAGTCTTTAAAAAATTGAAGCATGTAGTTTGACTTAACCATCTATTATAGTTACCACTGAAGTGTGTCCTAATGGAGTTCTCAAGGATATGTCCATATTCTTGACAATAGTGACAAGTTTGTCTTGTGTTGTAATCCCAATTATAAAAGTGTCCATGGCTTCTTTCTATGGCTAACATATTTGGTAACCACATGGATTTGGATCTACATTCAAGTCCATATTTCTAACAATTGTAGTAGTAATCTTCAAATCTTGGTGCATGCATGGTTATGGTTCTACATTCATGTGCCTAATGACCTTGCTTATTGCACTTATGACAGTGAGTCATGTTCTTAGGTTTGATATGCTGTTTTACATTCTTGCTCCTGTACACATTAGCAGTATGTCCTTTCTTACCACAATAATGACAAGTGGGTTTGGAGTTCTTACCTTTGTTATTCCTTTCTTCAACAACTTTGAATGATTCTCCTTCTTTAGTGCTTTTGTAGCCTAGTCCTAATGTATCATTATTGGGTCTAGGGGATTTCAATAATTATTCAAAGTACTTGATGGCTTCATTTGGCTTGTTGAAAATTTCAGCAATCTCTCTTTCTCTTCTTAGGTAATTTTTTACTTGTTCATTCTACAACTTTAGTGTAGTTATTCAACTCATAGTGAGCATTCATCATCTAGCTTAGGATATCCAATTGCATATTGGAGATTTTGGTAAGCTTTGTTGACTTCTCTCCAATCTATTTGCTAGAGTTCTTTTGTCTTCTTCAATCATGGCCTTGTCTTCTATAGCTCTCTTCTTTTGTTCAATTATTTCACATAGCATCATAGCTTGAGATTCTTGTTCTAGCTTGAGGTTTCTGATCTCCTCAACTTGTACTCTATTCTTTTCCATCAGATTTTCAATTGCTGCACTAAATTCATTTGAGTCTCCATTTGCAAATAGCTTGGTGGTGTTGATCTCTTTGTATTGTGTGTCATTGTCTACAATGGCTATCTCTTTCCTTCTCTTTAAGGATTTCCTTAACTCCTCTATGGCCTCATCTAGTGAATGTAGAATGAGCTATATCTCAATTCCTTAGTTCTCAATAATCTTTCCCAGTTTGTAGACTTCCATTTCAAGATCTTTTCTCTAAGCTGCAAAGCTTCTTCTTCTGAGAACTCAACTCTAATATCAATTGTTGGAATTAAAAATGGAAAACATATACTTCTAAGAGGAGGGGGGTGAATCAGAAGTTCAAACTTCAACAATTAAAACTTTTACCATTCATTAGATGCATTCAATATATAAACTAAAATAGCATGTGAATAAAATGCATCTAAAACATGTAATCATACATACACACTTGACACTTGATATGATTACCTAGAAACCCTCCAAATGAGAAGGTAAAACTGGGAGGGGATGACAACCACAAATCTTTACTCCTATAGTAATAAAATGTAGCCAATTAATGTTACAATAGGTTGACCATGAAACATGATCTGCCCTATGAAAGAACTACCCTGTTAAAGGCTTATGAAGACTATTAAGTCTCACCTATTAGAGGATTTTAACACACTGTTAGAAGTGTTCTTGGGTAAAGGACTTTAGAACATTCACTTGGAATGTCACCCTTTTGAAGGATTTGGCTTAGCCTATTAGGACTACTCCACCGAGGAGATTTTAATGAAATCACCTATTTAAATGTCTCAGTATAGATCTTATGAATGGCACTAGATTGCCTGATCAAAAATCAAATCTATACAGTGTCCTTCTCGATTCTCTCTGATTTGATATAACAATGTTGTGTCCTCTATCCCCTATTCTATACTTAACTAATTTTGCAATTCTTTCACACTACTATGTCACCTTGAATGCTCTCTGAACAATTTAGTCATTCACCTCTTGATATCTTCCTTCTATTGCTACTCTCTTAATACAAAATGTTTGGGGTTTCATCTTCCTTATAAAGACTATGGTGGCTTATTAGGGTTAGTTATGAATCTATGAATGAGATTCATCCATTTTTCTGATTAGCTCTTCCTATTTTTTGATTGGTTGCATGTAATTGCATAGGGAATTCAAATAGATTTGTCCTTATCTTTAAAAGATCAAGATCTATCCATAAGTTGACATAAAAATGGTTTACATAGTTTTTTGTGCCATCGCAAACAAATATGTCCAATCTGTGTTACATGGTACTTGAAGTTATTGATGCTCGACACATACTATAAATTTTCTTTTGGCTCGACACCTTAATTGCTTAGCATCAACTATTTTACTCAACACTTGAATCACTCAACATGATCTATCTACTTGGTACTTGAGTGACTTGTCATATGAGTGACTTGGAACATAAGTGACTTGACACTCATTGTAACTTGACATGAATTGAGTAAATGATTTAAGTGTGTTGACACTCGATTGTCAAAACAAATATGAGATCAACAATTCTTTTATTGATTATTTAGATGCAACCTAGGTGAGACCTTTTTAGGATTTTGTTCTCCTTTATAAGGATGATCTCTCTTTGTATAATTCATTCACTTTCTATTATAGCAATCTTTTTTTTGCTCATCAAGAATGTGTCATCTATGGATCTGGCAATTCCTACCTATATAGCCTTTTTCTTTTCTCTTCTATAACAGTTGTTTGCATTTAGGTGATTCTTGCAAGCTATGGGGTTGATCTTTTATCAACTTCAACATGGTATCAAAGCTCTAGATCTTCATGCCCTTGTTCTATTCTTGAGAGATTTGGCATCTATTTTCAGATCTGTGGCTTTCAGAGGATTTTGTCTTGGATTTGGTGGACCTATTTTTGGAGCACTATAAGGCCAAGAGGACATCACCATTGAGCTTAGAACACTTGAAAACCCCCCATTTCCATATAAAATATGCCTAGTTTGGATGATGTTGAAATCAGAGGCAAAAAACAAGTTGTTTTGACTTGGGCATGCAAATCAAGATGATGAATTTGGCCTCCACCATGGCTTTTGAATGATTTCTAGAAGTTTATCATCTTTCATCACCTTTACTACTATACCAAGGATAGGTCTGCAATTTTTTCCAAGGCGTGCTCAATGGCTTTCATTGCCTCTACTACTATGTCACGGATAGGTCTGCATTTTTTTCCAAGGTGTGCTTAATGGAGATCGTAGTTTTTTGTATCTTCAGAAGTGTTTGTACTTTGGCAATCTTTGGAAATTTAGGTGAGGGTGATTTATTTATTGGGCCCTCCAAAATTGGTGAATTTTTTCCATCATTGGGAGGTATGGTCTATTTTTTGGCAGTTTCTTCTCTGACATGGAAATTTGATTTGAGGGTACAGTCTCTACAAATCCACCCCTAGGAAGCTTCCCTATCCAAACAGAGGAATTCAAAGGAAAAGGTATCTGAGTCTACTTCTCCATGCACATCACATGGTGGAAAATGGGACATGAATTGTTTTTAGATATGCTTACATGGCATCTTAAGGGCTTGTTCGCTAATTTTGAAGGTATCCTTATAGACAAATAATGCAAATCATGGTTGAGATTCTTCTTTGTGATTTGGAAGGTAGTCATGGCATTCACGACACTCTAAAATCCACTTTTCTTTTTGAAGTGATTACTTGGAGGGTGTGATGAACTCTAGTTCTCGTTAAACCTCATGCAATGTACTAATGAGTCTTCTTTTTTTTCCATTGATTTTGCACCCTTCTTTTCGATGTTGAATATGGGCTTTCAATGATTCTTGGGCAGTGCAAATTAAGTTTTACACTACCATGTGGCATCAACCTACTCTTCACATGATTTAACCTTGGAAAACACTTATTTTTCCCTCTTGTGTCTAGGTCAATGCCTTGTTCAGTGCACTGTCCTTGTCCTCTATTTTGTTCACCATATTTTGGTGTGTACAATTTCGTTGTCACTACATTTGCTTCCATGTGTTGTTAAGGATCTATGAAGCTCGGATTCAGTGGCTCCTATGTTTTTTTTGGAAATTTCATGCTGATGTGTTTTTTGATGGGAGGTTGGTGCCAATCATATTTCATTAGTATTTTTTGTTTAGGAGACCTCAATTTTTTCCATGTATGTGCTAGAAAAAAGGTGCAATTCTATTTGTTCAGTGGATCCCCATACCTTCAATCAATGTCTATAGGCCTCACCTTTAAAGAGGAGATACTTTTCTTTGTGGGTCAACATGGGACCTGCTATTTTGCATGGATATCCTAGTTCCATGTCACTCGCATATCATCAGACCCTACACATTGACAACTCTTGTTTGTCCCACATGTGTCCTCACCAATCGCACCCTATTTGGTGGGCTTGTAATGATTTTTTCATGCACTCCAATAGTTTGTGAAGTTTTCAAACACATGCAAAAGTTGACATGCATATTTATCACACATGGTGATTATTAATTTGGCCACCATTTTTTAATCTAGCACTCGCCCTTTTCCTGGCTTTATGTTTCTAGTAGTTGGATCATTTTTTCGATAGGGGTAATTTTTTAGGCATTTTATTCCTTCAAAACTATTTGACCATCATATTTAGGCTTATCACTTGCTGACATCAGCACCACATCACCACTTCTTGTCACCTCCTCAACATCTGTTTGGACCCACCTTCATTTTTTTGTTCATATCTCGGGCATATAGACTTCATTTTCTAAGAAGAAGATATTGTTCAAAAGCTAGTTCTGAGTCCATCATAGTGGTACAATTAGTTCTAGTTTTGATGTTGTTTTGATGGCTTTTTTTCTATTAAAGTTTGGAGTTCCTTTTTGCGCTCTGGCAGACATCTCTTGAGCATCCAATCTCCAATTTGGAAATTCTTTATATCATTGGAAAGGTCTTTCTGAGCTCTTTCTAGTGATGTTGGTTGTTTTTCCAAATTCTACTTCAAGAATACTCTATTTGGTCTTTTATAGTTTTGAATTCTAGTAGATATCTTATTTATTTCAAGTCTGGGGATTGATTTATTTACTTTAGATGATTCATCATGACTTGTACTATCTTTTATATTAGTCTTATGTCTCTTCTAGTCTATTTAGACCCCATTTGTATGCATTCTTGGAAATGCACTGAGATAAAGTGCCTATCTAAATCTATATTTTCATTTTAGTTGTTTTCCTTCCTTTGCTTTCCAATTCAAGTAGTGTCATTTAAGGACACTCATGCATATTATTGTATTCTTAGGATTCACCATATCTTGTGCCTTATTGTACATGCACTACTCTAATAAAGTGCCATGGGGAGTTGAACTTTTGCCTTTCTTTGCAATCTTTCTTTGTCCAATGAGTGTCCCTTCCATGACATTAGCCTCATGACATGTCTAAGATTTATCACCTTAGTACACACATATGTACTCCTTTGTGAATCTTGATTGTGGTTTCTTGACATGTAGTTCTTTTGACCCACTTTTCTAGTTTCCTATTACCTCACCCTTGTTTGCATTAGGAGGGGTTCTATTTTTTCTCATGCTTCCTTGGTTCTATTGATCAGATCTTCAAGATTTGGTGTTTCATGCTATTTGTGTGTTCAAGTTTAGTTGTTTTTCTTTTTGTGCCTCCTAATTTGATGGAGATTATAGTCTTCTCTACCTAGTTGGGTTCCCTTTTAGTGGAGGTTCTTTAGATTAGCAGTTACTTTTGATAGAGCTTTGTAGCTTCTACATACTTTAGTGGTGTTCTTCATGATCATCTTTTGTTCCTATCTTCTGAGACATTCCCTAGTTTTGAGGCTTCTTCATTCCTTCACTAGTTTCTTTTAGCATTATTTCTATCTCTTTTTGGAGTAGGGTTTGTCCCATATGGTTTTCTCTATTTCTCCTCTTTTTAAAGATTTGGTTATGCTTGGGTACCTCATCAGGCCTTGTTTGTTGGGACCCAAATCTTCTATCATTAGTTGTTTCTAGGTTTTTAGCTACTCCCTAAGTTTATCTCAAGGGGGGGTGTTAGACTAATTATATATTTCCTAATTAACTCTAGTTGCTTAAGCTAAAATTTAGGCATCTAATAATTAATTATTTTATTAATTGTTTTGATGCAACCTAGGTAAGACCCTTTTAGGGTTTTGATCTCCTTTATAAGGATGATATTTCTTTGTAAAATTTATTCACTTTTTATTATAGCAATCTCTTTTTTCTCACCAAGAATGTCTCATCTATGGATCTGACAATTCTTGCCTCCATAGCCTTTTTCTTCTCTCTTATGTAATAGGTGTTTTCATGTAGGTGATTCTTGGGAGCTGTCGGGTTGATCTTTCATCATCTTCAGCATATCTTTCCATCAATGCTTAAATAGAGACATTGTTAGGAATTGGGATCTTGTTAGCACTTGGATGAGTATCTAATGTTTTGTATTGATGGTAGGTTTTTTCATTTATGATAGTATATTCATGAAAAACACAAATTTTGTATATCACAAGATATTTATTTGATTAGCAAAGTTGGTATGTGACAAGTTATGGTATGAGCTAGATTTGTGTAGTAGAATGAGTCTAGACATCATGCCTATGTTTGTTGGGTTTTATGAGTTAGTTCTAGATGAGTTAAAGTTTCTTTGGTGAAGACTGGTAGTAGACTAGTATACAAGGAGTAATGACAGAGTTGGTAGTTTTTTTTTTTTGTATCTTATTGGCAAGCTAGAATTAATCTCAATGAACTTGGGATGTGATAGAAGACTTGTTTGTGCATCTATGTTCAATATTTAGAAGCATTTGGACTATTCTGGAAAGATCACTATTGTGAAATGTGTGGTATATTTTACTAGTAGAGTATTGAGGAAGAGTTTATTTTATCATTATAGAATGTGATAATAATAGTGTAATGCATGTCTTTAACATAAATTAAAAAACCATCTCATTAGTAGTCAAAATCCATCTCATTCGTTCTACAACTTTCATTCTGCAACTTTTCTGCCCATTTTCTTTTTGAATTTTGAATGATGGAGGGCCCTAAACCTTCAGATCTGCCACCATGCTCAGACCTACAACTAGTGCTTGCGGTGTGTAGAGATGTAGACAAGTTGATTAGCAGTGGGTCCATTGATGTAGATGGGTCAGGTAATGTCAAATCAGCTTTGGAGGAAGGACGAATGAGAGAGGACATCCCTGAGTTGGGGGGAGGAAGTTCTGCTTGCTATCAGTAGGGGGATGCCCAAAAGTTGGATGTGGGTTCTCTGTCAGGATGGAAGAGTGCGCTCGTGGGTACCAAGATGTCCAACACCAATACAGAGAATCCCAAGGTTACTCATGGATAAGATGGTCTTGTGATTGCACTCCCTGATAGTATGATGGATAATGTGACTTCTGGCCTCAAACTTTTTGTTGTTGGTAAATTTGTTTCTTTTTTCCCTTCTATCGAGATGGTAAGGAAATGGGTGGACCATAAGTGGAAGGTTAAAGGAACTGTAAGTGTTTTTGCCATGCCAAGTGGTATTTTTTGTTTCAAATTTACTATGGAAGAAGATCTCAATGTGGTTCTTTCTGGGACTTGGTATTTTGGGAAGCATTGTCTAGCCCTGACTAGATGGCATCCAGGCTTTGATGCTAGTTTGGAGCTAAAAAAACTTGCCCCAGTATGGGTAAGATTGCCTGGCCTCCCTCTGGAATTTTGGGATGAAAGGATATTAAGATGGGTGGGGAACTATGTTGGTCATTTTGTTACTCCTGACAAAGTGACAATGCAAAAATCGAGACTTGTTTATGCTAGATTCTGTGTGAATGCAGTGCTGAACAGAACACTACCTACTATGGTCACTTTAAAAACTAAATGGGGTGAGAGAGTTCAACCCATAGAATATGAGAATGCAGGCTTGTTTTGCCAAAAATGTGGACAATTTGGTCACCTTATCGTGGATTGTAAAGCTAAAATGCAAAAAGATAAACAAAAGGAGAGCTCTCAAGGGATAGTTATGGAGACCATTGGGGAACCTTCAGTTCTAACTGAGAAGACAATAACGAAACCTTCTATGACCTCCATGCAGGATAACTATTCAATTCCTAGGGAAAAGGATACTAAGGAAGATGAGAAGGAACCAGAGGAATACCCTTTCAAAAGAGATTTGGAGGATCTTCTGGGCTCACCTTTGGCGAGGACTTCGGCGAAGGAGTTTCTGGAAGATGGAGAAATAGAAGGAACCAACACTCTACAAGATTTGACAACAATCCTGATTGGGGGGAGCAAGCTTGAAACCCCTTCCAAGGAGAAAGGGGTAACCCCCTCTATTATGGGCTCCTCAAAAACATGGGGCAAGGGGGGGGGGGACCATAAGCCTAAGGAAGGTGATCTAAGGGAGTTAGTTTGCACCCTTGTGAGGATGGTCAAGGCCTCACAGGCTGAGATAGTGGTGAGAGTAATGGAAAGCATTGATAATATGGATAAGGAGATGAGCCCCTCTTTGCCTCAGGAGGAGGATAATAGTGAATGGGAAGTGCAAAAGAAGAAGAGAAGGGGGGGAGAAAACCAGATATTGGAGTATCAGGAACAACAGGAAGACCATCAAGTAGAGTTCCCAAGACAAAGCAAACTGCTAGAGATGTAGCCAATAGTAAACAACTTACACTAGAGACAGTAACAAAAGGTAAGAAATGAAACTCCTTTCATGGAATATAAGGGGATAGAATAATCCCCAGAAGCAGTATGCTCTTAAGCAATTAATATCTCAGGAAAAAATAGACTGTGTGTTAATTCAAGAGACAAAAATGTCTAGCTCAAATTTGGATAAAATTGCTACCTATATCTAGCCAGGGGCGGGGTATTTACATAGGGATTTAGATGGAGCATCGGGGGGAATCGCTACCATGTGGAGTCTAAACTCATTGAAGGGCTATGAGATCTAGAAGGAAAAAAACTTTATAATTACTCATTTCTAATCGAATAGCCACAGTTGGAAACTGATTAATATCTATGCACCTTATAGCAGATTAGGAAGGAAGGAAATGTATGAAAATTTGATAAGGATATCTAAAACTATGTTGGAAGAGAAATGGATGTGTATGGGTGATTTCAATACTCCTCTTTACCATTCAGAGAAGAGGGGAGGCAACAGAGAATGCCAGGAGAGCTTGCAAGACCTAAGTGAATTTATGAGGAAGTTGGACTTCATGGATGTGGAGCTGAGGGGTAACCCATACACCTAGACTAATAATAGGAAATATGAGGATCTCATTCATGTTAGGCCGGATAGATTATTACTATCAGGGAATTGGAATAGCATGGGTAACTCCCACTTGGAGAATCTCAATAGAATGGTGTCTGACCACTCACCCATTTTATTCCATTGGGAGGATGGTTTTAAGGGGGGAAAGAAACCTTTCATATATGAAATAATGTGGGAGTCACATCCAAAATTCAAAGATAAGATTTAGGAGTGGTGGAATATAAGAATAGAAGGTACTGCAATGTACAAACTTACCCAGAAACTTGATAATATTTGAAGAAATGTCAGAGCATGGGCTAAAAGTTTATTTGGGGACCTTTTTAAAAGTAAAGGAGAAGTAGAGGAAAAGCTAAAAAAACTCCAAGGGGTTATTGCAGAAGGGAATAACTTAGAGGAGAATATTTAGGAAGAGGAGAAACTTAGAAGAAGGTGGAAAGAGATTCTCCAAAACAAGGAAATTTTTTGGAAACAAAGATCTAGAATTCAATGGCTGAAGGAAGGGGACAAAAATACCACTTTTTTTCATAGATCTGCTTCTAACCACAAAAGAAGAAACATTATCTCAAAACTAAACGAAGAAGGGGGAAGGGTGTTGAAAGAGCGGGAGGAAATGGGGAAACTTGTGGTAGACCACTTTAGTAAGGCACTTAAGAAAGATAACTTCACTGGGAACTAGGTGATTAGGAGACGTCTGATTAATTCAATCCCAAGGAGTATAAGAGAAGAGGAAAATGATCTGATCCTTGGTAAGATCACGGAAGAGGAAGTGAAAAAGGTAGTGTTCTCAATGAAAGCTTTCAAGGCCCCAGGCCCCGATGGTTTCCCACCTGCTTTCTTTTAGCATTTTTGGGAGGTGATCAAATCAGAGGTAATTTGGGCGACTAGGGATTTTTTTAGAACAAGAAACTACTACGAAGCATAAATAAGACCTTTATTGCCCTTGTTCCAAAAAATTCTAATCCTCTGAATTTGAATGATTTTAGACCTATAAGTCTATGTAATACTATCTACAAGGTCTTTGCCAAGGTTTTAGTGAATAGATTAAAGCCTCTCTTGGAAAAATTTATTGGTAGTCCTTAGAAGGGGTTTGTGCCAGGAAGGTAGATCCTTAATGCGGCTATTACAACCCATGAGGTTATCCATTCAATGGAAAAGAGCAGGCAACTAGGAATGGCATTCAAGTTGGATATTTCCAAAGCTTATGATAAGGTCAATTGGGGCTTCCTTCAAGATGTACTAGAAAGAATTGGATTTAACAATAGGATTATAAACCTAATCATGTTGATGGTGAGCTCAGTGCAGTAATCTGTCCTACTAAATGGGTCCCCATGGGGTAACATAATGGCAGGAAAAGGCTTAAGACAGGGTGACCCACTCTCACCTTACCTGTTTATCATGGTAGCTGAAGTCTTGGGAAGGTCATTCTATAAATTAGCAGATTTGGGCTCCATCAAAGGTGTTAAACTAGTGACTAATGCTAAAGATGAGGTTATACAACAATTTTTGAAAGATACCTTCCTATTTGGGGAATCCTCAATCATGGAGGCTGAAGCCTGGAAAATGATTTTACATAATTATGAAGAAAGCTCAGGGCAACGAGTGAACTACCATAAAAGCAAGATTTATTTCTTTAACACTGATTCTTCACTTCAAAGAAGGATTAGGAAAATCTTGGATTGCCAATCTACTTGCCTCCCAGACACTTATTTAGGCCTCCCCCTCACTACCAAGGAGGTTTCTAATGAATTTTGGAATACAATAGTGGAGAGAATAAAAAAGAAGCTTGCAGGGTGGAAAGGGAAGATATTAAGAAATGCCGAAAAACTACAACTAATTGCTACTGCTCTTCAAGGAATCCCTATTTATTTCTTATCCATATTTAAGATTAATCTAAATATGGCTGAGAAAATTGAGATAATTCAAAGGAATTTCCTATGGTCAGGTATTGAAGAGAAAAATAAATTGAATTTGGTCAACTGGGAGGAGGTGTGTAAACCAAAAGCCAAGGGGGGGCTTGGGATTAGAAGAATGAAAGACCTTAATAAAGCTCTTCTCACAAAAATTGGATGGAGATTGGCAGAAGGAAACATGAGATGGGGAAATATTATGAAAGCTAAATATTTGTCTAATACCTCCTTTTGATGGAACCTATATAATAATGACCTCCTGGGAGGTTCAAAGATCTAGCAGAACATTGTTAGAAATAGAGGGCTGCTAAGAGAAGGATTGAGGTGGATTGTGGGCAATGGCTTCAATATAAGGTTTTTGGAAGACAGGTGGACGGATGGGAAACCGCTAGCCTTGAGTAAATATAGTGGTTTAATGGAACTCCTTAAGGAGGACATAGGGATTAAAGTGGGAAACTACATTGATCAGGGGAGGAGATGGAAGAAGCTATATAAGGAGGACTATCCACATGAGATAGTTATTATCATTAAGGAACTGGAAGAAATAATAAAGGAACAGAGACTCCCATTATTGCCACAGAAGGATATTATGGCTTGGGATTTAACTCCAAATGGGAACTTCACTGTCAAATTTTCTTATACCTTAATTTTCAATAAGGAACTATGCCCAACTACGTGGAGCAAGGTATGGATCAGTAACCTTATACCTAAGATTAATTTCTTTTGGTGGACAGTTCAACATGGAAATTTTTTAACAATTGATAATTTGAAAAAAAGGGGATTCTACATAACAAACCGTTGCTACCTTTGTGAACAAAAGGAAGAAAGTATTTACCACCTTTTCATTGAATGCCAGTTTGCGGTTCACATCTGGACTAAGGTTTGTAAAAGATTGGGGGTGGCTTGGGTCATGAAAGATAACTTGGGATAGTTTGTGGACAATTGGGATTTCCCATTCCATCATCCAAGACTAATCCTTTTATGAAAGATTATCCCACCATATGTATGCTGACACATATGGAAAGAAAGGAATAACAAGATATTCAGGGAGGAAAAAAGGATGGTTGAAGTGGTTTTTGGAGTGATGAACAAATTGTTGAAGGAAAATCTAAGGGTAGCTAAATACAAGATGCCAATGGAGGAACCCAGAAGACTTGAAGGCATTGTGGCTGAGAATTGGGGTTGTCAAGAGGATTTCTTCCTTTTTGATAAATTTTCTAGGACGAGGAGACAACAGACAATATGGAGACCACCCACCATCACACAGTATAAACTGAATTTTGACGGAGCTGCAAAAGGAGGATAGGGAGTGGCTAGAGGTGTGCTAAGAGACAAGAATGGTGATGTGCTATTGGTTTATGTAAGCCAGGTGGGGATTGGTAGCAATAATGTGGTAGAAGCTACAACATTATTATGAGGTCTTCAACTCTCTAGGGAAAGAAACATTTCAGAGTTAACTATAGAAGGGAACTCTAAACTAGTGATCGATTGGGTAAAGTGGGAGGAAAAATTGGGATGGAAGATTAGAAATATCATCCTCGATATTAAAAATATATTGGAGGAAATGAGAATGGTCCACCTACAACATATCTAATGGGAGGGTAATCAAGTGGCAGACGCTACGGCTGCCATGGGATTTAATGTTAGGGCAATCACGTGCTGGGAAAATTTAGTTGATATCAATGAAAATATAAGGATGTTGATATCCAACGAAAAAGGTAGCAAAATTCAAAATGGTGATCACTAAATTTAAAAGTAAGGCCAAATTTGGCAAGATGGAGAACTTTTTTGCTAAATTAAACTTTAGCATTTTGGAAATAAGAGACGGACATGGCCATACAAATCACAAGTGGAGTAATTATGAATTAAGGAAATTGTCTTTTCATAATTATGAAAACTCGTTGCAAGCTTTAAATCACTCTCCAAAAGGAAGTAAAATAGATATTATGGATTGGGATGTCAAAAATCAACGGGGAGAGAAAATTAAGTTTTTTAATACCCATGAATCTCATAATAAGATGTAATGGGATTTTGGAGCACATCATACATGGGTCTGTAATTTTAATCCCTATTTCCTCAAAGGATTTAAGCAAGAGAGTAGCCACAAAGAATTTGAAAGTGTTAAAGTTCTGATGCTTATTTATGATGAAGAGAGGCCAGATAGTGGAGGAATTGAAATGGGAGGTGATCTGAATCGGTTGGAACCAACAAGATTTGAGAACTTCAAGGATAGGATGGCGACCTGGTATCTTCTGCAAGAAGAGGGTTTTTTTCCCTACATGATGTCCATGGCTGGGTATGATGAAAATTGTGCATTATAATTTGTGAATAATTGGAGCGATAGGAAGGTTAAAATCAACGGCATTACTTTTCAAGTCATGGACGAGGTAATTTCCATGGCAACAGGACTCACAGTGAAGGGCAAAAAATGGAAGAAAGTCACTAGAGTGTCGAATGAGGCTAGCATGAATAACTTCTTTGCGAAGAATGAGGAGCTAATTCGCTACAGAGGAGGGTTTAAAAGGGATAAGTTACCTCAGCCCTAGGATGATGTGTGTCTATTCCTAATGAAGTATCTCACTCTAGAAGGCAAGTTTGGAGTGTGCTATTATTATCATTTTTGTTTGTTGAATCACTTTAGAAATAGGGATTTCATTTCCATTCAATTTTTCTTTCTACATTCGCTTGAGGATATGATTAATGATATAAGGGGAAAAAACAGTAAAGGCCTAAACTTCACAATTATTCATCAGGGGTTAATTTTTCATTTGTTTCAGTTCCACTTAGCTTTGTGTCCCCCCAGAGAGGTTGTAGTGGAAAACCCCTGCCATAGTCTGAGTTCTCCCCTGAGCAACAATACGGGGACAAAAATCTATACTCCTAGGCCATCTCCTAGCAAGGATACTAAGAAAAAGGAAAAACCTGACATAGCCCTAGAACAAAAGGGAAACAAGAAAATTAAAGTTGATAAGGTGGTTGAGGTTGTTGGAGAGGATTCTGGTGAGGATATTGGGGGAAAAGAAAGAAGAAGGTCTAGTAGGTTAGTCCAGTCCCAGGCTAGGGTTAAGCAGAAGTCCATCAGATACCCTATTGAGGAAGTTGAAGAAGATAGCTCAGGAAATAATACTGATAGAAGGGAGGAGAAAAATATTTCCAACTCCAAAAAAGATGAAGATAATGAGGAGGGGGAAAAAGTTTCAATTCTGGGAACATTTTGATAAATGATACTCAAACTCAAGTGTCAGACGGTAAAGAAAGGAATATTAAGACAACCCATGTTTCAGCCAGCTTCTCACTTAAACCTATTAGTTTTTGTAATGAGATGAGAAAAAAGGATAATTCCCCAATTACCATTTCTTCCCCTGTTAAGGAAAATTTGAAGATCTCCTCTAACCCACGAGTGCTGTAGGATAAACCATAGGGACAGAAAATGAAGGAGGTTGTTGCAAAGAAGGTTGAGGAGCATAAAGAGGAGACTGAGGTGATGGAGGAGCATTACATGAACCTGGAGGAAAGGGTCAAAGCTTTGGAGGAAGGGTTTTTCATCTTCTCCAAGTGTTAAGATAATGGGTGTTGCACACATTGCATAATATTGTTATTTTATTATTTTATTTTTTATTATGTAATGTTGTACCTAGATGGACGTGCAACATGTAAAGATTCTCATAGAATATTTTTGATGAGTTGTATTGTAACATTGTAAAAATATTTCATGTAATTATTTAATATTGGGAAAAAGAATTAAATGCCCAATATTAAATGTGGGGTCAGTGGGTTAGGTAGCACATGGTTTATGTAATACCACTTGGTGGTTTTGTGGGACTTGCTACTATATAATTAGCCACAAGGGTAGTTGTTGTATATAGAGTGACAAGGAGAAGAAAAAAGGCAAGAGTTGAGCAGGACAAAGCTTGACAGGTTAGCCAAGGGAGCATTTGTGAAGGTTGAAAGCATGGCATGGGATGTGTGGATTCATGATTGTTCACATAGTTTGCTCGATTGTGGCTATGGCCATGAAGGCTTCCATGGTTGTATGGCCATGGTATTTTTGCTGAATAATGCATGGTGATGGATGCTTTTGGAGGCTGGGTTTTTTCCCTCAATGAGAGTTTTCCCAGGGTATATCTTGTGTCACATTTTGTGGGTATGTTGTCTATTCTCTTGCATGTGGATTTTAATTCCGTGTTTATTTCAGATTTATTATGGGTTATGTGGAAACGGTTATATTCTTTGTTGCCAAGTTTCCTAACAAGTGGTATCAGAGCTATGGTTTTATTATTGTAACCCTAGATTGAATCCATGGGAATGCATGAGAGGATAAAAGAAAAGGGCAAGATATATGAATGATTTATTGCAGATCTAAGGGTTTTGGGTTTGCTGTTATGATGGGATGTTAAAAGATTTGGGCATGTGAAATTGTTGGACAAAAGAGTTTTTCGGATGTTTCATTTAAATGAGGGTTTTGGGGGGTAGCTTGCAGAAATGACCTCCTGGGTAAAAACAGACCTCACCATTGGATCCGGGTCAACATTTCCATAAATTTTGATATATATTATGCCCTACTTTGGCCATGTTCAGAGGAAATGAAAGAGTTTTTTGGTTTCAGCCCATGATGGCCCTCAAATTTAATCTTGTCAAAATTTTCGTCACTGAAAAAATAAAAATAAATGAAAAATCGTACTGAAAATGGTAAAAAGATTATCTTAGTAAAATGGCCATAACTTTCTCTCAGAATATCAGATTTTAGAGTTCTTATAGGCGTTGGAAAGATAATTCAGAGCACTACAAGATGGTGTAGGTTTGGTTCTATAATTTTGAAATTGTGTCAGGTTTTAAGAGCCTTAAAGTCAGATGTTATTTATTTTGAGCACAGATTAGGGCATAACTTGGGCATACGGAGTCGGATTTTGGACTTCGAGTAGTCAATGGAAAGCTCTTGGAGAGCTCTACACATTGGTTCAGATTTGGTGTAGGTTTGGCATGATTTATTTATTGATATATTTATCTGAATAGTTTATGGTATCTATTTTGACTATGGTAACATTGTGAGTTTATGGCATTGGTGATTTAAGATTTGATGTCATTGTATACTCAGTTCATATTTCAGATTGGTCTCATGATGATATAGTTATCAGTTTTTAGTTTGGATATGCATGATGACTTGTTGGGTCTACAAGTTGTGTAGTGTTGTAAGCGGTCTATACTTACAGGTTGCATTTATAGCTTGGTTATGGGTTGTCTTTGCCCGTTGATCTTTCATTATTGATGCATATTCAAATTGGTGGCTTGGATTTGAGTTGTCTATGCCCTAAGTCACATGATTTTATCTTCATGTAGAAGGGATGAGATGTTGTTACCAGGTACAATCATGGTGGAGGATTGTGGTTGACTATTTTATGCTGACAGGTTGGACATATTGAGAGCCAGATGCTTGGTTCATGGATGTGATCATGGTGTCATGGATTTTGGCACGACATGATTGGTTATACAGGTACATCCTTGATGTTCACTAGCTTGGATTTTCTAATTTAGTTATGGTGGTATATCTTCTTGGTTGAGGATCATGCTTATTTGGTTTTCTTTTGAGGAGCCCATGATGTGCACTTTGAGTTCTTTGATGGTTTAATGCCTTGGTTGATTCTCATGGTTAGAGGATGGATTTTTTTTTTTCATCATTATGTCATGGATAGCTTGGATACATAGTTTAGTGGGAGCTTGTGACAGTGATGGGGTGATAGTGCAGGATTAGTTCTTGGTTTAGTTTGGATCTTCATATAGGAGATGGATTTTATGATGCCATAGGTGACTTGGTACCACAATTGAGTGGGAGTTGTTGGCATTGATATATTTATTGAGTGTTTGCAGATGTTGGAGGTTTGTCTTAGATCCTGTTGCTACAGAAGCATCTTTGACATTTGCATGGTGCACTTGTTATCTTCATGGTGTGTGAAGATGGTTAGATCTTGAGGACTCATGGAATTCTTGGTTATCTTCATGGTGCATGGAGATGGTTCTTCTTGGTATGTGGAGATGGTTTTCTTCATGGTGTGTGGAGATGGTTGCATCTTGAGGACTCACAGGGTTCTTGGCAAAGGTGTGGTTTATGCTTTTATTAGCATGTTATCCTTGGTATGAGGATGGTTTCATTATTATGTCATGGTATACTCTTGATACACGTTTAGACTTGTGACATGTTATGGTATGTTCATATGGAGCATGTTATCTCTTTAGTTGAGATGGTAAGATCATGTTGTCATGTTTATATTCCTGAGGCCATAGTTGGAACTTTGACATTGATCTTGGTTTAGTTTCTTGGTATTGAGTACACTGATCATAAGCTGGATACTTCATGATATTGCTATGTTGCATTTGGAGTTGGCATGGGTTGATTGGTTACAGGTGCTCATGGATACTTAGAGACGGTGGTGACACTAATTTCTCTTGAATTAGAGAAGTATTTATTGGGACGGTTGATGGTTTCAGCAGAAAGTCCGAGGGGCAGTCACCTGATATGGACTTGAGAGGAGATTGTTCTTAGATGAGTCTTAGTTGGGGACTTGGGTATCTTGATGAGAATTCTCATTCCCCACTCTTGGTCTACTCGATGGTTTGCTACTTGAGAGGTATAGCCCATTGTTTCTCTCAGTTGCATTATATTTATGCTTATCTTTCATGGATATGGATCTTGAGCTATGGTACATGAGTTAGTTCTGGAGGGTTCATTTGAGAGATGGTTAAGCATTGGTTATCTCCATGTACATATCTTGTTATGCTGGTTGAGTTTGGGAGATGGTTTTATATTAGGCATTTTCCTTGGATTAGGAATGGTTATTCCTTGATTTAGGAATGGTTTATTGAGTTTGATCTTCTTGTGAGAGGCTTACATCCATGATTAGTTATATGGTATGGTTTGGGTGTTGTTGAGGCTTCTTGTTGGGGTTTTATGGAGGAGATCATACTTGCATAGTTTACATCTAGAGGTGTGTGTAGAAGGACATGATACAGGTTATGATTTGCATGGTTTCTCTGGTCTTGGTTATCTTCCTGGATGTTAAGTCTTGCTTACATTGGATTTGAGATTGGTTAGAGATTGTGATCACTGGTTTGTGCTCATGTAAGTCATGTGAGAGATGACATGGTTATTTCTTTCTCTTTCCTCTGTTGGTTGTGGAGAACTTGGGAGAACATTGAAGATTTGTTATGAGAGTTGTTCTTGCAGGATATCAGTTTATGTATTGTGGATGTCCTTGATACTGCATGGATTCACTTCTTTTAGATATGTTGAGTGGATTGGTTATAGATTTGACATTATCTTTTGCAGTGGGAACTTCTTGATGTATATGTGGCAGGTATTGCTCTTGAGGCTTGCGATTGTAGGTTGCAGATTGGATATGTCGGTGATATGAGATTCACTTGTTATACCTTTTGAGGTATGGATAGTTGGATGGGTTAGTCACTTTCTGTGGGTGCTATTTCAGCTATAGATATTTTGACAACTACGGATACATGTGATTACCTTTGGATCAAGTTTTTTGTGCTTGGAATTTTAGTTGGTACAGGATTTTATGATCTAATGTGACAAGTTGGGTGGTTTTCTCTTTGGATGGCTTCTATGTATGTCCAGTGGAAGTGGCATAATAGGAGGTGAGATCATTCATGTTCGAGATGCTAGATACTTTGATTTTGTTGCGGGTACCAAGATGGAGCACTTGGTTTATTTTGATCCATGATGGTGGATGTGTTGGGAGAGATTGTTCCCTTGTTCATTTGTGTGGCTATGGATTGACCCTATGCAATGTATACAAGTGGGAGATTGTTGAGATAATGGGTGTTGCACACATTGCATAATATTGTTATTTTATTATTTTATTTTTTATTATGTAATGTTGTACCTAGATGGATGTGCAACATGTAAAGATTTCCATGGAATATTCTTGATGAGTTGTATTGTAACATTGTGAAAATATTTCATGTAATTATTTAATATTGGGGAAAAGAATTAAATGCCCAATATTAAATGTGGGATCAGTGGGTTAGGTAGCACATTGTTTTAGCACATGGTTTATGTAATACCACTTGGTGGTTTTGTGGGACTTGCTACTATATAAGCAGCCACAAGGGTAGTTTTTGTATAGAGAGTGACAAGGAGAAGACAAAAGGCAA
Source organism: Cupressus sempervirens (assembly GCA_028749045.1). Classification (NCBI taxonomy): domain Eukaryota; kingdom Viridiplantae; phylum Streptophyta; class Pinopsida; order Cupressales; family Cupressaceae; genus Cupressus; species Cupressus sempervirens. The sequence continues at coordinate 536,189,359 of CM053789.1, forward strand.
GAGTCGAGCGGGACAAGGCTTGACAGGTTAGCCAAGGGAGCATTTGTGAAGGTTGAAAGCATGGCATGGGATGTGTGGATTCATGCTTGTTCACATAGTTTTCTCGGTTGTGGCTATGGCCATGAAGGCTTCCATGGTTGTATGGAAATGGTATTTTTTCTGAATAATACATGGTGATGGATGCTTTTGGAGGCTAGGTTTTTTTCCCTCAATGAGGGTTTTCCCAGGGTATATCTTGTGTCACATTTTGTGGGTATGTTGTCTATTCTCTTGCATGTGGATTTTAATTCCATGTTTATTTAAAATTTATTATGGGGTATGTGGAAACGGTTATATTCTTTGTTGCCAAGTTTCCTAACACCAAGATTGGACTTAAAGTTACTCATGCAGCTACCACTGCACTCCAATTGTTGGCACAGGAGAAGAAGCTGGTTTGGACATGGAGGACAACAAATTACTCTTCAAGTTTCTTGTCAATAACTAGGCCCAAATTCTACTTCATGCAAGGGGAAAAGGGAAAAAAGAAATATAAGTCTTTTTTAGTTCTGTTCAGTTATGGAGATCTAAGGATCCAAAGACTTTATACACTTTTATGGTAGTTATGGTTTTGTTGGTTATCAGCTATATTTAAGTTTTTGTTAGGCTTGGGTACCTTTTAGGACTATGTGGTTAGTAGCTAGGTTGTTTGCTTTTTGGTTCTAGCTTTTTGGTTTATGGTTTAAGTCTCGGCCTGCTGGTACTCCTATTCTATTTGTCTATTTTTGTTACTGGCTGGTAATGTGTTGGTTACCAGCCTTTTGACTATTAAGGGTTGACTCCCTTGTTTTTGGTCACTTTTAATTTCAAAAATAGTGTAATGCATGAAAACTATATTATAATATTTTTAATGATGCTTGTGAAGGCATGTATGCCTTAGCATGGATCTATGTAATTAAATGTACATTGAGAAAGCCTTAACAAGCCAGCCTAATTAATTAATTAATTGTAAGGGGTATAAAGGGAAGTTAATTTCCTTGAATGGATATATGCATTCAATGGAAATAATGTGTGGATGTGAACTTCATGTTGGATGATCATAGCATAGTAGTGACGATGTTGGATGATTGAGTTGAGCCACAAAGGAATTTTTTTGGCAAGTATGTTGTAGATTAGTTAGTTCATGTAATTAGTTATGTATCCTGAAATATTGTATTTCACTTTGTTGGAACATTTAGGTAGTGGATCTACTTGTTTCCTATCAACCTTTAACATGGTTTGAATTTTATAACAAGGGTTCAAGGTCTCCTAATGGGGATTTGTTCTCTAAGAAGGACTATTGTACTAAATTCTTTGTATTTTGATTCCTAGGAGGGTCACATCTTTTCACAAGGAACTTATATATCAGTACACAATTGTGTGTGTACCATCCCACCAAGGTTTTCCCTTTGATTAAGGGTTTCCATAGTCAAAAAATCATTATGCTATGGTGTATGGTTTCATATTGTTGTGGATCATTATTTTAATTGTTGGAAATATAATTTAAAAGTATCTAGAACAACTGTTTCACCCACCTACCAGTTATGTGTGGAATTTGCCTCTTAACAATTCTTGTTAGAATAGTTAGGATTATTGTTGCACCAAAAGATTGACCTAACAATGACTGATAAAACTAATAGTCATATAGAACCATAGAAGACATGTTATAAACCCCACAAGGGATATTGACCCACTGTCAACACCTCTCGTCCGACCGTCACTTTCCTTGACCTTTATGGATTCAAATTTGTGGCCAAGCTCTAATACCACTTGTTATAATGGTCAATGTTGTTGTTGAACTAAAAGATCAATCTAATAATGATTGGTACAACCAATAGTCTTGTAGAACCACAAGAGGCAGTTAAGCTATGTTACACAAAAGAAGTTTTTTGGCAAAGCATGTACCACTTTTATATAAATAAGAACTTTTTCATTACTATAATTTCTCATGAAATCTAAGGCTTGTGTAGTTATAGACATATTTGGTGAAATTTAATGAATCTTCCACCACATGCTTTACCTAACTTAGTTGTCCTATGTCCTTAAGGAGAAGGTCAAGGTAGTGGCTAACACAAGTACTCCAAAACAATGTAGAATATCCCACCTCTAGTAATCAACCAACTACTATATGTGAAAATACATTGCTCGTCACTATCTAGATGGAATTTTTACTACCAACAAGTTACACAAAGTCATAGCACTTTTTATTTCACTAGAGGCATTAATCAAATTCAATAGGATACAAATTTTCCATGAAATCCCTAAAAAGTTGAGTGTCCTATCCTTCCATCCATCCACTACCAATTAAAATATTGTAACTTTTCATGGTTCAAATTTGTTATCTCTCTACTATCTTGTATATGTTTATTCATAAAGACTTAGGGCCTTTGTAACACCCCACCAAAGGATCCAAGAGAACTAACCTAAAGTTTTACTAAGTTTTCCAAATATTTTTTTCTTTTTTTTAAAGAATAACATATAACATGTACAACAGTCATAAAGTAGTGGAAGCAATAATATAAATTCATGTAATAAGCAAGCCTAATAGATTACATTCCTTAAGGATCCCAAGACATTGAGTCACATTCAAATTTAAATAATACTAAGTCCAATAAATAACACATCCACATGAAAGAATAACTATGAGCTCAATCCATTTAAATAATATACATTTGTTCCAAATGCCACTTGGCATTAATTCAAAATGCACAACTATCCACTGTACATATCACAGGGTATGAAAGACTGAAAGAATATACATTTATAAAATAGATTACATCATCCCTTTTGAATACATGAAACAAGATACAATACAATAAGTAAAATCATCCATCATAATACACAAACATAGAACAAAAAGAAATGCAAAACAAGGAACTTCAGCCATGACATCAATGGATAGATCTCAATGGTAGAAGTAAAAAAGCACTACCACCTAACCTCATGGTAACCCAAAAAGGTCCACTCCCACCACGTTGAGGAGATAGTCTCAAGTCCCAAATGGGATTTCAATCCCAAAAATCAAAAGTAATATCTAGGTTGAGGAAAATCCTAAAAGTAATCTTACTCAAAGGTTCCAAGATAAATCAACATCTAAACCCAGAGGCAAACAAAGACACATAGGAAATCTATGTTGCTAATGGGCAAGTGTCATGACATGAACCAAATCTAAGGTTACCTAGCTAGTCTTTTAATCCTTCCCCCCCCCCCCCCTAGTGACTCTATGTGGCACTAGTATCCTTTTGTACTAACAAGGCATACTAACGATGCATGGTTGCAACCAATCATCATCTCTACTCCCATCCTAGTCTATAGTAGCACTTGAGGCATGGGCAAGGAAAGACAAGCCTCTTGTTAGGTTCATTTTACTCTCATTTAATGTAGTATTTTTACTTATTAACTACTTACAATGTTAATTGCAACATATTTCCACAATCCATGATATTCTGTATAAGAGCTTCTGGGTGAGATTGTGTATGATTTTTTAGCATCAACATTTCGGATCATATTATCATATTTTAAGTAAATTAAATTTTAATAAATTAATTATAATACAATTTAAAAAATTTAAAAAATTTATTTATTTTTAAATCAAATATAAAAAATGTATTTTTTAAAAGGCTCGTTGGCCTTTGGCAATAGTACCACCTATCGCATGCTACCTTTAATGGTTGTGGTTAGGGAGGTTGGGGTGTGGGGATTAATGGCCCCATCCCCACCTTAATGATATATATATATATATATATATATATATATATATATATATATATATATATTCATGAAAATACTCCAATAGAGAAAATTTGATGAACCAGTCAAATTTATATTCTAAAATTTTGATTTTTTTTCAAAAACCCTTCCTAGTTAAATTACAACTTTTTTAAATCTACAAAATGAGGGTTTTACTAATTTTCAATCCTCACATACAAATATAAATTCAATATGAATAACATCAATTCATAATGAAAGATTGCAAAGATTCATCACAAGTGAAATTTGGAAAAACAGATTAACAAACATGATGTAGATAGGAAAATTGAATAACATAACTTATTATGTGAATAAAGCACAAGATTCTACCTAAATTTGATGCTAATACGCAACCACATGAAGATTGTGAAAGAATTCCCTTTTCTCTCAAAACGTTCTCTCTGAAAAATCCCTTCTATGAAATGAACTCTCAATCTTTGATATGGAGTTCTCCCCTAAATTTGGGGCACTAATTGTGCAATCACGCGAGGGAACTCATTGATCACTATTGTTTAACTCTTTGTTTACTTTTTGAATATTCATGTACACTTTTTGCAATTTAAAATATCTTTAATAAATTAATTTCTCTTTATTTCTTTATTTAATTTTCGAAGCATTTTTTGATAAAATATTTATTAAGTAATAATAATATTTTGCATTTATTTAAAAATGATCTCCTAAATATATTATTATTAAATTAAATTAATATTATTACACTCTAAAATTAGACTATTGATTCTTCTTATTTAATTAATTTTCCAATTAATTAAATATTGAAATTATCTTAATAATTTCCATAATATTAAATCATTAACTAATCTTTTAATTTGACTTAAATAACAGAAAAATCACCAAATACCTGCAAGACAAAATATGAAAACCCATCATTAAATACCACATACAAGATCAAACTCAAGGGTTATAATCATGAAATTACATCATACAATGAATTCAGAAGGGTAATCATCTCAAATACTTGTCCTAATTTTCTAGGACAATCGGTTTAAAGGTTAGGATTTGGACTTAAGATTTTATCTCCCCTCTCACCATTGAGATATTGCAATAGGGTATGCTCATCCTGAAAATTCAAGGAAGTTGATACCCTGTACCTACAATCTACATAAAATCCATGCAATGTACAAACACATATATTCTAAACTAAATAGGCAATGGTAGGAAGTGTTGCATCACGTAGATCCTGACTAGCAGGTGACTAGTACCACTCCCTTCCTTAACCACATTAGAAACATCATACATAAAGAAAACATACACACACACCATACACATGCAATATGGTGTAAGTATCCATAGAAAACACATATAAATAATCCATCTAACTAACATCATTAAAAAACTGAAACAACTGTAAATAATCATCATCAAGGTATAATCATGCATACATCAAGTAACTAGTAACAAAGTAGTCTCATCATAAAATCAACTGAGTATGAAAATAATACCCAATAATCTAGAAAACAATGCTACTAATCATCAAGCATAAACATAAACTAGCCTAAAAGAGTTTGGCAATAAAATCATAAAAGTTAACTAAGGGTAGGCACTACATCCACCCCCCTTAGACTTAGGCTTACTCTTGGAAGCCTACAAGAAAGGTAAAACTAAAGAACTCACTGTGCAGGTCCCATTGGACCCTTTCCCCCTCTAGGAGGATATGACTCCACTAAGAACACTCTTTGCAACCTACCCATGTCTCTGACTATAGGCTCTGAAGCTACAGGTCTTTGATCTGAGAATTGTGATTTCCATTGAGGGTAATGGGACAAATTTTGTCCACATTGTCAGCATGAGAAACACTCTCCCTTGAAACTCCTCTCCACTCTAACTGCACTGGACTATTGAACACTGCCCCCACTAGCATAAGACAGGTTGTTTTGCATAGGTTGAGTGTTTTGATTTTGCTTGTTGTGCTAAGCATTATGATAGTTCCTAGCATTGGAACCACCACCACCACTCTATGTTGGAGGATAATTTCCTCCCTGTTGTTGATTACCTCAAGAAGAAGGTTTCCTACTACCACCTGCTCCCTGATTACCCTTGGACCTTGATATTGTAGGTGCTCCCACAAATCCCCCCTATCCTAGGTTAACACTCTTCTCTACAAGTATGGCTTGATGTACTGCATCTTTGAGGGTTTTAGGTTCAAATACCTTAACACCCCCAACTAGGCAGTTGTTCAAAACTTTGATGCAATGTTGAGCCAACAGTGCTAGTTTATCACTAATTCTCGCATAGGGCATGAGCTCATAGAATTTGCACTCATACTCTGCTATGGTTATAGTGAACTATCTCAGATTGTAGAATTCATCTGTTCTATGCTAGTTCCATTCCTTTGGTAGGAATCACTCATGGAAGTTTTCTAGGAATAACTTCCATGTGATATTGTTCATATTTATACCTTGTTTCTTCTCTTCAATAGTCCACCATGTGACTCCAAATAGTTCTAGATTGGTGATAACAAACCTTCCTTTGACATTAGTGTCAAAGTCCTAAATAGATAAAAAAACCTTTCAAGAGCAATAAGCCATTGCTTGGCTACATAACCTAAACCCAACCCATTAAAGGGTTTAACCTTGGACCTCTGAAGGTCCTTCATCTGAGCAACTACAACTGATCTCTGTCGGCCCCTCTAAGGGATCCTAGACCTAGGTCTATGCTCATTCCCAGCCTAGTGTGCTCCATCCTGACCATCACCCTAAAGAGGAGGTAGGTGATCCATGATTGTCTTCATCATTTGCCTCAAGTCGACTTCCTCTGAGTTGGCCTGCTGCTCTCTATGGTTCTCTTCCTAATGCTAACTAACATGCTCTTTCCTACCCTCTTCCTGATTAAGGCTTTCATGGATAGACTCATGTACACTGATGTTTTTGGCTCATCCATGGCCTCTAACTGAAGATCTCATCCTAGATACCATCCTACAATAATATCAAAGATAAAAGATGCTATAATAACTATAAAACATACTACTACAAGGCATATATAGAAGACACATGTTTTGAAACCAATATAAGTTCAATTTTCAGTTTTTCCTATTTTATGTTCAAGTATATTTCAGTTTTGAAGTTTAAGTGTTCAAGTTTGAGAATATACAACCAATAGTTTAAGCTCTGTTTTCGTTCAACTAGTTCAATTTTTTAGTTTGTAATAGTTATATATGGCAATTCAAGTTTCATTTCAATTCAACTAGTTCAAGTTTTTAGTTTGTAATATATATACATAATAGTTTAAATTTTGTTTTAGTTCAACTAGTTAGCAACTAGTGGCATTCCAATATGCCTAGAGCTCCCAATGTAGAAGCCTAGGCTTTGGTACCATATGTAACACCCAACCAAGGGATCCAAAAGAACTAACCTAAGTTTTACTAAGTTTTCCAAACATTTTCTTTTCTAAAGAATAACATATAACATGTACAAAAATCATAAAGTAGCGGAAGCAATAATATATAATCATACAATAAGAAAACCTAACATATTACATTCCTTAAGGACACCAAGACAAGGAACCACATTTAAATTTAAATAATAGCAAGTCCAATAAATAACACATTCACATTAAAGAATAACTAAGAGTTCAATCCATTTAAATAATATACATTTGTTCTGAATGCCACTTGGCATTAATTTGAAATGCACAATCATCCATTGTACATGTCACATGGTATGAAAGGCTGAAAGAATATGCATTTATAAAATAGATTACATCATCCCTTCTAGATCCATGAAACAAGATACAATACAATAAGTAAAATCATCATTCAAATAGATATAACCATCCATCATAATACACAAAGATAGAATGAAATGAAATGTAGAATAAGGAACTCTAGCCATGACATCAACGAACAGATCTCAATGGTAAAAGTAAAAACCAATACCACCTAACCTCGTAGTAACCCTAAAAGGTCCACTCCCACCACATTGAGGAGATAGTCTCAAGTCCCAAATAGGATATCAATCCCAAAAATCAAAAGTAATATATAGGTCGTAGACAACCCTAAAAGTAATCTAACTCAAAGGTTCCAAGATAAATCAACATCTAAACCCAGAGGAAAATAAAAACACGTAGTAAATCTATACTGCTAGTGGGGAATTGTCATTGCATGAACCAACTCTAGGGTTACCCGGCTAGTCTTTTAATCCTTCGTCCCCCTAGTGACTCTATGCGGCACTAGTATCCTTTCATATTGACAAGGCATACTAATGATACATGGTCGCAACCAAGCATCCTCTCTACTCTCATCCTAGACTGTAGTAGTACTCGAGGCATCGGCGAGGAAAGACAAGACTCTTATTAGGTCCATTTTACTCTCATTTAATTAGTATTTTCACTTACTAACTACTTACAATGGGTTAACCGTCAGCCTCTTTAGGGCCTCGGCCTCCATTGCAAGCCACTTCCCAACTTAACACATAGATTTCCTACCCTAGGTTCATAAAGGTACAAACCAAAGAATCACAAATTTCACCTCAGCCCTATACAAGTGACTGGAAAGCATCAAAAGATAATTCACAATGGCACCTCAGTCCTTTACAAGCAACTGGAAAGCATCCCAAGAATAATCAATCGAAGACTCAAAGGTTAAGTCAAATAGGTCACACTATTCACCTCAGTTTCACACAAGAACATCGGAAAGAAAAAATGAACAATAGATCCAAACTCATCATAGAGCATACTAGACACATTACCATGGTTGAGTATAAAAGATCGAGATCAAATCATCATCAAGGCATCACAAACATAGAACTCTCGAGCCTCTAGTAAACATCCTAAGATTGGTCCACACTCTAGTCCATCCCCAAATTTGACGTACAAGAAAGCACTTAACAAACAGTGTAATTCATAGATTTATGTGATTTTGAAGACACACAATCTGAGTTTACAGTTAGGTTTAAGTTTTCATTTCATTGTACATTTTTAAAGTTTACTATATTCTCATATAACTTACCCCATTTTTACATTTAAATATGAATGTTGTATTACCATAAACTCTCAGAATGAGCATTATCTCTATAAAGATTTTTTTAAATTTTAAGTAATAATTATTAAATAATTAGTTGGCAATTATTTAATATTATTAAATTATAAATAGAGAATCCCCATGGTCAATTTCATTTATAACATTCTATCGATAATTAATTAATTAATAACTAAATTAATTAAATTAATTTTGTATGACTATATTTCAATTTAAAAACCTTTTAAATTATTTATCTTATATTAATAATTAAAAATAATTTATTAATGAATATATTAATAAAACCTTATTAACTTTTAATTAAATCATATTTTAACTAAATTAAGTTAAAATGTTAATAAATTAAATATAATACTATTTAAATTTTTTTAATAATTTAATTATTAAAAAAATCAAATATAAAAGAAATACACATTTTTTAAAGGCCCGTTGGCATTTGACCCCTACAATCGCAGGCGTTACTGCTACAAGCAACAATACCACCTGTCGCGCACAACCTTTAATCGTCACGGGCAGGAAGGTTGGGGTGTGGGGATTAATGGCCCTGCCCTCACCTTAATTATATATATTTTTAAAATAAAACCTCCCCCCCGTGTGTAGTAGTTAAATAGTTATATTTTACTTATTTTATTTTTTTTGTTTATAAATAAAACAAAACAACATCCCGTAAACCTTATATATATATATATATATATATATATATATATATATATATACACACACATATTAAGAATTCATGAAAATACTCTGATAGAGAAAATCTGATGAACCAGTCAAATTTATATTCCAAATTTTTTATTTCTTTTCAAAAACCCTTTCCAATTAAACTACACATTTTTTAATCTACAGAACAAGGGTTTTACTAGTTTTCAATCCTTACATACAAATAGAAATTCAATATGAACAACATCAATTCACAATGAAAGATTTTAAAGATTTATCACAAATGAAATTTGAAAAAATAGATTAACAAACACAATGTAGACAGGAAAATCGAATAACATAATTCATTGTGTGAATAAAGCACAAGATTCTAGCTAAATCTAATGCTAATACATAACCACCTTGAGAAAAAAGAGGGGTAAAAATTTATGAAGACAGAAAGGAATACAACAAGGAGAGCTCAACAAGGAGCTTGATCCTGAGCAACAAGATCATCAAATTCTTGCACCATCTCAAAGGACAGTTACCTCCTATCCCTAATATTCCAACCCGGATCATGACTAGAAGCCCATTTGGCTAAACAATCTTAGCTCTGTTCCATTCACGAGGAATATACGTGAACCTAATGAATTGAAAAGAGGTAGAGAAGAGAATAATTTGCTTAACAACAGTGACCAGCTGCCAACTAACATCCTCAAGCTCCTACAAAGAAAGCATGTTCACCACCACCTGGGAATTAGACTCACAGATAATCTTACTCCATCCCTGCAAGCAACACTATTCCATAGCATATAAAATAGCTTGAGCTTCCATGATATTGTTAGTGTAATCACCCTTATGAACTGAGAAGTAAAATTTAACATCCCCAGAACTACAACGAGCCACTCCCCCAATACCAGTAGGGCCAGGATTCCCATGGGAAGAACCATCAATGTTAATTTTTAGAACTCCACAGGGAGGAGGAGTCCAATGCCCATCTCAGTTAACCCGACCCTTCCTCTGATGCTGAAGCTGCCTGGACACAAAAGAAAACCTTTGAGCTGCAGCCCCATCCTGAAGATGAAAATTGAGGTGATTATAGATAGCAAGATCAACCGGATCCATACCCCCATCAAGCTCACACTTCACATGAATAGTTTCCTGAAGAGACTGTGATATCTTCCACCAAAGATGCAGAACACCAAGCCAAACATCTTGGAATATGCGACGATTCCTCTACAACTAGATATGCCAAAGCATGAAAGATGGGCCAGCAATCCAAGCAGCATGGAGAGAAGAAGACTTGGAGGGAGCACTGCCCAAGCGGGCCCAGAACTCAGGCAAAGAGGAAGCATGCCTACAAGAGAAACCCCAAGTGCTCCACCAAAGGTGCCATATCTGAGTGGAATAGGAGCAATGGAAGAATAGATGGGAGATAGACTCCTCTCCATTACCACACAAAACACAATAAGAGGGGCCCTAAAATCCATGTTTACAAAGATTATCCCAGGTAGGACAACGGTTATGAGCCACTAGCCACATGAAAAAATTGCACTTGGACCAAGAAACTTTATTCCAAACTTGCTTCCCCAAATAATTGTCTAGTTATCTCTTGATACCCAACAGAGACATGATATTTACTAGACAAGGTATCGCCCCAAGCCAAAACATATGGACCAAGCAAAGAGGAACACTCTCTAGAGGCCAAAATTTGAGAAAGCTCTTGATGATCCATGTATGTACCTCCAGGAGGCCAATCAGAAGAATGCTTCCATCTGTAACCAACAACAGGTCCCAATTGATAAGGAGTCTTGTAATGAGCCACTTTATCCCATCCAGCAGCAAGAAAAGAGTCACAAAGAGACTGAAGATGAGGGTGCATGGATAAAATAGAAGGGAATCCATCCCAAGCATCAGACCAAAGCAAAGCCTGAGAACCTCCTTTACATATCCAGAACAGACCCCTCTTCACCAACATCGCACCTGTCTTCAAAGTATGCCAAACCATTGAGCCATGACCTTCAAGAGGAAGTACAAAAACAAAGCAAGGATCAGCACCATGAAAATATTTATGAGTGATAATATGAGCCCAAAGTTGATGTTGTCCAGAGCACCATCGCCAATAAAGTTTAGCAGCCAAAGCTTGACTGCTCAAGAGAGCAGATCGAAGACCAAGACCACCCTCCTTTTTAGGCCTACAAATAGTTGCCCAACTAACCAAGCTCCATTTAGTACTACACGAATTACCACTCCAAAGGAATTACCAGGAAAGAGCATCAAACTCCTTGAGAAAGTAAATAGGAGCAGCCTGAACCATGCTTCTATAAGTAGGAAGAGCTTGGATAACAGCTTGAAGAAGAGTAACCCGGGCAGCAGTAGAAAGCCATCTATGAGTCCAATGATTTACCTTATCCTGAAGCTTGGTAATCAAATTTTGCCAAAAGAGACGTGGCTTCCTAGAAATAGCAATAGGAATGCCAAGATAAGTCAAAGGAAGTGACCCAATTTGAAATCGTAGGATACCAACAATCCTGTGCTGAATAGAATTAGGAGTGTTAAAAAAGTAAATGGAAGATTTGTGCTCATTAACTTTCTGGCCTGAAGCTGCCAAATAAACATCCAAAGCATGTCGAAAGGCTTCAGCTTCCTTGATCCTAGCAAGACCTGCAAGAGAAGAATCATCAACAAATTGAAGATGGGAAAGAGAAGGTAAGCCATTACCCCACTGCCAGCCTTGAATAGAATTCTGGGACACTTGATACTTAATGAATCTGCCCAAGCCTTAAGCCATGATGATGAATAGATATGGGGAGAGAGGGTCACCCTGGTAAAGGCCTCTAGAAGCACCAAATAGTTGAGAAGGTTAACCATTAATAAGAACAGAAAAAGAGGCAGAAGTAACACAACTCATAGTCCAACTCACCCAGTTAGAGCTAAATCCAAAAGAAAGAATAATACTCCTTAGGAAACTCCATTTAATTCTATCATAGGCCTTATCCATATCCAGCTTAACAAACATTGCTCTCTCCCTTGAAGTAGCCATAGAGTGAATAGCCTCAATAGCAATAACCACCCCATCCAAAATTTGTCTGCCAGCAACAAAACCACCTTGTTCTTCTGAGATAATAATGGGAAGCCACCTTTTCATTCTCTTAGCAATCAACATAGTAATAACTTTGTAAACCACATTGTATAAGGCAATTGGTCTAAAAAACTCCAATTGATTAGCACCCTCTCTCTTAGGAATAAGAGTCAAGAATGTAGAGTTGAAAGCTCGAAGCATCTGCTTGCTAGCATAGGATTCCTTAACCACCTCCAACAAATCATGATTAATGATGTCCCAAAATTTTTGAAAGAATTCAATTGGAAAGCCATCAGGACCAGGAGCCTTCCCCTTAGGCATGCCAGAGACCACCTCCTCCACCTCTTCCAAAGAGATTGGACGCATGAGATAATCATTCATTTCCTGAGTGATAAGGGAAGGAATACATGACCAAATAATATTTTCTTCATTATCAGCAAGAGGAGAGTCCTCAGAGAAGAGGGTAGAGAATTACCAAGTAGCCTCCTAGAACAAAGCTGGCAAGGAATTCAGTTGGATACCTTGAGAATTAACCAAAGAAGAGATAGTGCTTTGATTCCGACAAGATTGCACTGTTTTATGGAAAAAGGCAGTGTTTCGATCACCTTCCTAGAGCCAATCAACTCTAGCCTTTTGCTTCCAAAAAATTTCCTCTCGAAGTTCCCATTCTTCTAGAGCTCTAGAAGCAAGGGATTCAGCCTTGCCAAGATCCTCTGAGAAACCTTGATCTCTAATCTCCCTTGTGATGACATCAAGATCTTCTTGAGCAAGCCTCTTCATAAAGTGAAGGTTCCCAAAGCATTGCCTATTCCATATCCTGAGCTACCTTTTAACATATTGAATCCTTTTAGAAAATGAGAACATTGCAATACCATATGCAGGAGCACCATTTTTCCACCAACAGAAAACAAAATCACGAAGAGAGGAGTCACGAAGCCACATCAACTGGAACTTAAAAGGAGGATGCTTCGAAACACAAGCCCCTATAGCAAAAAATTTGATTGGCCAATGATCTGAACCCCTCCAATCAAGGATTTTCGAAGAGATAGTAAGGGTGCCACTAACCCAGAAGCAAGAAACAAGAAATCTATCCAAATGTTCTAAGATAGCAGCAACACCAGTCCTGCGATTATTCCAAGTATAGAGCCCATTAGAAGGCTTAACATCGGAGAGATGCAAAAGAGATATGTGTTGCCAAAGAAGAGCAGAAGAAGGCCCCAATCTAGCCAAACCACCATGCTTCTCCTCTAGACTTAAAACTAAATTGAAGTCCCTTGCTAACACCCAAGGATGATAAGGGTGACAATTTCTAACATATTGAATATGTTCCCAAAGTTCCTCCTTTCCCACAAGATCAACAGGTGCATACACATTAGTAACCATGATTACCTCTCCTGAGTCTAGAGCAAAAGCTACCATAGAGAGATGAGCGAGAAGACACCCAGCTAAGGGGAGAAATTTTTTGAGGATCTCAAAATATAGCTAAACCACCAACACTGCTTGTTGCCCCAACACACTGGCATTGGCCACGAGACCAAATACTAGAGGCATGTTGGACCATAGACTCCATAGAGAGCTTAGTCTCTTGGATACAAAAAACATCAGGACTATGATCAACCACCAAGTTATGAATAGCCTTTTGTCTAGGGATGCTATTCAACCCCCTAACATTCCATGAGAGAATAATCATCATTGGGTAGAATTGGGAAAATGAGAATCCAAAGGTTTCACTAAACCAGACTCAATCAATATATCTCCTGTGAGTTTAATTTTCTCTTGGTCTCTTTTGTGCCCACTCCTTAGAGGGGGAATAAAAGAAACCTGCTTAAAGGGTCGAGGCATCAACCCCAAGGGGAGAGGAGATCCCTTACCCTTACCTGATGGTAGCACATCCTTAACCAAGTCAGCCAGAACAACATCATTATCCTCCAACACCACAGGAGTCACCAGAGCCTCTGTCACAGGAACTATAGGGACCTCACAATTCTGGTATACTACAACTTGGGATGCCCCACAAGTGTCATTAGGAACAGATCCCTCATCTGGGAAAACTGGATCAGAAGAGATAGGAGGAGGAATACCCTCCTCTAGAATCATACTATCCAGCACCTCAAAGCGGTTAAAACCTGAATCAGATAATCTTTCTTTCAAAGGCCTCTTTTTACCATGTCCCTTAGCTCGTGGGCAAACGGGGGTAAATCCATCCTTATCTTGCATTTGAGTCTTACCCTTACTTGTAGCATCTTGCGGTTTCATCCCCTTGGTAATATTAGCCATCTGAGATTGTCCTTTCCCTGTAGTATCTGCCAAACCACCAGCATTGCCAGCTGTAGAACCATCCACTCCTTTGGAAGTCAAGTTATGGGGGCACTGACACTGTAAATGACCATACTCATGACAAATCTGGCAACGGAAAGGGAGGGATTCATAATCTAACTGTTGCACCCAAGAAGAAGCCCCAAGACAAATTTCCAAAGAATCTGGTAATGGGTTATTCAAATTAATTTCAACACAAATTCTAGCATAAGAAATAACCTTTTTATCGAGGGATTGATGTGTGATCACAGTCGGCTTCCCCAAAAAGGTAGCAATTTTTCGAAGGATGTCTTCACGCCTAAATTTCAAGGGAAGGCAAGGCAAGCAAACCCAAACTGGCACTATTGAAGGGAGATCCTCAGCAGAATTAAATCCTGAATGCCAAGGTTTGACAAATAACCCCACATGGTTGTAGAAATAAGGGCCTCCTTCAAAAACATGATCACGATCAAACATGCAAGAGAATACAACAAAAAAATAACTATTCCCTGCCAACATAATCTCCATATCGCCTTGCACCTGCCATGAGCGGCGGATCCATGCCTCAAGAGTGGATAGAGAAATCTGGATTCCAAAAAATTTGCATATCAAAGCATGCTTGGTCCAATATTCAATGTCCTCCATTACAACCGTTGGAGGAATAACTAGAACAGGGCGATCATGGCTACACAGAAAATAACCATTAACTTTTTTCAACTTGGAGCCCTCCCCTGAATAAAACGATTCAGATCGCATTGCATGCATAGTTGGAGAAGAACCATCTGTTCTCACCAACGCAAAAGAAATCCCAGGCCCTGCCATGCAAACAATAAAAACCCCAATCCAAAATTGACTGCAGAAGATTTCCAAAAACACCCACACAAACTATGTCCAGCAGCTAGCAATCCAAACAGAACAGGAAAAAATAGTAAAGATCAAACAACAAGAACAAGCTAGGGGAAGAACCCTAGCCCAGCCGGTAGCCAGCGCTTCTCCACATTCTCCACTCCTAATACATAACCACCTAAAGATTGTGAGAGAATTCTCTTTTCTCTCAGAACCTTCTCTCTAAAAAATGCCTTCTCCAAAAAACTCAGTCCGTGCAAAACGAACTCTCAATCTCTGTTATGGAGCTCTCCCCTAAATTCGGGGCACTGATTGTGCGATCACACAAGGGAACTCGTTGATCACAATCTTTTAACTCTTTATTTACTTTTTGAATATTTATGCACACTTTTTTCAATGTAAAATATCTTTAATAAACTGATTTCTCTTTATTTCTTTATTTAAATTTCAAAGTGTTTTTTGATAAAATATTTATTAAGTAATAATAATATTTTACATTTATTTAAAAATTATCTCCTAAATATATTATTTTTAAATTAAATAAATATTATTATGCTCTAAACTTAGACTATAATTTTCTCTTTAAATTTAATTCTTTTTATTTAATTAATTTCTCAATTAAGTAAATATAATTAAATATTGATATTATCTTAATAATTTTCCATTAAATTAAATTATTAATTAATCTTTTAATTTGACTTAATTAACAGAAAAATCACCAAAGACCTACATGATGAAATATGAAAACTCATCATAAAATACCACATACAAGATCAAACTCAAGGGTTATAATCATGAATTTATGTCATGCGACAAATTTGAAGGGTAATCATCTTAGATACTTGTTCTAATTTTTTAGGACAATTGGTTTAAAGATTAAGATTTGGACTTAAGAATTTATCTCCCCTCTCTTACCATTGAGATATTACGATAGGGTACACTCATCTTGACAATTCAAGGAAGTCGATACCCTATACCTACAATCTGCATAAAATCCATGCATGTACAAACACATATATTCTAAACTAAATAGGCAATGGTAGGAAGTGGTGCATCATGTAGATCCTGACTAGTAGGTGACTACGACTCCCTTCCTTAACCACATCAGAAACGTCATACATAAAGAAAACATATACACACACCATACACATGCAGTATGGGGTAAGTATCCATAGAAAACATGTATAAATAATTCATCTAACAAACATCATTAAATAACTAAAATCACTGTAAATAATCATTATCAAGGTATAATCATGTATACATGAAGTAACTAGTACCGAAGTAGTCTCATCATAATACCAAGTATGAAAACAATATCCAATAATCTAGAAAATAATGATACTAATCATCAATCATAAACATAAACTAGCATAAAAGAGTTTGGCAATAAAATCGAAAAAAGTTAACTAGGGGTAGGCACTACAACCTTGAACCCCTTACCATGCTCAATAGACTAATTAGCTACTCCAAATGATAACTCATAGCAATACTAATAGAATGTTGTTGTAGTGTCAAGTTTTCGTATAGACCAACTTTGCCTCATGGTTTTTTTTTTCAAAGGTCGTGCACCAAGAGCATTATGAAGAGTGGGCAAAAAAAAAATCTAGAACTATAGATGTCTGATCCTCAAATCTATTGCATGTGAATAGAAGAGGAGACACCCATATCTCCCTCAACTTTTAACGGTATAAAATGGGGCTTAGATTACCACTTATTTTTCTTCCTTCTTCTCACCTATAGGAAGGAGAGCTTTTGGCTCATTATCAACCTCCAAACTTTATTTTGTCGAGAGAAATGATGATATCTTAATTATAGTGGATTATCTAAAATGGCTCACATCAATTTTTGTTGGATTGTTTTTCCAATATGCAATCATGGGGGCTTCACTAATGGGCCAATACCATATCATGTGTGTTCATATTGGGAGATTATAAAATAGGGAAAAACTAGAGCAAGAGGATCTATGAAGAAAGATGGGCACATGGTGACAAAAAAGAGAGTTTGGGGCAATATCCTTCAAAAATAGTGGTATTCTTCAGCATGTCATGAATGCATGTGGCATGACTTGGGTTCAGTAAGTTAGCCCTTGTGGATGTGGTAAAATTGAATGAATTATCTAGAAGGTTTATAATATGAATACTAAGTTTATGCCATATATTGAAAAAGATTGGATTTCAAATTAGGTTTTAGTTCTACCATAACCCTAAACTTATGAACAAAAGGAAGCATTTAATTACAATCTTAACAATCTAGAATCAAAAATTTAGTTGCAAACCTTCCTACTTGGTGAGATTTGGTCCTTGCATAAGTAGGAATGCAAGAGTCAAAGATTTCACAAAATATATGTAGTTGTATGGGAAAATTTGAAAGGGTGACTTAGAAGATAAAGAAAAAATTGATGAGTAAGAGAAGTCGATTAATTGACCAAAATCTAGAACAATGTAACAAAGGAATTGGCAAAAAAAATTAAAAAGGTTGTGAAAGAGCTTTAAAATAGAAATTATAAATAATATTTGGGAAGACAGAAAGAAAATGATCTATACAAAATGGTATTTGTGTCTTGGGCAAAATATTTAAAACAAAGTTATACAGACGTTTTAAATGGAAAAATAAAAATAATATTTGATAAGATGGAAAGAAAGGGATCTATATAAAATGAGTTTGTGTCTTTGACAAAATATTTTAAACAAAATTATCAAAATATTTTAAGACATAAATTATAAATAAAATTTAATAAGAGAATCAATATAAAATGGGGCTAGTGTCTATGTAATTTGATTTATAAAGAGTCTAACCAAATGGCTGTGATTAGATATTTATTTTTTATTATTAAAATTAAAATATAACTATTTTATTATTTATATTTATATTTTATAATTTTAAAATAATTAATAAACTATATTAAGTAGTCATTGCTTCGGCTGCTTACCCATTTCGTCTCATATATCTATAATCAATTTTGGTGCGTGAGCAAAACGAAAATAAAAAGGAGAGAACTGCTAGTGTAATTAACTAAGTTGAATCTCCATAAGGTCCAAATTGGTGAGCTGTGGAATTTTCGTGACAATAATGGATTCGTCACCAAGCTCTTAAAATATTATCGATTCGTTGAAACTGATGTTTCACAAACACTTAAAGTTTACAAAATTGTTTGTTATAGTTTTAGATAGGAATAGATATTCATGTGGAAGTCAAAGTTTTATGTAGGAGGTGTCATTTGTAGGAAGTATATGGAGTGTGGCTAATTTGTGTGTGACTACGAAAGATGATTTTGGTCAAATTTTATGGGAACAAAGAATATGGATCTTAGATTTATTCGATAATGGTTGTAGATCAATTTTCGTTGAGGAAAATGATATAGATAGATAAGTTTGGAATGAGGATAATGATGTAGGATACAAAGATCAAGTTCTTAAAAGCTTCAAACTCTCAAAAGCAATTTTCAGTCAAGTTCAAATATTGAACGAATTTGGTACACTAGATTTCTGCTTAAGCGAAAATATTAGAGATGATTTAAAATTTATATTAATTTGAAATTGTGTATTATATCATTTTTGAGTCAATGTTTTGGTTCACATTCTGTAAACTATCATCAAGACAAGAGAGCAGTATGGAGATGAAAAATTATATATGTTGTAAAGAATGAGCATTATTAAAGAAGAAATAGATCAAATAGTTCGTAAATAAATTTCAGAAATCTTAATATAGATTTCAAGTTCCAGAATCATATTTCCAATTCCTAAATCATATTCCACCAACCAAACTGGTCCTAAAAGATATACTCAATCTAAATCTAGAAATAAAAATTAATATCATGAATTGTAGAAATGCATTTGCAATTAAAATTTCTTTTGTTTAATTATTCCAATTATACTAATCTGTGATAGAGAAAAAGAAACATATGTTCCAATTTGTTTTCACAATTTTATTTTTTTAAATCTCTCTAAAAATAATCTTTGGGCAGAACCCATGGCATACTTCAATGCTTCGTATCACACGCGGTTCAATTAACGTTAATGAGAATCTCCAAAATCTGCTGAAACAATGAGATTTTGTTTTTCCTCCAGGCGAATTTGTTTTGATAAATCTGGATTGGACTTATCAAAAGGTCGCCTCCGTTCCAAATTCTAAGATATTGAAGCATTGATAGCATGTATTAGTAATCGACCGAGCGTATTCAAGGATATAATTGACAGAAAGATTTCATGGATATAAAAGGTAGAATGATTTCACGATCTGTTTGTCCAGGCGGGTGGTATCAGTGTATTGTAACGGAACTGAGATAGATTTCCCTAAGGACCTAGCAAAATGTTGAGCTTAAATAAAAAAGGCAATAAAGGTAATTATTGTAAGTGATGCTTTTCTATTACGTCCGTTTGGTATTCAAATCTTTGATATTTTCATGTTTTAACAGGCATACCTATATAAGGACCAAATAGGGATACAGGAGATGGATTTGTCTGGAATAGGTGCACAAAGGGGTAACAGTCTTCATATGGAAGAAGATTAACCAAGAAATTTATTCAGTACAATTTTTTTTAAAAAAACATTAAAAGAGTTTCAATGAAATGGTTCTTTGTTTCTTCAATTCTGTTATTTGATATTTCCTATTTTTCCATATACAAATGCTGTACCTAATTAATAAGATTTATGAAGTCTTCATCAATTAAGGTATGGTTTCCTATATTTTCCATATTAAAATGCTCTACCTACTTAATAAGATTTATGTAGTCCTCATGGATTAAGGTATGGTTCCATGAAGGATGATTAGCGAAGAAATTTATATAAGTATAATTAAAGAAATTTTAAAAACTTTAAAGAGGTTCTATTAAATGGTTCCTTTGTTGATATTTCAAATATTTTCCATATTCAAATGCTCTACCTAATTAATAAGATTTATGTAGTCTTCATCGATTAAGATATGGTTGCCTATATTTTCCATATTAAAATGCTCTACCTAACTAATAAGATTTATGTAGTCCTCATAAATTAAGGTATGTTCCATGGAGGATGATTAGCCAAAAAATTTATATAAGCATAATTAAAAAAAATTTAAAAACTTAAAATAGGTTCTATTAAATGGTTCCTTTGTTAATATTTCTTATATTTTCCATATTCAAATGATCTACGTAGTTAATAGATCTATGCTCTACCTAGTTAATAAGATTTATGTAGTCCGTATGATTGATTAAGGAGCTTTCGTCATTGCCACATTATCTGAAATTTTTTACTGCCAAAAAGCTCTAATATTTAAGAATACCCTCCTGAAAACCCTACTTAACAGAGCATACTTGACATTCAGCTTTCCCTAGAATCTCACAACAAATGTTATGCAATAAACAATTGGATCATTTGCTTCTACAAGAAAATCATAATTAATTCTGCTAATTGATGCACATAGACAAAAGGCGCACATAACGCTTGACAGCAATTTAATACACACCGGCAGAGTAAATCCATTAATGTATAAATGACTTTTACTAAAAATGAGGAGAAATTTTTAAACATAAAATAAAAAAGCTTTTAGTTTGACAGAACTGTACCTTTGCACAATCTATAACACTGGAATATGGCAGTTTTTATTTACTTGAGGCGGCTAACCAGCCAATATAACTGTTAGCAGAAGAATTACCACATAAAAACCCACTTACACAAAACTATGTCATGGCATTTTATATTTACTTTTAAGTTCTAATAACAACCACCCATTATAGCATTTCAACAAGGAACCAATAGTATGCATTATAGAAGACCAACGAACAGAGAACCTGAAACATTAACTACCCTAACAACAGATTATCCACATTTCTCGCCATATGTACAAATATATGGTACATTTCTATAATACTAACATTAGAAAACAAAAAAAAATACCTCTACAAATGCAGGAACATGTTTATAATACATATTTACATATATATACAAATGTGTTACATTTTTGTTACATTTTATAATACACATCCAAATGGAGGATCTAGTGACACACTGGATGGTTTGACAGGAGAAATTGTAATCTTTTTCTTTTTCTTTTTTCCTTTTTTTTTTTCTTTTTTTTCTTTTTCCTTTTTTTCAGATAAAGACTGGGAAAACTTGTATACAGTCAGTCGACATAGAGCATTGTCATTTACTGCCCAGACATTTTATCCTGAATGCATCCTAAAATCTGGAATATAATGCATACCATGGAGCCATGGTCACTGGCCAGAAATCCCTAACAATTCCAAAACGGGTTGTTTCCCCTTTGTCAAAATCATAGAAATCCAGCTAACCAAGCACTGCCACCTTCAACATGTGCTAGAGAATGATTGACAGAAGCTAAACATTTGAGGCATCATTTCTTTATATTTCTTTGTATTCACTCGGCACACCACAAAGCCAAGGACTATTATTCTTCTGATTTTTTTTTGACACTTCCGATGCAAAGGTCAAAACAAAATATATTTTGAGGTCAATAACGTACACCCTGAAAGTCACCCATTATTAGCATACACCTGAGGAATTCCATAATCATTTCATGGATGCAGAAGCCAAGGTTGTACAGCTCTTCGCATTTGACAACACAATGAACAGTCCGCACATAGCAACTCATAAGATGGCATTGTTTCTTCATATTCGTCATGTGCTGCATCAATGCATCTTCCACACTTACTGCAACGAGGGATGCAAAATATACAACCCCGGCAATCTTTCCCCTGGCAACTTTCCAAAGTACAGTCATAAACAAGCCTTGCATTTCCACAGATAGGGCACTCCTCAATGTCTATCAAACAGTCATCGTCATAGATAACAGAATAATGGTGACCATAAGGATAGAAATGTTGTTTTACCACTTGAGATCTCTTCTCTGAACCACCATCCATTAGGCTTTTCAATTTCTCAATATGATCTCTCGTTACATCACAAATGCCATTAATCTTTAACAGCTTCAGTCCAGGAAAACTGAATTCCTTGTGAGTCTCTACAATGTTAACAATGCCCTCACCAGTGAAGCTGTGGCAATATAGTAAACATAACTGCAAAGCATATAAAAATAGTGCACTACATCAGTTAGAAGCATTAACAAAATACTACGATTTCAAAATGAGTAACCAATTTGTATCAAAAGTTAGATGCCTTATGAAATATATAAGGCTAATGAATCATCTAAGAATATATATATATATATATATAATTACGCACTACCAAGTACCAAACCAACTCTAGTCAGAAGATTTACAAAGTGGAAATAATCTAAAGACATACTTGCATAGATTCAATTTAAAAACACCTGATATCTACAATAACAGTTTAAACCTAGTACTCATAATCATTTTAATAAGAAAGGAATCAACTAAATACTCGCAAAAATTCAATTCAAAAAAACTTAACATCTACAATAAAAATTTAAAACCCAATACTCATAATCATATTATTAAAAAAGAAATCAACTAAACAACACAGATTAGCAGTCCACATTATATAGATTATACAGACATTCTCTATAGGTCTATAAGGAGGAGACTAATGGAGTTGAGTCTATGTTCCACAGCATTTCTGAAACAAGGATGAAGGGGCATGTTACCAGGATGGCAGTCCAAGGGCCATTTTGGGGATTGTGGAGGGGATTGCAATATGTGTTTGTGTAGAAAGCGAGTGTGTGTGTGTAATTTCTACAAGTTCATGAGTAGCAGCATAACAGGAGGGATATAAAATGATGTTGGAGGAAGCCTGCATGTTGAACTACAATTCCAAAAGAAATTGTTTGTTTGCACTTGTCACAAAATATCACACTGCACTAGACCATGGCAAATGCACTGTTAATCTCTTTTGCAACTGGCAATAATATCTTATCAAGAATTTTGAGTTTGATGTTCTTGTGAGCAATGAAATCGGAAATCCAATTACCTGCTATATAACTTATATCATTAACTATAAATCTGGGAAAAGAGGGGTAAAAATTTATTAAGACAGAAAGGAATACAACAAGGAGAGCTCAACAAGGAGCTTGATCCTGAGCAACAAGATCATCAAATTCTTACACCATCTCAAAGGACAGTTGCCTCCTATCCCTAATATTCCAACCCGGATCATGACTAGAAGCCCATTTGGCTAAACAATCAGCAGTTCTGTTCCATTCATGAGGAATATACGTGAACCTAATGAACTGAAAAGAGGTAGAGAAGAGAATAATCTGCTTAACAACAGTGGCCAGCTGCCAACTAACATCCTCAAGCTCTTGCGAAGAAAGCATGTTCACCACCACCTGGAAATCAGACTCACAGATAATCTGATTAATGATATATTTTTTCTATTATAATACACTTGTTGCTGTCACGCTGCTATGATTAATTTGATTGCCGCTTTTGTGCTTTTATGGTATATTTATTGCTGATGGTATAACAATGTCATTCTACACTACTGTTATAATGTTGTCCTGATTTATTCAACAATCCTTTTCTAATGTTGTAAAATAGTTTTTGAAAGCGATTCTCCTGAAGTTCCCGGTCCCCAAAATACCTCATTTTACAGGGACAGGGATGGCAGTTCGAGGTGTGTGGAACGCATCCATGTAACATAGAATTGAATCCATTTGATTTGGGAGAAGAGTTATAAGTGTAAATAAACAAGAAAAGGTCTAAGGACAAAAGCCTAAAGGTTAAAGTTGCACCAGTACCCAACTTTGAGTTTCTATATAAAAATGCCCCCAGTATTTATATCTACATGCCTTAATACACAATTTTCATGTCTTCTTTAGCACTATGATTTATTTTTAAATGTGCACCTTGTAATCGCAGCCTTCGATGACATTTGAGTCACAAACTCAGAACTAGAGTTCTTGACTCGAGTAAAAACACTATTGATGCCAAATATTCCTTTGTGCAAAATGCAATGCCATATATACATTGTTGAACCAAAATAATTACCATCTTCAGAACAGAAGTGCTATAAGAAATGGATAAATACCTCTGTAAGTCTTGGGCTGATGGCCAGTACTTGTTTCAATCCATCATGTGTGATTCGCAGACAAGTCATTAAACTTAAGTGTTGCAAAAGCCCTTGAGACCTTCTAGCAAGTTTTAACAGAGCATCATCTGTGACCCGTCTACAGAGAGGACTCTCTACATGTATGTGCCGCCATAAAAGTGGATCATTTCTAACTTTATCTCGCAGTGATTTGCAAACCCTTTCAACTGCAAGAAGATCTGGAAGGCCAAGGTAAGAAAGTGCGAAAAAAATGGCTTCAGAAGGTTCTTTTTCAGAATGAGCTGTACTTGTAGAAGGATTTTCAGAAGTAGCATGTGTGATAATATGCCCAGTGTCATACAGCATTCTTGCAGAGCACTCTTGCCAAGGATCTTTGCTTCTTTTCATTTTTCTGGATAGTGAGTTTCCCGGTTTCATACGGGCATCTTTACTTTGACAAGCTATACTTCCTTCCAGAAAAATAGACAATCCTCCATCAGTTTCGAACATCTTCAGACCTTGGAAGCCTGCCAAGTACTTGCAGGCCTTCCATGATGGTGAAAAGGATCCTTCATAGTTGAGGCTAGCTGGTCCAGGTTCTTTGTTATGAAGGAATCCACTTGAATTAGCAAGTTCATGATTTTCATAACAAAGATTTGTATTAGAAAGAACAGTCGCATGCTCAATACGACACATATGTTTAAAATGCCTATAATATTTCAACCCAGCAATCAACTGCAACTTCACAAATGTTGCACTCGTAAGATATACATTTCCTTTCCTAACCTTCTCATGCATACTCAGGAAGCACTGAGTCTCTTGTTTAATTACGTCTTCCAAAGCATCAGGATCCACGTTCAACCCATCCAAAAAACTACAAACTTGCAACAGCATAGAAACAACTCCCATGTTGTTGCTGCCAAGAAAATAAACCATAAAATCTTCTCCTTCCTTCCAATTACCCCTGAAAAAAGGATCTGCATTATCTTCGACAACAATCCCTGCTTGAAGAGCCTCAAAATCACTCTCTCTAAAAGGACAAATATCATCTGCACCTCCGACAGAACCAAGCTCCGGAGAAGCCCTCCTCTCTTCTCCAACTAAATCAATCCTAATTTGATCCAAATCATCAGAGTTCATACTGTTTTCAAATATCCATGAAGAAATCTCGAATGACATTTTTTCGGTGCATGCATCATTCATGCTTTTATAAAACTCCTCTGTTTTAGAGCTTGCAAAACCATTTTCTGCACTTGAAACTTGAAACATCACATCATTCCTACAGTCTTCAGAATTCTCCACTTTTAAATTTCGACCATCATTCACTGCCCATGAAACTGAAGAACCCACGGCTTCAAAATCCAAATTGGTGTTGGAAAACCATGAAGGAACCTCTAATGCCATGCTTCTCGAAACAGACACAAAGAGGACGCAAAAAGAACTCCAAAATTCAGAGGAAATGTTTGTTTTGTAAACCTCAAAAGCCAGACAATCTGGGAACCCTCAACACTCAAACCCTAAATTTGCAAAAATAAAATGTAAATTCGTTTCCCCTAATGTTAAATTGTTTTCAGGAAAAGAATTGAATAGGGCAATTACAAATCCACAGATAGTATATTTAACTTCCAGATTTACCGTTTTAGTGAAGATGGTATAGCAATCCAATGTCGGCCTGAATCTTTCTTGTCTGATCGACAGGTGGAACAACCTAACACCAGATGATTTTGTAGGTCGACAACCGTTGGCGGAATCCAGAGGAAACAGCAGATGCCAAGGCAAGGCAAATATGTGTGACAAGATGATCAACCATACACGCTACCTTTTATTTGAAAAAGAAAAGAATTCGAGATGAAAATTGTGACCTGGAAGTGGAAGACGTCGCCTGGATGTTCTAAGGAAACCCCTAATGGCATGTGTCAATAGGGAAAGCGACACAAACTTGGGGAATACCTTTTCCTTCAATTGTTAGACTGGTAGTCCGAACGTTATTAACGAAACTTCTTCCTTAGCGACAACTGTTTCAACTTTTTTAACTGGGCGTGAGAAGGGTAGAGGAGGAGCACCTTTATGGTGGATTTCGGACATTTATAAATTATACTAGCAGTCGCATGTTTTTAACAACAATGCATTGATAGAAAATTATATCTAAAAAATTTATTAGATTTAAAGCAATTTGTCACTGATTTATTTAAAATACAGTTATTAAAATTATTCAAACTGATTTTTCATAATTAAATAATATTTTATGAAATAGAAATATACTTTATTTAACATTTTAAATTATATTAACTACTCTTCAATTGTTAATAAAAATTAATTTACTTGACTAATCTATTTAAAGTTTGTTTTACAAATTATCTAAACTAAGGAAAATATATTAGGTTTTGCTTCTTTTTTTGAGTTTTTTTTTTTTTTTAATAGTGAATAAATGTGGAATTTGAATGAATAATAATTTAATATATCTTCTCCCTAAAATAGCTCTACCATGAAAAGCAATAGATTCAATGAAAGTAAAGGAAGCGCATTTCTCTAAAACTAAGTATGCTCGCAACATCATGTTTTTTACAACAAACATATTCGACATCCTTAGCAATATTGACACAGAAGAATTAAACCTAAAGTATGAAGAACCACAAAACCCTAGAAAGGAACATCACTGGCATCACTCTTCAGCGAGAATGAAGCATGTCCCCAAGCTACGAAAATTCACAAAAATAGGAAGGAGTGACTATGGATTATAGGAAATGGAACACAAAATTGCAGGGAAATAGAAGCATGAAAATGTCACTAAGCAAGATACACACTAGGAGTTAGGGAAGAAAAAATTATCAAATAAGGAAAAACAAAATGTTTGAGAATTAGGTCAGATTACATGAAATAAAAAACAAAGAAACCATTAAAGCAAAAGGTAAACAGAACCAACATTCAAAAGAATCGAAAGAGGGATGGCATCAGGTAAGGAATCATAAAAAGATAATTATGAGGGTTCCGAGATAGATATAGATTAGATTCATAGGGCAAATAATATAGAATTCAGTAAGGAAAGATGATATAGAAAGAAAAAAGTGGTTTTTTCATGTACTAAATACATGATTAACCCTAGATCTCTCTTGGGTCCAAAATCATTCTATTCAACCTTAGCATATCACAACATTAACCCTGGATCGATTAAACCTTCTAAGATCGTTGTAGTAAATAACATACATATTAGCTCAAAGAATACTAATGTTAGCTCAATCTCTATTTAGAAGCTTATTAACCATAGCGTCCTTGCTAAAAACCCTCAAGCATATATGTCACCTCACAAAAAATTAATAGGTAATTATTCAAATCGCAAACACTCAAATTCCATACAACCAAATGCTAATTACAATCCAAGTAGAGATCCACCTTATTCAAGGCAAAACCCATTTAATGATATCCTCATCATTAGTAACCAAGATACTGAGAACAGATGGAAGGAGTGCCAAGAGTTGGGTATACTCGCATATTGGAATGGACCCTAAGGCAAAATTCAAAAATTTATAAGATGGCACAAAGAGTTTTGTAGGGAGCATGTAAGTATGTCTATTTTCTCTAATTACTTGGATTTACATTGTCAAAATATTGACATTAGGAATGAGTTGATTTCAACATCATATCTTCTTTATAAAGGACATTCATTAAATTTTTTAGCCTAGGAACCTAATTGTAAAGAACAAATTTAGGAAAATTTGAAGCTCCCATCTGGTATGAATGCAAAATTCATCCTCCATAATTAAACCATCATCAAATCTTAAACAAAAATAGGCCAAGGATTAGGCAATATGTTATTTTGGCAAATACGCAACTATGTGACTAAAAATTTTAGTCACACCACCAAAATTTTTAGTCACGTAACTAAAATTGATCACATTACACTATTTCTTTGCAATTTATAGCTATAGGTGACTAAATAAGTGACTAGATAATTAGTCACCTAAACACAAAAACTAAATAAACTAACAAATTAATGACTATATAAGTTATTAGATAATTAGTCATTGTTAGTTAGCCATTTGCACTTCATCTCTTTATTTTTTTCTAAGTTTTACTTATTAATGGATTCGATTGATTTTATTTTCCATAACTCATTCATGGTTCTTAGATCCTCTCTTTCTCATACTAATCATGGCTTCACTTTGCATCTTGCAAGATACATGGTGTTTTTTTCAATAGATTATGAGATTTTATTCACCATTTTGGGAGATGTCACATTTGGAAACAAAAGGAGCCATAATTACTTCTAGATGTTCTTAAATTTGAAATGGTTAAATTGTTGTCATCCTTTGTCATGTGCATTTTCTATAATTATTTTTTAAAAAAAAATTTAACTATGTAGTCGTTAATGAATAAATATAATAATAGTTTGATTTATTTTTTCATTATAAAATCTCATATAATTTCAAGTAAAAAAATGTAATTTTTTTATAAAAAACTCTGAAGAAATTTACATTGTTAGAAGACATGAAGCATCAAAGTTGAAGATCAAGGATCTTTTCATGGTATATTTTAATATATTTAAGATTAAATAAAATTTTATTTAAGTGTTCAAGTCATTATTTTAATTATCACAAATGAAAAAGGAAACTATAATTATTTTCTTAAGTTAAAACTTGAAAGAAAAACACACATGCACTTAGTTTACGTGGTAAGAAGAAAGAAGAGGGCGGGAGGAAGATGAATTTTTTTTTTTTGGAGTAGTTTACACAGTAACACGAAAGAAGAGGGTGAGAGGAAGATGAAAAATAAAATTTCAAAGAAATGTTAGAGATATTAGAATAAAATTATTGAGATCTAGCATTTGGTTGCTTACCAACAACTCATATAGTCGTCTTTTAC
Organism: Cupressus sempervirens; assembly: GCA_028749045.1. NCBI lineage: Eukaryota > Viridiplantae > Streptophyta > Pinopsida > Cupressales > Cupressaceae > Cupressus > Cupressus sempervirens. Next base: position 536,218,788 of record CM053789.1, read on the forward strand.
ATGTTACATGAAACCTAAAATGACTAGCTTGGAATTTGGGGAAGACTTCCATCAACACAACCTGAAATAATCATTTACCAATTTCCCTTCTGTAATCTTTGTAGGAAGAGCACTCAAGAAGTGGTGAGATATTAGGATTTCAAAATTATAATGTTGGACAACAATATGAGGCCTAGAGATCCAGCAAGTAAGATTTTTTTATTTTATAACGAATAAGGGTTTGTGGATTTTATTTTGGATTTTATTTAGGGACCTTTACTTTTGAATAAAGGTTTGAGGGTTTAGAAAAAGAAATGGATTATACTTGATCTTTCAATATCTCTATGTTTGAAAAATTAAATGTGTTTTGGTCCAATGACAAATTTATTTTAGTCAAACTATTGAAAGTTGATTTGGAAGTGATCAGTACCATAATTCTTCATCAACATCTTTGTATTTGAAAAAACTAATTATTATTTATAATGCTTCCCCTCAATAACTCATGTACTAGTCCAATAATGCTTTTAAGAACCATGAATAATCCACATGGTTATTATTTATATGATTGATATAAATAAAATGTTTATTTTAATAGAATCCATCAATTTTTTTGAAAATTCTCTGATAGGCTAACTATGTACCACAATTGCCTAGAAATTCTAGTGTAAGGATGAGGAGATTTGTCCCCACTATTGTAGCTTCATTTGCTGATGATTACATTTAATATTTAAAAATAACACAATTGTATCCTCAACCATATATTTCTTTAGCCTCATTTAAAATGACACACCTGTAACTATGCACACATCTCCTGACAACTATTACAATGCCTACATATATTTTGAATAAATATGGAAACACTTTTGTTTTTCTGAGAGAATACATGGAGGCACATTACAAAGATTGTTGGAAGACACAGATTGAAGTGTATTACTTAAGAAAGATTTCAATTTAATTAAACACAATTCTTTCTCAAAGGACACAAGCAAGCATATTGGGATAATTCTGGGACATAGTTAAGACTCAAGAGCATTGGGGACAATTTATACTGCCTTTTCCTTTGATTTGTGCATGTCAACTATTGTGAGAGTTATATCTTTTAAGTTCCACAAAGGATAGTTGCTATTTACATGCATTTTAGTTTAGATCCTTGCTCTATAAAATTATGATTTTCTTTTAAGTTGGACATTACATAATAGATTCACACCCTAGACTCTTGAATCAGGTTTGGATCCACAAACCAAACCATGTTATATTCACCCAGGGTCTATGTTCAGACCTGTAGGTCTATCTAGATCCGACACTGGCCCCCAAGGACACAAGGCTGAAGGAGAAACAATTTATAGTATTCATCATTATTTGTTTTAGTATATATGGAGTATGTAAACAAGTGCCAAGTTGAATAGTCTAATAATATTTGTTCAGGAAAAGAGAATTTAGCTGGAAAGATAAAGATTCTTCTTCTAGATTTCTTGTCAACATAATGGGATTTATTATCGTATATAGTGGTCTTATATCTTTTAGAATGTCAGGATTTTTCCCATTTAGCTCATCAACATAATTTGCGTCTATGTTTTTCAAGTTGAAGCACAAGTAGAATATGCTTTATTCAAAATACAATTTAGACTAAGTATCTTTTCCTTTTTGTAACCATTGATTTTTAAGATGTTAATGTTTTTTTGAAATTTTGTTTGCTCCTACACTTAGTTATTAGCAAAATAATGTATTTGATGACTAATCAATGATTAACATTTTCATGATTCATGAACATTTAAAAATATTTCAAATTTTAATGATCTATATTTTGAATTGTCATTTTGTATTTTAGTATTTCATTGTGATGATTTTCTTTAGAATCATGAGCATAAATCAACGATCAAGCATCATAGAATCATTGTATATGTATGAAATGATTTAGTTTTTCAGTTATGTATATTTCTCTTATTTTTTTAAATGTATTATGTATACATATAGATATAGATACACATTCACCTACTCATCAATGAACCCACATAATGAGGAAAAAATCATGAATCCACACTTTGGGTTCTCATATTGGAATTCCTCCCCAAACCCGAACCTAAAATAGTAACTTAGAGTGGACATTTAGATTTTTTTGGTTGTTATGGTCATGACTCGGGTTGTCTTCCTTTCTTATTTTTGGTCTGTTTGTTGGAAACATTTCTTGTCACCATTTAGGGAACCATAAATTGTTTCATTTTGGTGATTTATCTACATACATGTATGGACTAAAGGGTTTTCTATATGGTTCCTATGTTATGATATCTTTACAAGTGAAAAATACTTTGGCATTTTATAAATATTTTGTTTTCTATTTCACAATGGATTTGCATAATTAGACTGGGATTTAAGATATTAATCTAGCATGTTTTTAATGTTTATGTACTGGAGTCTTCTATAGGTGAAGAATCCTTCAATTATTCATAATTTTGTTGGGTTTACATTTCAACACCACTATATATCAAAGCTTTGTGATAAAAGGTTCAACATTTTGTCTCAACATTTGTTTGTTAGCAAGAATTAATGGCGATAAATAATATTTAGCTGGTATTTAGAGGGTAACATTTTGCCAGCAATGGATAGTAGGAATAGTTCAATCAAATGTTCAATGATTCAACGATCTTTTCTTTTTACCATTCATTTATGTTTTTGTTTGGGGTGACACAAATATTTATCTTTTTAAGAAAATTGTTGTTTAGTTAGACTTCTTAGCTACCAAATATTGACAACTTGTTTTGTTTCTTGTATAGATTCTTTTAGATTTGTCATGTCAGAGGCACATTATCATAGATTGTAAATATATTTGGAACCACCAAGTAATATTAATCACACTCCTAGGATGCTTCCATATGTTACACTACATTTATAAAAGTACAATATGAAGCATTTAATTCCCAACATTTCAAATAGGAAAATTTAGTAATTTGAGTAAATAAGCATTCCTTCCAAGGTTAGCCATGTTAGTTGGTACTATCCTAACATATTTGTAATTTTGGATCTCAAATGTTGCATGTAGTAACATGAAGGGCTTGGAGCACTAGAATCAGTACAAGAATTTACAAAGTAGCCATTGCTTCCAGTGTTGGATATGTTGAGAACTTCAATGTCTAATGTAAGTATGTTCTGATTGACTTTGGTAGGATTATAGCATACTTATGTCACCATAAATGAAAAATTGTCCAAAAGTTCAAAATATGTTCACTCAAAACTTTTCTTTAGAGAATAATTAAACAATAGAGGATCATGGATGTTGTTCTATTATTTTTGTGCTTTTAATCATTCTCACAAAAGCTTAAGGTACTAAAAAATTAGAAATGTGTTATGAAGGTTCTACATTATACTTGGTACTAAATGTCAAGTTGTATTCTTTTGTGAAATGAATTTATAGAATCAAATGAGGATAAAAAGACCATAGAGTTAATTTGTCACAAATAATGATATGCATAGTAATTGTATATGATCAACAAATGAGTATTTTTTTAAAAATCAGTCAACTTATGTATGTTTTTATTGATGTCACATAATAGTTATTACGAAAAGAAATCAAATGACACATGTCATGGCCCATGAGACACAACCCTCCAAAAATTAGTTTACAATTTAGATCTGTAGTGACACTAACCCTTAAATATGGACAAAAATAAATTGTGTAAAGTAGCCCATGACATCAAAAAGGACAAAAATACACCCCACTAGACACTACCAGTCGATGTACATCCCCAAATATTTCAACAACTAACACAATACAAAATTAAAATCCATCACCTTTACTAAAATCTATACCCTATATATCCATATTCATATTCATTGTTCAAAGAGGCTGCAATAAGTGACAAATAAAAAAGGAAAGAGATCTAGAGGCTCAATGAGGAGGAACCAACAATGGTTGAAGACAACATGTCTTTCTATAATGTTTGGGTGTCCTTCCACTCCTCCCTGTCCCAATATTCCTCCTTTGAGAACTTTATGTTTCTTTTCTAAAGCTTTACTAGGGGACTCCCCATTTTCAGTACCATTTCCCAATCATTCACACATTCTTCAATAAAACCCCAACTAGGGGAATGCCTTGTTAGTGCCATCATTCACATATTCTTTAATAAAACTCCAACCATTCATTGCTTCCACATGCTTAGCCTCATTATTTGATGAGGCTTGCCAAAGAAGAAAAGACTGAAGGGGAGGGGTGAAAGTGGGGCCTGTATCAACCCAGACCCTACCCTTTGTCATGAAACCCTTACCTGGAACCACTATTTCTATGAAACCTTCAAGCTTGAGACACCATTCTTTGCAACATGTATAGCATGAGAGTGAGAAGCAGATTGTACACTAGATCGCACAAGGGAGTTTCCTTAAGAAGGGAGCACATGGTGGAAATAGCTATCGAAAATATACTATAGGGAAAAATCCAAGAGATGACCATGTGTTGGAGAAGAAGATAATAACTTAAAAGTTTTTATTTATTTCCAAGTTGATAAGTTGCATGGTTAATTTCTCTTTCCTTTATATAAGCTTTAGAGGGAAAAGGAAAAATAGTTCCCCAAGAAAGAAAGACTGGATAATATAGGCATGATGTTCATAATTGATAACCCCAATGAGAAAGGTTTTAAGGATAAGGTTAGGAAGTAGAAAATTAGGTATATAAAGAGGATATTTGGTGCAAGTGAAATGAGTGTTCTAAGAAGTAACCAATAAGGCAATTGATAGTTTTTTTTACCACATGGATAAAGAAAATAGAATTATGTTTGATAAGATGTTTGTGTTTGTTGAAGTAAAAAGCAATGTGTATATGCAAGGCCTTTGGGAGTTAATAGTATGTGAGTTGTCATAGTATGGGGGTGGAGTGCAAATGATCTAAAGGGAAAATAGTTAAGGTAATGAAAACTCTTCATGATAAGTGATATCATATGTTGTATGAACATTTCGTGCAAGATTTTTCCAAAGAAAAATCTTAATTAAAAATATATGAACAACACAAAAATAGAGACCAAATACCTTATGAAGATCATTGATATGTGAGATCAACTAGCTACTATTGGAATGAAAAACACCAAAAATTGACTTGCATTACTCTAAAAATTTAACCCCTTCTCCACATTACAGTCATCACAAGCTATTAGGATGTAGATGGTTCACAAACTCCAGTCCCAACCCACTAACTATTCTTTGGAATCAACCTACCTACCTTCATGTTTACCTTGAATTGAAAAAGTTAGGTGAGTTCTCCATGGAATCAACCATTAGCTCTACCTTAACCATTAGCTCTACCTTATTGATTGCATCATAGGGAAAACTCTCATCTATATCTAGTTTTTAAAATAGGTTTTTTCTATTCAATATTTTCAATGCAAGGATATTATGGAGTTTCATCTAAAACAACAAGATTGTGAACTCTTGATTAGGAAAAAGGATGCATTTTCTCAACCCCTTCCTCCACCTTAGCAAATAGTGATACATGCTCCTTATCCAATAGTTCTAGCCTCCCCACCACCAACACTTATTTCACCTACACCATCAACTTCTAGATTTCTTTCTGCAACATCAACTCTTAAAGAATTCACTCCTACTAAATCTAGGAATTCACCTTTGAAAAGTCCCATGGATGGAACCTTTTACAGGAGTCCTGCACCTAGCGAGCCACATTTTCTAAAGGTTATTTTTTCTTATTGTAATTATTTTAGGTCCAAGAGAATTTATTTCATTTTTTTTTTTGTTGGAATGTCTTATGGGTCTGTAGTAGGCTTACTAAGACAAAGGAATTATAGGTATTTAGTTGATTGGATTTGATATTTTTCCATAGGTTGAAGATCAAGTAAGGAAAGGTTGGGTTCTTTGCATTATTAAAGCCATGAGATTTAGGTAAGTTTCTTTGAGTTCCATGTATTTTTTGTATGAAATAAGCAACTAAGAGACTTTTATCTATAAAAAAGAAAGAAAGAAAAAAACTTAATAATATAATATCACAATTGGTGGAAATAACTAAAGAATATAAGACTAGAGTAGAAAATAATTGCTTTATCCTTGAGGCCATATAAAAAAATGATGGTACAATTGAAGAAAAGCTATAATCCCATGGACAAATAAATAAGACATTGAAGCTATATGGCTCATTAGAATAATTAATTAGTAAGTTGAACGAGGCTTTTATTACATTGTCATCTTGAATGGTGATCTTATGGGTGATATCCAATCTACTAGAGAGGTAATGTGGCTTGGCTAGGTAGTTAGAGATTAATAGGTTAGGGTTGTTTGGTGATGCTGGTATTTAAAATTATGCATGACAATTTTGAGATAATACACAGGCATAACTTTATCAATTTAGGCTACTGTGATTAACATTGAAAATATTTGAAATATCTAATATTACCCAATCATCAACTATAGCAAGAGCACCAATGTTCTCCTCAATATGTTTTAAGTTAGCATCCAATGCATGTTCCACATTGGGTCTAAGAAGCTTTAGGACAATAGGACAGAGTCAAATGCCCTGAGATTATAGTAAAGAGCAATGACCTAAAGCTATCTGAATACATTCTATAACAACTCAAATCCCTCTAGCAAATTGTTGAAGAAGAAAGTGCATGCCTCTTTACAAGGAGTGTCAATTCCTTAGTTTGTTTGCTATCTTATATTAAAAGATCTAAGGCATACTCTGAATCCACTCCTAAAAAAATTGAAGAATCACTTGTAGCTTGTGCAATAGAAAACAAACAATTTATGGAAGGGTTGAGTATATGCGCCACCATAAGAAGTGTTCGATGGTTGTAAATCTTATATATTATACTAAAGTTCTTGGTAGTGAGTGTTAAGAAATAATGTGTATGCATAAGGACCATCACCAAGTCTTTTGAGTGCAGATATTACAACACAAAATTCAGCACCATTAGTGGATGGTTGGTGAGCAACATTGGTAAGTTGCCTAGCAAGCTGATGTCTACAATTAGATATAGATATTTATGATAAAGTGAACGTAGTTGGACTCAATCTCCCCTTCTCTAGAGAATCCACAACTACATGTTGACCTTCATCTGATCAGCTTTTTTGTTGAGACTAATAACCATACTTTGCAAAGTTAGAGATTGTGATGTCTCTATTCTCTTCAGGAGGAGCATTTTACTTTCTTGTGTCTAGTACACATTGAAATCTATGGAAGATTATGTTATTTTTTGGTGTCCCTTATTCAACTTTCTTCCACTAATTAGATCAGAGGTATTTGGTCCTTCTTCTTTGTGAGATATAGGTTTGAGCATAGGTCTCTTCATAATGATCCCAACTCAAACAAATTGATTACTTCTTTCTTTTAACTTGTTATAAATTATAATTATTGGAGGTCCTAAGCACACTATAGATGCTATTAGCTCATGCATGGACAAGTATAGATGGGTGAGGAATTGCTCTTCATTCTATGGTTAAGGCTCCTTACCACCCGAGTTCCCACTCTTGTGGTTGCACTTCTATCTAATCTCAACATTGGGTGCCTTCTCTCACCTCCATTCTAGGTCTTAGAGGAATTTTGAGGTTCTCTATATCTCCCTTTTAATTTTATGGCTTAAACTATAGTCTTGTATTAAAAAATATATACATAAGTTAAAGGGGCCCTATCACTACTTCCTAACTCTAGTCAACTAACTTCCATCCCCTAATCTAGTTTTATACTTTAAGATTGTATTGAGTGCCTTTTCAAAATAATCAATACTTTTTTTCTATTTCTTACAACTCCTAACACCATGTAGCTATACCTATTTTATCAAAAAATAGCATCCCAATATCAATACCTATCTCCTATATCAATCGACATATACTAGTGACCCTTTCATTATGCCTTCCAAGATTCCTACTAATGCATTTATGGTTTAGCATAGACATAAGCCTAAGAAACATCAGTGTCAAAAAATGGTTTGTCAAAAATTTTGATGAGATTGACCAAATACCTTTGATGGTGCTATTGTAGGCCACAAAAATGCAACAAAATCATTTACAGTGCTTTGTATAGCACAAAACACCTACCATTTAATAGAAAATCAAACACTGTCCCATTTTAGTTAAACAAATACACATGACAAAATTTTGCAACTTTATTCATTTATATGCAATGCTGAAATAATATTCATATTGGGCATATATTTTGTAGTTTTTGATTAAGTAAAATAGGTTTTATAGGGATCCTGAAACCCAATAGTTCTTACATAACATAGGGCAGCAAAAAAGCCCAACAATTGAAATGCAACCTACATAAAGACCAAAATAAAAAACATGCTAAAATATAGGCTAAAAGACAAGATTAAAGCCAACAAGAAGAAGCTAGCAAAAATTGCAACAGCTAGCAACAAAACCTATGTATTTAGTGCTTGCTCCTCCATCCTTCTCTCAAGATCTTGGATGGTCTTAGTTGCATCCTTGATTCGCTAAAGTTCTTCCTCTGGGTGTACCTTGTCCTTCTCATAGCTCCAATCTATGAGGCTTTGAGTGATGTCTATTATGGAGTCTTCTTCCATCCTGTCAACATCATTGTCCTTATCCTCCTCGCCCACAAAAAGCTCCCTAGTTTTCAACTTCCCAGTAAGGCTGACGATGTTATCATTGAGAGATTTAAGGATAGTGAGCATCTGGTTTTCCATAGTAAAGTTGAAACTCTCCATATTTTTCATCCTATCTTCAATCAACTTTATATGATCCCCCAAATTGGTTTGGTTCCATTGTTCGGTCTTCATGACCTGGCTTTCCATCTGCCCTAGCCTGTCTTTAACTTCCTCTGACTCATGAAAAAGCCATTTTATGGATTAGAAGTTATCAACCATGTTATTTCTGGCATTATTGAGAAAGTTCAAATCCCCCTCCCTCACATTGTTAGAAATGGCCACCAATGCCAGATCAATGAGTTCATCGAGTTGGAGTTTCCCCTCTTTCTCTTGAAGGATTTAAGGATTCATGACTTCATGAGCAATCCCCATTTTGGATGTTCTAGCATTGAAGTTCTTCCAAGTCATTCATTTGTCTCTAATTTCCACCACACCACTTGTGTTGACCTCCTCCATGTTCACATTTTCCTCCTGAGATGTTTTGAAAGGGGAAGGGGAAGTAAGAAGGATTGGCTTAGGCCCGCTAATATTTTTCCCTTCCAGTGGCATGTCCTCCTCCCTACACTTCCTCTGCTTCATCTTGGGGGTTGCATCTAGTTCTACCACAGTCTTGACATCCACACCCTTGGTCTCCTTGTCTGTGTCCATGTTGTCTCCATTCTCATTATACTCATCATCTGCTTGGCCAGACATTTTGGATATACGTCCCCTAGGACTTTTCCTACAAGGGGATTTTCTAGGAGAGGGAGCACCCTTAGCTTTCCCCTTGGTCTTCTTCCTCGAAGATTGATGAGCTTCCTCCTCCTCTGAACTAACACTCACATTTTCTTCTATATTTGAAGAGAAATTGGAGATCCTAATCTCCTTAGAAGTAGTCACAACAAAATGTAAGGGTTTGCTTCTAGATTGGGCTTTGAAGTATTCAAAGAGCAGAATAAGAAGACCCTCATGCAAGGCAGGGTTAGCACTAGGTTTCTTCTTATACCTCAAAATATTCTTGTTCATAGAAGAAAAAAGGTAAAAAGGAAAAGAAACTAGAGCAACATAACGGAAATGATTAAGCAACACAAAGTGATGAGTTCTAACCCTATCAAACCTTGTATCTTGGGGAATAAAATCAATGATGGCTCACAACACATACCTATAGAGCTTCTTGATTGAGTCCATCTCATAATAGGTCTCAACTTTCATTAGTTCCTTCTTCTCTTCCATGTTTTTGGCAAAGTCCTTCACTGTGTTTGCAAAAATTTTCTTGTCTCTATAAAATTCTAAACCCTCAGCCAGAATTTTAGTTATATGGGCAATAATCTCCACATCAACATGGTATGGAACCCCATCAATATTAACCCTACAATCCTTCCAAGAATTGACTATTAGATTAGTAATTGTTGAATCATACCCATGAAGTTTGGCAATGTAGTTAACAATGTCTCCCTTTCTTAGTTTCTCCCAGACCTTGGTTATTTGTTTCCATTTCTCCACCTCTCCAATCGGTTCCCTTCTACTCCATTCTCCCACCATCTTGCCTTGAATACTTTCTTGTCACATAAAACCAATTCTCCTTCTACTTTGTTCGAGGCCACATTTTCTTTGAACACAAAAATTGGTAAAGAAAATAAGAAGCCCATAAAACATGGTGATTAGACACCAGATTTTAGTATGATATCACCCATACCTCTCTAGATCCTTTCCTGGTCAATTAGCTCTTTTGTGGTTAACGAAATATTCCCATTGGTGGTCCATATTCTTGTCACATCATACTTGACTGCCTCATTGGCAAACCAGTCAACCACCAACTTGGATTCCCTATACTCATGGCTAACATATAAATTGTCAAATTTGCCAAGGGTAGTGTGAATGTCTTCCACTTTATTAGCAATGATCCAAGCTAGAGGGAGGACACACTTTATGCATTTAATTATATTATTTGAATTCCCCCTCTAGCCATAGATTCTTGACTCCCACTTCCAATTCCAATTTGGTAATGTGGAGAGTAACACTAGCTTCAGCATAGTGATTCATCTGGTTGCGCAAAGGATGGGAGAAAGCCACAACTCCAACCTTGTGGCTATTTTTGATGACTCCCGCACATCTAGCAGTTCCAGGGTTACCTTTTGTCGCTCCATCAAAGTTGGCTTTATGCCATCCTTTAGGAGGTTATTTCCTCTTGACCCCCTATCTTTTCATTCTATTGTCCTTTTCTCTTTATGCATGCCCTCTTCATCAAGAAGTCCACCCTTTCTTATAAAAAATGTTTCTCTCAGGTATCCATTAATTCTATTTGAAAGAACATTAATAGGAACCTCTCTACCTCTAAAGATATGATTGTTTCTCTCTTTCCATACTCCCCAGTAGTAATGGGGCAAAGTCCACATATTTATGGTTTGCAGATTCATCCCTTTAAACATGTTGTTCCACTAGCAGAAGAAATCCATGATATTCCTTGGCTTGTACCAACTAGCACCGTACTTATTTGTGAGATTGTCCCATAGCTCCATTGAATAAGGATAATGAATGAAGATGTTTTGACCATCTCCAATTGATGCTTGCAAAGAATACATCTGTTAGGAATGTACTAGCCTTTTTTAGCCAAATTATCTAGGTTGATTATTCTATCTTGAATCAATAGCCAAATGAAAATGTTGATTTTAGCAGTAAGGTTTGGCATCCAGGCCTTTGCCCAAGGAGGTTTCTCCTTGAGTTCCCAAAGGGATCTATACCCTAGAGCTGCTGAAGAGAAGCCACTAATATTCCCCTCCCAAACCAATTCATCCTTATTATTGTTCAAAATGAGAGAATTTTGGGTCACCATTATTAGCTTTAAGTCATCTGATATCACAAGTCTCTCCATCCCTGGTCCATTATGTAGTCACTTACTTTTGATCCAAAAATCCTTATACAAGTTTTGGCCCAATATCATAAATGGGATTATTGATGAGAGGACCTTGAATGAGCCAATTATCTTGCTAAAAGAGGAAGTTCTCTCCATTTCCCACTTTCCATTAGGCCTTGGCCTTTGCTAGGGACGTTCTTGCCTTTAAAATATCATTCCATATAACCAAGCCAATTAGGATATCAGATTCATAAAGAAGATGCCTAAGAGAGGGTCTTCTTATCTACCAAAACATCTCTCCATTCTCTAGTGCTACTGAAAATTCACCAAATTTGCTTAGCTTGGAGGGTGTTGTTGAGATGCTTTAGTTTTCTAATTCCCAGTCCCCCATAAGACTTGGGGAGGAAAACATTATCCCAAGCTACAAGAGGATATCTCTTATGTTCTTCCATACTTAGAGACTAGAGGAAATCTCTTTGGATCTTTTCTATTATCTTAGCATATTTGACCAAAATCCTGAAGAGACTCAAGGCATACATAGGAAGGTTCTATAGAGTAGTCTTCACCAGAATGCATTTACCAGCTTGGTTGAGAGTTGTTCCTTTCCATCTTGTCAACTTATTAAATCTATCAATAATCCATTTCCAAAAAGAATTTGGCAGTTTTGTCCCCATTGGAAGACCAAGATATCTAGTAGGCAAGTTTCCAATCCTGCATCCAAGAATACCTGTAATCTTCCATTAATAAAAAATACTGAACTTTTTCCCCAATTTATGAGTTGGCTAGTTCCCTTGGTGTACCTAGCCAGAAGGATCTTGATCATTTTGGCTTCCAAAAATGGAGCTTCTCCCCCCATAATAATGTCATCCACAAATTGTTGGTGAGTAAATTAGAACTACCTTGAAGAAGGTTTGATTCCTCTCAAGGACCCACCCTATCTTTTCTTTGAATCAATTTGCCAATGCACTCAGCCAGAATGATAAAGAGAATGGGAGAAAGATGATCTCCTTGCCTTAATCCTCTCGAACGAAAGAAAAAATGAGAAGGTGTCCCATTTATGATGACAGCAAGTGAGGAAGTTGAGACAAGTTGGGAAATAAGCTTGCATACTTAGAGCTTGAAGCCAAAGGCTTGGAGAATTGTGCCAAGAATGGACCAGTTCACCTAATCATAGGCTTTGGAAAGGTCCAACTTGAGGAGAAGACCCTCCATATGCCTCGCTTCCAAAGAATGAATTACTTTATAGACCAAAAAATAGAGTCCAGGATCTGTTTGCTAGGAACAAAACCTTTCTATTGCAGGGAAATGATCAGTGGGAGAGCCTTGAGAATTATGGTGGTCAAAACTTTCAAGATGATCTTGTAGAATGAATTGAAAAGGCTAATAGGCCTAAACTATTCCATTGGATCTACCCCAGGGGTTTTAGGAATAAGAATCAGAAAAGTAGATTTGAGCCCTTTCAGTAGATTCCTAGCCCCAAAGAATTCTTGCACTGCCTTGACAACATCCATCTTTACCACCTCCCAATAAATTTGGAAAAAAATATTCAAAAATATATCCAACCCAGGGGCTATGTCTATAGGGAGAGAAAACATAGCTTGCTTCACTTCCAAAGAATTGGGTATAGCCTACAACATTTCATTGCGATGAGGTTGAATCAACTGTGGACGAGAGGAAAAAATTTCCTACTAGTCTTCCATAGATAAAGAGAGGTCCCTAGAAAGAAGTGAAAAGAAGAAATCAACAACCTTAGCAGAAATTTCCTTTTTATCAGTTAAAAAGGACCGTCCTTTCTTGATTCCAATAATCGATTGGTTGCTCTATGCTCTAGAGTGGAGAGGTGGAAGAACTTGGTATTTGGATCTCCCTCTTTGAGCCAATCAATTCTAGATCTTTGTTTCCAGAAGCTCTCTTCTCTACTTATGATGTTGTGAAGATCTGGGAGGAGAGACATCTTGGTAAGTCTAAGGTGTTCATTGTAACCTTCCTTTTGAATGGTTTCCTATATGGAGAGAAGTTGGTCAGACACCATATGCTTTTCCTGACAAATATGCCGAAAATCAGAATCATTCCAAATTTTAATATTTTTTTTTACATTTTTAAATTTCTTTGCAACCCTATACATAGTTTTCCCTTCCACATCAATATTCCACCAAAATAAAATTCTAGAAAATAGGTCCGGATCTAAGGTCCACATCTTCTCAAAATAAAAAGGGAAATTCCACTTTATTGAGAGAGGGATTAAAGTTAGGGAGATGGAGGAATGATCTGACCCAACTCTAGGAAGAAGGGACAACTTGATAGAGAAAAGATTCAACCATCCTAGTGAAATAAGGCCCCAATCAAGATGAACCTGGATACAATCATTCCCTAAGCATCTATTAGACCAAGTGAAGATCCCACCTGAAAGTTCAACATCCAATAGAGCCAAACTGTTAATGAAGAATGAAAGATCCATTCTGCTATCCAAATCTGGGGCTCGGCCCCCAGATTTTTCCTTGTCAGAAAGGGCAGTGTTAAAATCTCTCATAATGACCCCTTTATCTAGGTTTCAATTCTAAATGAGAAAGCTAAGCTTAGCCTAGTAAGCCTTCCTCTCCCACTTGGTGTTTGGGGCATACACATTCAAGAGATACCAAGAATCTTTGCTATACTTATGCAAAACTTTACATAACAAAATATTGCCTTCTTTATGAATGATAGTAACTTGGAATTGCTTATGATTGAAAAGGATAAGCAATCCCCTAGAAGCACCATCAACATTAGTAGCATGTCCTTCCATACTGGTACAAAAAGAAATCTTACCCACCATATCTTCCTTCATTTTGGTTTCTTGGATCAAAATAAAATTGGGGCTTTGATCTCTAATAATATTCCTAATTAACTCCTATTTATGGGCTCCATTTAGCCCCTTATATTCTAGGTTATTATCTTCATTTCTTTTTAATTGAGTCCTTGATGGTTCTTTGGCTGCCCTCTACCACATTCCTTCTAGCCTCCTCCTGAATGGATTGGCTTAAACTCTTTCTTCCTAGAGTCTTAATTTTGGTTCCAACATCATATTTCACTTTGCTCTTGGTGGTTACCGATGAGATCGGAGAAGGGTCCCTAGTTTTCTTCCTTTTGACCATGGTCCAATTCCCCTTATTATCATCAACATTGAGCCAAGCCTCTATTCTAAATAGCTATCCAGGGGATGAATTTCTGACCAATTCTAAAACCCTAGATCCTAAGCTAGGGGAAGATAGAGGATCTCCAGAGGGTGAGGGAAGATTCTCCTTGGGCCCTTGAAACCTTTGAGTTTCTAGCACAACCAAAATCTCCTCCTCTTTAGTATACTTTATTAGCTCCTTCCCTGATCCCTTCAAAGAAGAGTCCCTACATTTTCCTTCAAGAGAAGTAACGTGATGACCATCACCCACCCTTTTAGGGGATTGTAGTATACTCTCATTGTTGGGTTGTTTTGATTCACAAACTATTTACTCCTCCATATCTTTTCTCTGGAGGCCTTTCATCCCTTCTTAGGAAGGCATCTTACATTCATTGTTGGGTCCTTTTGATCCACAAATAAGATCTCCCTTTATAGCTTCAATCTATGGTTCAGTCGGAGCCAAATCATTCACTTCTTTTGCAAGAATATCCACAACCGCCTCCTGATGTTCAAAATGGCTGGACTCAGGGCCCTTTTTATTCTTTTGTTTCTAAATCTTGTTCCCTTCCTTTTGAATTTGAGGCTTGGTTGTAATATTTTTCTTGTTCTTTTCCTCCTTAGCCTTCGGGCATTGCTTGGCTTTATGATCTTCTTTTAAACAATGAAAGCAAGCAAAAGGCACATTCTCATAAATCATCTTTTGCACATGAATTCCAAGTTTGGAATGGAAGCTAACTTCCTCTGGCATGTCCACCCCTCCCCCTAATCCAATATAGATATGGACATAGGTTAATTGTCTTCTTGATGCTATTATCGGATCAATTAAGAGAAGCTCTCCAAAGGATCTGGCCACTCCCACAAAGACATCCTTATTCCAAAATTCCAAAGGGAGCTCTAAGAGTCTGACCCAAAGTGGGGCTTGAATAAAGAAAGAATCATTTAGATCTAGCTTGGAAGAGCACTTCTAGAGAACCAGTGTCAAGTGACCAATAACCCAAAGCCCCTCACAAAGGATGTTTCAGAGATCCTTGGTGCATGAAGATTCAAAAGACAGAAACCCTTTGGCCATCAGAGTAACAATGACTTGCCCTCTCAAATTCCATTTCTTCTTCATGAAGGATCTAACAATGTCTATATTAGGCCTTTGCCCAATTAGAAGCCATAGTAGCTATGTTGTGGTCAATAAACTCATCTAGGATTGTAATTGAAAAGGATCCTTTTTTAGATCCAAAGATTACCTTAACCACTAGGAAAGAGGACTTACCTAAAGGTTTAACTCCAAATAGAGAGGACCATTTGGTAGTCTATGGCCTAGAAGATCCCATCTTAGAGATTAGGGGAGGTTTACCTAGATCCTTACAACGTGGATCTTTAGTCCCATCACCATTACCTATACTCCCCTAAAAATCTCCATCACTTCCTATCATTTCATAGCCTAGGCCATGATTATAGTCCTGACCTATCAAAAGATTCTTGCCCAAAGCAGAGTTTAGATTTTGAAAAGTTGCTCCTCCGTTCCCACTCACTATTTCTACTTCCAATCAATTTCAACTAAAGATTATCCATTTAGCTAGAATGTTGCAATTAAATTTTGCGATGTTCCTTTTCCAAAATTAACAATATTAAATACTATCAAACACATTGAATTCAAGAACACGAGGAACAGAAAAATTTGAGCAATAAGAAACTCCCAAAATGTATAAGCTATAGTATACATAATCATTGTCATTGCAAGAAAACACAAAAGATTCAAACTTGTAACTCATAGGTATTTGGTCTAAGGGATGTATCATTATTTTAAAAATTGTATTTGATGTGAAATATAGCAATGAAGCACTTAAAATTAGTCTTTACCTTTCCCACGTAGGGCTCCATAAGTACCCTGGGAAATATTTTTTCTTGATTAAAAACTATAAATCTAAGAACTCAAAGTGCAATCATTCTAAAGTAAAGAACTTTTGGTGACTCTAAATCTTCAACATCTCTTCTACACCATGAATCCACTTGTACATTACTTTCCACTCTTTTCAACTTCTAGTGCAGGAGCACATAGAGGATAGGGGTCAACATACAACCCTAATGAAGATCCATGAAGGCATTGAATGCATAATATCTATAATGATCATTTTCTACTATAATCATGACTAATAAGACCATTTGGTGTCATATTGGGTCATTATAATCAAGTTATTAAGATGTTGCTACTTTAAGAAAACTTGGCCTAATAAGCCCATTTAAGGGTTAGCCTAAGGATTTGCTCAATAATTTATTTTTATAAGGTGTTTGAATGACCATTTGGATGTAAGAGAAATTGTATTTATGTATTTGGTGCAAAAAGTATAAAACTTGTCAAGTTCACAACTTTTATTGTCAAGTTGCAACATAATTAAGGGTCTCAAAATGACAAAGTTTGTTCCTTAGGTAATTTATTGGTTTGAGCCAGTTCACACTATTGGGAAAAAATTTATTTATAATTTAAAAATGTTTGAGAATAGCATTGGTTAATGTAAATGAGAAAGACATTAATGGAAAGTGTGTCTTCTACATATTTTTCTTTATTTTATTCTACAATAGTCTAATTTTAGGTATGTTTTCTTGTCATGATTGAGAATGTCATCTTACAAGCTATTAGAAATGATTAAGGTTTGAATCCATGTCATTTTGGTTTTTGAATCACTCAAATCCATGAAGTATTGGATGAGATAATTACATTTTAATGGAGGGTTGTCAAAACTCTCATTTGAGTAACTCGAGAGGAATTAAAATGTGATATCTTTCATGTTTGTGTGGATCTAAGCCCCAAATTTGGTTGAATGGTGGGTAATAACATGTTATTCATCCTCTTATGGCTGTAAATCACCATGCATTAGATTTCATTTTTTCTAATGAAGGGAAGTTCTGAAATGTTGTCTCAGATCTGACAGAGATACTTTCGTTTAGATTGCAGATATGAAGTAAGGAATCTTTCTAAGGGAAGTGATAGAGTAGATATGTATGGAAATTTGTCTTAAGAGTGTTCTAATGAATGGAGATCAAATGGCATCCAGTTCAGAATTATGACTCTCTCTATGATAGAGGTAAGTGCCTTGCATGTTAGGATAGTTTATAACAACAATACTTTTCAAGTTTAAAATATTATATCTGTGTGATAAGATGTGATGAGATAAAGGTCCTACATGTAGAAATAATTAGGGACTCAGAGGAGAGGATACATAGTAAACATAGAAGTTTGTGGGGGGAATTAATTTTAATGGTGTAAGGGTTCATTAAATGGAAATGGAAGGGACAATCACAGTCTATTAGAGAGTCATTTTGCTAATGGAGTTTAAGTTGGGAGTAGGGCATTGTATTGATTGCTACTTGTATGAGAAGCTTCCAATGGTATGGAAAGGATACATGGGGTTGAAATGAATCAATGCAAAATATAATATGTAGATCAAGGGCTCTTCAAATGTTTGAAAGGTGACTTTTATTATTATTGGTGATTGTCACACTAATGTGAAGATAGCATAGTCTATTTGTTCCTTGATGTTTAATAGTGGTTGAGGTAAGTTCATGACATTGTTTTGGACCATGGTTTTTTGTCATTACATTGTAAATCATGGACCATGGTATACTAATAAGAACCCATGTAGATGTCACTATTACAAAAGTCCTTGTTTGTGATCAAAACAACACAATTACTTAATGTATGTTCAATATTATTGATAGTGAGATTCTCTTTTGTGTAAGGAGTAGATGGTGGACTCTAATGGTGGATTCTGACATTGTGAAAGGTATTAATGATTTGACATTTTAAAGACTGATATTTTCTTGAGATGTTTGAGAATAGCATTGGTTAATATAAATGAGAAAGACATTAGTGGAAAGCAAGTCTTCTACATATTTTCCTTTATTTTATTCTACAACAGTCTGATTATAGGCATGCTTTCATGTCATAGGCTAATAATTTCATCCTAAAATATATTGGAAATGATTAAGGTCTGAATCCACATAATTTTGGTTTTTGAATCACTCAAATCCATGAAGTATCAGCTGAGATATATAGATTTTAGAGGAGGGTTGTCAAAACTATCATTTGAGTAACCCGAGAGGCATTAAAATGTGGTATCTTTCATGTTTTTGTGGATCTAAGCCCCAAATTTGGTTGAATTCCGAGGAATAAAATTTTATTCATCCTCTTAAGGTTGAAGATCATCATGCATTGGATTTCATGTGTTTTTAATGAAGGGAAGGTCTGAAATGTTGTCTCAAATTTGATAGAGATACCCTGGTTTAGATTGCAGATCTAAAGTTAGGAATCTTTCTAAGGGAAGTGATAGAGTAGACATGTCTAGAAATTTATCTTAAGAGTTTCTAATGAATGGAAATCAAATGCCATTTAGTTTAGAATTATGTGGTTGTCTCTGTAATAGAGGTAAGTTCCTTGCATGTTAGGACAAGTTATAACAACAACACTTTCTAAGTTTAATAGATTATATAGTGTGTTAATATATGATGAGATAAAGCTCTTGCATGTAAAAATAAGTAGGGAAGGAGAGGATACATAGTGCATAGAAGTTTGTAGGGGGAATTAATATTTAATGGTGTAAGGGTTTATTAAATGCAAATGGAAGGGACAATCACAGTCTATTAGAGATTCATTTTGAAAGGTTCAACTTTTTATTATTATTGGTGACTGTCACAATAATGTGAAGATAACTTAATCTATTTGTTCGTTGATGTTTGATATTGGATGAGGTAAGTTCATGCCATTGTTTTGGACCATGGTTTTTTTGTCATTACATTGTAGATGTCACTATTACAAAGGTCCCTATTTGTGATCAAAACAACACAATTACTTAATATATGCTCACCATTATTGATAGTGGGATTATTTTTTGTGTAAGGAGTAGATGGTGGACTCTAATGGTGGATTCTAACATCGTGAAAGGTATTAATGATTTGAAATTTTAAAGATTGACCTATTCTTAGAGAAAAAATGTCCTAAATATAGTGAAGTGAGCAACATTATGTTGGAAGTGTAAGTTCTTTGGTTATTCAATAGATGATTCTTGTAGTCCATTTGTGAGGAAAAGTTGTGAGCTATTGGTATTATGACAAAATGGTATTATTCAATCAAACACTCCAACCTTAATGACCTCTATCTCGAGTTATATATCAACCTAAGCACTGAATTCATTTGTGTCCTTAGAAACCTCTTCTACTTGTAAAGCAACAATAAGAATAACCAAATTTATGGCTGCATATGGACTAGAGGCTCCATCAAAAGAGGTCTGAGATTGACAGACCTTAAAAATATTTCTAGTAGCAAAGACATTCTCACTTTCCCTTTAAAATCTTAAGTTTCTTGCCCAGAAATACCACCCTTCTCATCTTTAGCATCAAAATCAACACCTCTTGTGAGTTGTGGTTGTGCTTCTCTCTTCTTTAAGTCTCACGCAACGTAAGAAAATCAAATTGAAGGGATACATTTAGATTACAGATAAGAGACTTACATGTGGTCCTCTAAATAAAATTTCATGTGGGTCCTATGGATTTGGAGCAAGGGGCTTGAATACAATACTTAAGAATTACAATGAGCTTGAAGATCTTACCATTAAACGACTTCGAAGGATAGATGGACAACTAGAAAGAATTGGACCAGGTTAAGGAAAGCTAAAGTGAGTGTGCCTTAAAGATCTTCATAATGGGCAACTATTTGCAGCATTGTTATTGAGATCCAAGCACATAAGGAAACTTATCTTGACATAAAATTATGGATATTGGGATCACATGATGGAGAATATGACTAGAAATTTACAAGAATTTACAAAACTACTAATTGAAAATATGCAGTTGGGAGACAAGGGATTGTTGGTTGTTTCAAGGTACTTGAAGCTGGAAGTATTTTATTTGAGCAATGTCTCTGATTGTACTGATGTGTGAATTTCTCTGGTTGCAAATGGATGCAGGAGTCTAAGAAAGGTGCACCTTGACAATTGCAAGTTTAGAATAATTACAGATGATGGTTTTCTTTACATTGCAACTAAATGCCCCGAGTTAGGAGATTGCTTTGATGGGTATTGATGCAACAATTGTGAGTTTAAATTCCTTGGCTTCCAATTGCCCGGTGCTGGAAAGAATAGCCCTCCACAATAGAGATGTTCTTGGAAACTTGGAGATATTTTTTAATGCACTTAAATTTATAGCATAAATGTTTTATCAATTTCAGATGATGGACTCGAGGCCATTGCCAATGTGTGCCCTGGTTTAGTGAAATTGAAGGTGAAAAGGTGCAAAGCAGTGACATCCAAAAGTGTATGTTGGCTTGAGACAAGTAGAGCCTCTCTTTATTTTGTTTCCACTAGATAGTGGCTCACAAACAACAATAGAGGATGAGCAAGGTAGGATTCTTAAGAATAAGTATGATAAAGTCATTATAGAATCAACTCATATATTGTGCAGAAGCAGAGTGTAATGGTCCCAAATAAATTTCCTTGGACTAGTCCTGAAAACTAGTAAATTGTGTATGAATTCATTTTAGAGTTGCAAAGAATTTTAAAGTCTGGTGCGTAACAAAGAATTACAGTAGAATAATTCTAAAACCACTTAATACCATACATCAGCATTCAATGAAGGTAAATAAGCTAATAGTTAAGTCTGCTAACAAGTAGAGCAAATCGAGTAAGCTATTGGTTACACAGAGATGGAACTTCATTCATTATTTCCATAATATCAAATATTATGAATAGTTTTAACATAATCTCAAAGAAAACATGCAATACTGAAAGAAAAATGATGATTTGGGTGGCAATAGAATCCCGTACTCACAGCCAACTATCCACCTATTCAGTCACTTCATGTGATGGTGAATGAACTGCACCAGTAGAGTATGCCACATACAACATCCTGCTTGTTGCAAAAGCTCCCTAGGAAAGGATCAACACATACCAATGGCTCTA
This sequence comes from Cupressus sempervirens, assembly GCA_028749045.1. Classification (NCBI taxonomy): domain Eukaryota; kingdom Viridiplantae; phylum Streptophyta; class Pinopsida; order Cupressales; family Cupressaceae; genus Cupressus; species Cupressus sempervirens. The sequence continues at coordinate 536,240,292 of CM053789.1, forward strand.
GAGTTCCCATGAGATGGAAGTTACTGAGAAATCATGGTAATGTCCATGGAAAAAAAATTCACCCGTACTAAGATCAAACTGGTCTTTAGTCCTGTGAAAGTCATCAACGCTCACCAATTGATGTTATGCAACTCCTTGGTCTAGAGAAATCTGCTTGCATACCAATGTCCTTTCTTTGTCAAGAAATACCATCTGCAGCCTGTGTTTGAAAAAAAATCACCGTCAAACTATAACATAGCTAACGTGGTTGGGTTTGCATCCAAACATGGAGGTGAAGGGTTGATGTCCTTCAAAAAATACAAATCTTAGAGCATCCTCTCAATACATTGGAAGAGTGAATTTAGTGTTTGATCATTCATTCTCTTCTCCTCCCAGCCATAAATCAGGAAAAACTCAAAGATAAAGAGTGTTACATGCTCAAACATGTGCATGACCGTTACATGGAACAGCAGTGCACAAAGAATAGAAGGGGAGAGGAAACAAAAGTAACTGCTCAACTAAATTGGTCACACCACAAACACTCGGCAAAGATGATGATAGGAGGAGATGACATGGAGATGCGCACAAAAGGGTTCACACGAGCTGGCAAGAGACATGTCAACTAGCTCCACATCCCTTGCAAGGTCACCTTAGCCTATCATGACTCTCTTAATAGGCTAAGTTATAAAACATGAGACTTCAGCAGGGCAGGGGACATGACACAAAGCTCTATTTATGAAGACCAAATCGGGTATAGAACCTTCCAATTTTCTTCGAAGGTCTGTTTCTACTAGCAAATACCAGCTTTAAGTTGTGGGGTTTGATGGCGAAGAGAGTAAGCATTTTATAATTACTCAATCCCTTTAGTGAATATTTTATTTATAGGAATCTATAGAAGTAGCACTATAGCAAATATTGAGGAATCTTTTTATATATTCTTCTCATATCCTTTCCCCTTGTTTTATTATGAATAAATTCAGACTCGGACATGGATTTAAGGCTATAAAATTTATAATCTTTTTTTTTTCTTATGTCATACTGACATGTTTAAGAGTAACATGATATCATATTTAAATGCTAGAATCATGTAATGTGTTTCTAAATTTATCTTCATTGAATTACAGTAATGTATATTTGACTACCACTTTAAGTTATTAGTATGCTTTTTGAAAAAAAATCTCTGCTATGAGTTTGGTGCATCTTGTTTATTCCTACTAGAGAATTATGCTCTTTTAGGATTTATTTACATGCTTGGATGGTAGGAAATTGGAGAAAATCTACAAAGTTTGGGGAAGACAAAACACATAGATAGTTATTTGGTGCTTGCATTTTCCATTCACAAAATTTTACCAAAAATCAGATTTTAGTAGGGAGTGATTTCAAAACTACCATCACGATGTCAAAATTGTTGCAATTACAATATCATAGTAACATTTTTGTAACAAACACTAAAGAAAACTAGTATTTCACCTAGGTTAAGGAAATGGCACAAAAATAAGACACTTTTCCACAAGAGTTATAGAGATTTATGCTTCCTGCCACTTTTCCTTCCATTTAGTTTTTAGATTGTTAGTCACGAGGTGACTCAATGAACGATGGAAGTTCTCTAATTTATTGTTATTTTATCTCCCATTGAAAGATTGATACTAGTTGGTACCATTTTATGTCCCTTGAAGATTGGGCACAATTTTTTCACAAGGATAGTCAAGGCTAAGAATAACAAGGTAGACACCAAGGGAATGGTAAAAGGCCAAAAATGATGGCACAATGACGATTTGAAGTTGCTAACAGGGTTAGGGATATCTAGGCTTGAGGAATCTGAAGATGAGAACAACATAAGAATGAAGAATCATGTGGAAACTATTCCAAGTATGTGTATGGGGATAGCCTATACTAGTACGAAGGTATTGATTTGGTTTTTGATACTAAGTATGATTGTGTTGCAGGTGTATCTTCATGTGGTGCAAATTTCTAGCATGGTGGGCTTCAAAAGGTTGTTTCAAGGTCACATAGTGGTGGGGGTGTGTTACTTCTTTTTCTTTATAATGATTTGGTCATTAAATCCAAAGCAAACAAGGAACAAATGAAGGTGTATAGAAAGGTATAGGGTATACACTTCCAAAAGGTATTTGAGAACATGACTAATTAGTGTGGACAACAAGATATTATGATACAATTGTGTTTAGATGATATTATAATACAATTGTTTTCTCCTTTTGTGTGTTAGAGATCCTTTAATATTGATATATTCAAATGGATTTTTTTTTGAACATATTTTGGATGACATTATGAAACAATTTTCCTTTTCTTTATGTGCACTAAGGATCTTGGGTATATCAGAACTAATTCAAATGATGAACATAATGTCAAAGCTATAGATGTAAGCAACTCATCTCATTTTATTACTGAAAAAATTCCTTCGTAGCATTAAAATCATGAATATTTATAAAATGCAATTGAATCAAGAATTGTATGTGTATTATTTGATTGGTTTTGTGTTATGTTTAAATAGTTAAATTAGGTTTTCATTCTACTTTAATTATCCTTGTTAGTGATTGGAACTTGTTTGCCAATGTGATTGATGCATATACTATGGATGGTATTGTTAGCATCATTAACAAAGGGTATTGGCTATGCATTTTTCTTGTATGATTTTAAGTGTTTTAGACTATAGGGTTATAGATAGTAGGCATTACTTTTCAATATCTTGTGCCATAATCTTGTACAGTTGATTTATAAGAGATTAAAATGTCAGTCCTTAGTGTTTCTGCTACTATATATGTTTTGAATAAAATGCGCTGAAATTATTAGGAGATGCCAAGAATATCTCATAAGTTTTTATTTCATCAGTAAATAAACATATAACTAAGTGGAAAATAAGTCTCATGCAAATGATTTAAAGCACACAACTTAGTAACTTCTTTTTTTCTTATTTTGATTAATCTTTTTTCGGATTCAGTTGTCTTTTTAATCAAAAGAGTTTTCAGATATGACTTTTCAAGTGTTTTCTTGAGATTTTTGACTGGTACTCATGGGGTAGGAATCTTTGTTGAATCCCAAGGCAAACAATCCTGCTCTATTGGTAGGGCGTTGGTCATAACTGTGCCCGACTTGCAAGGTGCTTCATTTTATATCATTTCATATAGATTGCTATATAGGTTTAAGTTCGTTAAAAGTTGTGGGTTCCTATATCTTTAAGTTAATTATGTGTTTATTATTTATTTATTTTGTTTTCTATTCTCATTAATAACTTTATTTTCCAATGTTTAGATAGTCAAACCTTTGTGTTCTAAGCATTTCTCTATTTGCAACCATTGTGTTGAGCAATTTGATCATCATTGCCCTTGGATATCCAATTGTATTGGTAAGGTGAGATTCATCTAATTTTGACATTTGCAAATCACTATCACCTTTGGAACTTAGTATAATGTTTCATGTATCAGAGATTTATCTTTAAACAAGAACTAATATTTGAGTTGGTTATTGTACTAATGGTTGCAGAAGAATAACTGGGATCTTTTCTTGTTTTTATTTATGGAAAATTCTACAATGCTAATTAGTGGCATTGTTACTTTTTAGTGTATGTCTTCTTCACTACCAAATAAAATCAATACCGATTTACTGATGTTTTAGATGATTTTTAATTATAATGTTTATTTGGAAACACAAGACTAGTGATAGATCAAGGTTCTCCTTCCTCCTTTAGGCCATGGATGAACAATTTAGTAACTCAACATCGTGGCACATTAACATTTTTAATCATGGACTTTCTACTTGTGTTTGGTGTTGCAATGTTGACTGGCATACATGCATCATAAGTAAGTAGTTATTAATAGAAGAAATAAATTAAATTTGGAAACTTTAAATTGAGGTGATTTGATCATATTAACCTGCTTAAATTGAGCAACCACGTCTCTTGTACTAGAAAGATGAATTGACAATTTGAAGTCTCTTGAACATTGTCCTAATAAATATTGAAACTTGATAAACAATATTTTCTTTGTTATTTAACATTAGTTTGGAGTTAATTCCAAGGTCAAGTGATTGAGATTCACATTTTACTGTTTGTCTATGAGAGGATCCCATTATGAAAAGGGACAATTTCTATAAACCAAAGGACAACTTGTATCATGCCTCATGGAAAATGTAAGCCATTGAAGTTCCATCTAGAAGATAGTCATAGGACTAAAACATTAAAATAAAAGCTATAGCTTTCTTGAGAAAAAGAAAACAACAAAGTATGAGTATATACAAAAGGCACATGAATACTATATAATTGAAAGTAAATAATGGAACACATGAATATATACAACATGCAAAGCTGACATTAATATATATTATAATAAATGGAACTATAGCCCCAAAAGTACATGGCCATGCTTTCTATTTTTTATAATGCATTTCTTTAGTACTAGTAGTGGTTAGTACATTATAGTCTTATACGATTGAATTAAATGTGATTTGCAGAGACTTTAAAATATTATGGTTATTCTTGTGTAGAGTATTACTCTCAAAAATCTGTGATACAGACTCAAGGGTATAGTATTATGTTAAATTTGAATATATTCATGCCACATTTCTTTTGGAAAAAAATGAGTGTTGTATACATATTTCCTAGATAACCACTGATCTATGGCATCTAAATGTTATTTTCTATAATACCATGCAGGTTGCATTGGTAACAGAGCCTAAGGAAAAAGAAATATCTACAAAACATAGCTCCTATCTCAAGCATTAGAAGCCTAGCCTACTGCTAATATAAATTAAAATTATTTTGAAATATTACGCAGTAGCTTACAACCTTTGGGGCAAAGAAAAGATCCCTCAATAACTTTAGCATAGGGTCTTGATTTCATGAAGAAGGTGTTATAAAAGAAACCACATTTATTCATTCGAAACAATGTGTCGTGGATAAATCAACTATATGCAAACAAATCAAATATTTTGAAACTACATACTTTCTACACATTAAACTTCAATTTTGAACATTATTTACTTATAGTTATCTTTTACTATTGTTTTGCAATTACTCAATCCTTGTTTTAACAACAAGCTTTTGGGTATAGGGAAGTCATTTTGCACACTACTAAAAAATTTGTTTGATGCATTTCCCTTAGATGCCATGAATACAACATAGAATATAAAGATGTCATTTCAAGGTTGAAGAATTGATAGAGAAGCATCTTTCAACAGCTGCTGCACCTCAAATATCACTTGAGTAAGCTCAACTAATTCAATCATAAGTTTTAAATTTTCTATTGTAAAGACACTTGCTGAGGGGCATAATTTTTTTATATCCCTATAATGCCTTTAGTTCATGTTCTTCAATACTTCATAAGGGAGATGGGAGCAATTACTGACATTATTGTAAAACAAGTATACTTACTCTTTCTTTAATGTTTTTAGTTTTATGAGTTGGCCTAAGTCATGCATCTTATGGCTCTTATGAAGTGGCCTAAGTGATGAAACATCATCTATTTTGAATTTTCCTATATAATTATTTATTATTTTAATGTTCTTGATACATTTTCACTTACATCCTTTTGGCTACTATTACTTCTAAAAATAAACTTATAATCTATTTTTTTCATCTATTCTTGCCTTAAAACATAAGCATTTATTTTGTGTAACTACATGGTCAGAGGGTGGATGTAGAATCTGTAGTTACAATTGCATGTTTGATGCATGACCTTGGTGATGTTACATCAAAATTTACGGTAATACTTAAAATAATAAGTGAAAGAGCGATGTTTGTACCTAAATGCAAGTACTTAACTATGAAGAATTGCAAGCTAAATGATCTGAGAAAGACATAGATTCTAGTGTACTCCTTACAATACTTGATATAATGAGATATTGGATTGAAAATGACTTCCAAGTCATCTAGCTCTCAAATTCCTAATGCTATACATAACCTATTATAACTAAATATGCTACTAAATGTACTCATACAATGTTATAAAATTGTAGTATTATTCTTCAAAGTGTATTAGCTCAATGGAAGAGCACCTAGTTTTAAAGTAGGAGGATGGGGGTTTCGAGTCCATCATGCCCTATTATAACTAAATGTACTACTAAATATGCTACTAAATATATTAATTATGTGACCAAATAGATTACTACATATAACACTAAATATATGACTAAATCAACTTTCAAATTTACAACTAAATATGTAATTAAATATACTATTAATTATATGACTGAATGTGTGCCTAAACCAATTATCGAATATCAGTGACCAAAATCAGTCAAGACTAATAGTAGTTAATATCCAGTCATTTATAACACTACTAAATATACTACTACATGATTTTAGTCATTGATTATGATTTGTGACTAAAATGTACTACTAAATATACTCCTAAATTTAGTAGTATATTTTAGTCACAGATCAAAATCAATGGCTAAAATTGCTTAGTAGTATATTTAGTAGTGCTATAAATGACTGGATATTTAAATACTATCAGTCACTTGACTGATTTTAGTCATATATGAACAATTTGTGGTGGTTTTGTTAGTCACATATTGTTATTTTTGTACTAGTGTAGAATACAAAAATGAATATCTAAAAGGGTGGGGGGGGGGGGGGGGGGGAGAGAGAGAGAGAGAGGAATATTTAATAGAATTAGTGACTTTAATTAGTGTGATCTATGCCATAAATAAAATATTTTTCTTAAAGACTTAAACTGTAGCCTGAGAAGTTACCATAATTTAACACATGATTTTCTTATAACACATAATGATATATATGATCAAATATCTTTGGGGGAATCAATACATGAAGAACATCTTAATAAGCTCCAAAATCTAGAGAGTGAAAATGTCCTAAAAAGATAATGTAAGAAGGGTAGATGTAAGGACAATAGAATGAAGGACAAAAAATTAGATGATAGAAACCATAAGAAGATACAAAACTCAGAAATAGATTAGATATTCAGGAAGAATGTGGGGCATATACATCGGATTAGGTATATTATTCCTCAAAATTATGCAAAGAATCACCAAACTAATGCTCGAACAAAATTTTATCTAACATAGGGTGATAAAAAAGTAATGAGATCAGATTAAGACAAGTACAAAGAAGGGAAAACACAAACAATAGTGAAAAATGATTTGAAGGAGAGTGCCCAATGGATGGGTTGGGAAATTACTCAATAGACCATAATCTAGAATTTTGGGAAATAATCTCATTAACAAAGGATCATAAAGAAGACCAGAGATTAGAAATTCACAAAGAAAGTCTCATTCAAACACTTAATCTCCCTAACCCCATGGGATCATTGGGGAAATATCACCATCCAAAAAAGAGCTAGGAAAAGAACATTAAAATTATGACAAACATTAGACAATAGAAAAGACCCCTTTGAAGATATGGATTTAGAATCTAATCATAGAAGGGAAGATAAGAATAACAATGGGGACCTTTATATACTAGTGGAAGTAGAGTCTATTATAAATAAAATAAGATCAATAGAAATAGAAGATCAAGAAAATACCAAAGAAGCAATATGTGAAAAAGGATATAAGATGGAAAATAGTCAAACTTGGGAAGAATTTGGGGTTTTAGATACTTGTTGTGGTCTCCACAACACACACCCCATTCCTTACTAGGAATGGGGACCCCCTACTTTTTTTCGACTCTCAAACTCATAGTTCGGGAGTCGGGAGAAGAAAACTCGGTTAAATAAGTTAGAATTTTAAAGTCAAAAGGTCGAAAAAAAATTAAAAAAATTGAAAACGACAAAAAAAAAAAAAAAAAAAAAAAAATCGTGCACGTGCGCTTTTGCAAAGGCAAAGAAGGAAGGGAGGTTATAAAACCCCCCTTCCCCCTTTTTTTTTACTTCATTTTTTGAAGAAGAAGAGCTGAGAGGGAAAGATATGGAAACCTTGCCCCACTCTACCTCCATGCAGCCCTAGCGCTCGCTCGTGCACGCGACCAAAAGAGGAAGCGCACACACGCCACCACGACGCGGTGCTACACGTGCCCTCTGGGCCGCCACCACCGTGCCCTTTTGGGGCACGCTACGTGTGTGGCCGTTGTTGCGCCCTCTTGAGCGTGCGCGCACTATTGCCGCACCGCCACGCCTTTTGGGCCACCGCCGCCACGTCTTAAACCCCCATTTAAAAAAAAAATTAATTAATTTTTTTTTTTATAGTAAAGTAAAAAAAAATTTAAAAAAATTAAATAAGTTTTAGGAGATTATTTTTTTTAACGTTTTATATATATATATCCAATAATTAATAATTCTTTTTCTCTTTGTGATGTGGAGGTAATATAATCAAATGGTGTCCACATCCGGATCAACAACAAAACCAGTTGTGTACAAGTTCCAAGGCGTAACCTTGAAATCACGGTTGCACGATGAATACTCTAAGATCAAAGACACAGAACTTGGACACATGGACTTGGGAGAGTTTTTGAGGGTTTGTAACAACCTAATTGAAAGATCTTCTTTGAGATCTTCCTTAATCCGTTCTGGATTGGTAAATGCAGCATCATATCCTGGGATCGTTCAGTCAGCTAAATTGATTATGACCCTATCTCAACATTTTGTTCCTGAGGAAAGGGTGGTAAAGAGCGTCACTGGGGAAGTGCTCTTAGATCTATGACCTGATAATATCGAGAGGGTTTGTCACCTACCTAGAGCTGATTAGTTTATCAGGCTTTCATATGAAGCAGTTGAGAGGTGGCATAAGGATCATTACTAGGAGGCCATCGACATCATATATTCCTCATACTTCATTGAGAATCGATCTCGGGGGAAGACAATTAGTAAAGTAGATATGACTCAAGGATACATGAAGGATGACATTGGATATTCAATCATTCTCATGAGCAGAGTTATGGGATTGCCTATAGGGGGTCATCTTGCTCCATTCATGGTTAACTTAGTGAGAACTTATGTAACCAATTGTGAATAGTAAAGGATAAAAAAAAGTTCTATATGACTTCTTATGTGGTATATCTACTTGCAACAAGAGCCACCGACTATCTCGGGTTGTACAAGAAGGGTAGTATGCAGGATCCTAATGCATGGTCGTATATATTTTATCCTTAGCTAGTTAAGAAGAAGCTCTCACCACAAAGCAAGGAGTACAAGATTGTGAATGATACCTTCATCTTTGCCATCATTCAATTCATCAAAGGGGATTATGGGAAGAGATTGTCTGATGAGGCCAAGGCACAGATCACAGCTCTTAGTGCATATTTCATCCAGTTTCGAACATTCACATACATTTAGGTTGGTGGTGCATCCATCGATCCAAAGAAGTTCACAAGATACCCAAGTAACAAGTTGGTTCTAATGGAAATTTCTCAGCAGATTGAGTCAGCTTATGAGAAAATCAAGAAACAACGAAGGCCTTGTTGGGATTGGCCTTTTGTAATAGGAGCATACCAAGTAAAGAGAAAGCAGGATATCCTGACTTTCGAGTGGGAATGGGAGAATTATCCTCTTGAAGAATATAACTCTCCCCAGCCATTCTTTGACAATGTTTGTAAAGTGGAAAATCTGGCAGGAAAAGAGTTCTACCATGAGGATGCCATTGAAGATCATTGGATGAATGCCACAAATGACTATGATGTTCCTATCAGGGACTATTGTAGAATGACTTTGTATTTAGCATAGAAGGCTCTCCATTTGACTGTCCCAGATGAGATAAGGCTACAAGATTTGTAGGAGCTACTGGATCCCTTATTCAATATAGATACAGTTGGTGAAAGACCCATCCTAAATGTAGAAATTGATAGAGAGGAAGGAGATGATATTAATCATTGAGCAAGACATGTCATCAGAATGACAAAGAGTTGGATCAAGAAACCCTTTCCACTTAATCCAATTCTAGATACAGTGATATTCCATGCACATGCTCACCAGAAAGGATAAAGGGGAGGAAAGTCACAGTTCCTATCTTTATGCTCTAGTCTCCTTTCAAGACAGAAACAGTCTACTAGCTTGATCGTCCAGTGGGATACTACCATCCTTCAAAGAAGAAGAAAGAAAAGAGGAAGAGAGCCTCTCCTTAGAGGATCCAGATAGAGCATGTTGAAGAATAGGCCCCTTCGCAGCAACACGAATCTACTCCCCAGGACCCCCGAGACCTTGGAATTTCTCATATCCAAGTTGATTTTCCATTGCCTCCTATTTTGTCAAACCAACAAGAAGAAGGAGAGATTCTAGAGATGTCCATTCCTCTGATGCATGAAGCGCCTGCTTCTCCTATGGTTCCACAGAAGCAAAAGAGGGTCAAGGTTAGAATGAACAAGAGGCAAAGAGTTCGTAAAAGATTAGTGCTGAATCCATTTGTTCGTGAAATCATTCTCGAGGGATGAGGATGAAATAGAGTCAGATGAGGAGGAAGAGCAAGTGCCTCTACAAAGGAAAACTTGACTGGCCAAAGCCACAGAATTGGAAAGAAAGAAGAATGTCACAAATACCTCACCACCCACCCAAGCTAAAACGGTAGAACTCTCTTCTTCAAAAGATGAAGTACAACGATGGGTGAATGAGAAAATGAAGCTAGGTGATGATATTCTCTCCATCCCAGATTTTGATTTCATGCCAGTGGGTACAGAATTGGTTTGAGATAAGATTAGAGATACTCCTACAGATGAATTTCAATAGTAAGATTGGATGCAAATGCCACCTGAGACACAAGGTCCTCATCCAAATCCCCCATCTTCACCTCAGGTTATGATGGTAGATAAGGTTTCAGTGACACCTCCACCTTTGAATTTAGAAGAACATGTTCAGAAGGAATTGTCATTACAAGGAGAACTAGAACCAAGGGTTATTGATGAGCCATCAAAAGAGGCACAGGTAGTAGAATGTAACAGCTTCCCCAAGAAGTTGAGGATAAAACTATGGGATCTATAGAAACTGAGGCTACAGAAGAAGAACCCTCACAACAAGAGACTCTGAGCAAGAGCGACAAAGGGAAGGAGGTAGTTGAACACATCCCTTCATCATCTAGAGCCAAGGTTACAGAAAGACATATCCCGAGATGGTTTCAGAAGGAAATAATGAAAAGTGCTAAGCATCAATTCCTTTCTTCAGAGGATGATATTTGTGACATTATAGAGATTTTGAACAAGACTAACTCTCCATTACATGATGCAACACCATTTGCATTCATTACTACTACTTGAAACTAGGACTTATTTGCATAGGTGGCTTACCCTCTGAAAGGTATAGATGAAGAAGATGTCAGCCTTCAGGACTATGAAGTGAAGGATATCATGTTAGGAAAGCCTACATGGGATACTTCTCCATAGATGATGACTATGGGAGTCAAGAAGGTTCTTAACCATATGGAATAGGATGAGATTGAAATCAAAACACTTCGAAGGCAAGTTGAGATCTTGAAAGGATATTTAGTTGAAGTTATTGGTCCTCTTGATTGTGAACGCCCTGAGGAGACTTTGACTACCATTCTTAAAGAAGGGGAAGGTGTACAACTTAGTCCATTTTTGAGAGCTTGTTAGGATTGGCGAGACAACCTTGAGGATAGGGGTGTCACTATAATTACAGGAAGTCTAAAGTTATTACATGCTACACAAGAGAATGTTGATAAGATCGTGGCAATTTTGAGGCAAGATTTCAGTATTATGGATGAGGTACAGGTTTGGAGCAAGGATTTACAAACTCTACAGACCATAAAAGGACAAAGGTACCACATTTTAATTGATGTATATACCAGAGAAGAGTTAGACATGATAGATGATTGGATAGAAAAGATTACAAAGGGAAATAAAGTGATGGAAACATTGCATGATGAGATACATAGGCTCAAGGACCAAGCCTGAGAGCAAATTTTGAAAGCAAAAAAGTTGTATAGTGATGCATGCTTGGATATTTTTGAAGATGAAGAATGAGAGAAGCTTTTTCTAGTTGAGGTAGTTGTGGAGAATTTCAAAAAGACTTTAGAGGAAGCATCTAGTGATGAAGACATCAGACAAGCCTTTCAGACAGAAGAAGCATTGTTAGAGTTGGACACCAAAATCGAAGATTTTGCAGAAACTCGAATTGAGGTGGACAACTACAAATAGAAGGTTAAAGATAAGTATGAGGCTTTGGATCTTCTCGATGCTACTAAGATTACTAAGATTATAAAGAAATTCAAGGGCAAACATCCAAAAATATCTTTAGGATAAAGATGAGCAAAACCCAGATGCTAGAATTTCAATTTTGACACTTAGTAAAATTTTGAGATTTTGACCTAGTCGAGGGCTGTAGGTATGCAGCTCTGTAATTCAAAGGTGCACTGATAGTTGACTGCCAATGCAAAAAATAACACTTTCCATGCACTGGGAGCACATTTTGATGGCAAATTAACTCCGACACACATCAAGTGAAGGGCCAGCTTCTATTTTTGGTGTCTCCATGCACTTCTACTTTGACTGATGGCTTCCTCCTACTTTCTCTCTCATGCTTTCATTATTTTTGACATGTAAAGGGCTCATGCATCTAATTAATGAATAAAAAATGGATGGAGTCCCTCTAAACACCAGTTAGATTGTTGGTTTGTATATATTTAGTTTGTTTTAATGTTTTAAAGCATTTTATTGCATCAAGATATCTCTCACTCTCAACACAAATTGAGGAGACAATTTCTTATAAATACCCCTTTGTAAAATGTAACAAAGGCCGCCATTATTATGTAATAAAGATATGCTTTTGGTGTTACCATTCGGAGTGTAGTTATTCTTGCCTGAATGTGTCATTGTTTTGTGGATTTTATTCATGAGATTGTGATTGAGCCAAAGGTTTATTGCATTGTTTCTGGTTGTGCGATCTTTTAGTTTTGGTGTTTGCTACAGATATATGAATTCTATTGACGTAACGAGCTTGAGAAGAGATCACCCGATTGTGTCTACATAGCTTTTTGTCTTGCATGAGTGCACTTTTCGTGGCCTTGCGATTTGATGAAGAGTTAAACATCATTCGATTTGTTAAATATTCTCACCGATGATTGCATCAGTGGATTCTAGGAAGCACTGCTCCTATTTTCATTGGCTTCCTACCAATTTCTTCGAAGGTTTAACTCACAGCGTGTTGTGTTCTATAGCTTATGTCTGTTTAGGAATTTCAATTTCAAGTTATTTGATTTCATGTTATTTGCTTTTAGTTTTTCTATTTGCTTTGCTAACCCCCTGTTAGAATAGAACCTCATAGTAGTTGCATTGTTAGAATTGCATTCATTAAAAAAAATAGAAAATACAAAAATATTGTTCTTTTGGTGTGATATTTTGAGACAACAAACAGATTTTACTTCGATTCCAAGACAAAAGAGTTTTTTAGAACCAGCAAAGGCCTCCTTGTGAACATTCACATTTATTTTCTATTGAGTGGATTTTGGTACGTCGCAAGACAAACACTAAACCTTGGAGTGGATCCTTAAAAAGATTTTCTTTTCAAGAGAGGAATTACACTATGGATTCCTGCCATTGACCTTGTGCAAAACAAATGCCCAACAATACCTTTGAGTAGGACATTAAAGATGATACAAATTTTGAATTTGAAAATCAACAAGAAAGAGGAATAGTATTAGAACATACAAAATGGAAATTGGGGAACAAATAATTCAAGAACTGGAAGAGGAAGAAAAATTAATAGAGGATGCATTAACCCCAACAATTAAGAGAAATGTTCAAAAGAATACAAATAATTTAGGTATTTCAATCAATCAAGATGGTCTCAAGACTCCAAATTATGGGAATCAAAAGATGAAATGAGGCAAAAAATATTTAAACAAATTAAGATATCTAATAGGGAAATCTAAAAATTAGAAAAAGATCAATGAGAGTCTAAATGTAGGGAAAGGGAAGTTCCTTCCCACAGAACAATGAGGATCATCACATAAAATGCTAGGGGTCTCAATGCCCCTAGCAAAAACTGCTTATTAAAGTGCAATTTAACCTTATTTAAATAAGATTTAATACTAATGCAAGAGACCAAACTAAATAAAGAAGGAGCCAAATTAGAAAAGAAATTAGGAAATTGAAAAATATATTTAATAGAGTCAAATGTAGCTTCGAGAGGTATTGGAATTATCTAGAATCCGAGAAAATTTGAATTCAACAAATTATGCACTGCCAAGAATTGGATGGGTAGTAAAATAAAGAGTTTTAGAAACAACACCCAACTAACATTCATTAATGCTTATGGGCCTATAAAAACTATAGAAAAAAAAATTGTGGAAGGAAATCAATAGATTCATAGATGGTAATCCCAGAAAGAATTTCCTTATAGGAGGGGATTTTAATGCAATATTAAAAATGGAAGAAAAATCTAGGGGATTAGAGATGATTTCTCAAGAAAAAATAGATTTTAATGAGTGGATAGATAGAAATAAGCTAATGTTGGTTATATGGTTAGTAAGATGTCTTTAGTTTTGTCATTTATGGAAACATTTCACTTATGCATTTAGAGCTAAAAAAATTGTTTAAGTGTTAGACAATTTGCAACAACATAGAGACAAATATGATGTGTACAGATGACATACTTCACATTAGCATATGCATAGTTGAGGATATCTTTATGAAAAATTAATGATGATGTTGTTAAGTGCACAAATGTGTACGAACATTACAACACAAGTTACAGTTGAAATACCAGTACAAGTATTTGATAAAGTAGAATAGAGCATAGCAAAGAATTGAGTTGTACGACTTAAGGAATTATTTTGGTAACAAAATAATTACTAATTCATGATGGTCCAAATTTTTGGATATCATTATATAATATATTTTATATTAAATCAAGTGTGTGAACACATGAAGGCCAACTAAGGAGAGAATTACTAATTTATGAAGTAAAAGTAAAGATCTTATCTTGCGTAGATAAGTCTGTGATAGATGATAGATGTGGAAGTTGTATGTTATGCAAACTATTTTATGGATAACATCAAAGATATACAACCCTTATGTGATGCGAGATCTAATGTATGATCAAAGAAAGTGTGAATTATAGTAGTGAGAAAGTATTGTATGTACATCTATTCTTGTGAATAACTTTATTGTATAAATGCAAATTAGGGTAGTGGGCTCTTCTTGCATACATTATATTTGACCTACCAACTCCTAACAAGGTTGAGGATTCTAACAAGGCCTAGTCCTCTAGCAAGGACTCAAGACACTATATATACTTCATAGACTCCTAATAGGGTCAATATCCTTAACACGATCCTTTTGTTTAGCGAATTGTCTCATGTGTATCATCCCCATTAGAGTTTTCCCTTGACTAGGGTTTCCCTAGTTAATAAATAATGGTGTTATGAGTTCTCTATGTGTATGATTATATTTACTATTCAAAATTGTTTCTTTACTTTCATATGCAAGTTATAAAGTAATTAACAATAGTCAATTATGGGAAAAAGTTTGTCAAATACTGATTCACCCCCTCCCCCCTCTCAGTATTATCTATTTCTAATAATTGGTATCAGAGCATAGTTACTCTAAAGAAGCTTAACAACTTGAGTAAGATCTCTATGAATATGGAATAGTTAAAGAGAAACCTTGAAGAAGCTCTTGAACAGATTGACCTTCTTACAGAAGAAAGAGACAACCTGAAAGACATTTATGGAGATGCAAAAGTTTACATTAGAAAACTAAAAGATAGAATTGATGATCTTAAATATGGCAAGGAATCAATTGTGTAGACTAGTGACAATGATGACATAGGAAATGTCAAGAAAGAAAATGATATCTTGAAACATGAATTGAAAATTGTTGAACGTCTTAAGTTGAACTTAAGACGGTAGTAAGAATGAACTTGATCTAAAAAATCTAAGAATGCAAGCCTTAAATCAAAATTGATCAAGTAACATTTGAATTATATTCTATTAAGATTGAGCATGCAAAACTAGAAAAGTACAATATCATTGTGAAAGGATAATTGACACAAGCCAAGCAACAATTAGAGAAAATTTATTCTCCTAGTGAGAAGATTGATGAACATATATTTCACCAGAGACCTTCCTATGATAGGTCAAGAGAAAAATCAGCCAAGAAATTTGAAATTAGAAGAGAACTAGATCTAGTTGTTGAATACCCTAAACAATCTAACTTGAGTAAAGTAGAATAAAGCACAACTACCAAAGTATCAAAAGAGATTGCATTGGTTGATTTTTCAACAAAACATGATGAGCCTAAGAAAATAGAGCAAGTTGATAAACCTAAACAAGATGAACCACCCAAGGAAGTAAGACACAATTTTAGAGGTAGATGTTTCATATGTAATGACATTGGTCATATGAAAAGAGATTGCACAGATAAGTCTTCTAAACCTATTACAAATTTCTATTGTTATAATTGTCATGGTTATGCACATAAAAAAATAGATTGTAATACACCCAACTTTAATGGTAATAATGCAAATAGTAGAATTTTTAGGAACACTAACCCTATTGGTAATGAAAGAAAAAGATCATAGAGTAGATCTAATGATGGAGAAAGATCTGATGGACAAAAGAAATAGTTTGTGTGTTACAATTGTAACAAACCTGGGTAGATTACAAGGAATTGCAAAGCACCTAATAGTCAGAATGAACCAATTAGAGCAGGAATACACTTGTATGTCAGTTATGTAATAAATTTGGACACAAAAAAAGATATTACATAATAGATAGAAGGAATTTCAATGGAAATCCTAATTACAAAAGGAACAACAATAGAAATGACAAAAGGAATGGATATGAAAATGATAATAATCAGAAGGAAGCAATCAAAGAACATGTTGATGAATTCAAAGAAGCATTTGTGAAAGTTAAGGATTCAAAATGCACTTATACAGTTTTGGAGGAATAGTATTTTGATGTAACTGATGAGAATTTGAAGTCATAAATTGTTTGACTCATCCTATCTAAATTGAGTAGCTATAGCAGAGACAGAGCATCAGTTGGTCAAAACTAATGATAGAGTAAGGATTAAAAGTTGCACAGTTAACAAAATATAGATGAGATAGAAAGAAAGCTATGGTTGAGTGTGCAATCAAAGATATGCTCTCAGGAAGATTTGAGAAAGAAAACAATGTTACTGGTAAATACAAACAATTTCTAAATTTGTGATACATATGCATTTAATGCATAGTGTGATTTGAAATGATATAGGATCATGAACAAGATTATGAGTACCATTTGATCATGCAAAGTGTCTAGAGTGAATTGAAGAGCAATTTGATAGGAATTTGGAGTGCAAAAAGAAGTTCATGAAGTGCAAAGTTGTAGAAGCCCTAAACATGATTTTAAGGTATTTTATGAAGCTCAAATTAAGTTTTTAGTGCATACAATTAAGATACAATGTGATAGATTGAGACATGTATTCAAGAAACATCCATTTGTTTCTTTGTGGATGATCTGTTACGTGCATTTTCATAAATCTTACAGAATATGCTTCACATTGAAGACATTAGAAGTTATATCCATTGCAAGACTGAGAATATAGGAGTTGAATATATATACAAGGACTTAGTAGTCATGTGTAATCATGACATAACTCTGAAGTGTGAGTATACACACCTAAATGTGATAAACCTAGTGAAGTATATGCTTTATACAAAGTTTTATAATCATGAATGGAATCGAATAATTCTGAATAGGTTACATGATGAAATGTTTTGGTTAGGATATGTGCATGTTGCAATTGATAATGACCTAATTCACAAGGTCACAGGACTAAATAATAAGAGATACAATCCTTTAAATGAAAAAATGTAAGGACGACAATTGAAACAAACCTAAATACAAGATTTGACAAAAGAAACATGAAGGTTGATACAATTTAGGACAAAGGAGTAAAGCTATTAAGTAAGATTTTAGGATACACATTTAACTATGGTTCAAGGGTTAACTTAGTACCAGCTAGATTCTTGCACGTAGTGTATGTAATGACAATTCAAGAAAGGAAAGTAAATCTATGTGAGATAATCAGATTATAGTTTCTAGATAACATTGCTAAGTTAAAGAAGACCAAGAATGCAATATTTAGATTTGATTCCTTATTGACTCATTTGTTTTTCTACACAACTAAGAAATTCCCAAGGGTGACTAATTGGGAGAGTAATGAGTGCACAATGGAGTTGGTTACTCAATGCTATAGATCAAAGTTGGAGAATGTCAGAGATGATTATATTGACAAAATGATAAATAATTTCTAGACTAAAATAAAATAGAGGTACATAATACACCCCTCCATGGTGGAAAAGTATAAGGATGGTATATGCTTCATGGTGGAAATTGATAACACCTGCATGGAAGTTGTGGGACCAAGGGTAAAGTTCATAGAACCCATGGTATATGAGATGAGCGCAAAACTTATTGAAGGATATGCATAGATCATACTCCAATCTAAGGATGCTAACTACCCTAGATGGGGAACCTATGAAGAGAATATGAGAGAAGTTAATTCTAAACTTCATAGCAAAGAGATAAAGAAGGGTGTGGAAAAGAAGATTGATTCCATCCTTAAGGAATTAGGTATGACTCATGAGGAATTTAATGAAGTTAAAGGAATTGCACTAGAGATTAAAGTAAGTGGGCAATCAGAGGTGATAGAAGTAATACTTATTGTTGTTATAACACTATTAGCAGATATAACTATAGTTGAACCTAGTGTGTAGGCACCTTATGCATCAATTGCGTAACTGCAACTAGTAAGAACAAGAAGTAATCAAATAAGGAGACATTCAAAGGTGGAAACACTAGTTGTGCAAAGAAATTCAGAGAGATTGGTGAAGGGTAAGTAAGAATCATCATTATCCACCAAGACAAGGGTCAAGTAGACCACCAATGGAGCGGGTAAGAGAAGGAAGACACTGCAAGTCAGTAATTCTAAAGATTCTGAGGAGGAAGCCAAGGATAGAGTAGTAGAGCAAGTTTCTCAAGAAGGAGAGACATTAGTAGGAAAGAAAGCATAGAAGCCAGAGGTAGAAAACCTTAACATGCAAATAATTAATGATAACAATTTTGTACAACTGAATAAATATTATAATTTGTACACTGATATGGATAGAAGACACTTATAGAATGCAATAGTCAAAAATATGATTTTGTGAAATAAGAGGTTTGATAGCATTCCAAATAAGATACTAGAAGACCTATATAATAGGTTGTTGAATAGAAAGAAAAGAGTTATAGAAGAAGATACTAAGTTAAGAGAGACTATGATCAATAAGTTATGTGAAGTTAACTCTAAGGAGGACTTAGACAAAACTTTCAAGGGTATTGAACCCTTGCTGAGGAACAAAAGAAGAGCAATTATTCTTATGGGAGGCAACTATGAGGATGTGAAAAAGGGAAAAAATGAGGCCATTGTGAAATATGTGACCTCAATTCCTATAGTAGTAGAGGTGAGTGCAAAATCCAAACCTAAGAGCCTTGTTTATGTACATGCAACCACACCTTCCAGTGATGAGGAAGAAGTAGGAAAGACACAATAGACACTCTCACAACTTCTTATTGTTATGGGAACTAAAACCAAGCAAGTGGACAATACACACATAACTGTAGATGCAAAGGAGAATCCTTTTACAACATTTGGCCAATCCATTATTGGCAATGTCATAGTTTATTCAAGCTCTAATGATGATGAAGAAGAGGAAAAGAAGAAATAGGATGAGGAGAAGAGAAAAGAAGAGGTAAAGAGGAGAGAAGAAGAAAGGAGAAATGTAGAGAAGAAGCAAAAAGAAGAGAAAAAGAAAGAAATAGAGAGGTTAGCAGAGAAAAAGAGGATAGAAGAGGCAAAGAAAAAGCAAGAAGAAGAAGAAAAGAAAAGGAAAGAAGAAGAGGAAAATAAAAAGAAAGAAGAAGAGGAAAGGAAGAAAGATGAAGTGAAGTTAAAGAAAGAAGTTGAAAGACTTGAAGAAAAGAAGAAGAAGGCCATGGAAGAGAAGAAGAGTGTTGAATTGAAATTAGTAACACTTATCACAATAGTAACTCTAGTAGCAACATCAACAATAGTAGTAGTTCCATTTGATGATGATGATGGTTAGAAAGGAATAATGAGTTCTTTTGGCAAGTTTCTCAAAAAGAAAAAATCTGTAAAGTCTTTTGAGAAGACAATAACTAAATTCTTGGACATAATACAAAAGAAAATTACCATAGTTGTTGCTAATCTAGACTTGCAGTTTAAAGAAAAGGCATTGGTGAAGACCTTTGATGATGAATCCATAACTTTAGCTGAGGTAGCTTCAACAAAAGCACAAGCCAAGCATGATGCAACACTATTTGATACAATGTGCACAAATGTGAGAAATGACTTGAAGGCACTTGATGTAAGCATCAAGGAGTTAAAGAAGCATATTGATGAAGGTAAGAAGTTGTATGGATAGTGCATGTTATTATACAAATGCCTGACAAACTTTTAGAGTTAGATAAAGGGTAAGTTGAGTGATCTTGACACACTCACTACAAAATTATAGGTCCTTGAGACTAGTATTGAGGATTGTAAAACAAAAGTGGAGAAGATCCACAATCTGATTAGAGGTTTGGAGTTTGATAAGGAAAAGGCACTAAAAGATTCTCAACTCTTAGAGAAATCCAGTAATTGAAGATCAACATTTTGTAGAGGCAAGTGGAGGAATGTATTGCAACAAAGATTTCCTATGATAAGTTTGCCTATACTGACTTGAGCACAATTGAAGTGGCATCTTATTCACTATACACAATAATAAGTAACTTTGATATAGTGAAGGAGAACTAGAATAAGGAAGTGGAAATACCAAAACTTGTATATGTAGATTAATTTTCTAGGATATCAAGTTGATCAACAACATGCCATAAGTTTTTGTATATAGTTTTTGACATCTTTTCCATTGATGTCAAAGGGGGAGTAATATGTAAGGAAAATTATATGTATAGAAATGAGTATTAATATGTAAATTGTATGATTGTATATGTAAGGAGGAGTACACTTATGTATCAATGTAAGGAGTGATAAGGAATGTAATGATCCATCAAAACATGAATAAAATTGTTATGCATGACAACATTTTGGGATTTAGCCAATTTTCCCAAATGTTGCCTTCAATTCCAAAGGGGAAGATTGATGGAAATATGGTTTATAAGATGTCCTCAATGTTATCATTTATGTAAACATATATTCAAGATTTCATTTATGCATTTAGAGTTAGAAAATTGTCTAAGTGTTAGACAGTTTGCAACAACACAATGACATATATGATGTGTATGGATGACACACTTCAAATTAGCATATGGTTAGTTGAGGATAGCTTATTAAAAAATCATGATGATGTGGTTAAGTGTGCATATGTGTATGAACATTATGGTACAAGTTATAGTTGAAATACTAGTACAGGTATTCGATAGAGTCGAATAGAGCATAACAAAGAATTGAGTTGTATGACTTAAGAAATTATTTAGGTAACAAAATAATTACTAAGTCATGATGAGCCAAATTTGTGGATATTATCCCATAATTTATTTTATATTATATCAAGTGTGTGAACACATGAAGGTAGACTAAGGAGAGAATTACTAATTTGTGGAGTATAAGTAAAGATCTTATCTTGTGCTGATAAGTGTGTGATATATGATACATGTGGAAGTTGTATGTTATGTGAACTATTGTATGGACAAATTGAAAGATATATGAGCCTTATTTGATGCAAGATCTAGTGTATAATCAAAGCGAGTGTGAATTACAATAGTGAGAAAGTATTGTATGTATATCTATTCTTGTAAATAACTTTATTGTATAAATGCATGTTAGGGTAGTGGGTGCTTGTCATATACATTGTATTTTTTTTTCCAAATCTTAAGAGAAATGAAGCAAATCCTAACAAGGTCTACTCCTCTAACAAGGATGCAAGACACTATATGTACTTCATAGACTCCTAACAGGATCAATATCCTTAACAAGATCCTTTTTTTAAGTGAATCGTCTCATGGGTATCATTGCCATTCGGGTTTTACCTTGGCCAGGATTTCCCTAGTTAAAAAATAATGGGGTTATGAGTTCTCTATGTGTATGGTTATATTTTTTGTTCAACATTGTTGGTTTTCTTTCATATGCAAGCTATAAAGTAATTAACAAGATTCAATTGTGGGAAAATTTTTGTAGAATACTAATTCACCCCCACCCCTCTCAGTATTATCTATTTCTAACACCTAATGGATACACTTACCAATAATGGAGTTTTCAAATGGGACAATAGAAGATTAGGCTTCTGCAACATAGCAAAAAGACTAGACATATTTTTATTTAAAGGAGATCCAAGCATGATGGGCATAGCTTTTCAAGCTTATATTCTACCCAATGCAATTTTCAGATCATTACCCTATCATAGTAGAATTTTTTGACTTAGTTAAACCATCTAGAAACCCCTTCATATGTGAAAAAATATGGTTTTTAGATAATAAATTTATGTATAATATCAAGAAATGGTGGAATGAGTTTTCATTCAAAGTATCCAAAATGTACTACTTTGTGTCAAAACTAAAAAGACTCAAATAAAACATTCCAAAAAGGAATAAAATATACTTTAATAATATTTTTAGAGAAAAAACTACAAAATGAAGATGAACTTAAAATTCTAAACGAACAAATAATAAAACATGGTTTGGATAATGACAAATATTTAAAAGAAAAAGAAAATTTAGGAAGACAAGGAAAACATTTTAGCAAAAAAGGAAATATTTTGGGAACAAAAATCCAAAGAGTCATGGTTAGAAGAAGGAGGTCACAATGCAAAGTACTTTCATAACAACATGTTAAATAACACACACACACACACACACACACACACACACACACACACAATAGATAAAATTAGAAATATAGAAGGAAACATTGAAGAATATCTTAAAAGGGTAGCTAAAATAATGGTGAAACAATAAAAAAAAAAACTAAATAATTTTGATCACTCCAACATGACAGCACAAAGGAAAATGCTTAATGCTATCACTAAACTTATCACAGATGAAGACAATAAAATTTTGAATAAACTAGTTTCAATTGAAGAAGTGAAAACAACTCTATTCAAGATGAATATGGATAAGTTACTAGGTCTAGATGGTTTTCAAGCTTTCTCTTTCCAAAAGTATTGGGATATAATTGGAGAGGATCTTTGGAAGGCAATAGAAGCAACAAAGAATTTTAGATTATTGCTAATAGAAATCAATCATACCTTCCTAACTCTCATCCCCAAAAAATCAAATTATGATGAACTAGGTCATTTTAGACCAATAACACCATGTAATATCATTTATAAAATTTTATCAAAAGCATTAGCACTCAAATTGAAAAATATTCTCCCAAAACTTATAGTGGAAGAACAAATTGGTTTTGTTCCTAGAAGATCTATTTTAGATGGGATTATCATTATTCAAGAAATCATTCATTCAACTCAAAGCAATAAAGAAACATGTATCCTCATGAAATTAGGCATTAAAAAAATATATGATATGAAAGATTGAAGATTCTTGTGTAAGACTCTAGAAGCATTTGGTTTCTCACATCAGTGGGTAAACCTCATCTATAACTATATATCCACTCCTAAAATATCACTCCTAATAATCAAATCTTTGGAAGGTTTTCTCAATATCTCAAGAGGAATTAGACAAGGAGACCCTATTTCAAATTTCTTATTTATCATTATGGTGGAAGCTTTTGGAAGAAATATAAAAATATTAAAAGAAGAATGAAAAATTAAGGGAATAATGGTAACTAAGAATATTCAAAACATAATTCACCAATCCTATCTCAATATTCCAAACTAGAAATCCAGTAAAGGGGTCAAGTACCTAGAACTTCATGTTAAAATTTTGTTTTATCATCAACAATAATGTAACATGGGATATTGGGAAAATGGGATGAAGCATTATTCTAGGAAGACTCCTAGGATGGTCTTCCCTCTCTTGATAATTTAAATTTATCAAGTAACATTAAGAGAATTCTAATTCAACTTTGGGGGGAAACAAGTTTACAATTGCAAACATGTCAAAGAGGAGAATGGGGAGAAAGTATGGGGATAGAGATCCCTAGATGAAATGGGCCTCTTTCTCCTATAGAAAAAGAGAAGTTCACAAAATTTATTAGTCAAAGGTTAGTCTCCTATAAAGGTGGGCATGGTAAATTAATATGGGGACTGTTGGATACAATTGTCTAATTGTATGTTGTCTTTGATGTTACACAAATGTCATATCAGTTGGCAGATAGTGCTTATCGAGCTCACTTGGTTAGCAAGGACATTTTCTGTGTCTACCAAGCATTCCTGGAGATTACTCTGTGTAGACAGTGTCTACCGAGCTTACTCAGGCATCGAAGGAAACTGTGGTAGAAGGTAGTGTTAACTGAGCTCTCATGGTTAATGAAGGAAAGTTGGTTAGAATTAGTGTTCAATGAGTTCATTTAGTTTCCAAAAGATTTTGTAGGTTTGTAGTGTTAACCAAGTTTCTGTTGGTTAAAATAGGAAATCCTTTCAGGATCAGTGTTTATTGAGCAGGGTTGACCAATGAAGGATTTTTTTAATTTGAGAAATGAAGTTTAATTATTTCAAGTATTGATTCTAGCCATCTGTGGTAATATTTATTAGTAATTGTAAGTTGTAATTGGGCCAACTTGATAATCTAAATAGTATATATGAAAGGTCAAGTTGAGAATCTAAAGTGTATGAGAAAATATGCAAGTGTATTGATTGTTTAAAGAGGAAAGTGTGAGTGAATTCGAAGGATGGTCATATATCCTTGAGGAGCAGCAAAGTTATATTCAATTAGGAAGGATCTAGTGTGAAGCAGAACATAGATCTGTAATCAACAAATTTAGTTGCATCTCATTCAGGTCATTTCATTGTTACTTTCTTACCATTGTAGCAGTGATTCCAAAATCTCTTAGCAGAGTTCATTTAATAGCTAGTTGTAAATCCTCTAACAAGGTGATAGTTCCATTAAATTTTTCTAAAGACCTCTTGTAAGGCCACTCCTAACAGGGTGATTAAATCCTCTAACAAGGTCACACCTAACAGTGTGTTTTGTAACCTTTAACTAGGTTGGCTCTTAATAGGGCTCACTTTAGAAGAGTGAAAATTAGAAGCTAGTTACTTGGTGGTTTTTCCCATATTGGGTTTCCACATTAAATTTGGTGTCTCATGTTTTCATGTTATTTCTTTATTCTTGAATGTTAATCACTATGAATGTTTAAGATCTGTTAAAGTATAACATACACTGCATCTATCGAGTTACAACAATTTCTATATGTTTATCGAGTGACAGTAGTAATTAGTTTTATCCAACATCTAAGGGATATGTGGTTATGTTTTGTGGTAACTGATTCACCCCCCTCTCAGTTACTCCATCTATATTTCCAAAAACTGGTATCAAAGCTTTTGGTGCTTGCAGGAAAGGTTTCAAAGACCTAAGCTAAAGATTAGGATGTCTTACAAGAGAGAAATTCCAAGGCTTAGCAGAGATAACTTTTTAGCATGGCAGGGTCTCATGACACTTCATCTGGCTTCCATTGGTGATTCAAGATTGAAATACCTTGATGAAGAATACACAACTCCTTTTGGTACATTATCTGTTGGTGGAATTGCTGAGAAAAAGACTCATAACACCATGATGATAGACATTGCATTTGCTCTAAGCTATGAGGAATTTGATGATATCAAAGACTACAAAACTACCTTTGAAATGTGGAACAAGCTAAAGGACATCTATAGTGGTGATGACAATATAAGGAGAGCCAAAGCAGAAAGCCTTAGAGGACAATTTGATCAAATGAGAATCAGAGAGGATGAAAACATTGCCAAATATGTTGAAAGGATCAAAGCAAGTGTTAGTGCAATCAAAGCTTCTGGAGGAGAGATCAAGGAAGAAACAATTTCAAGTAAATTTTTGAGAACATTACTTCCCATTTATGCAATTAGAGTGTCTGCAATTCAAGAAATAAGGTGTGAGACAAATCATAAGATAACTTTGGATACCTTGGTAGGAAGATTGATAGCCTTTGAGCTAGATAACTATGACAATTATGTTCCAGCTTCTAATAATATTAAATATGCATTTGAGGAAAAGCTTTCACTTAAGGAAAAAGGCAAGAAAATAAAGGACACTTAGTCAAAAAGTGAAGAAGAATTAGAGGAAAGTTCTAATAGTAATTTCTTGAAGTTTTTGAAGCGCTACTTGCAAGGAAATATTCTAGAGGCAAAGGCAAATACAAAGGTAAAGTTCCCCTAATCTATTTTTCATGTGAAGAAATTGGTCATATTGTTGCCAAGTTTCCAAACAAAGAAAACAAGGATGAAAAGAAAGGTCATAGGTACTATGACAAGAAGTAAGCTAAAAAGTACTTGTTTACTTGCTAATTTTGGACCTAGAAATGTCAAAGATGCATTGGAAAATGAAAGTTAGATTGAAGCTATGAATGAAGAGATGGGGAAAATCAAAAAGAATAAAACCTGGACTCTTGTACCTAGGCCTAAAGATAAAAATGTGATTGTAACAAAATGGGTATTCAGGAATAAGTTGAATGAAGATGGCAAGGTATCAAGAAACAAAGCTAGATTGGTATGTAGAGGTACTCTCAATAAGAAGGAATTAATTATGTTGAAACTTTTGCTCTGGTTGCAAGATTGGAAGGTGTCTAGACCTTACTTGCATATGTAGCACATAAAGGATTTAAAGTATATCAGATGGATGTTAAATCTACATTTCTTAATGGTATTCTTGATGAAGAAGTCTACATTGAACAACCTAAAGGTTTTTTAGATCTAGACAAAAGGGACATGGTCTGCAAATTACACAAAGCATTGTATGGTCTAAAACAAGCCCCTAGAGCATGGTATGAGAGATTGCATAACTACCTTATTCAGATAGGCTTCCAGAGAACTAATGATAACAATACTTTGTACATCAAGAAAGGACCAGATAACAAGATTGTTTTGGCAGAAATATTTGTGGATGACACTTTATTTATAGGGAATGACAATCTATGCAAAGAATTTTCAGAGAAAATGAACAAAGAATTTGAAATGTCTATGTTTGGTGAGATTAAGTTCTTTTTTGGTGATCAGATTTAGTAGAGAAAGAATGGTATCTACTTCACTTAGTCTAAGAATATCAAGGAGATACTCAAGAAATTTGGTATGGAAGATTCAAAACCAGTTGGAACTCCCATGTGTACTAGACTAAAGCTTACCAAAGATGATGATTCAAAAGAGGTAGATTAGACTTTATATAGATCAATGATTGAAAAATTATAGTATGTAGTTCATACAAGGCCTGATATTGCTCTTGTAGTTGGTATAGTGGCAAGTTTTTTGGCAAAACCTAGAGAAGATCATATGATGAAAATCAAAAGAATCTTGAGATACTTGAAAGGTACTGAAGATTATGGCTTATGGTATAAACTTGGAGGAAATCTGGACTTAAAAGTGTTTACTAATGCTGATTAGGCAGGAAACATCGATGACCAGTAAGAGTACAGGTGGTGGAGCATTCTTTCTTGGAAAAAGGTTGGTATTTTGGACAAGAAAAAAGAAAAATTGCACATCCCAATCTACATCAGAAGCAAAATATATTGTAGTAGTAATGAATTATTCTAATATTGTTTGGTTTAAATAGTTGTTGGAAGGCATGAAGGTTGAGATCAAAGAACCAATTATCATGTTTTGTGATAATACAAGTGCAATTAACATATCAAAGAATCTAGTGATACATTCCAAAACCAAGCATATTGCTATAAAATATCATTTTGTCAAAGAATTGGTGTAGGACAAAGAAATTAGATTGGAATATGTCCATACAAAATAATAGATTGTAGACATATTTACCAAGCCATTACCTAAGGCTACATTCTTGTATCTAAGAGGTAAGTTAGGGGTCATTCCCTTATCTAAAACTCACTAAAATAAAGTTTTAGTGATGCATCAACTAGAACCAAGTTGAAGAACTATTAGTTGATGCAACATGGTCAAGGGAACATTGCATATGAATCAGTACTCAAGGTACATTGATAGTCATTTGGTATGTGTTATATTTGGCATGTGTTGTCAAAGAGGGAGAGTTTACTGTCATATCTTTCTGAAATTTGTTTGATGGATAGTTTACTATTTGGAAAAGAAGCTTTGTAATTCCTTCATAAAAGGAGATTACTGCATTAGAGAAGTTTATGGAAAAAATCTAAGAGGGAGAAATTTCTATTAGAGAAATACTTGTTTTCAAATTTCATTGTGCTATGACATGTTGTATTGTCATCAATGCCAAAGAGGGAGATTTTTGGATACAATTGTCCAATTGTGTGTTGTCTTTGATGTTACACAAATGTCATATTAGTTGGCAGATAGTGCTTATTGAAACCACTTGGTTAGCAAGACAATTTTATGTGTCTACTAAGCATTCTTGGAGATTACTATATGTAGACAGTGTCTACCAAGCTCACTTGAGCATCGAAGGAAATGGTGGCAGAAGGTAGTGTTAACCAAGCTCTCATGGTTAACAAAGGAAATTTGGTCAGAATTAGTGTTCACTGAGTTCATTCGATTTCCAAAAGATTTTGTAGGTTTGCAGTGTTAACCAAGCTTCTATTGGTTAACATAGGAAATCCTTTCAAGTTTAGTGTTTATTGAGCAGGGTCAACCAATGAAGGATTTTGTTAATTTGGGAAATGAAGTTTAATTATTTCAAGTACTCATTCTAGCCAATTGTGGTAATATTTATTGGTAATTGTAAGTTGTAATTGGACCAACTTGATAATATGAATAGTATATATGAAAGGTCAAGTTGAGATTCTAAAGTGTATGAGTGAATATGCAAGTGTATTGATTGTTTGAAGAGGAAAGTGTGAGCGAATTTGAAGGATGGTCAGATATCCTTGAGGAGTAGCAAAGTCATATTCGATCAAGAAGGATCTAGTGTGAAGAAAAATAGAGATCTATAATTAGCAAATTCAATTGCATCTCATTCAAGTCATTTCATTGTTACATTCTTACCATTGTAGCAATGATTTCAAAATCTCTAAGTAGAGTTGGTTTAACAGCTAGCTGTAAATCCTCTAACACGGTGATAGTTCCATTTAATTTTTCTAAAGACCTCTTGTAAGGCCACTCCTAACCGGGTGATTAAATCCTCTAACAAGGTCACACTTAACAGTGTGTTTTGTAACCTTTAACTAGGTTGGCTCCTAATAGGGCTAACTTTAGAAGACTAAAAATTAGTAGCTAGTTAATTGGTGATTTTTCCCATATTGGGTTTCCACGTTAAATTTGGTGTCTCATGTGTTCATGTTATTTATTTATGCTTGAATGTTAATCACTGTGAATGTTTAAGATCTATTAAAATATAACATACACTGCATCTACTAAGTTACAAAAATTTCTATATGTTTATCGAGTGACAATAGTAATTAGTTTTATTTGACATCTAAGGAATTTGGGGTTACATTTTGTGGTAACTGATTCACCCCCCCTCTCAATTACTCCATCTATGTTTCCAACAGGGACCATCAAATTATGGAAACTATAGTGTTAAGAAAGGCCATGAGCTCATTATCAACTCATAAAGCTAGGAGGAAACATATATTCCCCTTAATGCATGTTGGGATCTGACATGTGTAAGGAAACTTGGCAACAAAGAATATAACCGTTTCCACATAACCCATAATAGATCTAAAATAAACATAGAATTAAAATCCACATGCAAGAGAATAGACAACATACCCACAAAATTGTGACACAAGATATACCCTAGGAAAGCCTCATTGAGGGAAAAACCCAGCCTCCAAAAGCATCCATCACCATGTATTATTCACCAAAAATACCATTGCCATACAACCATGGAAGCCTTCATGGCCATAGCCACAACTGAGCAAACTATGTGAACAAGCATGAATCCACACATCCCATGCCATGCTTCTAACCTTCACAAATGCTCCCTTGGCTAACCTGTCAAGCCTTGTCCCGCTCGACTCTTACCTTTCTAACTCTTACTCTACAAAAACTACCCTTGTGGTTGCTTATATAGTAGCAAGTCCCACAAAACCACCAAGTGGTATTAAATAAACCATGTGCTAAAACCATGTGCTACCTAACCCATTGATCCCACATTTAATATTGGGCATTTAATTCTTTTCCCCAATATTAAAGGTTTTACTTGAAATATATTCACAATGTTACAATACAACTCATCAAAAATATTCCATGGGAATCTTTACATGTTGCATGTCCATCTAGGCACAACATTACATAATAAAATAAAATAATAAAATATAACAATATTATGCAATGTGTGCAACACCCATTATCTCAAAAACATGCTTACCTAAACCAAGAATATTTTTATGGGCCAGAATTTAGAAGAGGATATTGACTGTAGATGGATTTACAAAAATGAGATTTGAAGGCCCTTCCAGATGCATATTATGCAAAGCTAACTTGGAGAATGAAGAACATTTACTATTCCAATATGCTTAAACTAAGAAATGTTGGGACTGGCTTATTGAAAAATTAAAATGAATTTCTCCCTTTCCTCAAAACCTTGAGAAACACCTAATTTTTTTCTTGCTGATAGAAGTAAGAAAGTATATAGTAAATTATGGAATATTATGCCATCTATTATTCTTTGGGAAACATGGAAGGAAATGAATAGGAGAATTTTTTCATAATTTAACCATAGATATCCCTTCACTCCTCAATAAAGTAGAGGCATGATAACATAAGTACTGAATAATAACTTAAGAAGAAAAACCAAAGAAGAAGGTACATTCTCAGAATGGGATGCAGAGGTGTAAAAAAAATGGACTAATCTTATAAACATTCTTTAAGTGTATACTAAGGAAAACCTAAAAGCATGAAAGGACAATAAGTGGGAACCTTCCCCAACATGATGGACTAAGCTCAACTTTGATAGAGCATCTAGAGGCAATCCAAGAAAGGAAAGAATAGAGTTTATCATGCATACAAATATTGGAAATTGGATTGCAAAGTGGTCAAAACCAATTGATATTACTTCAAATAATATGGTAGGATTAGAATCCCTCAAGAAAGGCCTTAAACTTAGTTTAGAATGAGGAATAAAGAAGTTAGTCATTGAGGGAGATTCTCAAATTATATTGAATGCATTAAGAAAATGAATGGCCCCCATTTAGAGCATTAAATCCAAATTAGAAATAATTTTGCCTCTAATAGACAAATTTGAAGAAATCAAAATACAACATATATACGGAGAGGGGACTATTGTAATTGATAAATTGGGCAATGAAGGAGTGGATGGTGCAAGTACCCTATTAGAAATTTTAACTTTATCTTTATTAGCCCATCCCCAATTGGAGATGAATTATGGCTATAATTAACAATAATCAAATTACATCATCTGGGCTATACTTAACAAAACAATTTGCCGACTTCAAAACAATAGAGTGAACAAAAGTAAAAAAAAAAAGTAATCTAAGTAATACTAAAATATCTTTGACCAAATATATAAATAAACTTAATTTAACATCTAAGATTGAGGGGCGAGAAGGCCCTAGATATAGTCAATTAGTATTAATCTAATAAATGCCCTTAAAACCAAGGTAAGGAATTAGTAAAGTCCTCAGTAAATTCATTTAAGATATAACTGATACTAGTGATTAATCATTAAAGGTGATTACCTTCCTCCTACACTGAGATCGAGCTATTTAAGATATTTGCCACTAATAACTTGATAAGAAAGAATGCTACATCAAATAATTATTCCAACACTTTCTAGATGATTCTAGGGATTTCTAAAGAAAAACTACATTTAGATGAGTAATCTAGCCTCAAATCCACATTATAACATTTGGCAACTCTTTTAGTAGCAATGCTAGGTGTATCTAAAGAATAGAGTAATGAATCCCTAGAATGGAGTCAACTATCAATTTGTTCCATGCAAGTGAAGATAAAATGATGGCATTTAGGGGCTTTGTAAAGTCTAAGCATTGGAATAGGCTTCTCAACCCTGTTGATGACATGACTAGGGTGATGTGTCTAGAGCTTTATGGGAGAAGGTTTTTAACTATGATTTCACCTAGCACATGAATAGCTCTATTCTAGGATCATTCATAAAATGCATGGATAAATCCAAGTTTGATCAATGGGAATTTTTTGACTGCATCACAATTTTTTTGACTCAATTTCACTAGAAGGGTTGGAACATGTGATTCTTAGCATAGAAATCTAAAAATCCCATATCTTGAAGATTATATAGCTCATCCTCCTAGTGGTTGTATTCATGCAATAGTGCCTAGGCAACCCATTTTACACATTAGGGATCTAAATATCTTCAACATGAATATCTAAATATGAAATCTAGAATCACATTTCTACTTAGGTGGAGGGGCATTGTGGAAGACCAAAGTAAGAACTGGCTCACCAATTATCTTAGAGTCTTTAATTCTTACTTTGAGCCAAGGACTAATTTGTTTGATTTAAACAACCTAGATTTATTTTTGCCAAATTTTAATAAATCTAGTCAGGAGAAAATGACCTTCATCCTCTCTCCAAAAGCAAATTTATTTGACATAGATGAAGTGGATGATCTTATCAAGGTTTTCAAGAAAGTCAAAAATCAATCTTGAAGTCTTGGATTTTTTTATTCTGTCTCTATTGATATTTTTATTTATAGTTCCTTTACTATGGTTTATCTTTTTAGGTGGTTCAATTTTGTGGGATTGACCTTCCTTATTAGGGCGAGGATTTTTTATTTGGGTCTTGGTTCATACTTAGGGACTAGCTCAGGCAGATATTATGTTAGTATTAGCATCTACATATGTGGGTTTCTCTGATAAGGTGTCCTTGTAGTTGGTCTTTTTCTCTTTAACACCCTAACATATATAAAAATATTAAAAGAATATCTAATGGTTTATATCTAATGTTATTTTTTCTGGTTATGTTTTCTTGGGTATTTATCTTCTTGGTTCTTATTGGATCCTATAGGTTTATTTTTTTCATCTTTCATATGTGGTATGAATGTTCTATTAATTGGCTTATTGACAATCTAAGAGTGTTCAAGCTAATAATTTTTTTTTCATTTATTACAATAGACAAATTTTGGTTGGAAATATAATTTATTTTGGATAATATTTGCTTTGGATTAAATGATATTTTAGTTTAATCACATTCTTGGTCTTTCAATTTTTGTTTAAATTTAGTAGTGGGCCATCTTGAGATGACCTCTTTTATTTGTCCCTTGGCATCACCTGGCTCATTGGTTTTAAATTGTCATGTCAGTTCCTCTTCCCTTTGCTTGAAAATCTATTTAAGATTGATTTCTCTTCATTCATTGCAAAGAGACCTAATATGAAATCCATAATTAAATTAAAAGGACCTTCCTCACAAATCAATTTTGATGAGCCCAGTTTAGATCATCATCTTTCGTTAGCACTACAAAATTCCCATTCTTTGATTAAAAGGATAGTTTATAGAATCTTAGGTAAAGAATTCATTTGCAAATCAAATTGGTATAGAGTACTTAGCAATATCTCGTCTACGTTTCTAGCTAGCTATGACATGTCTATTGGAATCCAATAAATTGAACATCTTAACATTATGTAACTGAATTTTTAAACATGAATATATTGGAAATTTAGACAAAGTGGTTGCATGTATAAGAAATGATATGTATATCTTTAGAGCATGTCATTATCACATTCCTATTGATCAAAAGCAACTCATTCCACTTTATCCACTGGTGTCTTCTCTGGATTCAAACAAATTGAGTAGTTTTCTCTGGGTGGTTAGGAGAAATCTTTCCTTTCTTTTCATATTTTTCATATACACCTAGCTAACTGTAATAATTAGATGGGATTATATCAAGTTGAAGAAGATATAGAAGTTTGGGATGGTAAGTCCATATTAGATACCAATATGCTCAAATTACTAATTCAAGATAAGGATGAGGAAATCAAGGAGAAAGATTCAACTTCATCTCACAATGTACCAGATATTTGAGTAATCTATCTCATGATTAATGTAAAGGAAGTGAAAGTATCAAGCAAGTACTAAAATGGAATACTTTATGTTTTATAAGGATTGTTGTCTTAGATCAGTGGTACAATCTTTCAGAGTTATGTTCGTCTTTCTATCTATTTATTTTATGAATTTAAGCTCCAAGCTCTCATTAGTACATTAGACTTATCAAGACACCTTAAAAATGGTATATATGAGATTTAGCAATGATATTTTGTATTATCAAGTTAAGTTAATTCAAAATCTAGTGGCAAGGATTATAGTAGAAATTCAAAAATTTTCAAGTATTCAATATTATAACTATTACCCTAACAAATTAATAAAATGAATAACAAACTATGAACACATACTTTTTTGTTTAAGTACATGTACACTAATATAGTAAATTAGATTCTAAGAAAAGGTAAACAATGATAGAAAATAAATAATAACAAGTATTAACTTCAAAAGGAAGAGGCTAAACAAACAAACAAAAATTCAAATTCATAGTATACCTTAAATAAATAGGGTCACTGGGAGACTAGGATTTTTTTGATTCTTCAAACTGTAGAACAAGATTTAGTGTGCAAAGAACATTAACATTAAAGAAAGCATTCACAAACTAAAACTATATTCACATATGAGATTAGACAAAGGAAACAATTAAGGAATGCAAATCCAAAAAAGGAAACACTCCATGCTTCCTTGATTTTGTAGATGTGTCCTTTGATGTGGATGTATGTTCAAGATGCTCAAAATGGCTTCAATGGAGATGGGTAATGGAAAATTGGTAGCTTTGTGAGCTCTCAATTTGGCATTATAAGGGTATGGGTATGAATTTTGGCTCTCAAAAGGGCATGGTAACTTTAGCTCAAAGATTGTTGATGAAATGGCTTGGGATGGGATTCAATTTATAGGCTAAGGGGTAGAGGGATGGAGGGCTTAGATGCAAGGATGGATGAAGGCTTAAGGAGGGCTAGGATGCACTCAAAGGAGAGCACATGGATTGTGCTTGTTTAGCACCAATGGGAAGGTGACACTTGTCACAAGGAGGATGAGTGTGAGAGGGTAGGGTAAAGGGTTGGTTAAAGGCATGCTGAGTGGGGTTGAGTATGTAAGAGAGATGTAAGAGGAATGAGTGTAGAAGAGGGAAGAGTGTGGAAGATGGATGTAAGAGTCATGAGTGGGTTTGTAAGAGTCTTTTATGTTTTTTAAGAGCACTCATGACTTGGTGGTTGGGATTTTTGAGGGGAGACTTTGGTTTGGATTAGGAAAGTCTTAAACTTGTTTAAAGAATGTGACAACATTAGGGGGTGGATTAGGCTTGGGTTTAAGATTATATTAGGAATGTTAGAGATGTGCAAGTGGATGGCATTAATGAGGGTGGGTGAGTTAGTGGCTAAGCTTGGTTAGTATGGGTGGATGGGGTGGATTAGGCTAAATGGAGGATTAGAGATAGGTTAGGGGTTTTTGAATTTGAGAATTTCATTTATCAAATAGATTTATTTAATAAATGGGGATTTTTGGAATTAGATAGGAGAAAAGAATTTAATTGATAAATAATAGATTATTTGATTTATCAATTAGGACTATAGATGATTAATTAAATTAATCAACTAGGGATGGCAAAGGACTAATTAAATAAGAATTTAATTAATGATGCCTTTAGAGATGGCTAAATTAGATTACCAAAGCAGTGTAATCAAATTTAGGTGTCTACATTTTGCCCCTCTTTGACATAGTGTTGAGACAACACTATTTCAAAGAAGTTCAAATGAAGACGACACGAAGAAGATGTTTTAGCAACAAGGTTGCCCCAGTCTCGAATAAGAAGAGGAGAGACTAGACTTAGATGATGCCCCCTCAAGAAGGCGGTAGGGAGAGAAATGAGGCTCGACGACTTCTTGAAAAGTACAAAAAATTGAGATGAGCTAAGACACAGGTTGGCAAAGAGAAGGGGTTGAATTAGCTCAAAATCGCACTATGGGAGAATGATAAAGGAGAATCAGATGCACAAGAGTAAAGCAAGCTTAATACTTTCCAAGATTGGGGGGGGGGGGGGGGGGTGGTGGAGGAGTGGAGCGCTATAAAATGAATCCATGGTAGGGAGATGGATGATGGAATGATAAAGCTGATGCAATAGGACTTCAAAGAGTCAGATTGGTGGAAGATGGGTTTCGGAGATCCCTAGGACTAGGATTGTGGATCTCGAAAGATGAGGCTTAGTGGATTGATTTGATTGGTGGATCCCTAAGACTAGGATTGTGGATCCCTAAAGCTAAGCATGAGGAGTGATCCAAAGAGATACTGATGCATAAGCTGGGGTAGGAGCGACAGATGCAGGATATGGATGGGGGATAATGGAGATGAAGGGAATTCATTGAAGCTTTTTGAGCAAGGGGATACTTCAAAGAGAAGTACCACCATGTAGTTGAGCACTAGATTTGCTATAGGACTGTTCGATTAATTGCCAAGGTTACCAAGAAAATCGAGGCCTTTTCACCAACTGTCCAGTGGACTGATGAACTGACTCAAAACAAACATGTGAGGATTGCCCCAATATTACACATGAATCCCAGAGGAAGCAGCATGGAAACGACACTAGGTAACCCACAAGTAGAAAAAGAAAACAAGCAAAAGACTTGATCAAGACCTTACGCTCTGATTTCCCCATTCGCAGCATACCATGATATGGAAGATCATGGCAACCTTGAGGAGGGAACAAGGAGATTTCTTGGAAAAGATATCTCAAGACCCAGAAGGGAAGATCCCAAATCAAAAGAAAGCGAAAATCCAAAAGAGAACTGTTTGCCAACGAGATGGGTAGGACAAGGTACTAACGGACCAAGATCAGACATGAGGAAAGCTATATCTTGCAAGGACCTATCGGAGAGCACCTAAGCTGGTGGATTTGGATGAGTGATGCGTCTGGCAAGCTGAACTAAGAAGGATAACACTTTGGTGACATGAGATCTAGCTAAAGGATGCATTGGAATAGCTAACCAAGGTGTGCGATGTGTGCAAGATGTTGACCAAGGATGAACTAACATGAAAGCTGGATAGATACAATGATACTAAGCTAAAGAGGATGTACAAGCTGACGGACCAAGATATTGACAAGCTAAAGCTGACCAAGATAGTTACAAGCAGGCAAAAGCTTAGGATGATAGGATAGCGGGATGGTTCGATGTTGTGCAAGATGTGAAAGCTAAGGATTGGGTGATAGCAGAAGATATGGATTTGGGGAGGATGCATCCCAATGATGATGAGAGATTTTGTGACCAAGGATAGCTAGAGGAGCAGGATGAGATGGCTAGATAGGATGGTAGATAGCTAGGATTATGATGGACATAAAGAGATGACATTGGGTTTGCATGAGGATAGCCTAGAGCTAGATACCAATGACAAGGGAGGATGGACAAGACAAGATCTCCAAGGAATACAGTGCCCCTAGTCATAATATGACATGTGGAAGGAGGTCGTATGATGGATGTGATAGGATTGAAGCTAGGATGGAAAAAGCTGAAGGGGCTAGGGAGATGGATGATAGCTATGATGGTTGGCTGAAGCTGCAGGAGATAAGTGGATGGTGTGAGATGGAAGATGGAGGGTGGAGGATAGGTGGATAGATTGGAAGATGGAGTTGGATGTCAAGAGATGACCAAAAGCATGAGGGTGATAGGCTAAGCTAGGGATGGTGGGATTACACATGATGCTTCATGGTACTTGTCCAAGGTGCTTGAATTGCCAAGTTTTCACCAGTGGATGCTTTATTTTTCTTTATTATTTTTTTTGACTTTTTGACTTTGGACTTAGCTAGAATGATTTTGGATTTCTTCAACTATTTTTGGCCTTTTCCTTAGGATTTTTCACTAGCTATTGGAATGTTCAAATTTGTTGCTAGCTGTTGGTACACCGGATGTGTGATTTATGCAATAGATTGGATTAGATGGGATTGATGGTAGGAGATGGAGGAGTGAAAAGGTCGAAAAGGAGGATGAGATGGGGATGCTTGCAGGATCAACATTGGCACATGTTGGGACAGGTGTGAAAAGAGCATATGGGGGATATATGG
The DNA here is from genome assembly GCA_028749045.1 of Cupressus sempervirens. Taxonomy (NCBI): domain Eukaryota; kingdom Viridiplantae; phylum Streptophyta; class Pinopsida; order Cupressales; family Cupressaceae; genus Cupressus; species Cupressus sempervirens. The sequence goes on from CM053789.1 coordinate 536,278,266, forward strand.
TAGATGCGGGCTTGATGGTGGATTTGTGGAAGCACGCTTGGGGATATAGGCACCCAAGATGGAGTTAGGAGATGGGGGACATGAGTCACTGGATGGGGGATTAGCAATGGTGGATGCTATTATGCATTGGGTTTCAACTTTTTTCTTTGGGATCCACATGGTTTTGGATTTTCTTTTCATAGGCTTTTGCATTGTTTTGCATTCTTTGATTGGATTTTGCCTTTTTGGCATATGTCTTTTAAAATAGACATATGATTGCCTAGGATGTGAATTTTTAGCTTTATGCATTTTGAAGTTGGCATTCACATTACTGTGGTAAGATTTGGGAAGATGGTTAGGAGAAGCTTTGTGAGATGGAGAGGATATGGAAGAGCATGTAGGGGGATGATGATGGATGATGTGCCCTAATATGTGCCTTTGTTGATCTTGCATAGGAATGGATGGAATAGGATTCGAATGATGGTTTATAGGAGGATGGTAGATTTTGGGACATAGGGACCCAAAATGGATTTAGCGGATGAAGGGGGGATATGGTAGGTTGTTTTCGGTTGCAAAGATGGTGGAGGGGGGATGACATAAGATTTTCTAAAGGAGTGATGGGAGGCTGGCATGGTGGGCTTGGAGATAGGCTTGGTTTGGGGGTGTGGTGTACCAATACCTTTAGATGGTGAGCCATATCCAAGACCATGAAATCCTAGATTCTTTTGTGCAATAATAGGCTTTATGATTCCTTGCTCTTGTAGTCCTAAACCTTGACCTTGATAATGCCATCGATTGAGCATTTGAACTAGCTGAGGATACTTTTTGTTTGCAGAAAGTGGTGGAAGTGCTTTATCAGATGTACTGCAATGGGGAGATACTATTCTTAATTCTTCTGCTGAGAGGAGGCCACCATGGATGAATGTAAGTGAACCAAGAGGGTATATTATAGATGGTGGAATAGCTTGGATAGGTGGTAGGATGGAAGCATGGAGTGGAGGAGATGGTAGGATAGGATCTTGATTTAGTTGATGGGATGAAAAGATATCCTTTAGTAGAGGAGGTATGGCTTGAGGTTTTGGAGATGGAGGGGATGGTGACTGCACTATGGATGGAAGACATGATACGATGATATATTTGTTTATGCTTTGGGGGATGTCAACATGCTTTTGGGAAAGATCTTGATAGGATTGGATTGGAGTGGATGGTGCAATAGGAGATGAAGGGATGGATTCTTCAAAGGCAGCAGATGGATAGATGGGAGATTCAGTAGTGGAGATGGTTGAGTAGAAGATGGATGCATAGGGGTCATTATGGGAGATTTGGGAAATGCTTGGAGGGGATGTGGATAGGATTTGAAGGGATTTGACAGGTGGTGGGATTTTGATGCTTGTGGGAAGTGGAAGGATTTTAAGCAATTTGATGGATGGTATGGGGATGATAGCAATAGGAGATGGAGGTGATATTATAGATGGGGAAGCTTCAGCACTGACTACTTCACATGGTTGGATTGGATGACGTGGCTTATCAACTACTAGAGGCTATTTTTCTTGTATTTCCTCTGGGAGATTCCTTGGAGACTTGTGTGTCAGAGGTGGAGGTGGATTGACAGGAATAGCTAGTGTGATGTGGGTGGAAGATTGGAAGCTTGGTTGATTGGGTGATGGAGGAGAAGCTGGGATATCAGGTGGCATGACTAGATAGTTTGGAATAACTCTTGAATTTTGGGGGATGGTTGGTGGAATGTTTCTAAGGCTCTCAAGATACCCTTCATAGTCAACAAGATCTTCATCATCATTGGAATAGGAGGTGGCAGGAGCCAGGACAATACGACTGAATATATCATGATAGGATTGGTACTTCATGATTTGATGATGAGTTTTATGGGGATGGGGTCTTGCATATGGATGAACATGGAAGCCCATGGTCGGATTTGGATTAAGCTCAGATTTTGGATTGGCTGATTAAAGATTTCCTAGGGAGAGTCAAAGCTGTATGACAGACCTAAGGAGGATTGGATGGAGATTTTTGGCTTTCTTGTGGATGGAAGACTTCAAGGGCATGTTGTCAAAAAGTGAGAGTTTTGCTTTCCTATGTGCAGGATTGGTGGAGATTGTGTCAACTTAAGGATAGACTAATGATCCTTTGGGCATGACACGAGATTGACCACTTGTGGATCCCAACCTTTAGCTCAAGGTGATGAGGGATACAAGTGACAAAGCTGGGTTACCCTAGACAATGCTCTGTCAGAGGGATAACTTTGGTGAGATTGGTTGATTGGTAGGATTGATTAGATAGCAAATTCTAGCAGAGTGACAACAACTCTCTAAAGGCTTGGGTGTGATTTTGGATTGGGTTACTAGCTGGCTAGGGGGGATGATTTGGACGAACTTTGGATTTGGGATTGTTCTAAAGCAAAGAACTAAGGGAGCTTGGATGATCTTCTAATGAGGCAGTGACTACGCTAAGTATGCATTGAGCTGGAAGATTTTTTCTTTTCTGGGATTTTGACTAAAGTTGGCAAACATTCATTCAAAGGCTATGAACAAACAAGCAGACAAAATTTTGGAGCAAGCACATCAAACACACCAACATCCTAGGAAGCTTTCTACAAGGATGAAATTTGGTTTAGCTAGGGAGTCCTCAATATACGCAAGGTACGTGAGGCCCATATCCGTAGATGAAATCAAAAAGATGTCACACAGCCGAGAGGAGCGGTAACCCACTTCTCCTATTTCACTTCTCAAGGGTATAAAGTTCCTTGAAGCTTAGCCCGAGTGACAAAATCTTGATCCCAAGAGAGGTGTCTTCGATTCACCTCCCGATTCTTATACTCCATCGGAATGCTGGAGTTGAGGTCATCCCAAGGGGTGATGAAATCCCCAAGCAGGCCTCCTAAAAAAAGAAAACAAAGTTTTGGATCTTAATCTTATGCACCCAAGATGGCCTCGAAAGATGACAAGGGGAGAGAAGACTTGGATGACCTTGGGCTAAAAAGTAGAGTTCTTTTCCAATTGATGACTTAGATTTTGTAAGCTATGATTGAAGACACTCGTGATTATGGCATACAATGTTCATTCCAACTTGACAGCGTCGTCAACATAATGGAAATCGAAAATTCATCAACATAAGAAAAGCGAGCGTCATTGAGATGCATCAAAACCATGCAATGTTCATTGATTGTTAGGCATTCAAGATTGTGTTAGAGTTTTTTAAGCCCAAATTGGAAGTGTGAGATATTGCAATGGTTAATTGATCCTTGGCATTCAAGATTGTGTTCATTTGTTTTAAGCATGAATTCCAATAAAAGGTTGATTTTTATCCATGGCATTCAAGAGTGTGTTTTTGAACAACATTCATTCAAAGAAAAATGCTTTAAACATTCAAGTTCATTCCAATGAAAACCTAAGAAACATGATTAAGTTTGTTTCTCCAACTTGCAACAAGACAAAAGAGCAATTTGATTAGTTACCCAAAATCTTCTAAAATGAAAGCTTAACTATGGGAAAATTTTTTTTAACTTTTTTTGTTCTTTTTAATATGCATAAAAATGCTTAGAATGGTCTATTTCCTACGGAACCACTAAAAGTCAAATTTTGATTTATACTTTTTTTTTTTTTTTTTTTTTTTATAATTAAATTTTTTTAGTGATTTTTGGTGTTCTTAAACATACAGGTTCATTTGTTAGAGTTTTGAAAGCATGCAAAGACAATGACTTGAATAAGACAGCCAAAAACTAGGCAAAAAATCCTAAAAATAATACAACAGGCGGAGACGCCAATCTGCGCAGACGACAGTCTGATGAAGAAAGTAGTTGGCAGCGTCAGAGACGATAGTTGGCGGATTGCGACAGCGGAAATGACAGCTTGACAGGTAGAGACCCCAAAATTCGTAGACGACAGTCTAGGCTTTCGAAGACGGCAGATGAGCTTGTGCAGACGATGGTTATGTAGGCGCAGACGATAATTGAGCTTGCAAAGACGACGATTGAGATGGCAGAGATGACGGTTGATATGGTGGAGACGACGGTTGAGTTTGCGCAGACGACATTTTGCAGAGATGATAGGCGAAGACACCAAACTGCGAAGACAATAGGCAGAGACGCCAAACTGTTGAGACGACAGGCGAAGATGCCAATCTGCGTAGACGATACTGCGCGACGTGAACTGATAGGTGCAAATTTTTTTCAAATTTTTTTTATTTTCTTGGTTATTGTTGAATTTTTGAGGGTATGTCTTCTTCTCTTTAGTGCGTCCTTCAACCTACAAAATAAGCAAACAACCTTGCAACAACTCAAACAACATAAACTATTAGATTGTTAGTTTCTAAAAATAACATGTAGATTAAAATGGATGAAAAAAAAATGACCCATAGCGGGGTCCCACCAGGCATGCCAAAATGTAGAACAAGATTTAGTGTGCAAAGAACATTAACATTAAAGAAAGCATTTACAAACTAAAACTATATTCACATATGAGATTAGACAAAGGAAACAATTAAGGAATGCAAATCCAAAAAAGGAAACACTCCATGCTTCATTGATTTTGTAGATGTGTCCTTTGATGTGGATGTATGTTCAAGATGCTCAAAATAGCTTCAATGGAGATGGGTAATGGCAAATTGGTAGCTTTGTGAGCTCTCAATTTGGCATTATAAGGGTATGGGTATGACTTTTAGCTCTCAAAAGGGCATGGTAACTTTAGCTCAAAGATTGTTAATGAAATGGCTTGGGATGGGATTCAATCTATAGGCTAAGGGGTAGAGAGATGGAGGGCTTAGATGCAAGGATGGATGAAGGCTTAAGGAGGGCTAGGATGCACTCAAAGGAGAGCACATGGATTGTGCTTGTTTAGCACCAATGGGAAGGTGACACTTGTCACAAGGAGGATGAGTGTGAGAGGGTAGGGTAAAGGGTTGGTTAAAGGCATGATGAGTGGGGTTGAGTATGTAAGAGAGATGTAAGAGGAATGAGTGTGGAAGAGGGAAGAGTGTGGAAGATGGATGTAAGAGTCATGAGTGGGTTCGTAAGAGTCTTTTATGTTTTGTAAGAGCACTCATGACTTGGTGGTTGGGATTTTTGAGGGGAGACTTTGGTTTGGATTAGGAAAGTCTTAAACTTGTTTAAGGAATGTGACAACATTAGGGGGTGGATTAGGCTTGGATTTAAGATTAGATTAGGAATGTTAGAGATGTACAAGTGGATGGCATTAATGAGGGTGGATGAGTTAGTGGCTAAGCTTGGTTAGTATGGGTGGATGGGGTGGATTAGGCTAAATGGAGGATTAGAGATAGGTTAGGGGTTTTTGAATTTGAGGATTTCATTTATCAAATAGATTTATTTAATAAATGGGGATTTTTGGAATTAGATAGGAGAAAAAGATTTAATTGATAAATAATAGATTATTTGATTTATCAATTAGGACTATAGATGATTAATTAAATTAATCGACAAGGGATGGCAAAGGATTAATTAGATAAGAATTTAATTAATGATGCCTTTAGAGATGTCTAAATTAGATTACCAAAGCAGTGTAATCAAATTTAGGTGTCTACACAAACAACTAGATAGAGAAAGCAATATGGAATCAATTTGGACTATCAAGTGAGTAGGGATTAATTCCTTTGATATTATCTACCCAAGAATGGACATTGAAATTACTAATTCTCATATACGTTGTAAACACTTCTGGAAGTTATTTCAACAATACCTCTAATATCAAGCAAAGATAACTTAAAAATTCTATGCCACAATTAAAATGGAAGGTAGCTCTTAGAATTAAGAAATGCATGAGCAGATATCCCATTTTAAAATTTGAACGACAAATTTTTTAATCAAAGTAAATAAACAAATCTTAAAAAAATCTTAAAATACTTATGTGTGTGTGTGTTTATATATATATAAGAAAAAAAAATTCATTAGAAATAAAAAAGAACTCGAAAACATCAAGAAATAGAAATTAATTAAAATTAACTTTCATAAACCTAAAATGATATTCTAGAAAAAATACATTTCTTCAATTTCTAAAATAATGACATATACCCATCATATAGGGATAAAATTAAATATGTATACTTCGTTCAAGAGAGGCTAGATCTCTAATTATATAGTTGATCATAATTACTAACTTTTATCTAAGAAGTGATTTTTGTGAAGTTGGAAATATTAGAAAGGAGAATAGAGAGCCATAATTCATATGGCCATATGTATAATTCAAAGGACTAAGAAGATATCTAGAGATTCTATTAATCCCTAAGATGCCCATAAAGAAAAAATGAACTAGTGGTAAAACAAACAACATAAAAGGAATATTTATACAAATTCCAATCATTGGGATCAAATGTCAAGCACTACACATAAATTCAAAAGTTAAACAAGCATGAAAGGTTTAGGGGAGTTTAATAGAGTTTTTATATAAAACTTGGACACTAGGTTATGTCCCTTATATATATATATATATATATATATATATATATATATATATATATATATATAGTTTGAAGTTTATTGGGAAACTAAGATATTGAGGGAGGTGTGAATTAGGAACCACTTAAAATTCAATCATTTAATCCACTTTGTTATGTTTATCTAAAAAACTTGCATGCATGAAACAGAAAGTAGTAAAGCGACAATACCATAACACAATATTTCGTAACCTAGAAACCTTCCAAGTAGAAGGTAAAATTGGGGTGAGAATGACACCCACAATGATTCACTATTGTAGTAATAAAGTTGGACTATTAAGGCTTACAAATGGTTAGTTTTGGTGATCTATTTAGCTAAGAGTAATAAGGACTACTAGGTCCACCTTGTGAAAGGATTTATACAATACAATTAAGTTTTTACTTTGTTAGTAGTTTCTGCAAAGGACTTTTAAGTCCACCATGTTAAGGGATTTGGGATTGACGCACCTATTAGGATGAACTAATGAATTGGTCTCTGATATGCAACTCTAATTTCTGATGAAGATCATTTGGAGTGAACCGATCACTTGACTTTGATAGATGAGTCTATTTCTTTCCATATGCTTCTTGTAACCTTCTAAATAATCTGTAGTTCCATATTTCCTTCTATACAAATGTTCTTCATCTCATAGTACATTGATCATATATTTGGATAAACAAAATACCTCATACTTATATCTATCCAAATCATTCCATTATAGGTAGGCTATAACATAAACAATTCCAAAAGTAATTACCAAGATGAATTAGTGTTACAACTCAGGTCCAATGGCTTACTCAAGTGATACTGAAGACACTTGGGAAACACTGTCACCTTGGCTAACTCTGGCACTCAGATGATACTAGACACTTGGTTTATATTGATCACTTGATAAACACTTCTAGCTTAGTGCACATTCTTCTTCTAACTTGATTATCATCTTTGAACAAGAATACTCTGCTAACTTGGTTCACACTAGAGCTCAATAGATACCATCAAATCGATTGACATGCCAACTTAGTGGAAATTTTCAACTTACTTGACACTGCAACTTGGTCGATACTACTTTCTTCATGCTAGGTTAACATTGATGCTTGGTTACTTCACAAGCTCAATTAACACTAGACTGGTAGCTCAGTCACTATTGACTTTCCATTATGATTAAGTGTTTTGACACTAATTGATAATATATCTTTACATGAGATTAATAGCAGGGGTGAATCAAGATCACTAATTTTTTTTATCCTTCATAATAACTTGATTGCATTCACCACATTATCCTTCTTATATCAACATCACGCATAACATAACTTAAAACTTTTAATGCTAAAATAGATCTAACTATGTATTACATCCATCAACATGAAAATGTAAACACATAACACAAGAGATTTTGGTTACCCAAAACCCTCCAAGGTGAAGGTAAAATTGGGGTGGGGATGATACCCACAAATATTCATTTTTATAGGAACAAAGTTCACCTATTAGGGATACAAATTTGATCACTTCTAATGATCTACCCTGTGAGGGGTCTACCCTATTAAGAGCTTTATAAGACTGTTAGGTCTACCTTGCATAAACAAATTTAAACTCACAACGAAGTAAGCACTCTATTAAGAAATTTACATAATCCTATTAGGAAAACTTTGTTAAGATATTTACCCTAATTCACTTGCTAAAATGATACAATATATGATCCTTCGATTTGCACTTACAATGTTGATTATGGATTTTCTCTTTTATTTGCTTGATTTGATCTTCTCTTCATGACTTCACTCGGTCACTACACTCTATTACTTCACAATTTCTCTTACACCCTCCAAAACCTAACTCTTTTGCATAAGCATTCATACTACTTCACCTTCCTTTTTAAAAATAGGGTTTGGATATGCCCTTATAAAGACATATATAGAGTATTCTAGAATTAGATCAATGATTTGAATGTTTCCTTTTTAGCTTCTTCATTTGATTGGTTGTCCCACCTTCATAGGTATCAATGATCCATGTCAAAATGCTTAACAACCTTTATAACAAACTCTTTGATCATTAAATGTTATTTATATGTTGGCTCAAAATGGTTTACCTCAAAGTTTGTGCTATTTCAAACACTCTTGTACAAATTATGTTACTCGACATATACTATCTCTGATGCTTGGTTGTAACTGTATGCACCCTAAAGTGGTCACCTAGACTATGGGTCCCCATTATTCAATTTATCAAAATTCCTGAATCAATGGTTTGTAATATTTTATTAAATCAATTCAAATCAATTTCTTTGATCAAATTGTAATTAATTTAATTATGTCAATATTTCCTAAGGTTTGATCATTTTATCCTAAGTCTTATTTAATTAAAAGAAAACCTCTCTTTTAATTAAATAATTAATCCATATTTAATTAATTAAGAGAAAAACCCCTCTTTAATTTAGTTAAATATTTTCTATTTAATTAAAAGAACTTGCTCCCTTTTAATTAAATAAAATATCACTTGAAAAAAGAAATAAATTAAATAAAAATAAATAAATAAATCCTTTTTCTCTACACTTGAATGGACATATCTCTAAGTGGGATTCCTCTTTTTCCTCTTTCTAGTTTTTTCTCAAACACTCCTCTTTTCTCATTGGTGGAATTTTGTCTCACATAGATGAAACTCTATTATTCCATATTGGTTGTGAGAAGCTTCCCGCCTCCACATTTTCATTTATAAGGAGCCCTCTCCTTCTTATTTTCATATAGAGAAATATATGGAGAAATATATATAGAGAGACATATAGAGAGAAATAAAGAAATATAGAAAGAAATATAGAGAGAAATACAAAGAGAGATATAGAGAAAATAGTTCATTGCTATAGTATTGTTATGTTATAGGTTTAGAGAGCGAGTTTGGGGAAGGAGTTTAAGCATTAGGATTTGGACATTAGAGCTTCATTGCAACTTCTTTCTTCTTGTCTTATTCTCTCTTGCATCCATGACTTTCATAATAAGATTTCATCCTTGCATTTTCATATTATCTTAGAGCTATATTTTTTTTCATAAATTAATATTGCATTATTATTTTCTTTCATAGATTATATTTCTTTTTTTGAATTTCTTTGCATTGTTATCATTTAGATTAGCTTGCATCTTCATTTGCATTCATATTTTGATCTTTGAATCTCTCATTTTATAGTGTACTTGCATAGGCACAAACTAGGTCAAATAGAGGGCCTCCATTACAGACCCTTCCACTCTATAAATAGAGAGATATGAGTCACCATTTGAGATCTCATTCTTGAGAATATTGGATATAATGACTCATAGAAGTGTGCTCACATTTTAGGCATACATCTTTGGTGCCCACTGTGGGGTAACCCACCTTTACTTGTTGGTTTTAGATATTTTTGGAGCTAATCCTCTTGTACCAATTTGTTTAGAGACTCAAAACCCTAGATCTTAAAGATTTGATCATATCTCTCAAATGGCTTGGTGTTTTGGTTTTATTTTTTTGTAGGTTGACAACATATCAAAGAAGCTTCAGTGAACTTTTCAGATTTTTTCGAGGTATTTTCAATTTTTATAATTTTTTCTTGATGTTTCATAAAAAATCATTTTAGGGAAAAATTTAGCTATTTGTTTGGAAAATTTTACATTTTTTTAAAGGTCTCTAAATTCTAAATAGGGTTGGTTGTTTGTATTTTGATTTTAGAGATCATATTAAGGCTTAATAATTTGATCTGCAAAAACCTATATGTTTTGACAAAATGGCTCCTTAGGGCACAAATAAAAAGACCTTTTCAAAATTTTGACATTTTTGAAAATCTCTCTAATTTTTGACAAGGGTCTTTTTTTTGTATTTAGGGTTTTGGATCCAAATTCATATCATATAGGTCCAATCTTGTTGACTAGATCAAAAATCAATATTAAAAAAAAAGACATTTAATGAATAACTTGCATGGATCAATGCATGATGTGAGCTTTCATTTGGTTTATTTTCTAGTTATTATCACTCTTCAAAATAATATTTTTATATCTAACCCTAGATTTTTATAAGTTGGATATATATTGCATATCTTGTGTTCGTTTATTTTGCTTGTTGCTTTGTTTTTTACGAGAGAGCACTCAAGTGTAAACGATAGGTACAATAGAGAAAAGACATGTTCAAAGGATTACCAAGTATTTTGTTGGATCTTTATAATATTTGAATTTGGAAATGAAATGAATCCTCTCATGTGTTTGACTTGAGTGCTTTTACATGCTTCCATAGATTTATACTTCATTTGGTGCTCTAAAATTGGAGTTAGATTTACTTTCATGCATATGCATTTCACATAGTAATTAGGCCCTATGGACACTATTTGTGGAGTTCTTGATAGAATTTGCTTCATTCACTTGCCTTACATATGAAGCTCTTCTCGATGATAGATCCCTTTGTAGGTAGGGAAGGATATTTGTTATTATCTCACTATTCTGCTTGGATTTAACCTCAACATCCATTAGTACTTTCTCTTTTGAGATTGGTGGTGTTTGTTGTTGGCTTTTCCAAAAATTTGCTGAGGTGATTTCAAATTAGTGTGTCAAAGAATCTTGTTTGCTATGTTTGGGTAAGGTGAAGAGGCTAGAGGAGTATGCTCTATTCTCTTTTAGGCACATCAAAAACTTGGAACCCTTGAATCTAAACCAAGTTCCCATGTGGTACAACTTTGTGAGTCTTCCTTGATTAGAGAGAGTTAACCATAGTGGACATTCCCTTTATTAGGTCAACCACATGGAGAGAACCTCAAGTGGTAATAGCCATTTTTAATGTGGTAGTAGCAACTACTATATAAATATTCTTGTTGAGGAATCCTCATGGGTGTAGTATTTTTTTGGGTTGTTGGATCTCCTTAGTATATTTGATTGATTAAATTCTTAGAATATGTCAAAACCTTAGTGCACTGGGATTGGATTTCACCCACTCTAGATTGCAAAAGCTGTAGAGTTGAACATTACTAAGAACCATAGTGCTACCAAATTTTATTTTCTAGGACTATGTGCATGATTATAAAAGATTTTGAGAACATACACAATGGTGGTTCTAGGGATTAGACTAATACTATGACACTATTCTTGTTTATGTGAAAGGTTTCTTTGTCCCTTGCTCATTGTATGAAGCTATTTGCTTGAAATTCTTGACTATTGTCTTGCATGCTTGGTTCATGATTCAAAATTTATCACATCTCGTTAGGTATTTAAAATGAATAAAATATGAGTTCCTAAGTCTAGACTTTATGATCAAACTACTTTGCTATCTTGTCATTTCTAGTCTCCCTAGGTTGATCTAGTTTAGATTAGGCTACTTACCCCATTGTTAAAAACTTGTTTTCACCTTGGGTTATTGTGCTTTGACCCCTTGAATTAGTGATCTTTCATTTCACAAGTGACCTTGTTTTGAGTTGGTGAGTTGGAGACCATCCTTGTTGAGAAAAATATACTTTTGGATTCTTTGATATTATGCTTGGAGAGTCTTAGTAATCTAAATCATCCTCTTGGTCCATATGTGCTAGGGTATTCATCCAAAGTTATGGGCACCTCTGTGGCAGTGTAGGTTTATGCCTATTGCAAAATTCTATCTTATCACATCTCTTTTGGACAAGTGAGTACTTTTACTATCCTAGTTTGGTACCAAAATTTATTAGGGTTATCCTATCACCTAGCACCTTTTCTTTCATGCTAGTTACAACAAGATATCAAGAATATCAAGGAAAGATACCTCAAGTCATCTTTAAACAATAATCTTTGGTTCAAACCCATCAAATATGTAAGAGAAAAGAACTCGTGTTTGTTCAATTTCCTCAAAATATTCTAGAAGCTTTGTTTGAACCTAGTAGTGACTTTATTGAGTTGAGTAAACCCTTAGCATCACCTCGCTTGGATATGGATATTAATTTTTCAATGGCTCCACAAAAGAAGAATCAAAGTGGTGAATACTATATGGACCTTTTGTGTGGTGATCCCACTTGTGAAAATAGACCAACCTCACCCTGTATTGAGGATAGATATTTGGATGCACACCAAAGGGATGAGAAAGGTAAGTATTATACCTATATGATGATCAAACTCATGAGCCTTCTAGTGCTCATGTGAATGTAACATTTACTAGTAACTAGTTTAGGCAGTCAAGACCATGTACATTGTTCACGACACCTTTAGGTTATGCGAGTGACAAACTCAAAGTACTTGAGCATGAGAGACAAGCCTTTCTAGAAGAGCAAGATAAGAAGGAAGAACAACTTAGATGCCTAGAGGAAGAAAGGAAAGTTATGATTGAGATAGAAAGGAAAGCCCATCAAGAAGCACAAGACTTTCTTGTGGCTCTATAACCTGACAATAAATTCAACAATGTGCACATTAGTAGTGGAAACAACTCTCCTCCATCCACCCCTCATACTCCAAAAAGTGGAAGACACTCAAGAACACCTTCACAATCTCCTAGCTCTAGAGGAAGGAGAGCTTCAAGACATGATTATTATAGGAGATCAATACCTCCTAGAGTTTCAATACAACCTTCACAACAAGCTCATCATGGTTCACAATATGGAGGTGGTAGCTCAAACTTTGATCATAATTCTTATGATTTCATGGCTATGCAACAAGACCCACATTTTCAGCAACATATAGAAGCATATATGGACCAAAATAGAAATGCGTGCTTTCAAGGTTTAATCAAAAAGGGTGCTAAGGTCCCTTACAAATTTTATGTAGAAAAAAAGATTCAAAAGAATGATCCCTATATAGAAGAAGAAATTGATCAATTGAATAAACAACTGAAGCAAATATCGACACCCAAGAGTTTTTTTCAGTTGATTCAATTTGTCCTAATCCTTTTGATAAGAGTCTTGACATGAAAGATTTTCCTAAAAAAATTGAGATCCCCCAATATGAAAAATATGATGGAAATAGGGATCTGAATGATCATGTGCATAAGTTATATACTATGAATTTTCAATTTCATCATGAGGACTTATACCTTATGATATTATTTCCAAGGAGTCTTAAAGGTCAAGCAATGGAATAGTTTACCAATTTAACTCCTCCTATTAAGACATTCCCCAAGTTAATTTAGAGATTTTTTCAACACTTTGCATACAATCTTTCATGATCTATCTCACTATTGGACTTATGTCACACAAAGAAAAATCAAGGAGAATCCTGTGTTACTTTCTTGCAAAGATGGAGATGACAATGCTCTTGCTATTCTAGGACTATTCCTAAGAAAGAAAACATTGAAATCCTTATTAGTAAGATGGTTCCTAAGATAGAGTATGAAGCTAAGAATATTTTTTTTGAGTCCTTTGATACCATGGTTGAAGCTGCATTTAGAATTGAGGATGTTTTGAGAGAGCAAGGTATTTTGACAAAAAATGGAAACAACAATAGCAATGGTCAGAATAAAAACAACAATAAAAAGGATAAAGGAAAGAAAACATATTGGAATAAGAACATGGAGTTGTGGATTCCTCTAAGCCTAAATACCAAGCTATTCTCCATTTGGTTAGTGTCAATCAACAAAGTAACAAGCTAAGATATCAAAAAAGGCCTAAAGGAGAGAAATGTAACTTTACACAATTGGGTGAGTCATATGAAGAGATATTCACAAAGCTCCTTGCTTGTAATATTGTGTGCCCTTATGATGCCACGAAGTTCCACATACCTAAATTTAAGCCATGGTGGTGGGAAGAGAAGGCCTATTGTAAACTTCATAATGGCATTGAACACATATTTTTCAAGATCTTATTGAGAATGGAAAATTTGAAATATATGGATTAAATACCAATGCTGATCAAACAATATTCAAAGAGATTTTTCCCAAGTATGAGAAAGAGGAAGCTTCCCAACCTAAGAATGGAAAGGCTGCAATCAATTACACTTATGCCCTCATTACCTTTCCTTTTTAGAGGAAAATGATAAATCTTTGGGCCATCCACATAATCTTTCCCTTCATATTAAGGTCATGATCCATAGAACCCATGTTAGGCATGTGTTGATTGATGCGGGTGTTGGGCTTAATATTTTTCCTTTGAGTATTTTAAAGACATTAGGTTATTTTGAATAAGTTATTGATACCAGAATGAAGATTATTATCAAAACCTATGATGAGGCAGAGAAAAGTTCAAAGGGGTTGGTCGTCCTTCCCATTAGGATTGGTCTTGTTGAAAAAGATATTTTATTCCAAATAGTTGATGTTGGACCCCTTGCATACAATATTTTACTTGGCAGACCATGGATTCATGATATGCAAGCAGTGTCATATACCTATCATTAATGTGTTAAATTCCCTTACAGCAAAATAGAGATTTGTATACCTGGGGATAATAGTTTGTCTATTAACTCAATTTCAACAAGTACTCATGTTCCCCTCAATAGATAAAAAAAAGATTTTGATGCAACTTTACTAAATGTAAAGACAAGTTCAAATCCATAGACCTTGGCATGGGCGGATATTAACTCAACTCCCTTGCAACATTACCAATTTCACCTAGGTCTTATGGTAAACCTTCACAAGAGATGAAACCTTCCTCTTCAGTTATGATGCTATTTGACACATTTGTGTAGTTTTCAATGACTATTCAAGATGAGAAAGAAGATGTGGCTATTAGAGATTGGATTTATAGAGAAGAGAAGTATATGCATAATGAGAACTTTACTCCTTCTCCTAAAGCTTATGGAAAAGGGTATACTTTTGTCAAGAAGATGAACTATCTTTGACATGGTTGTCTTAGTAATAGATTGGATGCTAGAGCTAAACCCCTTGATCATGGTACGCTTACACACAAGTCTAAGAAGCTAATTGGCCTAGGATATGTGAATCACAATAAGTATGTTGCTCTTATCCTTGATAAGTCAGATAGTGAAGAAGAACAAGAGTACATACCTAATTTGGAAAATCAACAAGATATGTGTGAAGACTAGATCCCTTCTACTAATCTCCTTTGGTGATATTCAGGTAGTCTAGTATCTCATGAGATAGTTGAAAATTTAGAACAAGAGAGTGTGATCCTTGATGATATTGAGGCTTCCACTTCTGGGCATCACAAGCCTTCATGGTGTAAGCATCCTATTTGAGATTTAGAAATAGATTCCAATGAGTATGAATGAGACTCCCTCTTGGAGCCTTCTATAGTTGATATGGATATTGATGTTGTTCATACATATAGTTCTCAACCTAAATTAGTCAATAATTCAGATGTAGGATTAGATGATTTGAACTCACATGTTACCTTAGTGGATGATTCTTTGCTTGTTAGGATGAATCCCAATTTGGGTAGTTTTAGGAAGTTACTTGATGGACTCTAACTCTTTGGTCATTAGAGATATCATTCATATTCATAACCTTGAACCAGCCATTGATTTATCCCTTGTTCATCCTAATTTGATTGAATGGTCCCAACACAATCACAAACATGATATTTTAATGTTTCAAAATGAATATGAGATAGACTAATATTTGAATGCCATTGGACCCATAGTCTCTTTCACTAGTGAACTGGATACCAACATGATAGAGCTAGACATCAAGTACTTCAGTTGCAAAATAAAAAGAAAAGAAAGTAAAAAGAATAGGAGTGCTAATCGTGAAAGCCACTATGTTGCAGTATCAAAAAAGTAAAAAGTAAAAAGAAATGACATATCTGAGGATGAAAACCTCTCCAAGGCACCTAAGGATGAGATACTTAATTATCTCCTTAGTTATTTTAAAGATAGATCTATGGTGCTTATTGAACCAACACATGAAGTCAATTTGGGTATGGATGAAGCTCCACAAATGATACATTTGGCTCAGACTTTGTCATCATAAGAAAAAGAAGCCTACATTAAGTTCTTATGAGAAAAGAAGATCAATTTTGTATGGACTTATTCAGATATGCCAGGGTTGGACACTAATCTTATTATGCATCACTTATCCATAGCTCTAGGTGTTAAACCAGTTAAGTAGAAATTGAGAAAGATGCATCCTCACGTAGCTCTCCTAGTTAAGGTAGAAGCATAGAAGCTCCTTGGTGAAAAATTCATAAGAGCTATTGACTATGTTTAATGGATATCAAACACTGTACTAGTTTTGAAACATGAAAAAATCATTTGAGTTTGCAAAAATTTTAGAGATGTTAATAGAGCATGCCCAAAGGATGATTTTCCACTTCCTAACATAGACATGATAGTGGATATGACTGTGGGTTATGAGATTTATTCCTTAATGGATGGTTTTTTTTTTTGGATATAATCATATTAAGATAGCTCCTAAAGATCAAGAAAAGACTATATTTACTTGTGTATGGGGTACCATTGTTGCAATGTTATGCCTTTTGGATTAAAAAATGTAGGAGCCAACTATCAATTAGCTATGCCAACTATTTTTCATGATATAATGCATAAAAACATGGAAGATTATGTGGACAAAACCTTGGCTAAGTTCAAGAAAAGGGATACACAATTAAATGATTTAGAAGTCATTCTAGATCATATGGAACATTTTCCACTAAGGTTAAATCCTAAAAAGTGTGTATTTGGAGTCACCTTTGGAAAATTATTAGGATTCATTATTTCAGCAAAAGGAATAGAGGTGGACCCTGAAAAAGTTCAAGCAATGATGGATATGCCACCTTCTAAAAACATTAGTCAAATGAGGAGTCTTCAAGGGCATCTTCAATCTATAAGGAGGTTTATTTCATAGTTGGTAGATAAAGCTCAACCTTTCAACAAGAACTTACATAAAGGAGTCAAATGTGTATAGAATGAAGAGTGTCAAAAGAGCATAGATCAAATCAAGAAATACTTGGAAAATCCTCCTATTTTAATGCCTCCTATCCTAGGGAAACCATTTATTCTATACATTTCAGTGATAGAGTCTTCCTTGGGGGCATTATTAGATCAACTAGATGAACATGGGAAAGAAAGAGAAATATACTACATTAGTCATACTCTTGTTTTATATGATGTTAATTACATTAGTATTGAGAAAGCTTGCCTCATAGTTATGTTTTCTTGCCAAAAGTTGTGACATTATATGCTTGCGCACACTATACACCTCATAGAAAAAATTAATCCACTTAAGTATTTACTAGGTGAGGCTGCCCTCATGGGTAGACTTGTTAAATGGATGATGATCCTTTCAGAGTTTGACACAGAGTATGTTGAGCATAAAGAAATCAAAGGGCAAGCCATAGCAAATTAATTGGCTGATTTCCCACTACAAGATGATGCACCTATTCAAGTTGATTTCCTAGATGAGAACCTCATGTATATGATTGAAAGAACATGGAAGATGTTCTTTGATGAATCCTTTATGCAAAATGGTTCCAGAGCTGGTGTGTTGTTTGTTTCTCCTCATGGGTACATGATTCCTAAATCTTACAAGTTATTATTTCCATGTATAAATAATATTGTTGAGTATGAAGCTTTAAAAAATGGAGTTAAGATGGCTATATAATGGAGAATTATAGAGCTACAGATCTACAGAGATTCACAACTAATAATCAACCAAGTTAATGACAACTATTTAACAAAAAATAAGAAATTGGTACCTTACAAGAAAATGGTTGATTCCTTGAGATGCTACTTCACATTTGTCTCATTTCAGCAAATCCCTATAGCAGAAAACAAAGCAGCTGATGCTATGGCTACACTTGCTTCACTTCTTCAATTAGAGCAACATGAATCAAGATTTGAATTCTTGATGGAAGAGCTACATCACCCTATCTATGATTCCTAAGAAAGTCATGTTATTTGTACCCTTGTTGGTCATAAGTCATCATGTTTTGGTGCCATTTTTTCATACCTTTGTGATGGCATTATACTTGAAACCTTTAACTGATCTAAACATAGAAACCTTATTTGAAATTTCTCTTGCCATTTCCTTATCTCTAGAGATTTGTATAGGAGGAGTCTAGATGGAACACTTATTAGATGCTTATAAAAGGAAGAATCCAATCAAGCATTAGTTGACATCCATGAGGGCATCCATGGGGGACATTCTGGTGGTCTTTCCATGGCTCAAAGATTTCTTAGGGTAGGGTACTATTGGCTCACAATGCAGATTAATGTAGTAGATTTTGCAAAGTCATGTGAAAAGTGTCAAAAACATGGTAACCTAATACATGCTCTGGGCAGGGAACTCATTCCTTCTATCTCTCATAGGCCATTTCAACATTGGGCCTTTGATCTTGTTGGGTAGGTTCATCCCAACTCATCATGTGGATACACATTTATTATCACTACTACTAATTACTTCACTAAATGGGTAGAAGCTATCCCATTTTCTATTGCCTTGAGCAAGATAGTTCCTCTATTTATTCTAAATCATATTATCTATAGGTATGGAGTTCATTTCAAGATTATCACTGCAAATGGAGGCCAATTTAAAAATAAGGGCCTTAAACAACTTTGTAAGATTCAAGATAAAACAACATTGGTCCTCCATTTACTTCCAACAAGGAAATGGTCAAGTAGAAGCATGAAATAAAACCATTCTCAAAATCTTACATAGAACAACTCATAAGAATGGTAGAGATTGGCACTCATATTTAAATCTAGTTTTGTGGGCCTATAGAACGAGTATTCATACTCCTACTGGGGCTACTCCTTTTTCCCATACATATGGTGCTAAAGCAGTGTTACCTTTAGAGGTTGAGATTCCTTCACTTAGAGTTTCCCTCAAAGGTCTAGTTACAAATGAAGACTACTATGCCAAAAGACTTCAAGAGTTAGAATTTCTAGATGAGAAATTCCAAGCATCATTTGACCATATGAGGGTGTATCAAAAGTGCATGTCAAAAGAATTCAACAAAAAGGTTGACCCTAGAGAATTCCAAGTGGGAGATCTTGTCCTATGTGAAAATCATAGGAATCAATATAATAGAGATCACAAGGGTAAATTTGAATCTAATTGGCTTGGACCTTACATTATTACAGTAACTTTTGGGTCTGGTGCCTATTTACTCTCTATAGTAGAGGGAGAGTAGCTCCCTGATCCTATCAATGTCTTGCACCTGAAGAAGTTCTATCCATGATGCCCATTCTATCTGGGGGGCATCTTTTTACATATTTATTGATCCTAAAAAAATACAAAAAAAGATATATTTAAAAAAATACAAAAAAATGATATACTGTCATAATTCTAAAAATTGGAAAATGTCTTGAAAAAATGATCATCTTAGTAATAAGTGCTTTGATGTATCTCTCCAAAAAAAAAATTTGAAAAAATAAGAATAAAATAATCTAGTGGTGAAAACCTGGAAATGGGTGCCACTTGAGGCCTTTGCACTCTTGTTTCTTAGCACATGTCCTTGACACTTGGCCTTTCTCCATCATGCCTTGTCCTTGTTGCCTTGGTTTGGAATTGGTATCTATCTAAGGGGCATAACTATGTTAACTTTGGTCTCTTGGATGCATTAGTCTTTAGGATGCTTCACAAATGGTGTTTTTCAACACCACCCATCTAAATTTTTCAATATAGCCCCTAACATTGAGTGTTTTTCAACACTTATCGGCTTGGTCTTACCTAGTTTCATTATGTGATCTTACCTACTTGTAAGCATTAAATTCTTATCCTTAGAACTTAGTATTAGTTAACACACTTAAATTTTTAAACACAAACACTTAATGCTTTACCTATATCATGATCATTTCTTTGTGTGTTGACTATTATTGTTTTTTGTTGAGTGTCCTTGTCTAATAAGTCTCTCTAGAATGCATAGCTAGAGGACTTGTGGCACAGGGCATTTTAAAATTGTTTTCTACTTGTGGGTGTGGTCTTGAAACTCTAGAGTGTCTCTTGTTGTCCCCTTGAAACACTTAGGATATTTGAGGCATCATCCTTGACTATTTTTGCACAACCATTCTTATGGTCATCTTGAAATCTATGCCTTCCTATGAGCATGGTTTTGCTACATTAAATTGGGTAAGCTAACATCGAATTCATCTTGAACTGTATGTCTTTGATGCTTATGTTAGAATCTTTCTACATTCCAATCTGATATAAATCACAATCATATCTTCATAGTTAAACTTGTGATTAGTGATGATTGTGTGACTTTTTGATGTCCATTAATAATGCCCCAATGATGAAAATAAGTTATTTTACATTCTCTAATAAATGATGAACACACAATCCTATGTTACAATTTCTCTATTGTAAGTACACCTTTGCATTTTCATGTAGCTTGCATTATTAGACCTCATGTTAATTTGCATTTTTAGGTTGTGTTATGAGTTTGAGAGGGTATTCCTTCATCTTTCTCATGGACTTTTAATCAACTATGGTCGTGTTTTGATCTTCATTCCCTTATATTCTTTCATGATCTCAATCAAAATTTATACCTTAAACAATTGATTGATTTTGGGGCATTCTATTTCTTATGAAAAATTTTCTTTTCTTCTTTCTATTACTTTCCATATCTTCCAAATTTCTACTTTCCACTCACTTTCACCCTAGTTCTTTTCTTCTAATTCAACTTTGGGGCATAATATTTCATGCTTTTTGATCTACCTTGGTTTTGTGAGTCTTATATCTTTCATCTTACATCAAGAACTTTATCTTTTGTTCATTTTGATGAAATTTATCAATTTATTGTTTCTCCTCTATCTCATTTTGATTTTGATCATGAGGGGATAGTACCTATCAACTTCAATCCTTGATTTAGTTTTATCAATTTTATCCTTGAATTTTCTAAGTCAAAATTTATTTGTATTCTTTATCCTAATGTGTTCCTGAATTGAGCACACATCTGGATTGTTTTGTGATCCCAAATCAATCTCACACTTCAATTTCCTTCTTTGATTATGTGTTCCAAATTTGATCACACATTAGTCAAAGAGAGGAAAATGTATGCACCCTAAAATGGTCACAATTTCTCTTACACCCTCCAAAACCTAACTCCTTTGCATAAGCATTCACAGTACTTCACTTTCCTTTTTAGAAATTAGGCTTGGATATGCCCTTATAAAGACATCTATAGAGTCTTGTAGAATTAGATCAACGATTTGGATGTTTCCTTTTTATCCTCTTCATCTGATTGGTTGTCCCACCTTCATAGGGATCGATGATCCATGTCAAAATGTGTAACAACCTTTGTAACAAACTCTTCGATCGTTAAATTTTATTTATATGTTGTCTCAAAATGGTTTACCTCAAAGTTTGTGCCATTTCAAACATTCTTGTATAAACTATGTTACTTGACACATACTATCTTTGATGCTTGGTCATAACTCTATGCACCCTAAAGTGGTCACCTAGACTATGGGTACTCATTACTCAATTTATAAAATTTTTGGAATAAATGGTTTGTAATATTTTATTAAATCAATTCAAATCAATTTCTTTGATCAAATTATAATTAATTTAATTATTTCAATATTTCCTAAGGTTTGATCATTTTATCTTAAGTCTTATTTAATTAAAAGAAAACCTCTCTTTTAATTAAATAATTAATATATATTTAATTAATTAAGAGAAAAACCCCTCTTTTAATTAAATTAAATATTTCCTATTTAATTAAAAGAACTTGCTTCCTTTTAATTAAATAAAATCCCACTTGAAAAAGGAAATAAATTAAATAGAAATAAGTAAATAAATCCTTTTTCTCCACACTTGAATGCACATATTTCTAAGTTGGATTCCTCTTTTTCCTCTTTCCACTTTCTTCTCAAACATCCCTCTTTTCTCATTTGTGGAATTTCATCTCACATGGATCAAACTCTATTATCCCATATTGGTTGCAAGAAGCCTCCCACCTCTACATTTTCCTTTATAAGGAGCTCTCTCCTTCTCATTTTCACATTGAGAAATATATAGAGAAAGATATAGAGAGAGACATATAGAGAGATGTAAAGAAAGAAAGAGAGAAGTATAGAGATAAATATAGAGAGAGATATAGAGAAAATAGTTGTATTTCTATATTATTGTTATGCTACAGGTTTAGAGAGTGATTTTGGAGAAGGAGTTTGAGCATTAGGGTTTGGACATTGGAGCTTCATTGCAACTTCTCTCTTCTTGTCTTATTCTCTCTTGCATCCATGACTTTCAACATGAGGTTTCATCCTTGCATTTTCATATTATCTTAGAGTCATATGTGTTTTCGTAGATTAATATTGCATTGTTATTTCCTTTCATAGATTAGATTTCCTTTCTTGCATTGCTTTGCATTTTTATCATTTAGATTAATTTTCATCTTCATTTGCATTCATATTTTGATCTTTGAATCTCTTGTTTTATGGTGTACTTGCATGGGCACAAACTAGGTCAAATTGAGGGCCACCATTACACATCCTTGCACTCCATGAATAGAGAGCTATGCATCTCCACTTGAGATCTCATTCCTTAGAAATTTTTGATATAATGACTCATAGAAGTGTGGTCACATTTTAGGCATATAGTAACTATTCTTCTTTTTGATACCCACCCTCAGCTAACTTGACACCTTCTATATGAATTGACATCCATATACTTTGTTTTCTTGACATTTACTAAACTTGGCTTGCATAGGAACACTTAGTGACCAAAGATTTTCTTAGATCCTATAGAGATCAACATATACAAGATTGTTTACAAGTCTTTACAAATACATGACTCGACCTATATAGAGTAACTCATTCACAATAATGATCGACCAACTCTTCCTTATATATGACTAAGTATTTGTCTCTAATAGACAATAAAACCAGAGAGATCAACAATCTCCCCTTTGACATTACTAGAAAAAACACTTTGTCATGATTACATAATTACAATGTAATTCAAAAGTGATAGTACTCCCCATATACCTAAGACTTGGTCTATATAGGACTCCAAAACTTTTACAACATACTCATATATACAATACATATATTACATTGCATGAATCAAATAGTAAAATGTTGCTTTTTATACCTTTGTGCTGGTTTTTGTTTCTTGTTTAAGCTCTTCATCTTTGATTTGATCATTTTAAATCAATATTCTTCAATCTTCTTCTACCTTATCCCCCTTGATTTTGTCGCTCATGTTTGCTATAGGGGGTGGGAGGATGGAATCAAACCATATTGTCAATGAATGGATTATGAGTTTGGATAATCATGGCAAAGGCATGATCCCATGTGGTTCTTATTGATTCTAAAACTTGAATCTTGATCTCAAAATTTGCAACTAAGTCAATTAAGTTATCAATAGTAGAAAGATTATGATCTATTTGTATTAGATCCTTTGTTAAAACCAACTCTCATTGCATCACCTCTAAATGAGGTATCAACATGGATTGTATGGAGATAAGTCTGGCCCTTATTGTACTATTTTTTATGTGTAGCTCAGCCAACCTCCCTTGTGTAAAGAATAATCTATTGTAGTGCATTGAACTTGATCCATTTGATTAAGAGATAGAGTTTCTTGAAGATTTTTATTCAACCTCAATCTTATGAATGCTATCTTAGAATTCATAAGTGAATCTAGCCACATCAAAAAGAATATCAAGTACATATCATGTATTTTATTCACAAGTTCTTGTAGATTCTATAAAAGTGTTGATAGTTCAACCTTTCTCAATGCAATCATAGTGGAAACTTTCTCAAGTATCTTTTTCTCAAACTTTTTCTCCAACTAGGCCATTAATTTCTCATTTTCTTCTATATTCTTAGTGTTGACTTTCTCAAAAATTTGAACTAACTGAGAGATGATAGGGGCATGTTCATCAATGTTCTAAATGTCAAATGCATAAAAAAAAAATGTATTTAATATCATAAAATACTTTCCTTTGTTGTTTCTCTCTTCTCATCTCCTCTTGTCTTTTCATTCTTGCTAAAATGTCTTGCAAGATTACTATTTGCTCAAATGTGAAAATTTTCAAATCCTAATTAGGAAACTCAATAACTTCATTCAAGGAAAAAAATTTACCTAGAGAAACTTTTCTTCTTCTTCTTCTTCTTCTTCCTTTTTCCCTTTTTAGGAGTGTTGTTGTTCAACAAAAATATGGCTAGAGTAGGTGAAGGTGTTTTACTACTTAGTTTGACATGTGCATTAGCACTAGAGACAACAATAGTAGCACTCAACATTACCTATATTATAAGGGCTTGCACCTATTGTGTGGATGTGGGATTTGACATAGCTGAGGGTGGAGTGTGAAATTTCATTCTTATCTCCTTCCTTTTATTTTTCTTCTACTTTCTACTCCATCTCTTTATTTTCCTCAGCTAGAGGTCCTGAGACTTGTGGTCCTTACTAACCTATAGTAGACTAATCTACATTTTATTCTTTATCTTGCTTGTTCTGCTCATATGAAGCCTTAGTTTCTTATTTTTCCTTTACTGATTGCTTGACACCTATTTGACTCTAAGTAGTAGGATTGATGACTGGAGTTTGTGTCTCTCCTATTTTGGGATAATTCCTTACTTGTTGTACCAAAGGAGTTTCAAGTGTAGTGGAATGAATAGGAGATACATTTCCCTGTTCTAGTGAGCTTGACACATCTGTGTCTTCTTCATCACTATGTACATCTTCAATAGTTATTGTATCCTTTTCACTCTCCTATATTTTTTGTCTAATGGCTTCCTCTAGTATATCAAGATCATTATATGCATCTTTCTCAATTATCTGTTCAAGTCCCTTACCTTTCCTTGATAGTATCTTTTACACTGTTAATCCAAAAATACTTTTCTACTACAATTCACTCTGTTTTACAACATCTTCAATTTTATGCTTCAAAACCATAAAAGCTCTATATTTAGGAATGAATATGTTCCTACGCTTCTTTAAAAATTGTTATCTTCTTAGCTGTTAACTTGAGCATGATATTAACTAATGCTCCTCCTATTATTTGCCTTTTGATATTTATTGCATGTTGTCATTTGGTATCAATTATCCTATACAACTCATTTGGAATACTATTTATTGTATCTATAGGTGTGTTCTAATCTTAGCCATCATGTCTAACATATCTTCTTCTACTTTTGACCCATCAATATCACTTAGTGTTCCATACTTCATGAATTCGAAACTTGATAAGCTTGTAGAGTTTCTAATGTTATCACATACCTTGTCAATAGATTTAGGCATTGTTTCATTAGATTGTGTTTTCTCTACATCTTCTTCATCATCTTTTTGTGTTATCAATTTTCTTCTCCTTAGTTGACCTTTTGTGGCTGGCAATTTTCTCTTGACTACACTAATGCCACCAGAACCTTCACTTGGTTTTATAATCCTTACAACACCTTTTTTTAGTGGTGGCTCAAAACTTTTTGTTGTTTCTACATTGGTTCTTATTCTAAGTGGTGCAAGAAGAGACAGAGGCTTAGAAGTTACTTTTTTTAATGTCTTCTTCATGTTAGGCTCAATGATTTTGATTGTTTTGGCCTTCTTTGCTAGTGGAGAGAAGGGTGCTAAGGCTTTAGCTTATTTTTCTACACTTTCTTGCTCTTCCTCTACATCACCATCACTATGTTGAATTTTTCCAAGTCCTTGTGATCATCAATGGTGCTTCACCTTCAGTTTGTGTGCCTACTTTTCCTTCTAGGTCTTTAGTCATTTTCTTTCTCTTCTTGTCAATAGATGTAATACCCCATCTCATTCCAGACTTAGACTCAATTGTTATAAGAACTTGATTTATGTATGTGTAAGGTATTTTGATATATATGTTATGAATTAAAAATGGGGTTATTATTCGTAAAAAGATTGTAATTAGAGTAGCAGTTTGATTAGAATGAATGATATTTATTTTATCTTGTCATGATAATTTGATAAATTTTAGCAATTAAATTTATGGCCAATGAAATTGAATAGATATTGTGTTCAGATGAATACATTTTGCATAAGAGGATTGTGAAAATGGAAATCATGTGTGGGTTATGTGAGCCTAATGTGAATGATGCATAATTATATTCATATATTAGGGAATAAAAAGTTGATTAGGTAGATGATGTCAATTACATACACTATTTATAAATGATTTTGTCAGTTACTAATGTTTGAATTGAAATGTGTAGGGAAATCTTCATGGAAGTAATTTAGAAAGCTAGGACAATCATATGGACAACAATTTGAATCTACAATACTCAATGCCATGTGTTTATTTACAAGTAGAATCACTTGAAGGATGCATTCAATAAGGAGAGCTATACTAATGGAAAATGTATTAGTCAAAATGTGGTTACTCAAGGCTTAACCACCACCTTATGTTGTAAGCATAGTAAGAATGGGATTTGGGATTAAACTTTGAAACTCAAATGTAATTTTAAATCAAGGTTCTAGGGGGGAAATAGGATCCTAGAAGATAAGGTAGAACTAACCTACCCTAGATATATTAATATGAGTTAGGGGTTATTTTCAAGGTTAGTCATGGTCCCCACTATCTTAATGACTCATCAAATGGGTCACTTCTCAAAAGTAGCAAAAGTGGTGAGTGGGAGACAATGAAAGATCAAAATATGGAGAATAGTGGAGTATGACACATTGAGTGGGTGATAATGGAGTTATGACATGTTAAGTGGGAGGTAGTGGAGCATAAGGGAGCCATGTGCCTTCATTAAAATATTGGGATAGGGTTTTAAGAAGGAGATAGGGAGACAAAGGAAGACTCTTCACTCTGGAAGATGGGCAAGAGATAACAAAAAATTTACAGTTGAAAAGAGTGGCATTGGGAAGATGGAGATGAAGATGGAGGAAGAGGAAAGATGGATCTTGGTTAAAGATGGAGATTCTATCTTAAGGGAGATCTTTTGAAGAGATAAGTAAATTATATACATTTAGAGTAGTTCTTAGTTATTGAGATGAAATATTATTAGAAGAATTATTCCATAACATTTTAGAGAAAACTTTTAGGATTGCATCCACAATCTCTTGGATGAAATGAGTTCTCTTTCCTAGGGGTATGGCTAGGGCACAAGAGGCCTCATAATGCCATTATGGTAGGGTGGAAACGTGCTTGTGTGTAAATGGTTTTGTAATCTTGCAAGAAATATTGGAGTTACATATTTTGTATATTGTATTTGATTCAAATTATTAATAATGATATGCACCGAAAATATTGTAATTATGCTTGTTTTAACGAATTCAAGTAAATACTTAGGTTATTTTGATTGAAATTTAAGTTTTTTTTCAAATTATTTCAAAATTCTTAGTTCATTAAATTGAGAGGAATATTTTCTTAATACAAATTCAAAACATGATCAAGTTATCCAAACACTTTTGCAAATCTAAATATTGAATCTAAATCTTGTTATTTATTACTTACATTTAAGTAAGTTTTTGATAGGAAAAAATGGGCATGACAGTAGAAGCAATCTTAATACCTATTATTATTCTTGCTTTTTCTTCTTCATATTTTCTAAAGGTCTTGACCTTTGCAACAATTTATAAAGTAGTGTGGTAATTGATGCACTCACATCATCAATATCAATCTCATATCTAAATGGACTAACAACTTGAACATATTTGTAGCTAGTGTCAACTAGGAAACACATATCATTACAGTATTTCTCAATTAAGGATGTAGAAACCCTTTCTTTTCTACTCATTTTCTATTTAAATTCATCAAAATATCCATCTAACACTTTCTCAAAACTATCTCCCAAATTCACAAAATACTCACTTATTTTCCTAGTAGTAGATATTCCTTGCTCCTATACAATATTTCCAATAGTAGGAAAATAAATTTGAACATAAAAGAAAATACACATTATCAATGATCCAAACTTACACATTGAATTCTTATCCTTTCTGATTGATAGCATTGGAGCTTAGCAAGATCATACTCATGGTCTTTTATCACAATCTTCCAAGCCTAATATACTACCATACATGGTGCACTATTCAGTTAGCTTGACTAGTAGAATTTGTGTGCAATCACTCTCAATAAAAATTCAATCAATGGATCAATAATATTTGAAATTGACATGCCATGACCATTCTACTTGACCTTCAGTGTTTGCCTCGACTACTTCTTTTCTCTAGCATCACATAGTCTTCTTCTTATCAAATGTTGGATATCTTATGATAGCATGAGTAACCTTCTTCATGATTTTAACCAACCCATTCTCCAACCATAAATCCATGACATGAATTCAGCTCAACATATCCTTGAACCATTCAATTTCAAAATTTCTTAGAAAATCTAGGGCACTCATTAACCTTTTCTTGTCAACAATCTTGAATTTGTCCTTTAATATTCCTTTATCACATAATTTATGGTATGCCAAACAAATATTGTAGTCTCCTACTTCACTAATTTTACACATGTAATAACTCCATACCATGAATCATAATAAACCTTGGTGGTATTGATGATAACACACCTATTGAATCTCCTTTCATAGAACTTTTAGGAATATCACTATATTTAGGTGGAGGACAAGTGTTACGCTTCACTAAGCCAAACAAATTTTGTACTCTCCTACTTCACTTATTTTACACATGTAACAATTCCATACCATGAATCACAATAACCCTTGGTGGTATTGATGATAACACACCCACTAAATCTCCTTTTAGAGAAATTTTAGGAATATCACTATATTTAGGTGGAGGACAAGTGTTATGCTTCACCAATTGAACATTGCCTCCCTCTTCTTCTAGATTATTTTAGCTAATGATGATTTTGATGTCATTTTTATGTTAGGTTTCTAAAAATTTTCTTTCTGAACAACTCGATACAACTAATAATCAATAGTTGATCACTCCAAATTTAAATTCTCTTTTAATTGCCTTAGAAATTACTTTACAATTTTTTGAAATCACTTGGGCTCTCAAAATATGAGTGCAAGGTGTGTAAAATGTTTTCAAATTTTTTCTACATACCTTCATTTGTTCAAATTAGAATTCTCATAAAGTTGTGTACTTAGTTAGGTGGAATCTAGCTATCTCAGTCATCATTATAATTTTAACTTAGTCTCCATTATACAACTCAATCAATATAACCATCATACTCAGCCAACACATCAGTTCATTCATTGTGAGTACTCAATCCATATTGCAATGCTTGGTTAATACAGATAGTGCTAATGATGCTTGACACCCAATTAATGTAAATGATTCCATTGCATAGTTCTTTCCTTAAATCTATTCTAATGCATCTTATCTTATGTAGATATGAAATTTACCATAATTCATGTTATAAAATGGTCTAATATAAGTCATTTGTATATGAAGTTCCTTACATAACTTTTTTGATCAATTTGAGGTGATGCAATCACCTTTTCCATTGTATTGGGTGATCTCAGCTTCACTTGTTCCATTAGTTGCAGCTTCTACATTCTTCTAGGTTTGAGTCATCTCCTTCTTTGTTTGTTCCACATCTACTTTTCCTTTCCCTTGACGTGTTCATTGTTTGGTTCTAGTGCTTACTAATATGTCCAACATTGTGAAAACTAAAACAAACTATGCTTTCATTCAACCATTTCTTGCAATTGCCTCTGAAATGTGTTGTTATGCAATTTTTTAGAATATGACCACACTCTCCACAATAATGAAAAATATACCATGTAATGTAATCCCAACTATAAGAGTTACCTTTCATAGGTGCATTCTCTTTCCTTTTGGCTATCTAGTCATATTTTACATGTGATCTACATTCATGTGCTCTATGTCTGCAATTTTGACAATCATAGCAATATAGATCAAATATAGGTAAAGTAGATTTATTTACTACATTTGATCTAAATCCTTGTGCTTTATGAACTTATTTCTTGTAATTAAAACAATTACCAACAAACTTAGGTTTAGGGTTTTGATTAACAATTTTGTTTCTATAAATGTTTGTTGTGTGTCCCATTTTGTCACAATGATAGCATGTAGGTTTTCCTTTTGGTTTTTCATTTCTTTTCTCTCTAATCTTGGATGATTCTCCTTCTTTAGTAGATGAATCATGTTTGATATTCCCTAATCTAAAGGTGTCACTAGATGACCTTGGTGATCTCGTCAGTTCTTCAAAATATCTTATTACTTCATTGGGTTTGGTTATCCTCTTCAAGAGTTTCTTCTCAAATCTTAACACATTCCTCAGATTGATCACTTTGTGATCTCAAACTTGCTATTTCCATGTCTTTCCTGTTTAGTTCTTGATGTGCAAGTAGTAATTGATTGATCATATCTAGCTGAGTGTTTGTAATTTTTTTACATCAAAGGATCTTTCTTAAAGTCTAATAACCATTTGTCTTTTGTCCTCCTCTGCCACAAATTTATCTTCTTCAACTTTCTTCTTTTGTTTGGTCACTTCACATAGCCTTACTAATTGGATTTCATGTTCTCTCATCATTCCTCTAACTTCATCATTCAAAGTTCTATTTTTCTCTAATAGATCTATAATAGTTGCATCACTTTAACTAGAATTTCTATTGTCAAACAATCCTTTGGTATCAAATTCTTGATAAAGTGTCTCATTATGTTAGATAGGCATCTCTCTTCTTTTCCATAGGGATTTACTTAGCTCATCTCTTTCTATTTTAAGTTTTTATAGTATGAGGTAGATCTCAATCATTTGATTGTCAAAAATCTTTCCCAAGTTTTAAGCCTCCATATCCAAGATCTAAACTCTCAAATGGTTAAACTCCTTCTAAGAGAAAAAAGTTGTGATACCAATTATTGAAAATTTATTAGGAAACTGAGATACTAAGGGGAGGGGGGCTAGTGAATCAAGATCAATAAAACTTCTACCCTTCAAAATAAATTGACTCCATTCACCACATTATCCATCTCCTTTCTAGATCATGCATAACATAACTTAAAACTTCATATGCTAAAATAGATTGAACTATGTATCACATTCATCAACATGAAGATGTAAACACATAACACAAGAGATTTTGGTTACCCACCTTCCAAGGTGAAGGTAAAGTTGGGGTGGGGATGACATCCTCAAATCTTCACTACTATAGTTTCAAAGTTTTCCTATTAGGGCTACAAATTTGATCACTTCTAATGATCTACCCTATGAGGGGTCTAGCCTATTAAGAGATTTATAAGAGTATTAGGTCTACCATGATTAAATAATTTAAAACTCATAATGAATTAAACACTATGTTAAGATATCTACATAGGTTTGTTAGGACCACTTTGTTAAGAGATTTACCTTGATTCAGTACACAGTCCTTTAGTCTGAAATTACAATGTTGATAACAAATCTTCTCTTTCTTTACTCTGATCTAATCTTCTATCTGATATATCTTTACTCTTCTCTTCACTACTTCACTTGGTTGCTACACCCTGTTACTTTATAATTTCTCTTGCAACATCTAAAAATTAATGCCTTTGTATAAGCATTCATAGTACTTAACTTTCCTTTTTCAAAATAGGGTTTGGATCTACCATTATAAAGACATCTATATATTATTCTAGAATTAGATCAATGATATGGATGTTTTCTCTTAGGCCTCTTCATCTAATTGATTTTCCCACCTTCATAGGGATCAATGATCCATGTCAAAATGAATAACAAACTTTTTGACAAACTCTTTGATCATTAAATATTTTACCTCAAAGTTTGTGCCATTTCAAAAATTATTGTTCAAACTTTGTTACTCAGCACATACTATCTCTAATTCTCAAATATATCTATTATTCCTGCTAAAACTCAACATCAACTAATTCAACACATTCTATATGTGATGCAGGAGCATCCAGTGGTGTAAGGGCAATCCTATATCACCCAAAAAAAAATGCTTAGGTATTGTTTCTATTTAATGTGTTTTTATTTTTGGATACCCATTTGGGTCAAATAAAGGTTCCAACTCTCATAGTTCCACTATTAGTTTTTTGGGTTAGAGATTTTAAGTACCTTGGGATATGTGAAAATGTAGAAAATGGGTTATTTTGTAATAGAGCCAAAATTATGATGAGTTAGAGGGTGTAATTTAGAGGGATGATTATACTTGTAATTTAAAATGCACTAGAAAAAGAATCAGGTCAAAAGACTTTACCATTAGAAAGTTATTGTAGTTTTAAGTTTCTTGGAGACCTCCTAAGAGTGCTTCAAAGTCAGATATAAGGCACTAAAAAGCCTTGTACAGGGCCAAAAAATGGGGGACGAGTGAAGCTGGTCCATAGGGTTGTAGAGTGCTTTGAGAGATTTTTGAAAATGTAAACAATTCGTCAATCAGAGTCTCGATTCAAAAGTTATGCCTCTCAGAAGTTGGACTATTGTTTCTAGATTCTTCTACTTTTACACCGACTTCTATCTGACTTCTAGAACCTTTTGTTTTGGTGGTGGATGCCAACTAGCATATTCTAGAATTTATTCCTAACCCTAAATGAATTGGGGTCTATTTAAGAACATTTTTGGCATTGTAAAGGTAGTTCTTAGTGGAGTTAGAGAGAAGGTACTGTGTGGAGGATTTCTTTCTCCAGAATAATACTATTGTAAGCCCATAGGGAATTTTTCATTGATAATAATATTTCCCTTTTCTTGTGTGTTCATTCTAGTCTTTGGTTGTGTCTCCATCAAGTGGTATCAGAGCGAGGTTTTCCTAGTGTCTAGATAGAGAGTCGATTGTGAGACAATTTGCACCAGGACTGTGTGGTTGTGGGTTTGAGACAAGAAGATGGCTCCATGAAGGGAATGTGATGGAAGGGTCAGAGTTGTTACTCCTAAGGTTAGAGCCAACCAAAGACAAGTTCAAGCATTGTAGGGTGAGATCTGTAGAGGACTAAATATTGCCATAGGCAATGAAATTGAGGAAGAAAATGAAGAAGAAGAAAATATTGTACAGGAAGGCAAAGGTGAAGAGGAAGTCCTAAATTAGGTAGAGGAGAGGATTTTTAGGGCCATTTATAAGGTTGGAAAAAGACCTAAAATTGATGTGGGTATGTTTTTGGGAACTCTAAACCTAGATGAGTTGATCGATTGGATCAATGAACTAGAGGAGTATTTTGAGTATGAGAATATCAAAGACCCTGAGAGGGTTAAATTTGTGAAGGCCAAAATGAAAGGCCATGCCAAAATCTGGTGGCAAGAGGTTCAGCTGGAAAGGAATAGAAGAGGAAAGGAGAAAATCACAAGGTGGGATCACATGGTGGACAAACTAAAGAAGCAGTTTATTCCAGTTGATTACGAGCTTGATTTGTTCAAGAAAATGCAAGGGTTAAAGTAAGCAGGAAAATTTGTCTAGGAATATACAGAGGAATTTTATCAACTTCTTATTAGGGTAGGGCATGTAGAAGCTAATAATGAGAAGGTTTCCCATTACCTCAGTGGGTTATGACCAAGCATTCAAGAGGAGTTAAGTCTGGTTAGAATGACTAGCATTGAAGAGCCATAGTACTTTGCCCTGTGAGTTGAAGAGAAGCTAAACAAAAAGTTTAATGGAAGGAAAAGAGAGCGTGGTCAAGTATGAAGGGGTGGTGGTAGGTCATTTGGAGACCGAAATGAGACCCAAAAGAAAAATAAATATGTGGGTACTGGAAGGAGCTAGAAGAATGAGGGTTTCAACCACTCCTGTGATCAAAACTTTGGAGATCAAAGAGGAAGAGGTAGAGGACGTGGACAAGGTTCAGGAAGAGGAAGCTTTTGTGGTACCTATTTTCATTGCAATGAAGAAGGTTATTGTGCATTTGAATGCCCTCAACTACAAGGAAGGATAGATAGGAGAGTTGATGATCAAGCAAGGGTTACTCATGTGGATGAAGATGCATAGTCATCACATTCTGAGGATGTAGAAGAGGAGAGGTTTTCGTACTTGAAAGGGTCTTACTGAGAAGTGATACTAAACTTGGACAAAGGAGGAGTTTGTTTCCTACTAGGTGCAAGTGTGCGGATAAGTGTTGTGATGTGATTTTTGATGGTGGCAGCACTGACAACTTGGTGTCTGAGGAGATGGTCTCTAAGCTAAAACTCAAGAGGGAAAAACACCCCCAACCCTATTAGATTTCTTGGGTGAAGGATGATCATAAGGTCTTGGTTAGTGAATAGTGTTTGGTGAAGATCAAGATTGGGAGTTACCATGATGAAGTTCTCTGTGACATTATTCCAATGGATGTCTGCCATTTATTGTTGGGAAGACCATGACAATTTGATAGACATGATGTACATTCTGGTCATGCAAATACATACTCTCTAACAAAAGGTGGAGTTTGCCACAAACAGAAGCCCTTGATAAAGGAAGGTGAAAAGGTATGTTGTAGTGATAGGATATGCCTTGTTGATGGAAGAAATTTTTTGGATGGTATGAAACATCAGCATATGTGTTATGCTTTGATTCCTAGAAGAGATAAGGAAGGTAGTAGTGAAATTCCACCTAATTTTTCAGGCCTATTAAGTGAGTATGGAGATATCATCTCTGATAATATTCCAGAAGGGTTGCCACCAGTAAGGCATATCAGTCATTAGATAGATTTAATCTCTAGAGCTAGTTTTCCTAACAAGGCTACTCATAAGATGACTCCTACTGAAACTAAGGAGCTAAATAGACAAGTTTAGGAGCAATTGAGGAAGGGTTTGATTCGACAGAGCCTGAGTCCATGTGTAGTACCTATAGTACTAGCACCAAAGAAGGATGAAGAGTGGAGAATGTGCATAGACTCTCACACTATAAATAGAGTAACCATCAAGTATTAGTTTCCTTTGCCAAGAATGGATGATATTATGGACTATTTGAGTGGAGCTCAGTACTTCACAAAGATAGATATCAAGAGTGGCTATCATCAGATATGGATATGAGAGGGAGATGAGTGGAAGACTACATTCAAGACCAAGGAGGGTCTATATGAGTGGTTAGTCACGCCCTTTGGACTAACCAACTTTCCAAGCACCTTTATGTGGCTTATGAATGAGGTACTAAAGAAATTCTTGGGAAAATTTGTTATTGTCTATTTGGATGATACTTTAATTTCTAGTAAGACTTTAGATGAACATTTATTGCACATTTTTAGTGTCCTTGAAAGGTTGAGTGAAGAGAAAATGTTGATTAATTTGAAGAAATGTAGCTTTGTAAAAAAGGAGTTAGTCTACTTGGGGTTTGTTGTATCATCTAAAGGTCTCAAAATGGATCCAGAGAAGGTAAAGGCCATCTTGGAATGGCCTACTCCAAGGTCTGCTACTGAGGTGAGATCATTTCATGGTCTGGTTAGTTTTTATGGGAAGTTCATTAATAATTTTAGTGGCATATGTGCACCCCTAATTGAAACAATAATGGGGGATAAGAAAGAGTTCAAG
This sequence comes from Cupressus sempervirens, assembly GCA_028749045.1. Classification (NCBI taxonomy): domain Eukaryota; kingdom Viridiplantae; phylum Streptophyta; class Pinopsida; order Cupressales; family Cupressaceae; genus Cupressus; species Cupressus sempervirens. The sequence goes on from CM053789.1 coordinate 536,313,797, forward strand.
TGGACTACATCAATTGCAAGGAGTTTTGAATTGTTGAAGAAGAAGGTGATAGAGCAACCTATGTTGGCACTTCCAGATTTTAGTAAAGTGTTCTAGGTAGATTGTGATGCTAGTGGCAATGCTATTGGGGTTGTATTGAGCCAAGAAGGTAAGCCTATTACATATTTTAGTGAAAAATTGAATGATGCAAAGAAGAAGTATTCTGTTTATGATAAGGAGTTCTATGCAATCGTTTAGGCCTTAAAAAAATGGAGGCATTATTTATTGTCTAAAGAATTTGTCTTGTATACTGATCACCAAGCATTGCAGTACCTAAATAGCCAAGGTAAATTGAACAAGAGACATATGAAGTGGGTAGAGTTCATGCAGAGCTATACATTTGTGTTGAAACATAGAAGTGGGAGGTCTAATAGGGTTGCAAATGCATTCAGTAGGAGACAGTTGTTGTTGGCAATAATACAGGTTGAAGTGGTTGGGTTTGATGAACTCAAGAATCTGTACCACGAGGATCCTAATTTTGTTGAAGCATGGAAGGCTTGTAAAGAACTTTTTACTATAGACAAAACCAGGTGGCTAGATTATTTGATTCAAGATGGTATGCTATTCAAGGGCAGTCAATTATGCATTCCAAGGAGTTCCATGAGGGAAAACTTGATCAAAGAGAAACATAGTGGGGGAATGGCAGGAAACTTTGGTCAAGATAAGACCATTTCCATTCTTAGAGAACATTATTTTTGGCCTCAAATTCCACAAGATGTGAAGAAATTTGTGCAGAGTTATCAAGTATGTCAAGTAGTCAAAGGATTTTGTCACAATACTAGATTTTATCATCCATTTCCTATTCCATCAAAGCCTCAGGAGGACATAAGTATGGATTTTTTTTCTTGGATTTCCAAGGATAGAAAGGGGTAATGACTTAGTATTTGTGGTGGTTTATAGGTTCTCCAAGATGGCACAGTTCATCCCATGCCACAAGACTCATGATGTTGTACATATTGTAGATTTGTTTTTTAGAGAGGTGGTGAGACTACATGGTCTCCCAAAGAGTATTGTTTCTGACAAAGATACTAAATTTGTGGGGTATTTCTTGAGGACTTTATGGAAGAAGTTGAGGATAGAATTGAGGTTTAGTTCTACACATCATCTGTAGTCTGATGGATAGATTGAAGTGGTAAATGGAAGTTTGGGTAACTTGCTCAGGTGTTTAGTGGGAGATAAGCCCAAGGGATGGGATTTGATTCTACCACAAGAGAAATTTTCTTACAATAATTTTGTAAATAGGAGTATTAGTAGGTCACCATTCCAAATCATGTATGGAAGTAGCCCAAGGACTGCACCAGAATTGAGGAAGATGGAGCAAGGGGAGATGACAAGTGTCAAGGTAGAAGAATTTGCTAAACATATCAAGAGTCTACATGAGGAGGTCCATGAACACATCACCAAGATGAATCAACAATATAAAGCTAGGGAAAATCAAAGGAGGAGACATAAGGAGTTCCAAGTAAGGGACATGGTTATGGTACACTTACGAAAGGAACAATTTCTAGTGAGTACTTACAACAAGCTGAAGATGAAGTTTGGCCCCTACAAAATTTTGAAGAAACATGACTCAAGAAATGCACATGAGGTGGAGTTGCCAGATGGGATTCACATTTCTCCTATCTTCAACATTGTAGACTTAATAGAATATCATGATGATGGTGCAGATGAGGGGTTGATGCTGGAGCCATGTCTAATTCCCACTTCTAAGAAGGAGGAGATAGAAGAGATTTTGGATAGTTGTGTGGGTAGGAGTAGCAAAAATAGATAGTATGAAGAGTACCTGGTGAAGTGCAAGGGACGACCAATGGAGGAATCAACTTGGATGTCAACAACAGAGGTTGCCCATTTGGGTTTTCCTCTACCATAAAGTGACAGGGTTACTTTTCAATCCACCCTAGGTGTCTAATGTAGGAGCATCTAGTGGTGTAAGGGAAATCCTATATCACCCAAAAAAAAAATTTCTTAGGGATAGTTTCTATTTAATGTGTTTTTATTTCTAGATACCCATTTGGGTCATAAAGATTCCAACTCTCACAGTTCCATTATTAGTTTTTTGGGTTGGATTTTTTAAGCACCTTGGGATATGTGTAAATGCAAAAAATGGATTATTTTGTAATAGAGACAAAATTATGATGAGTTAGAGGGTTTAATTTGGAGGGATGATTATACTTGTAATTTAAAATTCTCCAAAAAAGAATCAGGTCAAAAGACTTTACAATTAGAAAGTTATTACAGTTTTAAGTTTCTTGGATACCTCCTAAGAATGCTTCAAAATTAGATATGGGGCACTAAATGACCTTGTATAGGGCCAAAAAATGGGGGATGAGTAAATTTGGTCCATAGGGCTATAGAGCAATTCAAGAGCTTTCTAGAAATGTAAACAGTTCATCAATCAGAGGCCTGATTCAAAAGTTATGCCTCCCAAAAGTAGGACTACCATTTCTGGGTTATTCTAATTTTACACCAACTTCTAACGTGACTTCTGGAACCTTCTATTTTGACAGTGGATGTGGCATATTCTAGAATGTATTCCTAATGCTAAATGAATTGGGGTCTATTTAAGAGCATTTCTGGCATTGTAAATGTAGTTCTTAGTGGAGTTAGAGAGAAGGTACTGTTTGGAGGATTTCTTTCTCTAGAATAATACTGTTGTAAGCCCATAAGGCATTTTTCATTGATAATAATATTTTCCTTTTCCTGTGTGTTCATTCTGGTCTTTGGTTGTGTCTCCATCAATATGAATCGGCATCCATATACTCTCTTTTCTCAATATTTACTGACCTTGGCTTGCATAGGAATACTCAGTGACCAAAGACTTGCTTGGCTCTTGTAGAGATTGACATATACAAGATTATTTATAAGTCTTTACAAAATACATGACTTAGCCTATATAGAGTAGATCAGTCATACTGATGACTAACTAACTCTACCTTATATATGACTAAGTGTTTGACATAAATAGACAACAAAACTAGAGAGATCAACATATTCATGTAAATGACTTTGGTCCTGGGCTAGACTAGAGGTTTTCTTCTCTGTTCTTTCCTACTAGTACCCATTTGAACATATACATTTTTTCTTACTTTTATTTATATAAATAATCAGACTTTGACCATTTATTGATCAAAATAAGATGGCTTATTTTAATTTATTGATAAAATTAATGAAAAATAGAAATACTAAATTAGCATCATTTTGTTTGAATAAAAAATTACTATGACCAAACAAAAAACTTGTAACAAATAAAGAAAAAATTGATATTAAGATCTTGATTAAATCATACTTCCTTTATTGTGAGCTTTAATCATACAACTTTCTTATTTATCATTAATAGTCATCTTACTTTTTGTCTTGTTTACTTGAGGAAACACATTATATCAAAGACAATGAATTGAAACTCCTTTTCTCTATCAGAAATTTGTATATTAGAGGACTTTGATAACACATACCATTCAAAACTCTTTACAAAATTTAAAGACTCAGATTTCCATTGGAGAAAAATCACCATGCAAATTCTTTTATGAACAATTTTTATTGTTGCAACTCTTGCTTTGTTAGAAGCCGCAACATATTTATTAACTCTATCATCAATTCAAGAAATTAAATACCTTCTTCATTGCACACTTTGCTTCTTGAACAAGAAAATAGCCATATTTAGGTTAGAAATTTGACAGAAAGCCTTTATCAATGTCATCTCAATTAATTGTAGAAAAGTGTCTCTCAGAATCATTCAAGTAATATCCTCACACATGTTTTTAGAGAAAATTGTAGAGGTCCTAATTTTAAATTAGCATACCTAGAGTGCATGCAAAACCTTTGCATGACTAGCTCCCTTAATTAGTCTAGCAGTTAGAGTGCTAGGTGTGTGAAAGACACAAAAATGCTAGTATCCAAATTGAGTTTTGCCATTTCTAAAAGTATACATACCAAGCCCTTATTTTCTTTGCTCATGCCATGCATCATCATATCAATTCTAATTAGCAAAGATATAAACTCTAAAACCATGAATTTTATTTGTACTCTCTGACATATGTGTTAGAAATAGGGAATACTAGGGGGGTGTTGTGTGTGATTCAATATTTACAAACTTTAGCCCAAAATTGAATATACAACTTGCATATGAAAGTAAAATAAAAATGTTAAATATTAAACATAATAATACAATAAGGGAACTCATAATAGTATATTTTGTTAACTAGGGGAACCTTGGCTAAGGGAAAACCTCGGTGGGGATGATACCCACAAAATGATCGACTAAACAAAAATATTTGGTTAAGGATGTTGACCCCATTAGGAGTCTATTACATGCATATAGTGTCTTGGTCCTTGTTGGAGGACTAGGTCATGTTAAAATCCTCAACCCTATTAGGAGTTGTTTTGACCATGTTAGGAGTTGATATATACAATTACAAATGTATTCAAGATGAGCCCACTTCCCAAACATGCAATTATATAATGCAGTTCCTTTATACAAAAGAGATAGATATAAAAACCTCTTTACAGTGTTGATATCTTCAATATCTAAGCTTTCCTTTGCTTCTCTTATCATACCTCTAATCATGTATCAAAATTCACATCATCTATAGTTCACATAGGAGTTTGTATATCACTTACAATATTTTCACACACACACACACACACACACACACACACACACACATAACAAACTCTCCTTTATACCTTTACATTTTACAAAATCTATCTAGTTAGCCTTCAAGCATTCACACACTTGGAAAAATGCAAAACTAATTCTTGCTTTCTTGTGGTAACTAACATCTAGGATGTTGTCCCTAATTAGTTAAGTAATTATTTCATTAAAAATAATAATTCCTTAATCCATAATTCATAGTTTTTTGTTATACTTTGTTTTGTTTAGTACATTGCCCTTACTAGAGTTTAATCCATAACTCATTCTGTACTGTCCATATTGACTTGCACTTTGACATATGTCATCCTTACACTGTGTACTATCTGTACACAACTATGCAAGTGCCAATAATATCTTTGACATTTGTACACACCAAAATTATCTCTGTTCTAGTGGATAACTATATGATACTTAGACAATTTTCCATGTCTAGCTATGAAATCTCCATCTGTACATAATGTCTTCTTTATACAAGGTATACGTTGCCATAAATGACAACTTTAACATTATTCTAACTTACCCTACTTAGCCATATTCCCAACAATATGTATACAAATATTAATGATAAATTAGAAAGTTGCAAGATTTGATTTAATTATTGGAGAATAAAGTTTATGTTTTAGAATTTTTTTAAATATAGTTTTCTAAGAGCATAGTTGAAAAATAAAAATATCCAACAATACTTGATAATATTTTCTTTAAAAAATTAAATTTTAGGACTAAATCTCACACACAAATGTTAAAGAAAATCTATTAAATGAAGAGTAAAATAGAAAATAAAAATTGAAGATTAAATTAGAATTAAAAGTAATTGTTCTTAGGAGTAGAAAATAAAAATTGCTAAAAGGAAGATTTTTTATCGAAAAAAATGGAATCTAAGAAAGACTAACAATTTAAAAATTTGTAAAATTCGTGAGCAAAGTTCCCACATATAAGCACATTGGCTTAAAAATATGTATGTTGGATTTTGATTATTTTTTGGTTTGATTTTGTATATGATTTAATTATTTGTCATTATTGCTATGATTTTGAGTAGCAATGATTAACATTTTGAGATCTTTTATATATCTGAGGGTTAAAAAATTATCATTTCAAAAAATCATTTGAAACATAACTTTTATCGTATCATACATATTAAGATAGATAAAGAAAAAAGAGATATCTCATTACTGTTTTTAAAACCCCTTATTCAATGTCATAAAATGTATGGGTTGCTTGCCTAGAAAAAGCTACCACATTTTAGTGTGTCATGGGCCATGTGGGTATTTGGAATGGGTATAGGCGAAAAGAAATTTTTGTGCTTTTTTTTCCCTTCCATTTTTCATGTTCAACTTGGGAATTATTTTCCTTATGGCTAGTTGTGAGCCTTGTTTTCTATTGACTTCATATCCATGTCATTTCATAATGCCCTTCTTTGTGCAGGTTCTAGATAATGCTAACATGTTAGTCCTTGTTGTAGTTTTTTGATCATTTGTTTACATAGCACCAAGAGTTTCATTTAAACGATTTATTTCATTTTACACAATGAGATCATTACATAGACTATTAAATAAATAGAGCATTATGTAGTTTTGTTCTAAATTTCTTATTTTTAATCATGAAATTTAATGCTTATAATCCATTAATATCTAGACTTTTAATAATTTGTTTCAAGATTACACATCATTCACGCTCCTCAAATTTCATAAAATGTTGACCTCTCATTTCTCCTTACATTTTGCAAACAATGATACTCATTTTGTTTTCCTTTATTTGTTAGAAATAAAATTGTATCTCTCAATCCACAACAAAGGAAGAATATGTGGAAACATTAGTCAGTTGTTCTAATATTGTTTGGTTCAATCAACTGATGATAGGTATGAAGATAGAGATAAATGATCTAGTAGTTATATACTACAATAACACTAGTGAAATCAATATATTAAAGAATATAGTGATACATACCAAAATAAAGCACATTGCTATAAAATATAATTTCTTAAGAGAATTAGTGCATAAAGAACTCAAATTAGAATATGTAAATAAAAAAGAACAAATTGTAGACATATTCACCAAGCCATTACCTAAGGATGCATTTCTGTATCTAAGAGGTAAGCTAGGGGTCATTCCCCTATCTAAATCTCACTAAATGAAGTTTAGTGATGCATCAACCAAAGAATTATTTAAGATCAATCAATTGGTGCAATATTGATGAGGGCATATTGCAAATGAATCAGTATTAACTTACCATTGTCTTTGGCATGAGATGTCTTAAGAGGGAGAAGTTTCATATCCCATAGAATTTTTTTTAGAGAAAAGAGAGAGAAGTTTACTTTCATAGAAATCTTGTAAAGAGATGTCAATATGGGAGAATGAACTTGGCAAAAGATATAGTAGACATAAGCTCTTTGATAGAGGGAGCTCTCATAGATGAGAATTAAAATGAAACTAAGGATATGTTCCTTTATTCTTGCTCCAAAGTTTCATTTTGTTATGACATGTTGTGTCTCCATTAATGCTAGAGAGGGAGATTGTTGAAACAATTAATTAATTGTGTATTGTCTTTAATGTTACACAAAATGTCCTATCTTTATTAGTGAAAATATACCGAGCTCACTCAGGTAGTACAAATAGTTTTTGTGGGTACCAAGCATTCTAGAGTTTGTTTAGTTCATAAGACAATATCTACTAAGTTCACTTGGGTGCCAAAGGAAAGTCTATGGAAGTTGAGTGTCAACCGAGCTCACTTGGTTAATGAAAGAATGTTAGATAAAACTAGTGCTAACTGAGCTCACTTGGTTACCAAAGGAACTTTGTGAGTATGTAGTATTAATTGAGTTCACTTGGTTAACATAGGAAAGTCATTTTTGAGTTAGTGTCTACCAAGTAGGGTCGGCTAATGAAGGATTTTATTGTTTTGGCATATTGAGCTCAATTGATTTATCTATTGGTTTTAGCCGATTGAGAAGATGAATATTAATTATTCTAAGTTGTATTCTAGCTGACTTGAAAATATAAAAGATATAAGTATAAGACCAAGTTGTGGATTAGAAGTTTGTGTGCATGGAAGACAAATGCATATTTGAAGATGCTAAGAGGAAGCAAATCAAAAGGATAAGTAGAATATCCTTGAGATGTTGAAAAGATATATTTGATTATGAAGGCCAAATATAAGCTAGAATTGAGATCTATAATCAGCAATTCAGTTGCATCCAAATCAGGTAATCTCATTGTTACTCTCTAACCATTTCAGTAGTGATCTAAATCTCTTAACAAAGTTGGCTTAATAGCTATTTGTAAATCCTCTAACAAGGTGACATTTCTATTGAAATGTCTAAAGACCTCTAACAAGGCCACTCCTAACAGGGTGATTAAATCCTCTAAAAGGGTCACACTTGATAGTGTGTTTTTTTTTGTAACCTTTAATAGGGTTAGCTCCTAACATGGCTCACTTCAAAAGAGTGAAAAATAATAGCTAGTTGCAATTGGTGGTTTTTCCCAAATTGGGTTTCCATGTTAAATCTTGGTGTCAAATGTGGACATGTTATTTATTTTGTGTTTGCAACTAAGTTAAAGTAATAAGTAAACATAGATAACATCTTAAGATTTTCATGTTAAGTATTTGTTAAGCATATTCAGTATTTATCAAGCTACAACATTTTCTATGTGTTTACCAAGCATCAATAGAGTTCAATTTTTAGAGTTTATTTTGTACAAACATCTAAGGGATCTAGGATTTATTTTTGTAGTAATTGATTCACCCCTCCCCTCTCAGTTACTCTTCTTATATTTCCAACAAATTTTGCATCAATACTATGGATGTCATACATGGCTTCATTATACTATAAATCATTTCAACCACAATGAAGCATTTACAAACTTGGTTGTGTAGGTTTATTGCCTCAATATTTTGAACCATTTCATAATTACACATCATGTATGCTCTCAAAGTTTTAGGAAAAGTTGACTTAACATTTCTTTTTGCATTGTGTACAGAGAATGCTACTATTAGTTTATTTTCCTTGTCTTATCTTGGCTTTTTCATATAATTGTATTAATATTTTGTATACTACTACAAAATAACTTTGGTTATTATAATTTTTTTACCATTTTCTTGGGCATAATTCATTGTCTCCTTTTTTGAATAGTTTCATAATTACACATCATGCATGTTCTATGGGTTTCAAGAAATGTCAAGCTATCATTTCTCCATATTTTGTAAGCAATGATATTTGTTAATTTGTTTTCTTCCACTTATGTTCATGTATGCTATTATTATATATGGATGCCAATTTTATTATATTGTAAGATAATTATATTGATTTTATTAAAAAATGTGCAACTCTATTGATTCACAATATCATTGTACAAGGTTTCATTTTGAAAAACTTTATGGCTTTATGGAGTGAGATAATTATAGAGATTGTCAAACAAATAGATGATTCTTTTTTTTGCCAGATCCACAGTTATATTCATTGACATATTTAGTGATTAACATGCACATGCATTGATAATTATATATATTCATTTGTCTATATGTGTGTGTACACCAACTAGACTTAGTTGTTTTTCCATCATGCACTCGTATCTATGTTTAATGAGTATGTCACACACATTTTTGACCAATTTTATAATTTTTTGCCATTTTTAATTCTTGGAAGACCATTATTTCCATCATCATAAACCTTTTACATTAAACATGAAATCATACAAATTTATGCATTGTGTGCAAAACCTCATTTATATAGGATCTCATACAATTGTTTGCATATAATCATGACATATTGTGTAGATTACATTGCAGTCTAAATAATTTGAAGCTATGTATCTTTCTGTATTTTTTAGTGAAACATATTTATGATTCAATTCCACGTAGTACTAGTTATATTAGTTTCTCAAGAAAAAACCCCAAATTCAAATATAAAACCAAATTATTTCTAGGTAAAGGCAATAAAACTTTGGAAAACCAAAAAAAAATGAATGGGAAAATATTTTGATATCTTATTCAACAAACATGGGTTACATTATATAGAATATATTTGCAATTTGGTAATTGCATAACTAACACTCTGGAAACAAACTATTATGATGTCTTAGAATTAACTATGTAGTATACCAACATTTTGCACCTTAATACATTGACCTTGAAAAATAAAAATAAACACCTTACCTTAGGGATCCCCCCTTAAGGATTGCATTGTAAAACATGTTGACCACATAATTTGAATATAGATTCCAAGAAAATATTACTCTCAAGTAGTAGGCCTTGAACAATGGAAGACTCCATTAAATTGACTTGTGACCCTTATAATGGTGTAGCTTCAAGCTATGTTCATAACTCTTGTCCCTAAACATGAAGTCTTGAATTATTCAAGAATTATCCCTAAGAGATATGATTGATCTCTATCATTGTTTAGTGACTGTGAAAGGTTATAACTCTCAATCATCTACTTCAAAGCTCACTTTGGCTGCAATCCATATTGAGCACATTATCAAGTCCCAAACCTATCTCCAAAATGAAGCTTCCAAAAACATGTATTCTTCTCATTTGTTAGCATTAGAAACAAAAAAATAGAAAACCAAAAACTCTAAAAATGCTTCTCAAGAGCACCATCTCAATCTGAGAAGATGACTTGAGATGATGGAAGCTCCTTCATCCTCTAATGTCACCAACCTCCAAAAATAAAGGTTCAAAGTAAAAAAATGAGATTAATAGGAGAACTATTAATGATTTCTCCATCATTTAACATATCATTATCTTCAATGGATGAAACATTGTCTTCTTCATTAGATTGTTCTTTTAGTTTTTCTTAAAGAACACCATTAGCTCTAGTTCTACAAATCCATGTTGTATGGCCCTTCTTCATACAATAGAAACATTTATCATCTCTTTTGTTTATGTTTGACCATGTTTTAGTACTTTAGTATAATGTGTTGCCTATTAGATGATCTTCTTCTATAACTTCCTATTAGATGATGGGCTTGGGGGTAGTGGCTCAAGCTCTAGGAGTCAAGGGAAACAACATTCCTTGTAGGGTCCTAGAGTCAGTGGCCCTAGGCACACACTCTATCATGATATAGGGTGGGGTTGAGGAATGGCACCCAAGAAGCCAAAAATGAATTTACTATTGTAAAAGGTGCTAGGAGATATATTTTTCTATTGGTCAACTTATTCTAGCCCTAATTTTGTAAGAAACAAAAAACTTGTAGAAAATGGCTTAGGATTAGGGATTTCATTATGTATGATGAGATTGTAGCTTCTTGCAGTGGTATTGAGTCGTAAGAGATTAAATATTGTAATTAAGTTGTAATCATTGGATAATAAGAATATTGGACTCAATTTGGTGGACATAGCCTAGGGATTGGGCAAACCACATTTAATGTGTGTCTTCTCTTCTCTTTTCATTAGTAGTAGGCTCATTGAGACCTTCATCTCATCTATTCAATTTATTGGTCTAATAGAAGAGTCATACCTATGGCAAGAAAGAATATGCACTCCATGTGTAATTAGAGAATGGATAAAGGCATATAGTCCACTACAAAAGGTACAGATGCCAACATTCTCTATCTTAGTTCATAAACTCTATCTTAGTTCATAAACAATAGCTTTAAAACCACGAGGATGGTAATATATCTGATGTATAAGACACACCCACGATCTTCTCCTTAGTACAACATAGGAGGACCATCTCAAACTAGCACATAGACACTCATATTTCAAAGATTGAACATTTGGAATATTTCAATAGTTGCTTTGATATGTCTAAGGTCACTCACAATAGTAGAAATTTAAGGTTGGAAAAAATAATTCATGTTTAACTATTTAACACTTTTAGTCTTAAAATGAAGCTTAGTGTGTGATGTTTAAGTACCCAAGTGGCTAGTTCTAAGAGCAAAATAAAGTCAATAAAGCTTTAGAAACCCAAAACAAAATGAATTGGAAATTGTTTTGATATCTTATTCAAAAAACATGGACCTTACATTATATAGAATATATTTTTAGTTTAGTAAATGCATTATTGACAATTAGATAATGAACTGTTATGCAATTTAAGACTTAATGATGTATTATACCAACACTAGGCATGATAGAGTCATAAATAAATTAAAATTGCAATTCAAAATAACCTGATTATTTCTTCCATATTTTCAAATTTCAAAATCATTAATTAATAACCAATATACTCATTTTATACATTCCAATGATTTTATGAGAGGGAAGACCAACACCATTTTTACTATTGTGGAAGCACATTACTAGTTCTCCTATTTTTCTATAAATAACCTCTACATATTCTTAATCAATTTGACACACTCTTATTTCTTTGTCATCGCATGTGTAAATTAAAAGGGGCTACAAAAATTAAGTATTAATTTCATGTTTTTATATAAATCAAAAGGTTCTTAGTAAATAGGTATTAAATGTATTAAATGCATATATGTGTAATTATGCCATGCTAATATTTTAGTCATGTATTCCAAATGAAATGGTCCAAATAAATAACCAAAATTATTCATTTTCAAACAATATTATAGTTACTCTATCAAAAAAAGGCTTTCCCTATCAAAATAATATTATAGTTACAACATCTTCTCTAGCATCTTATCATTTGTGTTACGCTTTACAAAATGTATAAATCATATGTACAATACTCTATATAAATTAACTTACAACTATTAAAAATGAAAGACTACAAAATTATTTAAAAACATTTGTTAACCTTCCCAATTTGGTTGCCATTAATGTCAATATTTTGGAATAGTTAATATTAGTTAGGATCATTTAGAATGGTTAGTATAATTTAATATTAGTATTAATGATGGATCTTTCAATATATGTACTTGTATTCACCAACTACTTTTGGTTATTTCCTTTGAAACAAATTTAAAATATGGTATATGGTAAATTAAAGTGCTATAAATTTTTTAAGGGAATATTAATTTACCTATCAACTCTAAGTATATTGAGTGTTAGATAATTGGTACAAGAGCTAGGTCCTTTAGAAGAGTGTAACTACATGAAGGAGATCAAGAAGGTTAAACATTTATCACCAATATCCACCATGGATGAGAACAAGCTATTATTGGTATATGAAGATTTATAATCAATTGAAGATGTAAAAATATCCATATCTAAAAATCTTCATATGTAAGATGATTGTATTCAAAATTAAATGAGAAGATCCAAAAGTTCAAATCTTGACACAGTGAGAGAAAATGAAAAATGAGACTATCATTGATCTAAGAACCAAGCTTGAAGAAGGTGAACAAGAAAATAAGATTTTTAACAACATAATCACTTGAGAAAACTTGAAGAGAACCAAAATCTTAAATAAGAAATTCTATCTTTCAAGATAAGTCAGGTTAAAATTGAGAAGAGTGAAGAAAATATGTGTACAATTCAAAAAAAGAAGAGAGGAAAAAATCCATTCTTTATAGATCATGAAGAAATAAGAAAGGAATCATATGGGTGAATACTCCCATGAATCATTCCATGAAGAGGATAAAATAGTTTTGGTAAGTCAAAATGAAACTACACTTGTTCATTTGAACAATGGAAAGGCTCTAGTGAAATAATAAGTAAGCATGAATCTCCTCTCTATTAATGGTTTTTCTTAAAATGCAACATATTTGGACATAAGGCTACACAATATAGGACAAAAAATAATCCTTGTAATAGATCACTTTAGTGGTAGATGTTTCAATTGTAATGTATTTGTTCTTAAAGAAAGTCATTAATGTAGAAAATACAGTAATGATAACAAAATTTTAACTAGATATTGTTATATATCTTTTTTTTTATATGATCATTAAGCTATCTAATACACATGAAGGAAAAAGAAATAGGAAAATTAACACCACATGTGTAATACGGTTACTCACATTGAAAAATATTATAGATCTATAAATTTGTTGAAAGATTAGAATCAATAAAGATAACTAACAAGTAAGAAGATAGAGAAGTGATGATGAAGATTTAGATCAAGAAGGATATTGGTAGTACCAAATTTAATTTACAAGCTCTTATTAAAAATTGAGTAGCCTCATAGTTGTTAGTTAGAGAGAGAAAAATGAAAAATGTTCATTATTTGTCTCTCTTCTTGAGAAGAAAAATATTAGAAAATCCAATCCATTTGGGAGGCATCAATAGAAGAAACTCAAGGTTCCTTCAAGTAGAGAGTTGACTATTGTGGACTCTATTGACCTTATGGTAAAATCATTTGTTTATTAGTGACTTAACACTTAGTCATTTGGTTACATTTCTATTAAGCTCTGTAGTTGCTAACAAGCTTATCATACTACTAGCAATGCTAAACAAGTATTTCAATTGCTACCAAGCCAATCATTTAGATTGTAGCTCATGTCAAGCTTCATAATGTCTATCAAGCATCTAAGATAGAGTAAAGTCTTAACTAAGATCTATAGTGTCAACTAAGTAATTCATTATCTATTGAGTTCTTCAATATTCATGGAGTCATCCAGTGCTGACCAAGTTCTTGCTTCTCCAAGTGATCAGCATGGATTGAGCTTCTACATTAACCAAGTGCTAGAGCTTGTTGAGTGTTGATTGTGTTGCCGAGTGTCATAACATCAACCGAGTTGTCTTCAAAACTTGAGTTACAATAAGTGAGCTAACTTTGTGATTATTGTTAGAATTAGGTATTGTAGCTGACTCCAAAAAGAAATTAAGTGGATTGGTATATATGTAATGCATTGTATCATATCCAAACAAGGATGTTAAGAAGGAGAAAGTGAAGATGAGTGCAAATTGAAGAAAGCTACAAGTAGTATAAGGAAACAAAGAGACTTATCTATAGGAATGTCATTCAACAAATTGAGTTAAAGATCAAAGATTAGCCACTAATTCATCCTAACAGGTGCATTAGTCAAATCCTTTAACAAGGTGGACTTAACAATCTCATTTCAAATCTCCTAATAGAGTGCATACTTCATTGTATGTTGTAAATCCTTTCTCAAGGTGGATCTAACAGTCCTTATAGTTCCTAATATGGTAGATCATTAGAAGTGATCAATTGTAATCTTTAACAAACTAACTTTATACTATAGTAATAAAGCTTGTGGGTATCATTGCCACTCCAGTTTTACTTTCTATTTGGAATATTTTTGGGTTACCAAATATTGTATCAAGTGATATGAATGTTTTATTTCTTTAAGTCTTTAATGCATGCAATTATATTAAATTACATTGTGGATTTTTAATTGGTGAATTGAAGTATAATTTTTATTGGTTCCTCATTTATCCCCCCCTCCTTCTTAGTCACCCAATCTATGCTACATTTCCAACAATTGGTATTAGAGCATTTGTTCTCACTTTAGTAGTTTAGTAGCGTAAGAAAAGATCTAAGACAATGGAAGTATATAGAATAGAGAAAGTTATTGGAAATGAAAAGTTGGATTCGCAATTGGCCATGGAACAATTGAAGAAAATAGAGAAGCAACTCTCTCAATCTCGGAAAGAAGAAAATATCTTGCAACATAGACGAATGGAAATCTCTACATTGAAGAAAGAATTGAAGAAATTTGTCAAGACAAAAGTTTAAATGAAGTTGATGTAGCAATCAAAGACCTACTTAAAAAGAATCTTACTCTTCATGAAGAAGTCAAAAAGTTGAAAAGAGAATGAGAAATTCAATTAGTCAG
This sequence comes from Cupressus sempervirens, assembly GCA_028749045.1. Classification (NCBI taxonomy): domain Eukaryota; kingdom Viridiplantae; phylum Streptophyta; class Pinopsida; order Cupressales; family Cupressaceae; genus Cupressus; species Cupressus sempervirens. Next base: position 536,329,128 of record CM053789.1, read on the forward strand.
AATGTGTGAAGTCATGGAACAAAAAGTAAAGAAGGATTAGGATACACAAAAGAAGGTGAATAATCTCAAAAAGGAGCTCAAAAGAAAATAATTCCTACTTTTAATCATTGTGGAAAGATAGGACATACATCAAAAAAGTGTTGGAGAAATGGTAAATCAAATTTTAGTGGAAAATGTTACAGTGGCAACACACTAGGACATAGGAAAGTGAATGCACAAAGAAACCTTAGTTTGAAGGAAAATGTTTCAATTGCAATAAACAAGGATAGAAATCCTCATAATGAAAGACCAACAAATGGAACCCAACATAACAAATTGTCAAAACTATATTTCATTAGGACTACAACACATAGTGCAGATGTCACTATTGTGGTGAGTTTGGGCACATTGGAGAAAATTGCATAAGACATCACACAAGAAAGAGAGACACTATAAAGAGATGTTTTGTATGTATAGAACTTGGGCATCTTTCCAAGAACTATATGAATCGAGGAAGAGTTGAAGATGAAAAGAAAGCAACACTACTACATTTGGGCTTGAAATGTGACAACAAGCCATCATAATTATGACAATGACCTGTTGCCCAACCGACATCAGTTAGAATTGGCTCCCATCATATGGGTGTTTGCATTTTTTTGTCATAAGTTGCAATGGAAAGAGTTACTATAACAATTGAGATGGCTATAGGTGTCGTAAATTGGGATACCGTTCTAACAAACTATTCATTTTCAATGTAAGAATTGTGATAGAAATCTATCAAAGGCACTGTCACAATTCTGACGCTTGTGTGATAGAAATGTTATGGGTCCCACCGCAAGCCATCAAAAACCTCCATTGAAATTGGGACATGCATGTGAAAGGAATGTTGTGGGATGTATTAATAAAAATAATTTGGAAAAAAATGTTGAATAGCTCTGATGCAATCATAGGTTAATATTGAGACTCACTTGGTTTTGAGAATAGTTTAATATTCTCTACTAATTAGGGCCAACCACGTGAAGCTAGAAGCTCATTTGTCCCCTCACCCCCCAAAAATCTAAATTCTCTATTAACATCTAAAATCTTTAGGAAATGATCAATTTTTAAAGTACAAAAAAATATTTGAGACATGCAAAAGTGACATCATTTTCCCATCTTTTGGTGCATGTCATTTTTTCGTCACATCAAAAATAAGATTTTGCCACTCTGAATCAAGAATGCACATGTAGTTGCATTCAAATGCACGAACAATAGGCAGAGATAATAAAACACAATAAAATTACATTCATTTAGTAGGTCCATTAAGTTTTTAAAATTATAGACCATCATCTCAAACAATGTTTGTGATGGTCTATAACTTAAAATACCTAATTAAAGACCTCTAAAAAAAATGAAAACCTATTGCACTTTTCAGCTTCACCTCATGTTGTATGCATATGAATTGAAATTTCATATTGAACTATGGCATCCTTCTACAATGCTTGAAATGAAGAGATTCACACAATTAGTTGTCATACAATTATAGGTTATTTTTGAGCTTTACTTGGTTTTGAGAATAGTTTATTATTCTCTACTGATATACATACATATATACATAAATACATACATGTATGTACGCAAGCAGATATATATACAGATCTTTTTCAAGGTGCTAAGTGACTTACCTTAAGATCCTCCACAAAAATAATGTAAACCATGAAAAATGAGCAGAGTTCGCAAGAAATTTTACAAACACATACCATAGCACATATTTTTAGAAAGAAACAATCCATAACCTAGTTAAATGGGTCTAGTTGTTGATTAGTTGGGTTGATATTATGTATATTTAACTAAGTTGTTGCTTTTGCAAGGGAATGAGCCTCATGATTATGGCATTTACATAGAAGCATAACTTGTTTCTTCAACTCCTTACACTCAAATCTTCACTGAAGTTATTCTTTAGCAATAGAAAAAGGTGCTACAAATTCTTGGGAGCTAAGGGATCCTGAACCAATGCTACATTTTTTGGAGACATGGGAGAAGTTACTACCAGATTCAGTACTTCATAACATTCTACATCATGTAGTGATGCCAAAATTAAGAGCAATAGTAGATACTTGGGATACAGAGATCACAAAGGTATGAAAACAAATTCCTATAGAATTGTCATCATATTAGGTACAATAAAATGAATGAGATGCAAAGATCAGAAGGGCATGATAGCAAGATGCAAAGATCACAAGGGCAGGACAACAAAATGAAATGATCACAAGGGCACAACAACAAAATCCTAGATCTCCACATGATATATACATATGTACATACATATATACATATACATATACATACATACATATATGTACATATACAAGCATATACATACATATACGTACATATATATACATACATACATACATTCATATATGAATAGATCCATATACATGTATGTATGTACATATATATATATATATATATATATATATATATATATATATATAGAGAGAGAGAGAGAGAGAGAGAGAGAGAGAGAGAGAGAGAGAGAGAGATCCTTTTTAAGGTACTTATTACATCTTAGCATAATAAAAAATTGATCTAACTCCATACATATTCTAGAATCCAAATAATTAAACAATAAAACTCACTCAACCCATGCTAAGTGACTTAGCTCGAGATCCTACACAAAAATGATGGTGATCATTCCTTTTATTGTACCTAATTTGATGATAATTATATAGGAATTTGTAATCAACCCAAGTAATCAACAACTAGACCCATTCAACTAGGCTATGGCTTGTATATATACATATATTTAACTAGATTATGGCTTCTGCAAGGGAATAAGCCTTGTGACTATGACAGTTACATAGAAGCAGAACTTGCTTCTTCAACTCTTTACACTCAACTCTTAACTAAAGTTAATCTTGTAGTAGTGAGAATAAATACTACAAAATCCTAGAACCAAGGGACCCTGAACCTATGATATGTTTTCTGGCAACATGGGAGAAATTACTACTAACTTCAATACTTCATTACATTTTGGATCATATAGTGATGCCCAAATTTACAATGACATTAGATACTCGAGATCCTCACAGGGAGAGCATGCCAATGCATGCATGGTTACATCCTTGGCTTCCATTGTTGGACCAATATATAGAGCCTTTATATCCAACCATTCTTTATAAATTGGGGAGTGCACTTCATGCCTAGCATTCAATTGATGCATCTGCATATGCAATTTTATCACCTTGGAAAATAATATTTGATCCTACTTGCTAGGAACAATTGACTATTCATTTTATTGTACCTAATTTGATGATAGTTCTACAGGAATTTGTAATCAACCCAACTAATCAGCAACTAGACCAAATTAACAACAATAGTAGATACTTGGAATCCTCGTAGGGAGAGTGTACCAATACAATTCAAAACCTGCAGAATTTAAATCAAGTTATTTATCTACAATTCATTTAAACCTTTAATGAGATAGGCATAAAATACCAAGTATTCTAGATCTAGAAATTCTAGTTAAATTTACTGGAAAACATAGAACAAATAATAACATAGTCCACCAAGTTTTCCAACATGTTCCTACATTGCTAATACCTTGTCTCAGCTAATTTTCATGAATCTAATTGAAGTCAAATTGGAATTTCAAAAACTCATATTTCTTGAGCACATAGAAAACATAGTTATAATTAAGAGGCATAGGCAAGTAAAAATATTTCAAACCCCATTGAAAAAGAAAAAAATCATTAAATAAAAATTCGCTTAAAAAATATGAACAAATTTTCCCTTAACAAAATTAGATGGATTCTACAATTTCTATATGATATTTCAGCTAGATTTTCTTGTTAGAAATCATGGCATTTGGAAAAAAACATAGATTTGAAATAAAAGTTTGTATTATTCAAAACCAAATAAAAATTAACTCAATTTTTTCACGCCATTGAAAATATCATTTGTTCCCACATTGGGAAAACTTTGTCTCAACTTATTAGGCAACAAATTATCTAATGGGGTTTCTTCTTTGGGGGAAAATTAGATGCATCTTAATAGAGCATTCAAAGCGATATTGTTGACAGTTTTATATTGTTCTTAAAATTGGTAGAAAAAGGAGGAAATGAAAAAAGTTCCTATTTTTGGCTATGAAAATAGTTTTCAATGCTAGTAAATTAAATGAGCATCAACAATTAGAATGTGGATAAAATATTGACTACCTGTTTCACTTAATCCACATTGATTGATGCCGTATGAGATCAACATCATCTAAAATTTCTTAATTTATCTTTATGTTCTTCTTTATATTTGAGCTCTTATAATCTTAATTGTTGATAAGGTAGCTGAAATTACAATTTGGATAATCTTTTTGCCTTCAAATAGTTGATGCTTGTTGTCAACTTGCAATGCACATTCATAATGAAATATTCCGATTAATCTTTGAATCATGGCATTTCGGGGGTAAGAAATGTCAATTCATGAATCTCTTTGGTCTCAATGTCAAACACTTCTAGAAGATTTTATAATGCACTTGGATCAAGAAAGATTACATGTAGGAATTTTCTATGCAATATACTTGCATTTAATAATTTAAAAATCATTATAGAAGTATAATCTATGTTTTTATATAAATATTATTAAATAAAGAAACAAGTCTAATCACAAGACAAGATGAAAACTCAATTATCTATGGACAAGGGAGTAAATTCTATATGTAGAGAATCCTAATAGACTTGCTATTTGGAAACCCCGTATGAAGGATTTTTTTGGAATTTCCAAGGATATTGATATTCATGACATTTCTATAATTACTACCTATAAAGTGTATAGCTCCCAAAGACTTATCTTTCCCCTTATTGAAACATCTAGATAGAGGGAATGTGCTTAAGAATTGGTACAAAGGCCTAGAAAGAGTACATAAGAAGAGATGGATCTCACATTCATTCATTAATAAAATATAGAATTCTTTCATTATCACATGAAGTAAAAAAAAATTATGAGCATCCATAAAATAATCTCATAATGTCCAAAGCTAACATGTAACATTAGTTCATCCTTTAACATTCGTTAACAATAGCACATAAACACATAACATTCAATAACATGTGAAGTAAGGTATTTAAACATTCCTCAACCAATTATGATTTAATTTTGGATCATCAACCTGATTAGTTTGGACTTTTGTTCTCACCAAAAATCATAAAATGTAAGAACAACTATGTTAAAAAGAGTATAAAAAGATAATTATTGTCCACCAATCATATTTTTTAGCTCTTTTGGCACAATTGTTCTTACAATTTTTTTGGTTCAATCTCCAACTGGTCAGTATGTATTTTGAAAAATTATTGTTGGATTGTGAGTCAAAAAAAATAGAAATATCAAACTTGAAAAAGATGTACATAAATGCAATTAATTTTTAAACTTCAATTCTATAAAATTACAAAGAGAACCATAGAATTATAAGAAACTATTGTGGTTTTTACTATTTGAAAATTATAGCTACAAGTGATAAAGCTATATACCTTTGATTTAGAGAGCGCAAATAATGGAAATGAAGTATTGCAAAAGGTGCAAGCTCAACTGCCCCCCACCCCTCCTTGTGGATGACACTGTTAAGTAGATAATAGTTACATCCATCCATACATACATACAAACATGGTTAAGTGTTACCTAACTATGTCCAAGGCATCTGCACATTGGAGGCATACCCTACCTACCAAGCTTCCTACATACCCATATCCATGGGATCAAGACCCTTGAACTACTCATTCTAATGAATATGTAGTTTTGGTTTTTAAATTTTTTGATGTAGTTGTATTCCTATAACCATTGGTGAGCTTTAATCACCTAATATAAATTTTTGCCATCATACACCCACTAGGGCGAATCAAGTGGTTTTCTATAATTACAATACTATAATAGCCTGGTGCAACCTTTGTGTTGTATTTTATAGTTAATGTAAGGTTAACCTATATACTTCCTAATTCACTCCTTATATAGTTATGTTCAAAAGCTTGTGACAATACTTGTGACCATGCTACCTATTGAGTGATTTTATTATTATTTTGTTGAACCCAGATCTCTATGTTTATATACATACATACACAAAGATCACAAGGGCATGACAATAGAATCCTAGATCTCCACTAATCTCCACAATCTACAAGATCTCTCTCTCCCCACACAAACACACACATACATACATACATAAATATATACATACATATATATACACACACATACATATATACATACATATATACATCTACATATGCAATTTTATTACTTTGGAAAATTGTATTTGATCCTGCTAGTTAGGAACAACTAATTGTTCATTTTATTGTACCTAATCTAATGATAGTTCTATAGGAATTTGTAATCAACCCAACTAATCAAAAACTAGATCAATTTAACTAGGTTATGGCTTGTTTCTTTCTAAAACTATCTGCTATGATATGTTTTTCTAAAATTTCTTGCCCATTTTTCCTAGTCTACATTATTTTTATATAGGATTTTTAGCTAAGTCAATTAGCATGGGTTGAGTGAGTTTTATTGTTTTATTATTTGGATTCTAGAATATAGGCTTTGTTTTATCATTGCCTTTGTTCAAGTCTTGATTTTAATTTAGTAGCAAAGTAGTTTTTAGGGTGAAAAGGACTATATAATGAAGAGGAAACTTGAAAACTTGAATGTTGAAATGCTGAAATGAAAGCTATCAAGGATCAAACACCTATGATAGAGTTACAACACAATGTGAAGTTAATCTTAGATATTAAAAAAAAATTAAAACAAAAAACATGACATAAATCATTCCCCATTTGTTTTGATTATGGAGAGCTACGTGCAAAAAAGAGTGGAGAGCTCCAATTAAGGGTGGAGAGCTCTAAATATTGGTGGAGATTTCATTGTCACATCCTTGTGATCATTTCATTTCATTTTTGTGCCCTTATGATCTCTGCATTTTGTTGCCATTCCCTTGTTGGAGATCAACAAAGATCTAGGATTTTGTTATCGTACCTTTGTGATCTTTGCATTTCATTGTCATTCCCTTGTGATCTTTGTGCCCTTTCTCTATGATTTTGTTGTCACGTTGTGCCCTTGTGATATCTATGCCCTTTGCAACACTACAACATGTAAGGTCAAATCATGACCAAAATTTGTGACGACTGTGTAATTTGTAGTGTGCAGGCCAAAATGTAGTAGTGCTTGCTCTACGATTTTCTTCAAGGGGAGAAGAGGTACCTATGTAAATGTTCTTTTTCTTTTCCTTCTAAACATTTATCTCTTTATATTTCCCCAGCAGGTGATTATAGAAGCTTCTCTTTATGTATATGTATGTGTATATATACATATACATATATATACATATACATATACATATACATATACATATACATATATAAATATACATATACATATACATATACATATACATATACATATACATATACATATACATATACATATACATATATATATATATATATATATATATATATACACATACATATACATATATATATATATATACAGAGATCACAAGGGCACAACAATGAGATGCAGAGATACATATATACATACATACAAACATACATACATACATACATACATACAACTTCATATGCAATTTTATCACCTTGGAAAACTATATTTGATCTTTACTCAATCACCAAGAGATAATATAATTTGTAAATACATATTTATACATACTTAGTTTGGTATGAATAGTTTTGATTGAATTTGTTTGAGGAAAGTGAGTCTACTCATGATGATAATAACTCCATGTATTGGGTCTTTAGAGGAGAGACACTTATAGAAGATTAGATGTTGTTTATGGATATGGGATGATTCATTTGTGTGAATGGTTGATTGAGCAAGTTGCGAAAAATTAGGGTGTCAGTAGCAAGTAGTTTCATTAATTAGATAAGGGAATCAACTTTGAAAGCATGATGATCAAAATTGGCATGTCTATCCTTATGATAGATATCTCTATCTCATATAATAAAATTACCTCAAACAACAAGTGAAAGATTTTTAAATATATGGAAAATCGGAAGAACATTCACTTATAATATTTTTGAATGACAAAAATATCATTAAAATATAATTTGGTGGAAAAAGCCATGAGCTAGGTGGCTCCACATTGTGGCTATTCCACTATTCAGTAGCGAAAACTTTTCATGTTAAATATGAAGATCTTGAAATTAAAAAGATAACTATCATAGATCTTGTTGGTGTTCTTTTTTGTAAAGAACATACCAGGTAGATTTAAACCTGATACCAAGAAACAAAGACTAGGAACATGCCTAAGGACGAGCTAAATCCTATATTCAGCAAGGCTAAATCTTAGTTTTGGGCCAAACACTACAACATGTAAGGTCAAATCATGACCACAATTTGCGACGACTCTGTAATTTGTAGTGTGCAGGCCAAAATGTAGTAGTGCTTGCTCTACAATTTTCTTCAAGGGGAGAAGAGGTACCTATGTAAATGTTCTTTTTCTTTTCCTTCTAAACATTTATCTCTTTATATTTCCCCAGCAGGTGATTATAGAAGCTTCTCTTTATGTATATGTATGTGTATATATACATATACATATATATACATATACATATACATATACATATATATATATATATATATATATATATATATATATATATATATATACAGAGATCACAAGGGCACAATAATGAGATGCAGAGATACACATATACATACATACAAACATACATACATACATACATACATACAACTTCATATGCAATTTTATCACCTTGGAAAACTATATTTGATCTTTACTCAATCACCAAGAGATAATATAATTTGTAAGTACATATTTCTACATACTTAGTTTGGTATGAATAGTTTTGATTGAATTTTTTTGAGGAAAGTGAGTCTACTCATGATGATAATAACTCCATGGATTGGGTCTTTAGAGGAGAGAAACTTATAGAAGATTAGATGTTGTTTATGGATATGGGATGATTCATTTGTGTGAATGGTTGATTGAGCAAGTTGCGAAAAATTAGGGTGTCAGTAGCAAGTAGTTTCATTAATTAGATAAGGGAATCAACTTTGAAAGCATGATGATCAAAATTGGCATGTCTATCCTTATGATAGATATCTCTATCTCATATAAGAAAATTACCTCAAACAACAAGTGAAAGATTGTTAAATATATGGAAAATAGGAAGAACATTCACTTATAATATTTTTGAATGACAAAAATATCATTAAAATATAATTTGGTGGAAAAAGCCATGAGCTATGTGGCTCCACATTGTGGCTATTCCACTATTTAGTAGCAAAAACTTTTCATGTTAAATATGAAGATCTTGAAATTAAAAAGATGACTATCATAGATCTTGTTGGTGTTCTTTTTTTTAAAGAACATACTAGATAGATTTAAACCTAATACCAAGAAACAAAGACTAGGAAAATGCCTAAGGACGAGCTAACTCATATATTCAGCAAGGCTAAATCTTACTTTTGGGCCAATTAAGAGAGTCATATAAGGACTCACTTCACTTTAGGCTTTGCAAAGCCAAGGTGGACAAACCTGAGGGATTTTTCTAATTTATCTTGATACTTCATTACAAGACTACCCTCTATAGCAGATATGGTCAATATTCTTCTTCAATTTGCTGGTAAATCTCTTGATCACAGTAGCTAATCATAACCAAGGAAAATAACCACAAATAAGCCATGACCTACACTTATAGTTCTTCAAAACATAAAATGGAAAAATAATATTCATTTTGATTTGATTTCTTGGCATAAATAGGTGTGCGACAACAAAGAACATTCATCCTTCAAGCTGACTAGTCCCTTATCCATTGGGCACTAACTGAATCTTCACATACAGATGAATACCTAAAATATACTCATATATTCAGGTATATGGTCTATCTGCTTGACTTGCAAACAGACATCAATATTCATTAAAACTCTCATACTTATGGTGATATCCTTCTGGTGTAACCTGCAATCCTATCAATATAAACAAGAATTTACTTGGAGCTTTGTTCCAACAACAAATCTATTCTGATATACAATTTTAAGGGGATGTAACTGGATTCAAGCTCTTAGTTCTTAAACACAAAACATTACAAGTAACAAAAGCTGGAGATGAGAATCAGAATGAAACTAAGAAAAGTGAAACTCTTGCATTAATTTCCTTGGAAACAATACATCATCTGCATATCAAAATTCAAAAAATACACATAGAATTACTGTGTAATGCAAATGCCTCAAAAGGAATACAATATGCTGTTCATAATAGGAAGAATCACTAAGAAAAATGGTATCACAGATCTAAGAGAACTCAAGATTGGAACCATGAATGGTCTCTCAGTCATAAAAAAACTAGAACCCCTAGAAAGAATGAAAGGTAGAAAAATATAGCAAAAGAAAGAATCTTGGATCTGATCTTCAAGTGACAAGTGCCCATTTGAAATGCAATCCTCTGTAACTGAAAAACTTCTTCCTTCCATCTCCCATTCTGATCTGATCTTGTTTCATCATTTCTATTACTGACTTGCAAAATATCTCTATTGAAATGATGAAACCTTGCTGAGTCACCAAATATCTGATTTACCCATTGAAATGCTAGTGAAATCTCAATTTACTAAATGAATGTGATTAGAAGTCGACCCAAACTGAATTTTTACCACCTTTTAACCAAATTTAGGTCATCACCATGCTAGGAATCAAATCTAAACTTCCATTCCTGAATATTGTTGCAATTCATGTATGTGAGATAAATCCCCCTATAGCTTGAACCAGTTGCTTCTTGTGCAAAAACTAACCTTGGAATCAAAAAATTTAGACTTCCACAATTTCGGTAGTATATGATAAGGCATACCTAGCCTCCCAAAAATGCCTAGAAGGTCGATTTGAAAAAAGCTCCTCTATTAGAAAACCTTGGTCTGTCTGCAACTTCTTTTGATTTTAAAATTTTCAAAAATTTTAAATCTTCTTAAAGTTCAAACTTTCCATTTAAGCCCTTTTTAAATTTAAAATGAACTTGCACATATCCTCTTGAAAGCAATTTTAAAATAAAATTTTTAAAACCATTTTATTTTCCCTTTATGCCTCCATCTGAGTCAACAGGCTTTGACCATCCTTTTTCCACATGTCCGCATTTGATTGGTCGACCATTTTTGTTAGATGCCACATCAGTGCCGTAGGGACCCAGTGCCACGTGTCAAAAATGTGCTTCCCCACATTACTTAAATTTCTACAACTTCATATTGCGGGGAAGCGTCGCTCGTCCAATCTTGCCACGTGGCGGCATCTGGTGAACCTGCCTGAATCTGCAACTTGAAACATAACAAGTCTTTGACCTTTACAATGTAACGCAAAAGGAAATTTAGCATTTCAATCAACTAGTCAAAAGTTATACCACGTCAAACAGGGCTTCCCAGAATTGTGTGCAAAGTGCATCAATATGAAAACAGTAACTGACCAACTTTGAGGGATTCAAAACCTAATCAAATGAATTTGAAACAATCCAAAATCTGAAACATAGGTTCTTAGGTATTGACACTAGACACTCCCAAAGAAAAAAGTTACAAAATATTTTTGGGTGCAAAATATTCAAATGCAAACAAAACCTCCTGTCACTGTTTGACACTTGGGGTAAAATGCAAATTTGAAACTAGCTCGAAATAGAACTTCGCCAAATAGCTCAGAATGATGATTTATCTTCATAGAATAGGTAGACACACTAAAAGGAGGGTGTTAGAAACATTGAACACCTCTGAGGCTTTAATGGAACAATCAGGTACAACCAGGTACATATGCATTTTAAAAGCATTTAAGGGCTTGATTTTTTCAGTAGTGCTGAAAATTGACTATGCAATTTTTAGCGCCAACAGTGGCTCTATCTAGGGATGCATGTCCCTTGCAGGCATGGCAAGGATTCAAATCTTTGGAGGAAGTAGACCATTCCCAAAAACTACAAAACTTCGCTCGAACAGCTTATTGAAAGCAAGGAAACAACTACAACTACTAAGATTATGTACACACGATGGCCCCAAGCCACTGAACTTCAGCAAAATTGTTTACCTCTATCATAAACATGATTCTCATCTGAACTTTCATGCGGTAAACTAAATTTTCTTCACCTATCAGTTTCACCAATCATATTATCATCATATAACAAATCACTTGGCAAAACAAAATTATTACTCTTACTTTCATAATGCATATAAAAACTTACTTCATCTTCAACTGTTAGCTCATTATGAAAATACTGATCAGCATGCTTAAACATATCAGACTGAAACTAAAAACTCTCTTCATTTAATGACTCATGCATGCTATCATTTTCAAATATGAAGGCTTCATATTTAACTTGGGGAAAGGGATCACACATACCTTGAAAATGTGTTTCCTTATGCATAACCGGATGATACTCAAATGAATACTCTGACTTGTACTCACACATGTCATCAACATCAAAATATGAAGCTAATCCACAACCTTCAAATGGTTCTTCACAATTAGTGAATAGATTAGTCTTCACATCAGAGAGTTCATCATAAAAATCATAGCAAGGTATGGGTAGTTTTTCAATAAACATCTCATCAAACACCTTGTTACCATAATCAGATGCAACGTCATGATCATATTCACTGTCATATTTGGAAGAAGAACAGTCTGACCTCTTACAACAGTAAGACAAAGTATCATCAGTAAACTTATTCTCTTCTAAATCTAAAACTTCCATGTGTTCTTCAAATAGAGGATTGATAATTCCATGCAAAATGCCTTCATAGACATTAGGACAAGTGATGTGCTGATCAATATCAAACTCCTCACCATATAATGGATTATTGAAAACTTTAAAACCATCTCTAACATCACTATCATGGACATTTTTAGCATATGAAGAAGAAAAATCAGAATCATCACCCGTTGACAAACCATTAACTCCATCAACAAAGCATGCAAAATATGATTCAATATTATTTGCATAGTCTTTATCAAGGTGATTCAAATGTCTTGCAAACAAATCATCTTTAGGTGTTGATGCATTAACCTCAGAATCTTTTCTATACTATTGGGTACTACTGCATGTATCTTCAAGACATTCATCTACAAAACTAACCAATTCATCTTTATAAATAATCCTTTTATCCTCATATTGTGTAGACAACTCTTCTTCACCACTTTCAACCTCAAACTGATTCACACAATTCTAAACTAGAGATTCACTTTCAGATTTAAGAAAAGAATTCATACCTTTACTGACATAAGAGCACTCACTTCTGTCATTGCTCTCTTCTTCCCAATCAGAATCCGATTCACATGAAGACACCTATGTACTATCACAATCCTCTTCTTGACTTGAGAAACAAGTCTCACCATTATCTTCACATGATGCTTCTTCACAATATGTCAGATCAGCAATTTCATCTTTATCACTTGATACATCACTTCCAGGTTCTTCATCCTCATACTAAGATAAATACCTTTCCTCTTCTTGATTCATTATGTTTTCAACACAACAAAAATCATCAATGGGAAAATGAATGACTAGATTTATATCTTGCATGCATAACTCATCAAGTGAATCGACTCTATCATTTGCTGTTGTAATACCATAAACATGTGCATTCAATTCAACACAAATGGAATCATTTCTTCTTTGCAACAAAGAGATTTCATGCTCACATATTTTTATTTCTGAGTCTTCAGCAAAACTATTTACAACAGTAGGGGTGCTTATTTGCTAATATGAAATTAAACATTCTATATGACATTGATTTGTTCTTTGCACCTCATCTTGCTGGCAAATATTTCTAGAGAAGTAATTCTTGGTTAATCCATATTTTATGTTATTCTCAATCTCTACCGCTATCATGAATGCCTGATGCAAATTCTTAGGTTCTTTATCTCTCAACAAATAGCTCATCTTCTTATCAAATGCACTGAGATAAACCACTAAACACATTTGATCATCTGGCTTGTAGCTTTTAGGAATTTCATTTAAAATCTTTGCAAATCTTTCAAGAACTAACTCACCATTCCTGATTTGAATTTTCAAAAACTTATCAAAATAATTAGAGATGCTTAATATTTCCTCAAACTGCATCATGAAGGCTGACATTAATTCATCAAAGGATAAAATTAAAGATGCTAGTAGGAATGAAAACCAGTCCCTAACATCATCCTCTAAAGTCTGAACAAACAATTTCATCTGAATGTCTTCATGAGCAATTTCAAAATCACCGACCAAGTCAGTAAACAACTAAACATGATGACTGGCTGAATTTTCATGGTTTCCACCAAACTTAGGCAAATACTTTCTTAGGTTACAAGGCATAGTATTTGGGAAACCATGGATGCCATTAAAATTTAATGGCATATACCGCTTGGTAGAAACAGATCTAAAACTTTCACTAATAGGCTGCATACTAGATGAGATGAAACTTGACATTCTTCAAACTCAAGACTCATTCACCATTAGACACTTTTAGAATTTATTAATTATAGCAGATCTGGAGTTCTTTCTACCAATTCAAAACTTCAAACATACTTTGACATATAAAACACTTTTGCTGAATCTACTTTCCACAAAGCATGTTGAATTGTATTGAACCAATCTCCTATTTAATGCTATAAACCATTTGATGGAGAAACTTTTGAAATCTTACTTTCATGTAAATGAGAACACATGAAAGTGGAAAATACCTCTCAATATGGATGCCTGCAACTACTTCAATGCTGCAAATAATAGCCGATTCAAATCATGCTTGATTTAGTAACCCTTGCACAACATCACCCTTTTCTTTCAACCACTGCCAAGGGCCTAAGATAACTTCTTCAAATCTGCATTCCAACTGTTGCAACTTTCATAATACCCTTCACTTCAAAAATTTACACTGGTGTAGAGATATACTTCAGAGTCGCCACTCATTAAATGAGAAAAGATTTCCCTAGCTTGCATAAGACAACAAGCTGGTCCAGAATTTATAATAGGTATTTGAAAACTCACACACAACCTTGGAACATCACACCCTTAACAAAGTGAAAGAATACATTCTTGACCGGGAAACATGAAACCTTGCATACTAAACTGAGTATGCAAATTTTTGGACTGAAATATATTACACCAGAGATTTTTGTCCTTTTATCAGTGAATTTCTTCATGATTCCCCAGTAGAGTTGCCATTTTGTTGGTGTTCTTTTTGGTAAAGAACATACCAGGTAGATTTAAACCTGATACCAAGAAAAAAAGACTAGGAACATGCCTAAGGACAAGCTAAATCCTATATTCAACAAGGCTAAATCTTACTTTTGGGCCAATTAACAAAGTCATATAAGGACTCACTTCACTTTAGGCTCTGCAAAGCCAAGGTGGGCAAACCTGAGGGATTTGTCTAATTTATCTTGATACTTCATTACAAGACTACCCTCTATAGCAGATATGGTCAATATCCTTCTTCAATTTTCTGGTAAATCTCCTAATCATAGTAGCTAATCATAACCAAGGAAAATAACCACAAATAAGCCATGATCTACACTTATAGTTCTTCAAAACATAAAATGGGAAAATAATATTCATTTTGATTTGATTTCTCAGCATAATCAGGTGTGCAACAACAAAGAACATTCATCCTTCAAGCTGACCAGTCCCTTATCCATTGGGCACTAACTGAATCTTCACATACTGATGAATACCTAAAATATACTCATATATTTAGGTATATGGTCTATCTGCTTGACTTGCAAATAGACATCAATATTCATTAAAACTCTCATACTTATGGTGATATCCTTCTGGTGTAACCTACAATCCTATCAGTATAAACAAGCATTTACTTGGAGCTTTGTTCCAACAACAAATCTATTCTTATATACAACCTTAAGGGGATGTAACTGGATTCAAGCTCTTAGTTCTTAAACAGAGAACATTGCAAGTAACAGAAGTAGGAGATGAGAATCAGAATGAAACTAAGAAAGGTGAAACTCTTGCATTAATTTCCTTGGAAACAATACATCATTTGCATATCAAAATTCAAAAAATACACATAGAATGACTATGTAATGCAAATGCCTCAAAAGGAATACAATATGTTGTTCATAACAGGAAGAATCACTGAGAAAAAAGGTATCATAGATCTGAGAGAACTCAAGATTGGAACCATGAATAGTCTCTTAGTCCTAAAAAACTGGAACCAAAAATTGGAACCCCTAGAAAGAATGAAAGGTAGAAAAATATAGCAAAAGAAAGAATCTTGGATCTGATCTTCAAGTGACAAGTGCCCATTTGAAATGCAATCCTCTGTAACTGAAAAACTTCTTCCTTCCATCTCTCATTCTGATCTGATCTTGTTTCATCATTTCTATTACTGACTTGCAAAATATCTCTGTTGAAATGATGAAACCTTGCTGAGTCACCAAATATCTAATTTACCCATTGAAATGCTAGTGAAATCTCAATTTACAGAATGAATGTGATCAGAAGTCGACCCAAACTGAAGTTTTACCGCATTTTAACCAAATTCAAGTCATCACCATGCTAGGAATCAAATTTGAACTTCCATTCCTGAATATTGTTGCAGTTCAGGTACCTGAGACAAATCCCCTTGTAGCTTGAACCAACTACTTCTTGTGCAAAAACTAACCTTAGAATCAAAAAATTTAGACTTCCACAATTCTGGCGGTATATGATAAGGCATACCTAGCCTCTTGAAAATGCCCAGAAGGTCGATTTGAAAAAAGCTCCTCTATTAGAAAACCTTGGTCTGTCTGCAACTTCTTTTTATTTTAAAATTTTCAAAAATTTTAAATCTTCTTAAAGTTCAAACTTTGCATTTAAGCCCTTTTTTAATTGAAAATGAATTTGCACGTATCCTCTTGAAAGCAATTTTAAAATAAAATTTTTAAAACCATTTTATTTTCCCTTTATGCCTCCATCTGGGTCAATAGGCTTTGACTATCCTTTTGCCACGTGTTCCCATTTGATTGGCTGACCATTGCTCTTAGATGCCATATCAGCTCTATAGGAACCCAGTGCCATGTGTCAAAAATGTGCTTCCCTGCATTACTTAAATTCATACAACTTCATATTGCGAGGAAATGCCGCTCGTATGATCTTGCCACGTGGCGTCATCTGCTGCGATCTCCAATTTTGGCACCACATCAGCTCTTGTGCATGTTTGATTAAAATTTTGCTTATATCATCGCTAAGCTGGCATCTACGTCTAATGCACTGGGGCCCACCTTGTCACACATCCTTTCCTTTCAAAAGGCCTTTCCTTGTATTCACATTGAGTTAAGTGTTGCATAGTATTTAAAAACTATAGTTTTCCCTTCCATAGTAAATGTGGGATTAAAGTTTATCATTGTTTTCCTCTCTTTTCTCTGCGTGAACTTGTCTTCAACCTGATTTAATGGTGGTCATAGTGATGTTCCTACCATCAAGCACCCTGCTATTCATATTATTGATGGCATCCCTCATTGGCTATGAAAGCTGAAGCAGAAGCCGAATCCGTGGGATAAACCAGACAAATATAAATGCTATAGCTCCTCACAACTGGGCTTCTCACACATTGACACCAAGAAAGCCTCTCCACTGCAGATTCTTTCTCCATCTTGCATGCCTTGCGTGGGATTTCTGCAAGCATGAGACTCCTTTCAATGGCGGCTTGATATTATCACTACAGGCTCTCTTTTGTGGTTAGCGCTGCTGCTTCCAACATGGTTTTCTCTGCCTGTTTGTAGTGATCTCATCCATTTCTATCATCGGATATTCTTTTACAAATGTGAGTTCCTTACATAAGCCGTGGTGCTCCTATTGTATATGCTATGATTTTTTTATGCCTTCACGCATTTTTTCTATGGGTTCCTCAGTGTTGGTGTCTGGCTGCGGCATTGTATGGCGTGATGTTTGCTATTAACCTTGCAGATTGTGTGGAGTGCTATACTATGGCTTTTCCAATCCATTGGTGACTTTCATGCTTTGACTGCCCCTATTCTTTCATTCTGGCACAAGGTCTATCTCACTTTTATGCCGCTCTTGCTCTATATTAGTGCAGGGTCTACATCTTCTGTGCATGCAGCTTTTTAGCATTGGGATTTTCTTTAAAAATGCGTTGACTTCATATATGAATGAATTTCCCATGAAAAATCAAACCCTACTATTCTTCATGTTAAACTTATCCAGTTTTCTTACATTGCATTGACTGCCTTAACTGTTGTGAACTTCGCCTGTTCTCTCTTCTTAAAACAATGGCTCCCCACTGCCATTTTCAGCACTGGATTTTCTATTGTGTGGGCTGATACCATTTCCAGCATGGGAGTTCCTATTTAATGTGGGTGCTCATCTCAAATGGGGCCTCTGTTCATGCATGGAACTGATTCCACAGGGTGTGGGCTTCTTGTTTTGACCGAAACAACTTCATCTTCACATAATGCCTTGCCTCCCTTGCTCTAATATGAATCTCTTCTAACATGTGTAGCGGCTTTCTACTTTTCCTTACTATTGTATTCATATAAGTCATAATATAATATTGATTTCTCCTCTTGAGAAAGTTTCTTAACAAATCATCATGAGGTGATAAATTTATGACTTGTTTCATAATCACCAAATTGTTCTGAGATCTGGGTAAAAATTATAAGCAGCAAGATACATATTTTTTAAATTTGAAATCTGGCACCAAACGTGCTCACATATACATTTTCTCCAACTCCATTTTCTTTATATCAATCCTAAAAATGTGTTTTTGTCACTACCGCCTTCACCATATATATTAGATTTTATGGGCAGACCAAGTCAATCACTCGATAATTGACTCGCATGTTGAGTAGATAACACTGACACATTGATCTAGCAGTAGGGCCATTGGGATATAGAGGAGAACTTATATCTTCAGGTTCTCTTTTTTAGCAACACCCAAAACATTATTATTAGCTTTTGAACTTATGTCACTTCCAATCTTGTTCCAATCAATATACAAAAATTAGTCGGGCCCAAATTGGGCTTGGCTAAAAAAAATTTAGTTTTCGAATGACTGAACTAGAAAACTGACCCATTCATCACTTGATACTGATTGAAACCAAGTTCGATCACTGAACCACCACTCGAAACTCATTTTATCACTATTCTACAAACATGTCAACTTCTTGTCAGGAAGTACTTTGACTGCCCTTAAAAATTGACCCATACAACTGACCAGGCCTTGAGATTGAACACACTGATTTTTTGCTCCGCACTCTTGTACTCCGCCAAATCTTGTCTCATGAAAAATTCTAAGTCAAAAGAAATTTGCTGTCAAAGTAGCCTTCTCAAAATGACCTACAAGTAAACACATTAGAAAGCAACAAATAGGGTTCAGATTTGGCTCGAAAAATTGGGTAAATGAGTACATGGGGAAATGAAAACTGGGGCATTGGTTCTCTGCCATGAGGACATTGTGGATCTACGTTTTGGGCTCATGACGAATAACTGGGCGCAAATGTTGAGCGGTCAAAGTGAGCTACTTGAATTTTGTAGATTGGAAACACTGACTAAAAGTGATTTTTACAAATGGATTGACCTTGGAAACGTGTGAAAATGGATTCGTCATGACTTAAAAACTAACACACTTGGAATATTTTCAAAGTACAACACAGGGTAACAAACCATTCGATCTTGCCAATCACAGATTTCAAGTTATAATGCCATGAATAGGGGTACTGACAAATCTGCAAGTGTTGACACCAGTAAAAGATAGAAATTGCATTTGGAATCGTGTTTGAACACTGATCAAATGGATTCACCAAGAGCTAAAACTTGAAACATAACGAGGCTTTGACCTTTTCCATGTAACAAAAAAGGAAATTTAGCATTTTGATCAACTAGTCAAAAGTTATAGCATGTCAAACAGGGCTTCCCAGAATTGTGTGCAAAGTGCATCAATATGAAAATAGTAACTGACCAACTTTGAGGGATTCAAAACCTAATCAAACGAATTCAAAACGATTTGAAATTTGAAACATAGGTTCTAAGGTATTGACACTAGACACTCCCAAAGAGAAAAGTTACAAAACATTTTTGGGTGCAAAATATTCAGATGCAAACACAGCCTCCTGTCACTATTTGACACTTGGGGTAAAATGCAAATTTGAAACTAGCTCGAAACAGGACTTTGCCAAATAGCTCAGAATGATGATTTATCTTCATAGAATAGGTAGATGCACTAAAAGGAGGGTGTTAGAAATATTGAACACCTCTGGGGCTTCAATGGAACAACCAAGTACAACCAGGTATATATACATTTTAAAAGCGTTTAAGGGCTTGATTTTTTCAGTAGTGCTGAAAATTGACCATGCAATTTTTAGCGCCAACAGTGGCTCTATTTGGGGATGCATGTCCCTTGTGGGCATGGAAAGGATTCAAATCTCTGGAGGAAGTAGACCATTCCCAAAAACTTCAAAACTTCGCTCGAACAACTTATTGAAAGCAAGGAAACAACTACAACTACCAAGATTATGTACACACAATGGCCCCAAGCCACCAAACTTCAGCAAAATTGTTTACCTCTATCATAAACATGATTCTCATCTGAACTTTCATGCGGTAAACTAAATTTTCTTCTCCTATCAGTTTCACCAATCATATTATCATCATATAACAAATCACTTGGCAAAACAAAATTATCACTCTTACTTTCATAATGCATATAAAAACTTACTTCATCTTCAATCGTTAGCTCATTATGAAAATACTGATCAGCATGCTTCATATTCGAAAATGATAGTATGCATGAGTCATTAAATGAAGAGAGTTTTTAGTTTCAGTCTGATATGTTTAAGCATGTTGATTAGTATTTTCATAATGAGCTAACGGTTGAAGATGAAGTTTTTATATGCATTATGAAAGTAAGAGAGATAATTTTGTTTTGCCAAGTGATTTGTTATATAATGATAATATGATTGGTGAAACTAATAGGAGAAGAAAATTTAGTTTACCACATGAAAGTTCAAATGAGAATCATGTTTATGATAGAGGTAAACAATTTTGCTGAAGTTCAGTGGCCTGGGGCCATCGTGTGTACATAATCTTGGTAGTTGTAGTTGTTTCCTTGCTTTGAATCAGCTGTTGGAGCGAAGTTTTGAAGTTTTTGGGAATGGTCTACTTCCTCTAGAGATTTGAATCCTTTCCATGCCTACAAGGGACATGCATCTCCAGATAGAGCCACTGTTGGCGCTAAAAATTGCATAGTCAATTTTCAGCACTACTAAAAAAATCAAGCCCTTAAACACTTTTAAAATGCATATGTACCTAGTTGTACCCGATGTTCCATTGAAGCCCCAAAGGTGTTCAATGTTTCTAACACCCTCCTTTTAGTGCGTCTACCTATTCTATGAAGATAAATCATCATTCTGAGCTATTTGGCGAAGTCCTATTTCGAGCTAGTTTCAAATTTGCATTTTACCCCAAGTGTCAAACAGTGATAGGAGGTTGTGTTTGCATCTGAATATTTTGCACCCAGAAATGTTTTGTAACTTTTTTCTTTCAGAGTGTCTAGTGTCATTACTTGAGAACCTATGTTTCAGATTTTGAATCATTTCAAATTCGTTTGATTAGGTTTTGAATCCCTGAAAGTTGGTCAGTTACTGTTTTCATATTGATGCACTTTGCACACAATTCTGGGAAGCCCTGTTTGACATGCTATAACTTTTTACTAGTTGATCAAAATGCTAAATTTCTTTTTACGTTACATTGTAAAGGTCAAAGACTTGTTATGTTTCAAGTTTTAGCTCTTGGTGAATCCATTTGATTAGTGTTCAAAAATGATTCCAAACACAATTTCTATCTTTTACTGGTCTCAACACTTGCAGATTTGTCAGTACCCCTATTCGTGGCATTATAACTTGAAATCCATGATTGGCAAGATCAAATGGTTTGTTACCCTGTGTTGTACTCTAAAAATATTCAAAGTGTGTCTATTTTTAAGTCATGATGAATCTGTTTTCACACTTTTCCAAGGTCAATCCATTTGTAAAAATCACTTTCAGTCAGTGTTTCCAATCTGCAAAATTTAAGTAGCTCACTTTGACAGCTCACCATTTGTGCCCAGTTATTCATCATGAGCCCAAAGCGTAGATCCACAATTTCCTCATGATAGAGAACCAATGCCCCAGTTTTGATTTCCCCATGTGCTCATTTACCTAATTTTCCAAGCCAAATCTGAACCTTATTTGTTGCTTTCTAACATGTTTACTTGTAGGTCATTCTGAGAAGGCTACTTTGATAGTGAATGTCTTTTGACTGAGAATTTTTCATGACTCAAGATTTGGCAGAGTATAAGAGTGTGGAGCAAAGAATTAGTGTGTTCAATCTCAAGGCTTGGTCAATTGTATAGGTCAATTTTTTAGGGCAGTCAAAGTACTTCCTGACATGAAGTCGACATGTTTGCAGAATAGTGATAAAATGAGTCTCAAGTGGTGGTTCAGTGATCAAACTTGGTTTCAATCAGTATCAGGTGATGAATGGGTCAGTTTGCCAGTTCAGTCATTCAAAAACAATTTTTTTTTTAGCCAGGCCCACTTTGGGCCCGACTAATTTCTGTAGATTGATTGGTACAAGATTGGAAGTGACATAAGTTCAAAAGCTAATAATAATGTTTTGGGTGTTGCTAAAAAAGAGAACATGAAGATATAAGTTTTCCTCTATATCCCAATGCCCTTACTGTCAGATCAATGCGTCAGTGTTATCTACTCAACATGTGAGTCAATTATCGAGTGATTGACTTGGTCTGCCCAGAAAATTTAATATATATGGTTAAGGTGGTAGTGACAAACACACATTTTTAGGATTGATATAAAGAAAATGGAGTTGGAGAAAATGTATACGTGAGCACGTTTGGTGCCAGATTTCAAATTTAAAAAATATGTATCTTGCTGCTTATAATTTTTACCTAGATCTTGGAACAGTTTGGTCATTATGAAACAAGTCATAAATTTATCACCTCATGATGATTTGTCAAGCAACCTTCTCAAGAGGAGAAATCAGTATTATATATGACTTACATGAATACAACAGTAAGGAAAAGTAGAAAGCCGCTGCACATGTTAGAAGAGATTCATATTAGAGCAAGGGAGGCAAGGCATTATGTGAAGATGAAGTCATTTCAGTCAAATCAAGAAGTCCACACCCTGTGGAATCAGTTCCACGCATGAATAGAGGCCCTAGTTGAGATGAGCGCCCACATTAAATAGGAACTCCCACGCTAGAAATGGGATCAACCCACACAATAGAAAATCCAGCACTGAAAATGGTAGTGGGGAGCCATTGTTTTAAGAAGAGAGAATAGGCAAAGTTCACAACAGTTAAGGAAGTCAATGCAATGTAAGAAAACCAGCTAAGTTTAAGATGAAGAATAGCAAGGTTTGATTTTTCATGGGAAATTCATTCATTTATGAAGTCACCGCATTTTTAAAGAAAATCCCAATGTTAAAAAGTTGCGTGCACAAAAGATGTAGACCCTACGCTAATATAGAGCAGGAGTGGCATAAAAGTGAGATAGACCTTGTGCCAGAATGAAAGAATAGGGGCAGTCAAGGCATGAAAGTCACCAATGGCTTGGAAAAGCCATAGTATAGCACTCCACGCAATCTACAAGGTTAACAGCAAACATCACACCATACAATGCCGCAGCTAGATGCCAACACAGAGGAACCCATAGAAAAAATGCGTGAAGGCATAAAAAAATCATAGCATATACAATAGGAGTGCCACGGTTTATGTAAGGAACTCAAATTTGTAAAAGAATATCTAGTGATAGAAAAGGACGAGATCACTGCAAACAAGCAGAGAAAACCATGTTGGAAGCGACAGCGCTAACCACAAAGGAGAGCTCGCAGTGATAATATCAAGCCGCCATTGAAAGGAGTCTCATGCTTGTAAAAATCCCACGCAAGCAGTGGAGAGGCTTTCTTGGTGTCAATGTGTGAGCAACCCAGTCGTGAGGAGCTGTAGCATTTATATTTGTCTGGTTTATCCCACGAATTCAGCTTCTACTTCAACTTTCCCAGCCAATGAGGGATGCCATCGATAATATGAATGGCAGGGTGCTTGATGGCAGGAACATCACTATGACCACCATTAAATCAGGTTAAAGACAAGTCCACACAGAGAAAAGAGAGGAAAACAATGATAAACTTTAATCCCACATTTACTGTGTAAGGGAAAACTATAGTTTTTAAATACTATGAAACACTTAACTCAATGTGAATACAAGGAAGGGCCTTTTGAAAGGCAAGGGTGCATGACAAGGTGGGCCCTAGTGCTTTAGACGTAGATGCTAGCTTAGCGATGACATAAGCAAAATTTTAATCAAACATGCATGTGAGTTGATGTGGCACCCAGATTGGAGATCGCAGCAGATGGCACCACGTTGCTCAGATCGACGAACGGTGCATCCCTGCAAAAAAAGTTGCAAGGTCAATAAGTAATGCAGGGAAGCACATTTCTGATATGTGGTAGTGTGGGTCCTAGGAGTGATGATGTGGCAAGAATGTGTATGTTCAAGCTGGTTCACCAGATGCTGCCAGGTGGCAAGATCGAACGAGCGGCGGTTCCCCGCAATATGAAGTTGTAGGAATTTAAGTAATACGGGGAAGCGCAAATTTCAACAAATGGCACTGGGTCCTTGCGGTACTGATGTGGCATCTGAGAGCTTAGTGATGACATAAGCAAAATTTTAATCAAACATGCACGCGAGTTGATGTGGCGCCCAGATTGGAGATTGCAGCAGATGGCACCACGTTGCTCAGATCGACGAATGGTGCATCCCCGCAAAAAAAGTTGCAAGGTCAATAAGTAATGTGGGGAAGCACATTTTTGATATGTGGTAGTGTGGGTCCTAGGAGTGATGATGTGGTAGGAACGTGTATGTTCAAGCAGGTTCACTAGATGCTGCCAGGTGGCAAGATCGAACGAGCAGCGCTTCCCCGCAATATGAAGTTGTAGGAATTTAAGTAATGCGGGGAAGCGCAAATTTCAACAAATGGCACTGGGTCCTTGCGGTGCTGACGTGGCATCTAAGAGCAATGGTCAGCCAATCAAATGCAAACACGTGGCAAAAGGACAGTCAAATCCTGTTGACTCGGATGGAGGCATAAAGGGAAAATAAAATGGTTTTAAAAATTTTATTTTAAAATTTCTTTCAAGAGGATACGTGCAAGTTCATTTTAAATTTGAAAAGGGCTTAAGTGTAAAGTTTGAACTTTAAGAAGATTTAAAATTTTTGAAAATTTTAAAATTAAAAGAAGTTGTAGACAGACCAAGGTTTTCTAATAGAGGAGCTTTTTTCAAATTGACCTTCTGGGCATTTTTAGGAGGCTAGGTATGCCTTATCATATATCGTCGAAATTGTGGAAGTCTGAATTTTCTAATTCCAAGGTTAGTTTTTGCACAGGAAGCAGCTGGTTCAAGCTATAGGGGGATTTGTCTTAGGTACCAGAATTGCAACAATATTCAAGAATGGAAGTTCAAATTTGATTCCTAGTATGGTGATGACCTGAATTTGGTTAAAAGGAGATAAAAATTCAGTTTGGGTCGACTTCTGATCACATTCATTTAGTAAATTAAGATTTCACTAGCATTTCAATGGGTAAATCAGATATTTGGTGACTCAGCAAGGTTTCATCATTTCAACAAAGATATTTTGCAAGTCAGTAATAGAAATGATGAAACAAGATCATATCAGAATGGGAGATGGAAGGAAGAAGTTTTTCAGTTATAGAGGATTGCATTTCAAATGGGCACTTGTCAGTTGAAGATCAGATCCAAGATTCTTTCTTTTGCTACATTTTTCTACCTTTCATTCTTTCTAGGGGTTCCATTTTTTTAGGACTGAGAGACCATTCATGGTTCCAATCTTGAGTTCTCTCAAATTTGTGATACCTTTTTTCTCAATGATTCTTCCTATTATGAATAGCATATTGTATTCCTTTTGAGGCATTTGCATTACACAGTCATTCTGTGTGTATTTTTTGAATTTTGATATGCAGATGATGTATTGTTTCCAAGGAAATTAATGCAAGAGTTTCACTTGACTTAGTTTCATTCTGATTCTCATCTCCTGCTTCTAGTACTTGCAATGTTCTATGTTTAAGAACTAAGAGCTTGGCTCTAGTTACATCCCCTTAAGGTTGTATATCAAAATAGATTTGCTATTGGAACAAAGCTCCAAGTAAATGCTTGTTTATACTGATAGGATTGCAGGTTACACCAGAAGGATACCACCATAAGTACAAGAGTTTTAATGAATATTGATGTCTATTTGCAAGTAAAGCAGATAGACCATATACCTGAATATATGAGTATATTTTAGGTATTCATTTGTATGTGAAGATTTAGTTAGTGCCCAATGGATAAGGGACTAGTTAGCTTGAAGGATGAATGTTCTTTGCTGTTGCACACCTGATTATGCTGAGAAATCAAATCAAAATGAATATTATTTTACCATTTTATGTTTTGAAGAACTATAAGTGTAGGTCATGGCTTATTTGTGGTTATTTTCCTTGGTTATGATTAGCTACTATGATCAGGAGATTTACCAACAAATTGAAGAAGGATATTGACCATATCTGCTATAGAGGGTAGTCTTGTAATGAAGTATCAAGATAAATTAGACAAATCCCTCAAGTTTGCCCACCTTGGCTTTGCAGAGCCTAAAGTGAAGTGAGTCCTGATATGACTCTATTAATTGGCCCAGAACTAAGATTTAGCCTTGCTGAATATAAGATTTAGCTCGTCCTTAGGCATGTTCCTAGTCTTTGTTTCTTGGTATTAGGTTTAAATCTACCTGGTATGTTCTTTACTAAAAGGAATACCGACAGATCTATATTTGTGTTTTAGTGATAACAAATATACAATCTAATTTTAAGAAAAAATAATTGTCTTAAATGTATATGATTAAATTTAAAAAAAAAGAGTAATAGTTGTAGCTGTATAATTCTAGTATGATGTAACATAAAAGAATCATCTACTTGATCCTATTATGACTCAATGTGAATGATTTGATCATTGCCTAGATAATATCATGCGCAAGATCTTTAATCAATCACAAAGAGATAATATAATCCATATGAATAAATTTGATTGAATGCAAAGATAATTTCTTATGTGAATTCAAGACACGAATGATTAATTTAATTTAGCACAAGTACTATGCAAGTGTATATGTATGCATGTAAAGTAGTTCACATAGTGAACTAATTTACATACATACATGCATGTATGCATACAATCATCATAATCAGTTATCATTGAATTTGACCAAAGCTATTATATATGAACAAGAGATAAATGTTTAGAAAGAAAGAAAATAACATTTACATAAATACCTCTTCTCCCCTTGAAGAAAATTTGTAGAACAAGGGAATGAAGATCACAAGGGAATAAAAACAAAATCCTAGATCTCCATTAATCTATACCAACATTCAAAGATCTCCAAGCTCAGAGGTTTCCACCCTCTTTCATGCACAACTCTCCACAATCAATCAAAATAAATGGGGAATGATTAATGTCATGTTTTCTTTTCTTTTTTGTTTATAATTCATAATCCATAATCCAAAAGATCTTTTTGTATACATAAATACATATGTACATACATAATATACATACATACGTACATATATACATACATACATATACATATAAATACATATACATACATACATGAAAATAATAATGCACTTTCTAAGATTTTACAATTGTTCAACAAAATTAATGTTTTACAAGAAAATACATCTAAATAACTTTTAGCTTAGAAGAAAGAACATGGTGTTGAAATAGTACAAAAAGTGCTTTACATGAGAGGTACGCAAGTGAGGGTGTTGACCATTCTTGAAAACTTGAATGCTGAAATGAAAGCTATCAATGATCAAACACCTATGCTAGAGTTACAACACAATGTGAAGTTGATTTTAGATAAGTTAGAAGTAGATATTTAGAAGTTTGATAATCAAAACTTAAGGCACTAGAGAAAAGGAGAAGGAGTGGCTTTAGAAAGAGAACAAGAAGGAACAACTTTAGAAAGAGATTACACAAAAGAAACAACAACTAGAAAATATAGATGATATTATGGGAGCCACTGGATAGAATCCAAGAAAGTGTTGCGATAGGTACTATGAAATTGGAATCACTTGCAAGTGTCTTTGAGAATTTATAATCCAAATATCAAATGCTTATAAGAGTGTTTCATGTATTGGCACAGTATCCCTGTGATGATCCCAGGTATCAAATGCTTATAAGAGTGTTTCAATGTTAGGAACCACTTCAATATCCTTTGCATGGTTTAGAGGTAATATAATTGTGGTAGAGGCTTCTATAAGAGAATGGGCCTTGTGATTATGACATTTACATAGAAGAAGAACTTGCTTCTTCAACTCCTTACACTCAACTTTTCACTAAAGTTATTCTTCAATTCCTTGCATATACAATCCTTGGAAAACTGTATTTGATCCTACTAGCTAGGAAAAAATGATTGTTCATTTTATTGTACCTAATTTGATGATAGTTTTGAAGGAATTTTTAATCAACCTAGTTAATCAACAACTAGATCCATTTAACTAGTTATGGCTAGTTTCTTTCTAAAAATATCTACAATGATATGTTTTTGTAAAATTTCTTGTGAACTCTACCCATTTTTCCTGGTTTGCATTATTTTTGTGGAGGATCTTGAGGTAAGTCACTTAGCACGGGTTGAGTGAGTTCTATTTTTTTATTATTTGGATTATGGAATATGTATTTAGTTGCATCAATTTTTCTATTGTGTAGCTAAGTTGTAATTATCACCTTAAAAAGATCTCTAAATATACATGTTCAAAAGGAGATATAAAGAGATATCTATTTAGAAGGAAAAGAAACCAACATGGAAACAAAATCACAGAGGAAGGACATGGAACCAAAATCATAGAGCAAGGGCATGACAATGAAACATAGAGATCACAGGGGTGTGATAACCAAATTGTAGAGCAAGGGAACAACAACAAAATGCATAGATATATCACAGGAATGAAATGCACCAAGCACATATGCATAATCATGAGGCTCATTCTCTTGCAAAAGACACAACCTTGTTAAATATACATATATATCAACCTAGCTAATCAACAACTAGACCCATTTAATTGGTTATAGCTTGTTTCTTTATAAAAATATTTTCTATGATATATTTTTGTAAAATTTCTTGCAAACTCAACCCATTTTTTGTGGTCTAAATTATTTTTGTGTAGGATCTTGAGGTAAGTCACTTAGCACGGGTTGAGTGAGTTTTATTGTTTTATTATTTAGATTTTGGAATATGTATACAACTAGATCATATATGTAATAAGAACCTTGAAAAAAATCTCTTTGAATATATTAAAAGATACATGTTTACAAGGAAATATAAAGACATACATGTTTAAAAGGAAAAGAAAAAAACATTTACATATGTACCTCTTCTCACCCTTGAGGAAAATCATAGAGATAGGGCACATAGATCACAAAGGCATGACATGGAAATGAAATTGTAGAGCAAGGCATGATACAATAATAAAATCATAAAGAAATGGAATGACAAGACAATGAAATTGTAGAGCAAGGGCACATAAATTAAATGTAGAGATCACGAGGGCACATCAACCAAGTGCATCAATCACAAGGGCCATGATAACGTTCACAACTCTCCACCCTCATTTGGAGCTCTCCACCTCTTTTACATACAACTCTCCAAAATCAAAACAAATGGAAAATGATTGTCACATTTTTTTGTTTTGTTTTATGCTCATGAGTGCATCACAATTATGACTCTGATGTCAGTATTATAATGATGGTAGGGACAATTGCAAAAAAACCATGAAAATGACAACAAATTACACTGTCATCGCAAATTGCCATCATAATTTGACCCCAAATGTTGTAGTTCAAAGGCTTACAATATTAGAAGTCAGATGAGGCAATAATGGGTAAGGAAGTATCCTGCGGATGCAAATTAGAGTAATGAAAGTATTGACACCCAAGTCAATGAGTTGGGTGATAGAACCATTTCAACCTAGTTTTTTATGGAGATTACTGGAACTATAACACTAAGAAGACATCTCACATCAGTTCTAGTTAGTAAGCATAAGATGCATATCAACATTCAAGATGCATAAGGATTATTGAGATGATACGATAGTTGAAGACCTTACCAAGCAAGATCGGGTCACAAGAGCTTACTAAGCAAGGTTAGGTTGCATAATCTTACCTAGTTTTGGATATAGATGCTGAGTTGGTTACTCTATCGAGCAATGAGTTTAGACTGAGTGGTGGTAACTTTACCAAGTTTAAGGTATCTTCCAAGCAATAAAGACTTAACCAAGTGGAGGATAGCTTGTCACCAAATGAAAAATTGTACAAAGCATTAATGACATCGTAAAAACTGAATTTTATTAAAAAGGAAGAAATAAAATGATTTGTTTCACCATGAATTTCTAGAGCATTGTAGAGTGCCATGCAATTTGAAGCAATTGTTGTTGAAGTTTACTCTAGTGTTTGAAGCTTTACCAAGTAGAATAACATCTTTTAGTGGCAAGGTGAAGAAGGGTTCAAAAATGTTGGTTCAAGGATTTGATTGTAAAGCACCTACATTCAAACTGAGTTTGACAGTTGTAGAAGCACTTGATCCTACTAGAGTGAAATCATAGATTCCTCCCAAGGTACTTCATATACATGATATTTGGTCATTTTACCATTGTTCAATTCAAGATTCAAGATCCCTAGAGATGAACTAGGCATACAATGAGCTATGTGTGGATGGTGTTTTGAGACCTGAGCACAAGCATCTAGAGATAAAAGGATTAATACATTTCTTACATATACCAAGGGCTTTCCAAGGGAAATGGATTAGGTTTACCTTAAGCTGAGTCCACAACATGCATTTTGGGTTGGATCAACCTATTCAAATCATAAAGAAGATGATAAACAAATTGTTGAATACGATGGTAGAGGCATGAAGTTGAATTGCATGACTGACATGGAGATAAATTTTGATATCCATGTCATTGATCATAAGATCTACAACTTGAGTTGATTGAACAATTTTCATTGTGAAGCTATTGACTTTGGATTCAAAGTTATGAAGAACAAGTTATCCTTTGACCTTACCAAGCTGCAACTAACTTGACTAAGTAAGAGCATGGAGAAAATTTGGTCATCAAAGAAAATTCCATGTAAGTTTAGATATTTGTTAACTTTTTTATTCTTTTATGTGAAAAAGATCTTTCCCTCCAAAGGAACTATGGTGTGGAAGAAGGATACACTAGTTTAATATTAGATTAATGAATTCATAGCAGAGAAGGGTGAAAATTTTGAAAGTAAAATGGATGCATACTTTGAAACTTTCAAAGATAAAATGAAAAGTAGATATCTATTTTCTTGTTGACTATGATAAGGTCCATACCTAGGTAGTAAGGCCAAGAGTGGCATGGGTTAAGAATCTAGGATATGAGGTTAACATATATGACACAAATGATATAATTGAAGCCCTTATCAATGAACCAATGGACATCAAGGCACCATATTTTGGTACTTATGAGGAAGCAAAGGCTAGAATTGTATTGGAAATTAAGATGCCTCAGGCCATGATAAGAGGAAGAAAGAAAGTGGAGAAAATACTTAAGGAAAAAAAATCATCCAATTCTCCTCTTATGTTGACTGAAGGCAAAGGAGATGAACTTGAGGATGAAGAAGGAGAGAAAGAAAATGTAGAGGAAGAAGAACCTGATGAAGAGGAGCCTCCCAAGAAGAAAGGGAAGGTCATAATTACCAAACCTGCAAAGTCCTTCTTGTTGAAAATTGGCTAATGAAGATATGTAATTATTATCATTTATGGAAATATATGATGTACATGCTTACAAGAAACCTCAAAAATAAAGATACTTAGCTTTTGGTACTCGAAAAATCATCTAAGTATGGATTTGGTTTACAGTAGTGTATTGTTTTGTATGTAACTTGTTATTGATGTCATATTATGACTAGAAATTTTAGATGGAGATATTATACATGTTGATGATGACATACGTAACATCAAACATCAGTATAGATTGTAGAGAAAAGAGATATTCATGTTTTACTAGTGAAACAAGACAACAAAATTAAAGGAAAGGAATTATTTTGTTTACAAAATAATTACATGACCAATGAGGGCCAACATCCTAGATGTTTAATCTAAGTTGGAGAAGTATACTATGGTATTAGCCAACCTAGAAAAAATTTGTGAAAAGGCATGGTATTTATGCAAATGACATCTTGCAAATTCAAAAAGTGACAGCGTGTGTGCGCAAGCAAGTGATGCATTGTTGCAAACTTTCTATGAAGTAATATATGCAAAGTTAATTTTGTGATCTAAGATCAAACTGAGGAAGAATATATATTCCTAAAGAATAATTACTTGTTTGGGTAGTGAGCTCTTCTTGTAATTGGAATTGCATATTTGGGTAGTGGGCTCATCTTGCATCTATTGTACTACAACTCCTAACAGGGTTGAAATCTCCTAATAGGGATTCAAAGTCTCCTAACAAGGACTCTCTATACTAAATTTTTTCATTGACTCCTAACAGGGTCCCTCTAATAAGGAACATATATATATTAGTATATTATCTAGTGAATATCATCCCCACTAACAATTTCCCTTGGCCAGGGTTCCCCTAGTTAACAAAATATGGCGTTATGAGTTATCATTATGCATGGTTACTATTATTGTTCAACATTACTTTATTATTTTCTTATGTATTGTTCAAAGTAATAAATAATATTTAGTTGGTGACTAAAGTTTGTGAATTACTGATTCACCACCCCCCCCCCCCTCCCCCTCTCAGTAATTCTTATTTTTAACAATTGGTATCAGAGTATAGTTGCTTAGAAGAGGCTTAACAACTTGAGTAAGATCTCTATGGATATGGAATAGTTGATGAAGAACCTTGAAGAGACACTTGAACAAATTGATCTCCTTACTGAAAAAAGAAATAAGCTAAAGGATAGATATGAAGACTCCAAAGTATATATTGGACAATTGAAGGATAATATTGAACATCTCAATTCCAAGCCTAAATCTACTAAATTTGAAACTAGTGATGATGATTATTCAAAGCTGAAAACAAAGTACAAGATCTTGAAGCATGAATTGAAGATTACCAGTCTAAAGTTGACTTTAAGGAATGATCCTAGCAAAGTTTAATATAATTTGAGGACTGAGGATACATATCTTAGAGCAATTTTGGCAGAGAAGACATCTAAATTTGAAACATTAAGAGAAGATCATGAACTTTATAAGCATAACACTATTGTGAAAGGTGAACTAACTCAGAGCAAGCAGCAACTTGAGAAGCTTTATTCTAGTAGAGAAAAGCTTGATGATTCTATGTCAATACAGAGACCTACCTATGATAAGACTAGTCTTGGTTATCTATTTAGCATCTCTGCAAAGAAACCTGATAATAGATCAAATCCAAAAGAGAAAGCTAAATCTAATGATAAGATTGAATCTAGTCAATCTTCTGATAAACCTAACGAAGTTGGACAAGACAAGGAAGTTGAGATATTGGATGAATCAAAGCAAATGGAGTCTCCTAAATAATCTAGGTATGAATTTAGAGGTAAGTATTTTGATGTAATGAAATAGGTCTTATGAAAAGAGATTGTACAAATAAGTCATTTAATCATGTTAAGGATTTTTATTGTCATAATTGTCATGGTATGCATCATAAAGCAATTGATTGTAAGAAACCTAAGTATGATAATGATAGTAGGAATAGTAGAATGTCTAGAAATACTAACCTTGCAAATAGAAGAAGATCTAATGAGAGGACATCACGAGAAACAAGACCTTATGAAGAAAGAAGATGGATCATGTGTTATAAGTGTAACAACTTTGGACACATAGCTCAAAATTGTCATGCACCAGTTGATGAATAGGATCCTAGAAGTAGAAATCCAATATGTTAATTATGCAACAAATTTGGACATACAACAAAGTATTGTATAAGGGATAAAAACTTTGGAGATAGAAGGAACAACGGAAGAAACTTTTGAAATAGAAGGAATGATGGAAGAAATGTTGAAAATGATAAAAGGAACCATGAAAGGAACTCCAAAACTAAGAAAGAAAATGAGGAACAAAGAAATGTAGTTAGTGAACTTCGAGAAGAACTCAATGAGGCATTTGTAAAAGCATTAGACATATCAGAAGATAAGCTAGAAGATGGTGAGATAGGAAGATTGAAGTCTGTAATCAAATTTGATTCAACTAAGTTGAATTAAGCTTGTCCATAGTGCCATAATTTGAAACTTCACTCAAATATCAAATTATGGGTAGCAAAGTTGGGAAAAGGTGTATTAAGATAAGTTTAGACTGTATCTAAGCTTGCTTGAAATTTGGAGCTTATTAGAACTTGTTATGAAGGAGTTAAGAGTTACTATTATTATAGAGAAAGTTCATTCTATAGTAGAACATGAAAATTATATTTTCATAGAGAATTTTATGGAGCATTTTCATGATGGAAGGAAGCTATGGTAAACCTTAGATATCATCTAAAGATCAGATAGAAGATCCTGAGAAGATATTTGATTTCAAAATGTAATTGACATCTTTTTCATGTTTGCAAAGTATGCAATTAATGCAAGTTCAATTTGATGAATAAAATGGAGTACAAAGTTGATTACCACTTCATTGTGATTTGAAGCATAAAGAACTCATAAGTGACTTGACAAGGCAATTTTGAAGTAAACCCTATTTTCATAAAGAGGCATTTTATTATTTATTCATACAATTTATTTGATAAAATTTATATTTTATAGAGCCATGGATATGTCAGTAGTTCATAAAGTTGAGAATGAGGAGAGACCAAAATTTAAGGTTGTTTTCATGAAACCCATAGAAGGAAACCCTAATTCTACATTATCCATTACTCTGAACAATGTAGTGTATTTAGAAGATGTAGGAAGTTATCTTATCAACAAGTGTGAATACATTGGATCGAGTATATGAATAAAGATATGGAATTAATCTTTAATCATGATATGACTATGAAGCCAATATTTGAACATTTGAAAGAACTAAACCTATTCAAATATCATTTCTACTAAGAATTGGACATTAATAAATGGACTAAGATCATACTAGGTATAATTCATGATGGAAAAATGTAGATGGAAGACAATGTAGTTGACATTTCAGCCGACTTTATTCATGAGGTAATTGGTCTTAGAAAATAAGGCAATGTACCTATAGGTGAGAAACATGTTAAGAAGAAGGTTGAAAGCTACAAAAAAGTAGTTTATAATGGAAAGGCCATGGTGATTAGCACCATTAAAAAAGATGATGTAAGATGCCTAAGTAGAATAATTTCCTACTCTATATGTGCAAGTTCTAAGATTGATGAATTGTCAGTATGATTCATCTATGTAGCCTATAAGATATGTGTTGAGAAGGAGCATGTTAATCTTAGTAAAATTATGAGAATGCAACTTCTTAAGAACCTAGAGAAAATTAAAAGGACAAAGAATAGTGTGTTTAGATTTTAGTCATTGAATTATATATTCTTTCATGTAGTTAAAAGATTTCCATACTTATCAGTTACATAGATTATGAACAGTGAGAGGTGTACAATGGAGATTACAAATGTACGTAGAAGATGTCTAGCAGATAAAATCCTAGACAGATTCATAATTGCATCTGCAATTGTAAAAATATTTAAAGATGACATATGTATCATGGTTGATGCAAATTTTACTCATATTCAAGTAGTAGAACCTCGTGAAAAATTTCTTGATCCCTTAGGTTATAAATTTCAAGTGATGATATAGCAATTGGATACATTGATTTATTATAGAACTTTGAGAAGGACCAAGTTGAGTATAGATTTGGGACTTATGAAGAGATTATCCAATCAACTCATTAGGCATCTTTAGAGAAAGCATCTCACAAGAAGATAGAGACAATAATGAAGAAAGCTTTATCAAAGGCCAGTATAACTGAAAGTGAGTCATAGGCAGTTAGACATACAATGAAGCAAGATATAATGTATGTACAACCATTTTTAGTGTTTTTTGCAAAGACATCTTTAGAATAGAGCATTCCATATGCTGCACTGTTAAATGTACAACCAGGTGAGCCAAAGACAAAATCAAAAAGATTAATGGAAGTTGTGACTACAAAGACAAAAAAAAGTCAAGCAATAGGCTACTAGACTAGGTAAAAGAAAAAAGACATTATTGAAAATTATAAAATCTAGTGAAGAAGAAGAAGAAGAACAGGAAGGTAAACAGGAAGAGAAAGTAACTACTTCTAAACAGTTAGCAGGCAAAGCTCGACAACCCTGGAAGCCAAAGATAGAGAAGATTAATTCAGCCATTGCTAATGAAGGGAAATTTTTTTAGATGAACAAATTTTATGACTTGTATAATGATATTGAAAAATATCATAATGATATCTCTACTATGAGACATATAATAGATACTAATCTAAAACTTAAGGATATTGAAGGCACAATAAATCAAAAAGTCTATGACAAACTTATTGAAAAGAAGATACCAGCTCAAGAAGAGGACATAGATGTAATGACCCTTGTCTATTTATTTGTCATTACTTAATCTTGTCAAATTTTCTTCATTTCTTTCCTTGATGATTCCATTTTATGGTGTGCATGGTGTGCAACATTATTATATATCTTATTTAGAGAGGGGGTGTGTCCTTTTATCTAATTTGCTATAATTGTTTATTAATATTAGTATTATAATTATTATTTAGTAATAATATTTAATTAATATATTTATATTATGAATATATGTAATTTTTTTAATCATCAATTAGATTTTAATATAACTATTATGTAAATTACATATTATAGAATTGATTATTATTTCATTACACATTGCTTTGTTATTATGTAATATATTGTATCATATTATAATATAATTTTAATTATATCATTGTTTGGTATATTATCTCTCTTTATATAGTAATTATTGATTTAATTATATAGATCTTTTACTGGTGAGGATATCACAGTCCTCCCCTCTTGAATTTGCTTGTCCACAAGCAATTTATAAATCAAATTCATTCTTTTCCCTGCATATGTGTTAAACTACTTGCAAAGTAAACGTGTTAGTATATGATTGTATATGAATGAAGACATAAAGTAGATACATTAATGCTAGAAGATGTGATGCAAACATGAGGTAGACATACAAATGCATGAAGACACAAAGCGAGCATATAAATGCATGAAGACACAATGTAGACACATAGTATACATGTTATAATCCTGCTTACAATTTGAAATAAGAAAAAGGTAAGGAAATGTATTACCATTTTGATCATGAATGTTGTGTTGGATACAATTGCTCAATTTGTGTTGTCTTTGATGTTACACAAATGTCATATCAGTTATTAGTCAGTTTCTACCAAGCTCACAAGGTTAGCAAAGGAAAAGTTAGTGTTTACTGAGTTCACTCAGTCTCTAAAGGATTTTGTAGAGTTCTTAGTGTTTACCGAGCTTCAGTTGGTTAACATTGGAAATCATTTCTAGTGTAGTGTTTACTGAACAAGGTCGGCCAATGAAAGATTTTATTATTTTGGAAAATAAAGTTTAATTGTTTCATGTAATGTTTGTAGCTGACTAATGTAATGATTATTGGCAAATGTAACTTGTAAATGAGCTGACTGGATAATTTGTAAGGTATAAATAAAAGGTCAAGTTGTGAATTCTAAAGCATGATGAATGAATGAGCGAGCATGTAAGTGAATTGTGAGAAGAGGAAAGTGTGAGAAATTTTTGAAGAAGGATCAAATATCCTTGAAGAGAAAAAAAGGTGTATTCAATAAAGAGAGGATCTAGTGAAGCAGAACAAAGATCTGTAACAAAAAAGATCAGTTGCATCTAATTTAGGTCACTTCATTATTACTTTTTCATCTTTGTAGCAATGATTCCTAAATCTCTTAACAGAGTTGGTTTAACAACCATTTTTGTAAATCCTCTAACAAGGTGGATAATTCTATTGAATTGTTCTAAAGTCCTCTAGCAAGGCTACTCCTAGCAGGGTGTTTAAATCCTCTAACAAGGTCACACCTAATAGTGTGTTTTGTAACCTTTAACAGGGTTGGCTCCTAATAGGGCTCACTTCAGAAGAGTGAAAATTGGTAGCTAGTTACTTGGTGGTTTTTCCCATATTGGGTTTTCATTTTAAATCTGGTGTCTCTTATGTTTGATGTTATTTATTTTATGCATGCATGTTAAATCTTTGTGAATGCTTAATAAGTTAACATGAATCTATCGAGTTACAACATTTTTCTATGTAGCTACCAAGTGACAGTAGTAACTAAGTTTTTAAGACATCTAAGGGATCTATGGATTTGTTTTTTGTGGTAATTGATTCACCCGCCTTCTTAGTTACTCCATCTATATTTCCAAAAATTGGTATTAGAGCATTTGGTGCTTATAGGAAGGATTTAAAGGATCTAAGCTAAAGATTAGGATGTCTTACAAGAGGGAAATTACAAGGCTTAATGGGGATAACTTTTTAGCATGGAAAGGTCTCATGAGACTCCATTTGGCTTCTATTGGAGAAACACGATTGAAATATCTTGATGAAGAATATGTGACTCCTTCTAGTACATTGTCTATCAATGACATTGCTGAGAAGAAGACTCATAACACCATGATGATAAACATTACATCTACCCTAACCTATGAAGAATTTGATGATGTCAAGGATTGCAAAACTACCTTTGAAATGTGGAACAAGATGAAAGATATCTATGGAGGTGATGACAATGTGAGAAGAGCCAAAATAGAAAGTCTAAGAGGATAATTTGATCAGATGAGGATGAGAGAGGATGAAAACATTGCAAAATATGTTGAAAGAGTCAAATTTGTTGTTAGTGCAATCAAGGTTTCTAGAGGAGACATTGAAGAAGAAAAAATTGTAAGTAAAGTTCTTAAAACATTACTTCCCATTTATGCAATTAGAATTTCTGCAATTCAAGAAAGAAAATGTGAAGCAAATAATAAGATAAATTTAGAAGCAATAGTAGGAAGATTGACTGCATTTGAGATAGATAAATATGACAACTATGTTCCAACTTACAAGAATATTGAATCAACATTTGAAGCCAAGCTTTCACTCAAAAAAAAAGGCAAGAAGATAAAGGAATTTTAGTCAGAAAGTGAAGAAGAATTAGAATAGAGTTCTAATAATGATCTTGAGGTGGTTGAAGTTCTTCTTGCAAGAAAATATTCTAGAGGAAAAGGGAAATACAAAGCTAAGGTTCCTCTAATCTATTTTTTAGATGAGGAAATTGGACATATTGTTGCTAGGTGCCCAAACAAGAAAAACAAGGATGAGAAGAAAGGTCACAAGTGCAATGGCAAGAAAGACTTCAAATCATTCAAGGATAAAGGTAAGAAAACATGTTTCATGGCTAAAAATTCTAATGATTCTGATGATGGTGAAGATAAAATTATTTATATTGCTGTGAAAGATGAATTAGATAATGGCGAGGAAGATAAAATGGCACTTATCTCTCATGTGAGGAAAAATGATACATGGATCATAGATAGTGGTTGCTCTCATCATATAACTAGTGACAAAACTAAGTTTGAACACTTTGAAGACTATGATGGTGGTAGTGTGAGGTTTAGTAATAATGAACCTTGTTGCATAAAAGGTAGAGGAAGAATCTCACTAACCAAAGAACTTGTATGTGATAATTCCTATTGGGTTGAAGGTCTAAAACACAATTTGTTGAGTGTGGCACAGCTAATCAATATTGGATTCAAAGTGGAATTCATGCATGGAAAAGCAAGACTGGTGGATGAAAAAAGAAAGCTAATTGGATTAGGCATATAAATAAGAGGTAACTTGTTTTATCTTGAACTTGGTGAATGTTCATGCTTTATTTCTCAAGTTGAAGAAAGTTAGTTATGGCACAAAAGGTTATGTCATGTGAACTTTGATAACCTGGTGAAAATAAGCAAATTCAAGAAAGTAAGAGGCATTCCTACTATAAAGAAACCCAATGTTGGTCTATCCAAGAATTATCAAATTGGTAAGATGGGAAAGACTAGCTTTAAAAGTAAGAACTATCAGTTTGAAGAAGTTTTATAAATTGTGCATATTGATTTGTGTGGACCTATTGGAATTGAAATCTATATTAGAGAAAAGTTCTTCATTCTTTTTGTTGATGATTACTCTAGAATGATGACTGTCATATATTTGAGAGAGAAATTAGAAGTATTTGAGAAGTTTAAATGGTATTTGGCCAGAGTAGAGAAGGAAATAGGGAAAAGATTGAAATGCTTGAGGTCAGACAGAGGTGGTGAGTTCATCTCCTATGAGTTCAATAAATTTTGCATTGAAAGAGGAATCAAAAGATAGGTATCAGCACTTGGAACTCTCGAGCAAAATGGAATAGCTAAAAGAAGGAATAGATCTATCATGAAATGTTCAAGAACCTCAATGATTGAAAAGAACATTGCTATCAAATACTAGAAGGAAGCTATCAGCACTACAGTTCATACCTTGAACCAAGTATAGCTAAAGAAGGACTCATTCAAAACCCCCTATGAGTTATGGTATGGATATAAACCTAATGTAAGTTACCTAAAAGTATTTGGAAGCAAATGTTATATTCTAAAAGAATCTAGAAAAGGTAAATTTGATGTGAAAGGTGATGAAGGAATATTTTTGGGATACTCTTGCAAAAGTAAAGCATATAGATGTTTGAATTTGTCTACTCATAAAGTCATAGAAAGTGCACATGTGAAAGTTGATGAGTTTGCAGAAAGGACTGGAGAAGAAATAAAAAAGGAACTAGAAGATTACAAGAGATTTTTTTTTCTTTGAACCTGATATAGTGCCAGATACATCTATAAATTAGGAATCTTCTACTCCTGAGTCTTCAATAACTAAGCTGCAAGAAGTTCAAACCAAGCTATAGGAACCCAAGCCACTTTTAGATGCTACCAAGACAATGCCTACCAAGTCTGAAGGACCCAAGCAATAGTCATATCAACTAGAACAACAAAAATGTGAAGTTGAAATACAAGAGGATGACAGTGCAATTTGTTCAAAAGGCAAGGAACCTATATTAGCCAAGTATGTTAGGAGACATCATGCACCAGATCAAATTATTGAAGACAAATTTGAAGACACTATGACAAGAAGAAAACTAAAAGGTGTTTGTTTACAAGCTAATTTTGAACCTAGAAATGTCAAAGATGCATTAGAAAATGAAATTTGAATTGAAGCTATGATTGAAGAGATAACAAATAGAGAAGAACAAAACATGGACTCTTGTACCCTAGCCTAAAGATAAAAATGTGATTGGAACTAAGTGGGTATTTAGAAATAAGTTGAATGAAGATGGTAAGGTGTCAAGGAACAAAGCTAGACTAGTATGTAAATGATACTGTCAAGAAGAAGGAATAGACTATGGAGAGAATTTTGTTCCTGTTGCAAGATTGGAAGGTGTCAGGACCTTACTTGCATATGTTACACACAAAGGATTTAAGGTATATAAAATGGATGTCAAATCAACATTTCTCAATGGTATTCTAGATGAAAAAGTCTACATTGAATAGCCTGAAGGTTTTGTTGATCCAAACAAGAAGGACATGGTTTGCAAATTACACAAAGCATTGTATGGTCTAAAACAAGCCCCTAGAGCATTGTATGAAAGATTCAATAACTATTTTATTTAGATTGTTTTTTAGAGAACTAATAATAAAAGTAGCTTGTATATCAAGGAAAGACCAGACAACAAGATTGTTTTAGCATAAATATTTGTGGATAACACTTTGTTTATAGGAAATGATGATCTAGGCAAAAAAAATTTAGAGCAAATGAACAAAGAATTTGAGATGTCAATGTTTGGTGAGATTATATTCTTTGTTGGTCTTCAAATTCAGCATAGTGAGAATGACATTTACATCACTCATTCTAAATACATCAAGGAGATACTCAAAAATTTTGGTATGGAAGATTGTAAACTAGTTGGGACTCCTATGTGCACTAGACTAAAGCTTACCAAGGATGATGAATCAAAGGAGGTTGATCAGACATTATAAAGATCAATGATTGGAAAGTTGCAGTATGTAGCTCATACAAGACTAGATATTGCTCTTGCAGTTGGTATTGTAGCAAGATTTTCAACAAAATCAAGAGAAAATCACATGATGGAAATCAAAAGGATCATGAGATACTTGGAATGCACTAAAGATTATGGATTATGGTGCAAATTTGGAGGTAATCTAGATTTGAAAGTGTTTACTAATGCTAATTGGGTAGGAAACATTGATGATAGGAAGAGTACAAGTTGAGGAGCTTTCTTTCTTGGAAAGAGGTTGGTTTCTTGGACAAGTAAAAAGAAAAATTGTACATCCCAATCTATAGTAGAAGTAGAGTATGTTACAGCAGCAGTAAATTGTTCTAATATTGTTTGGTTCAAGCAATTATTGGAAGGCATGAAGGTGCAAATCAAAGAACCTATTTTTATGTTTTGTGACAATACAAGTGCAATCAACATATCTAAAAATCTAGTGATGCACTCAAAAACCAAGCACATTGCAATAAAGTATCACTTTATTAGAGAATTGGTGTAGGATAAGGAGATCAAATTGGAATATGTCCATACAAAAGAACAAAATGTTGATATATTCACCAAGACACTACCTAAGGATGCATTCTTATATCTAAGAGGTAAGTTAGGGGTCATTCCCTTGTTTGAAGCTCACTAAAATGAATTTTTAGCTATGCATCAATAGGAACCGAGTTAAAAATTCATCAATTGATGCAACATAATCAAGGAAACATTACATATGAATCAGTACTCAAGGTACATTGTTATTCTTTTGGTTTATGTTGTCTTTGGCATGTGTTGTCAAAAAGGGAGAGTATACTGTCATATCTTTCTGAAATTTGAATTTGACTACGGAGAGTTAGCTATTTGATAAGAAGCTATATAATTCCTTCATAGAGGGAGATTACTGTATTTGAGAAGTTTGTAGCATAAAATCTAAGAGAGAGAAATATTCTATCAAAAAAGACTTGTCCTCAAATTTCATTCTACTATGACATGTTGTGTTGCCATCAATGCCAAAGAGGGACATTGTTGGATACAATTGTTCAATTGTGTGTTGTCTTTGATGTTACAAAAATTTCATATTAGTTATCAGTTAGTTTCTACCGAGCTCACAAGGTCAGTGAAGGAAAAGTTAGTATCTATAAAGTTCACTCAATCTCCAAAAGATTTTGTAGAGTTCTCAGTGTTTACCGAGCTTCAGTTGGTTAACATTGGAAATCATTTCTAGAGTAGTGTTTACCAAGTAGGGTTGGCCAATGAAGGATTTTATTATTTTGGGAAATAAAGTTTAATTGTTTCATGTAATGTGTGCAGCTGACTAATGCAATGATTATTGGCAAATGTAACTTCTTAATGAGTCGACTAGATAATTTGTAAGGTATAAATAAAAGGTCAAGTTGAAAATTCTAAAGCATGATGAATGAATGAACGATCATGCAAGTGAATTGTGAGAAGAGGAAAGTGTGATCAAATTTTGAAGAAGGATCCAATATCCTTGAGGAGTAGCAAAGGTGAATTCGATCAAGAGAGGATCTAGTGAAGCAAAATAGAGAATTATAATAGAAAAGATCAGTTGCATCTCATTTAGGTCACTTCATTGTTACTTTTTCATCATTGTAGTAGTGATTCCTAAATCTCTTAACAGAGTTGGTTTAACAACCATTTTTGTAAATCCTCTAACAAGGTGGACAATTCTATTGAATTGTTCTAAAGTCCTCTAGCGAGGCCACTCCTAGCAGGGTGTTTAAATCCTCTAACAAGGTTATACCTAACAATGTGTTTTATAACCTTTAATAGGGTTGGCTCCTAATAGGGCTCACTTTAGAAGAGTGAAAATTGGTAGCTAATTACTTGGTGGTTTTTCTCATATTAGGTTTCCACGTTAAATATGGTGTCTCTTATGTTTGATGTTATTTAATTTATGCATGCATGTTAAATCTTTGTGAATTCTTAATAAGTTAACATACATCTACCGAGTTACAACATTTTTTTGTGTGGCTACTAAGTGACATCAGTAACTAAGTTTTTAAGACATCTAAGGGATTTGTGGAAAAAATTTTTGTGGTAACTAATTCACCCCCCCTCTCAGTTACTTGATCTATATTTCCAACATGTGCTCCTTTCTCCATCTAGAGATCAAAAGTTCTTGAAGATGCATATTATATAGCTAGTACTATAATAGGGTGTATAATTACATAGTGGATGGTAGATTTACTACTACTTGAGTTTGGACATGCTCATCTTGGGGCTCCCTCATATTTTTATCCATATTGGGATTCTATTTCCCAAATGTGACCAATTTACTCATCGCCTTATACACACTCCCTACCCACTAGGAACATGTTTAATTTTGATGTGGATAATAGATTTATTACTTATTGAGGTTGGACACACTTAGCTTGGGGCTCCCTCAAATCTTTATCCATATTGGATTCTCTCATCCTAACATGACCGATTTACTCCCTCCTATACACACTCCCTACTCACTAGGTCATGCTTAATTTTGATGTGGATGGTAGATTTACTGCTTCTTGAGTTTGGAAACACTCATCTTGGGCCTCCCTCAAATCTTTATCCATATTGGAATTCTATTGCCCCAACGTG
Organism: Cupressus sempervirens; assembly: GCA_028749045.1. Classification (NCBI taxonomy): domain Eukaryota; kingdom Viridiplantae; phylum Streptophyta; class Pinopsida; order Cupressales; family Cupressaceae; genus Cupressus; species Cupressus sempervirens. The sequence continues at coordinate 536,373,806 of CM053789.1, forward strand.
ATCGATTTACTCCTTACCCTATGCACATTCCTTATCCATCATGAATTTAAGCACAAATATTTTTAATAATGTCTCCTTTTGAGACCCAAAAGGGAATTTTATCCAACTTACTTATCCTTTTATCTTCCAATTTAGACACAACATTATTTTAAATATGTTACAAAAAACATTATTACTCATATAATCATTAATATGGTAATCACTTATTTGAAAAAAATCATGTTAATCATCAGATATATTCTATGCATACATTTATCATTGTGAACAAAATATTTATTAATCTTATCTTACTTTGATTTTTTTAACATATTATAGTTATATTAAAATTTCAATAAAGAATAAGAAATAATAAAAAAATACCTCTAGAAGATTAATCGCAAATCCAGGTCAATGTCCATATATGGTTTCCTCGGTAATTTAAATTAAACTATGTGCCATGTAATATTGTACCTATTTTGGAATTGTGTTCCAAATTCAATATGATAACTTTATTCTTCATGCACTATAATTACTCTTTCTTTATAACTATTTAAACTAATTTCTATTTTATCATAGTTCCAAGTCTTTTGTCTTTCAATGGAATTCCCATGTGGGCATGTCAGATTTAAGAAGTTTATAACCCATTTTTCTTTCAACATGATCTCCATGTTTCATAAATGTTAGCTCGGTCATGTCAATGCCAATGAGAAATATGTAAGGGAATACATATGGTGCTAGTATTATTGCCATCTTCAATGCTTATATTAGTTTTGGCAATGTTTATAAACCACTATATGTGATGACAAATTAATTTATTTTTCATGTCCTTTTTTATATGCTTCCCTTTTTGAGTTTGAATTACGCAACTTGACATATTTATTAGCAAGAATATATAACTACCATTTTTTATGCTTTGACTTATTTTCATGGCCTTTCTTTTATTTTGTATTTCAAATTACTATACATGCATCTGTGTTTTGTTTTGTACTTTTTCTTTCCTCCTTATGATTAGATGTTTCCAATGTGTGAATGATATCTTTTTGAGACTACTATTCTCCTTATTTGTTTGATCCTCTCTTTTATTTGATTAGAATGTATTTGTTCCTCCTTCATTCATTAACAATGATTGGCCCATTGGTTTATGGTATATCACTCCAAAGTGGGGAGATGTATATATATGTTTATTAAGTGTGATATCTCTTCTTTAATTATCTTGAGTGTTTATATAATCTGTTACCTCTCACAGCTTCTTATGCACACTGTAATTTGAGTGGAAGAGTCAGTTATCAGCATAAGTGTCAATTTAGTTCCCATAAATCTCATGTGAATGTATTCTCCGTGAAGATCTTCCCAACATTCAACAGATCTTGCACTATAGCAATGAATGGTTAATTATTGTTGTATTGATGGAAGTGACACTCTTATTGAACCGTTATTTGGAAATTATGAACAATAAATAATGTCAACTTCTAAGGTTGATAATCATATTCTTCAACAATGATATATTATTTTCTCAAGTGCCCCTTTGTTAGTTCTCTTAAGAGTTATGCAAATTTATACTTCGAATTTTGATAGCATAATTCTTCCTATCTTATCACCAAAATTTGGACACTTTGTCATCAAAATATGGTTGAAAAATCTTGTGAACAAAATGATTGCCCTTGACCTGATCAATAGTTTTAATTTTAACTAGTGTACATAAAATTGTAGTCTCTAAATTGTGCCTATTAGTACAAATTTAGTATCATGTACTTTTTCAAGATAATGTGGATATGATAAAGTAACGCCTATATAATCTTTAGTATGTGAACTTCATTTCATTTTTCATATATAATGTATTCCATAGATTAATGGTTGTAGCTCCCAATAATTATTTAGAGGTGTGTAATATTGTTGTTGGTTGGTTTGATCTAAATTTCTAATTACAAATGGAATAATTAAATAGGAAAATATTTGATGATTGAAAAGATGGATTCTTCCTTTGCTTAATAGGATGGTAGGATTAGGCTCTAATCTATAATGACCCTTGTCTATTTTTCTATCATTACTTATTCTTTTCAAATTTTCCTCATTTCTCTCCTTGATGATTCCATTTTTTGGAGTGCAATATTATTATATATCTTATTTAGAAAGGGGGTTTATCCTTTCATTTAATTTTCTATATTTGTTTATTAATATTAGTATTATAATTACTATTAAGTAATAATAATTAATTAATATATTTATATTATGAATATATATAATTTTTTGTAATGACTGCTTCTGAAAAACCAAAGCCACATCAGTAATCTCCATAAAATATAAAAAGTTCAATGAGTCAAGTATTTTGAATATTGACCAATCAACATTAGTTGATTAACTATTATTAAATTTAACAAAAATGATATATATACATATATGCTCAAATCTAAAAGAAACCATAAGTTCATTACTAGAATACTGAGATGTACCATTTATGTTGACCTTTTGATAGAAGCATTAGAACCTATCTAAGAATAACAAGGGCAAGAATATTGTAGGAGTTTTTTACAACCCTACCATGAAGCTAATAAGCTTCCTTGAAATATTTCCTGACATGAAAGATACCCAGCCTAGCATTGAGGAAGACTAAACAAGTAAAACCAAGAGAAGTAATGGAATTGTGTGCATCAAATACAAAAGATCTTCTCTCTAGTATGAAAAACACTCATTCTCTATTGAATAGTATTCAAAATATGTCTTCATATCTTGAGCTCATCTCATAAGATTCCACTATGAAAGGTGCATATATAGAAGAAATAGAAATTTAGTTAATTTCTACTCAATGCGAGTTAATGGAATCATAACCAATTCTCATTGTGTGTGTATAGTGGCATTTTCGACATTAGAAAAAATGCTTAGTTTAGTACCCTTCTATATGTTCTCTTAGAAAAGATAACATGGCACATTTTATGACAAAGAATAAAGAGTGATAGAAAATCTCTATGATAGATAAATATAAGAGATAATTGATTACCATTATTTTACTCCATAAATGTTTGATAAGAAAAGTAGTTCAAGGTGTCTGAAGCACTAACTATGCTTAAATAAACATCCAACTAATCATTCTCTTCATATACATCAATATGCCCATTGCAAATATAGTATATAAATAAGAGTGATCCTGCTATAACTGATAGTTTAGTTTGCAAGAAGAACTAATATCATCTCATAAGTCTTGCTACTAGTAGACACCTAGCTGAATCAAAACTGGTCATTGGAAACAACTTATGCAACCAACTTAACACCCTAATAGAAGGCAAAAGAAAACCTCTGCTACCATACTTAGAAATATGAAGTTCATCATACTACTTGATTCAACATTATGTACTTATGTAGCCAAAACATTAATTAAAAGTTAGTACAAATCTATATTCTTTGTAGCACTACAACTGAAAAAGAAGAACTCCCACATCCTTATATATTTTCCTACAACAATACAAAAAAAACTAAAGTACTATAATTATCACTTAGAGGTCATACATTAGTCAAAAATATATCCATCCTTCAAAGAACACATTGAATCATCAAGATTGGACAACAGATATATGGTTCAACATAGATCTATATGTATTTCCCATTATATTGGCTAATTCATTGGAATAGGAATACCATTTTGAAAGACTATGAATTTTAAACAATTTGTATTGGATTCTTCTTCCAACATTCCAACTTGACATTGAAAACATTTAGGTAGTTTTACTGACAACAACCATTTTGTCAAACATTGTTAATATTCAAGATGTGGCTATCCAAGATAGAGTAACATGTATATCATTTTTTTCTCTAACCAGGATAACCTAATGAGAAAAAGATGTGTTGTTCATAATCTGCTATAAAGATTTGGTCCTTTAATTAAGTCTAGTGTTGTGGTGAATAAATATGCTTAGACCTGCAATTAATTTCTGACAGTATTCATTCTGACACAATTATAACAAAACACCAAGAAAACACTTTCTTTACTAATATCAAAATAATGACATTAAATGTGGATAAAGAGCATAATTGGAATGCACTTTAAGAATATAGGAGGCATTGTCCAGTCATTTTAATGATGGTGATTACCAACATTGGTCATATGATTACAAGACATTGTCTCTATTTTCTATCATTTTTGTAGTTGTTAGCTTTGATGTCTTGACCTATTGAACCTTATGGTTACTATGGAGAGTCCACATATACAATTTCTTGAGGGTAATTATGTGAGGTTCAAATAGACATTGTAAATTTCACATTAAATCATTTCACCATATGTGGTCTCCATCAAACTAAGCAAGTTTCCTAAAGAAATATTACATGCATTGACAGAAAGCTCACATTCAAATGTTCTTTATTGTATCAAAGATGAAATGATTTAAACAACATAAGGAAATTTGATTGCAAAGAGTACAGGAAAATTAAACAAGTCATGAGAGAAAAGAATTAAAAACTCAATTTGCCAATTATGTTGAGCTTCCCGAGGCTCCTCTAGTCGTTGCCAATGCCTTCATCATATTCATAGAAGTTCCAAATGGCCTCACCATTAATTAATAGTAAAATAAACAACCAAAAACTATCCCCATTCTGTAGGATTGTGGTGTCATTAAAGAAAAGGCTTCCCCCTTGATAATGACTTCTTTCTAAAAATAGGTGTCCCATTCCCACTGAATTGCACTAAAGATTTGCACACAGAAATATTGTATCCTTCACATGTCTAAAAAAAAGTATGAATTTTTCTTTAATACCATTCTTTGTAAAAAATGTGTCCCATTCATCTCTAAAAGATATAGAAATACCAATCAAACCTAATTTTTTTTTTTTTACAAAATTTGTAAATATTTCTTTAAAACTTCAATTATTGATTCATCGATTGTAATGAATACCTAAATTAGTTTTTATTGAATCTATTTTAAGCAATAATTTAGTTGTTTTAGTTGATGTGGAAATTCAATACTGAGTTATTAAATATGAGATGGAGTGGGTTGTGACATCCTCCCCCAATTAGAAAAAGCATCGTCTCGATGCAAATATGCAAGAAATCACAATCATATCTGTATAACTCCAAGAATTCCATATTGTAATGATAAATAATCTAACTTCTATTAGTCATAACAATGCTATCAATGGAATTGACTTTAATTTACTGAAATAAAGTCAAAATTTTAGTTTGTTAAATGAAACCTACATTTCATTAATACATTAATTCTCACAAAACTATCTCTTCAAAGACAATATTAACATAAGTTGAAGTAACAAGTTTAGAGAAAATAACACACATTTTGTATAAGCACATGTATAAGTAATCACTTCAAGAAAATTTTCTACATGCGAGTGTGTGTGAATTCCATTACTATTCTACAATTTTACAAGGTTAGGCTACCTCTCTCCGACAATATTCCCCCTTTCTAATGATGTGTCATTCCCTCTATAGCATTACAAGAACAACACCAAATGTTATTCCATTATATAATATAAATCAATAAATTTTCCAATGAAATGACAAATCAAATGCTTTCTTATCTGAGTGATTCTCAAAGTTAAGTAACATATTACCTTAAATCTCATGATATCATACACATACCTATGCTTACTTATTATACCTTGGCATCACATGGATTTGATCCTGCTAGTAGGTACTTCATATCCACATCCTTCCATACTTATATACAAACACTCACAACACCTTGAGCTCATCCATAATATCAATAGCTAAAGAAGATAAATTTTTAGTTATAATTTTTAAGAGTCAATATTTTGCTTTAACTCATGTTTAATCAAACCTTGATCATAAGTAGTAAAACTAATCATCCATATGTACCATCCACATGTGGTTCTTGCTAAGGGAGTAAGTGTCCACATCATTAGGTCAATGTTGATGAACATAATCAAGCAATGCAATCTCATTACATCTAATTCATCATCAATTGATTTGTCATGAAATATATTAAAGACATCAATTTATCATGAATCTCTTCCATTAAATATTACTCTACATGAAATATATTATCATTAATGTACTTATTAACATTTAATCATCATTATGCATCTAAATGCTTGTGAAAGTTGACATTTTACCTCAAAAGGCACCATTTAGCTCAAAATTAGTAGCATGTATTTAACCAATATGATAAGAAGATGGATAACAAAAAGCCTCATAGTCAAATATGTCAAGAAACATTGACCCAAATTTCTAAATCAATAGATAATCAAACTAAGTCCCAAACACACATGTTAAACAAAGGGTATAAGTTGGGTGCATAATAGGTAAGTCTATGTCAAATAACATATCGACTAGGAGTCAAACAAATAACTCAAGAAGACCAAATCATTGATTATCATTGATTGAACAAGTTGACTAAATAAAAGGAGTCAACAACTTTCTACAAAGTAGAAGTCACATGCATGGTGGATCATCACATATACATAACACCAATGCAAAAATATTATCAAAGTAGATAAAAGAGGGATCTATACATACCTATTTGCATCCTCATAGGAAGACCATATTTTCATATGCTTGCCACATAGGCCAAAAATTCAGGTTAGTAAAAAATCATCTACAAATAGTTGAATCAACAAGTAGATACAATATCTTCCAATTAATTTTGCAACTTCATTCTAGTTTCCAACTTTCATGTCAAAATGATAGGTGCAATAAATATTACATTTCATAACCAATTGTCGACCAAACTATTGAACACAACATGTCATAAAATGACTATGCCATAAATGAAAATATCAAAAGAAGTTAACCTATATGTCCAACTTTATTCTATCATATGTAAGAGCCATGTCCTACTAAGAATTTTCCACATTATCAATTGTAAGAAACACGAAAATAATCAAGAAAAACCATAGTTTGAATAGTCAACATCTATTTCATTACCATAATCAAGGATTAACAAATAATTATCCATTTAGGAATGTAACACATGACATTATCCAAGGATGTTGACCTACATGTCACCCATCCATCAAAATATATGATTTAATACATACATGAAGTATAATTTAAAGCATCATACCTCAATCGGCATCATAGAAAATGTCAACCTAGACATTGGACATGGAACAATAAGAACATCATACAAGTGCAATTTTGTCTACCATATGATCAACACCATTAAGTAAATCATCTAGGTATGCTCATCAATCATCTGCAAGGATGCGTAATTCCAATTTTTATTCATTTAGTGACCTTAGGCCCTCAAGCCCATCTTGTCACCTTAGTGTGCTTAACCAACATATAAGTGCAAGTTGTGATGTATGGCCTTCATACCATTAAATCATCACATAAAATATGGTTTGAGGCAATTTCCTACCCAACCATGAAGCCTTACACTTCCATGGGATTCTACCTAACACATAGAATGACCAACCCTACGGTGCCCAAATAATAAAAAATGCACTCCCTTGGGATCCTACCTAACACATATAATTCCTAGTCTGGAAATGCCTTCACAATACCATAGGTACTTTATGTGGGATCCATGACAATGCCCAATAGTGCAAAAGCAGGATGTATTTGGTGCAGCCATGAAGCATACTACTCCCACATATGTCCAAGTAGCCATAATCATGGATGTGGCAAGGAGATGAAACATAGGCAAGCATATCATATAACATATGCACATAGATTTGGCCAAAGAATTTTTGTAGTGCCAATATTACACTAGCAGGTAGAGTGGAAAATGAAAGCAACACTTCTACCCTTCCCTATTTATCCACATTCGACACCCACATCAAAAGATAAGCTTTCCAAAATAATAAAAAATAAAAAATAAAAAAAATGCAAAAGGAAGAATGACATATTCTTCACAATCTAATCCCTTATAAATCCTATCATTGCTCCACAATGAACATCATAGATGACATCACTTTCAAACCATAAGACTAGCATCATCAAAAATACACACACACCCTAGCCACCTCAAGACCAAAGAAATCTTGAAAACAAGATTCATAATTCTCAATTCAAAGTCCAAAAGGAAGTACAAAATTAAAAATAAAAGTGAACAAAAGTCACAGTAAATAGGTCACAAAATTGGTGGCTCAATGGTCACAAATAACATAAATTTTCAAGCCTGTCCTTCATCACATCCAAGTTCATGAAATTGAACATAAAAATGAAAACCCAATTCACTTAAAGCACAATGACTCTCATTAGTCACCAAGAGGGAGTAGATATTTAACGACACCTTGCATCCAAGGGGTGCTAAGAATATAACCAAATTTCACATGCATCACATGTAATATATCTTGATAATCATATATTTTTAAATGCATAATGGAACATGCAATAGTTTTACAAATGAAATCCATCTTCTTCCTACTTATCATATTAGGTTACTCAATGAACCTCATAAATCTAGCATAAAATAAACAATAAAAATAAAAATTCATTGGTATCACAAAGAAAATATTGAATTCATAGGCACTCACAACCTAGTGCAAAAGTCAACCATCATTTGACTATCTCAATAATCACAAAATGTTACACTCTTCTCTCATCATACTTGCAAGAAACAAATACTTCAAGTATACTACAACAATAGGCATTTTATATCATCACATAATTCAAATCAAAATATAATTATAACAATATGAGGCACACAAATTACCAATCATTCCATAAAATTTTCAGTTTGACAATCTTCAAAGGAATGCAATTTCAACTCAAAATCATGACATGTATAAGGAGCATCACATCCTTCTATGTAAAAAGTAATCATAGCTAAGAGGCACAACATGCAACCCATGTCATCATCTCATATAGCATAAGGTAAACTAGTTGATTTATAGTTGTGTGTCTAGCATAATGAACTCAAGGCCCAAGTGTGGAACCAAGAGTTATGATACCATATGTAATGATTGCCCCTACAAAACCAATTCCACATCAGTAATCTCCATAAAATATGGAAAATTCAACAAGAGTCAAGACTTTTGAATATTGACCAGTTAACATTAGTTTATTAAATATTATTGACTTTAACAATATATATATATATATATATATATATATGCTCAAATCTAAAAGTAACCATAAATTCATTACTAGAATATTGAGATGTACCATTTATGTCAACCTTTTGATAGAAGCTTTAGAACCTGTCTAAGAATAGCAAGGGCAAGAATATTGTAGGACTGCTTTACCACCCTACCATGAAGCTATTAAGCTTCCTTGGAATCTTTCCTGACGTGAAAGATACCTATCCCAACATCAAGGAAGACTAAACAAGTAAAACCAAGAGAAGTAATGGAATTGTGTGCATCCAATACAAAAGATCTTCTCTCTAGTATGAAAAAAACTCATTCTCTATTGAATAGTATTCAAAATATGTCTTCATATCTTGAGCTCATCTCATAAGATTCTATTACACAAGGTGCATATATAGAAGAAAGAGAAATTTAGTTACTTTCTACTCAATGCTAGTTCATGGAATCATAACCAACTCTCATCGTGTGTGTATAGTGGTATTTTCAACATTAGAGAAATATTCTTAGTTCAGTACCCTTCTATATGTTCTCTTAGAAAAGATAACATGACACATTTTATGACAAAGAATAAAGAGTGATAGAAAATCTCTATGATAGATAAATCTAAGAGATAATTGAGTACCATTATTTTACTCCACAAATGTTTGATAAGAAAAGTAGTTCAAGGTGTATGAAGCACTAACTATGCTTAAATAAACATCCAACTAATCATGCTCTTCATATATATCAGTATGCCCATTGCAAATATAGTACATAAATAAGAGCAATCCTACTCTAACTGATAGTTTATTTTACAAGAAGAACTAATATCATCTCACTAATCTTGCTAGCAGTAGACATCAGGCCAAATCAAAATTGGTCACTGGAAACAACTTATGCAACCAAGTTAACAACTTAATAGAACGCCAAAAAAAACCTCCACTAACATACTCAGACATATGAAGTTCATCATACTATTTGGTTCAACATTATGTACTTATGCAGCCAAAACATTAATTAAAAGTTAGTAAATATCTATATTCTTCATAGCACTAGAACTAAAAAGAAGAACTCCCACATCCTTATATATTTTCCTATAGCAATACAAAATAAAATAAAATGAAGTACTATGATTATCACTTTGAGGTCAGACATTACTCAAAAATATATCCATCCTTCAAAGAACACATTGAATCATCAATATTGGACAACAAATATATGGTTCAACATAGATCTATATGTATTTCCCATTATATTGGCTAATTCATTGGAGCATGTATACCATTTTGAAAGACTGTGAATTTTAAATAGTTTTTATTGGATTCCTCTTCCATGATTCCAACTTGACATTGGAAACATTTAGGTAGTTTTATTGACAACATCCATTTTGTCAAACGGTGTTAATATTCAAGATGTGGCTATCCAAGATGGAGTAAAATGTATATCCTTTTTTCTCTAACCCAGATAACCCTAATAAGATAAAGATGCACAATTCATAAGCTTCTATAAATATTTGGTCCTATAATTTAAGTCTTGTGTTATGGTGAAGAAATATGCTCAGACTCACAATTAATTTCTAACTGTATCCATTTTCACACAATTATAACAAAACACCAAGAAAACCCTTTCTTTACTAATATGGAAATAATGATGTTTAATGCCAATGAAGACAAGAATTGGAATAGAATTTAAGAATGTAGGAGGCATTGCCTAGTCATTTTAATCATGGTGATTACCAACATTGGTCATAAGATTACAAGACATTGTCTCTATTTTCTAGTCTTTCTACAGTTGTTGACTTTGATGCCTTGAACTATTGAACCTTATGGTTACTATGGAGAATCCACATATACAATTTATTGAGGGTCATTGTATGAGGTTCAAATTGACATTGTAAATTTCACATTAAATCATTTCACGATACATGGTCTCCATCAAATTAAGCAAGTCTCCTAAAGAAATATTACACACATTGGCAGAGAGCTCACATTTAGATGTTCTTTACTATATCAAAGATGAAATTATTTAAACAACATAAGGAAATCTGAGTGTAAAGACTACAAGAAGATTAAATAAGTCATGAGAGAAAAGAAAAGAAAAACTCAATTTGCTGGTTATGCTAAGCTTCCCGAGGCTCCTCCAATCATCGCCAATGCCTCCATCATATTTGCAGAGGTTCCAACTGGTTTCGCCATTAATTAATAGTAACAAAAATAACCAAAAACTATCCCCATTCCACATCATTGTGGTGTCATTAAAAAAAAGGCTTCCCCCCTTGACAATGACTTCTTCCCGAAAATAGGTCTCCCATTCTGCTAAATTGTACCAAAGATTTGCACATGAAAATATAGTATCATTCACATGTCTAAAAACAAGTATAACTTTTTCTTTAATACCATTCTCTATTAAAAAAATGTATCCCATTCATCTCAAGAAGATACAAAAATGCAAGCCGAACCTTTTTTTTTTTTTTTTAACAATATTTGTAACTGTTTCATTAAAACTTCCATGATTTGTTCATCAATTGTAATGAATACCTAAATTAGTTTTGCTTGAATCTATTTTAAGCAATAACTTAGTTGTTTTAGTTGAGGTGGCAATTCAATACCGAGTTATTCAGTATGAGATGGAGTGGGTTGTGACATTTTTAAAACTTTAATTAGATTTTAATATAACTATTATGTAAATTACATATTATAGAATTGATTATTGTTTCATTATACATTACTTTATTATTATGTAATATATTGTATAATATTATAATATGATTTTTATTATATAATTTTTTGGTATATTATCTCTCTTTATATAGTAATTATTGATTTAATTATATGAATTTTTTACTAGTGGGGATATCACAATAGGACTTCAGAAGTCTATGATAAGGACAATATGCAAGACTAATGATGAAGAAGAAGATAGGAATTTGTTGAGTAATATGGCACCTTACATAAGAAACAAGGTGGGACCATTTATATTTATGGTGGGTATAAAATAAGAAGTGAAATAGCCACAACTATTAGTCAAATGATGATAGAGTCTAAGGTAGCACCTTCACTAGCACTTAGAACCTCAGAAGTGTTAGTAAGTGGTGACACAATGCAGATTGATTAGACTAATGTTACTTTTAACATTGATGATACTAACCCTTTTGAGAGTTTTGAAATAGCTTGAATCTCATACCAAGGATATTCAACAACAACTGAAACAAATTGAAGAGGAGAAGAGGCTATTGGAAGAAGAAAAGAAGAAAATAAAAGAAGCTAAGCATAAATTGCTTGAAGAAGAAATGAAGAGAATATTTGAGGAAGAAAAGAAGAGGAAATTAGAGGAAGATAAGAAGAAGAGACTAGAGGAGGAAGAAAAGAGAGAAAAGGAAAGAAAAGAGAAGGAAGAGAAAGAGAAAGAAGAGAGAAGAGTCAAATAGGTAGCTGAGAAGAAGTAAAGGGAAGATGAATCTAAACCATCTAGTTCATCTACTCTAATTTTTCTTTCTAGCCTAACAAGTGATGATGATGATCAAACTAACTCGATCTCATCTCTGACAAATCTTATTGAGAAGAATAGGAAAGTGAAGAGCCTGCAAAGAACCTTAATACACAACACTCTAGTAGTCCATCATACAGAGGCAGATCCTGAATAGAGGGAACAAGTAGTATTAAAGTCTTTTGATGAAGAATTTTCAATTTTTTTGAATATGGTAGAGTCAAAAACCCAAATTTCACATCACGCTAACTTATTTAGCACCATTTGTCAAAATATCAAGAATGTTTTGGTGGGTCTTGATAATCATATCAAGGAACTTCATAAATGTCAATAGGATAGAAAGGTGTTGAACTTCAAGTGTACCTTATCTCATAAGTTGACCAATGATCTTGATAGTAATATTGAAGTTAAGATGAGTGAGCTAGAGGATCTATCTAACCAGATACAACAACCTTCCAATGAAGTTTATGACTGTGAAGGACAAGTGGCTAGTATTCATTATGATATCAGGAAATTGGAAGTTCAAAAAGAATAGATTTTGAAAGGATTTTCAGATTTTAGAGAGTCTATTTCTTTGAAAATATCTATTGTAGAGAGACAGTTGGAGGAGTGTGTCAAAGCCAAGGACACTTACTCAAACTTTTTATATTCTAATCTTAATGCAATTGAGATTGCATCACATGCCCTATGTCTAATTCTCACCTCTATTAAATCAACAAAGGATACATGGAAAAAAGGTATGAATAGTATTAAGGAAAATTTTGATGACTTTATGAAGATACTATTAGTTTAAGGAAGATGTTTACAGAGTTTTTGATAGTTTTTGAAATTTTGACCTTTTTCATTGATGTCAAAGGGGGAGAAGATGCATAAGAAAATTGTAAATAAGGTAAAGGGGAGAAGATAAAATTGTAAGGTATGAAATCATATTGTAAAGGGGAGCATATGTAAGATGGACAAGTTTTTATTTCTTAGCCAATTTTCCCTATTTTGTTGCCATCAATGCCAAAGGGGGAGATTGTTGACAATTGGCTAATGAAGTTATGTAATTCTTTCCATATATGGCAACACATTATGTACATGATTATAGAAAACCTTGAAAATAAAGATACTTAGCTTTTGGTACTTAGAAAATTGTCTAAGTATGAATTTCTTTTACAACAGTGTATTATTTTGTATGTAAACTATTACTGACATCATATTGTGACTATAAAAGTTAGATGGAGATAGTATAAATGTTGATGATGATGTGTATAACCTCAAAAATTAGTATGGATTGTACAAAAAAAAGATATTCATTTTTTACCAGTGAAACAAGACAACAAAATTAAAGGAAAGGAATTATTTTGTTTACAAAATAGTTACTTGACCAATTAGGGTCAACATCCTAGATGTTTACTTTAAGTTGTAAAATTATATTATGGTATTAGCTGACCTAGCATAAATTTTTGAAAAGGCATGGTATTCATGCAAAGGACATCTTCCAAATTCAAAAAGTGTGAGTGTGTGGTGAAGCAAGTGATGTATTGTGATATGCAAACTTTGTGTGAAGCAATATATGCATAGTTGATTTTGTGATCCAAGATCAAATCGAGGAAGAATCTATATTCCTAAAGACTAATTACTTGTTTGGGAAATGAGCTCTTCTTGTAATTGGAAGTGCATGTTTGGGCAGTGGGCTCAGCTTGCATCTATTGTACTACAACTGCTAACAAGGATTCAAAGTCTCCTAATAGGGACTCTCTATACTGAATTTTCTCATTCACTCCTAATAGGGTCCATCCTCTAACAAGGAACATATATATTAGTATATTATCTAGTGGGTATCATCACACTATGGTTTTTTCTTAGCCAAGGTTTTCCTAGTTAACAAAATATGGTGTTATGAGTTATCCTTGTGCATGGTTACTATTACTGTTCAACATTACTTTATTACTTTCTTATGTATAGTTCAAAGTAATAAATAATATTCAGTTGGTGACTAAAGTTTGTAAATTACTGAGTCACCTCCTCTCTCATTAATTCCTATTTATAACACCCCATGTTGTGTTCACCAGAAGAACAAAAAAATCAAAGAAGAAATTGAAGTTAGGTGATGATGATGATGAAGAAATAGAAAAAATCATAGTTTAGAATACTACCCCTACCTTTGAAGAAATATTGAAAAGACTAGAAGAAGGAGGAGGTATGAGATATTTCAAAAAACTTAAGTATAACACTAGGAGTGTAGAGGAGAAGAAACATATAGAAGATCTCCTAGTGGCAAAAATAGCAAAGTGGAAATACTCTCCTAATGAAGCAAGTTCAATTCACATCATTGGGAGAATGCATTAAATGTTTCCAAAGACATCAAAGAGCACACCCTCATACAACTTATGCCAAATATTTTTGATAAGGAAGTGAAGAAATAATTGAAGGAGAAAGAAACAAAGTTGATCCCTAGATTTGATACATTTCCAATCCTATCATAAGACATTGAAGTAGTTGTGAAGTCAAACACTATCGCATGGAAGAATATCTATGGGTTGCACAAACCTAGTGAAGAAGTTGTGTAAATTGATGATGAAGAAAGTGTTGAAAGAGATGATGAAGAAATAAATGATGATGAAATTGATGATATTGACAATGTAGAAAGAGATAATGTAGAGGATGAAGAAGATCAAGAAGAAGTAGGAGGTGAACTTCCTAAAATTCAAATTATTGAAGGTCCAAACCCAGAAAAGATAGTAGTAGAGGTAATGTCCTCGCTCCCTCTCTCTTTGAGAAAAGACTTAGTGCCACCTAGCTCAGAGAAGGCTACTACTGAGTTAGTTGAGGTAAACACTACTTCAACAATCACCCAACCAACTATTGGAGCCATATAACTGAGTCCAATGATGAGTGAAGTTTCCATCACTTTATCTATTGAGCAACAGGCTGAAATCATCTCAGCATTAGTGTCACAACCAATATCAGTAAGCTTTCCTCTCATATCTATTGTTGATACTATTTCTACTATTGTTACTTATTCTATCATTTCTACTATGGAATGTGCAATGGCAGTTGAGGTCAAGCCTCAACCGAGCATTGAAGTTTTGATCAAAGATAAGGAAATTATTTCTTCAGTTATTAAAAAAGAAAAGGGTAAAGAGGTAGAAGCCTCTACTAAAGAAATTGCTCTAGAGGAGGACATTGTAATACCAAATTGTGATCTTACCAATTTCACTCTTGATCAGATGGATACCCTTGGTGAGCTATGGAAAAAGAGGGCAAAAAAAAAAAACTAAGAGAGGAAAGGAAAAATAAAGAAAGATATCAAAGGCATATTCATTGATGCACTAAGCATTGAGGTTGATTAGAAACAACCAATTTTGGATCAACTTGTTTAATTAGTTCACAAGTACAATGAGGAACTGAATGGTCAAGATAAAATTTTGCAGAGGGTAGAAATAAAATTTGAGAATAAATTTTTGGGGAAAGTGGCTTAGAAGATAGCCATTGATCAAGTAGAATTGTCTACTTTTCTTCCAAATTTTAAAATTTATATAAATAATGTTGTTACTTTTTTTGTAAAGTTAAGTGACACATAAATTTTCACTAAGGAGATAAAGGATAAATTATCAAAGATAGATGTTGTTTTTAAGGCAAGTGTGCATCAATTATCACCTAATCCTAGCTAGAGTTCTACACATTTTGTAAAGATCAGGTATTTGATAGATCTTCAAGCTAAATTATTAAGGGAAGAAGCTAGGATAAGGGATACACTTATAGAAATTCAAGGCATGATCCTTCCCAACATGGATGCAATGCAAAAACATATTGCACATGCAAAGACATTGATCCATGATAATAATTTCTCCATAATTGACCATATGATGGAACTTTTAGCATAAGTGTAGATAGCCTTACATGCATCAAAAGTATTGCAAGAGAATTGGGACAAGAAAATGACCATCATTTTAAAGGTACACATTGATTTCTTGTCACATTTTGGTGTTACCTTGTAGTTATGCTTCTTTTTTTTGCATTTGTGTCAAAAAAGGGAGAATGTAAGTGTATATCATATGTAAGGTAGAATTGCATATACAAATACATGTATAGTATGAAAGATTCATATACAAATTAGAAAGTTTATTTAGAAAAGAAAATTTGAAAAATCAAAAAGTAAGAGTTTACGAAGTAGAAACAGTAGACAATAGTCAAAACCAAGTTACAAACCCATACATGTTTATAGGGGGAGTTTTGACATGTATTTTGAGTACTCAAATTTTGGTATGATAAGTTTTTTTGTCACTAATGCAAAAGGGGGAGATTGTTGACCTTATGGTCAAATCATTTGTCTATTAGTGACTCAAAACTTAGTTACTTGGTTACATTATTATTGAGCTATACAATTGCTACTAAGCTTATCATACTACTTGAAGTGTTAACCAAGTGTTTCAATTGCTATTGAGCTAATCGGACAAATTGTAGTTCATGTTGACCTTCTTAATATCTACCAAGCATATGCAATAGAGTATAGTGTTAACCAATCTCTATATTGTCAACTAAGTAATTTAATATCTACCAAGTTCTTCAATATTCACTAAGTCATCTAGTGCTAACTAAGTTCTTGCTACTCCAAGTGATCAGTATGGACCAAGCTTATATATCAATTGAGTACCAAAGATTGCCAAGTGTTGACTGTGTTGCCAAGTTTTAGAACATTAATTGAGTTGTCTTTAGAACTCAAGTTACAATAAGTGATATGAAATTGTGATTATTATTAGAATTAGGTATTGTAATTGACTCCAAAAAGAAATTTAGTGAATTGGTACAGATGTAATGCATTGTATCATATCCAAACAAGGATGTTAACAAGTAGAAGAAGTAGATGAATGTGAATTAAATAAGGCTACAAGAAGTATAAGGAAAAGAAGAGACTTATCTATGATAGAAAGGCGATCATTTTTATTCAAAGGAATCTCATTTAGCAAATAGAGTTGCAGATCAAAGATTAGCCATTGATTCATCCTAATAGGTACATTAGTCAAATCCTTTAACAAGGTAGACTTAATAGTCTCATTCCAAATATCCTAATAGAGTGCATACTTCATTGTATATTGTAAATCCTTTCACAAGGTGGACCTAATAGTCCTTATTGCTCCTAATAAGGCAAATCATCAGAAGTGATCAATTATAAGCTTTAACAGGCTAACCTTAAATTGTAGTAATAAAGCTTGTGGGTATCAACCCCACCCTAGTTTTTCTTTATGTTTGGAAGGTTTCTAGGTTACCAAATATTGTGTCAAGTGTTATGAAATCTTTATTTCTTTGAGTCTTTCATGCATGTAATTAGATCATATTACATTTTGGATGTTTAATTGGTGAATTAAAGTATAATTTTTATTGGTTTTTGATTCACCCCCACCCCACCCACACACCCCCCCAAACCTCAATCACCCAGTCTATACTACATTCCAACAAACTCATGGTGCATTGAATGATTTAAGTTAATCATTACCTTGGAATTATACAATCAATATTATACATTACTAGTCATTTCACACAGTGAAAATCAAGTTGGAGAGATGAAGAGTGACAAAGATGAGCTAGGATTATTTTTAGGGTTTGAAGAAACTTTTCTTAGTGAATTTGAAATAACATCTCAGTTTATATCTAAATCCATTCATAGAAATGGTTGAAAAATTTATCCCTATGTTGATTGATGAATTGCAAGAGTGGCATCCTAGCTCAAATTGTGTCTTAGTATCTCAATAGAGGATCACATTTTGAGATGTTTATCACAAGATATCACATGATGTCATTCCTATAGAATATATTCATATTCACTTGATATAAAAATTAGAGTAATTTAATCACAACAAGATTGTTGACATAGGTAAAGGAGTTGTCTCTTGGTAACAAAAACATAAAATCTAAATTTATAGCTTTTGTGTGAAAGAAGATTTATATTTTCAATGCATTATCCAATTTCTATTGTGAGGATTTCTATTTGTCATTTCATGATAACTTCTATCGGTTTGAAGATAATCAATACTTAATCGCAAAGGAAGTAATGGGAAAGGTTATTGATATATGTGATGACAATGAATATATGAAGACCAAGGTTATTAATATTGATGAAGAAAAAATTCTAACTAGTTCTATGCATGGTGGGAGGTTATTAAAAAGTAATATTGTCTAGGACCTTTTAGTCAAATATGTAACAAAAATTTTTAGTTACAAGGTTTTCTATACAAGTAAGAAAATTTAATGTCATCTATTATGATCTGTGTAGCTCATTAGATGGTGAAAGGAACAACTCAAGACCTCTTTACTTTAATTAAAGAATAATTTATTGATAACCTAAGAGAAATTATTACCATTGACAAAAAAAAAAATTGAACCTTATCCATATGTTTGCTTTTATATTTCTCAAACTACATACAATATATACTTGTAGCACATCAAATCAAGAAAATAATAATGAATAAAAAGAAATTTTTTGACAAGGATGATATGTTATGAGTCAACATTCCATTTGACACCAACACTTCCACTTAATAACTTATTTTTCTTATGAAAAACTACTTACAAAATTGAAAATACTATTTATCTTATTCTCAATTGAAAATAGAAACTCACTAATACTCATGACAATACTTATAAAACTTGATAACAAAAAGATGGCTAGCTAGTACTGCTAGCAAGGAAGACCATAAGAGGGGAAAGAAAAGTTTTCAAATATATAAGATCATTTACATAATCATTTGCAATAGACATTACAGCAAAATTTGCTGGAAGAAAATCTTGAATACTCCCACTATATTCTATAATTGCATCTGCAATCATTGAGCCACGTCAAACCTACATTACATTGCATAAGAGAAACAATATTAAAATTTAATGATAAAGGTACTTGTTTACAACCTTGCAAGAACAGTATGATACTAACATCAAAATTGCCTAATTTATTATTAGTAGTATAAAGTAATAGCCACATAACTAATGTAATACCATCCTCCATTATAACTCTTTTTAATATTGCAAAAAAAACTTACCAATATTTATATATGAAATCATTCTTGTCACTTAAGAGAGCGGTGGTGTGGAGCTTCTTTACCACTTGCCCTTGTATGGAAAAAACATAAAACCTATTGCCATCTATCCATTTCAATATAACCACTTACATTTATTTATTTGCAATCTAATACACATACTAAATCTATTTTCTAGCTAATTATCATGTGTTCTCTTGTATTTGGAAATGTGAATGTTCATACACCAAAGAAACTCACATACATAATTTTAATAATTAACAACTAAAAATTGGCCAGTTCTATGAAATTTAGGGGGAAAAAAACAATACAATTACATTCTACAAGATAGGTTAATTGTTGTTTAATGTTAGCCCCTCTTATTAAGTTTTTTTGAAAATAATATTCAAACAAATATTTAAAATGTTGAATTGTCATTAATAACTAGTTAGCCATAGAGGCATTGGTAAGAGTTTTGTCCCATGAAAATAATTATATATCTTCATATATTGAAGATAATGTTATAACTTGTAAAAGTTTAAAATTTTTATATATATCTATCTATATATATTAACAAGAAAAAATAAACAATAACAATAATGACAAATAAAAATTTCAATAGAAACTTATATTTACCCTCCTAGGAGAGTACAATGATATGTATGCATTATTCCTTAATTCTTTAGTTAAAAGGATGTAGTAGTTATGCACCCAAGAGCATATAGTGTAGTAAAAATCAGCAAAAGACGTAGGATACATTAGCCATTTTGTTTCTCTACATGTTGCCACTTAGTGACAGATAATTAATTGAAGATAAAAAGGAAAGTAGACATGAACAAATAGCAAGGAAGTGGGAGATATTAATAGAAATAGTAATAGCATTAAAAGAAAGGGTGTAGAAGCAATAAGAATAAAACATAAAAAATATGCAAGAAAGAGGAAAGAAGGGAAAACAAAGGGAAATGAGAGTTCTCATGTTACCAAAAAGAGGCTCCCAAGGTGGTGAGTTGGCAAAGCCCAAGGCACCCTTCTCTAAATTCCCCAAGGATTGCATACAAAATACATTGTTACATTAAGAGAAGCCACTGATACATCTTCCCTCTTCTATCACAACATTACAGGAAGTCCAAGTGCTTGTGAAAGAAAATAAAGAACTTGAAAGAAAATGTAAGAAATAAATGACAATGATATGGTGATTTACTAGTTACCTATATTTTCAACTTAAGGGGCCATAGCCACCTTGCTATTGATAATCACACTCAAGAAAGAAAATAAAAATGCATAGTATGCTTTAGGATTTTAACATCCAAACTAGGATATCAAATATTAACAAATATATCTAAATTCACATTTATTTTCTACTAGCTTAGTTTAGTATTGTAATGTACCCAAGTAATGTAAGTTTAACAACCAAAATTGTGAAAGAACACAAGAGCTCATTAAAATATCATTACTCCTTCAATTACCCACATGTCTATTTTATAATTCCATCTAAAAAATTTCCAGACAATAGAGTTAAGGCATGGAAGGGAATAGAAAAAATAATTCAATCTCCAATTGATAACACTCAAAAGGTCTCAAATATGACATGTTTTTCCACCATATTCTACACCACCCTCTAGCGCATTGCAAAGAGAAGAAAAATTTAGGAGGAGAAAAGTGTTGGTATCTATAACCATTGTTATCTATTAGTATCAACCACTTAGTCATTTATAAGGAAGAATTAGATGGTCATCACTATGACCAAGCTACTCTACATAGGCTAACATATGTACATAAGATGGTATGTACTAAGAAATTTTTGTAGAAGCCAAGTAAGTCTACGGTCATAGATTAATTTTCTATATATACTGAGATCATCATAGATTGAGAAAGTTTATAAAGTTATCAATGACTAAGTAAATTACAAGTGCATAACCATTAAGTGATATAGTATTTGTCAGGCATAATATATGTCAAGCATCAAAAGCTTAACAAAGGTTGAGCAACAACAATTGTGATCATTAGAAATAGTAAAGGCTCAAGAATTTAGAGTTTACATGAAATTTGGGAATGGAAGAGAGTTTAGGCAAAACAATTATCAAGCCAACTTGGAAAGTTTATTTAAGTTTTGAAGAGTTTGTTACAGAACATTTACATGACATGAATCACATATCCTTATGTGTATGTTCAACGATCATGATGAAGAGGAAAAAAATAGAACCATTTAGAAGAGTCTTCATGGATCTTTAAATAGTGATGATATTAACCTAGATCAGAGAGACGTGAAGAAGGAGAAGGAGGAGAAGAGAATATGTGTGAAAATAAAGCATTATACTATGATGGACTGAGAAGATCAAAAGTCATTCAAGGGTTATGTTATCATATAACATAGGAAGTGACCTATTTATAAGTGAATGTGAAAGGAAATGACAAGCATTATCATATCATAGGAGAGGATTAGTTAGTAAGGAGAAGACTCAAAATCAACTTGTAGAGAAAACTAAGAGTTAGGTAATAATAGACTTGAATCAAGGTAAATCTTAATAGAGTGATCTTAATAGATCTTTGTGAATATCTTAATAGAGTCCTTACTTAGTTGTATGTGTCAAATCCTCTAATAAGATTAAACCTAACCATTTCTTAAGTCTTTAATAGGTCAAACTCCTCACAAGGAAGATAATATTTTATGGTCAAACATTGTAACCTTAACTAGTTATCTTTATTACTGTAGTACTAAAGATTTTTGGGTCTCATCCCCACCCTAGTTTTACCTTCACCTTGGACAGTTTCTAGGTAAAAAATATTGTTTTATGTGTTATTACTTTCATGCATGTGATTGAACTGATTTACATATTAGAACAAGTTTACATTTATAATGTTGCATGCACAAGTTTTTGATAGATGTTGGATGAATCTGTGAAAAGTATGAATTGTTCTAGATTCTGATTCACCCCCCTCTTAGTATCTAGTTTACTCCTCTATAAATAAATAATTGGTATCAAAGCTCTAGTTCTCTAAAAGAATCTTAAATTCTTGGAGATTAGATCTTGTGAGATAGGGGCTTTCAAACTAGACTAGTCTATTAACAATCAAGTGATTAACATTCAACTCACACTATAGAAACTTGAGAAGTAAATACAAGATCTAACAGATTCCCTAAAAAGGAGAAATAAAATTTCCATTTAGATAAAGTGATGCTCTTATGAAGAAGTTGAAATTGAATGACTATTTCAACCAATCAATCCTATTGACAAAGCATCTACTGAACTACTTGAAAATAACAAATTTCTCAATGAAGAGATAGGGGCACTAAAAAGAGAGCATGGAATCCAATCAATGAGACTATTTGAAGTGAATGAACATATATATAAAGTTGAAGAAGATATGACTATGGAAGAAGAAGACAAAAGGATAATGGCTACCAGACTTGAAGAAAGGATATTACATGTGTAGAAGATCAAAAATACACAAATAGAACTAATGAATTAGCTAATGATTGCAAATCAGAAACTGAATCACAAGGATGTCAAAATTGCAAATCTCAGTTCACATAATGAGTTAGTAAAGAATGAATTGAAGAATGAGAACAAATCTGTGGAGAAATTCAAAAAACCAAAGGAAGTAATGAAATGATTTGAGGAACTTATGAAGTCATGAAGTTGTTCTAATGGGTCAGGATAGCCATGCATTGAGAAAAGAAAATCATTCAAGAATGGAGAAATGAGAAATAAAAAGTCAAAAGACAAACTGACATTCTATCACTATGGAAAAATTGGCCATACTATAAATATCTATCGAAACAAACATGGTATGAAAAATTCTAAACCTAAGTTTATGGGTTACTACTTTTACTACAAGAAACAAGGACATCAAATTCATGAGTGTAGGTCAAGATTGAGGAATACACCTAGATTTGAAGGATACTACTACGAATGTCAAAAATATGGGCATAGAGAATTTGAATAAATCAAAAGAAGAAAAACTACATGTCTAACAATACATGTTCCAAATGTCACAAGTTTGGACATCAAAGCAAGAATTTCATGATGGAGGTACATTCAAAAAATGAGACAAAGGTAAAGTGGACATTGATCAATTGAAAAATAAAATGAACCAAATGTGGACAAGGAAAATAGAAGATGGAAAATATGGATAGTTGGAGTTAGATACAAAGCTTGAATATTTTGTTGATACTCAAATCAAAGTAACTAACTAAAAATAGGTAGTAAAGGACAAATACAAAGCTTTGGATTTTCCAAAAGTCACCCAAGTAATAGAGATAATAGAGAAATTCAAGAGAAAACATCTATGCATCATTTTGTTCAAAAGGGGAAGAAAAATTAGATTCTAGAAATGCAACTTTGACACTTAAGAAAATTTTGGATTTTTTTGGAACCTACCATCAAGGTGCGTAGGTGCACTTTCCATAGAGGTACTGACAATTTTGAAGAAGAAGTAGCCTACCAATAGTTAACTTTCAGTTCTTAATTTATAGTATTTCATGCATTGAACATGCATTTTGATGACAATTTGACTCCCAAAAATTTCCAATTAAGGCCAAGCTTCCATTTTTAGATCTTCTAGAGACTCCTAGATCATCTTACAGTTACATTCTTCTTATCTTCTCATTATTTTATTATTTTGTGTCATGTAAAGGCTCATGAACCCATTAATTGATATAAATAAAGGTGGAGACCTACTTAGCATGATGTAGGAGTATCTTGGGTTAACATGTTATCTTGCTCATTTGTGTTCATTCTACCAGCTATTGTCAAGTAGCAGCCACTGTCGAGTTACAAAAATTACCAAAAACTAGTAATTTGCAATATTTGCTGAGTTGAAGTTATCCCAAATCATGTTAGCCTTTAGTTAGCATGTTATCCCATCTCACTCTATAGTGTGTGACGAGTTCAATAGTGTATGAAGAGTTCTATAGTGTGTGTTGAGTGATTCTTCATGTGTCAAATGATCCTTCATGTGCCAAGTGTTCCTATTGATGTTGAGTGTCAGTATTTTGGCTGAGTTTTCTATATTTTGGGAGCTGATTTGTAGGATTAATTTTGATCATGACTTTTATGATAGGATCTTATCTTGGGATGTGTGCAAATAGTCTTAGGGTTGGCCTTTTTGTTATGAAATTTTCTAGAATCTTTTGTAAACTATTCTGGAAAGTATAATAAGGTATTTAGGCTTAATGTTAGAGCTAATTTTGGAGAACTTAGAATCTTTGATGCATATGTGTCTAGAAGTACAAATTAGAAGCTAGATCTTGGATCTTGAATTTATTTTGTATTTAGTCATAACCCAAAAGGCCTTACATCTAGGCATGTATGTTGATTACTTGATAAATCAATAAAAGTATTTCATTCTCTCTCTCTCTCTCTCTCTCTCTCTCTCTCTCTCTCTCTCTCTCTCTCTCTCTCTCTCTCTCTCTATCTATCTATGGTTATTTTCTCTTTGTGTGTTTTCTTTTGTTGTATTAACTCTACAAGGTGGTTTGGATTTCTAGTTATGCCTTTGGCCCTAGTTCTTCTTACCCACATTGCATTAGGTGGTATTAGAGCTTGAGGTTTGTCCTTGTGGATATTGAATCATGTAGAAACCTAGGTGGATTTGGTTGTAAGGTTGTAGATTTAAGGATTTGACCTATAACTTGTAGAGGGTTATGATCTTGCAGGAATCTAATTTGTAAAGATAGTTCAAGGTAGAGGGAATAGTGATAATGCAATATTAGATACATTGAGACAAATTGCAACCAGATTAGAGGCTATGGAGATAATGTAGAGGAGAGGAGAAAATCTTGAGGATGTGAGTGATGATGAAGTAGTAGCCCCAAACCCTAATCCAGAACCTATGGAAAATCAATATGAGGAAAGATCGTTGAGAGTTGAGTAGGGCACATTCAAAGCCTGCTATAGAAGTTGTTCCTTATGATGGAAAATTGGACACCAATGCTGTGTTAGATTGGATCTCTAATATGGATAAGTTATTTGAGTATGAAAATACTATTGATAATAGGAAAGTGAAACTTTTAGTTGCTAGGTTGAAAGGTCATGCTTCACTATGGTGGAAGCATTTGCAATCCGATAGATAAATAACCAAAGATGGTGAACAAGGTAAAGAAAAAATTCCTTCATACTGATTAACAAGTTATCTTGTTGAGAAAGATATAAAATTTGAGACAAAGAGGCATGACTGTGAAAGAGTATACTGGGGAATTCTATAGATTGGACATTAAATTTGGACATGTGGAAGATGATGTTGAGAAAATTGCAAGATATCTAAATGGATTGAGATCTAGAATTCAAGATTGGATAAGTTATGTGAAATTGGAAAGCTTGGAAGAAGCCTATAAATATTCCTTAAAAGATGAGGAGATCTTGACAAAGAGGTAGAGATGGTAGATTCTAGAGAGGTAGATGTAGATCGTATGGAGAAGGTGGCAGATCTGATAATTTTGTGAAAGATAAGGAAAAATATGAATGGAAAAATGATGACAAATACAAGACCAAGTGGAAAGGTGGTATTTCATACCAAGGAGGTACTAGTTCTTACTAAGGAATAGGTAGTTTTTAGTTTAGAGGTGGTTTTCATGGTAATTATTTCAGATGTGGTAAAGAAGGGCATAGATCTTTGAATGTAGATCCTCTGAAAGTGGGCAAGGTAACATAAATGTTGTGGTTTTAGGAAATATTGAGAGTTCACTAAGTGGACCTAAGGCTAAAGAAAATCTAATGGTGAAAAGAACCTTATGTAATAAGGGAAGTGATGAGGTACCCATTTTGAGAAGAAGTCTTTTCACTTGATCAAATGTAAGATGGCTGGAAAATGTTGCAAGGTGACCATTGGCAATGGAAGTTCTACAAATTTGGAATCAAAAGAGTTGGTTATAAAATTATATTTTTAGAGGCTAAAGCATCCTAAACCCTATCACATTTCATGGATCAAAGATGAGCATAAGATATTGGTAAGTGAGCAATGCATTATGAAGTTCAAGATTGGATATTACTTTGTTGAAATTTTGTGTGATATTATGCCTATGGAATGTTGTCATATTTTGTTGGGTAAACCTTGGCAATATGATAGATATGTTGTACATGATGGAAGATTGAATCAATATATTCTTTGGGTGAATGGAAATAAGAAAACATTGCTTCCTTTGATTGAAAGTCTAGATGAGGTTAATTGTACTATTATTCAAGTTTGTATGGTTAATTGAAAGAAATTTTAAAAATAAGAGAAGAAGAAACAAGTTTTTTTTGCTATAGTTCATAGAGGACCGAGTTTTGGTAGTAATGACCCAGCAACAAAAGTTGGTAATGATCAAGTGACAATAGAAACTAGTAGTATTGATTGAGTGCCAGAAGAAATTATAGGATTTTTGAATGAGTATAATGATATTTTTGTAGAGGATATTCCTAATTGTTTACTACTAATAAGAAGCATATGTCATTGTATGGATCTAATTCCTTGAGATAGTTTGCCAAAAAAAGCACCATATATATTGACACCTATAGAGAATGAAAAACTTAATAGACAAGTGCATGAGTTGTTGCAAAAAGATTTGATAAGAGAAAGTTTGAGTCCATGTGCTATACCTACTATATTAGTACCTAAAAATAGTGGAGAATGGAGAATGTGTACTAATTCTAGAGTTGTTAACAAGATCACAGTGAAATATAGGTTTCCTATGTCAAGGATAGATGACATAATCAATTTTTTGAGTGGAGCAAAGTATTTTACCAAGATTGATTTGAAGATGGCTATCATCAAATCAAAATTAGAGAAGGTGATGAATAGAAGAATGATTTCAAGACAAAAGATGGTTTGTATGAATGGTTAGGTATGCCTTTTGGTTTGACTAATGCACCTAGTACTTTCATGAGGTTGATGAATGAAGTTCTAAAAAGATTTTTGGGTAAGTTTGTGATTGTTTATTTGGATGATATTCTAATATTTAGTAAGACTAAGGAATAACATCTTGAGCATGTTAGACAAGTATTACAAAGATTGAAAGAGGAGAAGTTGATTATTAATCTAAAAAAGTGTTCTTTTATGCAAGAGGAGATTGTGTATTTGGAATTTGTGATTTTAGATGATGGTTTGAAGATGAATCTTAAGAAAGTTAAAGAAATTTTGGAATGGCCTACACTTGAGAATGTGGGTGAGTTAAGATCATTTCATGGCTTGGCTAATTTTTACAAAAAGTTTGTAAAGAATTTAATTTCTATTTGTAATGCTATAACTAAGATAATGAGGGGAGATAAAAATGAATTCAAGTGGACACATGAAGTTGATAACAATTTTGAGACTTTGAAACAAACAGTTGATGAGTTACCTATATTTTCTTTGCTTGATTTCAATTTGGTATTTTAAGTTGAATGTGATGCAAGTGGTAGTGCAATAGGAGTTGTATTAAGTCAAGAAGGTAAAGCTATTGCTTTATTTAGTGAGAAGTTGAATGATACTAAAAGGAAGTATTCTATGTATGATCAAGAGTTTTATACTATTGTTCAAGCTTTGAAGATGTGGAAACATTAATTGATTCCTAAGGAGTTTTTGTTGTATATTGATCATAAAGGTTTACAGTACTTGGGAAGTTAACATAAATTGAATCAAAGGCATATGAAGTGGGTAGAATATTTGCAAATTTTTACATTTCTAATTACGCATAAGAGTGGAGTTACTAACAAAGTTGCTGATGCATTGAGTAAAAGATGTTCTTTATTGAATGAGACAAAGATTGAAGTTCTTGATTTTGATGAAATGAAAGAGTTGTATGATACTGATCCTAATTTTTCTAAAGCTTGGACAGAGTGTAGAGTACCAAATCCAATTGATCACATGAGTAAGTATGATGAATATTTCATTCAAGAAGGTATGTTGTTCAAAGGTATCTAGTTGTGTATACCAAGAAGTTCTATGAGAATTAATTTGATTAAGGAAAAGCATAATGGTGGATTGGCTAGACATTTTAGAATTGATAAGAGATTGAGTTTTTTGAAAGAGAAATATCATTGGCCATAGATGTATAAGGATATTCGGAAGTTTGTGAAGAGTTGTGAAGTTTGTCAAGTTGCAAAAGGAGTAAGTTACAATATTGAATTGTATGCACCTGTTTCTATTCTTGAGAAACCTTGAAGTGACATTAGTACAATTTTTTTTCTTGGATTACCTAAAACAACAAAGGGGTATGATTATATATTTTTTGTTATGGATCAATTTTCTAAAATGGATCATTTTATACCATGTAAGAAGACATCAGATGCTAAGAATTTTTCTGAACTTTTCTTCGAAGAGATTGTTAGATTGCATGGATTATCGAGAAGCATTATCTCTAATAGAGATAGTAAGTTTGTTGGTAATTTTTAGAGAACTTTATGGAAGAAGATGGGTACTAATTTGAAATTTAATTCTTCATTCTATCCATAGATTGATGGATAGAGAGAGGTTGTGAATAGAAGCTTGGGTAATTCGTTGTGATGCTTAGTTGGAGACAAACCACATAATTGGGAGATGGTATTGGCACAATCTAAACTTGCATATAATAATTTTGTGAATAGGAGTATAGGGAAGACACCTTTTGAGATTGTTACTGGAATGAAGCCTTGAGGAGTATCATATCTAAGGGATGTTGCACTAGTGAAGAGAAGATAAGTGTTTTAGGAGAAGAATTTTTTGATTTTATCAAGTCTTTGCATAAGGAAGTGAAGTTGAAGTTGGAACAGAGTAATCACAAGTACAAGGAGAATGCTGATAAGTATAGAAGACATCATGTTTTTGAAGTTGGTGATGAGGTGATGGTTTATTTGAAGAAAGGAAAATTTCCTATTGGAACATATAGTAAGCTAAAGCTGAAGATGTTTGGACCTTGTAAGATCTTGAGGAAGTTTGACAGTGGTAATGCTTATGAAGTTGAGTTACCTAATGACATGGATATATCTTCTATATTCAATGTAAGTTTGGACCTTGTAAGATCTAAATAAGTATCATGAGTTAGATGAGAAATTTTTTGTGCCTAATGATTATAATAAGAAGTAGATTGAAGAATTTAAATAGATATTGGATCAGAGAGTTGGTAAAATCACAAGCAGAAAATACTACTATGAATATTTGGTAAAGTGGAAGAGTAGACTAATTGAAGATGCTAGATGAATTTCTCAATCTAAGTTGGATTCATCTAGGGGAGTCAGTTCCTTCTACTTTGGTTATTTGATGTGGGAGCATCCTCAGTTGATGTATTATTCTATTCACTTGTGTTCATTCTGTCAATTGTTGCCAAGTTGTAGCCACTACTGAGTTGCAGCAATTGCTGAGTGCTAGTAATTTTGCAGTATATATCAAGTTGAAGTTATCCTACCTCATATTAACCTTTGATTAGCATGTTATCTCATCCCAATCTATAGTGTGTCTTGAGTTTGATAGTATGTGTTGAGTTGTATAGTGTGTGCTAAGTGATCCTTCATGTGCCAAGTGTTCTTGTTGATGTCGAGTGTCAGTATTTTGCCCAAGTTTTCTATATTTTAGAAGCTAACTTATAGGATTAATACAAATCTTGACTTTTATGATAGTATATTTTCTTGGGATGTGTGAAGACCATTTTAGGGTCAGCCTTTCTACCATTTAATGTCTTAGAATCTTTTGCAAGTCATTTTGGCAAGTACAAATAGGGTGTTTAGGTTTAGAGTTAGAAATTTATTTTGTAGATTTTGGAGAACTTAGATAGTTTGATGCATATGTGTCTAGAAGTGTGAATTTGAAGCTAGATCTTGGATCTTGAATGTATTTTCTATCTAATCGTAACCTAGAAGGCCTTACAGCTGGGCATGTATGCTGAGTACTTGATGAATGAATAAAAGTGTTTCATTCTCTTTCTCTATGGTGTTGTTCTCTTTGTATGTTTGCTTCCATTGTGTTAACTTTGCAAGGTGGTTTGGATTGCTTGGTGTTCCTTTGGCCCTAGTTCTTCTTACTCTCCTTATGTCATAGCACCATTTAGAGAGTTTGTTTGTATATAATTACATTTGTTTTATTAGTTTTTAGAATGAGTTGCATTTTTAAGAATACTCTCTCCTAACACAAAGGGAGGAGATGATTTATTATAAGTACATGGATGTAATATGTACACCGAGCCATTATTCTGATGCAATAATAAATGTTTCTCTCATTTTGAGTGTGGTTATTCTTTTCAGAGTATGTTATTTTTTATGAATGTATGTGTAGAACAAGATTTAGTGTGTGAGGAACATTAATATTAAAGTAAACATTCACAAACTAAAACTAAATTCACATATATGTTTAGACAAAGAAAAGAAAACAAGAAGTGAAAACCTCAAAAGAGAAAACACTCCATGTTTTCTTGATTTTGTAGATGTGTCTTTTGATGTGGATGTATGCTCAATTGCTTGCCCAATTGCTTCAATGGTGGAGATGGGTAATGGAAAATTGGTAGCCTTGTGAGCTCTCAATTTGGCATTATAAGGTTAAGATTGATGACTTTGGTTCTCAAAATAGCATGGTAACTTTAGCTCAAAGATTGTGATGAAATGGCTTGGGAGGGGATTCAATTTATAGGCTAAGGGCTTGAGGGATGGAGGGCTAAGATGCAAGGAGAGATGAAGACTTAAGGAGGGCTAGGATGCACTCAAAGAAGAGCACATGGATTGTGCTTGTTTAGCACCAATGGGAAGGTGACACTTGTCACAAGGAGGATGAGCGTGAGAGGGTAGAGTAAAGGGTTGGTTAAAGGCATGATGAGTGGGGTTGAGTATGTAAGAGAGATGTAAGAGGAATGAGTGTGGAAGAGGGAAGAGTGTGGAAGATGGATGTAAGAGTCATGAGTGGGCTTGTAAGAGTCTTTTATGTTTTGTAAGAGCACTCATGACTTGGTGGTTGGGATTTTTGAGGGGAGACTTTGATTTGGTTTAAGAAAGTCTTAAACTTGTTTAGGGAATGTGACAACATTAGGGAGTGGATTAGGCTTGGGTTTAGGATTAGATTAGAGATGTTAGAGATGTGCAAGTGGATGGCATTAATGAGGGTGGGTGAGTTAGTGGCTAATCTTGGTTAGTATGGGTGGATGGGGTGGATTAGGCTAAATGGAGGATTAGGGATAAGTTAGGGGTTTTTAGATTTGAGTATTTTATTTATCAAATAGATTTATTTAATAAATGGGGATTTTTGGAATTAGATAGAAGAATAGGATTTAATTGATAAATTATAGGTTATTTGATTTATCAATTAGGACTATAGATGATTAATTAAATTAATCAGCTAGGGATGGAAAAGGATTAATTAAATAAGAATTTAATTAATGATGTCTTTAGAGATAACTAAATAGGATTACCAAAGCGGTGTAATCAAATTTAGGTGTCTACAGTATGTTCATGAATAATAATGGAGAAAATGATTTTATTGTGTTGTTATGATTGTGTGACCTTTTAGTTCTAGTGTTTTCCTCATGTTAACGAATTCCACTAATTTATCGAGTTGGAGAAAAGATCATCTAGTGTTCCTACATAGTTTTTTGTCTCACATGAGCATACCTTTCATGGCCTTGTGATTCATTGAGAAGTAAAACATCTTTTAGTTATTATTGAGTTACCATCGAAAATTGCATTAGTGGAACTGAGGAAGAGCTTCTCCTATTTTCATTGATTTCCTACTCGATCTTTTCAACAATTTAACTCACAGACATGTTATTATTGTGGTTTATGTTTGTTAGAAATTTCCCTTTCAAGTAATTTCCTTTAGTCTCTGATTACCTTATCTTTGTTATTTTCTCTACTAACACTTGGTTAAAGTAGGAATTCATATAGTTGCATCAATAAATTGGATTCATCATAAAACATAAAATACCAAAAATATATCTTTTTTGTGGTTACTTTTCAAACAACAAATCAAACATCTTATCCAAAATTGGTCAAACCAAAAAAGGCCACCTCATGAACATACACATTTATCTTCAATTGAGAAGATTCCAATAGGTCACAAGATCTCCCCAAACTTTGGACTTGATCCTAGATTAGCTTTTCAAGAGAGGAATTCAAAAGGATTCCTACCATTAAGCATCATGCAAAATGAAAAATCTAAAGAAGTGGTGCTAGGACGAGGGACAAAAATCATTTAGAAAAGAAAAACAACCTGCTATTTTGAAATTCTATGGTTTTTAAATTTTTAAATTTTTTTTTTGCCTAAAACTATTAGAAGGTGTACAAGTGCCCTGGTGCATACGTACATAGGTGGAATATTTTGAGAGAGTGTGCTTCTATAGAGGTATACTTTTTCCATAGTTGATGCAAACTAGAAGATCCTAATCCACCATCTCCATTTTAGTGAGCTTTAAGATCTTTAGATAGTGAACCAGAGTTCTTAGAACTTAGTCAATTTCGTAAGCCTCACAGCAATAAAAGGACTCCCAAAAATTCTACCACTTCCATTCCAAATTTCATCATCTCTAGTTCCACCGCTAAACCAACCTCCACCCATCATTCCACCAAATCCTCCATCAATGGCCTTTTTTGCAAATGTAGTAGATTCACCAATTGACTTGCAAGGTGCACTTAATGACCTTCCCAAGAATCCTAAGAAATTGTGCCCAAGGTTCATCTATGGAGAACAAAAACAATAGAGGAACATATCAAAGTATTTAAAGAAATATACAATTGAAATAAAGTTCAACATGAGAATGTGGTCCTCTATTCATTCCTATACTCATTGGGAGAAGTTGACTTTAACTGGTATGTGAATTTTCCACCAAGATGTATCCAGAATTGGGCTACCTTTGAAAAGTTGTTCCTCAAGAAATTCAAAACATTTTTCAACCTGGTTGTGATACAACATCAATTTTTATCGATCAAAAGGGATCCAATAGAGACCATTTCACATTTTAATCATCGCTTTCACATGGCTTACTACGAGTTGGAAACACCCTATCCTATACTAGTTAAAGGAGAAATATAGATTTATCTTAACATTATGGACCATCTCATTGGCATCTTTCTATGAAGGCTACCTACTATAAACATTGACACATTAGAATAGGTCTTTGACAAAGTGATTATGTTTACCAAGCATGAAGGAGGATTGATGGTTCAGGCTTAAGTGACTACAATGATACCAAGATATCTTATTGGACCATCAATGATGTCTAATCAATTCATTCCAATGAATCCATTCCTACTACAATAGGTACCAATTGTACTAGTTCCAACTATAACTTACCTAGGATATGAACCTCCAAAACATGCTTTCTTTGAGCAAAAGGTAGTAATTTGTGTTGAAGAATAAAATAATGTTACATCTAAAATTAGTCAAATGAAGAAGACAATGTCAAATTACCAACAAATTAACCCATTTGACATTTTCACAAGGGTAGAACAATAAATTTCAAAGAATAAATGTAGCCCCTTACAACAATAACTATGGTCAAAACAACAACAATAATTTCAATGAAAATAATAAGATGGGAAATAAAAATGTAGGGAAAAATTACAATCCTACAGACTACAGTAATGGTTTCCAAAGGAAAAATTGACAATAGAATACTTGTCCAAATAATGGAAGCATCCCTACTAATAATAACAATAATGCTCAGTTTGTGGACATCAACCAGTATGACAGTAATCAAAATTTACCTAATGATGGTGACTCATATTTCAATGGAAATCAAGAAGTGAACCAAAATTCACAAGGCAATAATAGTGAGTCTTCTATGCAGTACAAAACTATGATGTTAGAATATTACTATTCTCCACAAAACCTTGAATTGGAACAACTAGCTAATGATGAATTCACTTTTTTGTTCATTCAAGAGTCAAATCCTCAACTAGAAGAGATGCTAGCTTTTCCAAATGACAATCAAAATACTTATAATTTACATAACCAAAGGAAACCTATGGCTGATGGGATTCCTCCTTCTATACATCGAACACCTCTTGATCCAAGAGCTAATAACAATCCAATACTTACCAGAGCACCCTATGTTGCAAAACAAAATTAAAATCAAAGAAGTGTGCCTACAATTTTGGATAAAATTATACGGGAAACTAAAAATCATAGTGCAATGGAAGGCCTAAAGAGATAAAAATATAATATGTCCATGTTTGGTATGCTACAAAATCATCCCAATCCTACCGACTCTTGATCATTGAAAGGTAATTCCTAACACAAACATAGTCCCTAAAAAGATAGCATCGCAAGAAGTCAACACTTTAGAGGAAATGCCTACCATGTATAAAGACAAGGCTGAAGTACCTCCTTTTTTGCATAGTCTTGAGATTTTTAGAAAAAACTTACACAATTATCTAATAGATTCAAGAGCTTCTTCAAACGTCATGCCACTTTTGATAGCTCAAAGATTGGGAGTCACTCCTCAACCCTCAAATTGGATAGTGATACAACTTAATAAGATAGAAGTGAAAGTTATTGAAGTATTGAAAAATGTTAGAATATAGTTAACTGTAGACCCTATGAATTTGAGACATTATAGACATACATGTGGAGGAAATCCTAGAAACATATGGATAATTACTAGGTAGAGAAGGAAAAAGTTCTTAAGAAGATGGTTCTCAACTAATTTTACTCAACTATGGTTGCCTTGGAAAAGGCTGAATAATCAAATCAAGATCGACACTAAGCCAAAGATGAAGACGATGATCACAAAATATAATGCACCAAATGAGGTAGCATTTTTCCAAGCTAAGTTAGAATCCTAAAAATTGATGTCTCTTGACATAAATTTAGTCAAGAGACTCGACCAACTAAATGAAGAATCTACGACCCTTATCCCAAAAGAAGAACTCATGACTTAGTTTGTAGAAAGTATGGTTGTAAACTTATAATTCTTAGGTGAGGAAGCAGACCCAAATATTTTGCTTCTTCCAAGATTCTGTAGGTTGCATAAAGTTAGTCATTTAAAATTTCAATGCTCACATTGTTAGAAAGCAATTGCTAGGGTACTCACTCAAATAATGCAATAAAAAAATGATCAACTCCAAATTAGGTACAAAAGGAAAGTTCAAGTTCCATGCACTTACCTGAATTTGTGGGGATTGATGAAGAAGAAAAAGAAGATTCTAATATGTCATATAGTGAAACTTCTTTAGATGATGGGGGTTTATCTAATCCTCCACCTAGGATGATCAAAGTCCTAAGGAGAAGAAATTTTGTAAAAGGACAAGGTTGGACCTTGATGGTTGTTCATTTGAAACCCCAACTTGATAAAATCACCAAATTAATTGGGGATATTCAAAGTCAACAAGAGAAATAAATGACTCCTATATCAAAGATAAATTGTGGAAACTCACAAAGTCCACCACATGAAATATTGTAATGGATCACAAAGAAACAATCTTTTAAAACTCAAGTGAAGGAAAAGCTATGTACAAATAAACATAAGTCCAGAAAGCCCAAAGAACAAGCAATTTTGACACTTAGGTTTGATAGCTCTAAATGTAAATTATGGGATGACATAGGTATTGAACTAATTAATCCCAAAGGTAGCTCTTTTTATGCAACATATTGCTTACAATTTAGACGTACTAACAATGTTGTAGTGTATGAATCCTTGATTCATAAACTTCTCTTCACATTAGAGAAAGATGTCAAAGCTCTCATAATTAAAGGAGACTCTCAGTTGGTCATTAGACAGGTGAAATCAATCTACTCTTGCAATGATAGAAGAATACTTGGGTACTAGAAAAGTGTTTGGGACTTGTTGCAATATTTTTAGGCCCTGAACATAAGGTCCATTCCAAGGAAGAAGAACATGGTATCATATGCCCTTGCCATTTCAGCAAGTGTGTTGTAACCCATTGAGAGAACAAAGCTAAAGAGCTTTTTTGTTGAATTGATTGCTACCCTATCTATTCTAGACAACATTACAAAATTCCAACTCTTCCAAGATGACCAACATATTTTTGAGTTCATTATGTACAATGGCATTTTCAAAGGACAAGAGATTGATGATACTCCCAATGAAAAACCCAAAGATGATGAGCTAGAGGATGAAGATGAGATTATAAATTTGAAGACCAATACTATTTCTAAGGGGATGGTAAAATTGGAATGTATCTTTGATCAATACAAATTCACATGTAGTAAAAGAAATGTTGAAGAAAAGGTGATTGAAGAATGTGATTCTTATAATTTGGGTACAACAGAAGATCCTAAGTTAGTAAGAATTGAAAGGCATGTAACCCTCAAGAATGAGAAAGTATGCTTCAATTTATTACATAATACAAAGACATCATAGCATGTACTTATGAGGAACTCAATATGTACCATCTTGAAATCATCATTCATGATATTTTGTTGAAGCCTGATGTGAAACCCTTTCGTCAAAGACAAAGATTTGTGAATCCCATAATTGAGCCTTTAATAATGAAAGAAGTCCAAAAGTTTCTTGATGCTAAAATTATCTTCCCAATCCAACATTCTACATGGGTTGCTAACTTGGTTCTAGTAAGGAATAAGACAAGAGAAATTTTCCTTTGTGTGCATTTTCACAATTTGAACTTGGCTTCCTAGAAGGATAATTACCCTTTTCCCTCGCTTGATGAAGTATTGCAAATTGTGAATGGGTCTAAAATGATGTCTTTTACAGATGATATTTTTGATACAACCAAGTAATGGTAGATGAAGAAGATAGATTCAAGAATACATTTACAACAAAATGGGGAACGTTTACATATTGAAGGATGCCATTTTGATTGATCATCATGGGAGACACATTCCAAAGAGTGATAGACAAAGTATTCAAAGGGCTGATAAAAAAATGCATAGTTATCTACATGGATGACCACACTATCTTTTCCAAAGATAGGAGTACTCATATTGCATACTTAAAATAAGTATTCAACTGATATCAAAGGTATGACATGTCACTAAATCCCAAAAAGTGTTCATTCAGGGTCACAAAAGGAAATATTCTCATTCATATTATTCCTAAAGTTGGGATATCAATTAATACTAAAAGGATAGAAGTGCTTCTTAAACTATCACCTCCACATAGTCATAAAAAGCTAAAATATTTCTTCAGAAAAATCAATTTTGTATGTAAGTTCTTTAGTGGATTTGCTAAGATAGTACATCCTCTTAATGATTTTTTTAAGAAAGGAGCAAATACTAAATGGGTTCCTAAAATAAATAAATCTTTTCAAGACATGAAAGTGGCCATCTCTATGGCCCTAGTTCTTGTAAGTCCAAATTATGATTTACCATTCAAAAGCTATTCATTTTCTTTAGAATATTCATGCATTGGGATTATCACTCAAAAGAAAGAAGAAGAGTATGAGATACCTATCATACTAATGAGTTGTTCATTGAAGAATGATAAATTGAATTACTCTAATCTTTCCAAACAATCTTTTTCCCTAATAAAGTAAGTCACAAAATTTTGCCATTACATACTCAACAGTAAGGTATATGATATTTTGCCTGACCCTACAGTCAAAACATCATTGATGCAGAATGAATTGGGTGAAAGAAGAGGAAAATAGATGGCTATATTACAAGAGTTTGATCTAGATATTCAACCAATAAATTTGGTAAGAGGACAATAAATAAATAAGATGATCATAGATAATGAGATCAGTGCTAACAATGAAATCAGATTTGATGATGAAATCAACACCAAGAATCAACACAAGATCTTAGTATCTCAACTAGATATTGATCAAGGAATAATTATAGATGTGTGGTATTAGGATATCATCTATTATCTTTTACAAAATCAATACCTTGACTAGATCAATAGATCCCAGCATAGAGGACTAGAGATGAAATGTGAATCCTTTCTGCTTCAACATAGAAAACTCTACAAAAGAAACAATGAGGGAATGTATTTGAAATGTTTGGGATGTGAAGAAGAGAAAGAAGTTTTGGAATAGTTTCATGATAGGTATGACACGTGAAATGGATCAGAAAAAGCTACAATTCACATGATTTTGAGATCAAGTTACTTTTTGCTTACCATCTCTAGGGATCTTTCCATATTTTTCAAACAAGTGCTGATAGAGAAAGACATCCAACTATGCCACTATAGCTAGTGTTTGAGGTATGCTATTTTTCTAAATGTCCAACTATGCCACTACAACTAGTGTTTGAGGTATGCTATTTTTCTAAGTGGGGGCTAGACTTTATTGGTCCAATAAACCCACCTTCATCTACAGGACATATGTTCATCCTCACAACTACATACTATTGCATGCACTATATAGAAGTCAAAACTTTTTGAAATTGCACAAAAAAAGTGGTTACAAATTTCTTGGAAAAACACATTATCACAAGGTTTGGTATGTCATTATTCCTTGTATGTAATAATGTGTCATCTTTTTCATCATTCTTCCTTGCTCAATGGGCATTAGAAAATTAGGCCATAACCAATTTTTCCTCTAGTTACTATCCCCAAGGGAATGGAGTGGTTCAGTCCACCAATAAGAACTTGATTATAGTGATAAATAAATTGCTAAAGGAAAACCCAAAAGATTGGCATACTTAGCTGAAATATGAATTATGGAGGGATAGAGTCAAGATAAAAATGCTTTGGGGACATCTCCATATTTACTCATCTATGAAAAAGAACCAATGTTCCCACTCAATCTTAAGATTCTAGTTTTAAATTTATGAAGGGATATGCTAGGGAAACTGATAGAGTTTAGATCATATTAATGAATCTCTTGGAATTGGATGCGAAAAGGATAGCCACTTTAGAGCACATGGTAAAACATTAGGCTATTTTCAAATGATGGTTTGACAAGCAGGCCACAATCAAATATTTTAGAATATCCAACCTTGTTCTCCTTTTGGACAAGGCAAAATAAAAGTTAGGTGATCACACTAAGTTTCAATGCTTGTGGCTTGGCCCTTATTAAATTGCAGGAATTTTGGGAGAAAATACTTTCAAGATGAGTTCTCTACAAGGGGAATTGGTCCCATTGCTAGTCAATGCTAGTTCCTAAAACATTACTTTGAGGCCTAAAAATTGAAAAAATGAAATTTTATAGTTACACACACACACACACACAAGTGTGTTTATTTTCTACATCTTTGTTTACTTTCAATTGTGTGTTTATTTCAAGTTGTTTGTTTGTTTAAAAGTTGTGTTCATCTTTTCTTATCAGTCTAGGGGTTAGGTGAAATCAGGAATCTTTATTGACAAATGCAATAGATCACTCCTTTTTGGTCTCAATTTTTGGGAAGATATATTTGTTTTTCAAAGCATTCAGATGATTTTGTTTCATATACCAAGTAAAAATAGATGGTACTTGTAGATGTAAAGGAATTTCAGCCTTGAATTTAGAATTGCATATCGATAACTCTCAACACTTTACAAAGTTAATGATTGGCTATCTTGGTGATTTAAAAATCTAGGTTGATGGTAGCAAGGGATAGTCCAAACTTGCTAGTTAAGACTAAAGGTATTTTCAAATAACTATTAAGATCATTGTTTGGTGTGAGAGTTTTCCAAATGTTCATAAAAAAGGAATGCAAGGGTTATGAAATGAAAGAAATAATATGAGCAATGACACCAATACATTGGCCACACAGTCTAAGAGTCATCAGGGTATAGAAGAAAAATAATTAAGAAGATGGTGTTAAGAAATAAAGATTCTAAAGGATCCAAAAAGGTAATTAGAAAATAGGGATAGCACTCCAAAATGGCTATCCATTATCTATACAAATTGCTTCATGAAAGAATCAAATGGAAATATGTGAGCTCTATCAAGAAAAATCAAAAGAGATTACTATGAAACTTCAATGCAAAGTTGGTGACCCATTAAGAGCCCTCAGAATGGATTCTCTCATTTGATTAGATAGTGCTTGATACATAGGTTTTATAAGGATTTCTAATCAATGAAATGGTGGAGTGAAAGATTATCCCCAAGTTTCTAGAAGCTCATGATAGACAATACTTTGAGATGTCAAAGGAACTGACTACAATGTGCACATATTGAGCTTGAAAATTGAAGATTCTAAGGTTTTGACTATTAAGGAACTTGAAAGCTGCTTAAAGAATTTAGAATTTAGTTTTCATTTGACACATGTTAGAAGAATTATTTCTAATGAATAATTTCCTTTGTAATTTCTTCTTTTTGTTGGGATTGTTTGTTATGGTCACACAACACACACCCCATTTCTCCTAGAAATGGGGAGGGTCATATTTTGGACTCCCCTAGGAGTTTGGGCCAAGCTTTAGTCTCTTATTTGGGAAGTCTAGAGTGTCTAATCTAGAGAAAAATTTGAGTATCTAGTGTTTGAAGTGCTTAAGTGTGCACAAGCACACTAGCACACACGTACACCTCCTCAAGTTGTGCAAGTACATTGAGTGCCCTAATGCGCACTCATCTCCTTCTAGAGATGCACACAAGCACACTTGTGTACACCCATAGAGGTGTGCACTAGGGCATGGGGTCCATATAAGACCATGGAGCCCCCACCTTCTCACTTCACTCCACACTCTCTAGACATTTTCACCTTCTCACTACCTCGATGTGCGCTCCTCTACTCCTACAATCAACACTCAAACAAACCTAAGGTCAAATAATACACTAAGAAGGTGCACTCATGCACAACTTACCAAGGTGTGCATGTGTGTACCTTCTTTTAAACCTAAGATGAAACCTAAATGAAACAAACCCTAAACACAACATAAGTCACAAGAAGGTACACACATGTGCAACTCCTCAAGGTGCACAAGTGTGCACCTTCTAAACATCAAATGTTTATACTAATGAAACACATAAGACATGCAAAGGTGAACACATGGGCACCCCCTCAAGGTGCGCCCATGTGCACCTTTGTGCCTTCAAATCATTAAACAAAACATAAGTAAATACAAAGGTGTGCACATGCAACCCTCATCAAGATAGACATGTGCACACCCTTGTGCTCAAAGATAGTTAAAAAATAAAAATAAAACTTAAGTGTCCTTGCAAATAGCACTTTCATAGTAGATGTGTGAACCTTACAAAGATGTGCACATGTGCAACTATGCACAAATGGACAATTAGGGGTCATTTAGCACATTAGCACACCTATAAGGGTGTGTTAGCTGTGCTAAGCACCATAATAGTGTTTTAGTCAAGGGATTGATTGAGTTTTGACTATTTTGGGTTGATTTTTGCTAGGTTTTCATCTATTTATGATCAATTAGATTTTTTTTAGATCAAACTTTGTCTTTCTAAATTGATGTCTCCTTTCTTGTTTAGATAAGATAGCATCATCATCCTCTTAAGTGGTAGAAAAGATAGCTCCAAAACTCATTGTATTCAAGTTCCAAGGTTCACTGAGGAAATACTGGTTTCAAGATGAGCATGTAGAGATCAAAGATACCTAGCTTGGTCATATAGATTGGAATGTATTCCTTACTATCTCCAACAAACCAAAAGAGATATCTACAATGGTGTGAACTCTTATCAAATTAGGGCTTGTTAACACATCACATCGTACATCTATTTAGTCCTTAGACTTATAATGGCTCTTGTAGTGAACTATGTGACCAAAGAGAAGATCATCA
Organism: Cupressus sempervirens; assembly: GCA_028749045.1. Classification (NCBI taxonomy): domain Eukaryota; kingdom Viridiplantae; phylum Streptophyta; class Pinopsida; order Cupressales; family Cupressaceae; genus Cupressus; species Cupressus sempervirens. The sequence continues at coordinate 536,415,743 of CM053789.1, forward strand.
AGAGTGTCAAAAGGGAGATAGTCATGGACCTCTGATCGATAATATTAAGAAGTTATTCCATATTCCTAGAGCTAATCAATATTTAAAGATAACCTATGACTGAGTAGAAAGATGGCATCGATAGAATGAAAAGGAAGCTAAAGAAATAATTCAATTCTTCTTCCTAATAGATAGAACACTAGTACGGTATAGAGTTGGCAAAGTGGAAATGACCCAAGTTCATATGAAAGATGATATTAGGTACACAATTATACTTTTGAGGAGGGTCATGGGACTGCCAGCAATAGGATACCTTCATACCTGGATAGTCTAGTTTATTGATACCATCAGGACTAAAAATATGCCAATAGACTAGGCTACTATCCTTAGTAATAATGTGCATGAGTAACTCATAGCCTTAAAGGCTGATCCAAGATTCAATATGACATCATACATGGTGTACTTACTGGCAGCAAGGACTACATACTACCTAGGACTCTGCAAAAAAAGGGAGCATGCAAGATGCTAATTCTTGGCTCTATGCGGTGTATCAATAACTGGAGAAGAAGAAACTCTCAACATAGAGTATATAATACAGGGTGGTGAATGATAAATTTATATTTGCAATCATCATATTCATTGAAGGTGATTATGAAAAAAGGATGTCAGTAGAAGCAATGACTAGGATCACAAAGGTTGGTGCATACTACATCTAGTTCAAAACATTCACTTACCTAAGGGTAGCCAATATGCTGGAAAACCCAAGGAAGCTCCTAAGATATCCATCAGATAGGCTCATTTTTCTAGATATTGCATGCCAACTTACATCTACATATGATAGATTAAGAAGAAAAAACAAGAAGACATGGGTTTGACCCATGACAATTGATACTTTTGAAGTTAAGCAAAAGAAAGATATTATCACTTTTGATTTAGAATGGGACCAGTATCCACTTGAATAATACAACTCCACTCACCCATATTTTGCAAATATTTGAATGGCACATCTTAGAGGGAAGTAGTTCACACATGAGGATGTATTGGAGGATCATTAGATGAACGCAGTAGACAACTATGATATCCAAATAAGGGATTATTGTTGGATGACTCTACATCTTGTAGAGAAGGTTCTCAAAATAAAGATCCTACCAAAGGTCATGGAGAAGGATACATAAGAGATCTTGGATCCCTTGTACAATAGGGACAAGATCTATGACCGATCGATAATGAATGCGAAGATCAGAAGAGATGAGAATGCTAATATCAATCATCGAGCTAGAAATATAGTCTAGTTGAAAAAGTAATGGATAAAGAAGTCATTTAGAATGGATTCAATTCCTTAGGATACCCCCCTACAAGCTACTTCTCAAGAAACCAAAGGAAAAAGTACATTAGTTACATTTCCAACCTTCCCTACTCAATCCCTAATGAAATCAATATGAGAGGGAGGTTGGGTACTTTAGGATGGATAAGGGAAAGAAAAAAATGAAGAGAGTGTCTACAAAGGAAAAGGAGAAAACATCCCAAGAAACTCAATAGGAACAAGAGCCACAACATGAGCCTAAAGCTCAAGAGCCCAAATAAGAGCCCAGCCAAGAGCCACAAGTGCCTCTACATGAAGAACAAGTATAGGATGAACATGCAAAAGAAGGGAAGCTAGAAGAGAAAAGGGTGAAATCATCAAATACACAAGAGGAAGAAGCCTCCCTCCCAGCTCCAAAAAGAGAAAGGATCAAATTTACTATAGAGGGAACATGAAGGAGAAGACTAAAGAAGAAGAACACTCCACCCTAATAGGTCCTTGAAAAAATCTGAAAAGTTAATGTAGAAGAAGAAGGGAAGAAAATTGAATGTCCATTTGAGTCAAAGGACTTTATCAACATGGGCAAAATGAGAGGAGAAAAGAAGAATTTCAATAGTAAAACCTCCATCTACTCTGAAAGAACCTATTCAAGATTCAACATTAGAAGATGAGCAACAATAATGGATAGCTGATATGAAAGGGTCAAGAAACTGATGTGTTTGATCTCTTTGATTTTAATTTTATGAAAGTAGGTAATGAGATGGTGAGAAAGAAGATAAGAGATACTCCCATGAGTGAACTCTTAGGGGAGGACTGCAATCAAATATTGCCTCTACCTCAAGGACCTCTGGGCATCCCACCACCACCTCAAGACTTAATCTTCCTAGATAAAGGCTTAGTAACTCAACTTCCTCAGGCAACAAAAATAGAAGAATAGGTGATGAAGGAAGTTGAGCCTCATAAATTGCATGAAAATGAAGTATTAGAGGAAGGGAAAATACCTAAAGAGCCTCAAAAAAATCCTCACAATACAAAGGCTAGGACCTTATCCTAATTGAATACAAAGACTCCAACTGTTGATCTTTCTCAATGAGAAAAGACTGTAGAGAGGACTAATAGGGGAAAGGGGCTTGTAGTAGAAACCACCTATTCAATCAAATACATATCTCTAATGGGAACTATACAGACATGTCTAAAGAGGGAGGTCATGTTTCAATAGAAGAAGTAGCTAGATTTAACTATTGAGGAGGGGATGATAGAATTGGTAAAAGCCATCAAGAAACCTGATCCACCTACGAGTGATGCATGAACACTGGCCATCATCATGAAGAACCAAGATCATGACTTTCTTGTGTGCATAGATATTCCTCCTTTATATATTGACCATGAGAAACTAACTCCTATGGACTGCCAAATAAACAAGGTCATGTTGGGTAGACCCATGGTAGAAACTACTAAACTGATGATCACTATGGGGATGAAAGAGGTGTTTAGACATATGGATCGAGATGAGTCCAAATTGATCGTATTGTAGAAATAGAATGAGCTTTTAAGAGGCTATTTTCATGGATTTTGGGTCCCTATAGCCCTAGATAATCCAAAGACCACTCTTGCTGCAATATTAGAGAAGAAAGAAAAGGGGAATATACAATTAGACCCATTTTTGTAAGCATGTTATTAATGGCATGATGATTTTGAGGAGAAAGGTGTACAAATAATACATGGGGATTTGAATCTATTGCACCATATTTAGTCAAGTGCAGACAAATTGGTGTCCATAGTAAACCAAGATTTTGGATTGATGGATGATGTACATACCCATGCAAAAGACCAACAAGCCTTAACATCAATAAAAGGTCAAAGGTATCATGACTGGATTGAAAATATATTTTCTAGCAATAAAGTCATGGAAGGACTATATGTAGATATTCAAAAATTAAGAGATCAAACTTAAGAGAAAAATTTGGAAGTAGAAAGGTATTAGAACACTGCTTGCCTTGAGATTTCTAAAGATAAGTCAAAATCCAAGCTCATTTTGACACAAGTTATAGTCCAACAATTCTGAGGAACACTTGAGAATGCTTCATTATATGAAGACTCAAGACAATAATTTAAAGCTAAAGAGGTATTTTTGGAGTTAGATATAAAGCTTGAAGATTTTGTGCATTCTCAAATCAAAGTAAGAAACTACTAATAGTTAGTAAAGCAAAAATATAGAGCTCTAGATTTTCTAGAAGTTTCCCAAGTAACAGAGATAATAAAGAAATTCAAGAGAAAAAATTTAGACATCATTTTGGTCAAAGGGGAAGAAAACCTAGCTACTAGAAATGCAATTTTGACACTTCAAAAAATTTTGGATATTTTTTGAACGTGTCGTTAAGGTGCGTAGGTGCACATTTCATAGAGATGCACCAACAGTTTTGAAGAAGAAATAATGCACCAATAGCTAACTATTAGTTCCTAATTTAGAGTATTTCATGCACCAAAAACATATTTTGATAGTAGTTCAACTCCCAAAAATGCCTAGTTAAGGCCGAGCTTCTATGTTTAGAGCTTCTAGAGACTCCTAGTTCATCTTGCAGTTGCATTCCTCTTATCTTCTCATTATTTTATTCTTTTGTGTCATGTAAAGGATCATGCACCCATTAATTGATATAAACAAGGGTGGAGACCTACTTAGCACCATTTAGAGTGTTAGTTTGTAAATAATTAGATTGCTTTTACTAGTTTTTAGTATGAGTTACATTTTGAAGAACTCTCTCTCCTAACACAAATTAAGGAGATTATTTCTTATAAATACATGAATGTAATATGTACACTAGGCTATTATTTTGATGCAATAATATATGTTATTGCTACTCTCATTCTAAGTGTAGTTATTCTTTCCAAAGTGTGTTATTTTTGTGAATGTATGTTCATGAATAATACTAGAGCCAATGGCTTTATTGTGGTGTTATGATTATGCAACCTTTTAGTTTTTATGTTTTCCTCATGTTAACAAATTTTTCAGATGTACTGAGTTGGAGAAAAGATCACCTATTATTCCTACACAAATTCTTGTCCCACATGAGCACACTTTTCATGTCCTTGCAATTCAATGAGAAGTGAAACATATTTTGGTTATTATTGATTTCTCATCAATGATTGCATGAGTGGAATTGAGGAAGCATTACTCCTATTTTCATTGGTTTCCTACCTAATCTTTCAATGATTTAACTCACAGACATGTTGTTACTATGGTTTATGTCTTTTAGGAATTTCCCTTTCAAATTATTTTCTTTAATCTCTCGTTACTTTATCTTTTTTATTTTCTTTTCTAACACTTAGTTAAAATAGGGATTCATATAGTTGCATCGATAAATTGCATTCATCATAAAACAAAAAATACCAAAAATATATCTCTTTTGTGGTTACTTTTCAAATAGAAGATCAAACATCTTATCAAAAATTGGTCAATTGAGGAAAGATCTCCTTGTGAACATAAACATTTATCTTCAATTGAGAAGATTCCATTAGGTCACAAGATTTCATAGAACCTTGGAGTTGATCCTAGATTAGCTTTTCAAGAGAGATGTTTGAAAGGATTGATGTGGTTAAGCATCATGCAAAACAATAAATTAACAAGTACTTTGGAGAATCTCAATGGTCGAATCTTGGTGAGACCTTATAGGTGTTCTCTTTTTGTTTGAAAACTTTAAAGGTTGTTCCCCTTGTCCATGTCTAAATTAATCATAGGTTGCATGTTTTCAAACTTTGGATTGTCTTGATATTTAGACTTGGGTCCTTCCAAATTTGGATTAAATTTGACAATTTCTTGGGCTGCCAAGAGTATAAAGTTCTTTCAAAAAGTCTTTTCTTGGAAAGCCCTAGCCATTTCTTCATCAGTGATTCCATAATCAATGTTAGAATCATCACTTAAATGTAAAGTAATTTGGTGAATGTTAAAAGGATTGATGGTACTTGTGCTAGGTTTGTTGAATTCAAATGAGAAAGTTTATTTATCCTCTAGGGTTGTAGGTACACTTCCACATCTGGGTGGTATAGGTATGAATATGGGTTCAAAATCAAGGCTCCATTGAACCATTCAATGTAAAGGGGAATTATTTTGAAGGAGCTTCATGGTAGACATGTTATTGATGGTTAGTTATATCATTTCTTGATGGTTACGGTTTTGCAGCTACATACTTAATGGGTCCAAAAGCATAGGTTGTGAGGCTTCAATTTGATCTATGTCAAGTGTTTGCTAGGGGATTTTAGTTTTCTTCAACATTGGAAAAACTTTAGGTTGTGTTTGTACTTCAAAAAATAAGTGTTGATATAACTCTTCTAGTTTGTGAACTTGTTGAGTCCTTGTAAGTGCATGATATCTAAAGATTTAGATGCAATGGGAAAATGTCAAAATTGACTCTCTACCTGCCAAGTGCAAACCTAGACTACCAACTATGCTCTAACAGTACCAAGTGCACCCTAGGAGTGTTGACTTGGTATCTAGAAGGGTGCAGTTGGTAAAAAAAAGTGTTTGCATGAAAAATATGCAAAGAATGGATGATCTAAGTGTTTTTAGGTTTTTTCTAGGGTTTATGGATGCAAAGAAAGGTGTGGAAGTGCAATTTAGTGTTTTGGAAGCTAAAATGAACTTCCAAATTACAAATGCACTCTAAAACTACCAATTGCACACTGAAACTATTAACTACACATGTGCAGTTGGTAAAATAGGGGTGCAATTGTTAAAATAGGGCAAAACTTGATAATTTGTAAGTGGGTATGAAAGATATGATTTTTTTTGGATTTTTAGGGGTTTTGATGTACTATGCAATCTAAGGAAGTGCAAAATGACCCATGGTTATGATATACAAGATGTAAACGACCTAAGGGAATGATGCATACATGCAAATGTGAATAACATTTTGGATTTTTACTAAGGGATATTAGGATGATTCTAAGGTATGCAAAATGTAGATTAGGTATGGACTTTAGACTTGGCCAAAATAATATTAAAGGTTGATGTATGAAAATGTAGATAGTGCAAAGGGAATTATGTTAAGGTCAATAATGAAATTTATGATATGCAAGATAGGTATGTGAGATCAAGTAAGGTGATGGGTTTTGCAAGTGATTTGGATAAATTAATCATTGGACAAGTTGATTGGATTTTGATATCAGAAGGGATGCTAGGGTTTTGGACTATGCAAGATGAAGTGATCATGTAACTAGGGTTAATGAGAATGAAATTTAGGGAGAGTCAATATATGATAATGCTATGAAAGGTTTTGAGCTTAGGATAAATCTTTGGAAAGTATTAATCTAAGAGTTTAACCTTATGAATATGGACTTTGAGTCTTGACCAAAAGAGATAAAAAAAAATGAAAAGATCAAGTTGATAAAAATAAAAAAGTAAAATCCAGCAAGACATAAATAGAATTTGACCCAAGAAAATGACAAAAATACTATATTTCAGATCCATCATCAATCAACATTAGGAGATACTCGATGAAGTGATCATGCAACTAGGGTTAATGAGAATGAAATTTAGGGAGACTCAATATATGATAATGCTATGAAAAGGGTGTATGAAAGATTTTGAAGTTAGGATAAATCTTTGGAAAGTATTAATCTAAGAGTTTAACCTTATGAAGATGGACTTTGAGTCTTGGCCAAAAGATATAAAAAAATTAAAAGATCAAGTTGATAAAAATAAAAAGGTAAAATCCATCAAGACATAGATAGAGTTTGACCCAAGAAAATGACAAAAAGACTATAGTCAAGATCCATCATTGATCAACATTAGGAGATACTCTAGGACTCATATGTTGTTTTGATTTTTTACTAAGTTCAAGGAGTTTTGGGTTCAAAATGATGTTTAGGGTTGATCAAAATGAAGAATATGTAGACTTGATTTGCAATATGCAAGGATCCTAGGATAAAAAATGATGTTTGGGGTGAAAAATGATGTTCTTGGTTATGTTCATAATGAGGACCTATACAGGCTTCTAGAGGCATTTCTAGGGTCCCAAAATACAGTCTAAAGGTCCAAAATGGTCAATCTGGTCAAAAAGTGTGCTATGATAGCACCAAGTGCACTCTAAAAATAACAAATATACTTAGGGTGTAGTTGGGGCCAGTCTGAGTGGAGTTAGTAGTTTCATAGCACAATTGGGAAGCTAGGTTAAAACTAGTTTGTTGATCTTGGACTAGGTGATTGTCAAGCTGCTATATCAGAGAGCTAATTAGTTGGGGATGATGTTATGATTAGATTAAAGATGAAAAAGGAGAGTTATGAATTGACGAATGAAGCCTAAGTTGTGGAAATAGGGTTAGGATATGAAGAATAAAGTTTAGGACATGATCAAAAAAGGGGACCTATCTAGGCACCTAGTGACACTCCTAAGGTCCCAAAATGAAATTTGGAAGTCCAAATTGGGTGTTCTAGAAACCAAGTGTGCTCAGATAGAGCCAATTGCACTCATGGTATACTTGGGGCTAGTTAGAGAACAATTAGTAGTTTCATATTGCAGTTGGTAAAGTGGTATGAAACTAGAGTGATTTTGGACTTGGTGGCTTCTAGATTGACATTCCAGAGAGCTAGATGTTAGGGGATAGTGTTATGATTAGAAAGAGGATGAAGAATGAAAGGTAGGACATTATAAATGATGGATAAGATGTAAAAAATGAGAGAGAAGAAATGGGAGAATGGAATTTGGGTGATGTAAGATGAAGATTTAGGGATGAAATGTAAAGACTAGGAGATGCAAGATGAAGCCTAAGGAATGAAAAATGAGGACTAAATGATTCAAGATGAGGCCTATAGGATGTAATTATGAGGCTCAAATAATGAAAAATGTAATTGTGTGATATGCAAGGATGAAACTTAAATCATACCAAGGACTCCTAAAGTTACATGTTTCTATGTTTTTAAAGTTTCAAGTGTTTGACAAAAGTTGACAATGTTGTAATATTTTTGAAAAAGTTTGATAGTATCCAAGGTTCAAGATGTGTTTTGGTGTGAGTTTTTAGATTTTATATTATCTTGATTAATGCTATTCACATAAACAAGACACGATAATCAAGAATAGTTGTTGTTGAACTTAAAAGAAACATCAAAAACTAGGCTTTAAGAATATATCCACTAAATTTCCACTTGATCCGAAGTCCTATTATGCTTATTCATAGTGGAAAGGTTAGATTCTTGGCTCCACATGCTCCTTGTTACAATGCAATCACTTCCTAAGGTTACCAAGATTCACTTCCCAAGGGTCATCACTTCCTAAGGTACTATTATCTCTACTAAGGATAGTGAGAATGTGGGATGTCTTCATAGGCATGGGTGACCCCCTGAGCTAGTAGATAGAAAATATTTTGGACACTAAGAAAAGATGTTTAGTTTGGGCACTTCGTTCATTAAGTGAATGATAAACTTTGATATAAGGTCTCCCAAGCTCGATAATTGAGGTTTAATGCCCTACAAGGAACTGGAGGAGAGCTATCACACTACAATACCACTGACACAACATTAACCATATTAAGTTTGTTATAATAGTTGGAGTGTTGACCTGGCTTTGGCCCGTTACTAATTTAAGGTCAACCCCTGGTATTCACCAAGTGTTGAGTCTTGGTTCCAATGTAGGCCTCTCTAAAGAAATTGCATAGATTTTTCTTAGACTCAAGATCAATGAATGGAGAGGGGGAGGATACATCCATGCAAATCCTAGGGTTCTAAAAAATGCATATATATGCCAAAGAGAAAATAAAACTCATTTTAGAGCACCAAATAAAGTGTTATCTAATATAAGAAAGCCACACACATAGTTTGAACAAGCACATGGGTCTTTGCCAATGTCCTACAAACAAGAATTAGTAGTGTTTAATGGATATGTATTATCCCAATGATTTCCACATGCTCCAAATAGATCATCAATAACAAAAAAAAATCTACTCTAGGTCTTAGATTGAAATTGAAAACCTAGATGCAGATTATGACTGAAACATGTGCTTTGTCTGAACCATGCATTTTGGTGTGAGTTTTTAGATTTTGTATTATCTTGATTAATGCTATTTGCATGCACAAGACACAATAATCAAGAATATTTGTTGTTGAACTTAAAAGACACATCACAAACTAGACTTTAAGACTATATCCACTAAATTCCCACTTGAACCAAAGTCCTATTGTGCTTATTCAGAGTGTAAAGCTTAGAATCTAGGCTCCACATGCTCCCCATTACAATGCAATCACTTCTTGAGGTTACCAAGATTTGCTTCCCAAGGGTCATCACTTCCTAAGGATTGTTGTCTCTACTAAGGATAGTGAGAATGTGGGATGTCTTCGCAGGCATGGGTGAGCCCCTAAGCTAGTAGATAGAAATTCTTTTTGCCACTAAGAAAATATGTTTAGTTTGGGCACTTTGTTCATCAAGTGAATGATAAACTTTGATAGAAGATCTCCCAGGCTTGCTAATTGAGGTTTAATGCACTAAAAAGGTACTAAAGGAGAGCAATTACACTGCAATATTGCTACACAATATTAATCATATTAATTTTGTTATAATAGTTGGAGTCTTGACCTAGCTTTGGCCTGTTACTACTTCGAGGTCGACCCCTGGTATTCACCAAGTGTTGAGTCTTGGTTCCAATGTAGGCCTCTCTAAAGAAATTACATGAATTTATCTTGCACCCAAGATCCATGAATGGAGAGGAGAGAGGATACATCCAATCAAATCCTATGGTTTTAAGCAATGCATATATATGCCAAAGAGAAAATAAAACTCATTTTAGAGCACCAAATAAAGTGTTATCTAATATAATAAAGCCACACACAAAGTTTGAACAAGTACATGGGTCTTTGATAATGTCTTGCAAACAAGAATTAGTAGTGTTTAATGCATATGTATTCTTCCAATAATTTCCACATGCTACAAATAGATCATTAGTAACACAACAAAATCTACTCTAGGTGTTAGATTGAAATTGAAAACCTAGATGTAGATTATGACTGAATGTGCTTTGTGTGAACCAATTACATTGTGGTAGAGTAGATTATGCCCTAGTAGGCCAAAAATACATAGGAGGTCTCCAAGTGTGCTTAGATAGTGCAAAATGTACCCCTAGTGTAGGTGAGGCTAGTTAGAGCATAGTTGGTAGTTTCATACTGTAGTTGGTAGGCTAGGTTCAGACTATGGGAAATGAAGCCAAAAATGATTCCCAAAACATGGAAGTGCACTATGATAGTGTAGAGTGTTCCCTTGGTACACTTAGAGCCTAGAAATGTGTAGTTGGTGGTTTTGGAGTACAGTTGGTCAAGTGTAAATGATAGACCAAGGTTATATTGACTCCTAGGCATCTAGAACTACTTCCTAAAGGCCCCAAGTATGCCCTGGTAGAGCAGAGTGCACTCCTAAGACAACAAGCTACATAAATGCATAAATAAAAGCCAAGAAAAGGTTAGTATGCCTCCTATTTAGACTAGGTAGGATAAGAAAGGGCAAAAAAACATTGTACTCCTTTGAACAAGCTCCTTCATTGCACCTACAAGAACAAAACAAAGAAACCCATGTTAGTAATCATGATCTTCACATCAAGTACACCAATTGTAGGACTAGAAAACAAGTTAGAACCTAGAATACTATGATCAACCAAAAAAATTAATCAAAATACACTAAACCCTTCTAATATACCATAAAAATCAATTAAAGCATAAAGGAAATTTTTAAAAAAATGAAACTCTATCTTTAATTGTAGTTCCCATGTCCTTTCTTTTCCATTTGATGTAGCTCCAATTACCTATAGTGCTTATACAATTGAAAGAAAAGAGTAATGCTATGATGATGCTATTGAGAGTACTATAAGTGTGGTTTCAAGTCTAATGGGTTCTAAGGGATTGAAATGAGAGAAAAATGGCTCAATTTATAGCTAAAGTGCAAGAGTTGAGGATTGAATGAGAGGATGGATACTTGTCACTTTAAATGTGCAACTTGGGCATGATATTCCTTAGAGTATATATGAAAACCATGACACAATATGCCAAATGTAGGATTCTATGATGCATGAAAGTCAACATGGCTAAAAGTGGAGGAGAATATGTGATGTGCGTATGACACCTCAAAGCCACTTGTAGCCAAAAATTGATGACAATGGATGCTTATTATAGACATGTGTGAGGAATAAAATATATCAAATATGACATATTTTAGCCAATTTTAGGGATAATATATATGATGTTTCATGTTCATGTGTCAAGACTAGGTACAATATTTGAGTTAAAAATTCATATATACCCATACAAATGGAAATTGATAATATATTATTAGAGGTGGAAAATATGGTGTAGGGCACCTAGGTGACTTGATGTAACTTGATAGGTGACATGACAAGTTTGAAAGAGGCATATGATGGAAGACATAGCGTGATGGTTCACCTCATTTAACTAATGTTGGTTTATCTTTATTGTAATAAGGATGATCCTATTCTATGGTCAAAGAAGTTAAGGTATCTATTGTCACAAAATTTTGCACCCTTGCCTAAATTTTGACCTAAAGGAAACCTTGTGAAACATAGAAACAATCTCCAAGTTGTGGGACTTGAAAAATGAGATTGAGTCTCTAGAGAAGGCCAAATTCCTTACTATCAAGGTGCACCTAACTAATTCTTGAGAGGAAAAAAGAGAAGGAAATGCATAAATATAAAACTACCTAATCTAATATAGAGAAGTGATACACCAAAATACTACATTTAGTCTTATCTCTACCTAGAAATGCATAATTCATCAATATAATCCCAAAATACATAGGCTCATTCCTTGCTTTCAATCTATCACCGCCATGGTGATCCATCTACTCAAATAAAGAAGTTATGACTACCATTTTTGTCTCTTTAATGCCTAAATTGCATGAAAATATCATATTTCTGCATATGGACTCACACCCGATCAAATCTACCTAAGATTGACATTTATTTTTCTCTGCATCTTAAAGGTAGTAGTTGTGTTTTGGCTTTCAGTGGAATTTTTCTCAGTTATGCTTAAGCTATAAAAACAAGTTTTGTAACCCTTTCAAGGGTCAGTCTCTTCTATGATTCTCTATCAGCTATACTACATACTCTACTACTGTAAATTTTTTTGCCTTTGAGTGAATATAATCCTCTGTTGTATCTCTTTCTTCCATTAATACATTGTGCAATATCTTTTTCATTTTGTTAAAGTATTTCCACCATTCCTTAACTTGTATGATTGTATCTATCTGCCCTTTGAATGATATAGAGTGAAGTTCCTCCCTTATAGAACTCTATTGGTTTCTAATCTACAATATTCATATACACCTAAGTTCACTTAGTTCTAAGGATCTTGCATTTTTCTTGTTTAGTATAATAAGATGACTCTTGTTTTTTTTTTTAGTCATTAAATCCTATTAGGACTTTAAGAGTTGCAAATGTCCAAGTAGTAAAGTCCTAGGAAGCAGTATTTGAAAATTTCTTTTCATAATAATTATTGCTAACAACATTTTGATAACTTTTGCTAAAAAATTGCAACTTTCTATGTAACGGTTCTAACCATACAAGTTTCAATTGGGACTAGTAGGAATGATTTATTTAGGTCCTAACACCCTCAAGGAAGTCATAGGTGTGATGTGGTGTACATTCAAATAGTTTTCATAAGGAATAAACATATTTTCTAAGCATTTATTGGTTGTACAAAACTGTATGGATTAGGAGGCTGAGTCCATTGGCATGAATTAATAGGTCTTTGAGTCTTGGTTCTATTATGCTTGATTTCACTTTGATTGATTAATTTTGAAGCAAGTTATAGTCTTTTTGTCATGACTAGGTTAACAAACCCTGAAATTAAGGGTTTTAATAGAGTTTTGGCCCTAAATTTCTTTTCCATAGTTGGTTTTTCATGGCCTCCTAGGATTTTTAAGGTTAGGGTATGTACTTTAAGATTCCTAAATGGTAGATGTTTCTTAGGATATCTAAGGGTCCTATGAATGTGCCCTAGTCTGAATATTTATATGTATTTAGCCAATAATTTGAGGATTTGGAGGGGAGGACTCAAAATGAAGCCATAAAACTTGGTGGATGGTCATTTCATGTTGAAATAAGTTAGATAAGACATTCCAAACCAATATTATAGACCTAGGTACCCATGTTTTTTCTTTGCCAATTGTTCCATGCCTAGTTTGGCCAATTAGGCCTATGAAGCTTGTGTGGGTTCAAGGGTGTAGGAGCAACTTGATGAATTGACATTTGGATGGCTGATGTAACTTCCAAAAGGGTATCTAAAACCATAGTCTTTTATCCAACTTCTATGGGAAAAATTTTAATTACTATCCTAAAATCAATAAAAATACTACTATGAGATTTAGGCCTCTTCAGTGCATTTTTGCATAGTGAAAGTTGGGGAAGCCAAATATTTCTAGAAGTATAATCCTTGAAGATCCATTTTAATGTTCCAAGTTTTGGTTAGGTTCAAGGAGTAGATTTATGATTATTGTGCCCATTTTCCAAGGTTGATCCTTAGAACCACTTGGTGGAAAAGTTGTCTTGAAATGTGGAAGGTTGTGTAGAAGCTTGTAACCATTTGGTTGATTATTTAAGGAGTCATTATGGACTATAGTAGGAGTGGATAAGGTAGAAGCATCTTTAAGAATTGAAGATTGTGGACTCACTTACCCTTTTTTGTTGATGTTCGCATCAAGTGGTATCAAAGCCACTAAGAATCTATTTGGGAAACCAAGATAGAAGAAGGAAAAGATAGCCCTTTGAGGATAACCAATACTAAATTGGAAAAAATAGTGAAAGTGAAAATAGCCTAGAGTAGGGAAGTTAGAGAGGAGAATAGAGGAATTAGGAGAGAAATTGAGAAGTTGAAGGGGAAAGTGCAGAAAGGAGACCATGAGGAGTCTGAGGGAGAAAAAGTGGAAGATGAAGATGACTTGCCTAACATGCCTGAAGATCAGAGGATCATGGTAGAATCCCTCGAGAGGGTAGGAAGGAAAGATAAAGGGGATTTACCCATGTTTTATGGGAAGTTGGGACCTAAAGCATGCATGGAATGGTTGGATTCCTTGAAACTATTTTGAAGCTAATGAGATACCTACAAATTAGATGGTGAGAATGACAAAAGCCAAGTTAAAAGGAGAAGTCCTAAGTTGTGGAATTTCCTCCAAAATGAGAGCATAGAAGAAGAGAAACATCCCATTGCTACATGGAAGAGAATGATGGTATAAATCATGAAGAAATTTGTCCCTAAGGATTATGAAGTAATTCTCCATAAGAGGTTACATAATCTAAAGCAAAAGAACATTGATGTAAGTACCTATACCCAATAATTTTATATCTTGACTCTTAGCTCTAAATTGTATGAAAATGAAAAGAAAAAGATTACAAGGTACATCAATGGGTTGAGATATAACATACAAGATGAACTAACCTCAGTGTCAGTGGAATCAATCCATAAGTGCTATCAACTTGCCCTCAAGATTGAGGAAAAGAAAAAGAGGAAAGGTGAGAAAAACAATATAGGAAGATGAAACTCTTTTAGGGGAAGAGGAAAATTTAATGGAAGAGAAAACTACCAAAGACATCAAGAAGAGGCTAGTAGTAGTCAAGGGGTAGAAAGTGATAATAGCAGTAGAGGTTCCTTTAGAGGTAGAAGACCAAGCCCAAGAGGCAAATTTGGAGGAAGGAGAACTAGAAGATTTTTCTATAATGTGCACTGTTAAATGTGACCTAGTTAAAGGATTTAAATCACCCTATTAGGAGTAAGCCTTGTTAGAGGAATTTAGAACATTCCAATAGAATGCCACCCTATTAAAGGATTTACTAATGATTGTTAGGTCAACCTTAATCCAAAGTATTTATCTAAATTGATACAATTGTTAGAGATTAATAGTAGGACTTGATCTTATAATAATCACAACTCACTTGTAGATTACAAATCTCACATTCAGTCCTCCATTCTACTTGGCATTCATCCTCTTTGTCTCTGATAGCTTGTTCACCCTTCAAGAATTCATTCTCTTAAGCCTTCTTACTTTTCATGCTAATTGCAGACTCTTCTATTCAACCACCATATGAAGGAACATCCTAGACTTCTTGTCTTTTTTGGGTTCTCACATATGAAAATTGTTGTTTCTAGCCTATTATCTCTATAAATAGAGAATTTAGGTCTTTTTTTTTCTTAACCACAATTGTCCACTTTATGGTTCGGTAAGATTCAATAAATCCAACCACTTTTCCATTTTATTCCCTTCTATAAAATTCCTCTACAATCCTCTTTGAATTTTCCTCAAAATGGTTTATCTTGAATTATGTGCCACCATCTCATCATAGTAATCTTCCACGTACTTCACACAATACAAGAAATCAAATTAGTTGGCTCGGATTCATTAAATATATGATCTAACACATTTTCCCAGCACTTGACACTAACATTGTGTTTGCTTGACAACTACTGTGTTCTGATGCTCGACCAACATTGGGTTTCTCAGCATCCAATGGTTCTTTACTAGTGCTTAACATACTCTAACTATCTTCACTCAGCACCAACTAGATTTCACTTGCTTGAATCATACTAACTTTCTTCACTTAGCTTCCACTATTTTTTTCTCGGCCTACACTAACTTTGCTCGGCTTCCACTATTTTCTTAGTCAGGCTTGGCAAACACTTTTCTTTACATATCCTCCTCTAAGTCTTTTCTCAATTATACTTTTATTATGGCCTTATGTAAATAAATAATACACTATATCATCAATGTCTTGCTTGGTCTTAGTACACCTTTTATTAACCAAATAACGCAACCTTTCTCTAGGCTCTCTTGTTATCCTTTCTTTTCAAATCCTCTTCATCAATCAAACAAATGATAGCATTAAAACTAAAGTAAGAAATTTTCTCACCAAAAAGTAGTAGGTTTGACATTAGTGACAAAATAATGGTTGTTCCATGATAGGTTTCATCAATCTTCTTCACTTAAACAATCTCATTTTAGCAATCTCCCTCTTTGGAATTGATGAAAAACCAAAACCAACAACAATACAAAAAAGAAACTTTATACCTTGTTTTGAAATCTCTCCCTCTATCAATATGTGTGCCTTGATCTAATTTTAGATCTCTTCCTCTAATTTCTCCTTCAATATATTCTCAATTAACTCTCTATTACTCTTATATCTTCCTCTTTCTTATATCTTCATCTTACTCCAATATCTCCCTCTTTGAAAATAATGCAAAAGCCTTTTCATGTATACATGAAGATACAATTAATTTAGGTTCTCCCTCTATCACCTTGCATGTAACTGTAAATCTTCTATTTTAGCTCCTTCCTTACTTATCCTAAAATAAGATCCATGGCATCAATTTGTAAAATATGTTAGTCAACTAAATTGATGTAGGGAACTACTCTTTCTTCTTAAATAGCTTTGGATAGGGGTATCGCCCCTAGTTTCCCTCTAAGATATTCATGTGCATCCTTAGGTAAAGCCTTTTGTGAATATATCAGCTATTTTTTCTTTTGTACTCACATATTCCATTCTCACTTATTTCTCTTGAAGTAACTCTCTCAAGTATTGATACTTGATTGCGATGTGCTTTTTCATTGTATGCCTCATAGGGTTCTTTGATATATTTATAACACTTTTATTGTCATGGTAGAGTACCACAAGTTCAATAATTTCCTCCTTTATGCCTTTGTACAATTGTTTGATCCATACCACATTTGTGCAATTCACTGCAGTAGTCACATATTCAACTTTAGCAATAGATTGTGATATACAATTTTTTTTTTTACTGGTCTAGACAACCAATATTTTTTCTAGGAAAAATTCTCCACCACTTGTACTCTTTCTATCATCAATGTTTCCAGCCCAATCAACATCTATATAGGCTCTCAATTCAAACTTGTCATTTTTCTTGTAGTATAGACCATAGTCTTTTGTTCCTTTCAAGAATCTCATGACTCTTTTAATAGCCATTAAATAATTCTCCTTAGGATTTGCAGAAAACCTTACAAAAATCCCAACAACCAATGTCAAGTCTTCTATGAACTACATATTACAATTTTTCATTCATAGACATGTACAATGTTTGATTTACTTTAGCAAAATCATTAGTTCTAGATAGTTTTTGTTCTACCACCATAGGAGTGCTAACAGGTTTTGAATCCTCCATACCAAACATCTTCATAATTTCCTTCACATACTTGAACTGAGTGATGTAACTACTATATTTCATCTAATATACTTATAATCCAACAAATAAATTTATCTCTACAAACATAGACATCTCAAACTCTTTCTTTATTTCATTTGTAAATTTCTTACACAATGCATTTTGTCCTCCAAATATGATATCATCAACAAATATTTCAGCTAACAAAATGCCCTTACCTCCTTTTGTCTTCAAGTATAGATTATTGTTCTCATCGGTCTTCTCAAAACCAATCTTCACAAGATAGTTGTGAATCCTTTCATACTATGCTCTAGGAGCTTTCTTTAAACCATATAAAGCTTTATGTAATCTAGAAACCATATTCTTGTTGTTTGGACTAATAAATCCTTCTGGTGATTCTATGTAAATGTCCTCTTCCAATATACCATTAATAAATGTTGACTTCACATACATTTGATAAACTTTAAATCCTTTGTATGTAGAGGAAGAAAACAGAGTTCTTACTCCTTCCAATCTTGCAACTGGGGCAAATGTCTCTCCATAGTCAATTCCCTCTTCTTGTGTATACCCTTTACAAACTAATCTTGCCTTATTCTTGTGACTTCACCATTCTCAACCAATTTATTTTTGTACACCCATTTGGTTTTAGTCACATTCTTGTTCTTTGGTCTAGGTACTAGAATCCATGTTTTGTTCTTCTCAATCTAATCAATCTCTTCTTTCATGGCCAGTCATCATTCTCTAATGTATCCTTCACTAACTTAGGTTCATGCATTCTTAACAAACATGTATCATTTATCAACCTATTCCTTTCCATTGGTATGTCTTCTTTATCTCCAATAATTTGTCCAAGAAGGTGATTTTTTTTGACTTATTTTGACAACCTTGGTTCAACTCTTCTTTCTATAATGGGGCTATCAATTTTAGATTCACCGTGCACTTCTTTATTAGCTAACTCAGCATTCCTTTCATGTAAGCTAATCTTAGTATTAGAATGTACCTCAAATTTTGATTGCAACTTGGCTCCTGACTACAGCTCAACATCCATTGTATGTAACTTAAAAATCACTATTTATTGTTGATTGACAACTTGATTTGTAGAACTATCATCATCGACAGATATGTTTTCATTGTAGTACATAAATATTCTATAATCTTTAGGTTCCTTCTTTGGTTCATCTTCATGCACTTTTGTATATTCATCAAACTTCACATTTGTACTTTCCACAATGTTGTTAGTGTTAGTATTTAAACACTTATAACCTTTACTTCTTATGGAATAGCCTAGGAATATACCTTCTTCACTTTTATCATCAGTTTTACCATTTCTACTATCATTAAGGATGTAACACTTGCTTCCAAATATGTTAAAATATTTGACATTACATGAGTATCCATACCATAATTCAAAAGGTGTGGAATTTTTACCTCTCTTGACTTGTACTTAGTTCAAGGTATAGATAGTTGTATAGAATACTTCTCTAGAGTATTTCAAAGCAACATTCTTCTCCATCATCAGTGTTTTAGCACAACCCATTATAGATTTGTTCCTCATTTTGGAAATCCCATTTTTTGGAGGGGTTCTAAGTGCATAAGTTTGTCTCTTGATTCCACTATCACTATAGAAGCTTTCAAACTCATTTGATGTAAAGTCTCCACCTTTGTCAGATCTCATAAATTTCAATCTCCTTCCAATTTTCTTTTCAACTCTTCCCAAATACCACTTAAACATTTGAAAAGTATTAGATATTTCTTATAAGAAAATTATTGTTATCATTCTTGAGTAATCATCAAGAAATAGGATAATGTGCTTGTCACCTTTGTAGCTTTGCAAATCAATTGGTACACATAAATCATTAAGAACTAATTCAATAATTTCTTTTCAAGTAGGATTCTCACTTTTAAAAGTAGACTTTGTCATCTTTCCTAACTAACATTGTTTGCAAATCACATTATCAGGTTTCTTTAGTTTTGGCAAACCTGTTACTCTTTTCATCTTGCTGATACTAATCAAATTATCAAAATTTACATGACATAACCTCTTGTTCCATAGTCACATATCATCAAATTGTATAACAATACAAGTAGCATCATTCATATCAAGATAAAATAGATTACCTCTATTCTGATCTCCACTTCCAATTAGATTCCCATTAGTTTCATACATCTTAGCCTTTCTATAATCAAATTGAACTCTGCAACTTGAACTATCCAATTGTGACACACTCAACAAATTATAGTTAACTCCTTCCAAATAATAAGCATTACCACACATTATCTTATCTATCAATCTTATTGATTATTTTCCTTTAATTAGACATGGTGCAGCATTACCAAATCTCACACTATTTTATTGTAATAATCAACGGTAATGAATTTAGTTTTGTCTCCAGTCATGTGATGTGAACATCCACTATCAATGGTCCATCTGACACTTTTTTTCACACAAGATATCAATGCAATTGGCTCATCTTCATCAGAATCATTCCTTATAGAAACATAGACAACTTCATCATCATGATCCTTAGATTCATCACTGGATTCTACTTTAGTAATGTAACAAGCCTCTTTTCCCTTGTCCTTGAAGCCTTTGTTACTATCATCTTTTCTACCTCTAAAATTTTCTTCATTCTTATTGTTTGACTTATCAGGACATCTTGTTGCAATATGACTAACCTCATGACAATTAAAGCATATTATGGGTAAATTACCTTTGTATTTTTCTTTTCCTCTATGAAAGATCCTAGCAAGGAATGCTTCCAACTCTTCTAGCTCTTTGTCATTTGTATTACTATCACTAGCAACAAGTTTGACCTTTTTATTTTTCTTATCTTTAGGCTCTTTTAGTGCCAGCTTAGCTTTGAAAGAAGATTCAACATTTTCATATTTGAAATTATTAAAATTTGGAAGTTCAAAAGTAGTGAGTCTACCAACCAGTCCTTCAAGGGTCAGAATGCTGCTAGGGGTACACCTCAACTCTTGTATAACAAAGACTCTAATAGCACAAATAGGTAGAAGGGTTCTAAATACTTTCTTGATCACACTCTCATCTTCACTATTTCCATCATATCCTCAAATTGCATTAATAATATATTTGATCCTTTCACAATATTGGACTATAGTCTCACAATCTTGCATTCTCATTTTGTAAAAATTTCCTCTTAGGATTTCAACTCTAGCTCTTAGCACATTCTTGTTACCTCCATAGATCACCCATAGGGCATCCCAAATCTTCTTAGTAGAATCACATTCTTTGATGTTATTTAATTTTGAGTAGCTCAGGAAGATGCAATATCTAACATTGTCTGATTATGTTCTTTAGTTTGTTTCAATTGATTAGCAATTGGGGCTCTAGCCGGATCAACATTCTCAGTGGTGATAGTTGACTATGCATAATCTCCAAGATGTCCTAGATATAGATTCATCAAATGTTTCAATGTAGGAAAGTTTTCCCTATTCAACTTGAGCACCTCCTTTCTATACATCTTGATCTTTTTCTTTAAGTACCATCAAACTCTCTTCACAAGCACTTGGAATTTTGGTACCAATTTTAATAATACTTTATAATAACTAGGAGGCAAGTGAATTAGTTATCCAAGGTCCAATTGTACAAATAAAATGTGTCAATACTACAACTTATCCTTATGCATGCATTGACCATTCAATATCTTAAACATATGCATATTGTTGTCCTATGTCAAAATAACTTTGCAGACATGTAAACATGTCAAACCACAAAATCAATCACACATTTTGACACAAGGATTTTACATGGAAATCCAATTTGGGAAAAAAAACCACTAACATGCTACCAATTTTTACTCTTCTAAAGTGATCTATGTAAGGAGCCAACCCTATTAAAGGTTGCATTGCACACTATTAAATGTGATCTAGTTAAAGGATTCCAATCACCCTATTAGGAGTGACCCTTGTTAGAGGACTTTAGAAAATTACATCAAAATATCACCATGTTAAAGAATATACTAATTACTATTAGGTCAACCTTAATCCAAAGAATTTATCCAAACTAATTCAATTTTTAGAGAATAATACTAGGACATGATCTGATAACAATTACAAATCACTTGCAGATTATAAATATCACATTCATCCCTCCATTCTTCTTGACATTCATCCTCTTCATCTCTAATGGAGGGCCACACCACCCTAACAACTCATAACCAAAAATGCAACAATATGGAGACAAGAGGGATAAAATGCTTCCTAAGAAATTTTATTATACTTGAAAATCCAATAGTAATTACAATAACATTTCTGCAAGATCTCTCAAGATCCAACCCAAACCTAAGCTAGTCTAGATTCACACTCTAGTAGAAACCTCCAAGATCTCAATTTGTGCTCACAAGCCACCAAGAAACCTCCTTGTTTCTAAACCACAACCACTAGCTCTTCTCCAAATTATCCAAGATCTAAGTGTAAACTACCTCACATTCGATGCTATATCTACATACTCACAACTCCAACACAATCCTACTATAAACTACCTCACATTCGGTGCTCTATCCAAAGACTCAAGAAAATTCACTCCTCACTTCCTCCTTCTCTCCAAGCTTCTACTAAGAAGAGATCACCCTTCAAGCTTTCACACCTTGAAGCCTTCACACCTTCCAAATTTCACCTTGAAGCATGACCTTCCAAAGCTTTACCTTCCCAAGCTTGATTAGAAATGCTCATATGCCTCACTTATATAGGCACTTACCACTCAATTCATGATTTATCCACAACCTTCTAGAATTCCATCTACACACTTTGATAAATGGAACGACAAACATTTTTATTTTATTTTTCTATTTATGCCACCTATGCACCTCGAAAATAGAAATTCCTTTTTTTTTTTTTCCATTTTTAAAAAAAAAATTGTTTCTCCTCTAATTTTTGTCACTTTCTCTCTCTTCCATATATATATATATATATATATATATATATATATATATATATATATATATATATATATATTCCCATGCAAGATGTTCCTACATCAAACTCCCCCAGTAGATAGAAAAGTGTGTCCCACTCTTTGACGCCAAAAAGAAATATGTACAACCATCTTTATCTTCACCAAATATTTCCACTTCAATAGGGACAAGAAAACCACCATGTGAATCCTCCACATCTGCATTACTCTATCAAAAACTAGAATCTCAACCATCCAATCAACATGCTCACCCCCAGGAACAAACTAAACATAATGCTTCAATAGAAACCCCTCATCCACATTGGCAACTAGTGAATCCATACTAGCAATAAAAAAAACTCTGCATTAGCAGCAACATGTAGATTTCCATCAACACATTCCAAACTCACAACACTAGCAGTCTCATTGCTCTCAACAAGATGCTCTACAACATACAAATCATCACCAATAACAACTAGATCATCCATGACTAAGTGTCCCACAATGTCCATGTCAGACTCAACCAACTAATCATGAAAACCAATCTCCATCCCAACATCAACAAGGTTTAGAATATCCTTAGCAACAACCTCTGGCTACTCTACAAGTTCTGTATTAGACTCCATAATCTAATCAACAAAACCAACTTCTTCCACCTCAACCTTGCGATGCCATCTTCTCTCTTGAACAAGTCTCTTAACTAGGCAAACAACACTCTTCCAGATTGGTAGACTCCAGCTCCACAAACATTCATGAAATTCCTTCCTCACCCCCATCCCTAACTCGATCAGCCAAGCTAGCTTCAAGCCGAGCAGTCATCTCATAAAAATTCCTCTCCACTATATCATGGAGTTTTGCAATCATCTCAGGGTCTAATCCTCTCAGGGCCATCTCCTAAGATCTTCGTAAACCCTCTGTAAAAAATCCTTCCCATGCTCCTTGTGACAACCTTGAATTGTTTGCAAGTCAAATCACAACCTTCCACCTCGTACAAACAATCAGGAACCACATCACAAGTCTAGGACAATCGATTTGCAATCCACAAGCTCTCTACAATCATGTATCAACAAGTTTAGTCCTCTATCTCTACATCCATCGATCAATCTACAAGCCCTCTATAATTGCGAGTTAGAACCATGATCTACCACCTTGCAACCAAGAGATCTAGGACTCCAGAAAGAAAATACACCACCAAATCAAGACCAACTCAGATCTACTTCTCCAACCCAATTCCTGGTGCAAACTACCTTAGCTTCGATGATCTTTCTACAAGCTCAAGAACTCCCACTCTGATACCACTTGATGGAGGGCTACACCACCCTACCAACTCATAACCAAAAATGCAACAATATGGAGACAAGAGAGATAAAATGCTTCCCAAGAAATTTTATTATACTTAAAAATCCAATAGTAATTACAATAACATTTCTACAAGATCTCTCAAGATCTAACCCAAACCCAAGCTAGTCCAGATCTATTAGGAATAAGGTGTCTCAACCTTGTATAATTCCTATTCTTATTATTTGTTTTGTAAAATGTATTTCTTGCAAATAATGTTGATGTGTCGACATCTTGAATTGTGTGTAAGGAGATCATGACTAAAATGGTTATGACGGATTCCTATGACACGTAAGAGCTATGTTAGGAAGATTCAATGATAGGTGAAGACATGTGGCAACTAAGATATTTGAGTACTATATAGTCTACCCCAATAGTGGGGTTCAGGGCATTGCCCCAAAAAAAATTTTGGGGTTTCTATTTTCTCAGAGAATGGTAAAACCCTAATACGGTTTACCTTTGGGAGTAGCCCTAAAAGTGAAGCGCATGTTATAAGCATTTTTAGGGTTGCAAAGAGATGCGATGCAAAAAAGGTGTATTGTTGGTACTGCAAGTAGCTACTGGAGTCTTCTATTGTTGATGTTAAACTTGCATTGCAAGTGTATTGTAACCTTGTGTTGAAGATAATACATTGTGTAGGTTCTGAAGGGGTGGGGTTGTTTTACCGAAAGGTTTTTCCCCACCAAAAAATCCTTGTGTTATGTGTTCCTTTCTCTGTCTATTTTTTGTATGCATGTTTGGCTACAATATTGTTGTTTACATGATATTGAATCTGTAAGTGTAGAAGATTTTAATAGGATTTTCATCATACTTTCCTTACGAGATTAGTGTAGGAAGCTATTTCCGCACCTGAGTGTCGTTACAAGTGGTATCAGAGCTTGATCAACTTTTGATCTTAGTTTTTGGGTAGGGTTTTTTGAGCTAATCTCAAGTTGAGTGGGAGTCTTGTACAGAGCATCCTGAATCTTATTTGTAAATTGAGATGGCGAGTTCATCATATGGAAGAATGGAGGTGGAAAAATTTAATGGCACTAATTTTGAGTTGTGGAAACTCAAGATGGAAGACATGTTGGAAGATTGTGACCTATGGGAAGTAACTACAAGTGCTACAAGACCAGAAACTATAGCTCAAGTAGATTGGGATATCAAAGATCATAAAGCTAAGGGTCTCATAAGACTCTATTTAACCGATACAGTCCTTCTGAATGTTCTAGATGAGAAAATCGCATATAGTTTGTGGGAGAGACTTGGGGCCGTGTATCAGGCCAAATCTTTGGTGAACAAGTTGTTCTTGAGGAAAACTTTGTATTCTCTACAAATGGAGGAAGGTGGATCCTTAACAGATCATTTAAATGCATTTAATTTGTTGGCTACATAGTTGACATCAGCTGGTGTCAAGTTAGAGGAGGAGGATCGTTGCTACACACATTTGTGTTCTTTACCAGATTCATGGGACCATCTTGTGATGGCTCTCGAAAGCACATTAGTCACCTTCAAAATGGATGATGTGGTTTCTTCACTACTATCAGAGGAGATGCAGGGAAAGGCTTTCATTTCAGAAAAAGAAGCCCTTGCTGTTTGTGGGAGATCCACAAAAAGAGGAAAGAAAAATGACAATAAGTCTGACAATAAGGGTAGATCCAAATCTTGTGGGAAGTCAAAGACCTCCAATAAGTCCAAGGAAAAATGTTGGAACTGTGATAAGACTGGGCACTTCCATAAAGACTATAAAGAGCCTAAGAAGAAGAAGAAAGCCTCAGATTCTGGTTCTGAAAAATCTCAAGAAGATGGCGATGCATTCATCGTAGCTTTAGCAACCCATGTATCTGATGATGTGTGGTTGGTTGACTTAGGTGCATCTTTTCACATGACCTCTCTCAAAATTGGTTCTCAAAATATGAAGAGTTTGATGGTGGAAAGGTGTACTTGGGTGATGATTCTCACCTAAAGATAGCTGGATGTGGAAGGGTCACTATCAAATTTCCTGATGGATGAGTAAAGGGAATCAATGGAGTTATGCACATTCTAGGTTTGGCATGAAACCTACTATCTATAAGTATGCTAAATGATGTAGGTGTGCAAATTATTTTTTCTAAAGATGGATGTAAGATGATGAGAGGAGCTATGGTGCTTGCTAAGGGTACTAGGAGAGGTACTTTGTTTCAGCTTGATGCACACATTTCTCAATGTAATATTTCTTCTGTTTCAAAGAAGAGAGTAGCTATCACTTCATCCCCACCATCTAAATGAGCAGTAAAGAAGACTATGGTTAGTGGTTCTAATGGTAGTGCAACAAGTGTACCTAAGGGTGCAAACACTTTGGAAGGAAAGCTTCTTGCAAAAAAGACAATGTTGTGGCATTTGAGATTTGGTCACATTGGTGAGAAGGGTCTCAGAACCCTGAAAAATAAAAATCTTGTTGAGGGGTTAAATGATTGCAATCTTGAGTTTGACTTCTGTGAACACTATGTATATGGTAAAAAAAATCGTGTTTAGTTTTACTCTAGTTCTCACAAATCTTCTAATGTTTTGGATCTTATTCATTCTGATGTATTTGGTCCTGTAAAAGTTCCTTCAATCTCCAAGTCTGTATATTTTGTATCTTTCATAGATGATTACAGTAGAAGGACATGGATTTATTTCCTTAAAATTAAGACACAAGTCTTTAGTCGATTCAAGGAATTTAAAGCCCTTGTAGAGAATCAGACTAGTAAGAAGATTAAGTGTGTGAGAACTGACAATGGTGGTGAGTTTTTCTCAACAGAGTTTGAATAGTTCTGTAAAGAACAAGGTATCGAGAGGCATAAGACAACTCTGTATACCCCACAACAAAATGGAGTTGCAGAGAGAATAAAGAGGACAGTGATGGAGAAGGCTAGGAGTATTCTTAGTGGAGCTAGTTTAGAACAAAGGTTTTAGGCCGAAGCTGTGGCCACTACTTATTATCTGGTTAATAGATCTCCTACATCAGCCCTTGTTGGTAAGACACCCATGGAGGTGTGGTCTAGTAAGAAGCCTTCAATTAGACATCATCATGTTTTTGGTTGTGAAGCTTATGCACATGTTCCAATGGAGAAAAGATCTAAGTTGGAAAACAAAGTTGTTAAATGTATTTTCATCGAGTCCAGTGCTGGTGTGAAAGGATACAAGCTTTGGGATCCTATGACTAGTAATGTGTTGTATAGTAGAAATGTTATTTTTAGAGAGCTAACATCTTCTCCTATTGTGCTACAACTAGATGAAAAAGAAAAAGAAAAAGATGTTGTTCAGTTGCCTCCTACCCCTGAGAAGACTGAACAGAGAGACCATGTTGGGTCTAATGATAAGGAGAGCTCTTACAGCTCTGATAGTTTAGAAGAAGAGGAAGAACAACCTCAACCTCTGCCCTTGAGGAGATCTATAAGAGAAAGAAAGCAACCAGAAAGGTTTGGTTATTCTATGTTAGATTCTAGTTGTGCTTTTGCTTTGATTACTAACACTGATGAGCCTAGATCTATGAAAGAGGCTTTGGGCATGGAAGATGCAAGTTCCTGGATTGAGGTTATGGATGATGAGATGGCTTCATTAGAGAAAAACAAAACATGGGACCTTGTACCTTTTCCTAAAGGGAGAAAATCTGTTGGTTGTAAATGGGTGTTCAAGAAGAAATTTTGTGCAGATGGTAGTATTGAAAGGTACAAAGCTAGATTGGTTGCAAAGGAGTATTCACAGGTAGAGGAAATAGATTATGGTGAAATATTCTCTCCTGTTGCAAAGTTTACATCCATTAGATTTTTGTTATCTCTTGCCACATCATATGATTTAGAGATAGAACAGATGGATGTGAAAATAGCTTTCCTTCATGGTGATTTGGAGGAAGAGATTTATATGTCACAGCTTGAGCACTACATTGTTAAAGGTAAAGAATCCTTAGTTTGTAGATTAAAGAAATATTTATATGGTTTGAAGCAATCTCCTAGGATTTGGTACCTTAAGTTTAATGCCTTTGTGTTGTCAATTGGATTTGTAAGATCAAAATCAGATCATTGTGTTTATTTCAAAATTGAAAATGATCGCCTTCTTATTGTTGCATTATATGTTGATGATATGTTGTTGTTTGGGAAGGGTAAAGGTATGATTTCTGATTTTAAATCTCAGTTGTCAGCACAGTTTGAGATGAAAGATCTTGGGGCAGCTAGGTACATCTTGGGTATGGAAATCAATAGAGACAGGTCTAACAAAAAACTTTGGTTGAGTCAGAGTAAGTATGTGAAGTCTGTGTTGGACAAGTTCAGCATGGCAGATTGTAGACCACTATGTGTTCCTATTCCTATAGGAACAAAGTTATCTGTAGATGATTGTCCAAAATCTCCTAGTGAGGTGGAGGACATGAGTAGAGTACCTTATGCTAGTGCAGTTGGCAGTCTTATGTATGCTATGGTCTGTACTAGACCAAACATTGCCCAAGCAGTGGGAGTCCTAAGTTGATTTATGGCTAATCCTGGATGGATACATTGGGATGCAGTTAAGCGAGTATTCAGATATTTGAGGGGTACATTAGATTACTCCATATGTTATCATGATAACTCTTTTGGATCTCCTCATTTAGTTTGTATTCATGGGTTTGTGGATTCAGATTGGGCAGGTGATATTGACTGCAGGAGATCCACCAGTGCTTATGTGTTCACTATGTTTGGTGGTGCCATCAGTTGGATGAGCAAGCAACAACCTGTGGTTGCTTTGTCCACTATAGAAGCTGAGTACATGGCTACTACTCATGCTTGTAAGGAAGCCATTTGGCTTAAAATATTGTGTTCTAATGTTGGTGTTGATGCAGAACAGATTACTATTAGGTGTGACATTCAGAGTGCTATTTGCCTTGCAAAGAATCCAACTTTCCATGCCAGAACGAAGCACATTGATGTGTAGTATCACTTTGTGAAAGATATGGTGGAAGATGGAAAGGTAAATTTGGAAAAGGTAGATACTTTGAAGAATGTTGTAGATGCATTAATGAAACCAGTGGGCACTGAGAAGTTCAGATG
Organism: Cupressus sempervirens; assembly: GCA_028749045.1. Lineage (NCBI taxonomy): Eukaryota > Viridiplantae > Streptophyta > Pinopsida > Cupressales > Cupressaceae > Cupressus > Cupressus sempervirens. The sequence continues at coordinate 536,444,455 of CM053789.1, forward strand.
GTGTTCGGAGTCTATGGGCCTTTTGGCCTATAGCGGTTAGTTCCTGTTATGTTCTTGTTACTCTTACAAGGTGTTCGACAAGTGGGAGAATGTTAGGAATAAGGTGTCTCAACCTTGTATAATTCTTATTCTTATTATTTGTTTTGTAAAATGTATTTCTTGTAAATAATGTTGATGTGTCAACATCTTGAATTGTGTGTAAGGAGATCATGACTAAAACGATTATGACAGATTCCTATGACACATAAGAGCTATGTTAGGAAGATTCAATGATAGGTGAAGACATGTGGCAACTAAGATATTTGAGTACTGTACACTCTACACCAATAGTGGGTTCGAGGCATCGCCCCAAAAAAAATTTTGGGGTTTCTATTTTCTCGAAGAATGGTAAAACCCTAATATGGTTTACCTTTGGGAGTAGCCCTAAAAGTGAAGCGCATGTTATAAGCATTTTTAGGGTTGCAAAGAGATGCGATGTGAAAAAGGTGTATTGTTGGTACTGCAAGTAGCTACTGAAGTCTTCTTTTGTTGATGTTGAACTTGCATTGCAAGTGTATTGTAACCTCGTGTTGAAGATAATACATTGTGCAGGTTCTGAAGGGGTGGGGTTGTTTTATCGAAAGGTTTTTCCCCACCGGAAAATCCTTGTGTTATGTGTTCCTTTCTTTGTCTATTTTCTATATGCATGTTTGGCTGCAATATTGTTGTTTACATGATATTGAATTTGTAAGTGTAGAATATTTTAATAGGATTTGCATCATACTTTCCTTATGAGATTAGTGTAGGAAGCTGTTTCTGCACCTGAGTTTCCTTACAAGATCCACACTCTAATAGAAACCTCCAAGATCTCAACTTGTGCTTGCAAGCCACCAAGAAACCTCCTTGTTTCTAAACCATAGCCACTGGCTCTTCTCCACCTTTATCCAAGATCTAAGTGTAAACTGCCTCACATTTGGCACTCTATCTACACACTCACAACTCCAACACAATGCTGCTGTAAATTGCCTCACATTTGACACTCTGTCCACAAACTCAGGAAAACTCACTCCTCACTTCCTCCTTCTCTCCAAGCTTCTACTAAGAAGAGATCACCCTTCAAGCTTTCACAACTTGAAGCCTTCACACCTTCCAACTTTCACCTTGAAGCTTAACCTTCCCAAGCTTGATTAGAAATGCTCATATGCCTCACTTAAATATGCACTTACCACCCAATGCATGATCTATCCACAACCTTCTAGAATTCCACCTACACAATATCCACAACCTTCTAGAATTCCACCTACACACCTCAATAAATGGAATGACAACCATTTTTATTTTATTTTTCTATTTACTCAACCTATGCACCTCGAAAATAGAAATTCATTTTTTTTTCTTTCCATTTTTTTATTTTTTTTATTTCTCCTCTAATTTTTGTCACTTTCTCTCTCCTCCAATTTTTTTTTATTTTTTATTTCTAAAAAAAAAAATTTCCCATGCAAGATGCTCCTGAATCAATCTCTAACAACTTGTTCTCCCTTCAAGAATTCATCCTCTTGAGCGTTCTTACTTTGCATGCCAATTGTAAACTCTTCATATCCAGCCACCATATGAAGCAACAACCTAGACTTCTTGTCTTACTTGGGTTCTCACACATGAAAATTATTGCTTCTGGTATGCTATCTTTATAAATAGAGAATTTAGGTCCTTTTCTAATTAACCATCAAATGAATGAAAACATTCAAACCAAAGTATGGAATTATCTCATCAATAAGTCGTAGTTTTGACACTAGTGAAAAAATTATGATTGTTTTATGATAGGTTTCATCAATCTTCTTCAATTCAACAGTCTCATTTCAACATATTTGAGTGTCGATTATATTGGGACTTAGGTTTTAGAAAAGTTGGCATTTCAGGTGGGTTGAGTTCGAATAAGTTTTCTACACTATCAGTGCATATAGTTAGTTTCTAGATGATTTTTTTTTGAATTAAAAAGAAGCCAAAACAAGGGGGTTGGCCCTTACAATATTCAAATTGGTTAACAATCAGAAAAAACCCACCAACCAAAATTACCCCCTAATGCTATTAATTACAAAAAAATCACCTGAAAAGATCAAAATAAGAGTTTTACCAAGCATCATACTACTATTGCCTATACTATTACAACATAATCTATAAAAATTCATAAACAAAGGAACAACTACCTTAAAACTAACAAATTTCATGAACTATAAAACTTAATAAAATAGAAAATAAAGAGACAAAGGCCTTAATTGGGCTTCTTCGCATCCTTCCCTTTAAGGAGGATGTTGGCCTAGTCCTCAGCTAGGAAGTCAAACAACATTTTTGAATCTTCATTGTTCAAATCTCCCTCCTAGTTATCCTTTAGTAGGTGTAAAGCAGCAGCCATAGCATGTGTCACCTTGATTGTGAATTTAGCCAAAAGTCTCATTCTTTCCTCTAGGACATACACTTTCTCCCATAACTCTTTGGAAGCCTGTTTCTAAGCCTCCTTAAGGACCTCCTACTTTCACACTGATTATCATCCACCAAATCCTTAGTAGCTTCCTACAAAATTGGGGGGTTAGAGATAACATTATATTTGGTTATAACCCTAGAAAGTAAGGACATTGTCATAGGGGAGGGCACTCTTTCCACCATGTCAAAGAACTAGTCCTATGTGAGGTCCACATACACCAGTACAATGGAAGCTGAAATATGAGTCATATATTTCCCACCTTTAATCACACCTCCCGAGCCAAAAATTGAGGATTTTGAGACCTCTTCCTCCTCCATATTCCCCCAACCATAATTCAAAGTCTTCTATTTTAATATTTGTTTAGGATGGGACATCTCCTTTGAATCATAATCCTCCTCCTATAAGGCCCCAGACCTTAACTTCCTTTTTGCATTAGATTTCACAATTCTCCCAAAGCTCCTCTTACCACCTCTCCCCTCATCCTTAAAGTCCTCTAGCTCTTTCTCTTTACCTTTCTCTGACTTCACTTTTTTACTAGGGGGGGAATCTTCCTCTCCATAGGGAACCCACTAGGAGAAGGCTAGGGGGTAGGGGCTCTAGTTCCAGTAATTCTAAATGGGAATTGGTGGGGATGGAGATTAGGAAGAGTGGGGATATCAACATCGACAATCCTAATAGAGCTAGGTGAAATTGATATATGTGAAATGTCAATCCTTGATGGAGAGTAGCATAATTTACCCCCTTTCTCATTTTCTCCTTAACATCAAAAATTGCATCAACCAAATCATGCAAGAGAAAAAAATGGAACAAAAATGTGACCATGGTGGCAAAAATGGTTTAAAAGAGGAAAATGAGAATAGTGTCAAACACCATACATCCCTTTAAGTGTTAAATACTTCATCAACACCAAGTAGAATTTGTTCCAAGGCTCTAGAAGCTTCTCCCTCATAGACCCTTCCCTATGATTAATGGGTTCTTCACCCTCCAGAAAGAAATGATTTAGGCTCACTTCATCAGCAACCCTAGTCACCTTCTGCCACTTTCTCCCCTTCATTGTAAGGCCTATTTCCAAAGAGATAATTTCCTCATAAATATAGAATGAAATATCATTAACAATGACCTTTCTATCCTCCCAAAAGTCAATGAATTTTAGAGAACAACTTTCAACATATCCGTTCAGCACCTCCATGAATGGGATAAACCCTCCCTCTTTAAGAATATACCAAACCAGTAATTTGTAGGCACTATTCTCAATCATCGAAGGCTCAATGCATAGAAGATTACCACCAATCTTATTAACTTTCACTAGAATTCTCTCTATTTTCAAAAACCAGAGGCAATTAATAGTTCAACACAGTCACACTTAGGCAAAAAAATGGGTATCTTTAAGTATTCATAAAGGCCTTTATTGTTATGAATAGTAGCATCACATCTTGGCTTAGTTGTCACATGTTAATTTTCATTGCCCCAACTCCAATCTTTTACATCATTCCCAATAAACCCAAACATTTTAAAATTTTAACTTTTACTGAGCACCAAGTACAAGGACATGCATAAGAAAATCATTAAAAATACACGTGTATCATACTTCAATACCCTTTCCCTTTCGAACCATGCAAAATTATTATCACAAGTACCCCTTTCATCATACCTATGACCCCACCTCAATAGTTGACTTAGCAATGAGTTGTCATTATTAATCAAAAAATCCCCCCAACTAAACTTAGTCATGATTTAATGTCTTGGTTCACTAAAAATCTTACCAAGTTTGGTAAGACTCTAAATTCTCTCTAGCACTATAGACCGTGCATATTTAGTCCTAACACTGCCATCTCATCTGCCACGTTGTTACCCTCCCAAAAAATATGGTCCAACTCAAATCTTTTCAAGATGATTAATAAATGTTTGATATCTTCAATGGCTCTTTTGATTTCCCAACCATCATTCATGGTGCCTCACATAGTTTCAATTATAATTTTTGAGTTGCCTTCAATCTCCACATTCTCCCATCCTAAGAATCTTACCAAGTTTCGTAAGACTCTAAATTCTCTCCAACATCGTAGACCCTGCACATTGCCATCTTGTCTGCCACCTCATTACCCTTCCAAAAAAATATGGTGTGGCTCAAATCTTTTCAAGATGATTAATAAATGTCTGATATCTTAAAAACCCCTTTTGATTGCCCAACCTTCATTCATGGTTCCTTACATAGTTTCAACTATAATTTTTGAGATACCTTCTATCTCCACATTCGCCCATCCTACATTGATTACCATTTTCAAACCTCAAAACAAAGCCATTACTTCTACAATATTATTCAAGACTTTCCCCAGGTCTCTAGCATATGCACAAAGCATTTTTTACTCACTTTCTCTGACTATACCCCCTCCATCCTCATGGGTCCATCAAAATTAAGTTTAACACATTTCTTCCTAGGGTATCTCCATCTCATCCTTTTCCTAGCAAGTTGCTTGGAATTATCAGTCTCCATGAACCCTTCTTCAAGATTCCAATTTCTAGCTGTCCTTTGTTCCATCTAATTAGGGTGGGTCCTTGGTTTCCTCCACTTGTTAGCTCTTCATATTTTCCACTAGAACCTTTCATATAATATTTGTAACAATCTCCTCACTTCTCTCTTCATTTTTGAAAGCCCTATTATTTCTTTCCTTCTAAGTTCCCTAGAAAACATGGGGGAATTACTTCCCACATTTATTTTGTTATTGATGATAGTTATTTGGGTGTTGATAATATAGGAGTCAGCTGTGCACACAAAAACTATTACACATTTTTACCCTTATATCATGGTTGGACTATGATCTTTGTTTTTCTATTGAGATTTCTTGGGGACAACCAATCTTAGGGAGGGTGGACTGTAATATCCTCATTTTTTTAGTTGTGGTAGAATTGACGGAGTAATCCTATCATTGGGTCCTTGTAGGATGATACTAGTGTTTAGAGAACCTTTTTTGAATTTATCATTCTCTCTAGTGGTCAATGGTGAAATTTGGCTCCATTTTGAGGGACCTATAATTTATTGTAATTCAACATATGGTTTTTATGAGCTTAGATAAGTTAGAGGAGTTGAGTGATGCTCTTAGTTTTAATTTTTTCATCTAGTTATACCTCCAAGAATTTTTGAGGGACGTCTATTTTTAATAAGTCACCCTGTCAAGTTCATTCATTATCTTTCTTCATCAAGATCACTCATGTACTATCAAATTTTGATATTAATGTTTCTTTACTAATTTTCACGAGAAGGGTGAATTATGATTGTTATTAATTTAACATCTATGCTAAGGTTTCTATTTTGGGTGCTATTATATATTTTTGGCTTGAGTATCAAAGCTTGTTGGAACCAAGTTGAAAATTCTTAAATATTGGGCACAAGAAACAATGATCTTCTATGTTAGAATATCAATATATTGATGAAATTTTTATTTTTGGAGGTAAAGGGAATCAATAAAATTAGTACTCAAATATGTGTCAAGTATAATGCAAGGGGAATATAAGTGAAAAAATTTCTCATGAAGCCTCTTTCCATTGAGTGTGAAGAAGAGACCTTTGCATTAAAATGATTAAAAATATAATATCTTGAAAGGATCAAACCATCTCATTATTACATTTTTTTTCATGAAATTGGAGAGATGAAGGGCTTTTGTGTGGCATTTTGGAAATTGATGATCTCTCACATCTAAATTTTACTTGATTTGGCTCACATTGCTAATAAATTATGCATCTTTTTCAGTCTCTATTTTCTATCTGAAATCAGAGGTAGTTCATTGTGATTCAATAATCTTATATTGTTATGATTTGGAGGTTTTGGGATGACTCATTGGTGCTCTAATTTCCTAAAATAAATAATGTCATTTTGCATTATTCACATAGTAAGAAATAGTATGTTATAGTACCATTTCAAATGTTACATATTTTATTAATCATATTTGGTGGTGTGGTTTTTGTCTTAAGTATGTGTTTTTTATATAACATTGTTTCACTTTCATTATTGTCAAGGATTCTACCCCAAGGGCTACATATTAATATCTATCTTAGTGTGGACTCCATATATATATTTGTGTGTGTGTGTGTGTGTGTGTGTGTGTGTGTGTGTGTGTGTTGCAAAATTGAACATTCAACATTGTTCTTCAATTCTAGGCTCTTTAAATATATAACTTATTGTATTTATGTGTGTGCATTGTGAATATTTGCAAGTGAATTATGGAAATCTAATTGGATTTGAATTTATTCTCATTTCTTTGCATTATAATTTAGCATTATTGTATATTTGAAAAACCAAAAAAATGTAACCGACCAACAATAGTTTATAAATTTATGCATATGAAAACATGAAATCACATGTAACACATCCATTACACATTAGTACCTGTATTTAACAAGGAAACTCAGTTTGGATAAAAACCACTGCAAGATTCATCACCCATAAATAAATTTACTCTTCTAAATTGAGCTCAGTTATGATCCAACCATTTTAAAGGGTACAAATACATTTGCTAAATGTGACCATTTTAGGGGATTTTCACCAAATATTAGCTAGATTTATTCACCCTTTGATGAGTGGCCTTATTAAAGAACTTAATATATTCACTAGAATGACACCTTACAAGGGATTTTGAAATAGGGATATTCAATCCACTCAATTAATGTATTGTCTACTACAATGGTTAGAAATTAATAGTGAAATTATCTATTGAAATAGAAACTACCTTTTCCTATTCAAATATTTTTTATAGATGATTGTTCATTTCTTAATCACATTTATTAAGGCTTCCCTAATCTTATCTCCATCATTTTATACATCCCATCTTACATTAAATGTATATGCCACTAGGTAGAACATTTTATGCATCATGGCAATTGTAATTTACCTTGGAACTTGAAATTCTTGGTCTAACCTCTACTTCTGAAGCACTTGATTTATGATTTCTAATTTTCAAAATAGTTTAACAATGGTTTGTAAGACAATTGTCTAAGATACCTTGAAATAAATATACAATTTTTACTAATGTTTTTATTGCAAGATGCTCATCAAAGATCTGGTTGTAAAAGAACAAATCAAACCTACTCAAATAATATATTTATTTTCATGTTTTTTTAATACACGTAGTTTAATAGAGCTTAAGAACTTCGTAGGGCTCTAGATAAAGGAATAGGGGATTATGCTCTTTGCTACATGGAAGTGATTCCCAAGAGTAAATTAGAAACCTAGATGCCTTTGAAAGATGGTACTTGAGCAAGGAAAGAAAGGTAGCAATTCTCCCAAATTATGCTTTTAATGAAGGGATAATGCTCTTTTCCTTTTCAAAAAATCAAAAATTATGAATAAGACTAGTTGGCAGTAATAAATTGTATTAGTGATGAATATGTTCTATGTGTTTGGGTAAGGTGAAGAGGTAGAGGAGTATTCTCTTTTCCCTTTGTGAAACTTAAAAAAATTTTACCCTTGGATCTGAGCTAAGTCTAAGTTAACCTTTAGAGGGCCTTTTGGAGTGATCCAACCTTCAACAATGACAAGTGATCACACACCTAATGCCAATGATTCCACCCCACTATAACAAAGAAGCTTTGTAGAGTCGAAAACTCCAAAGCCATGTTAATTTCTTCTTCTTGATTTGGATATCACATATCAAGAGGAGGCTCTATCTATTGCATTGGGTGGCATCAGCCTTGTTGGTAATATGACCAATCAATTAGATAAGGTAAGTTGTATGGTTGTCAATTTTTGTAACATATTTGTTTTACAGATTAGTCATGTTCATTTGTGAAGGAAAATTGTCTAAGTATTAGACAGGTGTTATAGTAGCATAACAGATTTGATGATAGCAAAATATTCCCTTGGAATATTCTCTTGCACAATTAACTAGAGACGCAAGACATCATACTGATGATGGATACTAGTGTGCATGTCTGTATGACCAACCAAATGTGAGTAATGAAGGAATTAGTAATGTAGTGATGATAAAATGCAAAACATAGCATATCAACAGAATGTGTTAAATGACTTGATTTATTGTTTTAAATACTATTTCTTAACAAACTGACTCTAAGGATGTTATGTGAGCTAACTAAGGAAGAATTTACCAATATGTTAGGTATAAGTAAATGAATTTATTTGTGAAGTTAGAGTATAGTACAAGAAAGTGTAATAAGTGATTGTGAACTTGATATGATCTTGTGAAATGAGAGTAACAAGTGAATGTGATATTATGATATATGATGTGAAGAATTGTTATGTGAGATATGATGTAGATTGATATGTGCACAGTCGCTCTTGCATGAATAATTGTCAATTAGAAGATTTGTGAAGTACAAGAAGTATCTTAGTATCATATTTATACTTATTTCTTGAAGAACTTATTATATAGTTGCATGTTAGTGTTGTGGGCTCTTCTTGAATACATTTGTATATGATCTACCAACTCCTAATAGGGTTGAGGCTTCTAACAAGGCCTAGTCTCCTAACAGGGACTCAAGACACTATACATGCTCAATAGACTCCTAATAGGGTCAATATCCTTAACCAGATCCTTTATATAGTGAATCATCTTGTGGGTCTCATCTCCATTGGGGTTTTCCCTTGGATAGGGTTTCCCTAGTTAACAAATCATGGTGTTATGATTTCTCTTCTTGTATGGTTGACTATTTTGTTTAGCACTATTGGTATTCTTTTTCATGCATGTGGTAAGGTAATTAATAAAATTTAGTTGTGGGTAAAAATATTGAAAATACTAATTCACCCCCCCCCCCACCCCCCCAACCCCCCCCTCCCAGTACTATCTATTTGTAACAATTGGTATCATAGCATAGTTATTTAGAAGAGGCTTAATAGCTTGAATAAGATCCCTATGGATATGGAACAATTGAAGAAGAATCTTGAAGAAGCACTTGAATAGATTGATCTCCTTACTGATGAAAGAGATGGCCTCAAAGACATATACAAGGGTGCAAAAGCCTACATTGGTGTATTAATGGATAAAATAGATGACCTAAAGCAAAAAGGATCTAATAAGAAAACTAGTGATGATGATATTAAAGATTTGAAGAAAGAAAATGAAATCCTAAAGCATGAGTTAAAGATAGTTGAACTTAAGCTAAGTCTTAAGAAAAATGTAGGAAAGAATGACTCTAAAATTAAAACTAAAAATGTAGATCTAAGATCCCAGTTAAGCAAGGTAACATTTGAATTAGAATCAATTAAGTTAGAGTATGCAAAATTAGAGAAATACAACACTATTGTGAAAGCTGAGTTGGTACAAACCAAATATCAACTTGAGAAATTATATACTAGCAATGATAAGATTGAAGAACAAATATTTGTACAAAGACCCAGTTATGACAAGAGTGGACTTCAATTCTTTTTTGGACAATCCACCAAGAAATCTATTGAGAGAAAAGAACTTGATACTCCTAAAGTCAATAAGGATCTGAGAAAGACAGATGATACATCTAAGGACAAAGAGAATGTTACTCACTCTAAGAAAGTTAAAGAATCTGATCAAGATATGGACAACAAAAGAAAGGAATCTTATGCCTGGTGTGATGAACCTAAAGACACTAAAGTTGATTACAAAGGTAAGTCCTTCAAACGTATTTCAAAATTTTATTGCCATAGTTGTCATGGATATGGTCATTATATAGTAGATTGTAATAAACCTAAATTTGATAGTAATAATGAAAATAGTAGGATATATAGGAACACTAACCATGTAGGAAATAGAAGAAGATCTCACAACAATGAAAGTGAAGAAAGAAGACAAATTGTTTCCTACAGATGCAACAATCTTGGACACATTGCAAGGAATTGTAGAGCACTTGATGACCAAAAAATAAATGTACCTATATCTTAGTTATGCAATTACTTTGGACACACAGAAAAGTTTTGTAGAATGGATAGAAGAGACCTAAATAGGAATCAAAATTATAGAAGGAAAAATAGAAGAAATGATATGAAGAAGCAAACAAATGAATTAAAGGAATCATTTGTAAATGAAAAGGAACCAGAAAGCTCTCATATAGTTATAGAAGATGTACTTGACAAGATAATGAATTCACTTATTATTTGCGACTCCTCTTACCAAAATTAAACATTTGCAATAAAATAGAGTATCAGTTATTGATAATTGATGTTAGAGAAAGTATCAAAAGATGTGCAGTTAACAGTATGTAGTAGATATTGAGAGAAGTAAACAGTAAAGTGTGCATTGCCTAATATGATTAGGATAAGGATATATAAGAAGAATAACCTCTCTGTTATATAGAGACAATATACTGAACTACTGGCAGATGTGTATTTAATGTGAAGTATAGATTGTGAAAGATTTAAAGGACACAAATTGATTTGCAAACATCATTTGTTTGTGTGAAATATAAGTACAAGATCAAAGCAAGAATTGAAGAATTAAAGAGGTTTACAATTATACAAAGTCATCAGAAACCCTAATATGAGAAGTTGAGGTATTTTATGAATTGTTGAGTATAATCTTCAAAAATGGCAGCATGAGAAGTTTTTAATGTGAGCAATAGACCTAGACACAATTTTAAGAAACACCCATTTGTTTCTTTTCTTGATGACCCTATTGGAGCATTTTTTGCAAGTTCCATAAAATGTTCTTCATGTTGAGGATATAAGAGGCTATATCCATTGCAAGATTGAAAGCATAGGTGATACAAAAGTACATAAGGAATTGGAGAAGATGTGCAAAAATTATTTGTCACTAAAACTTGAATATGGTTATCTAGAACAACTTAACATAGTTAACAATATGTTCTACATGAACTTCAACAATCATGAATGGACATGGATAATTCTGAGTAGAATACATGATGATCTTTTATAGTTGGGAGACTCTATCATATGTATTGATAATGACCTAATTCACAAGGTCACAGGTCTAAGTAATGAAGGAAGTAATATAGTGAACATCAAGGATGTGTGCAAGATAGTTGTGACAAATCTCAACACATGTTTTGATAGAAGAAACATGAAGGTCAATAGCAGTCAAGATGAAGGAGTAAGATTGATTTGAAAAAAGTTGGGATACAAATTTAATCATGGATCTAGGATAGATTTAGTCCCTACAGGATTTCTTCATGCTTCCTACTTGGAAATAAGAGGTGAAGATGTTAATTTATATGACATTATTTGAATGCAGTTGTTGGATAATATATCAAGAAACAAGAAATCTAGGATGTAGTCTTTAGGTTTGAATCTCTATTGACTCACATATTCTTCTATGCATTTAAGAAGTTTCCTAGAATCATGAACTGGGATAGAAATAAGTGTGCAATGCAGATAATCACTCGTGCATATAGATCAAGACCTGAAGAAATCAGAGACAATGACATTGACATAATAATAAAGCCTTTCCAAGTAGAAATGAAGAAAAGATATAGGATACCTCTTGCACTAGTGGAAAAATAAAAGGATGAATTGTGTTTATGGTTGAAATAGATTTCACTTTTATGGAAGCTATAGTTCCTCGAGTCAAATTCATTGAACCTATGGGTTAGGAGATGAGTGAGGAATCAATTGAAGGATATGTGTAGATAATCCTTCACTCAGAAGTTGATTCTAAATGTCCTAGATGGAGGAAAAATTCTAAGAAAATGAGTGAAGTCAAAACTAGTTAAATAATAAAGGATTCTAAGAAAAAGGTGGAAAAGGTGATTGATTCTATTTTGAAAGAATGAGGAATGACAAGAAAATAATTTGACGAGGTGAAAGGGATACCTATGGAAATGAAGGCTAGTGGCCAATTTGAGCTATTGACACCTAAACCCATTGTAGTGGCAAGACCTACTAAAGAGGTCACAGTTTCCTAGACAAGTGCGCAAGCACCTACTGTGCCATATGCAACAGTTGAGTAGTAGCAACCACAAAGGAATCCAATAAAAATTGAGGAAGCAACTAAAGGAAGTCTACAAGAATTGAAAGGATGAAAACCCCTCCTAAGAAGAGATTCAAGCAAACTACAAGTGGTCCAAGCAAGAAGAGAAGAACCTTGTAGATTAGTTCTTCTGAATCTAAGGAAGAAACTGGTGACAGACCATTAGAGCTAGTTGATCAAGAAGAAAAGACATTAGAAGGATGCAAAGCAGGGAAACCCAAGGTAGAGAATCTAAACATGCAAATTATTAATGATAAAAATTTTGTGCAACTAAATAAATACTATTATTTGTACAATAATATGGATAGAAGATAGCTAGAGAATGTTGCAGTTAGAAATATGATTCTTAAAGGTAAGAGATTTGATAGTATAAGAGGTTAGATACCTAAAGATTTGCATAATAGATTAAGAGATTAAAAAAGTAGAGTATTAGAGGAGGACAAGAAAATAAGAATATATATGGTGAGAAAACCATGCATTGTAAATAATGAGGAAGAGATAATAGAAATTCTGAAAGGTGTTGCACCATTGTTGAGACAAAAAAAGAGATCCATTCTCCTCATGGGAGAAAATTATGAAGAAGTAAACATGGAAACTGAAAAGGCTATAGTCTCATACACATCCACTATGCCTAAGAAGAGTGGATAACTAGAAAAGGAAAGCCCAATGATAGAAAAGAGTGCATAGCTAGAGAAGGAAAGCACTATGATAGAGAAAAGTGTGAAGATAGAGAAGGCAAGCCGTGTGCCTAAAGAATCTAAGGAGTGTGCATAGACATAGGAAGCTAGTCCTATAGCATGTAGTCCTCCTCACAGTTTTGAACAACTAGCAGCAACACCAAGTTCAAGTGATTCACCATATATCACCATTGTAGTGAATCTATGCAAGTAGATAATACCAATGTGACAGTTGACAGAACTAGGGACCCATTCAAAGAATTTTATGCCAACATTGTTGGCAGTATTGTGGACTATAGTAGCTTTGATGAAGAAATAGATCAGGAACCTAAGAAAGAAGATGGACCTTCTGAGAAGAAGATTGAACCCAACATTGAAGTGGCTACCTCAAGTGTACCCTTGATAGCAGTAGTAGTAAAACGCTTTACACCACCTACCCAAGCAGCAGTAGCAATAGTTCAATGAGATGAAAAAATGAAGCGAAGAATCTCATATCTTCTTTAAGTAAATTTCTTGAGAAAAAAAATCAAGTCCTTTAAGAAGAATTTGACTTCAATTTTGAATAGAATGGAGAAGGTAGTAAGCCCTATTGACACACCTACAAATATTCAACGGTGTGCAATAATCTTGTGCAAATCTTTTGATAATGAATTTACAACACTTTCTAATGTGGTTTCAATTCAAGCACAAATAGAGCATGATGGTAAACTCCTTAATACTATGTGCACTAATATGAGCAATGATATAGAAACTTTGAATATATGTATTAAGGCATTAAGATAGTGTATAGAAGAAGGAAAATAGGCTTATGCTAAGTGCAACTTGGCATATATTCATCTTCAAGAATTTGATGATCAAATTAAAAAAAATGTAACTAAGCTTTAGAAGCTTACTAAGAACTTTTTAAAGCAAAATTAGAAGACAAATACCATTGAGCACACAATATAGACACTTCATGACAACATAAGGAGTATGAAAGTAAAAAAAGAGAAAATTCTAAAAAGATTCACTATCTTAAGAGAACAGTTATTCCCATGGGTAACATTGCTAGAGAATCAGTTGGAAGAATGCTTGGTGGGAAAGACCTGATATGACAAGTTTGTGGCTACAGACTTGAACATAGTAGAGCTAGCCACATATGATTTATGTGTACTAATTAGTGTATCTAATGTACTAAAAAAAAGTTGGAAGAAACTCTTTGCATAGTTGAAGACCAACTTCAGTGATTGCTTTTCTAAGTTTTGATGCAGCTACTAGATTTTGACAGACATTTTTATTTTTTTTCACCTTTTTAATTGATGTCAAAGGGGGAGAAATATGAAAAATTGTATTGTAATTGTAATTTGTAAGGGTGAGAAATAAGTTGTAATTAGAGTTATAAGGGATGTAATCCTTTCAAAATATGAATACAATGTTTTTACTATGTTATGGTTGTTTGTTTTGATTGGTATGACAACATGTTTGGGACTTAGCCAATTTTCCCAAAATGTTGCCATCAATACCAAAGGGGGAGATTATTGGCAATATGACCAATCAATCAAATAAGATAAGTTATATGGGTGTCATTTTTGGCAACATTTTTGTTTTGCAAATTAGTCATGTTCATTTGTGAAGGAAAATTGTCTACTTATTACACAAGTGTTATAGCAGCATAATAGATTTGATAATAGAAAAATATTCCATTGGAATATCCTCTTGTGTAGTTAACTAGACATGCAAGACATCATACTAATGATTTATACTAGTGTGCATGTATGTACAACCAACCAAGCTCAAGTTATGAAGGAATTAGTAAAGTAGTGATGATATAGTGTAGAATAGAACATATGAGCAGAATGTGTTAAATGACTTGATTTATTGTTTTCATTACTATTTCTTAACAAGCCAACTCTAAGGATGTTATGTGACCCAGCTTGAGAAGAATTTATTGATACTTTTGGTATAAGTAAAGGACTTCATTTGTGGAGTTAGAGTGTAGTGTGAGAAAGTGTAATCAGTGACTGTGAACTTGATATGATCTTGTGAAATGAGAGTAACAAGTGAATACAATATTATGATATATGATGTGAATCGTTATTATGTGAGATATGATGCAGATTTATATGTGTGCAGTTACTCTTGTATGAAGAATTGTCAATCAAAAGATTTGTGAAGTATAGGAAGTATCTTAGTATCATATGTATACTTATTTCTTGAAGAACTTATTGTATAATTGCATGTTAGGGCAGTGGGCTCTTCAGGCACACATTTGTATATGATCTACCAACTCCTAATAAGGTTGAGGCTTCTAACAAGGCCTATTCTCCTAACAAGGACTCAAGACACTATACATGCCTCATAGACTCCTAATAGGGTCAATATCCTTAATCAGATCCTTTATTTAGTGAATCATCTTGTGGGTTTCATCCCCACTAAGGTTTTCCCTTGGCTAGGGTTTAACTAGTTAATATTTCATGGTGTTATGAGTTCTCTTCTTGTATGGTTGATTATTATTTTTAGCACTATTGTTATTCTTTTTCATGCATGTGGTAAAGTAATTAATAAAATTTAGTTGTGGGTAAAAAGATTGAAAATATTGATTCTCCCCCTCCCTCTCAACATTATCTATTTCTAATAGGCCCCTGTCTTGTTGGTCAAGTCATGTGTACACTTTCAAGTATTGATGTGGTTTGTTGGCCTTAACCTCATTCATGAGGCCATTGATGATTAATGTGAATGGAATCCTAT
Organism: Cupressus sempervirens; assembly: GCA_028749045.1. Taxonomy (NCBI): domain Eukaryota; kingdom Viridiplantae; phylum Streptophyta; class Pinopsida; order Cupressales; family Cupressaceae; genus Cupressus; species Cupressus sempervirens. The sequence continues at coordinate 536,460,219 of CM053789.1, forward strand.
TAAAAACTTTTTAGTCATTTTCTACCCAATTGACTGCCGAAAGGGGGCATAATCTTTGTGCAAGGAGGGGGGAGAATCTCTCCTATAGACCCTCACCATAGGCATGTACTTGGATGATGGAAGGTGGTATATAACATTAGACCCTACCTCAATGGTAACCTTTGAACATATATTATTTAGTCCTTGGAATACCTAAAAAATAAGGGTTCCTTCTAGTCAATTGACATAGTTGTGTGAGGTGAACACATGCACATAAGTTGTGAGAAAGCTTTTTTTGCCTCTACCATTTTTGGTTATAGGGATAAAGAGTATCTTTTTTGAGTCTAAAATTATCCAAAACTATCCAAACAAAAAGGTCAAGACTCCCTCATACCTCCAAGTTTCTTTTTCCTTGGTTGGATTGTTTATGACTACTGCTTGTATCCCCTTTGTCTGAAAATCAATTGTCTAATTGCTAGAACAATCCAAAATAGTGCCAAATCTGAAAATAATGTCCACATCTAACTATAAACTACAAATGTTGTCAATACTATGTCCAAAATTTGTTAGAACATACTAGAATCTCTTTAAATTTCGTGAGAACTTGTTAGTCTATCCTTTGGCCACTTGCTTTTTTGCACAATTTTGCATGATTCAGGACCTATGCGTCTATCAAAGTTACTTCCTTGTATAGTCTTCTATACTTCCTCCCATGGGAGGTTGAGTTTTCTTGCATGAGCATATACTCAGTAATTGTCAACATTGTCCAAATTTGGTTAAAAGTAGTTCAAACTAGTAATTGGTCATTTCCTCATGTGGTTCAACAAATAACTTTACATGATCAAATGCTTTAGAAATTGTTGTTCTATTTCCTCACACATTTCTATATACTTCCTTGTGTAGGTCTTCTAGGATCTTCATGTGATATTTGGTTATTAAACTATCAAAACTTGTTCAAATTTGTCTAGTAGAGGTCTTTATGTACTTGGTTCATATAATTTACTAGCCTCAGAGTCATTTCCATGTGCAAGTGTGTCAAAAATTATCCAAAAATAGTGAGCTATTCTGAATTCCATTTTCAAAATTTTATCCAAATCTAGTCTTTTTCCAAAAACATTAAGTCATTCCTCTATCTACAGTAGTCTATAACTCAGATAACTTGCTTAGTTGATCTCTTGTGATCCACACCTAAACTAATCTAATTATTCTATTATCCTATTTTCTCTCTTATGTTTTTCATATCTTGTGTCATGATAGTCAAAACTCTTGACTATTTTAGCCATTTCTCTGACTACTCATACCTTGGTATACAACACACTTGTTGATTATTTACTTATGTTGAGACAACATTTATTATGTTGAGACAACATTTCTTATGTTGAGACAATGTTTTAAGTGTGGTCCTTATTTAAACATTTTTATAAGTCATTATCTATGATTGCTACAACTAGGAGTGAAAATGTGTTCCCTCCCATAGACTTAGACAAGGTAGAGATAGAGGAAGGAGTCATGGTAGAGGTCATTCCCAATTATACATATAGTTTGAGTACAGGGATGGGCCCTCATGGTCTCCTTCACCTGTTGGTTCACATAGTGCTCAACAAGTGTTTTCAATAAACTTGAAACAAGTTAGGAATTTTTTATTCCAAGAAGATCCAAACATTGACAAAACACCTATGTCTTTTAAGAAAATATCTAAACTTCTATTTGAAACACCTATATGTCCTAAAAAAACATAAAACTTCTAGACCCCTAGAATGAAAAATCAAGATCAAGAAATGGGTGAAAATAATAGGAGAGTAGACATAGAGGAATTCCAAAGAACTGAAAGGCTCAAGGATCCTTGCACCTATACAAATAATTATGGGGATACTAAAGTGATACCCCTAGAAGACATAGAGAAATGATGTAAAGATAAAAACTTATAGAAAATTATGGAAATCTTGCTCCATAATGAGAAAGAGAAATATTTCCTCAAACTTGCTCAAGAAGGAGAAAAATTACCTCAATATTTCAATGTTGAAATAATTGTCACACAAGAAGAGGAATCTAAGACCTCAAATTTACAAAAACAACTCCATGCCATGCAAGAGAAATTGTCCCAAATGTTGAAAGACAAATATAAACTGGCTAAATAATACATACTAGACATTTTTTGTCCATTTCCTTTTGATAAGGATTTGTACATGCCTCATTTTCCTAGAGGAGTTGAGCTACCAAAATATGACAGGTACTTAGGAACAGATGATCCTCAAGATCACTTGAGGGAGTTTGATGCTTTTTCTATGGAATTCATGCACAATAAAATATATCTTATGTGGCTTTTCACATGGATTCTATGTGGTCAAGTTATGGAGTGGTTTTTATGGTTACCTACTATAATTAAAACATTTGATGAGGTTGCTAACATATTTATCCAATGGTACTCATGCAACATTCAACATCTAGTAAACTTAAGAGATCTTTGTAACCTTAAAAAAAAAATTGGAGAACCTTTCCTAACATTTCTCCAAAGATGGTGATAATTATATACCAAATACTAATGTAAGATCCCAAAAAATGAAAAACTTGATATCTTCATGTGTAATATTTTACCTAATTTGGGGTACAAAATACAACTTCAAGGTTTGCATACCTTCTAAGGAGGCTTTTAATCTCATAGGTAACATGCATACATCTAAAATCACTAAATAATCCACTTTGGATAACAAGAAATTTGGAAACAAAGATAAAAACTCATCTTGGGTTTCTTGACTTAAATGTGAATACACACCTCTGAGTGAGCCTCTCAATGTGTTCTATAAGACTCTACTTCAAAATCAGATTATTACTCTACTTGATAATTTGAATCTATATGATCCACAACCATAGCCAACATGGTGGAATGAGAATGTGTATTGTGAATATCATTCAAACAAGGGTTTAAAAAACTATATTAATCTATGACATAAGGTTCAAGACCTTATTGATGATGGCGAAATAGTTTTGGGTAGACATAACATGAATTCAAATCAAAAAGGTTTTAAGAAACCATTTCCTCCTTATGAAAAGGGAGAAAGTTCTAAATAGAAAATTAACAACAAGGTAAACTATGTTAGAAATGTTTAGAATAACTAAGAGGGGGGGTGAATCAGTTACTCAAGGTCTATATGTACCACTTGAACAATTAAATATTAAATATGTCACTATTCTTCTTATCCTATATATCCTATTGTTTCTTAGTCTATACTGTAAAACCATAATAAACTTTAACTTATATTGCATAATAAAAAGATCATCAGATGTAAAAAATTCATAATAAATTCATCATAGTTTGGCACTAGGATTTTACATGGAAACCCACTTTGTAAAAAACTACCAACAACATGGCACTTTTTTCACTCTTTCGTAGTGAGCTCTGTTAGGAGCCAACCCTATTAAAGATTACAATACACACTATTAAATGTAATGGAGACAAAACCAAAGACTAGAATGAACACACAAGAAAAGGGAAATATTATTATCAATGAAAAATGCCCTATGGGCTTACAATAGTATGATTATGGAGAAAGAAATCCTCCACATAGTACCTTCTCTCTAACTCCACTAAGAATTGCCTTTACAATGCCATAAGTGTTCTTAAATAATCCCCAAATGGTTTAGGGCTAGGAATAATTTCTAGAATATGTTAGTTGACATCCACTAGCAAAACAGAAGGTTCTAGAAGTCATGTTAGAAGTCGATGTAAAATTAGAAGAATCCAGAAACAGTAGTCCAACTTATGGGATGCATAACTTTTGAATTGGGACTCTAATTGATGAACCGTTTACATTTAAAGAAAGCTCTTCAAGTGATATATGGCCCTATGGACCAGCTTTTCTCATCCCCTATTTTTCAGCCCCGTATGAAGCCATTTAGTGTCCCAAACCTGTCTTTGAAGTACTCTTAGGAGGTCTCTAGGAAACATAAAACTGCAATAACTTTCTAATCGTAAAATCTTTTGACTTGATTCTTTTTCTGGAGTGCTTTAAATTACATTATAATCATTTCTCCAAATTACACCCTCTAACTCATCATAATTTTGTCTCTATTACAAAATAACCCATTTTCTGCATTTACATGTATCCCAAGGTACTTAAAAACTCTAACCTAGAAAACTAACAGTGGAACTGTGAGAGTTGAAACCTTTATTTAGACCAAATGGGTATCCAAAAATAAAAACACATCAAACAAAAACTATGTCTAAGCATATTTTTGGGTGATACAGGATTGCCCTTACACCATTGGATGCTCCTGCATCAGATACCCAGGGTAGATTGAAAAGTGACCCTATCACTTTATGGTAGAGGAAAACCCAAATGGGAAACCTTCGCTACTAATATCCAAGTTGAGTCCTCTATTGGTCATCCTTTCCACTTCATCAGATACTCTTCATACTACCTATTTATGGGACTTCGGCCCACATGACTATCTAGAATCTCTTCTATCTCCTGCTTCTTAGAAGTAGGAATTGGACATGGCTCTAGCATCAACCCCTCATATGCACCATCACCATGATATTCTATTAAGTCTACAATGTTGAAGATAGGAGAAATGTGAATCCCATATAGCAACTCCACCTGATATACATTTCCTAAGTCATGCTTCTTCAAAATTTTATAGGGGCCAAATTTCTTCATCTTCAGCTTGTTGTAAGTACACACTAGAAATCATTCCTTTCGTAAGTGTACCATAACCAGATCCCCTACTTGGAACTCCTTATGTCTCCTCCTTTGATCTACCTTAGCTTTGTACTATTGATTCATCTTAGTAATGTGTGCATGGACCTCCTCATGTAGGCTCTTGATATGTTTATCAAATTCTTCTACCTCGACACTTGTCCTCTCCCCTTGCTCCATTTTCCTTAATTCTAGTGTAGTCCTTAAGCTACTTCCATACACAGTTTGGAATGGTGATCTACCAGTACTCCTATTTACAAAATTATTGTAAGCAAATTCTACTTGTGGTAGAATCAAATCCCATCCCTTGGACTTATCTCCAACTAAACACCTCATCAAATTGCTCAGACTTATATTTACCACTTCGGTCTATCCATTATATTATAGATGATGTGTAGAATTAAACCTCAATTCTATCCTCAACTTCTTCCATAAAGTCCTCCAGAAATACCCCACAAATTTAGTATCTCTATTGGAAACAATACTCTTTGGGAGACCATGTAGTCTCACCACCTCTTTGAAAAAATAACCTGCAATATGTACAACATCATGAGTCTTGTGGCATGGGATGAAATGTGTCATCTTGGAGAACCTATCAACCACCAAAAATACTGAGTCATTACCCCTTTTTTTCCTTGACAATCTAGAAACAAAATCCATACTTATGTCTTCCCAAGGCTTTGATGGAACAGGAAATGGCTGATAAAGTCCAATATTGTGACTAAATCCTTTGGTTGCTTGACATACTTGACAACTCTGCACAAATTTCTTCACATCTTGTGACATTTGAGGCCAAAAATAATGTTCTCCAAGAATGGCAATGGTCTTATCTTGACCAAAGTGTCCAACCACTCTCCCACTATGTTTCTCTTTGATCAAGTTTTCCCTCATGGAACTCCTTTGAATGCATAATTAACTACCCTTGAATAGCATACCATCCTAAATCAAATAATCTAGCCACCTGGTTCTATCTATTGTAATAGGTTCTTTACAAGCCTTCCATGCTTCAGCAAAATCAAGATCCTCTAGGTACAAATTCTTGAGTTCATCAAACTCAACCACTTCAACCTACATTACTATAAGCAACAACTATCTCCTACTCAATGCATCTACAACCCTATTAGACCTTCCACTTCTATGTTTCAACACAAATGTGTAGCTCTACATGAACTCTACTCACTTCATATGTTCTGGTTCAATTTACCTTGGCTATTTAGGTACTACAATGCCTGGTGATTAGTATACAAAATAAATTCTTTTGGAAATAAATAATGCCTCCATTTCTTTAAGGCCTAAATAATTACATAGAACTTTTGGTCATAAACATAATACTTCTTCTTTGCATTATTCAATTTTTCACTAAAATATGCAATAGGCTTACCTTCTTGACTCAATACAACTCTAATAGCACTGCCACTAGCATCATAATATATCTGGAACACTTTGCTAAAATCAAGAAGTGCCAACACATGTTGTTATGTCACCTTCTTCTTCAACAATTCAAAACTCCTTGCAGCTATTGTAGTCCACTTGAACTCTTTCCTATCCACCCTTATTGTTTCAGTCAGGGGTGCACATATGCCACTAAAATTCTTAATGAACTTCCTGTAAAAACTAACTAGACCATGAAATGATCTCACCTCAGTAGAAAACCTTGGAGTAGGCCATTCCAAGATGGCCTTTACCTTCTCTAGATCCATTTTGAGACCTTCAGATGATACAACAAACCCTAAGTAGTCTAAGTCTTTTTTTGACAAAGCTACATTTCTTCAAATTGATCAACATTTTCTCTTCCCTCAACCTTTCAAGGACACTACGAATGTGCAATAAATGTTCCTCCAATGTCTTACTAAAAATTAAAATATCATCCAAATAGACAATAACAAATTTTCCCAAGAATTTCTTTAGTACCTCATTCATAAGATGCATGAAGGTGCTTGGCACGTTGGTCAGTCCAAAGGGTATGACTAACGACTCATATAGACCCTCCTTGGTCTTGAATACAGTCTTCCACTCATCTCCCTCTCATACCTATATCTAGTGATAGCCAATCTTGAGATCTATCTTTGTGAAGTACTAAGCTTCACTCAAGTAGTCCATAAGATCATCCATTCTTGGCAAAGGAAACCGATACTTGATGGTTATTCTATTTATAGCTTGAGAGTTTGTGCACATTATCCACTCTCCATCCTTCTTCGGTGCCAGTACTGCAGGTACTGCACATGGACTCGGGCTCTCTCGAATCAAACCCTTCCTTAATAGCTCCTGAACATGTCTATTTAGCTCCTCAGTTTTAGAAGGAGCCACCCTATGAGCAACCTTATTAGGAAAAGTAGCTCCAGGGATTAAATCTATCTAATGACTGATCTACCTTACTGGTGGCAACCCTTCTAGAACATTATCAGAGATGACATCTCCATACTCACTTAATAGGCCTAAAAATTTAGGTGGAATTTCACTACTACCTTCCTTATCTCTTCTAGGAATCAAAACATAACACATACGCTAATGTTTCATACCATCCAAAAAAATTCTTCCATCAACAAGGCATATCCTATCACTACAACATACCTTTTCACCTTCCTTTATCAAGGGCTTCTATTTGTGGAAAACTCCATCTTTTGTTAGAGAGTATGTATTTGCATGACCATCATGTACATCATGTCTATGAAATTGCCATGGTCTTCCCACTAATAAATGGCAGACATCCATTAGAATAATGTCACAGAGAACATCATGGTAACTCCCAATCTTGAACTTCACCAAACACTATTCACTAACCAAGACCTTATGATCATCCTTCACCCAAGAAATTTGATAGGGTTGGGGGTGTTTCTCCCTCTTGAGTTTTAGCTTAGAGACCATCTCCTCAGACACCAAGTTGTCAGTGCTGCCACCATCAACAATCACATCACAAAACTTATCCTCACACTTGCACCTAGTAGGAAAAAAACTCCTCCTTTGTCCAAGTTTAGTCTCACTTCTTAGTAAGACCCTTTCATTTATGAAAACCTGTCCTCTTTCTGCATCCTTAGAATGTGATGACTATGCATCTTCATCCACATGAGTAACCCTTGCTTGACCATCAGCTCTCCTATCTATCCTTCCTTGTAGTTGAGGGCATTCAAATGCATAATGAACTTCTTCATTGCAATGAAGATAAGTACCATAGAAGCCTCCTCTTCCTGAACCTTGTCCACATCCTCTACCTCTTCCTCTCTGATCTCCAAATTTTTGATCACAGGAGTGGTTGAAACCCTCATTCCTCTAGCTCCTGCTAGTACCCACATCTTCATTTTTCTTTTGGGTCTCATTTTGGTCTCCAAATGACCTACCACCACCCCTTCATACTTGACCACGCCCTCTTTTCCTTCCATAAAACTTTTTTTTTAGCTTCTCTTCAACTCACAGGGCAAACTACTATGGCTCTTCAATGCTAGTCATTCTAACCAGACTTAACTCATCTTGAATGCTAGGTCATAACCCACTGAGGTAATGGGCAACCTTCTCATTATTAGCTTCAACATGCCCTACCCTAATAAGAAGTCGATAAAATTCCTCTGTATATTCCTAGAAAAAATTTCCTACTTGCTTTAACCCTTGCATTTTCTTGAACAAATCAAGCTCGTAATCAACTGGAATAAACTGCTTCTTTAGTTTGTCCACCATGCAATCCCACCTTGTGATTTTCTCCTTTCCTCTTCTATTCCTTTCTAGCTGAAACTCTTGCCACCAAATTTTTGCATGGCCTTTCATTTTGGCCTTTGCAAATTTAACCCTCTTAGGGTCTTTGATATCCTCATACTCAAAATACTCCTCTAGTTCATTGATCCAATCGATCAACTCGTCTGGGTTTAGAGTTCCCAAAAACATACCCACATCAATTTTAGGTCTTTTTCCAACCTTAGAAATGGCCCTAAAAAGCCTCGCCTCTACCTAATTTAGGACTTCCTCTTCACCTTCACCTTCCTATCCAATATTTTCTTCTTCTTCATTTTCTTCCTCACTTTCATTTCCTATGGCAACATTTAGTCCTCTGCGGATCTCCTCCTAAAATGCTTGAACTTGTCTTTGGAGGGCTCTAACATTAGGAGTAACAACTCTAACCCTTCCATCACATTCCCTTCATGGAGACATCTTCTTGTCTCAAACCCATAACCACACAGTTTTGGTGCAAACTGCCTCACAGTCGACGCTCTGTCTAGACACTAAAAAAACCTCACTTTGATACCACTTGATGGTGACACAACCAAAGACTAGAATGAACACACAGGAAAAAGGAAATATTATTATCAATGAAAAATGCCCTATGGGCTTACAACAGTATTATTCTAGAGAAAGAAATCATCCACACAGTACCTTCTCTCTAACTCCACTAAGAACTGCCTTTACAATGCCAAAAATGTTCTTAAATAGACCCCAATTCATTTAGGGTTAGGAATACATTTTTGAATATGCTAGTTGGCATCCACCACCAAAACAAAAGGTTTTAGAAGTCAATTAGAAGTTAGTGTAGAAGTAGAAGAATCTAGAAACAATAGTCCAACTTCTAAGAGGCATAACTTTTGAACCGAGACTCTGATTGATGAATTGTTTACATTTTCAAAAATCTCTCGAAGCACTCTACAACCCTATGGACTAGCTTTATCCATCCCCCATTTTTTGGCCTTGTACAAGGCTATTTAGTGCCCTATATTTGACTTTGAAACACTCTTAGGAGGTCTCTTCTATCAACAAGACATATCCTAGCACTAATGCATACCTTTTCACCTTCCTTTATCAAGGGCTTCAGTTTGTGGTGAACTCCATCCTTTGTCAGAGAGTATGTATTTTCATGACCATCATGTATAGCATGCCTATCAAATTTCCACAGTCTTCCCAACAATAAATGGTAGAAATCCATTGGAATAATGTCACAGAGAACTTCATCTTGGTAACTCCCAATCTTGAAATTCACCAAACACTATTCACTGACTAGGACCTTATGATCATCCTTTATCCAAGCAATCTGATAGGGTTATGGGTGTTTCTCCCTCTTGAGCTTTAGCTTATAAACCATCTCCTCAAACACCAAGTTGTTAGTGCTGCCACCATCAACAATCACATCACAACACTTATCCTCACACTTGCACCTAGTATGAAACAAACTCCTCCTTTGTCTAGGTTCAGTCTCACTACTTAGTCAGACCCTTTCATTTATGAGAACCTCTTCTCTTTCTACATCCTTAGAATGTGATGACTGTGCATCCTCATCCACATGAGCAACCCTTTCTTGACCATCAACTCTCCTATCTATCCTTCCTTGTCATTGAGGGCATTCAAATGCACAATGACCTTCTTCATTGCAATGAAAATAAGTACCACAGAATCCTCCTATTCTTGAACCTTGTCAACATCCTCTACCTCTTCCTCTCTAATCTCCAAAGTTTTGATCATGGGAGCGATTGAAACCATTGTTCCTCTAGTTCCTACTAGTACCCACATCTTCATTTTTCTTCTGGGTCTCATTTTAGCCTCCAAATGACCAACCACTGCCCCTTCCTCCTTGACTGCACCCTCTCTACCTTCTGTCAAACCTTTTTTTTTAGCTTCTCTTCAACTTGCAGAGCAAACTGGTATGCCTCTTTAATGCTAGTCATTCTAACTAGACTTAACTCCTCCTAAATGCTAGGTCATAACCCATTGAGGTAATGAGCAACCTTCTTCTTATTAGCTTCTGCATGCCTTGCCCTAATAAGAAGTCGATAAAATTCCTCTGTATATTCCTGGAAAAATTTTCCTACTTGCTTTAACCCTTGCATTTTCTTGAACAAATCAAGCTTGTAATCAATAGGAATGAACTGCTTCTTTAGTTTGTCCACCATGCCATCCCACCTCATGATTTTCTCCTTTCCTCTTCTATTCCTTTCTAGCTAAATCTCTTGCCACCAAATTTTGGCATGGCCTTTCATTTTGGCCTTTGCAAACTTAACCCTCTTTGGGTCTCTGACATCCTCATACTCAAAATACTCCTCAAGTTCATTGATCCAATTAATCAACTCATCTGAGTTTAGAGTTCCTAAAAACATGCTTACATCAATTTTGGGTCTTTTTCCAAGCTTAGAAATGGCCCTAAAAAGCCTCTCCTCTGCCTAATTTAGGATTTCTTCTTCACCTTCCCCTTCTTGTCCAATATTTTCTTCTTCTTCATTTTCTTCCTCACTTTTGTTGCCTATGGCAGCATTCAACCCTCTATAGATTTCCTCTTGCAATGCTTGAACTTGTCTCTGGAGGGCTCTAACCTTAGGAGTGATGCAGGAGCATCCAGAGGTATAAGGGCAATCCTATGTCGCCCAAAAAAATATACCTAGACATAGTTTATGTTTCATGTATTTTCTTTTATAGATACCCATTTGGGTCAAATAAAGGTTCCAACTCTAGCAGTTCCACTATCAGTGTTTTAGGTTAGAGTTTTTAAGCACCTTGGGATACGTGTAAATGCCAAAAAAATAGGACTATGTAATTGAGCCATAATTATGGTGAGTTAGAAGTTATAAATTGGAGGGATGATTAAAATTGTAATTTAGAACATTCCAAAAATAGAATTAGGTCAAAAGGTTGCATGATTTGAAAGTTGTCGTAGTTTTTTGATTTTTGGAGACCTCCTAAGAATGCTTCAAAGTCAGGTTTGAGGTACTAAATGGCCTTGTACGCGCTTGAAAAATGTGGGATGAGAAAAATTGGTCCATACGGCTATAGAGTGCTCTGAGAGCTTTTAAAAAATGTAAACGGTTTGTCAATCAAAGCTACTGTCAAAAGTTATGTCTTCCAAAAGTTTGGCTACCATTTTTGGATTCTTCTAATTTTGCACCAGCTTCTAAAGCAACTTCTAGAGCCTTCCATTTTGGCAGTTGATGCCAACTAGCACTTTCTAAAATGTATTCCTAATCCTTAACCCTTTGGGGTCTATTTAAAGAACATTTCTAGCATTGTAAAAGGTAGTTCAGAGTGGAGTTTGAGAGAAGGTACTGGGAGAAGAAATTATCTCTAGATTTATACTATTATAAGCCCATAGGGTATGCTTTGGAGTCTGTTTACTCTGCACTAAGTGTATTAGCATATTTTCATAGTTAATAAAGTTTTCCTTTCTTGTTGTGTCCATTTTGTACTTGGGTTGTGTCTCCATCAAGGAGTAACAACTCTAGCCCTTCCACCACATTTCCTTCGTGGAGACATCTTCTTATCTCAAACCCACAACCACATAGTCCTAGTGCAAACTGCCTCATAGTCGGCACTCTGTCTACACACTCAAGAAAACCTCACTCTAATACCACTTGATGGAGACACAACCAAAGACCATAATGAACACACGGGAAAAGGAAAATATTATTATCAATGAAAAATGCCCTATGGGTTTACAATAGTATGATTCTAGAGAAAGAAATCCTCCACACAGTAGCTTCTCTCTAACTCCACTAAGAACCGACTTTATAATGCCATAAATGTTCTTAAATAAGCCCCAACTAGTTTAGGGTTAGGAATACTTTCTAGAATATGTGAGTTGGCATCCACTACCAAAATAGAAGGTTCCAAAAGTCATGTTAGAAGTCAATGTAAAATTAGAAGAATCTAGAAATGGTAGTCCAACTTCTAGGAGGCATAACTTTTGAACTGGGACTCTGATTGACAAACCGTTTACATTTTTGAAAAGCTCTCAAAGCACTCTATTGTGTTATGGATCATATTCACTCATCCCCCATTTTTTGTCCCTATAAAAGGCCATTTAGTGCCCCAAACCTGATTTTGAAGTGCTCTTAGTAGGTCTCCAAGAAACTTCAAACTGCAATAACTTTCTAACCGTAAAGTCTTTTAACCTTATTCTTTTTTTGGAGTGCTTTAAATTACAATTATAATCATCCTTCCAAATTACACCCTCTAACTCATCATAATGTTGGTTCTATTACAAAATAACCCATTTTCTACATTTACACGTATTCCAAGGTGCTTAAAAACTCTAACCCAAAAAACTAATAGTGTAACTATGAGAGTTAGAATCTTTATTTGGCCCAAATGGGTATCCATAAATAAAAACACATTAAACAAAAACTATATCTAAGAATATTTTTGGGTGATATAGGATTGCCCTTACACCACTGGATGCTCCTACATCAAAATGTAACCTAGTTAGAGGATTTAATTACCCTATTAGGAGTGCTTAAAAACTCTAACCCAAAAAACTAATAGTGTAACTATGAGAGTTGGAATCTTTATTTGGCCCAAATGGGTATCAATAAATAAAAACACATTAAACAAAAACTATATCTAAGAATATTTTTGGGTGATATACGATTGCCCTTACACCACTGGATGCTCCTACATCAAAATGTAACCTAGTTAGAGGATTTAATTACCCTATTAGGAGTGGTCTTGTAAGATTACATTGGTTATTCCATTAGGAATGTCACCTATTTAAAGGGTTTACATAGATTGTTAAGTCTTCAAATGATTGTTAGGTCAACCTCTATTAAAATGATTTCAATACAAATTATTTACAATGATAAGAAAGAAAACATTAGGTTTTGATCTATGTGATTACAACTCACTTTTGTTTGTTTAGATCTATGTTTGGTCCTTATGTCAGTTCATTGATAAGCCTTTAGTTGTCACCTCTGATCTTGATCTGCTTGGACACCCTTCAAGCAATCAGTCCACTCTTCTTATCAACACTTAATCCTTCTTCTCAAATTCACTTATCAACAACAATATCAAATCTACAATATTTTCTCTTTTAGCTTCACATCCACTCACTTGTGCATTTTTTATCAACCTTTCTCTATATCACTTCCTTCAGATACAAATTCACACACACTAGTTTGGGCTAGACTAGGCACCAAATTTTTGGTTACATATCACCTTAAATAGAGAATCTATGCTTTATCATTTTCTACATACATCATAGATCTTAGGGTTTATGATCATATTCAAATCGATTCAATGTATCTGAACATCTTCTTGATCATCTTCTAGAAAGTTCTCTTGAATCCTCCTGTTATATCTTTACCTAATCATAACCTTGAATTTAATTATCCAACTCATCAATCTTATCTTAAACACATTTTACAACTCCCAAGAAAGCAACTAATGATCTTACAATTTCTTTGAATGTGATCTTTTCCTATCACTCGGCAATCACTGAATTCTGACACTTGATCAATACTAAAATACTCGGTTGCTGAGTTTTTTTTGGCTTGGCATCAACTAACTTTCTTAGTCAATGCTAATTCTTGGTCAATACTATATTTTCTTGACACTAACTATGGCTTGGTTGACACAAGCATTACTTAGCACTACTTAGTATTTTACTCTTTTGCTCAGTTAGGTTTAGCTTCCTTAACATAAACAATTACTTTACTATATCAATGTCTATCTAATCTAATCAAATGTCTATTGTAACTTCCTTTTAATAAATTCAACCTTTCCTCTAGGTGATATAGTTATGAGTAACTCTCAAATCCTCTTCATCAATCAAATAGATATGACATTTAGATTAGGTAGTAATATGTCTCATCCATAGATTTGACATCAATGAAAAAGAAAAAATTGTTCTAATTATAAGTTTCCAATAATCTCCCTCTTTGGCATTGATGACAACATCTCAAGTATCTAAAATACTAATCATAACTTAGTTACCATACAATCCAAAAGATGTTACTTCCATGAGTGACCACTTTCCTTAGTTTTATTTTGATTCTCATCCATTTAAACTTTCAAACTCCCTCTATCAGTTTTCTCTCTTTCATGATTCTCTCCCTTTAAGGTTTATCTTTCTTTTCCCAATAATCTTGTGACCTCTTAGTAATCTCTCCCTCTTTCTTCTTTAATTCATTTTTTTCTCTATCAGTAATCTCTGCCTCTTTGACAACAATTCCAAAGATATGTAGTTGTATCAGCTTCAAATTCTTCATACATCTTAATTATGTATGTTTTACATGTTTGGTTGATACTTTTCATCTATCTATGATTGATATTTTATGTTGTACTAAAGTATCCTACCTTAGGCATGTCCCAAAGTAGATTTGTATTGCACAACTATGTAGAATGTTTTGTTGAGCACATGTGATGCAATGTACATGTGCTTCTTAATTAGCCTTAGTTAGGGTAATAACCCCTAATTTACCTATAATATATTCATGAGCATCTTTGGGTAATGGTTTTGTGAATATGTCAGCAATTTGTTCCTTTATATTCACATATTCTAGCTTCACTTCTTTGTCTTGAACTAGTTCTCCCAAGTAGTGATACTTGATGGCAATGTGCTTTGTCCTAGTGTGTGTCACTTGGATTCCTAGAAATGTTAATAGCACATGTGTTATCACAATATATAACTATTGGATCAGTAATCTCTTCTTGATGCCTTTCAATAATTTCTTAATCAACATTATATTTTGACAATTCACTATAACAACCACAGCTATTGATTGGAAAATACAATTTTGTTTCTTGCTTGTCAATGATACCAACCTCTTTCTTAGGAAGAATGCACCTCCACTAATGCTTTCCCTATCATCAATATTACCTACCCAATCTAAGTCAATGAAAACCTTTAGTTCAAATCTATCACTTGTCTTTTAGTATAATACATAGTCTTCTATACCTTTCAAATATATCATTATCCTTTTTATAGCCTAATACCTTGATTTTCTACTTATCCAATTTTTCATGAAACTAAAAAACTAGGAAGAATTGTGAAAGGAATTTAGGGTTTATTAAATTTTTTTAGCATTTTTAAAACCCTTGATAGGCCCTTTTGTATTTTCTTAGAAATAAGTTTGTATTATCCATGAGTTATTATCCTCATCATATGTCTAGAGATGTTTATTCTTTTATGCTCATGAACCTATCAAATGGATTAAGTTGTGATGATGTGAAACAAAGGGAAGTGTGCTTTTGCATGATCATTTCAACTTAAGGTAGTTATAGTTGTGAATGTAGGAATCAAAGGAGAAGGTCATTACAAGTTGTTGAGCACATTATCACACGATCAAGATGAACAATCAGTCTTAGAGTTGTGAAGGAGCAATAAAGTGAAAGATGAAGCATCACCCAATTGAAAGCATAAAGTGTTCCAAAAGCTTAACCACAGTGAGGTTGTGAGGTGTTAAGGGTTAAGGGCTTATCGCAAGACACAACTGCCATAAAGATGAAGTTAAGATTAGCTACAAAGTGGCGATATATTAAAACAAAGGGTTCAGAGTGATGCAAGTTTTATCAAGAAAAAGTAGTTTTTTCATGTGCAATGGTGAGATGAATTCATTTGTGGCAAGCACACTTATAAGTTCCAGAGGCATAAAAAAACTTTTTCAAATGGAAAAATCTAAAGAGGACATACAAAATTTTAAAAAAGCCACAGTTTTAGTCTATTTTATTAGGATTGACAAGTTTTAAGGCATGCCACCATTAAATGAAAATTAAACCCATGCTTTTATCATAGAATTTGATTAAACCTAGAAGAGAGTAGGCTATTTTTATTGTTTCTGCAAAGTTGTTTAAATTTTGAACAAATTCAAGTGCATAGTTGATTTCTAAGAAGGTTTTTCCAAAATAGAAAACACAAAATCAGTAGAGGTAATTGTAGAAATGGCCCAGAGAGAAAGAGAGTTGATTGCACAAGTAGGATTGAAGTACTAGACACTCCCCTGAGGGTTCCAAGTACATTTATAGAAGAACAGATGCACACCTTGTCTAGTTATACAAATGCTCAAAATGAAAACAAACTCATTTTCAAAGACCCATATACAATGTGCAGAGACACAATTGTCCCTAACAGAAATGGGTATGAGTTGTTTTGGTTTTTCAATAAAAATAAGGTAAAAGAAGTTCCAATTTGCGACCCTTGGGTAAGAAATTTGGGAAAACTAATAGTGCCAAAAGTTTTTGTGGATGTGGATTTGGTCAAGGCATTAATCAAATGTCACAATCCTATAAATAAGTCATTTCACAGGAAGGATAAAAGTGTTTTCTAGCATTACATAAAGATACATTCATAGAAGCAGTTGACTTGGGTGGACCAATTTCATTTCCCATTGATATTGAGGATCTTAATAAGAATTTCAAGAATCATAAAAATTTCTATATGGGTAAAAATGTGACCTAACACATTCCCAAGGTGAAGAAAGATGTAGGGGAAATTCCAAAAAGGAGAGATATCAATGAATTCATGCCCTTGCATTTATTTCAAAGGTATTTTTAGAATACTATGTTTGGTATTAACAAATCTTAGGTACATATGGGACCATGAATTCTTTAGGGGCACATTATATCATGGCCTTGAATATATAAGACCCTAATCATTATATTGGATATGATTTTTTTGAATGCATTATTGAGGGTATTCACAAAAAAAATTCTACTGCCCAACAAGAACAACTGAAGGACTTTAAGTTCCTTCATTACTCCCTTCTCATGCACCTTATTCTAGCAAAGAATGCTGATTTTTTTATTAAGGCTTCTTTGAGTCAATGCAAGAATGGGGAGAAAAGCTACCAGTACAAAGATGGACAAGAGTATGGCAAGTGTACTATCCATATTCAAATGTTATCTCTTTTTATAATGAATTTGTTTATCTAATTTTAAAAATGATAGGTTGTGTGGTTGAAAGAGTTCCTAGAAGTGTTAGGGAAATTGTGAGACCTAAGTGGTGTTATTATGTTGGGAAGCAATTGACTCATGATTGGGGTAGTGTATTTCTGTTTGAAGATTACACTATTATAAGAATCTTTGGTTGTCCTCAACCACCTTATATCTTTCCCAAGTATATTCCTAAGAGATTAGGACTGGTGGAAATTTTATGGCAGCTTATTTCTTTAAATAGGGAATATTTAGTAAAAGGTGTCAAGAAAGGGACATTTTTACATAGATGTACCAAAGTGGGAGATTTTGAGATTGAGAAGAATGCTATTGAGCCAAACAATTTTTTCCTACAATATTATAAGATGCCAACTGGGCCAACTAGAACCTACAACCGCTATAATGTAGTAAGACATGCATTTAAAAGCATGAGGGGATACAATCTACCTCTTATCAATCCTATGTGTGAAGAAGATATTATTGTTGATGTATTGAGTGAGGATATATGCAGGGAAAGAATAATAAAAATCAGAGACATTGTTAGCTATAAGCAGGAAATGAGAAAAGTAGACCCATCTTTCAAAGGGTTTTACCCAAATGAAAAATACTGGGCCAGACTAGATAAGTGTGTTAGCAATTTTGATCAATTGGTATCTCAAGTTCTTAAGGCAATCAGGAGGAAAATTGATCTAGAATATACTAATGGAGAATATACTATAGAAGTTTATGATGAAGAGGATCAATTTGAAGATGACCATCCTAAACAAAGTGTTCAAGATTTTCTTGGGAGTTCTATGTGAGCATAATAGACATAAGAAGAAAAGGATGGTAGAAATACTAGACTAGGCTCAATAGAAGGAACTTTAGATCTTTCCAAAAGGAAATAAGTACTTTGATGATATCAAAAGAAGGTTCCTAATGTCTTAGGTGTCTGAGAGTGAGAAAAGGGAAAAGAAATTGTAGTTGGAAACACGAATGATTGATGATAGAATCATTGAAGCCAAGGATTTTTTGGATGATGACAATTTTATTAAATCAAATAAATTAAAAAGTTTCCTTTTTAAAATTAAGAGAAATGAATTGAAACTAATTATGAAACCTAGAGATTCTGATGAAAAGGTCGCTAAATTAGTATAGAAGTTGTAGGAATATGACCCTACTAGTTAAACTCTCATTGTCAAAGAAGCTATAAATTTAAATAGAAGAAGTGGAATGATTATTTTCCTAGGTTGGGATCTAAGCCCTTCATTTTTACTTGATCAGATAAGAAGATAAGAGAAATTTTTTTTTTTTGAAGATGAAAACCAATATGGAGAGATAATGGGGTTAGGATTTAATGTAGATGCCCAAACAATATCTACATGGAGTTTAGCTCCAGAAGATAATAAGCCCCCTCTTATGGAGATAAAAGAGTTCCCCAAGGGAAATGTTATATTTTAGCATGTGCAATCTATATCCAATGACCAAATTCTAGGAATACATACTTCAGTAGCATTAAATGGTAAGCATAAAATGGATACCCTCCAAGCTCAACTAGAAAAGACCTGTGAAAAATTTATTGAGATGAGAAGGATTTATGAAGAGGATATGAAGAAAACTTATTTCCTACAATAGAAGGTTATCAAATTGGAGATGGAGGTGGTGACATTGAAGAAAAATGTTTGAACTATTATAGAGGTCCATGACAGAGAAGTGCAAATAGAAGGCTAGATTTTTGAGATAGGGGAATCATCAGGCTAGGCTATGGACATTGATGAAGAAAAGTTGGAAGCCATGAAGGATGTAGAGATCAAAACCTTAAAGAATTTATTAATTCATAAGATCAATGCATTGAAGATAACCTCACAAAATGTGCATGGAAGTTATATTGCCTTAGAAGGAGTAGAATATAAATGTGCATAGGCAATTTCTCTATTATCTCCACTATTCAACACATGGGGCACTTACATTTAGTTTTTTGACAATATAATCACCATATTTCCTCAAAAGAAGGACCTACCAAATGAAACCATAGTGAGTATGAGAAAGGCAATCCATAAGGTAAAGGATATAAATGGTTTCTTTACAGGAAAAATGTAGTAGGTACAAAATAAAATGAAAATAATTACCACTAAGACACCAAATTTCATGCTAAAAATATTGAAAAATGAATGAAAAATTAAGGACTAGGTGGAATTCTCATCATCTTTCAATAATATTCTTTATCATCTAGGTTTCTATCTTTTTGTAATAATGAAGCAAGTGTCACTACTATCTATGATATGATATACATTCTTTATAAAATATAAGTAGAGATGTCCAAAATATCTTCAAAATTTAAAGCTATGACTAATGCCAAGTGGATCAAATACTTGGAGGAGATAGACATGATCAGAGATATCACATGGTTTGATATTAACATAGGCATCACTATCTGGGAGTTGATTGCAAAAATCAAGGGACTACTAGCTAGTGATAGTGATTTAGTAAAGTTGAGAAGTAGTTCAAAAAACAAGAGGTAAAAGGAAGGCATGGATGGTAATGGGAGCTAAAGAAAAACTTGATTCGTTTAAAGAATATTCATGATGAAAGACTTTTTGTTGCACCATTTTTTGTTTCTTGTGACAATAACAATGTAAATATCTTTCTGTTTTGAAGGATAGATGTTAGTTTCTCTATGTCTAAAGCTTGTTGCATCTCACACTATATAAGTAAGATTCTAGGGCTAGAAAAAGGGTCCGAGTCATTGATCAATTTTAGTTTTATTAAGCTTTGTTCACTACAATCATTGATGCAAAGTTTATGATGTATTTTCTCTGCAAATATTTGAGAAGATATTAATGTTATAGGATCTTAGTGTCTTATCTAGAGTTGTTTTGAGTTCTATTTCAGTTGTTATACAATTTTCAAAGAGAATTAATACAAAGATGAAGTGTTCCCTTTTCTTTTCTTTCTGAATCTTGTATCCATTTTATTACCTAGTTATCTTGAAATTGCATGACCAAAGCTTGTTCAATTGAATACAATTAGGCTAAGTTGTACATCATTTTCACTAATTCTTTTAATTCAATGAATTAGGTAAATGCTTCAGTGAACATGATAGGATTTTCATGGTAATAGGGAGGATATGTGTAAGAATGAGTTTTAGTAAGAATCACTAATAGACTTGATTGTAATGTAGTCAATTAGGTCAAGAAATTGGACAAACCCTAAATCCCAATGGATGAGGCACTAATCGACTATTTTAGTCTACATATGGAGAAACCATGAATAAGCATCAAGCTTAAAATCAAATCAATTTTCCTTTAAAATTTTGAAGAATGTCAAAGCTGGTCAATACATGTTTATATTTAATTTTTGAGTCTTGGTTAGCTGCTATTTCCTAAAATTATGTGTACATCTAAGAAGAATTATGACCAATCTACTATAAGGGATGTGTATTGTTATAAAATTCCATGGAATGAATGAAATGAGTATGTAGTATTAGGATGTAAAATTTTTATCCCTTAGGTGCACCCATCTTGGTTTTGCAAAGACAAAAGAGTAGAAAATCTTTCATGATTTTGTTGAAGTTGGGTCCAGATCTGAAGCACATATGACTATTTATGGGAAGTAGCTAATCCTTAGGTTGCTGTGATCTTTATTATCTTGGTATTAAGTATTTTTGTTGCTTAATAGTGTAAAAATACCAACACAACCATCATGTGACTCTCTTTAGGATTTTTTGAAAATCTAGCAATTATCCCATCTAGCAATTATCCCAACTACCAATGTAATAGCTGGTCAGTTGTGAGAAACATATTGTAATTTTCCTATCATGGATCTATATAGGGTTTAGTTCACATCAGTAAAATCATCATTCTTAGATAGCTTATGTCTTGTAGACATAGGTGTGCTCACTAGCCTCGAATATGCCATACCAAAAGTATTTAATATTTCCTTGATGTATTTAGTTTTTGAAATGAAAGTACCACACTTCATTTGACATACTTCTAATCCAAAAAGGAATTTTATTTGACCAAACATAGACATTTCAAATTCCTTTTTCATTTCATCAATAAATCATTTGCATATTGCTTCTCTTCCTCCAAATATGATATCATCAACAAATATCTCAGATAAAAGTACTTCATTGTTCTTACCATTCTTCAAATATATATTGTTGTTATCATTTATCCTTTCAAAACCAAATTTCACTAAATAGTTATGTAACCTTTCATACCATTCTCTTGATTCTTGATTCAATCCATAAAGATCTTTGTTTAGTTTCCATACCATGTTCCTCTTGTCTAGATCTACAAATCCTTAAGATTGTTAATGAATACTTCTTCTTCTAGTATACTATTTTAAAATGAAAATTTGACATACATTTGATATACCTTGAAATTATTGTAAGATGAGTATGCAAGAAAAGTTCTAACTCCTTCAAGTCTAGCCACAAGAGAAAAATTTTCTCCATAATCAACTCTTTCTTCTTGTGCATAACTCTTGCATACCAATCTTTCTTTTTTTTCTTATTACTTCACCATTTTCATTGAGATTTTTCCTTAAAATGCACTTTGTCCCAATGAATTTTTTGTCTTTATTCTCAATCTGGTCAATTTCTTTGTTCATAGCTTGTATCCAATCTTCATTTTCTAAAGCATCTTTTATTTTCTATGGATCAAACTCACATAATAAGCATGTGTGACCTTTGAGTTTTCTCCTTGTCATCACACTTGATTCATCATCTCCAATGATTTGATCAAGTTTATGAGGTCTTCTCACATAGTTTTTTAATACAAGTAGCTTTCGTCTTAGCTCTTCTTCAAGTTCATCTAGAAAAATAATCTCAGGCTCATTGAGTCTTTATTGTTCTAGTTCTAGTTTATATTTTGAACGCTTAGCATTCACTATCTAATGGTTGGCAATGCCTATCTATGACTCAACATCTTTAGTCTATTGCTTGGCACCCATTCTCTACTACTTGACAATTTACATTTGCACTCTATCATTTCATGTCTGATGGGAACTTACAACTTGACTTGTTTGTTCATTTTGAGTGTTGGGACCATCCTCATCCACATAAATGAATATATTACAGTCTTCAAGTTCTTCATTACATGAAGCATCATCTTTTTTTGCAAAATCATCAACTCTCACATTTTCACTTTTCACATCTTTGTTAGTGTTAGAATTTAAACACTTATAAGATTTTTTTTTGTGGAATAACCTAGGAATATGTCTTCATCACTTTTTGCATCAAGTTTTCCATTCCTGTTATCTTTCAGTATATAGCATCTACTTCCAAATAGTTTGAAGCATAACCATACCATAGTTCAAAATGTGTAGCATCTATACCTTTCTTGACTTGAACTCTATTCAATGTATAGACAATAGTACTAATTGCTTCTCTCCAATATTTCTGTGATATGCCTTCCTCCAGCATTAGTTTTCTTACAAAGTCCAATATTGATCTATTTCTTCTTTCAGCTATCCCATTCTTAGGAGGGGTCCTTGTGTTGAAATTTGTCTTTTAAATCCTCTATCATTGTAGAATGTGTTGAACTTATGAGAAATAAATTCACAACCTCTATTAGATCTTAGACACTTCAAACTCTTCCCTATTTCATTTTCAACTCTAGCTAAATACCACTTAAATAACTAAAAAATCATCAAATTCAACTTTAAGAAACATCATAGTCATCATTATAGAGTAGTCATCCACAAATAGAATTAAATATTGATCTCCATAGTAAATTTTAACACCAATGGGTCCACATAGTTCTATATGAGCCAATTCCAAATTATCACTAGCAGTATATGCTTTACTCTTAAAACTAGACTTGATCATCTTTCCTAATTGACACTCTCTACACATAGCATTGTCAGGCTTCTGTAGTTTTGAAAATCCTCTCACTTTCTTCATCTTACTAATATTCATCAAATTATTAAAATTCACATGACATCATCTTTTGTGCCATAACAAAAAATCTTCTTATTGTGAAAACATACATGTTTCTCCTGATAGGTCTAGATAGAATAAGTTACCTCTTGTCTTCTCACTAGTTCCAATTATCTTATCATCACCATCATGTCTCTTGGATTTTCTATTGTGAAATTCAACTCTATAACCTAATTTTTTAAGTTGTGAAACACTCAAAAATTGTAGTTAAGTCCTTCAACCTAGTAAACATTTTCACATGATGTTATCTTGTAAGTTAGTTGAATAGTGCCTTTACCTTTTATAACACATGGGATATCATTACCAAATTGAACACATCCACCATTTTATGGACCAATATCTTTAAATTTGTCTTTATCACAAGTCATATGATTGGAACATCTATTATCAATTATCCATCTATCACTTTTGTTCACATAAGAAATTAATGCAATTTTCTCATCTTCCTCATACTCTTCTTTCATAGCAACATAGACAACTTCATAATCATTACTCTCATATTCATTATCAGTATTTTCTTCAGCAATATAACAAGATTTCTTACCTTTTTCATCCTTGCTTCTTTTGTTCTCTTTGTCATCTCTTCTTCCTTTGTACTTGTTGTCCTTCTTTTCATCCTTGTCCTTTCTGTTAGGACATCTAGCAGCAATATGATTGACTTTATTGCATGAAAAAAAATGATAGGTAATTTACCTCTTCCTCTTCCAAACCTTTTTGCAATGAGGGTTTCAAGTTCATCAATCTCATCATTAGAACTATCACTTTCACTCTTCACATGTTTTCATTTCTTCTTATTAAGAATCAGTTGTGACTTGAAAGAAGATTCAATGGTAGTAGGTGTGTAGTTATCAAAATTAGACATCTCAAAAGTAGTAATTCTACCAACTACACCTTCTAATATCAATTTGTTACCTAGTGTGCATCTCAGTTCTTGAATTGTAGAGACTCTAATGGAATAGATAGGGAGTAGAGTCTTCAATACCTTTCTTATCACTATTTCATCTTCAATTTTTCCATTTTCTCCTTGAATAGCATTAACAACCTCTTTAACTCTTGTACAGTGTTGTACTATATTTTTACCTTCTATCAGTCGCATATCATCAAATTTATCTCTCAGGATTTCTTCTTTGGCTCTTAGTACATTGTCATATGTTGGAAATATTAGATAGGCAAGGTTACTAAGAGGGGACAGGTGAATTAGGAACCAATAAAACTTTAATTTATTTAACCAATTAATCCTTCATATAATATTCTATTCTAATTGCATGCATGAAAGAATGAAAGTAGTAAAACATTCATTACAGTTTGACACAAGATATGGTGACCCAAAAACCTTTCAAATAGAAAGTAAAACTAGGGTAGGGATGATACCCATAAGCTTTAGTACTATAGTATAAATTTGGCCTATTAAGGCTTACAATTGATCACTTCTAATGATCTACCCTATTAGGAGCAATAAGGACTATTAGGTCCACCTTGTGAAAGGATTTACAAAACATAAAATAAAGTATGCACTTGGTAAAGAGATTTGTCAAAGATTGTTAAGTCTACCTTTTTAAAGTATTTAACTAATACACCTATTAGGATGAACCAGTATTTGATCTATGATCTACAACTCTGATTTGTTGGTTGAGATTCCTTTGAAATGTAAAGATCACCTTGTTGTGATAGATAAATCTTTATTGTCTCTTATACAACTTTAAGCCTTTTCAATTTGCATTTCTTCTCTTCATATTTGCTTCATTCATACTTATTTGGATATGATACAATTTATTACATATATACCAAACTAACCACAATTCATCAAAGTCAACTACAACATAGGTTTCTAACAAGATCACAAAGTTAACCCAACTACTGACAATCTAGTTCAGAAGACAAACTTGGTGATGTTCTGATACTCAGAAACCATTGTCAACACTCGACATCATCATTCACTCGGTAGACATAGAAGCTCAATTCATACTAATCAGTTCCAAGTAGCTTGAACTTGGTCAACACCTTTGTGACTCAGTGAAGCCCATGGATCTTGGTATGAAAACTAAATCACTTGGTTGACACTCCATGGGTCAGTCAAAACTAACACTATGAGCTCAGTATAAATTGAATCACTTGGTTGATACTCCTTGGATCGGTCAACACTAGATTCTCATCACTAATACTACAAGATCTGTAGATATTGGAGAGCATGTTTGACACTATGCAACTTAGTTAATATTATGAAGCTCAGTTAGCACTATCATTGAATAGCTTGGTAGATATTGCTCGTGATGAACTATATAAAGATTTTGGAACTTAGTAGAAATTGTAGAACTTGATACAACTATATTACTTGGTAGTAACTAGAGCACTTGGTTAACACTACAAACTAAAAGATAAGATCACTACTAGCTTAACCAATTGACTAAGTGTGAGTCACTAATAAAAAAACTTTGACCTTAATGTCAATAATATATCCCTTTGGCATTAGTGACAAAAACACTTATCAATCCAAAATTGAATGCTCAAAATTTCAAGCCCAAAATATTATTTTATCTCCTTTCTGTGTCTACAACTCAATAACATACTTTGTTTTTGAGATTTTTCAAAATTATTTTTGTGAAGGATATTTTCTATTTATTTGTACATGTATTTGTATAATACTATGCTTCTCCCCAATACATATATCTCATCTATACACATATATCTAGAGTATTGCTCCCCCATACATATATCTCATATTATACTTCTCCCCAATACTCTTCATATATACATTCATCTTATATTATACTTCTCCCCCTTTTGACATAAATGCCAAAGGTATATACTACATTTGAATGCCAAAATGTGAAAAGAAGTCATAATGTATCTTTAAAATAAATTCCATTGTCTTGTAACAATTTCCCTATAACACCTTGCATGTATGTAATGCAATCTAAACTTCTACTGATAGCTCTATCATGTGATCATTTATGGACAATTTATTGTCATGGGTGAGTGTCTTGGCATGTCCAATGTATTTTTACAATGTATCCATGTTTGGAAGAATCGTGCCTTAGATGTCTATAAGTGTGGCCCTGATCTTGGCTTCTTCCCTTAATAATTCTACTTGTAAATTTGTTAGATATTTGATCTTTGAAAAGTGAGCAAAACTAAAGCTTAAGTCAAGTGACAACTGGTGTGCACTTGCCTTCAAGTCTTCATCTATCTTAAATAGTTTATTTTTAATGTCTTGTGTGAAGATAGATGTGTCACACAACTTAACAAATAATTAAGTGACATTATTTAAAAATGTCTCCAATGAAACAAGAGTAGTAGATAATCCTACCTAGTGTATAGCAATTTTTTGTGCCACTTATTCCAGTACCTTATTCTCAAATTTTATTTCTTCTCTTTGTACCAACTTATCTTGTCCATATAGATCTTCATTGAATTTCCTAGACAATTCCTGCCAACTAATCCAAAATAGGTTGTGCATTATCAACCTCTTTACTTAGTGCATTCACAAATATGTCTTTTATATCTTATAGTACTTGGGTTTCATTCCTTTTCTATTCTCTAAGAATTTTTCGCTTAGCTCTTTTCTACAATCATTTTCTTACCCTTGTTTGATACTTTAGCACTTAGTTGAGACTAGTTCTCAACTGTCATTGTACTTGCTATTGACACATTTGGAATTGTAACAATTATAGAAATTAAGGGGATAGCAAAAAAAGTAGATATGGCACTGATAGTAAAAATATCTTGTTGTTTCATTGTTAAATCTAATGATGGAGGCAATTTTTTCTTGGTAGATGAAGTGTTGATCACTTCAATCAATGTAGTACTCAATTGAATAGGTGCAAAGATTGGTTGGGTGCTTTGTGTTGTAGTTGTTGCCACAACCAACTTGGCAGAATCTTTTTTAAAGCTTGTTGGCATTAAAGCTTTTCTTAGAGAGTGAGGAAATGAGACCATCACTATTGCTACAATATTTTCTAGGTCAGTTTCTTCAATACTCTAAATCTTAGGGATAATTTCCTCTTTAGCTTCCTATTCTTCCTCCTTATCATCCAGATTTACTTCTTCTATTTTCATATCTTTGTCATCATCTTCCTTGTCATCTTCATCATCTTTGATAGTAACATGAACAACAATATCACTAGGTTCATGTAGTTTGTAAATATTCTTCCATGTGTTTGTACCTATCTTCACCACACATTCAATATCTTTCATCAATATCATACATGTGTTGAATTTAAGACTAAGCTTTTCTTCAAAGGTTCTTTCATCTCTTTTTCACTAATAATTGACATGATTTTCCTTAGATTCTATTCAAAGATGTCTTTTGTAGTCTTCTTTACATGCTCTTGTCTAGGATTGATTGCTTGCATAAGCTCCTTTGGAATTTATTGAGTAAGCTCATTAGGAGAATACTTTCATTTTCCCAATTTTGTTATAATGGTGTCTTCAATCTATCTTTTCTCATCTACATTCCTTGATTTATATTTGAGGAATTTGAAACATGCAATATGAGTTCCTTCTTCTAATTCCTTCAACTTTTCCTAAAAAATTAGGTGGAGGCCTTTTGAAAATAACTTTCTTGGCATTCTCCTCACATGACTTCAATTTATTCCTAGATTTTGGTGTCCTTCTTGTGAATACAGTGGTGGATGACATATTAGGTAAGGTTATGATGATTATAGGTTCTTCTTCCTTAGATTTGGATTTCTCATCCTTGGCTTCATCCTCTTCCACATCATCTCCTTTTCCCTCTGTCAACAGGAGAGTAGAACTTGCTTGCTTCATTTTTACTATCCTCTTTCTTCCTTTGTTAACTACTTGAGGAAGCTTGATTTCAAGTCCTATCCTTGCCTTGGCTTCTTCATAAGTTCCAATATATGGTGCCTTAGGATCTATAGGCTCATTTATCAGAGTCCAATTATATCTTTTGTATCATCAATGTTAACCTCATAATCAAGAGGCTTAACACTTGCCACCCTTAGTCTAACTACATGAATGTACACTCCATCACACTCTACCATGAAATAGATATAATATTTTGAGTCCTCTAAAAGTTTATTTGGTATCCTATATCTATTATTCATCTTTTCTTTTAATGTATTAAAGTAGTTATCCATTATACTATCAAAATTTTCACCCATCTTTGTTATGTATTCATTAATCTGATATAGAATAGGTACATCTTTTCTTCATACGACTGTGCCTTTAGAAGGGAAGAATTTATGTACAAATAAAAATAAAAAAGTTATGAGTGAACCAAAATTACAAGGATTATTCTTAGAACCTCTGATGATTTCCATGTTCTTATTGAACTAATTCAATAACAACTTGGCAAGGTCGAATGTCATATTATTTTTCACCACCTTGAGGGCCAAATCTATTGCCTCACATGATAGACTGTGAGATGACTAGAGCTATAGATTTTGTGGGAAATCACATGAATTCTAAACTTAAATTATATGTCTATGATTCCACTTATCTTCATTCCTCTATCATCCCACTCGATAAGAGTTTTCTTTGCCAGTTTAGCCTAATCTAGGGTTTTGGTTGCCTTGGCTTTGTTTAACATTGGATGGCCAGTGATTTAGTAAATCATCTTCCTTGTGATCAAAATGGGCTTATCCAACCATAACTTCTCTTTGTTAACTTAGTTTAGTATGAATTTTATCTATTTTTCTTGAAAATCCCTAGGCATATACGAAATATGCATCAAGCCCTCTTCTTCCAAATGTCGATGGTCGAGTTTTAGAGTGCCATTCACACTTAACTCATTCAATGCCTCATGCATTTCATGTATTCCTAGCTCTTGAATAAAATAGTGATAATACAAGCATATATCATGCATGAGTAATGTCTAGGAAGGAATTTTTGATTGTGCAAAAACTAATTTTGAATGTTAGAATCTCACATTCTACTCCTTGAATCAACATTTCTAATCCTTTCTTCACTTTTCTACTAGAAGAAGCCATGCTTAGTAGGGTCTTCTAGAATTTTGAAAAACTTCAAGAATTCTTCCAACAAAAAATATATAGATTGCTTGGAAGCACACAAATTGCTCTTTGCAAATAGCTCTCAAAAATTCACGGTAAAAAATGAATTCAATTTTCTTCATTTTAACAAATGTTCACTTTTTCCATAAATGCTTTGGTATGATCACTTGCTTTGTGAAAAAATATCTTCCACTAGATTCTATCTTTTAATACTTGGTAGACATTCATAGCTCGATAGTCTCAATATTATTTAGTAGTCTTCAACAACTTGGTGTCCACACACAATACTTCAGTATAACCCAACCTTACTTAGCAAGGTCTTACAACCTGACCTAGCTCGGTAAAGGTCTTGAATTTTCATAACTACTTGGTGATCCTTGTGCATATTGAATATTGATATGGATCTTTTCTTCTAGATGGCTAGAACTAATGAGAGATGTTTGTTTCACAATCTCAGTTCCAATTATTCATGTGGGAGTTCAACTTGAGATACTTGAGTCACCCAACTCTTGCGTGACATTTACTTTATGACTCGAGCTTTAATTCTTAGGAGACTTTGGAACCCATTATTGCTTCATTTGATTTTTGATATTGTCAGCTTTGACTTTCTTTTCATTTTCAATTTTTCTAGTGTTCATATAGTTCTTGGCATGGTGTCCAAGTTTTGTACAAACGAAACATCTTCTAGTGGTGTCTCTTTTCCTCATGTGATGTTTCACACAATTTTCTCCAATGTGTTTATATTCTCCATAGTAGTGGCATCTACACCATGTGTTGTAGTCTCATCCAAATATAACTTTTACAATTTGTTCTATTGGATTCAATATCTTGGTTTTGCATTCAGAAAATTTGTGTCCTTGTTTCTTGCAATTGTGGCATTTACCTTCAAACTTTGGTTTCTCCTTGCATTCACTTGCTCTATAACCATGCTTATTGCAGCTATAATAGTTTCCATTGAATTTTTCTTTACCATTACTCCAACATTTGTTTGATATATGACCTAACTTACCACAATGATTGCAAGTAGGCCCTTGATTCTTTTGAGCTCCTTGCTTGGATGATTTACCTTCTTTTATGTATCCTATTTTTTCTTTTCCTTTTTGTTTGTACTAAATTTTCTCATTCAACTAATTTATTCTCTCTTGAGATTTCAACATTCTTTCATTGCTTTTCTTTTCAATATTTAGATCATTCTATAGCCTTTCATTCTCTAATCTTAAATTCAAGAGTTCTTCATTTGCATTAGTGAGTTGATCAATGAATTTTTTTTGTTAAAGGGATAGATGTTGAATTTAATTGTTCTTTCCTACTATCTCTTCTTTGGCTTTTTCTTTTTCTTCCATGACTTCGCATAATCTTACTAATTGGATTTCTTGTCCTCTTTTCATCTTTCTAGCTTCTTGAAGATTGTAATTCTTTTCTAATAGGTCTTTGATTTCTTCATCAACTTCTTCTTAATTTCTTTCTAGACAAATATCTTCAATTTTTTCTTTAGTGTAGAGATATTCATTCATTTGTAGTGAAAGATCTTTCCTTCTTTTCAATGATTGAGAGAATTTCTTCTTTTCTTTTTTTAGTTAACCAATGGTTAATTCCAAATCCAACTTTTCATTTTCAATAGCCTTATCTAGCCTGTAGACCTTCGTTGCCTCTAATCTTTGCTCAAGTTGCTAAACTTTGATAACCATAGAGCTCTCATACCAATTTTTGGAAATATTAGATAGGCAAGGTTACTAAGAGGGGAGGATTGAATTGGGAACCAATAAAACATTAACTTATTTCACCAATTAATCCTTCATATAATATTCTAATATAAATACATGTATGAAAGAATGAAAGCAATAAAACATCCATAATAGTTTGACACAATCTATGGTGATCTAGAAACTTTCTAGATAGAAATTAAAACTGGGGTGGGGATAATACCCACAAGCTTTACTATAGTAGTATAAAGTTGTCTTGTTAAGGCTTACAATTGATCACTTCTAATGATCTGCCCTATTAGGAGCAATAAGGACTGCTAGGTCCACCCTGTAAAAGGATTTACAAAACATACAATGAATTATGCACTCAAGTAAAGAGATTTGTCAAATACTATTATGTCTACCCTATTATGATGAACTAGTGGCTGATCTTTGATCTACAACTCTAATTTTTTGGTTGAGATTCCTTTGAAATGTAAAGATTACCTTATCATGATAGATAAATCTTTGTCATCCCTTATTCTACTTGTAGCCTTTTCAATTTTCACTTCTTCTCTTTGCATTGACTTCATTCATACTTATTTGGATATGATACAATTCATTACAAAATATACCAATCCAAATCACAATTTATCAAATTTGGCTACAACATAGGTTTCTAACAAGATCATAAAGTTGGCCCAAATATTGACACTTAGGTTTAGAAGACAAACTCAGTGATGTTCTGATACTCAACAACCATTTTCAACACTTAGAATCATCATAGACTTGGTAGATGTAGAAGCTTAGCTCATACCAATCACTTCCAAGTAGCTTGAACTTGGTCAACACTTGTGTGACTCGGTGAATTCTATGAAACTCGGTATATAAACTGAATCACTTGGTTGACACTCTATGGCTCGGTCAACACTAACACTATGAGCTCAATATAAACTAAATCACTTGGTTGAAACTCTTTGGCTTGGTCAACACTAAATTCACATCACTAATACTACAAGCTCGGTAGATACTAGAGAGCATGGTTGAGACTATGCAACTTAGTTAATAATGTGAAGCTTGGTTGGCACTGTCATTGAATAGCTCAATAGATACTGCTCATCATGAACTGTATAAAGATTTTGGAACTTGGTAGAAACTATAGAACTCAATAACAACTACATTACTTGTTAGTAACTAGATCACTTGGTTAACACTACAAACTGAAAGATAAGCTCAATAGTAGCTTAACCAATTGACTAAGTCTATGTCATCACCTCCATATATGGTCTTCAATATGTCCCACATCTTCTTTGCATTATTGCAATCTTTTAGGTCATCAAAATT
This sequence comes from Cupressus sempervirens, assembly GCA_028749045.1. Taxonomy (NCBI): domain Eukaryota; kingdom Viridiplantae; phylum Streptophyta; class Pinopsida; order Cupressales; family Cupressaceae; genus Cupressus; species Cupressus sempervirens. The sequence continues at coordinate 536,492,422 of CM053789.1, forward strand.
GGTATAGCTTAGGGATAAGGCAATCTCCAACATTTCTTAGTTGTGATCTAACTTATGTCTCAGTTCTTCAATATCATAGGAGTACTTTTTGCCTCTACATATTCATTGCTCAAAAAATTAATAGTATTATCATTGATAATGGATATGTGCAGCTTTATTGGGGTCTACCATGTAGGAAACTTCTCCTTATTCAGCTTGGGCACATCTCTCTTGTTTGTCATGATATTTGGCTTTAAGCATCTTCAAAATTTTCTCTGTAAGCACTGAGATCTAATACCAATTGTTAGAAATGATAATAATAACTAAGTGGGGGGTGAATTAATTACTCAAGGTCTATATGTACCACATGAGAAATTAAACATTAAACACATCACTATTCTACTTATCTTGCATATCCTATTGTTGCTCAGTCTCTACTGTAAAACTAAAATAAACTTTAACTTGCATTGCATAATGAAAACATCATCACCACATGTAAAACATTCATAAGACATTCATCATAGTTTGACACTAGGATTTTATGTGCAACCCCAATTTGGGAAAAACCACCAGCAACATGTCACTCTTTTTCACTCTTTCAAAGTGAGATATGTTAGGAACCAACCCTATTAAAGGTTACAATAAACTATTAGAAATAAATAAAACTGAGATTGGCTGGTGAATCAGTGTTCTAAAAAATTTTACCCATAACTAAATATTGTTAACTACTTTATAACTTTCATATGAAAGTAAACCAATAATGTTGAATAGTAAATATGATTTAATGCTGGTAGGGATGGTACCCACAAGATGATCCACTAAAAAAAAGAATCATATTAAGGATATTGACCTTGTTAGGAGTCTATGAAATACATATAGTGTCTCAAGTCCTTGTTTGAGGACTAGGCCCTATTAAAAGCCTCAACCCTATTAGGAGCTACTTCAAACCTATTAGGAGTTTGCAAATTAAATACAATGTATGCAAGAAGAGCACACTACCCTAACATGCAATTATACAATAATGTTTCTTAATAAGAGTAGGTATACATACAATACTATCTTGCTACTGTCTCTCACACTTTCTCTAATCATATATCAAATTTTACATCACACAAGGCTTGCATAAAATATAAGCTTTCTCCACACTAGTTTGCATCACATCTACACTTCATCATTATTTGTGCAAGATAAGATCTTTACTTATATCTCACAAATTAATAAAACTCTACTTAATCAACCTTAAATGCTTTCACATTCTTAACTAAATATAAAACTAACATAGGGAAAACATCTAGAATGTTGAACCATCATGACTTAGTAAATATTTTTTCACCAAAATGATTCCTTAAGTCATACAATCCAATTCTCTAATATATATTTTTTCTATTCTTTTCAATACTAGAACTAGTTAATCAACTATAACTTGTGTCATACCATTCATACAAGTCTATGCATCGACATCCATCATCACCACATTGTCATTTTTCAATCCTAATCAATTGCACATATCCTAACTAAATTTATGATGATAATACACATTGTGTATGTCTTTGTACTACTACAATCTGTCTAACACTTAGACAATTTTCTATCTATGATTACATAAATAAAATACTAAATACATGTTTAGACAATTTTCTATCTATGATTACATAAATAAAATACTAAATACATGTTTCCATAAATGATAATACATCAGACATCTATCTATCCATATTACCAATAATCTCTGCCTTTGGCATTGATGGAAACATTTGGGAAAATTGCCTAATTCCCAAAATGATGTCATACAAACTTGAGAAAAGTAACTACACAAAAATTGACTTCAAAATAGACAATATTTTATTCATGTTTTGATGGATTGTTACATTCCTTATCACTACTTACAAAGATATATAAGTGTACTCCCCAATACATATACATATATAGTTCTCCTTTAAACATAAAATATATCCAATTTTCCTTACATATACTTCTCCCCCTTTGAAATAATTGGAAAAGGTGTCAAAAATTGTATACAAAATTGTGTTTCCTTACAAAGATCAACTTGTCATTCTAGAAAAACAATATGCAAAACCATGTTTCAGCTACTCTAGATCTTTCGTCTAGTTCTCCTTGACTATGTCAAATATACTAATGAGTGCACAAAGTCCATAGGATACCACTTCTACCATGCTCAATTAAATATAGAAAAACTTTTCATAGGAGGCCTTAGCAGAAAAACACTCCTCCAAATGCCTTTTCAAAATGCTAATTTTGGGTGACAAAATTTCTCTAAGAGAAGAGAACTTTTTGATGACCTATTCCTTTTCAGCTTCAATGCCCCTTATAGCATTTTTAATCTTCTCAATTTCTTCCAATATCATCAATGCTTACCTTAGGTTGTTGCAATCTAGTAGTGAGTGTATGAAGATCACTCACTTGACCCTTGATCTTATTCACAAAATCTAATAGGTAATTGTATGAGAGTGCACATTTTCCATACAACTTCTTACCTTCATCAATGTTCTTTCTCAATTCCTTGATGTATACATCTAATTATTTTATATAATTTCTCACATTAGTGCATACTATACATCTAACATTGATGCATCATGCTTAGCTTGTTCTTGTACTAAGAAATTTTAGATAAGGTTGTGAGTTCTTCATTAAAAAACTTTGCCAATTATTTTTCCTTAGTCTACAAGTTTAGATTTGTAATAGTTGTGTGAATTGTCGTCTACATCCTATCTAAGACTTCTGTCAATGTTCTCTCCAAATATTTAACTAACTTGTTCTTTTGAAAAAATTTCTCTAAGAGCTCATTAGTCCTTTTTTATCATCATCATCATCAGATAGTGTGGATAATATCTTGACTGGTGATGATGGGCTAGCTGTTGATGCTACACTAGTTATAACTACTGGTGCAAAATATGGTATATCAACTTCATGCTAAAATTTTACCTTCCAAAATTCTATTTCCACATGTTTCAAATTGGACACGAATTTTGACTCTTGCATCACAATCTTCCATCTCTGCTTTAATTTAGAATTTTCATCTACTTTCTTCCTTTCCTCTTCCACTTGCTTCTTCCTTCTTTCCTCTTTTTCTCTCATTACTTCTTCTTCTTTCCTCTTCTCTTCTTCTCTTTATTTCTTCTTTTCCTCTTCTTTCCTCTTCTCTTCTTCTCGTTGTTTCTTCCTTTCCTCTAACCTTTTTCTTTCTTTATTCATTTTTCTTTCTTCATCTTCATCTTCTTCATCAGAACTAGTATATGTAGTAATATTGCAAACAATGGGTGTTCCATATGTTGCAAAAGGGTTCTCTTTAGTATCCACTATTATCTTCCACATTCTTCACATAATTCAAAAAATCAAATTAGTTAGCTCAGATTCATCAAATCTTTGATTTAACACTATTTGTTGTCACTCAACATCTATAATGTTCTATTACTTGGCCAACACTAAAGTTTACTGATGCTTGGCACCAGCTAAAATTTACTTAGCACGTACTAAAATTTACTTATCTTGCACTATTTTTCTTCTTTGCTTGGCACCTATTAATTTTCACTTGGCTTCTACTATTTGTTGCTCTGCTTGGTAAACATTTTTCTTATTTTATCTTCTTTCATTTTAGACTTTAAGTAGGTAAACAATATACTATAGTATTAATTTCTTACTTGGTCTTAGTGCCCCTTTCATACACCAAATAACTCAACATTTCTCTAGGTCTTCTTGTTATCTTCTCTTTTTAAATCCTCTTTATCAATCAACTAAATGATAGCTTTCAAACCAAAAAGAAATTGTTTCACCAGGAGGAAGCAAGTTTGACATCATTGACAAAATAATGATTGTTCCATAATAATTTCTACACTTCAAAACAATATCATTTCAAAAAATAGCTCTTCTTTTGTTCCTCAATGAGGGTTCAATGCCCTTCAAAATTCTAATCAAATATTCCTTTGTGTTCACTTTGCACAACTTGTTAATCATGCTTTCTCTCAACTTCTTCTTCTACCAATCTCCTCTTTCTTTTTAGTAGCCTATTGTGAAGATCTTCTGGATCTTACATTATATGCTATCAAATCTTTTATTTTTTAAGATCGTATTCCTTACAATAGCATTCTCTAGTTGTCTTCTATCCATATTTTTATACAAGGTAAAATATTTATTCAATTGTAACAAATTATCATCATTAATAATGTGCATATTCATATTCTCTACCTTTGGTTTCCATGCTTTCTTTCTTATTGGTGTCCCTCCTTCTTTTGTTTCTTTATTAATTGGTCTCTCCTCAAATTCATCATCAGAATCCTTAGAATCATTGATTTGTAATGTATTTCTTCTTTTCTTGGGTCCACTGGTAGTCTACTTGACCCTTTTCTTGGAGGTTGGTGTAGATTCTTTCTTGACTTTCACCAATCTTTCATAGTTTCTCTATGCAATAGGAGTTTCTAATTTCTTCTTAGGTTGATCATGATGTATTCTAACTAATTGCACTTGCGCAACTATTTCATATGGTGTAGTAAGTATTTATAGACTAGGTCCTATAACTATTATACCTTCCAATGGTGTTGCAATAGAAATTGGTGTTGTTGCTATCACCTTAGTCTATCCACCAAATTTCATCTCCAGCGTAATGTCTTTAATCTCATTAAACTCTTCCTTGGTCATACTTGATTCCTTGAGAATGGAATCTATCTTCTTCTCCACATTCTTCTTAATTTCCTTTCTATGAAGTTTAGAATGTACTTCCCTTAATTTTTCTTCATATGTATGCCATCTAAGGAATTTGGTATCCTTCTCTAACCAGAGTATGATCTTTCCATACCCTTCTATGAGTTCTTCACTTATTTCATATCTAATAGTTTTAATGAATTTCACACTAGGTTCTACTACTTCCATATAGGTAGTATCAGTTTCCACTGTGAAACATATCTTGTTTTTATACTTTTCCACCTTGGAAGGAAGGATTCTATATCTCTATCTCATTTTAGTCTAAAATTTCTTCATCATTTTGTCAAAATCACTTCCTCTAAAATATCCAATCTAGCCCTATAACATTTGTTAACAACTTCATAGAACATTCATCACTTTCAAAACTAGTCATACCAGAGAATTTCTTACTTGCATAGAAGAATAGATGAGTTAACAAAGACTCAAATATAAAGATTGTATTCTTGGTCTTCATCAACTTTTCTATCTTCCCCAATAGTTGTGTTCTGACTATCTCACATAAGTTTACTTTCCTTATCTATATTTCCATAACATATGATGCATGCATAAAACCTATTGACATCAATTTTACCCCAGAATTGTGGTTAAACTAGTACCCTAAGATTTTACTCAACACCTTGTCTCCCTTATCCAGAATCATGTCTAGCTTCATGTTTCTTCTATCAAGCCTAGTATATAGGTTTATCTCAACTATCTTTCTTACATTCCTATCATTAAATTGATTGCATTCCTCATTTCTCAAACCTATGAACTTTTGAATTAGGTCATTGTCAATTACAAATGGTACATCAACTATCCAAAACATCTCATCAAGAACTTTACTCAAGATAATCCTAATACATTCATGATTGTCAAACTCCATATTAAACATATACTTGATAAAATTTAATTCATTTAGGTGTTCTTACTTAGATCTGAGGGTTAGGTCATTATTACACATAGCTCCTAAATCCTTATGTATGTCCTCATCTCCAATGCTCTCAAATTTACATTGAATGTAGTTTCAAATATCTTCTACGTGAAGCACATTTTGTGAGATTTGGGAAAATGTTCCTAGCACATCATCCATAAGAGAAACAAATGGGTGATTCTTGAATTTACACTTTAGTCTCTCACTTACATCATACATTGATCAACTTGCCATAATTCTTAACTATATAGATTGATAATTCTAATTCAAGCTTTGTAGAATACTTAACTATTGCATTTTAGGGCTTCTATAATTTTCACTTCAAACACCTTTCTTTGGACTTGAAGTCATTGTCAAATTGCTCATAAATCACTCTAAACTCTTCACATGATTGAATGGTACTCACAATCTTTCTTGCACTCCTTAAATTATTTCAAATCTTGATCTGCATTAAATGTGCATCTACTTCTGCTTCAGAAAGTTGTCATTACTTACTAGTAAACTTTTTTCTTCCATACGGCTTATTGTCATCACACAAATACTTATGTCCAAGCTACCTTTTGTTAACTATACATCTTCTAATTCTCTTTCCAACATCATTTATAACCAACTGATGCTTTTCCTGTACTGCAAATGCTTAATTCAAATATGATGAGTCAAAAATAATTTGTGACTTCAAATTATCATTAGGTGCATCAAAATATTGTTCCTCCAAAACTATACAAGAACTTTCTAGATCCTTGTATTTTACAAATTATTCTTTAAATTCATCAACATGTTTTTTTACTACTTCATTCTAATGGTTATCATTGTTGTTTCTATTTCTTCTGCCATTCATGTTATTGTTCCTTCTATAATTAGGATTCTTGTTGAAATTCCTTCTGTCCATTCTATAGAATCTTGTTGTGTGTCCAAAGTTATTACATAACTGACATATACGTGCATTCCTTCTCTAATTAGTTTCGTTCCAATTTTTACATGCTCTACAATTCCTTTCAATATGTCAAGGATTGTTACATTTATAACATACAAACTGTTTCCTTTCTCCATGAGATCTTTCTCCATCATTATATCTGCTTTGTGATCTTCCTCTTTTATTACCTATAGGGTTAGTGTTCCCAAATATTCTATTGTTTACATTATTACTATCAAAATTAGGTTTATTAAAATCTATTGCTTTATCTCCATAACCAAGACAATTATAAAAATTGAAATTAGTAATAGGTTTGAAAGACTTACCTATGCAATCTCTTTTCATATGACCAACTTCATTGCATATGAAACATCTACCTCTTAATTCATGTCTAACTTCCTTGGGTGGTTCATCTTGCTTAGGTTTATCAACTTGCTCTATTTTCTTAGGTTCATTATGTTTCACAGACAAATCAACTAGTTTAATCTCTTTAGATATATCAATAGTAGTGCTTGATTCAATCTTACTCAGATTAGATTCTTTAGGGGACTCAACAACTGGATCTAGATCTTTTCTAATTTCAAGTTTCTTTGTTGACTTTTCTCCAATAATATATCCAAGACTTGTCTTTTCATATGAAGTTCTCTGGTGAAACATTTGTTCATCTATTTTCTCACTACTAGAATAAAGCTTTTCTAACTACTACTTAGCTTGTGTCATTTTTCCTTTCCTAATGATATTTTACTTTTATAATTTTGTATGCTCTATCTTAATAGAATATAATTCAAATGTTTCTTGACTCAACTAGGATCTAAGGTCGGTATTCTCATTTTTCAAATCAAGTTCATTCTTACTACCATCTTTCTTAAGACTCAAATTAAGTTCAACAATTTTCAACTCATGTTTCAAAATATCATTTTCTTTCTTGAGAACTCCTATTTTATCATTGTTACTGATCTATATTTTTTATTCCTTACTAGATTTTAGATCATCAGTCTTGTCTTTTAGTTTACCAATGTAGAATTTTGCATCCTCATACCTTTCAAGTTGTTTCTTTTTTTTTGTAAGAAGATCAATTTGTTTAAGAGCTTCTTCAACCTTTCTCTTTAATTATTCCATATCTATGAGGATCTTACTCAAGTTGTTAAGTCTTTTCTAAGTAACTAAGCTTTGATACCAATTGTTAGAAATAGGTAATACTAGGGGGGTGAATCAATATTCTACAAACTTTTTCCCACAAGTGAATATGGTTAATTACTTTATAACTTGCATTTGAAAGTACACCAAAAATGTTGTATAGTAAATATAACCATGCACAAAGAGAACTCATAACAATATTATTTGTTAACTAGGGAAACCTTGGCCAAGGGAAAACTTTGGTGGGGATGGTACCCATAAGATGATCCACTAAACAAAAGAATCTTGTTAAAAATATTGATCCTATTAGGGATCTATGAAATACATATAGTGTCTCAAATCCTTGTTAGAGGACTTAGCCCTGTTAAAAGCCTTAAACCTTTTAGGAGTTGCTTCAACCTTGTTAGGAGTTTGTAGATTAAATACAATGTATACAAGAAGAACCCATTGCCCTAACATGAAATTATATAATAAAGTTTGTTCACAAGAGTAGGTATACATACAATATTATCTTTCTATTATATCTCATACTTTCTCTGATCATATATCATATTTTTTATCACATAAGTCTCTCATAACATATAATATTTCTCCACATATTTTGCATCACATCTACACTTTATCGTTATTTGTGCAAGATAAGATCTTTACTTATATCTCACAAATTAATAACACTCTACTCAGTCAGCCTTAAATTCTTTCACAAGCTTGACTGAATATAAAAATGACTTAGGGTAAACATCTAGGATGGTGGCCCATCATGACTTAGTAATTGTTTTTGTCACCAAAACAATTCCTTAAGTCATACAATCCAATTCTCTAATATGTTACATTTTGTTCTATTAAATACCAGAACTAGTAACCTAGTAAAAGCACAAACCTGTGTCACCTTTTATAAAGGAAAAGTGATATCAGAATTTAAAGTCTTCAACTTTAACGACATAAAAGTGGCATTTATGCTTAGAATTTGAAGATGATGTAAACTAATGAAATGTGCAAAATTAGATAAATTTTATGTTTGTAATATTTTTTTTTAAAAATTGATGAAAATTTTATTTATTTTTGAATTTTTAAAGTCTAGTTTTTAATTTTTAAAAAATGCTAAAAATATAGAGTTTTTTTCTAGTTAAAAAATATATGCAAATGTTTATATTTTGGTCTGAGTTTGGAATATGTTAGAGCTGACATGTATACCTAGTGTACCAAAAAATAAAACATGAAATTTGGCTAATATTTTTAAAGTTATAACTGGTTAAAGTCAAAGTTATTAGAAATTGACAGTATTTTTCTCTTGTCAAACTTTTTCTATCAAATCTACATATTTTTTAAAACAAATTACATATTCTTGAAGAAGACTCTCTCCTCTAGTGCAACATTAAAAAATAATAATTTTTTAACATAATTTACTATTTTTTTTTCCTATTTTTGAATAGACATCTTCCTGAATCTTAAAATACCTACTTGTAATATTTTCAAATTATAACGTATTATTCATAATCAAAATTTAAAAAAATTATATGATCATAATCTTGACTCTGAGACCTACAAAAGTATATTTTTTGTTTCAAAAAACTTCAATTTAGCAGGTCAAATTGGCCTTCAAAGTGAGATGGTTGCAGAAGTTCTTATTTTAGCTTGTTTGGCTCCCACCTAGGATGCCACACAGGCAATTTTGGCCAAAACAATTTTGGCCTAATCGATATGGCGAAAAATGTTCGGCTAGAATCCCTATCAGCCCAACAAACCACAAGTAGTTCTTTTGGTGGTTTCATGTTTAAAATAAGTTAGTTTCTAAGCTATTTCATGTAAAAAATAAGCAATTGTTTTCTTTATTTTAATAAATATAGAAAACAGTGAAAAGTAGAAGAGCATTTTCAGAAGACAACAATTTTTGAAACCATTTTTAGCAACTATTTCACAGAAATCCTCAAAATCGCAAAGGATCAAATATTTGTAGGTTTTTTTTCCCATCTACCTATTTTTATTTTTATGTATTCTAAATTGAAGCATTAGTTGGTAGTTAGTGTTCAAAATCTAAATTTATTTTTTTGTTTCTATAGATTAAAATATTCAATGGGCAATAAAAGGAAAAGATCAAGGAAATATGATAGGAAAAGAGATGACAAAATGAAAGCTCATACAAAATGTAACCAAAACCAACTTACTAAAATTCTTGAATAGGATGAGATTCATGAAGAGAATGAAAGTAATGAAGATGAAGAAATTGGCAATTCTACTGATAGAAACAAATTAGAAGGCATAACAAATTTGATAGATTTGGATGAGGAACTAGTTTTTAAGCAAATTCCATCTAAAGATATGATAAATGATAGCACTATTAGAAAGCATTGTCAGGACATGTGGGATGAATATTTTAAAGATAAAAGTATACTTGGATAGGCACAATTATTTGTCAAGTTATTTAGGAGAAAAGATATAAGACCTATTTTAGAGTTGTTGGGTGTTGATAATAGGAAAAACCATGCACATAATATTAATAAAACAATAGTTGAAAACTTGCAAAATTCTTATAATAAAATTGACAACACAACTCGAGGAGGTGATTTGAGTAATGCACATTGATCATTGATGACTACTATATCTAGTAGAAAATTGACACATAGAAAATAGGTACATGCAATTTCTGATTTATTACATATATCTAGAAGAACTATTCAGAGATATATCAAGAGGAGAAATATGCTAGATAATAGCATTGAGAATGACTGGGTGAATATTTGTAGAGTTCCTCAAAAAGATAGAATTTTTAAAGATGTGAAAAGACAAGTTATTGAATTTTGGACCACACATTCTCGTGTTTCTTCCAACAGGCATGATACTATACAAATTAAAGATCAAGAGACAAGGGCCAAAATTGAACATCCAAGACATTTCATAAATATAACTCAAAGTGAATTATTTCAAACATTCAAGCACAAATTTTCAAATGTGAAAATATTTTAGAGAATGTTTGAGAGTTTGCATCCTTCCTTTGTACACATAAATAAGATGTGTGAAACTTATTGTTGTCAAAATCATGTTGAATTTGGTCTACACTTGCAATCATATAAAAAAGTTATGGCAGTACTTGATCCTTATTTGGTCATCCCTAGTAGTACAACACAATTTGTGAAGTCCATATTATGTGATAAATTAGAAGATTCAGATGAGTTCAAAGTCCAATGCATCAAAAATTAGTGTGAAGATTGTGGAGATTTATGCAAATTTTTTGAAATGCAAATTGAGAATATTAATGAATCCACACCAGTTTCATGGTTGAGATATGAATATGAGACATACCAAAATAAGACAAGAGATGAATCTAGAAAAATTGTATTGAAGGAGAGCGAATTGTGTTATGACAAATTTATGACCAAGTTCCATCTATTGATATATCCACATATCCAACATTGTCATGGTGCACGATGGCAAGCTAAATAGTTTCATGATTCCAAAAATTGTTTTCCACCTAGTTATATACTTTCAGTTGTAGATTTTTTTGAGAATTATACATTTGCACCTCAAACAGAGCTTCAAGGGCAATATTATCATTTTGAAAAAATTGCAATATTTGTGCAAGTGACCTATAGGCATGCACAATTTAAGGTGAATTAGATAGAAAGGTTGGATGAAAATGAGTGCATCATCATCAAAGAGGTTCATTTCTATAATAGTGATGATAGAGTTCATAATAGGAGTTATGTGGCTCATTTTTTTGCAATGTTCTCTAAAGATCTCAAAAATCATGGAATAAATGTTTTAGAGCACTGGATTTGGTCTAATGGATGTGTAGGTTAGTATACATGAAACTTACACATTTATTTAACTTTATTTTAACTTATATTTATTTGTACATGCCTATTTTGATTTGATACATGTACATAGATAATTGTAGATACTTATCATGTTTCATGTTCACAAGATAATTCAAATCTGCAAAAGCATTTAATTGGTTAGCAATGCAACATGTTAGAACCAATGTTAGGTTTTTATAGAATTTCTTTGAAAGTGGACATGGAAAAGGGGAGCATGATGGAGCAGGAGCATGTATAAAGTGTGTGCTTTGACAACATGAACTTGTAGATATGCATTTAATGTGAATTTTTAATACTAGTAGCATATATACTTTTAAATTTTATATATATGTATATTTGTATGTATATACAAGGAATATGATAGAGAGTCCAAATCAAATTGTATACATGCATGTATTAAATATCATATATGTATTATATATATATATATATAGACACACACACACACACACACACACACACACATATATACATATATGTGTGTGTGGAGTACACATATGATATTTAATACATGCATGTATACACATGAATATGTATAATTTTATAATTTTACAAATTTCTTTCATTTGACACAAGGCGCAAATCCATATCGTAGAGTCTTTTGGGGTCAAGGGTCAGGAGGGGGATGTGATTGATGTTAGTTTACACATGTGTCTATTTCATTGATGTTGTCAAGATATTTTATATATATACATGTCATTTCTGATACTTTTATATCGAGAGATGTATGTCATCTCAGATACATGTGTTATTTTACAGATACTTTTATATGGATATGTATGTTATTTCAGATGCATATCTTATTTTAGATACTTTTATATGGATATACATGTTATTTCAGATACATTTGATGCATGTGGTATTTTAGAGATATTTAATGTGGTATTTTGGAGACATTTTATATGGTATTTTGGATACATTTTACATGGGTATGTATACATTATTTCATAGATGTGTTATTTTACATAGATGTACATATTATGTTCATGTCGTATGTTCATGTTGAATGTATGTATGTTTTCAATATTTAATCAATAAATTTAATACATATTTAAGAACATAACTTGAGTACTAGAACTTAATGTCTTATGTACATGTTAAATTGATCTTTTAAGAAATCAAAAGATCAATTTAACATGTACATAAGACATTAAGTTCTAGTACTCAAGTTATGTTCTTAAATATGTATTAAATTTATTGATTAAATATTGAAAACATACATACATTCAACATGAACATAAGACATGAACATAATATGTACATCTATGTAAAATAACACATCTATGAAATAATGTATAAATACCCATGTAAAATGTATCCAAAATACCATATAAAATGTCTCGAAAATACCACATCAAATATCTCTAAAATACCACATGCATCAAATGTATCTGAAATAACATGTACATCTATATAAAAGTATCTAAAATAAGATATGCATCTGAAATAACATATATATCCATATAAAAGTATCTATAAAATAAGATATGTATCTGAGATAACATACATCTTTGGATATAAAAGTATCTAAAATGACATGTATATATATAAAATATCTTGACAACATCAATGAAATAGACACATGTGTAAACTAACATCAATCACATCCCCCTCCTAATCCTTGACCCCAAAAGGCTCTATGATCTGGATCTATGCCCTGTGTCAAATGAGAGAAATTTGTAAAATTATAAAATTATACATATTCATGTGTATACATGCATGTATTAAATATCATATGTGTACTATATATATATACACACACACACACACATATATATACATATATATATATATATATGTATATATATATGCATATATATATACATATATATTTATATGTATATATATACATATATATATATGTATGTATATATCCATCAAATATATAATAAAAAATACATAACATACTTGTGACTCATGTTGCAGAGGATCTGTCCGGGTCTAAAGATCTCCAAAATGCAACAGACTATCACTAAGACCCTATAGAACACACATGTACATGTACACAAGTTAATTTGAACCACTCAAGAATATGTATGTGTAAATTATAGTAATAAATAAATATAAACATATATAAATTTACAATTTTACCATAGCATCATGCAATGCTCTACCAATCTGATTGATATCTTAGTCATGTAGTGATAGAGTAATCTTTGAATCATAGAATGTAGGTGCTCTAAGGTTAGGTTGTGCAGGAGTAGGAGCAGGTGCTACAAGATCCCAAGTAGGTGTAGGTACAGGTGTTGTGGGCAAAGGAGTTATATGGCCCTCTATAGGAGTAGGTGTTGTAGAATGTATAGGGATATCCTCTTGTCTCTATGAGGGTTGTGGTTGTGTTGTGCATGATAGAATATGGTTGATGTGTCCACCAATTTCACGAAGAGGAATCCTTGTGACTGTCAATAATGCCTGATATGATCCAAGATGATCATATGCTAAATAAGATGCCATAAAATGCAATGCATCCACATCTAATATGGCTGAAACCTCTAGTGGCAATGGTATATCTACCATCTCGTATAGATCATTAGCTCCTATGCTAAAGGATGCACCTGACAAAATGGGACCATGAGATAGTAACATGTATCTGCCACATCTATCTAAAGATATCTCCTATAACTATGTGACAACTATGGTAATACTAGAATATATCTGAGTCTTGACTATATCATTAGGAACACTCAAACCCATAGTAGTCATCTGTGGACCTCTCAACATGACCAAAAGGTTTGGACCCACCATTGCCCATTTATTAATGGGTGTAGGGGTGTCCACAGGTCTAAATCTCTCTAACAATCAGCCTCAGCCCTCTCCAAAATGACCTAGAAAATTTGTATAGTCGACATCATGATGGAAATGAAATTTTGCAAACAATTGTTAATAGAAATAAAGGGGAAACTCATCCTTCATTGACCACTTGTGATGTGTGACTAACCATCAAGGATATATAAATGGAGCAACAAGCTGATCTGTACACTTCATCACTGAATAACCTCTAACCCTAGCCCTATCTATTTAAAAGGGAAACATGGTCTTCACCATGGCAGTGGAGATCTAACCATCAATCTATGAATACTTCATAGTACCAATGCATTGTGAGAAAGGGAAGAGTAAAATGTCTCAATACTAATATCATCAATTGGGTTGTATCAAGAGATCATCTTGATCATTTGGCACAACTCATCTCTAATAGAAACAACCTTCTCCCTATTAGGGAGAGTGGTAGAAGCTAACAATGTAGAATCAAGATACTCAAGAGCACGAGATAATCTAGCAATAGTATCTATAAATAAATGTTGTCTCTCCTCAGTAGATGATGTCATTCTATGTGTTGTGCCCGAATCAGCACTAGAACCCCCTCCATGAACACTAGCCTCCCCTAAGGATGTAGGTGCTCCACCAGTACCAGATGCCATAATGATATATGCAAAGATCTAGATATCTATAAATGCAGAGTTAAGATAAACATACATAAGTACATATAAAATTGAAAGTTAAATTTAATTTAAAACATGTATGTATATAAATATGTACAAAGTTGAATGCAACTAAAAATATGCACATGTTATTTAGTACATCTAGCTCATGTATGTGAATAAAAAATATGTATGTATGTTATTTAGTACATCTAGGTTTACTATGTTAATGTTTTCTAAAATGTAACTAATAGGTTTGTAAAATGTAATGTTATTTAGGACATATAGGTTTACTATGTTAATGTTTTGTAAAATGTAACTAATAGGTTTGTTGTTATTGTTTACTATGTTAATGTTTTGTAAAATGTAACCAATAGGTTAGCTATTAATCTTTACTATGTTAATGTTTTCTAAAATGTAACTAATAGGTTTGTTGTTAATGTTTACTATGTTAATGTTTTCTAAAATGTAACTAATAGATTTGTTTTAGATTACGGTAAAAATAGGTTTTGAAGGGACCCTTTAACCCTTTCACATCCTCAAAAAGGAAAAAACAAGACAACCATTAGGAAAAGAGTCCTTAAACCTACTAGAAGCAGCACCAAAATCAGGTTTTACAGGGACCTAAAACCACTTACATAGTCCAAATAAAGTATCCAGGTTTTACAAGGACTTGGAACCTCCAATACAGTTTTAAAATAAAAACCAGAAAATAGGACCAAACACAGGAACTAGATGTAACAACCAGCAAAAAGGACCTGAACAGGAACCCAACCACAAAAGAAGACCCAAAGAAACTATTGCAGTTTTGTGATCATCTTAACTGCCTCCTTACCAATCATAGTTGTATCCTGGATGGAGTTAGCAGCCGAAGAAGTAGCAACGATCAAGGTTTTTTTCCTCCAACTCTATCTTATCCTCTTGCTAGGACCCTCCAAAGATAGGTTCCTTCATTTGCTCTTTTCATGCCCAAGCTCACCACAGCAACATAGATGCTTGAAGTAACTTGCTCCATATTTGTTGCACTTTCCTTCCTTGATAAGCATTCTAAGATTCTTCTCATAATCCTTAAGTTTTTTTGGGATGTCTCCCATTTGTACCTCCAAGTGTTTGATAATAGCCCATTCAGCCTCCTGGTTATGTTGCAAAGTTTCAACTTTCTTCTTCAACCCCATTATTTCATTATAAATCCAAGAATCGACTTGGAGGAAAGAATCAGCTTTAAATTTGGCAGAATGCAGGAAGGAAGTCTTGTTTTCCCTCTCCGGGGAGTCACCCAAATCTTCAGCAATGGCATGTGGCAGGGACACAACTTTATCAATTTGTTCCTCCCCATCCAACGGCTCCTCCTCTCCAGTCTCCACAGGGTCATGTTGACTAGGGACCTCCTTATCTTGTCCCTTAGTCTCCTTTGCAGGGGTGGAAGACTTCCCCATGTTTTCCTCCTCACTCATAATAGCTAGATCATCAATTAAATTATCCTTATCTTTATCACCTCCACCGAACATAGTCTGAGTACCCGCATTATCAAACTTGTTCTATTCCAAGTTATCCTCAGTTGTTTCTTCCTTTTTCCCTTTCTCATTTTTGCCTTTCATTCCAAGATAACCTTCCAAGTTAGAGATAAAATCCCCAACATCTATCCCTTCCTCTTCCTCTAGGACATCCTTATATGAGCCTTTAGTACTCTCTGCCTCAGAATCCTCTTCAACAATTTGTCTTTGAGAGCTAGAGGGTTTCATTTTTGCCTTATCTTTCTCTTTAACATTCTCATCAATTTTACATTTTATGGACTTAGAATCCTTATGTTTTCCAGTGGAGGGAGATGAAGCAATGGATTTATTTTTACAAAAACCCTCTATGAGCAATATCAGACCTTCATGTAAGATGGGTCGTGACTCTTTCTTTCTATGGGCATACAAGCTTTGAAGCTAAAAGAAATGCAAATAGAAAGGGAAGGAAATTTTGTCCTTATACCTAAAATGGTTAAGAAAGACAAAGTGGAATTTGTGCACTCTTTTATTCCTACCATCAAGGATAAAATACTCACAGATATAGCCAAGCACATCATGCCAAATATCTTTAATCTTTTGCACATTAAAGAAGTCTCCATTCTTCTCCAATTTCTTCTCCTCGGCATCCTTCTTCGAAAATTTTTTATAGGCCGCATTGGAAATGCTGGTCTGTTTTGAGAATTTAATACCTTCCATGGGGAGCGTAGTAACCTCAAAAATGAATTCCTCAGTAAGCTTCACAGTGACTCCATGGAGAGTAACTTTTTCATCAACCCAATTTTTGAAAAAGGTGGTGGTGACATGGGGTTTGAATCCATGTAAATGCTCCAAAAAATTGACCACCTTCCATCTCTGAAGGATCTTCCAAACATCCTGTCTAGCCTTCCGATCATCACATTTTTTGGGCTCCTACTTCCTCGGTTCACCCCCCATTTTACAAAGTGAACAAAAAATCGGAGACGCCCAGATACCAATAGCAGAGAGGTTGAAATGAGACCATTTTTTTGTAACTCAAAATCGAGGTCACCTTTTTGATGATACATGCAAAGAGCACATAACATTCACATGAATGTACCTCCTCGAGGAAGGTAATCTGACAGTCGTAAGGCCACTCCCCCAAATCATTAAATTTCTAATCCAAGTGAATCTTTCCCACTTTGGAATGAATAGCATCATAATTAATAATCTCTTTAAGATCCACGTGCTTGTTTAATTCATCAAGCCACCTCACCTTATGCCCCGTTTGAACTGCATGATTGGCTATCTAGTCAATGGCCCCATTGGCTTCTCTATATGTATGGGAAATTGCCACTTTTTCAAATTTTTGAAATAAGGTTTTGATTTACATAACCATAGCCTCTATAGACCATGAGATAGAATTTTTATTATTTAGGGTATTAATAATATTCAGAGAATCACCTTTGAACCATAATTTGGAATACCCCAAATCAATAGCTAATTTAATGGTATAGAGGGTTGTAGTAGCTTCAGCTATATGGCTATTCAAGTGACCAATGGGGATTGCTATAGCATCAATAACATTTCCCACATGATCTCTAAGTACACCTCCACATCCTACTCTTCCTGAGTTTCCCTTAGCAGCTCCATCAAAGTTCCCTTTGATCCATCCATTAGGGGGAACAAACCATTTTATGATCAATCTAGGATTATCAATTTTCAACTAAGATCCTTGAGATCATAAAGGGTTATCAAGTTGGAAGGTTTGTCCAGACTTCCTCTGGGATTTAAAATTCTCCTTGAAGGCTCTGATGATATTCTAACCAAGCACCCATCCTAGAAGATCTTTATTTTTGAATATTCTATTATTTCTTTCTTTCTAAATGCCCCACCAAAGGTGAGGGAGGGTTAATTTCCAAAGAAATTGAGCATTAGGATCCTTTGAGGGGCAGCTCCAACTTTTGAAAGAAAGATCCACATTGTTTTGATGGACCCATGTCATGCCCCACAAATTCAAAATCTCAGTCTAGACTTCCTGGGTATAAGAGAAACTCAAAAACATATGATCTCTATCTTCAAGTCCATTTCTACATAAAGTACACCTATTAACCACATTTATACCTCTTTTTTGCAAGTTCTCAAGGGTCAAAATTTTTTTTGGAGAAGAATCCAAAAGAATATGTTAATTTTGATATGAGACCCTTAATCCAAGCATGTGACCAGAAAGGTTGATTACCCTTATCCTTTAAAGCAAAGATAGAAGAGACTTTAAATTGACCACTAGGATCAGCATGCCAGATAATCTCATCCTCAAGATAAGGGTAAAGAGAGATAGCATTTAGGGATAGTTGGATATTACTGAAACCTTGATCAACATCAATTAAAATCACCCATGAATCATTCTGCCAATAATGACTTACTAGAGAGCCAAATCTTTTCTTGCATCTGTCAACTAAAGCCTTGTCATGAAAGTCTCCAATCAAGGGATGGTCCTTAAGCCAGATATCCTCCTAGAATTTCACCTTTAGCCCATTACCAATTTTCTAGGATCATCCTTTTTCTAAAGTTTTCTTGGTCCCCTAAACAACTCCCCATGTGGAGGAAGAATGAATAACATCAAGAGAGGCAAAGAAATCAGGAAGGGATTTAGCATTGAAGAGGTACTTATGTTTCCATATGGTACTCCACTCTTTGTTGTCATGGTAAACTCTCCACCCCTGTTTGGCTAAAAAGGTTGTATTCATACTTCTAATTTTCCAGATTCCAAATCCCCCTTCATTGTGGAGTTTACAAACTTGATCCAAAGCAATTAAAGACATTCTCCTTTTTTCCTCAAAGCTAGTCCATACAAAATTTCTTTGAATTTTATCTATTGACTTAGCAAATTTAAAAGGAATTCTGAAAAGACTTAGAGCATAAGTAGGTATGCTTTGGAGACAAGCCTTGAGAAGAGTTAACTTACCAGCCTAACTTAAAAGAATTCCTTTCCATCCTACCAATTTCTTTCTGAATTTGTTTATAAGATCTTCCCAGAAAGCATCAGGGACCTTCAAGCCTAGGGGAAGCCCCAAGTAAGAGGATGGGAGAGATCCTATAGAACATCCCAAGATTTTAGCAATTTTAATTTGTTTTTGGATAGGGGTGTTAATAAAGAACACAACACTTTTATTCTAGTTAACCAATTGTCCTAATGTAGAAGAATATAAGTTAATAGCTTGCTTTAAAATTTTGGCTTCCTTCACTTCAGCCTTACCCATGATGATGGTATCATCAACAAATTGTCCATGAGAACAAATTAAAGGATGGGAAGATGGTTGTGAGCCCTTAATCAAACCTCTTTGGACCAAGTCCCCAATAAATCTCCCAAAGCAATCAGCCATAATAACAAAAAGGATGGGGGATAAAGGATCACCTTGTCTCAGCCCTCGAGAGGGAAAAAAGAAATGAGAGGAGCTACCATTAACCAAGACAATGATAGAAGAGGTAGAAATTAGTTATCATTACAGAGGAAAGACCAATCAACTCTATCATAGGCTTTTGTGATGTCCACTTTCATAATGAAACCCTAATTGTTAGAACAAGACAAGGAATGAATATTCTCATGAGTAGAGATGATAGAATTAAGGATTTGTCTACCTGGGACAAATCCATTATGTTGATCAAAAATAATCAATGGGATCACCTAAATAAGTCTAGAGGTGAGAACTTTGGAAATAATTTTTTAGAAAGAATTACAGAGGCTGGTCGGTCTAAACTGATCTGGAGAGTCAGCACCAATTTTCTTAGGAATAAGGCACAGAAAGGTGGAATTGACTTCCTTAAGCATCTGTTTTGCCCCATAGAATTCCTTAACAACATCACAAACATCTTTACCCACAACTTTCCAAAGATTTTGAAAGAAAAACATGGGGAAACCATCAAGACCAGGAGCTTTATCTCCTCCTAGAGAGAAAATAGCTTTGAAGATCTCATCATCCTTAGGAATTGAACATAACATTTTATTCTATTCCTTTGAAACCAGTGAAGGAATCACTCTATGGAATTCAGCCTGACTATCCAAATTGATGTTGGGATCAGCCATCATTAGAGAAGATAAAAAAGTCACCATCTCATCCATGATGGCCTTGTCCTCAAAAATCTTCACATCTCCCTTTTTTAGGTATGATATGTGAGTTTTTGCCCTATGCTTCAGAGTGGAGAGATGGAAAAACTTTTTATTTTTATGTCATTCCCTCAACCATATCAACCCTGATCTTTATCTCCAGTAGATTTCTTCTTTAGTGGTGATGTCATGGTATTGAGCAAGCTTTTCATTTTCTTCAAGGAGGAGGTCAGAAGTATATCCTTCCTTTTGGATTTTTTCCTGAATTTTTAGAATATCCTCCTTAACAACTATTTTTTTCTCAAAAATGTTCCCAAAGCTGTTCTTGTTCCATCTTTTGACTTCCCTTTTAACATTTTTAAGCTTGGAAGCAACTCTAAAGAGGCCAGTGCCTTCAAAATCAATATTCCACCATTCTTTCAATTTACTTTCAAACTATGGGTGTTGCAGCCACATCTTCTCAAATCTAAAAGGAAAATTCTTCTTAAGATTAATCTTCACAACAGTGAAGATAAGGGGGAAATGATCCGATCTAATTTTCTAATAGGCTTCCAACTTACAAATGAAGTCTTTAGTCCAATCATGAGAAATAAGAGCACGATCAAGCCTAGCCTAAATACATTCATTACCAACACTCTTGTTACTCCAAGTGAACTAAATTCCATGGAGGTCCATATCCATTAAGCCCTCTTTATTTATAAATTCCATTAAATCCAATCTTCCTTCCAACTGAGTAGCATTGCCTCACATTTTCTCATGATCATAAAGAGGGACATTAAAATATCCCATTATAATCCATCGTCCAAAATAGTCTTTACTTTTAAAATTAGAAATA
Source organism: Cupressus sempervirens (assembly GCA_028749045.1). NCBI lineage: Eukaryota > Viridiplantae > Streptophyta > Pinopsida > Cupressales > Cupressaceae > Cupressus > Cupressus sempervirens. The sequence continues at coordinate 536,513,720 of CM053789.1, forward strand.
GAATCCCAGACCTTTTTCCTTAGATGCTTTATGTTTGGAGCATAAATATTCACAATATACCAACCCTCCTTCTAGTCTATACTAGTAATTTTGGCTATCATAAGATGTTTACTAGTAATCAAAATTGTTCCAGAGAAATAGTTCTTCTTCCATAACATCAAAGTTCCCCCTGATGTCCCTTTTGAACTGCTGGCATTTATTGAATAATTTTTAAAAGCTTTAATTTGTTTTGCTTTCTCTTTATTCATCTTAGTTTCTTGAAGCAGGAGGAAATTAGGCTTTTGTTCTCTAACAAAATTCCTAACAATGTCCAATTTATGAGTATTGTTCAACCCCCTAATATTCCAAGTTATGATCTTCATATCTATTTTTTAGGGGTGAAATCCAAAATAGTTGCCTACCTACTGTCAGCAATATTCTGCATACTTTCTAACTCTCTAGTTTTCTTAGTAGATCTTCTTCCAGGTTTGTCCGGGGAACCAACATCTAATTTCACCTTAGAGTGTTGTTCTACTCTTTTCCTAGTTTTATTTGGATTAGAAGCAAGAGGTTTCACCTTGATATGCTAATCGATTTTGTTGCTTCTAGTCTCTACCCCCTTAGTATTGTTTTTTTTTCAGCCCTTTTTCTTTGGTTTGGTTTATGAATTGAGCCATTTTCTTTCACATCATCTAGGGGAGGAGGCTCATCCATAGAAAGATCATTATCAACCTAGGATAGCACTTGGATCTCCCTAGACTTAGACAAAAGAGGATCTCCCTCCTCAGGTAAATTTTTGGTATCAGCCAAGATTTCACCTTCCTCAAGCACAATTTTGTCATCAAAATCTCTCCATTATTCTTCTATCCTCTGATAAATAATGATTTGTTTTGATGAATCTGCCTGATCTTCTAATCTTTGTTCAGGTAAATTGGTTTCAGAATGTAAACCAAGACCTTCTTTCTCAGAGTTAGCTTCCTTAGAAGTAGGCTCTTTATCTACCTCAACCTGTGGAGCTTGAAGTTCTTCATTAATCTTTTGTTCTTGGCGATGGCCTTCTTTGGGTTTCCATACTTTCTTTTGTTGAACCTTGTTCTTTTTCCCATCCAAACCACTACTAGACTAATTTTGACTTTTGGAAGGATAGTTTTTAACCAAATGCCCCAAGCATAGTAGGAATTAGGTAGATCTTCAAAAAATATTTCTTGAGTTTTTTTACCTAGCTTGGAAATTAGATCCACCTTTGCTAGGAGATGATTCAGGTCTACCACTTTAACAAAAAGTCTAGCACAATGAAGTTGGTTCTAGAAGCTGTAGCATTATATAATGCCACAAGTTCACCAAAAGAACTGGCAATACATTTAAAAATGTCTTCATGCCAAAATTCTAAAGGGATCCCAGGAAGTTTGGCCCAGATGGGAGTGGTTAAGAAAAAAGATTCTGAAAGATCCATGTTAGGTTCCCATTTGTTAATGGTGAGAGAGCTTTTACCAAAAGACCATGGTCCTCCATAAAGAACCCTATCCATGTCTTCTTTACAGTTGAAGATAAATGAAAATAATCCATTCAACATGGGAGCAATATCTACCTCTCCTCTAATAACCCATTTCCTTTTAACCATTTTTCTAAGAGATTCAAGATCTAGTCTTGCGCCTAAAAATTTGCCCACTAGGGTGAAATCCATGGAAGACACAGAATAATCAACTAAAGGGTCTGGAATAAAAACTTGAAACTCACCTTTCTCCCAGCAGGACTTAGTAGTCATCGGCGGGAAAAGAGACTTTCCAGTGGGTTTCTTGCCAAACAGGGATGACTAATAGGTTTGTTGTTAATGTTTTGTAAAATGTAACTAATAGTTTTGTTGTTAATGTTTACTATGTTAATGTTTTCTAAAATGTAACTAACCTATTATCAACTACTAAAAAAAACACTTCAAATATAATTAATTTAATTAATAAAACACTTAAAAACAATTCATTTAATTAATATTACCATGTAATAACTAAAAAACATTTTTTAAAATAAAAAATTCACCTACCTATTATGGCCAAAACACTCTAACTGCCTGGTAGCCACTACAGTGAAATGAATAGTGAAAATGACTGCCGAGAGAAATTTTTGGTTATTTATAAAACCAAAGGGGTTACTACTGAAACCCTTCCAACTGAAAGGGTTTTGGCCAGAAACCCCATTGCCACATCGACACTGAAAAGTGCCACATCTGTACAGCTGAAAACATTACAATCGAAACCATTATGGCCGAAATCATTTTGGATGGAACCCCTATGGATATTAGCAAAGGTGATACAGGTTTGTGCTTCCACTCATAAATCAACTCTAAGTTGAGTTGTATCATCCATACAACTCTGCATGCTAACATAAATCATCACCACATTGTCATCTATCAATCCTCAACTATACATGTCCTAACTCAATTGTGATGACTGTGCACATTTTATCTATCTCTATAATACTATAATATGTCTAACACTTAGAAAATTTTCTATCTATGATTGCATAAATAAAATACTAAATACATGTTCCATAAATGACAATACATCAAATGTATATCTAATCATACTGCCAACATACACATTGTTAAATGTGACCTGGTTAGAGCATTTAGTCACCCTGTTAGAGGTGGCCTTGTAAGAGGAATTTTATCATTCCATTTAGAATGTCACCTAGTTAAAGAATTTACATAGACTATTAAGTCTTCAAATGACTATTAGGTCAACCTCAATTAAAAGGATTTCATCTAATAAATCAACTAAGTCGGTTTGGTCTTATGATTTCTTTAAATTTGATCTTTTACTATCACTTAGAAATCACTGAATTATGACACTTAGTCAATAATGAAATACTAAGTCATTGAAAAGATTTCTAGCTCAGCATCAACTAACTTTCTCATTTGATGCTAATGTTTGTTCAACACTAGATTTTCTTGGCACAAACTATGGCTCGGTTAACACTAGCATTACTTGGCACTCCTTAGTATTTTACTCTTTTTCTCAGCTAGACCTAGCTTCCTCAACATAAAAATTTACTTTTCTTTATCAAAGTCTATATAATAAATGTCCATTGTAACTTCCATTTCATAACTTCAACATTTCCTCTAGGTGCTATAGTTATGAGTAACTCTCAAATCCTCTTCATTAATCAAATAGATATGTCATTTAGATTAGGTAGCAATATGTCTCATCCATAGATTTGATATAAATGAAAAAAAAAAAAAAAATTGTTCCAATTGTAAGTTTCCAACAAACTATACACATACCAATGATGATAATGTAATTAACATGGTTGAACCTTTAAACTTTGAGAATTGTGATGTTAACACAATTAAAATAAAAAATGACAATATGAAACCTAAGACTCCATTTGTCTTATGAGTTGCCACATCTCTTACATTTGATCATGAATAGTCACATTTCTATGCCAATGTTGTTACACATTCTTGTGCTAAGATAGTACTAAAAGGCCCTGCATCTTCTACTCATAAGGTAGATAAACATAAAGTCAAACCTATTGCTGATCCATCCAAAAAAAAGAAAAAAAGTTACAACATCCTCCATAGTTGCAAGCTATAGAATCCTTGAACAATTGCAGTGAATGAATGCTCAAATAACTATCTTTGAACTAATTAAAATATCACCTACTAATAGGAAGATTCTTGACAAAGTCCTCATTTAGGCTAGCATACCTCAAGATCTTGATCTTGATAGGTTTCAATCCATGGTAGATCACTTTACCTCACCTCATTATTTTTCCTTTTTTGAAGAGGACAATAATTCTTTGATTCATCCTCATAATCAACCATATCATATTGAAGTCATGATACATCAGAAATGTGTCTATCGTGTTCTCATAGACAATGGAGTTAGTCTTAATATATGTTCTACTAATTTTCTCAAATAATTGGATAATGATCAAAGTGTATGATGAAGTAAAATGCAAATCCCTAGGCCTTATTGTGTTGCCTCTTCAAGCTAGTCTTATAGAAAGAGATTTTATCTAGCAAGTCCTTGATATTCCTTTAGCATACAACATACTATTAGGAAGATCATGGATTCATGAAATGTAAGAAGTACCTTCAACATACTATCAATGCGTCAAGTTTCCATTCCAAGGATTAGAAGTTACTATATCTGCTAATACCAGTTACACATGTAACATGCTCAATTTTGCTCAAATAAATAGAATATACTCTCAAGTTAATAGAGACTAGAATGGGTGAATATCACATTCAACTAGTTTTTTCTTTGACATCTCTTCTTGAATCTCCCAATCATTATGGGAGACCATCTTAAGCAAAGAGACCTTATGTGATATCGCCAAGACTATATTAAATGATGCTTGTATAAAGGTCATTGTACCTCTAGAAGGTAAAGATTAAAACATAACCATCATTTATTGGTTATACAAAGTAGAAGTGCTAGTTGATCTCACAAACTAGTCTCATGAGATAACTCCTAAAAAGTATGGACTGGGTCTTAAACTACTAAAACATCTTGGCTATAAAGGAAATGGTCCTATAGGATGTAACAAAAAATGGTTGACTGATCCAAGTAGAGAAATTTCTAGAAGGCCTTTGACACAATAGGTCTAGGCTTTAAGAAAGTTCCCCTTCATCTAGGGATCAATAAATTTATACCAAAATCTGATAGTTCATCTAAATATGAGTCACAAACTAAGTTTGACAACCAAGCAAAAAGTTTTGATGATCAGGATACCTTTGTGTATCCTATTCAGTTGGATCTTGCTACATTCTTTGTTAAATTAGATGACTTTTTACCACGTGTTAGTATTATGAAGCTAATAGTGATTCCTTTGAGGATACTATTGATACTCCCAAAATTACATAGGAATAGGGCGAGTCTAGTCATACTATCATTGTTGAATAGATTTTTGAAAATCAAGATGATAATGAAAGTGGAGAATGGGTACCAATAACTATTGGGGAATTATACAATCTGACTCCATTTAGCATTGATTCTTGAGAGTTTGAATTTGATTCTCTCTGAGAGTAAACTTTTGATAAGGATGTTGACCAAGTTCATACATATGAAAACAACTCAAAATAGCAGAGCAATCTAGAAGTTTGGTCAAATAAGTCTCATTCTAATAATGTTGATGTATCTTCAATTGATGTTATACCTTTGGACAAAACCACTTTAGGTCCTGAATTACTTATCCACACATTTGATGACTATACTATAAATGCAATTAAACTTTCCACTTCTTTTTCACTCACTTTTCTTGAGTTAATAGATTGGAACTCCAATACTACATCTAATGATGCCCCCATGTTCCAAAATGGCTATGATCTTGCGTGTTATCTATGCATTATTGAATTGGCAATGTCTTCCACTAGTGAACATAGTGTCAATATGACTGAAGCTGGTATCAAATATCTTAGTCATACAATTAAAAGAAAAAAGAATAGACATTCTAATAGTGAAAACCACATTGTAGCAATATTGAAACCAAAAATAATCAAAACAAAAGATGTGTCCAAAGTTGAAGACCTCTCTGAGGTGCCTAAGGATGAGATATTTGATGCACTTCTATGTCACTTTAGGAGAGATCATCATTTTTGATAGAGCCAATGCAATCAATCAATCCAGGAACTGAGGAATACTCTAATATTTGTGGCTTTCTTCCAAGAAAAGATCAACTTTGCATGGACTTACTCAGATATGCTAGGCTTGGATCTTGATCTTATAATATAGAATTTGGCTATCACACTAGGGGTGAAACCCATCAAACAAAAAATTAGGAAGATGCACCCTCATGTGGCACTACTTGTTAAAGTTTAACTAGAAAATATCTTGAATGGATCTTAAACATATTTCTAGTCTCTAAACATGATAAGTCTATTAAAGCTTTTACTAATTTTTGATATTTAAACAAAGTATATCCCAAGGATGACTTTCCACTACCCAACATTGATATGATAGTGGACATGATAGTGGAATATGAAATGTACTCATTGATGGATATTATTTTAGGTTATAATCAAATGAAAATTGTTCCAGAAGATGAAGAGAAGATTATTTTCACTTGTGCATGGGGTACCTTTTACTTGAATGTAATGCCATCTATCAATGTGTAGTTACAACAATATTCCATGACATGATGCATTGAACAATGAAAGATTATGTTGATGGTACCTTGGTCAAGAGTTTTCAGCAAAACACTCATCTTCAATATTTGGGATCTATCCTATATCATATGGAGAAATTTAGTCTCAGGTTAAATCCTAGGAAATGTGCCTTTGGTGTCACATCAAGGAAATTACTTGATTAAATTAAGATTGTAAAAGGAATCGAAGTGGACCTAGAAAAGATTCATGCTATAATGGAAATGCCTCCACCTTGCAACATTAGTCAAATGAGAGGGCTACAAGGAAAACTTCAATCTATTTGCAAATTCATATCATAGTTAGCAGATAAATCACAACCTTTCACTAAAACTTTACATAAAGGTGTGAAATATGATAGGAACACTGACTGTGATCAAGGCTTGGCATAGACCAAGTATTATCTTGCTAATCCACCATTATTGATGCCTCCTATTCATGGGAAGCCTCTCATTTTGTACATCTCTTCAATAGAATCATCTCTAGGTATATTGCTAGCTTAAGAAAATAACAACAATAAGGAATGAGCTATTTACTATCTCAGTTATGTATTGATCTCCTATGAGATGAACTACAACATTATTGAGAAAGTCTTCTTGGTAGTTTTTTTCACTTCCCAAAAGTTGAGACAGTACATGCTCAGTCATACTACATGACTGATTCAAAAGATTGATCCATTAAAGTATTTTCTTAGAAAGGCTATTATGACAAGAAGGATAGCTAAATGGGTTATGATCCAAAGTGAGTTTGACATTGAATATGTCAAAAGGAAATCTATCAAAGGGTAGGAAATCACTAATCAACTATAAAAGGCACCAATGCAAAGTCACCAACCACTAGATATTGAATTTCCCAATGAATCTATTATATTACTAACACACCAAACATGGGTGATGTTCTTCTATGGATCCTTCACACAACAAGGATCTGGTGCTAGACTTCTATTTATAACACCACAAAAATATTCTTTACCTAAGGCATACAAGATTTTTTTTCTTGTACAAACAATATTACAAAATATGAAGCCTTAATCAATGACATGAAAATTGTAGTTGAATGGAGGTTAGATGAACTAAATATCTTTGGTGACTCATAGTTAGCAATAAATAAATTCAATGATATTTATTAGACAAATGATACCTTACAAAAGAGCAGTTAATGATTTGAAAAAGTACTTTGTACATGTCACTTTCCAACAAATTCCTTAGGTAGATAAAAAGGTGGTTAATGTAATGGTCACTCTCACTTCCATGCTACAAATGTCACAAAATGACTTTTAACATGAGTTCTTGGTGGAGACGTTACCCTACCCTACTACCATCTCGCTACCATCATATCTACTCTTACTTAAATGACTAGATTATTTCAGACAATCTAAACTAGAATTAAAAAATGGCGCATTATCCAAAATGTTTCATTGTATGTCATCATTGATAATGACTTGTTTAGGAAAAGTCTTAATGGTACATTCCTTAGGTGTCTAGAACTTGATGATTTGAAATGTGCATTAATAGAGGTATGCAAAGGCATTTGTGGATCACACTCAAATAGCTTGAGACTGGCTCACAAACTTAAAACAGTTGGTTACTATTGGCGAAAAATGGAGAAAGAGGCAACAAAATTTGCCCAAGTCTTGCAAGCAATGCCAACTCCATGGAAATCTGATTCATGCTCTAGCTATGGAGCTAATTCCCTTCATCATGCTTTGGCCATTCCAATAATGGGTCTTTGATCTAGTGGTCCAGATTGATCCATCTTCTTTGAATGGACACAAGTTCATCATCACAACTATAGACTACTTTATAAAATGGGTAGAAGCAATCCCTCTTTCTAAGGCTAATAGAAAATGTTTGGCTCTATTCATTCTCAACTACATCATCTACAAGTATGGTGTACCATCCTCCATCATTACTAACAATGGAGGAAAGTTAAAAAATAAGGATCTCAAAGAGTTGTATTCAAAGTTCAAAATAATTCAGCATTGATCTTCCATCTACTACCCATAGGGTAATAGACAATTAGAAGCATCCAATAAGGATATTCTCAAGATCCTACATCACATGATCAAAAAATATAGAAGGGATTGGCTCCTTCAAATCAATACAACTCTATGGGCTTATGGAGCAATTATTAGAACTCCTTTGGGAACAATGCCCTTTGCTTTGGTATATGGAGAAGATGTTGTGATTACTATTGAGGTTGAGATCCCTACTTTGTGAATTTTGCTAAAAGGTCTCATCATTGATGATGACTACAGAATATCTGGGCTAGAAGAGCTAGAACTACTAGATGGATGTTGGCAAGTGACATTCGATCATCTATGAGCTTATCAAAAGTGAATGTCAAAAAGCTACAATAAGAAAGTTGAACCACATGACTTCCAAGTGGGTGACCTCATCCTAAGGGAAAAATCTAAGAATCAACAACAACAGATACAAAATTGGAAGTTTGAACCTAATTGGATTGGTCTATACATAGTTACTATAGTATTTGGATCTAGTGTTTATCAACTCTCAACTATTGAAGGAGAATTCCTCAAAGAACATATTAACACACTACATCTGAAAAGTTTATAAAGATGATGTATTTTTTAAGCTATTTGTAGATATCTAAATGTCCTAAAAAAAAGTCTAAAAATTGCAAAAACTCTTGAAAAAAATTAATTATCCTAGTGAAAACCTAGCAATACGTGTCTTGTTAATGCCAAAAAAAAATCAAAAATACAAAAAATATGAAAAGAAAGAAAAAGCGCCATTGATGAAAATCTATTAAAAGGCATTGTGGTTGTAAAAAAATAGAATCTCTACCAAGAAGGTGAAAACCTGGTAAACATGCACCTCTCAAATTTTACACCATACAATACATCTTCTGGCTATTGTAGAGTTGCTTTCATGCTTTAGTTGTTATTTTTGCTCATGTATATGCTCTCAGCTACATTCAGGACTTTTCTTAATATCTGCATGGATTGAATCCAGTCACAATTCTAGGAGGAAACACCCTATGGTTTCTTAGAGAATATCTTAAGTGTTAGTCACCAGTTATTCTAGTTGTGTCTATCTACTGTCACTTACTTTACTACTAAGATTCCTCTCAAAGAATATCTCTTTCGTATCAGTCACCAATTGTTCTAGCTATGTTTGTTTATTATTCCTTAGTTTACTACTAAGATTCCTCTTGAAGAAGATCTCTTTCACATCAGTCACTAGTTGTTCTAGTTGTTTCTGTCTACTCTTGCTTATGTTACTACTAAGTTTCCTCTTGAAGAAGATCTCTTTCATGTTAGTCACCAATTATCCTAACTATGTCTATCTACTGTTACTTTGTTTCCTACTAAGATTCTTCTCAACAAAGATTCCTATATGATGTCAATCACTAGTTCCGCTAACTGAGTCTGTCTATTGTCATCCTACTACTAAAGAGATTTCTTACATGTATGTTTATAAACATCAACATTTGACATCAATCCATTGAAACTGAAACTGGATCAAAAACAAAATGCTAAATTTGTTGAGCTATGATGAGATTTTCTTTGTGTGTTTTGCTTTCTCTTTTTCATTCCCCTTTGAGAAACTTGAGGATGTCTATTTTGACTAGGGAAGCAAGGATTGGGGGCATGACCTTTTATTTATTTTCAGCTTGATGTGTTATTCCCAATGATTTGAAGGGTACATATAAAAGGGTTGTCCACTATAAGAGCCTCTATATTGTATTGGATGGCCATGTGTACCTTGACTCATTTTATATAAATACTTTAGTGAAATTGGTTCTTCTCCTTGACTATTCGAGTGAATTCTATGTGCTATAGTATAATATGAATACTCATCCTATTAAGTGAAAGTATGGGTCACTATGAGTATACTTGGTGCATTTATGTCTCAAGTAACAAATGCAAGGGTCATTTTAGATAGAATACTTATTGATTAATTAGCATGAGAGGGGTCTCTCATGTGTCTAGTTTGTTTGTACACAAGAAACATTTTAGTCATCCTAGAATTTATACTCTGATGCTTATGTTTGTTTACTACATTAAAAGGAATAGATGTGATATGAATATCAAGATTTAACTGTGTGATTTTGAGTCAAACTCGATGACCCATGTCTCATGAGTAGTGATTCAACATGAATCCATCTCTCATGAGAATAAATGGAACACTTAGCACTCATTAGATCTAGGTGATGCTGATAGGGGTGAAGCACCAGGACTTCCCGAGAGGTCACCCATCCCAGTACTACTCCAGCCTGACCTCTTGAGAAGTCTCGGTGCTTCACCCCTGTGAGTATCACCTAGATCCAATGAGTGCTAAGTGTTCCATTTATTCTCATGAGAGATGGATTCATGTTGAATCACTACTCATGAAACATGGGTCATCAAGTTTGACTCAAAATCACACAGTTAAATCTTGATATTCATATCACAATTTGACTAGCTGTGGAAATTATCTCCTACTTAGGAATAGATGTGTTGGTCATTCTAGCTTCTTATGCCTTAATGCTTACATCTAATCCTAACAAAACTAAGATACTCATCGTATTCATATTCTCATTATTACAATTTTAGTGAGAATTGTATGACATTTGAAAGTCTAAACAAAAAGATCTATGATGATGACTATCTTATGAGTTCAGTAACTAGTCCTAGGAATTGCATCTAGCATAAGATTGCATTTCATACTCGAATTGTATTAGGGCATGATTTTAGTTACTTCTTTACTTATATCCTTCAACTTGAGAGGTTGTTGATTTCTTCAATGCATCACATTGTCATCTTATCTACACAAGTGATCAATTAATCACCCCCTTTGCTAATTTCACCACTTTGAACTCATTTATGGGATTAAAATTAAAATTTGATACACTTAAATAGCTTAAAATTGCATTTTAAAAATTTGGGTCGACAAGATCGAACGCTTGTGCAATCTATCTTTCTGATACTTTATGAATCTCAAGACATCAATGTATCAACATTTTCTCAAAAGTCTCAACTTTTTCATCACAAGTCAACCCTACTCAAATATGGTCAAACTTGGTCAAACTTGGTCAAAATTTTCAAACTTGGTCAAACTTGGTCAACTAGACCTCGAAATCACTCTAAATTAACTCCAAATTCTCTTCATGCTATTCAAATATATTCTACATTCTTCTAAATCTTAATCACTTTAGCATCTTCCAATCTATTGTTCTATATCACTATTCTGGTGTGTCATCTTTTGATTTTTCTCTCAAGGGGTTAGGATGATTACATCATTGAATTTTTCAAAATTGGCTTCAACTTCATCTAAATAGAATTTCCTAATTGCTAATGGCATATGTCTTCCCTATATATGGCATCATATACTATACAATCTTACTTATTTATCAACTAATAAAACTCATAATAATTCTAGTCATAGCTTGATGGATAGGCATCTAGGTGTTCTATCTAAACTATTGAGGATTAAGCCTTGTTCTGAGGATAATCCTATGACTCATGATTAGGTCTTGTTATCTTTTTTATGAACTAGTATTCAAGTGTTCTATCTAGATTCTAGTGAATTAAGCTTCATTGTAAAGATAATTCTAAGCTTTCTTTCAATCATTGTTTAATGGATAGGTATTGAGGCATTCTAACCCTGACTTCTGAGGATTATGCCTCATTCTATGGACAATCCTATGAATTGTGATTAATCGTGTCATCTTTTAATGGACAAGTATAAGGGCATTCTAACACTGACTCTTGAGGATTGAGTCTCATTTTGGGAACAATCCTATGAATTTTGAAAATCATTTTTCTATTAGATTGGTATCTTAAGTGTTCTATCTAGACTCTAGAGGGTTAATCTTTGTTTTGGAGATAACCCTAAAAAACTCATCAATTGGTATGTGTTTCATCAAATCTCATAAATCAATCTCATTTCTTGCTCTATACTTTAGATTTCCAATTTCTTTGAATCGACATGTTGCTTGCACATTAATTCAAAGAGGGACAAATGTAATACCCCTAAATTGGCACATTGGTATTCTGAACCAATTTTGGTGCATCAATCTTACATTTATTTCTTGATCAATTAAGTTCTATTGTACTAGGAATTTTTGGTTCTAATCATCTTTACTCAACCTAAGTGTCAAATATAGAAAATTTATAAAACTAATTATTTAATTAGTTAGAATATCTCTTATTATGATGTCATGTTTGAATGGATCAATATTCCTTCCTAATTCATCTCATATGAAAAAGGAATTAAATATATTGATTTAATCAAATATTCTCATCATAATTGTTGAACCTAATGTTTAATTAATTAGAAAAATAATTATGAGCACATATTTGAATGGATTAGTATTATCTCCTATTTCATCTCCTTCAACTCCATCAAAAATAGAGGACTCAATCTCACATTCAATTTGAGCCATACATTCAATTTAATCTTGATTATTGATTGGGTCCAAGCCAGCCTCTCATTTGATAAGGATGCATATGAAGAGTATCAAATCATTGTTGGATTGATCACTCAAGCACATCTGAACTTCCATTTTTTTTACATGCTCTTTATCTAGATTGCAATGCACTCATTTAGCTTAATTTTCTTTTCATTATTCTTATATTAATTTTAAAATCATATAGATTAATCCATATCTTTGAACATAAAAATATCAAAAACATCGATTAATATTGCATTTTCATTCATTCAAATCCTTCACACTAGTTTGGTCTTCTTAGTAAACTCTTGATTCTTAGAGAATATAGTAAAACCTTGTCTAGTTAGAAGGCCACAAATCGCCTTGTGCAGACATATTGAATGAATAACATCATATTCATTTTGAGATATTACTTAAAAATAATGATCATGTTGAAGTGTTTGGTTGAATTAGAGGCCCATATTTAACACTCACATTATCTAAGCAACAAACAGTACAACCTAAGAAGGAATTTGAACTCCAACTGAGTGAGAATAATGTTGAGAATCAAATTTATGGACCTTTGTTGGCCAAGTATGTGAGAAAGAATCATTCACCTAAAAAAATTATTGGAGAAAGAAGATCTGGAGAAATGAAAATAAGTAAAGAGATAGTACATGTTTAATATCTAAATTTGAACCTAGAATAGTTAAGTATGTACTTGATAATGAAGATTGGGTAAATGAATGAATCAAGAGATTGATTAGATAGATAAGATCAATACATGGACCTTAGTACCAAGACTTAAAAATAAGAATGTGCTAGGAACAAACTAGATGTTAAAAAAAAAGCTAAAAGATAATGGAGAAGTGGTAAGAAATGAAGAAAGACTAGTTTGTAAAGGTTATGCACAAGAAGTAGGAATTGACTATGGTGAGAATTTTTGCAGTTGTAGAAAGATTATTAGGAGTAAGAAAACTATTGGCCTATGCTACTTAAAAGGAGGTTCAAATTATATCAAATGGATGTCAAATCTTTATTTCTGAATGTGAAAGTTGAAGAAGAATTCTACATATTACAATAGAAGGATTTGTTAAACCTAATGAGAGAACCTGGTATATAAATTGAACAATGTATGGATTGAAGCAAGCACTAAGAGCATGGAATGAAAGGCTATTCTCTTATTTTATTAAGATTAAATTTTCTAGAACAAGTGAGAATAGTAATTTGTATTTGAAGAGTGGATTTGATAATATAGTGTTAATTGTTGAAAGCTTTCTAGATGACCTTATATTTAGTGCAAATGACATGTTATATAAATTATTATTTTTATCAAATGAGTAAAGAATTTGAGATTTCTATGTTTGGTGAGATCAAATTTTATATTGGCTTAAAATTTCATCATACAAAGAATGGTATATATGTGACTTAGTCTAAGTATGTAAAAAAAACCTTGAAAACATTTGGAATAGATGGGTGAAGACTACTCGATACACCTATGGTGACTAAAGTGAAATTATCAAAGAAGGATACAACTGTTGAGGTAAATAAAACATAAATAGATCAATGATTGGTAAATTATAGTATGTTATGCATAGTAGACTAGATATTGCACATGTTGGTAAAGTTACAAGGTTTTCCTCTAATCCTAAAAAAACACGCATGACTATTGTCAAGAGAATATTTAGATATCTTAAAGGAATTGAATATTTTGGATTGTTGTACAAACAAGAAGGTGGATTTACTCTTAAATTCTATACTAGTGTAGAGTGGGATGGTAATGTTGATGACCAAAAAAGAGCAAGTGGTGGAGCTTTCTTTTTAGGAGAAAAACTAATTCCATGGTTGAGAAAGAAATAGAGTTGTATTTCACAATCTATTGTTGGAGCTGAGTATGTTGCTTTTGCAGTCAATTGCTCTAATATTATCTAGATTAAGAAAATTTTGGAAGGTATGCAAGAAGAGATAACCAAGCCTAGTATTATCTATTGTGATAACACTAGTGCAATTAATATCTCAAAATATTTGGTGATGTATACAAAAAGAAAGCAAATATCAATCAAGTATCACTACCTAAGGGATCAAGTACAAGAGAAACAAGGCTTGAATATATGAATTCTAAAGAGAAAATTTCTAACATACTTACTTAGTCATTTCTTAAGGATTCTTTTAAGTATATAACAGGTAAGCATTCATGAAAAAGAATTTGAGATTTTCAAAAGTAGGTTGAAAAGAATTAGGAATCTAATTTACTAGTTTATTAAACATGGAAATAAACTCCCTCATGCCTTGTTGTACATCTTTCTTCATTTGAGTGAGTTAAAAAATAAAATCATGTTCATCTTTAGCATGTTTAAAATGTGATTCAAACTATTTTTTCAAGGAAATCTACTGTGTGATTGCTCCAAAAGCCAAATTATAAAACCAATCAGCCATAATTCCTTATAAGGTTTCTATGAAGAGAATTACAAATATTTTTGGAAGTTCTATACCCATCATGTCACATGAAATATAAAATACTTTGATATGTTGATTAGGGTATTATTTTCCATCTCGGTAAAACTTAGGAAAGTTCTTTTAGAAACCTTGTGGTAATGCATGCAAAGGTTGAGCAAGACTCATTGGTACAAACTTTGCACCCCATTGGCCTATGGGAGCTAGAGAAGATATCTTTGAGGATGTTAAAGGCTAGATTGAAGGCTTCATAAGCTTTAACAAAAATAGAATTTTTACTTGGAATGGGAATTTTCTTCATGGATGGTAGGAAACTAGTAGTTCTCTCCAAGGGAGCTTTGATGATAAGGAGATCATGAATTGTTTGTTTAGACTAACTTAATTGTAAAAATTTAGAACCTTCTCTGTTATGGTTCCTTAAATACTAAAAAAATCCCTCCAATGTGAACAACCCATAAATAAATGAAGAAAATAAAATCTTCAAACAAAAGAAAGAGGCTTCTAAATAGATTCAATTTCTTGGTAGAGTCACCAAAAGCTATTGGCTAAAATTTTTTCAAGTCACTAAGAATACAACCTACAAAATGGTAACTTTAGGAAATGGTTTACTAAAATAAAGGTCTCCTCTTACCAATAGGGAAGACTCCCTTCTTACCATAGATGGCTACAACAAAAACATAACTAAAATTAACAAATTGGATAGATCTTTGAATCAAATCTTCTCTTTTTCAGGAACGATTTTATGATAAAAACTACTAATTTAAAATTTAAAAAAGATGCCTACTTCTATGGTGATAGAAGTGTCTTATTAGTTGACATAAGAGAAAATCTTAAAATAATAATAGTTATAACTATATCTAGTTAATTGATAATAAGAACCCAAAGTCTTGTATGATCAATTCCTTTTGATGAGTAAAGAAAATAGATGAAAAGGTACAAAGTCTCTTGAAAACTATCCAAATTGTAACAATATACTTGAAATCAAAGTATAAATTATTTATTCTCAAGTATTTTTAGCCACTATAAATTTATAAAAATTATGTTTTGATGAAGCTAAAAATATTCAAGAGACAAAACTAAATTCACAATTACTTTACATACATAGATCATAAACTAAACCAAAGATAAATTGGTCAATACAACTTAAGAAAACAAAGAAAGACGTTAAACTTCGCAACAAAAAGTTTGAGAAAACTTATTTCTTTATTCAATTGAGAAACTTTTGTATCTAGAAGAATATTTTTTTCAAGTTACAAGAACTTTAGCATAGCCTCCTTGTATAAAGTAAGATATTAATACTTACAATGAGATCTCTCATTTATATAGAAAAAGAAGAAAGAAAATTGTGGAGAGGAAGGGAGAAACCCTTAACCACCTTGACTTATTCTACTAATAGAATCCTAACTAGCTTTGACTTATTCTAAGTTGCATGTCTAATGTTGTTACAACTCAATTACATGAAGCATGTATACAATTGCATTTACAAAGTACATTTCTTCTATTTTTAATCTACCAAAGCTATTTATATTTCTAAAAAGAATAAGAAAGAAGTGCCCAAGACACTTATAAATATCTTCACAATGTATCAATAAACTCTCCAAATTTGTGTAATGATTCTTGTATAACTATTATATTTGGCTCTCTTGTGATTCATGTAGCAAATAATGACTTATAGATTATATTTACATTTTCTGAAGTAACACCGTTATAAAATTTTATCCTTCTCTAGAGATCACAAAGTTAGAATCTATAGCTTTCTAAGTGTATCAATCTCTCCAAAATTAAATTCTTCCACTCCAAACTCTAGCCTAACTACTTCCACAAACTCTTTTTATGAGAACTCTCTCATCAATGGGTTCCCTATTTTTTAGCGATAATTGCACATGTTATCTATTCAAAACTCATTTTTGATCATGTGCTCTTGGTCTAGTAAACATTGTATTGATGCTTCACTTTTAACCACTAGGATTTCTAATACATTTTCCCTATTTCCATTATATCAAAGGCATTTTAGTATATCTCTAGTGAAGAGAAAATATCATAATCATGAAAAATGTCTAAGTCAACTTCACTCATAGTCTTCCACACATTTAGGTCCACCTCAAGAGATTTAAATTGTTAATGAAATAAAGAAAGAAGATCCTTAAACCTAGATAAAATATATCCCCCATGTATCAGTATCCTAAAGCTATCCCTAATCACATCCACCCTTTGGGATACTATATGATCACACAAATTTTCTACAACACTTACTTTATGTTCCAAAGACTTAGATATCAAAGAGGAGGTCTTCATCTTGCAATAATGCTTTGTAGTCTACGATTGTCCTCCTTAATCTTGTTCTTCCTTTCCCACAACTTTTCATTATTTTGCATGAGCATGTTGAGGGAATCATGTGCATCTTTTTGATGTGCCAAATGATATTGTTTACCTAATTGAAATATGGTGAAATTGTAATCACTAGTTTGAAATTTTTCTACTAGCTTTTCAACAAGAGGCTCGGCTCCTTTGCATATTTGGTGTTGTTGGCACCCATCATGATCCTTCACACCACCTTAGCCTTCTTGGTCTTAGGAACCTTAGCCTTTGAAATTATGTTCAAACCATGGTGTTTGGGTGGAAGTTTTTTCTTCTTTATCATTTGAGTTAATAGTGTGACAGGGAGGATGAGTAAAGGAAGAGGATCCTACAGTAGTAGTATAAACCAAAGTGAACATTTTCCCATCATGTGAAACTATATCTACAATAATAGGGGCCTCAAGCATTATTAAAATTGGACCTAGGTTGTTATTTCTAACATCTACCATAAATTTCTCAAATTGTGTTGATGAAGTATCCATAAATACCATCGATGGAACCGCAAAAATTGGGATCGACATGGTGTAAAAATCAAACACATTCTTGAAGCTACAATATTTCTCTAATTTTAGGACCACTGGAGAAACAAAGAGATAGGCATATCTAATGTGATCAGAGCTAGATCTACATGGAATGGCACCTACTTAGAAGGAATAGTTTCTATAGAATCATGTAAGGGTAAAACTACTAACTCATTCAAGGATGGCACATAATCAAGAAGGATAATTACAACTAAGACTTCTAAAGGATGAGGTGTCCTTGGAGAGCACTTTCTTGGTAGAGGAGGAAGCTTATCATCTCTAAGAACAATGTGGATCTTTTGAGGTTTAGTAGATTTGATGTCAAGCACATGTCCCTTTCCTTTTTTACCCTTGATGATGAGCTTTGGAATGGTTGTTGTAGAAGATGTTGTGTCATCCTTTTCTTTATTTCTCATTTCAACTCTTAGACTGATTGGACCAATAGAATTAAAATCTATTCCACACTTCACTATATGGTATTTAACCCTATTTTCTTTAATTAAATGTTTATGTTGTAAAGAATAGGCTAAACATAGTCCTTAACAAAGATGATTTCCTTGGATGAATAATATGGAGATGATATCATAAACCTATCAAAGTGATGCTCAATTTACTTTGGATCAAGGACTTGATCATCATCTTCAACACTAGTAGGGATCACTACAAGATTGAAGTCCACAATTTACTTAAGGATCAACTGACAATAACCCATATGGAGGATATCAATCTTCATGCACAAATAAACTAAAAGGTCTACAAGGTGATGATCGTGAATGTAATATTTTCTATTTTTATCATTCATTCCTCTCTAGTCAAAAAAAGTGCATGCCATAAACTTATTCAAATTGATCCTTTATAGTTCAAACTCCATGCTCTTAGTCACTATGTTGTACCACCATCAACTACCTTTTTAGTTCTATAAGGATAAAAATTTTAGAAGGATACTCTAGAAGAGTATATGTCTTGTCTCTAAAATAACCAACTCTTGTGTAGGTAAAGTTGAGAAACTAGAGAAATAGAAAAACATATTTATTATTTTCCCTTGCTTCATTGAAAACTTTCTTTTTGAAAGTTCCTTATTGAATAAGAATATATAATGTCCAAAAAAGGCATCATGTACCCTCTTATAGTACAAGTCTTGATCTCAAGGTCAATTGGTCAAAATACTCTCATACTAGCACTATCATGTAGTCACCCTTGGTAGATAAGTTGAACAATGAACCAAGGGAAGAAATAATGTATACCAGATAAGAGTTCATATAGAATGTCTCAATCGAAGAGAGTTGGGATAGTTTCTCCAATAACATATAGTTTATTATCTCTCGCCAAAAGATCTTCCTTTATTTTGAATAGATGATGAAATATACATACTTTTCCATACACTACTCAAAGACATTAATTTATTTAAGTCCACTAATGTGACTAAGAAAATTAAAAAGATCATTTAATCCTTATTTGAATTCAAAATGATGTATCCCCTTATCCATCTAACAAGAATTTTCCTCTTGTTTATAAACTAATTGACATTCAAATACATGTACATTCATCCATATCATTGTTCCATATTTCTAAGGCCTTTTATTTAGTGATGTTAGTCACTAATGGAGCTAGTGGAACTTGAAAGATTCAGTCAAGAATTTATGATCCAAATTGATGATGATATTTTCATCTTGACTTCTATTTTTTCTTGATGGAACATCCAAATTCTTGGTACAAGAAAATATGAACTCAATCTCATAGGAAAGCAAAGGGAAAGTGGAAACTAGATGAATGCCATTATATTTGATATATGACATATCACTTGTTGATGCATCATCTTCTCTCTTTAGGAAATCCTCAATATCTAAGAATAATATATTAGTTTCCTTGATGCATTTACAATAAGAAGTATGCAATGTCTCTTATGTTTGCAATCTAAACCTTATTATATTTTGATTCAAGAGATACTTGATACTCTTGTTATGTTTCTTTTGAGATGACCTGAGGGTCAAATGTTATACTTTGATTTCATTATCATAATACTACATTGCTATGTTGTTCAGTTTATCATATTTTCATGTTGATGCCATTTTGAGATGACAGTATGTGTTATGATGATATTTGGTTATCTGGAATTTTAGACATATCTCTGATTTGGTTATATGTGGTTTTATGCTATCATGATTTACACCATTCTTGCTTCTTTATACTTTATTTGAACATAAGTGATGTAAATGGATCATTTCAATATAATTGGATAAATGGTTAAATTAGGTATTTAATGCATTTATTTATTTGGCTATGTTATTATATGCAGTTGCACTTGATCATGTGTTTTAGTGTGCAAGAATTATATCCCTACCAGTGGCACATGGAGTTAGTGATTCAACTATTCATAATTTACCAATGTCATCCCTATATGGTCGACATATCTCATTTAAATGTTTAATTAAACCTTTTGATGATTTGTTAAATCCAGACTCATTTTCATTATGTGATTAGACTAGTGAGCATGTCAATGGATTTAGAATTTCACATTTTTGCGAAGTGGTTAAGGCCTTCTTTGATTTTGGTTTCCAAGTTTTCAAGATTTATTTGGTTTGATTTTTAATTTCTAGCAGCTTTGCCATAGATAAATTTCTATTACTAGGAATAGCATATTTTTGTTTGGGATGATTCAAAGTCTAGCTAGTCTAACTGGCTATTTTCCCTAATCGATTATTCACTCAAAAAGTGAATAAGTATTAGAAGAGGAATTTAATTCCTCACTTCTCACTTTTGCAAAATACAAAATTGAGAGCTTTTTTGAGAATCTTATTATGGAGGATCATGTTTCTATTCATTGAGAGAGCTATAGGCGTGGGATCTTTACAAGGTCAGTCTCATTGAATCTAGCTTGAGGAGACCTTATTGTGCTATGATTTCTATTGGTTTTTACAAGTGATTTATCTTATTGTGTTGTTTTTTGTTTCAACCCCTTTTGCTGTCAGGTAGGGCTCTCCCATTTTCTATATATATTTTTGGTAGTTGTTTGTTTGGAGGCTGAGATCTGGTGTTCCCTTCCATTTTTGTTTGTTGGTTCTACCCAGTTGGTTGGGTATGAATGTTTTCCCTATTTTTGGGATGGGGTTTTGGGGTTTTGCATCATTATGTTAGCCATTTTTGCATATGGCATCTAAACCAAAATTTTATTGGATTTTTTAGGTTTTTCTGCCCTAATGCAAAATGGGTTTTAATTTTCAAGTTTTCCAATTTTTGGGGTTTTTACCTAATTTTATGTGCCACCCTATTTTATTGGGTTTTCTTGGCATGTTGTTGATCATGGACTTGGATCATCTATAGGATATGAATTAGAACATTATTGCACTTTTATGTTGCATTGGGATACATGTTGCATCTGTTCTCTTGAGTTTGTTTTCAGTTGATTGTTTTATTTGCATATTGTTCTCATCTAGTCCTTGAGTTATGATCTTGGTGATGTGGTGCACCATACACAAGTATGTACACATACATTTTTTGGGTGACTTTTCAGGCCCAATCTTCTATGGTACTTCTGAGAGTTATGATCATTTGGGGTTGGGTTGGGAATATGCATGTCTACAGGAACTCATTGTTGGATAAGCATGGGTAGGGTAGGGTAGCATATGGAGGGGACTTCTATCTTTGTAGCCTGGTGTCCATTCCCAAAGCATTTCGTTCAATTTTTTTAATTAAATGATAATTAAATAACAAATTATAATAAAATGTGTGAGCACCCAATTAAGTTTGAGGATACGATGCTAGAGCCTTCCATTGAGGAGTTGAATCTATAGGATCTAAGCTTGGGCTTTCCAATGCCAAGTGACTCTCCATGATATTTGCCCCTACATAATAACCCATTGAGTGTCTAACTAGGACCTATAGTAATTTCATTGTCACATGATCTTTGTTTTCATCATCATTACTATCTAGCGTGAGTGTTAGCCATGGACATTTTCTTTATGTGTGTTTGTGGTTGGATTATTATCTCTATTAGCATGGTGGGAGTGGACCTATGGGTATCATGTGGTTGGGAGGCATAGCTACCGATAAAACTACTAGGAATTGGTGTATGGAGATGGTAGGTTATCCCAGTGCAGTCATTGTTGGATTTCTTCACTTGGTACTTTGGGTTCTGTAGTATTCTTTCTTGTGATTTATGTGATCATTAGAATGCTTGTATATCATGTTTAGATGATGTTAGTTTATTGACACATTCCCTTGTTATTATTTTTAGCATATAATAGATGATGTTATCTACTTAGTTGGAATATCTATTGCTTTTGGTTTAGCATGTTAGATTTCTTGTTCTTATGATGATATTATGCTTTAGTAGTGACATCCTTGTAAGAGAGCTCTGACTATCTAGTTGATAGTTTGGGATATTATGCATGGGGGATGGCTAGAACCTTTGAGGTTTCATTATGCTATTACAATTGGGAGGAATCACATACATAGCTTTTTATTTTAGTACAATAAAATGTTGCTTTCAGTTCTTTCCCTTTAGTGATATGTTAGATGGTTTGATGTAGTTTCTATTTCATAGTTATTATTCGAGTGTCCATGTCTCAACTGTAGATCTGATATTCCTTAGTGTGGAGGTTCTAACTTTCCATTTTATCCATTGTTTTGTCCTTGGAGGTTTTCTTGTTGTTCCTGGGCAACCGTGCATCATGATTGCGTGATACTTTAAAGTATCGAACGCCCAAAGAAGAAGAATCATGCAATACTAGAAAGTATCATATGCCCATAGGAGAAATATCATGTGATACTTTGAAGTATCTCATACCCTTTGGAGAAATTTCATACAATACTTATGAAGTATCACATACCTTCTAGAGAAGTGTCACCTAGACCCTAAAATTTTCACATGCCGTCTTTAGAAAGGTCATACAATATTGGAAACTATCGAACAATGTTGAATTAAAATATCACCTGGGTCTTAGGAAAACTTGTCTGGGTGAATAGCAAGCACATTTCATTTTGGTAGGGAATTTTTGGGAGGTGTTTTGACTACTCTCTTTAGTGTTCTTGAATACCTTGGAATTGCATTTTGATTTTGAAGTGTTTTGTATTCAAAATTATTTGTGTTCTTTTGTGGTTTGTTGTTTTTGGTCAATAGTGGTGTTTGGATATCCGCTAGTGTTTGGATGTTTGTTTAGTCTTCCATTGTGATCTTTGTGGTCCTCATATGTTGTATGTTATCTGAATCCATACTAGTTTAAAAAAAATTATCTTGGCTTATATTTATCCTTGTTCCAAGGATCTCTATGTGGGGCATTACAAAGTAATTTATGCAAGATGCATGAAATTTTGATATTGATCATTTTTCTACTTCATTTTATGTCTAACTTTATCTTTACCTAGAGTGATGTCCTTTGTCACAGTAAGTGTGTATGCACAACAAAATTTGACAAGATAATTACACAATATAAGTAAATGTTATAGAGAGGGACTTATGGTATATTTTTTAGCATTGAAGAGTGGAATATTAAACTTTTGCATGGAAGTTATAGCTAGAAGTTATTGGTATAGCGAATGTATGCAAAACTTTGAGCTCAAAAATATGCATTTTTAATGATCGAATAGCCAAAACTAGGTTTTTGAAATACAAAAGTATATGTAGATAGCAATAGCATTGTATGGAAAATGCATGAAAATGAAATGGAAAGAAGATCATTTATAATAATATTTTTTATTCTTATTATAATTAAATGTGCAAGTAGATACAAGCAACTAGCATCATAATTTTTTGAGTCATGTCACAGCACTATGTAAAAAGTCAATGGAGTATGTACAAGCATGAAAGTGGGATTTTGAATGTGGAAGCCTATGGTAAATGAGCTCATTTTATGAGATTTTTTTTTTGAGAATGGGGTTTTTAGCCATGACTTCATGTACAAGCAAGATGAAGTAACATGAAACATAGAGAATTTAGAAAGAAAATAGGGGGACATCATATATACCATGAAAATCTAAAAATCTAAATAAAAAGACTTTCATAGAAAAGATTAAAAAAATATTTACAAAAAATCCATACAAAAATGGCAAAGAATCATACCTTTTTCCTCAAGAATCAAGGGAAAGAATCTTTTAATCTCTTGCAAAAATCTGAAAATGAATCCAAAGAGATTTTTTATTTAGAATTCTTTTTTGATTGAGAGTTAAATAGATTTTTAATGTTGTCTCAATATTTGAAAAATTTGAGTCAAATTTTGTAGCTTTCCAAGGCAAAAAGTTGGAGATTAAAAATGTGTCATTTTAGAAATTGTGTAACACCCTACTAGGGAACCAAAAATAAGTTAACCTAAAGTTTTACTAAGTTTGAAAAATATTTTTTTTAAAGATAAAGCTACAACAATAGTTATAGAATAGTGGAAGCAATTAACATACACTCATACATCAACAACACACACAAGTTACAACTCTTAAGGGTCCCATGATGGTGAATCACATTTAATTTTTAATTAAAAATAAATCTAATATATAATAAATCCATATTAAAGAATAACTACAAGTACAAATCCCACTTAAATAATATACAATTATCTTGAATGCCACTTGGCAATAAATAAAATGCACAATCATCCACTATACAGGTTACAGGGTATAAGAGGCTAAAATAATAAAACAGATTACATCATCTCTTAAGATCCATGAAATAAAATAAAATACAATAACCATCCATCATAGAAATACAAGATCATATAGAAAGGAACATCTGCACAAACACATCCAGCAACAGCATTTGACGGTCAGATCTCAATGGTATAGAAAAATGAATTGCCACCTGACCTCATGATACCCAAAAAGGTCCACTTCCACCATGCTAAGGAAATAGTCTCAAGTCCTAAATAGGATAACAAAATTAAAAGTCAAGTCCAACATATAAGTCAAGAAAAACCTAAAAAAAATCTAACTCAAGGGTACCAAGATACAAATGACATCTAAACCTAGAGGCAACAATGACACATAGGGAATCTATTATGCATGTGGGAAAGTGTCATTACATTAGCCAACTCTAAGGTTACCTTGCTAGTCTTTTAATCCTTTGGCAACCTAGTGACTCTATGTAGCACTGGTATCCTTTTGTACTAACAAGGCATATTAAGAAGTCAAGTCTAAAGTTACATGGCTAGTCTTTTAATCCTCCAGCCCCCTAGTGATTTTCTGTGATACCAATATTTTATTAATTCATTTTAAACCCATTCAATGAAATAGTATCACTTATTGGGTTCCCATTAGCCTCTTTAGGGCCTCGACCTCCATTGCAAGCCATTTCCCAACATGACATATAGATAACCTACTATGCTCAGTAAAGCAAAAATATCTCAAAAGACCACAAACCATACATCAATTCTTAAACAAGCAACTAACAAGCATTGAAATATCACTGATCAAAATTGCACAATCCACCACTATAATCATCCTAATAGGACTGATCAAAAATCAAGTACTCAGAAACCAATCCAAGTCATAACATGACATCACCAAGAACAAATCACACAAACACCTCAATCCTATACAAGTAACTGAAAAACAATCCAAATACAACTGATCGAAGACTCAAAGATTATATCAGATAGTTCACACCATTCACCTTAGTTTCACACAAGAACACTAGAAAGCAATAACAATCAATAGATCAAAACACCTCATAGAGCACACATTATCATGGTTGAGTATAAAAGATCATGATCAAAACATCATCATGACATCACAAAATAGAACTCCCAAGCCTATGGTAAACATCTTGATTTGGTCAAAGTAGTAAGTTAGCCTGACACCCAACTGTAAAATCACATGTCATAAAAAGATTACATACAAAAGTAACTATCACAATACATCAAGTTTGAAAACACAAAGGTTCAATTTTTACTTATAAGTTTTCAAATTTCCATTTCCATTTTCAAAACACCAAGATTTAATTACAACTAGGATTTCAATTTTCTTTTCCAAGCATTAGTGTTTATAGAGTTTTCAATTCAAAACAAGTTTCATGTTTTTGTCTACTCAAATTATCAAGTTTACTAGTATTTTCAAATAATCAAAAGATATAATAAAAATCTCCTCATTATTAAAAATCATTTTTATATAAAATTAAGTAGTCACGCAAAACTCGAGTTTTCCCATTAACCATTCACAACTTGTGGTTCTAATTCATTTTAATAATAATTTAAATATTATTACAAAATCAATAATCATCAATTTATTAATGATAATAATTATTTATTTTAAGATAATTTATTTTAAATTTTTAATAAATAATTATTAATCTATTAATAAAATAATAGTCATTAATAATATAATATTATTAAATAACATTTAATAGTTTAAAAGTCATTAATATTTAATATATTAAAATTTATCAATATTTAATATATTAATAAAATTAATATTGTTTAAATATATTAATAAAAACAAATTTAAACAAAACTATTTTTAAAAAGAAACTTACCTGAAGTTTTAAGCGAGCCAGCTAAGAGGTATTGTTGTCATCAGTAGTACCTTTTGCATTGATAGAAGGCCTGTCATCGACGGCCTCCTTGTTGTCGGCGATGGAAGTAGAAAAAACAGGGAGGAGAAAGGGGGGGTGGGGTGGTGGTGGCCCTCGCCTCCCACCAAAATGTATTTATTATTATTTTTAAGTATGTTTTGTGAAACATAAAATAGAAGCCTCCCACAAATAATTTTTAATATATTTAATAATATAATTAAATAGTAATTATAAATTAAATTGTAATTATATATATATATATTTTTTTTTTTTAATAAATTTTCCAATACATATCTGATATAGAAATCTAAACCAGCTAATCAAATTCTATAAAACTAAATATGTTTTCTTTTCAAAACTCAAATCTCGATCCATATACGAAACCTCAATTTAACAATAAAGATTTCAATTTAACTCTTTCACAGATGTATTCAAGAATAGAGAATAGTAAATCTTAACACTAGGGTTTTCTAATTTTCAATTTGTACACGAATTTTTCCTGAGAATGATGAACAAGCAAATCCACACACAAGGTTTTCAATCATAAAATTGCTTATAAAAGTTCCTGAAAATGAAGAACAATAAATATGAAAACAAGGGTTTCAACCTAGAAGAATTCTAAAAATAGAAACACAATAGACATGGTGAAGACGGGAATTTGAAGGACGAAAAACCATTGTACAAATAAACTACGAGATCCTACCTAGATCTAATGCTAAAACAATAATCACACGAAGCATGCTGACAATTCCCTTTTTTCTAAAAACCTTCCTTTCTGAAATTGCTCCTCCAAAACCCAATTATTGAAATATGAACTCTCAACTCTAATAAAGAGTTCTCCCCTAAATTTGGGGCTCAGATTGCACAATCATATGAGGGAATTTGTTGATCGATATTCTTTTGATATTTAATTGTGTTTTACATTTTTATGCACATTATTTGCAATTTAAAATATTTTTATTAAATAAATTTTCTTTCTCTCTTTAATTAATTATTACATTTTAATTCCATGCATAAGCTTTATGCAATTTAATTAATATAAACTTTATTAAATAATTGCCCACTCTCTCTTATTTATTACAAGACGTTTTAAAAATATACTTATTAATTCAACTAATAATATTATTTAGAGTTTATTTTTAAAATAAAACTCCTAAATATTTTTTATTATATTAAATAAATATAAATACACCTAAATTAGTACTTTGATAAAAAAAATCTTTAAGTTTAATTCTTTTATTTAATTAATTCACGAGACATTTTTAATAATATATTTATTAACTTAGTTAATAACATTATTTAGAGTTTATTATTAAAATAAAACTTCTAAAAAATTATCATTAAATTAAATAAATATAAATATGTCAAAAATAGAACTTTAATATATCTTTTAAATTTAATCATTTTATTGAATTAATTTCTCATTTAATAATATATAATTGAATACTAAATTTTCTTTATTAAATTTCTATTAATTTATCTTTTAATTCAATTTAATTATAACTGAAAACCATCACACACCCAAAAACTTGAATACAACCACCCATCATACAGAACATAAAATTAAATCAAACACTAGGGTCAAAATCAAGAATTCACGTCACTTGACGCATTCGGATGGGTAAACTAACACATATTCTTGTCCAATTTTCTAGGACAATTGGGTTGGGTTAGGATTTGGACTCAAGAGTTATCTCCCCACTTATACCATTAAAATACTATGAATAGGGTACACTCATCCTAGCAATTCAGGGAAGTTGATACGTTTTACCTGCAATCTACATAAAATCCACACATGTGCAAACACATATATTCTAAACTAAATAGGCAATGGTAGGAAGTGGTATATTATGTAGATCTCAACTAGTAGGTGACTACAACTTCCTTTCTCAACCACATCAGAAACATCATACATAAAGTAAAATAGACAACTACACCATACACATGCAAGTATAGGGTAAGTAACCATAGAAAATACATATAACTCATTCCTTTAACTAACATCATGAAATAACTGAAAGTAATTAAATGAACACCTATATCATCATCAAAATAATCCTGGAATAACTTAGTAACTCATCACATATATAAATTGAATATGAAATACATCTAATCCAATCCAGTAACCAAGTGTCGATAATCATAAAACGTAATCAAAAAATTGGCCTAAAAGAATATGGAAAAACAATAGAAAAGTCAAGTAAGGGTAGGCATTACATCCACTCCCCCTAGACTTAGGCTTACTTCTAGAAGCTGGCAATAAAGATAAAACTAAACTAGGAGTGGGCATCACATTTACTCCCCCTAGACTTAGGCTTACTCTTCGAAGCCTACTAAAATGACTAGTGTAGCTAAAAGTCAAAGAGTAATATCTATAATATCAAACAAAAATCTTATTTAAGAAACTTGATGCAATTAAGTTAAATATGTATACACTTTCAGTTACTTAGAGCAATATGATTCTGGTTTAATAATAAACTAAAAACCATATTGATCCAACATTCATCTTTTTAACAATTATTAAAATAGATCCCCTAAAACACTCCAACCAAAATACTAGCATCTCTAAATCCATTGGAAAACTTAAAAGTTATAATGTATAGACATAATTTGAAATTCAATAACATAAATATTCACAAATTCAATCAAAGGCATACCATCTTAAAGCATAATCATAAAAAAAATGTTTGAAATCCAACTCAAGAGTTTATAAAGTCTTTCTTATTTTGATGTTTCAAGAAATCAAGTTTGGATTTTTCAAGTGTTCAAGTTACAAAAGGTACATAACACTATTTTAAGTTTCATTTATAGTTTAACTAGTTTGAGTGTTCAAGTTTGTAATAGATACATATAACAGTTCAAGTTTCAATTTTATTTAACTAGTTCAAGTGTCCAAGTTTGTAATTAATACATATCATAGTTTAGGTTTTGTTTCAGTTCAACTAGTTAACAACAAGTGGCATTCCAATATACCCAGAGCTCCTAATGTAGAAACTTGGGCTCTGATACTAGATGTAACACCCTACCAAGGAACCCAAAAGAAGTTAATCTAAAGTTTTACTAAGTTTGACAAACATTTTTTTAAAGATAAAGATATAAGAACAATTATAGAATAGTGGAAGCAATTAATATACACTCATACATCAACAACACATAAACAGGTTACAACTCTTAAGGGTCCCATGATGATGAATCATATTTAATATTTAATTAAAACTAAATCCATATTAAATAGTAACTACAAATACAAATCCCACTTAAGTAATCCACAATTGTCCCGAATGCCACTTGGCAATAAAAAAAATGCACAATCATCCATTGTACAAGTCATAGGGTATGAAAGGCTGAAATAATATACATCATAAAATAGATTACATCATCTCTTAAGATCCATGAAATAAAATACAATGCAATAAGTATAACCATCCATCATAGAAATACAAGATTAGATAGAAAGGAACATTTGCACAAACACATCTAGTAGCAACATCCAAAGGTCAGATCTTCACTGGTATAAGAAAATGCACTACAACTTGACCTTGTCAAACCCAAAAAGGTCCACTTCCACTATGTTGATGAGATAGTCTCAGGTCCCAAATAGAATAACAAACTCAAAAGTCACATCGAACATCTAAATCAAGAAAAACCTAAAAGCAATCTAACTCAAAGATACCAAGATACAAATGACATCTAAACCCAGAGGCAAAATTGACATGTAGGGAATCTATTATCACTAGTAGATTTACACTTGTTTTTCTACCAAAATTTTTGACCAAAGCTATAATTCCTTCTTTTTTTTCTTTTCATTCTTGCATTGGTCAAAAATAAAAATTCTATGGCTGCTTTGGTCAAAATTTTGACCAACCTATGTGTTCTTAAGTTGAATTTTGACCAACTCAATGTTATAACAAAAAACAAAAAGTTCCATTCGTTCGTGGGTCAAAAAGAAAAAAATTCATTCATTCACGGGTAATGCATTTCCTCATGCACCTATTTATGTCAACTACTAGGATTCCCTGAACTTCACCATTGGAAAGGGCTTTCCATAGACCTACTTACCGCATGAGTGAGCACCTAGGTGAAGTGTAAGCTGGTTTGTAGCCAAGAAACAAACCAAGAGTCATTGCTTCTATTTTATTTGGTTGAGTCATGCATAACAATGCCCTTTCTCATAATGCTTGCACTGTTGGCTACAAATGACACAAGAAGTGGACCATGATGGATTGGAGAAGAGGTCTAAATTTTCAACACTACTCAACTAGTGCCAAATTGGTATTTCTCCATTTTCCTTTTACTATGGTTTCAACTTTTGTGCAGTGCCTACATTCTCAAATGCTCTCCAAATGTAGTTGTTTCAAGAATTGCCATATATTTTATTACAACTCATTTCAAAAATGTTTGTTTAAGCCATGAATATGGGATAAATTTATTATATCCTAAGAATTTGATTTGTAATGGCTATATGGCACCTCAAATTTTCTTTTGGCTCATCAAAAATAATTGTTCCAAGGAAACATTTTGGTAGAATAAGTTATAGGAAAAAGCTATGATTAAAAATGCATCTGCATATCTAATTTACTCTAACTAAAAATATTCCTAAGTAGAAAAAAGGATGAAGGATCAGGAACCTCTTTGTGAACAACTGAAAACTATTTCCAAAAAGGTCTCTATTCAAATTAGTATGCATATTTGTGCTCATTTCTTCACTAGTCTATAAATGATTTTTAATTTTTAATCTCCAAGATAACCATGAACTAAATGAAATCACCAACATCCAAATTCTTTAGGTTAATTTAAGTGTGTGAAATCCTTCATGCTCAATTGAAGCATGTGGTTTCCCCTATATATCTATCTCTCTATATTAAAAGGAGAGAAAGCTATTTGTATTAGATATCTATACCACAAAACTACCATATTTTTCTCAGTGTATATAGTCCCTTTTTGATAGTGCTACCTCATTTTGAGGAAACTGTACTCAAATGTTAATTTTGTTTCTTTGATTGATTTTGTGATAGTTTTTAGCATCAATGTTTTGGATCATCCTATGTGATCTATAAACGTTACTCTTCTGTATCCTGATGATGGATCATATAGTATGATTTGAAACATTGATGCTAAAAACTATCACACAATTTATCCCAGAAACAAATCAGCATTTACATGGATTGTGAAGATCTAGTAGACTTAATTGTATTTAAGTCATTTCAATTATTCATGATACATTCCTGGACATTTTTTATCATGGAATCTACTTCTACATAAATAAGACAAGAAAACATGGCTTCATGCCAAGTATATCTTAATGTTAAATCTTATTGTTTAAATCTCATTTTGATGATAAAATAGAAAACTTCAGTGTACTTCAACCAAGAAACATAATTATAAATACTTCAGCATAGATATGAACTTTACATTTGTTAGCATAGAGAATAAATAGAAAGAAAGCAAAAATTAGCAATATATGCATAATTTTGATTTGTCTATTTAGCAAATAAGAAAAGAACATAGATTAAATATGAGGGGTTCCAAGTAGGCTGGTTAATACCTATCTCTTTCTAATTTATTCCTTTGATACAAAACTTTGGGAATACTCAAAAAATTGTTCCTTCCTGGTATCCAATTAAACATCTTCACATTAGTTTAGAAACCCTAGGTCTGAAACTAAATACATGCATGTTGAAGAAGTTATAAAAAAACCAGATAGAACTCAACATATCTTAGGAAATTAAAATATACATCAATCTAGTATATTTGAAATAGGATTGAAGCATTTCACAAACCTTTGTAACTACTCCTCTAAAACCTTGCACTTGGTAATGGCATCTTTGCATTGCATGGGCTCCTCCTGAAGCTCTAGCTCCAAAGCATCCACTTTTTCAAACAACCCTTTTAGCTCAGTTTCTATTGCCTTGAATTGAGATTCAATATCTGATTTATGTGAAATCATGGCCACTAGTTCATTCTCTAATAACTACTTTGATTCCTTAGTAGAATCAAGCTGCACTTGCAAGTTTGCCAGCATTTGTTCCAATTTAGTAAGTTGACTTTCTGTGTTTTCAAGTTTCTCTTTGGTTGCAGCTAGACTACTTTTAGATTAGCATTTTCACTCTTCAAATGTGTAAGTTATTCCTCCAACTCTGTAACTTGATGTTGGCTGTGATCAAGCTTCTCTTTTGTTATAGTGAAGACTCCTTCCAGATTAGCATCCTCACTCTTGAGATGTATGAGCTCCTCTTTTAAATTAGTAAGCTAATACTGTGTGTGTTCAAGATCCTCTTTGGTTACAGCCAAGACTATTTCTAGATTTGCATTCTCACTTTTGAAGCACATAAACTCCTCTTCTAACTCTCCAATTCTACTTACCTAGGCCTTCAACTCAAATTCCAAAGATTTTTTTCTACTTAAATGTTGTTAAGCTTCCTAATTATTTATAAATTGCCACCAACTAGTTGAAAGCATAGGCTATTAGCATTTTCTTCTCCTAAAAGATCCTAAGCACTTTCTTGTCTTGTGAAATTATCTATACTAATCAAATTATGAAGAAAACTAGACTACATCAGGTTGGGCAAGTGATTGTCAAAATCTGTGGCTTCATTTTAGAAGATTTCACTGGAACTAAGAGCAAACATTTTCCTAAATTGAGATAACAAAGATATCAATTCAACAATTAACTCTATAATGTTTTCTTTGCACTGCAAAAAGTAATCCACTAACTGAGCAAACTCCTAAATTCTAAAAACTAGTTTATCAGTATCAAATGATTTAAATTTTTTATTCTTTTCAAGGTCTTGGGCTATAGATTGTAAGAAATTAATGATGCTAACAATAGTAGTTACAAACTCTACATCAATATAACTAATTCTATGCCTAGTATCAGAATGAGAAGTGAAGTTAGCTTTCACAAAAGATCAAACATGTGTCTAAGAATCTCTAGCACTTTCAGCATCTATTGCCATGGCATATTGCATCCTCAGCATCAATAGAAAGGATCATATCAAGCTTTTCTTTGAGACTAACTAGGGAAAATTCATTCCAAGTGTTTCCAACTTACAAAACAGTTAGATTTTCTTGTAAATGGTTCATTTTTTTTAACAATTCAGAGCATTCCTGATTGACATCTTGAAGCTTTGATTCTTTTTGTGTAAGAGCTTCTTCTAAGAAAGCTCTATCTTCTTGATTAGATGAAATATCAAAACTTCCTAAAACATTCTTGTTAGTTATTTCATCTAATTTTCCTACTCCTACCTAATCCAATCCAATTGAATCCATGGAAGCCCAAGGTTTTTTGGTCGTTGAGCATGGCACCTTGGTAAACAATGGCGTTGAGGCAGACAAGATGGAACCAGGTAGAAGTAACCATATGGCCACCAGTTTGGGGAATAATGTCATGTATTTTTCTTGGTTTGATCTGGAAAAGTAGCAGAGCGAGTGGAACCTGTTGCCCAAGTTTGGACAGTTTTAAGGGAAATGAAGTGAATTTATTCTATTGCTTGGGACATTACTTGAAGAAATTTTTGTTTCCCATTTTTTTACTACACTATGTATTGTTTTTAGAATTTAAATCCCCTTGCCAATCCACTTGGCAATTCTTTCTTGTTTAAAAGCCAATACTTGAGCTTTTCACAATATCAAAATGTATTATGGTGGATGCTTGATTAATGCCAAACCAACCTCTAATAAAAAATTGATATTAGATGGGAAGTCCTTTGGATTTGATTGTATTAGTGAGATTATTTCGATATGTGTGTAGGTAAGTGCAATGGATATTGACATATAATCAATGTATTGAAATATTTATACAAACTGTATAATAGAAACTCAAATTTATGTCACCAACTGTAGCTGATTTAGCAACACTTATAATTTGTAGTAGAGATGGCAATGTAGGTAGAGAGGGATTATTTCTATCCTCCTCATCAAACATAAGATACTTATCAATATCAAGTCATTCTGCTTTAGCGACAATTGTATTAATGTGTAGTGGAGGTGCAAGTAGGATTATGCCCATCCTCCTCCTCATCCTCATCATTGGATGCCAAATACTTTTCAATTTTTAGCCATTCTTCTACTTCAACACTAGTTATATTTCTATCTTGAACATCAAATATAGCCACTTCATGATGAGAAACTGTATTAATTTCTAATGTGACCTTCCCAGCTTAAAGGTAGTAGTGAAAGGATCTTGTATGGGGACTATACAACATCAAACATCTATCTTCAGGGTTCTTTCTTAGTTGTTCAAAAAGTAAATAAGTAAGAAGAAAGAGGCATCCCAACACCCCTCTCCTACTAAACCTATTTGGAAACACATTGATTTTTTCTAGACAATCATAATTTGGCTTTCGATATTGCTCATTAGGCATTCATGTTGATAATAAACTTACTGATGCACTCCCTAGAAGTAGGATGCCAGAGGTAGATAAATTGGGAGGTGGAGGTCGAGGTAGATGCTACTTGGATGTGCCCAGGAAGCCCATCACAAGGTGCACATCCAAGCTCATCCATGGCCCTAAAAAAGGAAAAATGACATCTTTGATTTCTCACAAAGATAGCTCTAAACTGTAGACATTTTACTATTTTCTAAGTTTCAAGCCAAACTGCTGAGGATGGGAAATCAATAACATTCCCATTCGAATCTCATCAACAAACTATTACTGTAGCAAACAGACTTACTAATAGTTAACACACTCTCCCTTTCACTATTTCTAGTACCTCCAAGTATGGAAATAATTTATGTAATTTGAAATTGATGCAAACTAATGAGTACAAACTGTCGCTGGTGCTACACTAAATTATTCTTCTATTGATTTCTTAATCATTCTCTAACACACACACAAACCTTGTATTTCTAGAATCAAATATCCAAAAGTTTTCAAATTAATAAGTAATTTGAAATTGATGCAAACTAATGAGTACAAACTATCACTAGTGCTACACTATATCATTCTTCTATTGATTGCTTAATCATTCTCTAACTCACACAAAAACCATGTATTTCTAGAATCAAATATCCAAAGATTTTCAAATTAATAAGTTATTCAAACCAGTCCTTAATGGTAGATCTATCCCAAAGTTGAGAAATTATTGAGCTCATATACCCAATTTTTTTTTAACATATTTCATCAGCAGAACTATTTCTCAATGTCCACTTATTAGTAGATCAAATGAATGACAATGTAACAGATTTTCTATACATATTTCATCAGAAGAGCTATTGTTCAATGCCCACTTATTAGTAGATCAGATATATGACAATGTAAGGGGTCAGAAAGCTTTAAAAAGTGATAGGAAAAATCCTCTTAACCTTTTCAAATTTCTTCCCAACTTTCATAGTTATTACAAAGGTGGAGATGTGCACAAAATAACCACTTAAACATGAAGAAGGACTAGGACATGGACAGGAACACATATTATAGAACCAAACATTAAATGATGATATACAGGCTTTCCCATGCAACAACTATGATTTAAAAACAAGCAGCCAATATTATCAATTGTCATTTTATATTTGTCTTAAATCAATGATGAAGCATCATTATCCAATGATTTAATTTTGTATATTTCTTGCATTTATTTGCACACAGCATCCAAGGCCCCCAAAAAAATTATGCATCTGTATTCAAATGGCATGCATCTAAAACCCCAAAAAAATTCACATTTAAAGTCTATTTGTATAAAAACCTCTCCAGAATTTGTCAAAATGTAATAATCCCTCTTTCTCATCTATCAAAGTAGACTTCTAGGAAATAGTTCAATCTTTGAAAACATGATAGCCAACAAATCCTCAACATTTGCATTCAACAATATTCATTATCTTTATTCAGGAGGTTATCAAGCTCTTCACTTATAAGCATATTTCTTGAGTCTTCATTGGATTTTTTAACATTCTCTTGTCTATACCAAATCCTTGATAAACTTTACTCATGTTGTTGGGTCTTTTCAAGTAATTCAAAGTGATTCTTCCTATTTCAGAGGATTGAAAGCTAAATTGCTAATAAGGGGAAACAAAATGTTTCAAGAATCCATAATTTTCCTTCTTTAATGGCTCCATTTTTCTTCTAGGTTATGTGCTTGTTGGATTGAATGTAGTAGTTAATAACTTTTACTTGATATATCCATAATCTTTAAAGTCAATATTACATTTACCCTTTGGATTTTCAAAGGCAATTCCTAGCAATAGTAACTTTTGTTGCCATGGCACAAAAAGATGCTAATGCTAGATAATACTGATGGCAACCTTGACATTGGTTTATCATGTTAAGTTGGGAAGACATGTTTACGTCCCTTTATAGAGCTTGTGTACAATTATATTATAAAGAGTTATAGCAAGAATGAAGGATTCATGCTTCAATAGTCAAAAGGAGATTGTTAAAATCTACTACTCCCCATGTAAAAAATCAAAAGAATGAAGAAAGAGTATGGGAGCTTTATGTTGCTATCCAAGCTAGGAAGACCTAGAAGAATATGCATCTTCTCCCAATGGATCCTTATATCAGCATTTCTTTTTCATCAGATGTTGTGTCCACTAGATTCTAAGCTTGGTATGCCCACTTAAATCACTGATTCCAAATCTACTTGTGTCAACTTCATGTTGTTTTTCTTTTTTTTTTGGCTCTTGAGTAGCAATGTTAACTTATTGAGATTGCTTATCTTATTCAAAATATAAGATTTACTCTTAAGCTCTAAATTGCAAATGGTGTTGCCTCACACACACACACACACACACACACACACACACACACATTGGAGTAGTATCTCATTTGAATGAAGTGCTTATATTGTTTATGTAATCTTCTTATTAATGAATATAATGAGCAATGGTAGAGACAACAATTGTCATAATTTATTGTGTAGTAAAATTTAAATGTTGTATGATATGGTGGTGACTATTTTATATGAGTTAAAAAAAGAAGTTTAATTTTTTGTTAAATTGAAGATTTTTACCCTGCCTTTCATGATTGTTTATTTTGGGAAGTTCTTCTAATGACTTTTGTTTGCATGATCTGTGTGTGTATGTGTGTGTGTGTGTGTGTGTGTGTGTGTGTGTGTGTGTGTGTGTGTGTGTGTGTGTGTGTGTGTGTGTGTGTGTGTGTGTTTCTGTGTGTGTCTGTGTCTGTGTGTGTCTGTGTGTGTGTGTGTGTGTGTCTGTGTGTGTGTGTTTCCTATGCTATTGACCATTGAAACACAAGGTTTATTATGACCCAAGTTTCTTAAATGCAATTTAGTTCTATTTATCTTGTGAAGATAAATAGAACTAGTCAGAAGGTTGGTGGGATAATTGGTCACAAAGGAGAGTTTGTGAAGAAAATGTGTGAGGAGACCAAGTCTCACATCAAAATTCTAGATGGAGTGCTAGGCATCCCTGATCGTGTTGTAAGATACATTTTCATTTAGCTTAAGTAAAGATCTTGTAAAAAATAAAATATCTTATTTGTTAGAGTCACATTTTAATGCAAGCTAAACAATGGTGTTCATGTGTTGTAGTTTTGGTGAATTTTGTTGCTTATTTTTTCTTTCCAACATGTATTTCAATCTAATATTTAAACTGTTGCAGCCTTGTATTTTTAAAACTAATAAATGATGTTTAATACTAGATCTTAAATTGTATTAAATGCTATTGATTTTTGCTATATTTAAGGTTATGATCACAAAAAAGGATGAACCTCATGTAGTTATCTCCCCAGCTATGGATGGCATGCTTAAGGTTAATAAACACATAATAGAGGGCATAGATGCAATGATAGATTCTAGTCAAGGACAACAAGGATGTTGCTACCTAGGACATAGTCTAGAAGTTTGATAGGAAAGCAAGGATCAACAATAAAGTCAATTCAAGAAGGTTTTGGTGCCAGTGTTTGAGTACTTGGTCATGGTATTATCCTAATTCTCCTTTTTTATTAAAAACTTATTTATATTTTGTAATTTAAATTCTATAGCAACTTATTATTTCTAATAACCAAATTAAAAAATTTAGAGCTCACTGTTCGTGGGCTCCACAATATTGCTTGGTGTATTAAATCCATTATGCGATACATAAAAGGATAATACATGACCACATTTACACTACCCATAATGCTTAATAGCCTTTTTGTATGCAAATACCCCTTCTATACTACTGCATTCCTAGTCAAAGAAAAAGGATTACCTGCAATTGCTCTTTGTAAACTTGTTGCATATGGTAATTTTTTGTCAAGGTGATCATTGATTTCCAATCGAGGGAGGGAATAGCCTCAGACATGGCACATTATAGAGTCTCGATTATATAGAAATTTCTTGTAGATTCTTCACTCAAGGAAAGCAGATCAATTTGTTGAGATTGATGTTTTTATTTTTCCCATGTTTGTATATACTATAAATCTATTTTCTTTCTTTTCATAGTGGAGTGTTGCCAAACATAAAACTTTCTTGGCAAAACTACTAATGCAACTCCCAATACCACTTTTTTTAGTTACAATGATATGTAGACTATCTTTAGCTTTGTGGATTAAGTGCATGCCATTAGTTGTATCAACCAACAAGTTTCCCTTAAAATCTTTAAGCTTTGTTCTTGTCATCTATATGAAATGAGATTTCAAGATGAAGATAAAGTAAACTCCCAAACAATCAAGCAATTATCTATGCCTCAACATAATGGCATCACCAAGATTGATGTAAATTGAGACATCAAAGCATTTATTTAGGCCTGTGTTGTTCTAACCCATACATTTAATTTATGGTTGTCTAATTATAGTGCCAAAGGTTAGGACTGCAGAGAAGACATCATGTGGAAAAGGGTGATAGAATATAATGAATGTCTATGACATGGTTTTTTAATTAGATCGAGGATTTCTTTTGACTCCCTTAGCATACACCTTGACAACTTGTAACACTAAAATACTAGAAATTTAAGAAACAATTATAGGACAACATTTTCCCAATGGAGGTAGAGACTTGATCTATGCAAGAGGATGCTTGTAAGTGGTCTTCTTGTTGCAGCTACTAGAGTAAGGGTTGGAAGTTTGATATGCCTAGCCTTCTTCTAGTCCCTTCCTTTTCTATTCCTAAAGAGGTGGGCTCTTTTATATTGAGGTGGAAAGGAGGTTCATATAGAGGGAGCAATTAAACTTTGGGGGTGACCCTACTCTTATGGAAGATTTTGGG
This sequence comes from Cupressus sempervirens, assembly GCA_028749045.1. NCBI lineage: Eukaryota > Viridiplantae > Streptophyta > Pinopsida > Cupressales > Cupressaceae > Cupressus > Cupressus sempervirens. Next base: position 536,553,183 of record CM053789.1, read on the forward strand.
TACCATTTTAAAACCCAATGTTAAGGTTGAGGGAACCTTTCAAAATTCCCTTGTTTTTAAGGAAGCTTAATATTTCTATTGAATGTGTGTCCCTTGTGGCCTTAACTTGTAATAGCCAGCCATGTTCATATGTTGTTGGTAGCATTTTTGATGATACTCCTCATAATCAATAATGGCATCATAGCCATAATGATGACAAAGATCATCTGGACCTTCCTCAACTCAACATGTATGATGAGCTTCTATGTGCATTATTTAACAAATCTACCCATGAAATGGATGTTGTTTGATCTTAAAAGTGTGAAATCATTGTCAGGCTGGGATGATTTTTTTTGTTGACAATAAAAGTGCTCTCAAGAGCAAAAGAAGCAATTTCATGACTTGCCCTTTTGAGGGATTCAAGGGGAGTAAAAATAGATGTTATGTTGTGAAGGAGGAGTTTTAACAAGCTGTGGAAGGTGGTGAAAAAGTGGGGACAATGGGGAGGCTGCCCAAACCCTTTAAAATCCTCTTTTTTTACAACTTTGTTGTACAGTCATTTGAAAACTTGAGACCTCAAAAATCCTTGAGAATGGGTCTAATGAAGCAAATTTTCTTTAGAGTAGCTGAGTTGAATATTTGAGGGGAAGGAGTTATAAGCCCTACAAATCTAGGAGGCCTAATTTGGGCTCTTCTAGTAGCCCTATTTGTGAAGAAACTATGCAATCAAGTATGAACCCATCCTTACCATTAGTTTAGACATGCTAAAAGTGTTTGAAATAACATCTTAGATCTCATGGAAACCTTGGTTGGACTAGGGAATTTTGTTGAACGAAGTCAAAAAAAAGCCAGACATTAGTCAAATAAAATGTTCCTTATGATGGGCATTTTTTTCATTTAAAAGATTAGAGATATCAGATGAATTAGAATTATAGTTATTGTATGCTCATAGACAGTCAAGCCATTTTAATGGTTAATTAGGTTTTTCATTCCTAATTTTAGGTTAACTATTCCGCTTCACATTACCTTTCCCAAAAAATTTCTTATAGCTTTCACAACTTATTTAGTTAGAGTAGCTAATGCCTGAACCATAGCAAGTTTAGGCTATGGCACTATCATTGCATCTCAAGCTAGTCAAAGATGCTAGATTTGGGTTCTCTTTCAATCATTGTGACTTTACTTTGTTGCTACACTTTTATCATTTTGCATTTGAAATTAAATATTTTGCTAATAAAACTATAGCCAGGGAGCAATCTATAGTGGTTGAAATACCCTTTTATTACCTCTTAATCAATTCTTTAAAGGACCAAACAATCTATCTTAGGAAAATTGCTAATAAAAACTTCAAATGAGTGTGAATGAAATCTAAACACAGAGACAATAGACCATGGTTATCTCAAAGTCAAGTCTTGTTAATGGACCAGAAAGTGTGGTTTTGTATTTTGATTCTCTTATCATCAGTTATTGTGATTTCTTTGTAACATTATGGATTGTGGAATCTTGAAGTGTCTGGGTATTCATTTTGAAATGTCCCTTTACTGATTTTACATGGTATTTCCAGCCTCAAATCAGATCTTTAAAATCAAACAACCAATATTACAAAGATCTACCAATTTCCCAATAAAACTCAAATCGGGTATGTCCAAATTAGTGCCAAAAAAACTTCACAACTTCACAAATTACTAATAAATCTGAGAATGGACATTTTTACAGATTTTTCAGCAGCATAACAGCCTACAAAATGACATTTCCATATTTTTATAGCCTTTACACAACCGCTCACAATTGTAGGATCAAACTATGCTCAATCGGGCTCCCGAAATTAACACACAATGCCCGGAAACACCACAAAAAACACTCATAAACTATCTCAAAAGTTTAATCACGACCCAATACATATATTCAGCTCTATTTTAACATCTTAAAGTCTGAAATACAGTAGCAACCCAAACTGATATGAAACACTCAACTGAAAACACCAAACTCAAACCAAAAATAACCCCGAAAACCCACAAATTGGCACTATTCAGCACAAAGGCAAACTCTGTATGAGCATGCACATGGAATGGCTTCAAACTCCCATCCTTAGCCTTCCTAGAAACCTGCAAACTCTCATTCTTGGGTCTCCTTCTCCACAAGTTTGGCAGCCTCTGAAGAAAAACAAGAAAATTAGCAAAAAATCAAGTTCTGGAATGAGCCCAAAATGCCTCCAAACCCCTTTTAAAGAGGGCATAACCCTAACTCACGTCCAAGAGGGGTTAATAAAATATAATTTAATAATAATTTTTATTTATTAGTCCATTGGTTTCCAAAGATTAGCCCCTTTTTCTAAAATTTCACCTTTTTGGAGCCTGCCTGCCTTAACAAAGTTTATTTTTTTTAATTATTTGAATAGGGGACATGACAAGTCCTCCCCTCTCAAATATTGCTTTTCCTCAAGAAATGAAGGTTGGAATTCTCAAGAATATGTGCTCCTTCCCAAGTTTCATCCTCTAGTGGTAATCCTTTCCATTTGACCAAATGCTCTATGACACTCCTATTTCTCAACCTTTTCTCTCTTGTATCCAAAATCTCTTCTGGTATCAAAACTAATTTCCCTTCATCATCAAGAGGTGGTAATTCTGTAGATACTATGGTTTTCTGGCCTAGAACCTTCTTTAAGCAAGATACATGAAAAATATTATGTATTTTGCTGTTTGGTGGGAGCTCCAATTCATAAGCTACCTCTCCTACCTTCTTGATGATTTTATAAGGCCCATAGAACCTTGGCTTGAGTTTCTCTGCCCCACTCCTCTTCAAGGTGCTTTGATTATATGGCTGCAACCTAACAAATACCAAATCTCCCACCTCAAAAGATCTTTCAATCCTTTTCCTGTCAGCATATATCTTTTGTTGGTTCTGTGCATGTTGTAGATTATCCTTGAGGGACCTTATTATGTCTTGGCTTTGCTTGATGAAATCACTTGCTGCGGGTACTCTGCTATCGGAAAGTATTAGATCAACAAAGGAAAGGGCATCATAACCATAAAGAGCATGAAAAGGAGGCATACTAATAGACATGTGATGAGATGTATTGTAACAATACTCCCCTAGGTGTAACCATTTCACCCAAACATGTTGTTGATTTGAAACATAGTTCCTCAAATATCCCTCTATCCATTTATTAACTATCTCTGTTTGTCCATCTGTTTGAGGGTGATAGCTAGTACTGGGAGTGAGTTCAGTTCCTACCAAATGAAAGAGCTCCTTCCAAAAAGAGCTGAGGAATCTACTGTCCCGGTCACTAACAATGTTTCTAGGAAAACCATGTAATCTAAAAATTTCCTTGAAGAACAATTCGGCCACTTGTGATGCCTTGAAATCCGATGTGATAGGAAAGAAATGTGCATACTTAGTTAGTCTATCTACCACCACATATATGCAATCCTTACCTTGAACCTTGGGCAACCCAGTGATGAAATCCATGGAAATACTTTCCCATTTTTGTTCGGGAATAGGAAGTGGCTGCAACAACCCTGCAAGAAAATTTTGCTCACTCTTGCTTTGTTGGCATACCATACATTCCTTAATTTGTTTAAGGACATCCTCCTTCATACCCTTCCATGAAAACTGCTCTTGAATTTGCCTGTATGTCTTGAAGTATCCCTGATGACCAGCCAAAGGTGTGTCATGAAAGGCCCTCAATATCCTCTCCTTAGTTTTTTACCCTGGCACTAAGAAGATCATGTTCTTGTAATAAATCAATTCATCAACAACCTTGTACCAGTTATCATCCACTAACTTATCCAAAATCTTGGTGGCAAATGAATCTTTAGCATACTCTAAAATTATGGAGACTTTCCAATCAGCAGAGATAGATGATAAGGAACACAAAGTGGGCTTTCTTGAGAGAGCATCAGCAACCACATTATTCTTTCCTTTCATGCATTCAATATCAAAATCATAAGCTTGCAATTTTCTTACCCATTTTTGTTGACGATCATTCAAATCCCTTTGGTTCAAGAAGAACCTGAGGCTATTATGGTCTGTCTTTACAATGAATCTCCCACATACCAAATATTGTCTAAACTTATGAAGTGCATGCATGATTTCCAACATTTCCTTATCATAGATGGAGTACCCTTTCTCTGATTGATTTAATTTTCTACTCTCAAATGCTATTGGATGTCCCCTTTGAGTTAGGACAGCCCCTATACCTTCTCTAGAAGCATCACATTCAACAACAAAAGGTAAAGAGAAATCTGGAATTGCAAGCACAGGGCATGAACTCATTACCTCCTTAAGCTTATCAAATGTTTTTTGTGCCTCTTCTGTCCAAAAAAAAGCTCCTTTCTTTGTCAAATCAGTCAAGGGGGCAGCAAGCTGAGAAAATCCCTTGGCAAATCTCCTATAGTAGCTACACAACCCGAAGAAACCTCTCAACTGTGTAAGATTAGTGGGTGGAGGCCAATCCAAAATTGCCTGGATTTTTTGTTGATCAACCTGTACTCCTTTAGAGCTTATAATATGTCCCAAATATAGGATCTCTATCAAACCAAACTCACATTTAGATAGCTTAGCATAGAAGGATTGCTGCTCCAAGATTCCCAAAACAGTGTCTATGTGCTTTAGATGCTCTTCCCATGTTTTACTGTATATCAAGATATCATCGAAAAATACCAAAACAAATTTTTGAAGATGCTAACTGAATACCTTATTCATATAAGATTGTAATGTTGCAGGTGCATTAGTGAGTCCGAATGGCATAACAATAAATTCAAAGTGCCCATAGTGACATCTGAAGGCAGTCTTTTCCACATCTTCACTCCTCATTTGGATTTGATGGTAGCCTGATCTTAAGTCAATTTTTGAGAAGTATACAGCACCATGTAACTCATCAACGATTTCATCTATGTGTGGTATGGGATACCTATTTTTTATGGTCTTCTTGTTTAGAGCCCTGTAGCCTATACACATTCTCATTGTACCATCCTTTTTCTTGACAAGTACCACAGATGATGCAAATGGACTAGAGCTAGGCCTTATGAATCCCATGTCCAGGAGTTCTTTAATAGTTTTTTCAATTTCTTCCTTATAACCTCTTGGATGGCGGTATGGGGTTGTTATAACTGGTTTGGCACCTTGTTCTAACTCTATAACATGCTCAAAACCTCTATCTGGTGGTAATCCTAGAGGCAAATCATTGAAAACTATACTATGCTTATCAAGAATATTTTGAATTTCAAAATGGAAATTACCTTGATTCTTTGGAGAGCTTGTTGGTTTGATTATGACTCCTGCTGCCCATGTTACTTGTCCTCTTCGAAAAGTCCTCTCCATCCTCTTTGCAGAGACTGCCCTAGGTGCTCCATTCGATAACCCTCTCAATATGACTTCTTTCCCATTGGAATGAAATTTAAACTCCATAGTTTGATGCTTCATGTAATAGCCTCCGATAGAGTGCAACCATTGAACACCCAATACAAGATCTATCTCCCCAATACCAACCACATAGAAGTTATCACATAACTCATAATCTCCTAAGGTCATCTTGAGTTGTTTCACCACCCATGTGCAAGGCATAGTGAATCCATCAGCTACAATAACATTGAATCCCTCAAAATCTTCTGCTTTAAGCCCTCTTTTCATGACAAATCCCTCATCAATAAAATTGTGAGTTGCCCCACTATCAAGAAGAACGGTCAACCTTTGCCCTGCTAGTACCCCTCGAATTCGAAAGGGATGGTATCTTGGGACTCCTGATAATGCTGCTAAAGTGTCATCCTTGCTGATTTCTTTTACTTTCTCTTCTTCTACCTCCTCCTTAGTATCATGAAATTCCTCATGCTCATCTGAATCAGATTCTGAAGCAACTTCAATATAGTGCACTTGACCTTTCCCCAAACATCTGTGTCCTGGAACCCATGGTTCTCTACAAGTAAAACAAAGCTTTTTCCTTCATAATTCACTCCTAGTCTCTTCATCTACCTTCTTTTTTGCCACATTTGTCACATCTTTTGGTAGTAGTGTTGGGAAAGTCTTTTTTTGAAAATTTCCCTTATGTTGCCAAGGATTTGGGGGTTTTTGATTAGTGATTGATTTCATAGGCACGCAAGTTTCAAGTTGCAAGCTTCTTTTGATAGCTTCCTGTAAGGTTGAGGGTGAGAAAGCCTTAACCAAACCCTTAACAAAATCCTCTAAACCATCAAGAAAAAGATAAACGATCCTCTTTTCACTCATATCAGGTACCATAATAGCCACTTTTTGAAATTCTTCTATATACTCATTAACTGATTTGGTTTGCTTCAACTTTGACAATTCTTTAAAGTAATCTTCATCATCCTTGAGGTCAAATCTATCTATCACTCTTTGACTGAAATCTTCAAATGTAGTTACCTGATCGTGACCTTGAGTAGTCATTCCATGATACCACCAATCATAGGTTGCATCTTCCAAGTGTAGACTTGCAAATTGAACAGCATCACTCTCTTTCATGGGGTTAAGTGTGAAGAAAGTTTGTAATTTTTGTAGCCATGCTCTAGCTGAAATTTTATTTGTTCCATCAAAAGTAGGTGCTGTAAACTTTCTTATTTTATTTTTGAGCTCTCTTCCACTTGTGTCATGCTCCCTCCTATTCTCTTTCTTGGGCATCAAAGTGTTCATTATATCCACATATTCTCTAAAAGGAACTGAACTACGAAAGTCATCATCTAAGCCATTATAAGTAGCTCTTAATGTAATCAAGTTACCTGTAACCTCTTCCACTGGATTAATGGTTGGATTTGGTACTGGTGGCTCATCTGTAGGCAAGAAAATAGTTTTGGTTGATTTAGATGGTGTGGATCTCCCATTTCTTGGCTCCTCTGAAGTGCTCCCTTTCTCATTAATAGATGCAATTCCTTGTAATTTTTCTGTCAATATTCGCAAAGCCTCTCTAGTTTCCGCCAAACCATCCACTGTTTGCTTTTGAGTATTTTGGGTGTCTTGGAAGAATTTCTTTGCCATCTCATTTGGATCAGCCATACTTTTTTCTTCCTTGGATTTTGTACCTTTTCTTTCAACTAGGGGTTTGATCAAAATTTCTTTATTCTTTTCTCGCTGCAAATATCTTTTTTCTCTTTCACTTAGTTGCATGTGATCATAAATTTTGACATGCAACTAATTAGAAGCAACATGCAACCATAAAATATGACGTGCAAGATCTGGGTAGTTGTCAAAACTGACATGCAAGATCTGGGTAGTTATTAAAACTGACATGCAACTTCTACAAACCCTCAGGCTGGCAAGATCATGGCTCTAATACCACTAAAATGTCCCTTTACTGATTTTACATGGTATTTTCAGCCTCAAATCAGATATTTAAAATCAAACAACCAATATTACAAAGATCTACTAATTTCCCAATAAAACCCAAATCGAGTATGTCCAAATTAGTGCCAAAAAAACTTCACAACTTCACAAATTACTAATAAATCTGAGAATGGACATTTTTACAGATTTTTCAGCAGCATAACAGCCTACAAAATGACATTTACAGATTTGTATAGCCTTTACACAACCACTCACAATTGTAGGATCAAACTATGCTCAATCGGGCTCCCGAAATTAACACACAATGCCCGGAAACACCACAAAAAACACTCATAAACTATCTCAGAAGTTTAATCATGACCCAATACATATATTCAGCTCTATTTTAACATCTTAAAGTCTGAAATACAGCAGCAACCCAAACTGATATGAAACACTCAACTGAAAACACCAAACTCAAACCGAAAACAACCCCGAAAACTCACAAATCGGCACTATTCAGCACAAAGGCAAACTCTGTATGAGCATGCACATGGAATGGCTTCAAACTCCCATCCTTAGCCTTCTTGGAAACTTGCAAACTCTCATTCTTGGGTCTCCTTCTCCACAGGTTTGGCAGCCTCTGAAGAACAACAAGAAAATTAGCAAAAAATCAGGTTCTGGAATGAGCCCAAAATGCCTCCAAACCCCTTTTAAAGAGGGCATAACCCTAACTCACGTCCAAGAGGGGTTAATAAAATATAATTTAATAATAATTTTTATTTATTAGTCCATTGGTTTCCAAAGATTAGCCCCTTTTTCCAAAATTTCACCTTTTTGGAGCCTGCCTGCCTTAACAAAGTTTATTTTTTTAATTATTTGAATAGGGGACATGACACATTTTCCAAAAATACATCCATATCTATGCAAAAATGTCAAATTCTCCATGAGATGGTTCCAATATTATAGACACACTTTTAATCTGTACAAAATCTCTTAGTATTGGGTTATACTATATATTTTTTCCCCACTTAAATGTGTATGATATTTTATATGAGTTTTTTAAAATTTTCACAAAGGTATTCTTGAGAACACAAGAGAAGAGTGTGTTGTTGATGTTATCTATCTTTATAGACACACACATAACCTTATAGATATCTACACTTAGCACATCAAACTTCCATGGAGAGAAGATCCTTTTTAATGTTAGGACATCTTCTATATTTTTCATTTGTGAATAGTTATCAAATATTTTTTTTAAATTCTTCTTTTTTTATCAAATGATTTAGGTTTTATCTTCTATTTCACTTTGTTTTATATCTAGTACCCTATACTACATCTATTAGTCTTGTTTTCTTGATTTTGTACATTTGATGGATGGTAGGGGTGATTTCCTCACATGAATCTATATAATTCGTTGGTATAAAATCCATCTTTGCTGATCAAAGAGGGAACCAGTAACTGGTTTATTTTTAATGTAGAAATTAATGGTTGTGATAGATCAATAGAGGACTTGGTGGAGAATATGAAGAAGGCACTTTGAGTTAGTAATGATAGGAAGTATTGCTAAGGTCTAATCATCTATGTATACTTAGGTCAAATGATTTTGTATATATATACTTCTAAATTTCTAATGGCATTTTTAAATTTCTTGAGTACAAGCCTTTATTGAAGCTACTGAAGGAATGCTGATAGATGATATCAATTCTAACAAAGCAATCAATTTACATGGGGCTAAATTTATTCTATGTCAGACCAACAAAACTCAGAACCTTAATGTTTTAACTCATTGTAACACTGGAAGGTGTGACAGAACTTCAATAATATGTTTAATGTATCCATTTCTTTGTGAACTATGCATGATTCTAACATAACTTAGTGATGTGTTTGGCTAGTCTTGCAACTGTTGGATATGGTATTGCTCTTGGTGTGATTCATGAACTACATTTTGAGGGACTATTAGAGACTACTTTTTGCACAAAGACGAGACCATTCAACTAGGTACTGTAGATGGTTCTTTGTTAGTTTTTGTGACCAAACTCTATATTTTAGTCTATAAGAATTCACTTCATGTCAAAAATCTTCAAGAAAATTGTTTAGTGTTTTTTGTATCTAGATTCTAATAATTAATGTAACTTGAAAAATTATCATAAACAATTTTGACTCGAAAAGTTATCATAGATTATTTCAATTTAAAAAGTCATCTACTTTAGCATATGTACTGATTTCCACCTGTCAACTAATTGTTTGTTTGATGTCAATAGACTGTTCTAGTTATTATTTGATCAAGGGTCCTCTATAAACATAGAGAGTGTATTGATGGTTGACAATTTCATAGGCTTACTAATAATTGAAGAGATTAGGTGAAATTTTCACAATATTTTATTTCAACTAGTCTTGCTTGTGCTACTATTTTTGGTTTTTGAAAGCAACATAAGTTTTTTATTAGCATTTTTCCCAAGAAACTTCCCTATTGTATCCCTCAAATTTGATGAAACATGAAAAGTGTTGAACATTTTGATCCAACTCTACATTTTATAGAAATTCTATATCTGAACAAATTTATCGCATATGATTTCAATATCAAGATTTATATTGACTTGAAGATTTGTTGCATTTCTTTCAGGGATCAAGTCTCACCGCATATGAATTGGTCCATGATCACATACCTACAGTCCTTATAGCAGATTCTATAGCAACAACATTGTAGAAGTCAAGTCATATAGATGCTATAGTTGTAGGAGCAGATAAGATTGAAGCAAATGGTATGTAGAATTACTATTAATATCATGCAATTTCTTTGCTATGATATTTGAAATTGATGTTCATCAAATTAAATCTCATTAGATGATTAGTTGACAAGAATTTTCCAACAACATTTGTTCTTGTATGTTAAGGCTTGCTAAGTTGGTATTATATTTTCATAGGTGACACAACAAATAAAATAGGGACATATAATTTGGCACTCTCATCTTTCCACCACCATATCCCATTTTATGTAGTTTCTCCTCTGACCTTAATGGATCTCTCAATTTCCTCTGGTGAGTATATAATAATTGAAGAGAGGTCACCAAAAGAACTAACTCATGCTCTTGGTGGCCAAGGTCAACAAGTAGCTCCATTTGGGATTTCTGCTTGGAACCCTGCTTTTGATATTACCTTGCAAATCTTATCTCAGTCATTATAACTAAAAAGGTGCATTTTCATATCTACTCTTTTGTGAATAAACTATCATTTCAAAAAAAAATACAATTTCATCTCAAACTTGGTTTTCTTCATTTCATACATTGTACAAATGCAACCATGATATATATTTTGGTGTTTAATATTTAAAATGCATTGTGTAAAATAGGGCATCATTACAAAGAAGGATCCAACTTCTATGTTTGATGTAAAGGAGTTCATAGAGCATTTCTTAAGGAGTAGACAAAGGATACATTGGACAAGTGCAACTATGATTTCCATAACAATTTAAAGAAACTAAAGTACTCTTTAGTCATTAAATTCTAAAAAAAGGAAAAATGACTACACAAGTAAACTTCAAAAGTAGTTATTCTAGTGATGAAGTTCTTGTGGGATAAAATGCATAATTTTCATATAGTGGTGTTCAGTTCAAGATACTTTTCTTGTTCAACCTATGTACTGTACTGTACTTTGAAAACCAATTGTCATGAATATGAAATTCCTTTATTACTTTGATTATATAATATATCATTATTCATAGTTGAAAAAAATTCTGTCAACTTTAGCAATATCAAGAATGCATAATGAGGCATATTACACTTCAATAGTCCTACTTTTCTTTACATTCTTGGATGCTTTAATTTCAAAGAATACATGTCCATGCTATATGTTTATGTTCTTCTTTGTTCCATGTTGTATCAAGCAATTGTTTCTTATCCAAGCCATTTAATTTGCAACCTTTTAAATCACTGCAAATATAAAGTTGGAGTAGGAGAATTTTTCTTCTCAAAGGTGTCCTCTAATTGTAAAGCCCTGATCTATCATTGTTGGTCAAAATTTCCACCAATTATTAAAAAAAATTGATTAAGCATTGGTGGAAATTTCAATCAATTCTTGATTTTTTCTACCAAGACTTGCTCAAAATTTCCACCAATTATTAAAAAATTTTGACCAAACATGGGTGGAAATTTTGACCAATTGTTGATAGTTTTCTACCAAGAATTGGTCAAAATTTCCACCAATTCTTAAAAAAATTGACCAAACATTGGTGCAAATTTTGACCAACAATGACAAATCAGAGCTAGCAAAAATTTAAAAATTTTGATAAATGTACTGGTCAAAATTTTGATCAACGTGTAGGTTGGTCAAAATTTTGATGAGAAAAAATTACCACAAACTCCTTGGTCAAAATTTTGACCAAAATTCATCAAAAATTGAGTTCAAATTTACTAGTGTATGCATGTGAGAAAGTGTCATCACATGAGCCAAACTTAAGGTTACCCAGCTAGTGTTTTAATCCTTTGGCCCCATAATGACTCTATGCAGAACTAGTATCCTTTCGCACTAACAAGACATACTAATGAGTCATCTTTAAGGTTATCTAGGTAGTCTTTTAACCCTCTAGCCCCCTAGTGACTTTATGTGGTACCAATATCTTATTAATTCATTTCAAACCCATTTAATGAAATGTTATCACTTATTAAAATAACCTACAATGGGATCCTGTCAGCCTCTTTAGGGCCTCGACCTTCATTACAAGCCACTTCCCAACATGACATATAGATAACTTACCCTAAGCTCAATAAAGAAAAAAGATCTCAAAAGACCACAAACCATACATTAGCTCTTAAACAAGCAACTAACAAGCATTGAAATATTACTAATCAAAATCACACAACCCACCACTACAATCATCCTAACATGACTGATTGAAAATCAAATACTCGTAAACCAATGCATGTCATAACATGACATCACCAAGAAAAAATCATGCAAACACCTCAGTCCTATACAAGAAACTAAAAAGAAATCCAAATAAAATTGATCAAAGACTCAAATATTATATTAGATAGGTCACACCATTCACCTATGTTTCACACGAGAACACTGAAAAGCAATAACAATCAATAGATCAAAACACCTCATAGAGCATACAAGACACATTACCATGGTTGAGTATAAAATATTGTGATCAAAACATCATTATGACATCACAAAACAAAACTCTCGAGTCTTTGGTAAACATCCTGATTTGGTTAAAGCACTAAGTCAGCCCGACACCCAACTATAAAATCACACATCATAAAAAGAGTACATACAAAAGTAACTTTTAGAATACATCAGGTTTGAATAAACAAAGGTTCAATTTTTACTCATAAGTTTTCAAGTTTCCATTTCCATTTTCAAAACACCAAGATTCAATGACAACTAGAGTTTCAGTTTTCTATTCCAAGTATTATTGTTTATAGAGTTTTCAATTCAAAACATGCTTCACGTTTTTGTCTACTAAAATTATCAAGTTTACTACTATTTTTGAATAATCAAAAGATATAATAAAAAAATCCCTTAATATTAAAAATCATTTTTATATAAAATTAGGCAGTCAAGCAAAACTCAAGTTTTCCCATTAACCATTCACAACTTGTGATTCTAATTCATTTTAATAATAATGTAATTAAATACTTTAATTAAATATTATTAAAAAATCAATAATCATCAATTTATTAATGATAATAATTATTTATTTAAAAATAAATTTTTTTAAGTTATTAATAAATAATTATTAATCTATTAATAAATTAATAGTCATTAATAATATAATATTATTAAATAACACTTAATATTTTAAAAGTCATTAATATTTAATATATTACAATTTATCAATATTTAATATATTAAATAAAATTAAATAAACTTAATATTAATTAAATATATTAATAAAAACAAAATTTAAATAAAACTATTTTAAAAAAGAAATTTACCTAGTGTTTTAAGCCTACTGGTTGGGAGGTACCACCGTGGTAGTAGGCCTACCGTCAGCAGCCTCCCTACTATCAGTGGTGGAAGTAAAAAAAAATGGGGAGGAGAAGGAGGGGTGGGGTGGTGGTGGCCCCCACCTCCCACTAAAATATTTTTATTTCTATTTTTTAAAATTATATTTTATGAAACATAAAAAAAGCCTCCCACGAACAATTTTTAATATATTTAATAATATAATTAAATATAATTAAATAGTAATTATTATTTTATTTTTTAATAAATTTTCCAATACATATCTGATATAGAAATCTGAACCAACTAGTCAAATTCTATAAAAAAAAATTTGATTTCTTTTCAAAACTCAAATCCCGACCATATATGAAACCTCAATTTAACAATAAGGATTCCAATTTAACTCTTTCACAAATGTATTCAAGAATAGAGAACAATAAAGTTTAACATGAGGGTTTTCTAATTTTCAATTTGTATACAGATGTTTCTTGAGAACAATGAACAACCAAATCCACACACGAGGTTTTCAATCATAAAATTGTTGACAAAAGTTCATGAAAATGAAGAATAATAAATATGCAAACAAGGGTTTCAACCCAGAAGATTTTTGAAAATAGAAACACAATACAAATGGAGAAGACAAAAATTCAAAGAACGAAAAACTACTATACAAATAAACCACAAGATCCTTCTTGGATCTTATGCTAAAATGACAATCACATGAAGCCCACAAACAATCCCCTTTTTTCTAAAAACCTTCCTTTCTGAAATTGCTCCTCCAAAACCCGGTTATTGAAACATGAACTCTCGATCTCTAATAAAGAGTTCTCCCCTAAATTTGGGGCTCTAATTGCACAATCTTACAAGGGAACTCATTGATCAATGTTCTTTTGATATTTAATTATCTTTTACATTTACATGCACAATTTTTGCAGTTTAAAATATCTTTATTAAATAAATTTGCTTTCTGTCTTTAATTATTTATTACATTTTAATTTCATGCATAAGCTTTATGCAATTTCATTAAAATAAAATTTTATTAAATAATTGCTTAGTCTCTCTTATTAATCATGAGACGTTTTAATAATATATTTATTAACTTAATTAATAATATTATTTAGAGCTTATTATTAAAATAAAACTCCTAAATAATTATTATTAAATTAAATAAATATAAATACATCAAAAATAGAACTTTAATATAATTTTTTAAATTTATTTCTTTTATTTAATTAATTTCTCAATTAATTAAATATAAATAAATACTAAATTTTCTTCATTAAATTTTCATTAAATTATCTTTTAATTCGATTTAATTATAACTAAAAATTATCACACACCCACAAAACTAAATACAACCACCCATCATATAGAACATAAAATTAAATCAAACACCAGGGTCAAAATCACGAATTCACATCACTTGACACATTTGGACAGGTAAACTAACTCAAATACTTGTCCTATTTTATAGGACAATTGGCTTAGGTTAGGATTTGGACTCGAGAGTTATCTCCCCACTTATACCATTTAAATACTATGATAGGATACACTCATCTTGACCATTCAAGGAATTTGATGCCTAGTACTTGCAATCTCCATAAAATCCATGCATATACAAACACATATATTCTAAACTAAATAGGCAATGGCGGGAAGTGGCATATCATGTAGATCTTGACTAGTAGGTGACTATTACTCCCTTCCTCAACCACATTAGAAACATCATACATAAAGTAAAATAGATAGGTGCACCATACACATGCAAGTATGGGGTAACCATAAAACTACATAAATCATTCCCCTAACTAACATCATGAAATCACTAAAAGTAATCAAATGAACATATATATCATCATCAAAATAATCTTGAAATAACTGAAATAACTTAGTGACTCATCACATATATAAACTGAGTATGAAATACATTTAATCTAATCCAATAACCAAGTGTCAATAATTATAAAACATAATCAAAAAACTAACCTAAAAGAATCTAGCAATACAATAGAAAAGTCAAGTAGGGGTAGGCATTACAAATTGTTTTGACCAAATAATATGCAATATGCAATGCATATTAAAAATGAAATCCAAAGCATTATATGCGACTTGAAAAGGGTTGCATGCAAAATAGAAATGATAAACAATGATTTAGACCCTACCTTGAGCCAAAGAGTTGAAGATTTGATGAAGGAAAATGCTCAAACACAAGGCATTTCTTGGCAAAAAATTGTTGGAAATATTATGAAAGGCTAATTTACTAAGAGGGGAGGATGGATCAATAACTTGTAAAAAACTTTAATCCTTAAGTACCAATTAATCATTTATTTGAATTCTAATCTAACTACATGCATGAGAAATTGAAAACATGAAATCATACACAACACTTTAACACACAAGATTTGGTGATCCATAAACCTTCCAAATAGAAAGTAAAATTGGGCTAGGGATGATACCCACTTTAGTACTGCAGTGTAAAATTGGTATGATAAGACTTACAACGATCACTTTTGATGATCTGCCATGTTAGGACCAATAAGAACTGCTAGGTCTACCTTGCAAAAGGATTTACAAACATACAATGAAGTATGCATTTAGTAAAGAGATTTACACAAGACTATTAGGTCTGCCTTGTTAAAGGATTTGACTAATCCACCTGTTAGGATGAAGTAGTAGCTAATCTTTGATCTGCAACTAGTTTTATCGAATGAGATTCCTCTGAGTGTACAAATCACCTTGTTGTGATAGATATATCTTTGTTGCTCCATATATTATTGTAGCCTTTGTAATTAACTCTTCTTCTCTTCTTTCATTGCATTACTTCAATTCAATAATTTGGATGTGATACAATACATTACACATATACCAATCCAATTACAAAATTATAGAGTTGGTCATAATACAAGTTTACACAAATATTACAAAGTCAGCTCATACTGCAGGAAGCCAGGTTCTAAAGATTAACTTGGTAAATATCTGATACTTGGCATCCACTATCAATGCTCAGCATTCTCGTGCACTCGATAGATGTAGAAGCTCAATCCATACTGATCACTTTCAAGTAGTCTTGAACTCGGTCTGCACTAGTGACTCAAAAAATATTGTGAAACTCGGCATATAAACTGAATCACTTGATTCACATTGCATACCTTGATCAATGTTATCACTACAAGCTTGGTATAAACTGAATCACTTGGTTAACACTGATTGGCTTAGTCAACATTGGATTCACATCACTACAACTACAAACTCAGTAAGCACTACACAAATTAGTTTGCACTGGTAAACTCAGCATACACTAAGATGCTTGGTTTATACTGTTGATCATCACCATAGTGTAACTACTCAGTGCAAACTAAAATCTATCCAAAGGACTTGATAGCAATTGTAGAACTCGGTAGCAGCTGAAATGTTTGGTTAACAGCGTTAACTGTACAATTAGCTTGGTAGATACTTACAATCTGAATAAATGTATGTCACTAATAACAAACATGATCGGAATGTCAAAAATCTCCCCCTTTGGCATTAGCGACAAAAACATTTATCAGTCAATAGAATTCAAGAATGTTCAAAAATATCTTTATCCATCACCTTATGTCTCCTACTCTATAAAGTATACTATTTTTGAGATTTTTCAAAATTGGTTTTGTAAGAGATATATTTATGTACATGGTTTAGCTCCCCCATACATAATATACAGTATACTATACATCTAATATGTGCATCTAAATACATCTTTTCCCCTTTATACAATATACATTTTACAATCTTTCAATCTTGTTTCAATTTTCTCCCCCTTACAACTTCTTACATCTTCTCCCCCTTTTTGACATTAATGCCAAAGATTTATGCTATATTTTTACACAATAATACCAAAATGTGACAAGAAATCTAAATGTACCTTTAGGATAAGCACCAAAGTCTTGTCCCAATTCTCTTGCAAGACCTTTCATCTGTGCAATACAACCTACACTTCTACTAACAATTCAATCATATGGTCTATAATGGAGAAGTTATTGTCATGGATGAGCATTTTTGAATGTGCAATGTGCTTTTGCACTGCATCCATTTTTGGGAGAATCATGTTCCAAATATTTATCAATGTAGATCTTATTATTGCCTCTTCTCTCAATAATTCTGCCTACTTATCTGTTAGACATCTAATTTTATTGAAGTGGGAAGAGCTTGAACTCAAGTAAAGTTGCAATTGTTGTGCACTTTCTTTCAGATATTCATCAATTTTTGATAGTTTATCTCTTATTTCTTTTGTGAAAATTGATGTATCACATAGTTTACCAAAAAGTAAAGGTACATTGATCCATGAGGTTTCTAGAGAGCCTAAAATAGTAGATAGTTCTACTTGATGAATGGCAATTTGTTGAGCAATAAGTTCTAAAACTTTATTCTAAAAGAAAAATTAAGATTTTTGTAATAATTTGTCCTATCCATCTAAATATTCATTATATTTATGGACTACCTCTACCAACTAATACAAAATTAGTTGAGAAGTATCAACCTCTATGCTTAGAGCCTTTGCTAGAATATTCTTAGCATCCTCAATGATATTGAATTCCTTGTTTCTTTCCTCTCTAAGCATTTCTTGCTTGGCTTTCTTTTGAAGTAGTTCAACAAAAAATTGCATCTGATTAGGATTTAGATTTGAGACATCCCATTTAGGAATGATAGTCTCCTCATCAAGATCTATATCCTCTTCCCTTTCTTTTCCTTTACCCAAAAATTTTGTGCTTGGTTGAGGCTTGGTCTCAATTTTCTTTGCACTTATTGCTTTCATATTAGGAATAGAAATAATTTTTGAAATGGTAGAACTCATTGCAAAAATGGATACTTCACTCATTGAAATACTAGTAGTAGAAATACCTAGTGTAGCCAAAACTAATGTAAAGGGAAAAGTTTTTAGCTCAGTAGATGAAGTCCTTGGTACTACTATCAATGAAGTATTGAGCTAGATAGGTGCAGAGATTGATTGAGTGCTTATGCTTTCAGTTCTAGTCACAATCAATCCTACTGAGTCTATCTTCAAACTTGGTGTTATCAATGTTTTTCTAGGAGAATGAGGAAGTGATATTATGATTGCTGCAGCAATCTTTACTGGGTTGCTCTCCTCAACATCTTGGACATCTTCCTCGGTAGATTCCTGCCCCTATTCCTCTTCATCATCTATATTATCAAAATGAGTCACCTTTTCATCATATTTCTCTTCATCTTTCTCCTCCTAATCATCATCATCATCTTTATCACTTACACTAACAACAAAATCACTTGGCTTGTGAAGAAGATAGACATTCTTCCATGTGTTTGTAGCATTCTTCACAACATTCTCAATTTCTTTCAATAACACAAGACAAGTGTTGAATCTCAAGGTTAACTTTTCTTCATTTTTCTTCAAAGATTCCTTTACCTCCTTATCATTAAAATTTGGCATAAGTAGCCTTAGGGTCTACTCATATATATCTTGTGTAGTTTTCATGGCATGATCCCATCTCAACTTAATCTTGTTCATGAAAGCATTAGGAATCTACTGAGTAAGATGATCAAGTGAATACTTCCACTTACCCATTTTGGATATTAATATATCTTCTATTTTCTTCTACTCATCAATAGTCTTGGTCTCATATTTTAGTGCCTTGAAATTTGTAATGCTAGAACCTAATTCCAACTCTTTCATTCTTTCCTCAAATTTGGCTGGAGACCTCTTGAAAATTATGTATCCTCCTCCTTTATTTGTTTTCTTCCAAGATGATCTTCTAGTGAACATAGTAGTGGATGTCTTGACAGGTTTGGTAATGATTACCTTACCCTTGTTCTTTAGTGCCTCTTCTTCCTCTAATTTTTCTTCATCTTTTGCTTCTTTATCTTCTCTTTTTCCCTCGGTCAATAAGAGAGGGGTACTAGTTTTTAACTTCTCAATTCTCCTTTTTCCTTTTTTGACCACCTAAGGTGGCTTGATCTCTAGTTCTATCCTAACCTTTGCCTCATCATTAGTACCAAAGTATATTGCTTTGGGATCAACTAGCTCATTGATCAATGCCTCAATTCTGTCTTCTAGTTAATCAATGTTGATCTCGTATCCTAAAGGTTTTACCCATGCAATTCTTGTCCTAACTACCCGAATGTATACGTTGTCACTATCAACCATGAAACAAACATAATCTTTTTCATCCTCAACTAATTTCCTTGCAATCTAGAATATTTTTTTCATGTTCTCCTTAAATTCATCAAAATAGTTGTCCATAATACCTATATAATTTTCTTCCATAATACTCATTTATCTGATAAAGTACTGGTACATCTTTTCTCCAAACAATATTACCTTTTAATGGGAAGAATTTCCAAACATAGAAAAATAAATATGTCAAGAGTGAACCAAACTTACATGGATTATTTTTGGAAGTTCTAATGCTCTCCATGTTTTTGTTGAATTGGTTCAATAGTAACTCAACAAGGTCAAGAGAAAGGTTATTCTTGACCACCTTGTAAGCCAAGTCCATAGCTTTATATGACACACTATTCAACCTAATAAAGTTGTATATCTTGTGTGTGATGATGTGAATTCCAAACTTTAGTTCCATGTTGGTCACACTACTTATTTTCATTCTCCTTCCATCCCACTCGATAAGGTTTTTCTTCTCCAGTTCAACCCGACTTAGGGTTTTGGTCATTTTGGCTTTTGTTAACATGGGGAGACTGGTGATCCTATGGATCATCTTCTTTGTGATCAAAATTGGTTGCTCTAACCACAACTAATTGTTATGCACATGTCATGCCCAACCTTTGCAAGGCAAAACACAACCAACAATTTTATTTTCTTTTAGGGTGAACTATATAAAGAAATACATACAAACCTATGTTTGTTACAAATACTCTACTAAACTATAGGGTGTTTTGGGATATAATGAGTCATGTTTCCTCAAGGACATTCAGATGTTACTCAATTGGTCATTGAGTTGGCGATAATGTTTAACAACCTTTACGAACATTATTGTTTTAACTAGGTCTTAGGTATCCTGGTTAGACTGATTGTGTTCTAGGATAAAGATTAGGGATACATTTAGTTAGATGTCAGCATAGGAGGATTCTTCACTTCACAACAAATTTTATTTTATTTCATTTTATTTTAATTTGAAACATAAGCTAGGGTACCAAGTATAAGCTAGCACAAGAGGCATACACGTGACATTATTAGGTTACAACAAAGTATTAATAAGTTTTTTATTATTATTATATTACATATATAGATGGGGTGGACATACTTAGGGTATACATGGGGTTCTTTCGAGTGGATATTGACTGGTTACTACTTGTTGTCCTCTATGGGAGTTTGACCACTTTGTTCATCCTCATATCAAGATGACATGTCGAAAAGCTACATAGGATGGATGCATCCCTACTCTATGATTATAACAATGCATTCAATTTTTTTATTTCCTTTATATCTATAAGGTTAATGATTTTCATGATTATTATATTGTCCCATTTATTTTAACATCTTTTTTAATGCTCATTATATAATACATACATAAAGTTTCACTTCCTACTATAAGGTGTCCCATATATATTAAATAATGTTGTATTTTTAAAGACACATGTATGTAAAAGGAAGTACATAAAAATCTATTAATAAGATTTTTAAATATTAATCTGCATATTCCTATGCTAACTATATGACCAACTTCCCACCCAGTTTAACTATGTCAATATGCCTTACTAATTTAGTTAGAAATTTAGCTATCATTTTTTTTTATTTTACTAATCTTAGTTATAAATTTGATTATTACTAAATTTAACAACCAATTTAATTATTAAATCTCCTAATTCACTTCCTTACTACCTACCTATCCTCCTTCCAATACTAAAACAAAATACAAGAACCACAAAATTGATTATTTAAAAAAATGAAAGTACTAACTCCTGAATACTCTTTTCAAAGGTTTCCTACTATCCTAACCTACCACTAACACATGACATATTATAATATAACTCTAATATTTCCACATAAAACATGACATCCCTATTTTTTGGTCTCAAATTAGTTTTGACAATTGAGTGTCAACACACTTAACCAATTTCTAAGTTGATGTCAAGTATAATACAGATGTCAAGCTACAGTATGTGCCAAGTCAAAAATTCAATAGGTGTCGAGTGAACTTTAGGTGTCGAGCAAGATTCAAGTGTCGAGTGATAAGTAATGCCCAAGTCACTATAAGTGCCAAGAAAAGTATAGATCCTGAGTGAAATAGAGTTACTATAGGAGTTGAGCAAGACAAAAATCCTATATGTGTCGAGCATCAACAATCAATAAGTGTCGAGTAACACAAAATTAGCATATGAGGTTGTACCTTTACAAACTCAGATGTAAACCATTTTGAGCTAACTTAGGATGAATCTCAAAGGATCTAAAAGATAAGATCGAATCTTTTACATTCCCTATGTAATCAACATGTAGCCAATAGGAAAAATGGAGAAAGCATGCAACCAATAGCAAAAGTGTAAAGATTTGAGCAGGAAAAGAAGGATGAATATTGATCATAGATTCATGCATAACCCTAAGACTTTGAAGCCTTTATAAGGAGGATGATACCCCATAATGTGTGCATGAGTGAGAGTTATATGGGAGAATGCTAGCAAAGTTTAGAGGGGTATAAAGACTTAGAGAAGGAAGAGCAACATTACAAAATCCAATTGGTTAGAATAGAACATTAGCACTTCGAGCAAAGACTTATCATATCAGGAAGGATCAAATCAGATTGAACAAAACAAGGATCATCAGGTCAACACATTCTAATACTTTCTAGCCATTGTATTAGGAATAAAAATCCTATGGAGCTAGGTTGGTTTAACAACCATGTCGTAAGCCTTTCAACAAGGTGCTAAATCCTTTAATAGGGTAACATGTGAGTGTTTATAAATCCTTTAACCAAGTCACTTTTACCAAGCTATTAATCCTTTAATAGGGTAGGCTTTTCATAGGGCAGACCATTGGAAGTGGTCAAACTTTCTAACCTTAATCAGTTACATATTGTTGTAGTGATCATTTGTGGGTGTGATCCCCACCCCAATTTTACCTTCTCATTTTGGAGGGTTTATGGGTGACCAAATCTTGTGTTATTTATTTTCATGCATGTCTTTATTTTTCATGTTAAGTAGATATGTTAGATGCATGTGAATGATCTCAGCTAAAAAAATTTAAAGTGTAAAGTTAGTTACTTCTGATTCAAACCCCCCCCCCTCTCAGAAGTAAATATTCCCACCTATAATTCCAAAAATTGGTATTAGAGATAAGTTCTCACAAGGAGGAGCCTTATAGCTTGGAGAAAAGATCTAGAAATGGAAGTCTACAAAACTTGGGAAGGTCATAGGAAACTAGGTGATTGATATACAACTCGCTCTACATACCTTGGAAGAAGCAAAAGAAGAATTAAGGAAATCCTTAAAGAGAAGAAGAGAGATTGCCATAGCTGAGAATGATACACAATATAAGGAGATTGACACCTCAAAAGTGTTTGCAAATGGAGATTCCAAAATCTGATGGAGAAGAATAGACCCAAGTAGAAGAGATCGGAACTCTCAAGATTGAACAACTACAAAATGACTTGAAAAGAGAGAAGGAGATTGTAGAAAGCTTCAACAAACCTAATGAGGCCATCAAATACTTTGAACAACTACTAAAATCACCAAGATCCAGTAATGACACTTTATGATTAGGATACACCAGCACTAAAAAAGGAGAGTCATCAAAGACTGTAGAAGAAAGAAGTAACAAAGGTAAGAACACTAAACCTACTTGTCATTTTTTTGGTAAAAAAGGACATACCTCTAATGTGTGTAGGAGAAAGAATGCCCATCAGCATGACAAACCTAAAATCATGGATCACTATCACAAGTGCAATAAGCAAGAACATCAAGCACATGACTGCAAGACTAGAACCATCAGGACACAAAGATTTGAAGGTCACTACTACAATTGCAAAAAGTATGGACATAGAGCTTTTGAATGCACACAAAGCCTATGTGGACACCTGATCAACTAGCAAAGTGAATTAATCATGGACATCACTATAATTGGGACTACCACACTAGGTATAGTTGTCACTACTGTCAGGAATATGGACACATCCCTGAGAATTGCATAAGAACACATTTCAGTGGAAACTACAATAGATGGCTTAGCCAAACCACATGCTTCAATTGTTTGAAGACTACTCATATCAATAGAAATTGACCAATGAGGTTAAAGGAACCTAACTCAAAGTTTAACAAAGGAAAAGGAAAGGTAGATGTTTAACACATCAGAGGAGAAATGAATAATACATGGAAGAAGAAAGATGGAAACAACACATCTAATGAAGGGATCACTTCACCTAAAAGTTCAAGTGGTCACAATTCATCCAACTAAGTAGAAGAAGTTATGTGGGACTGATATAAAAAGCTTTATCATACATCAGTTCCAAGATAAGTAAGTACTAAAAAGGAGAAATTGGCATGAAGAGAGATGCAAAGTTAAAACTTCAAATTTTCACTAGTGTTGCCAAGTTG
Organism: Cupressus sempervirens; assembly: GCA_028749045.1. Taxonomy (NCBI): domain Eukaryota; kingdom Viridiplantae; phylum Streptophyta; class Pinopsida; order Cupressales; family Cupressaceae; genus Cupressus; species Cupressus sempervirens. The sequence goes on from CM053789.1 coordinate 536,576,940, forward strand.
CCCTCAAATACCAAGTAAAATTCTAGTACATGCCAAGTTGATTGCCAAAGTTAGTAGAAGCCGAATGGTTAATTGTAGCCTAGTTGGTAGTGGATGTCGAGTGAAGAGAAACTCCAAATGAAGCTGAGTGAGAGAAACTCCAATGTATGCCAAGTGGTTGAAAGACAATGGAAGCTGAGTAATGCAAAAAATCTTGAGAAGCCAAGTAGACAGTCGTAAACACACTAAGCATTAAATGCTATGAAATAAGGATATAAGATCGCATTTTGAACCATTTTTATTCATCACGAACAAAGAGAAAATATGAAGAAGAGTGTAGAATGATTTCCAAGCAGAGAATCTAGAATTTGAGTAGATTTCAACAAAGATTTAGCTTAGTTTCATCCATTTCAAGGTATTTATACTAGTGCCAAGCTACGCAGTTTTAAAATTTCTTTGTGTTTAAACCCTAGATAGAAGAAATGGCCTCCATTTCTAGGAAACCTTAGGAGAAAGAGTTTTTTGAGGTCCAATTAGTGTGAAACAAAGTTAAACAACCTAATTTTTGGTCAATCCCTAAAGTTGCATACAAAAATGACCCAATCAAAGCCCTATCTATTATTCCTCCTAAGGTAGTTATGGTCCAAGATGTTAGGAGTGTTATAATTGTAAGATTTGTGCTATAGGAGACATGGAGATTAGAGAAGCATATGATAGGTTGTGTGAAAATGGAGTATTGAAAGAGGAATATCAAATTGTTGAGAGGAAGGGTTTAACTCATGCCCTAGAGTTCCCCACTGTCTTTAAGACTAAATGGATCAAAATAGTGTTGAGTAGGATTCATGATGAAAGTTTATGGCTAGAAGATGGCCCAATTAAAATATCAAAGAGAATTATTCACAAGGTAATAGGGTATCCAACCCTAGATCAGCCTAAGACCCTCAAAAGTGACTCTAAGGAAGCAATTGAAAAGAATATAGCAGCAAAATGGAACAAGAGAGGCATGACCATAAATACCATCCAAGCTCGTCTTGTTGACTTTGTTGTTAGAGTAATTTCACACAAGTTTTACCAATCTGATAGACTAAATGGTGTACCATGCATTGCAGTAGATGTTGGGTACAAATTAGTTTAAAAGGATCATACTTATGATATTGTAGAATTGCAATTGCAACAAATTAATGAGAACTTAGGAGCAATAAGCAGAACTAAGGGAGCATAATGCAAATTTGGTGCAATTTTAATTTGTATATTTTTCTATGTACAGAATGAATTTCCATCCTTTGGAAAAGTTAGCTAGAAAACTAATAGGTCCATTGTAGCTCAAGTAAATGAATACATTGAACAAATGGGAGCTAATTTTGAAACACTTATGAGAAGTTATTTTGAAGATTTCAAGAAATCCATGAAACAAAGACTAAGGATACTTGTTTCACTAGTTGAAAAACATGTAAATGATGTTTGTTTTCTTGTAGATATTGATTATACCTATATTCAAGTATCCATACCAAGGGTTAGATGGCTTAGACCTCTTGGATATGAGATAAACATTGATGAGGCATCTACAGCAATAACAACATTATTAGTAGAAGAAGTGGATAAGAGTACACCACATTTTGGCACTTATGATGTGATGAGATCAAAGGTGGATATGGAATTGAAAACTACCTCCACGTTGAAGAAAAAGGATAAATTGGTGAAGAAGCTAAAAGCCAAATTCGGAGAAGGCACAACAAAGGAAGAGGAAGAAGAAGATGAGGAGGGAGATGATGATGAAGATAAACAAGGGAAAGAGCCATTAGAACTAACCCAAGGCATGGGTGAGGATGCTGAGGAAGAATAAGGTGTCAAACAAGAAGCACCTAAGGTAGAACCCAAGAACAAAAAGGCACAAAAATAGCCTGTTGCATAGCAAGAAGAAAGCAACCAAGCCAAGCCCAGAAAATCCTACCACAAGGGTAGATACAAGGGAAACAACAAAAGTGGCAAAGGAATAGGAGAAACAAAAAGCTAAATAGCAAGGAGGGCCAACAAAAAAGAAGAGAAGAAAATATGTGGTACCCCCAAAATTAGATGAAGAAAGGACAGAATCTAACAATGAGTGATTCAGAGTGGTAAGTCACAGCACTAAATCTAACCTTGAAAATGTTTGTGATAACATTAGGGATAATGTAGATTTAAATGGATTGAAAACCATTGATTTTAATAAGCTTACAAGAGAAGAGTTAAACATAGTGTAAAAATCCATCTACACTATGATGGCCAAGTTCAAGACTACTCCACTTGAACTTGACAATTCTATGCCTAAGGAGCTAAGTTCAATTGTTGAAAATAAATGGCATTATTGCCTAAATATGGAGAAATAAATAAGAGATTCAACATTGGCTCATATAATTCCTAACCTTACAAAAGGTCAAATAAGCAAGGCTAGTAAGAAACATGGGAGCAATTTTGTACCGAAATATAGAGCCTTCAATATTCTACAAAATAAGATTGAGGATGTTGTAAAGAAGTCCACTCTCATGTGGAAAGTTATATATGGTCTCCAAATAGTCAAGGAAGGATGAGAAGATCCCTTTGAGGGAAGAAATAATGATGAAGAGGAAGAAGGGGAGAAAGAAAAGGAAGAGGAGGAAACACAAAAAGGTGATGAGGCAATAGTTAATAAGTAGCAATAGGAACAGAGTGTCCAAGACACATAATTACCACCACCTATTCCTCCACATGCAGCACCTACATCTGCAAAAACTATAATTTTGAAGGATGTTCCTAACACCTCAGGTCAGAACATCAATCCACTAACTATAGAGGATCTCAAAAAGATTCTTCACCAACCAACTTTGCAATCACAGTTGTGTACAAATCCAATTTTTGTGAGTGTAGAAGAGTTATAGAAGGCAATAGCTAAAATAACTAAGGAGAAGGTGAATACACAAGATCAAGTAGCACAAGACACATTTGCAAAGGTTGACACTACAGATATAGTAACTATCAAGGAGCAAACAAAGGAGAAAATAGGACAGAAAGATACCTCTAATCCTACAACACAAAGTTAAGGTACACCTCCTCTAATAAATGTAATTGACCAAGGTAGAAGTAAAGAAGACAAAGAAGAGGGAAAGACCCCTAAGAAGAGAGAACAAGAGGCAATACAAACTCTACTCAATTTTCCTACTACAGGGACTCCTACTAAGCAACTACGAACCGATGCAGTATCATTGCAAATTTCAGAACCAAGCTTGAGCTTTACCAAGGTAGCAAGGGTAATTCATTATGGAGACCCTACACTTGATGAAGAGATAGTCATACCAAGCTATGACTACAAGACAATGAACTTAGCACAGATTACTAAAGTGCAAGAGGCACTAGAGAAGAAGAAGAAGTAGGAGATACTTAGAAATGAGTATAGACAAAGGCAAGTATTCATAAAAATCAAAGACATCTTCCTTGATGCATTTATCTTGCTAGTACCTGATGAAACAAAGCCCATTATGGAGAAACTATCCAACATAGTGGACCAGGTACAAAACCAAGACCTTGGTACCAATGTCAAATTATTAGAATGGTCTAAAAAGAGATTTCAAATGAAGGTTAATGAGAAAATATATGGTGAGATAGCACCATCATAAGTGGAACTAGCTAAGAAGGTTGAGAAGGTGAAAATAGTACTTGAGAACATATTCTCATTATACTCCAAACTATGTGATTCCACATATTTCACACAAGAGACTAGCCAAAGAATATTGAGCCTAGAGAGGAACCTTAAGGTATCAAGCACATAGCTACCAAAGGATCTAGCTCAAACTGAGAAGCATTTCACCACAATGTTTCACACTCAAAAGGAGTTAGCTGTATTAATAGCAGATGAGGCTAATATTAAGGCCAAAATGATATATATATATAGTCTACAATAACCCCACACATGGAAATTTTTGCATAAAGAGATGGCCTATGCAGAGAATGTTTTCAAGAAAGATCCAAATCTTTCTACATTAGAAGGCCTAGTACATCTTGTATTAGAGACAGCCATCTAGCTCAAAGCACTAGAAATAGCATTAGACAACTGGGATGCTTCTCTGAATATTATAATGGAGGTAAATAAAACTTTTTTTTGCTAAATATTCAATTCATTCATAGGGCCCTTTGACATAAGTGTCAAAAAGGGGGAGATATAATAAAGATAGGAAATAATAAGAATGGGGGAGATATAATAATTTGGAGGAGATAATAAATAAGACCCAAAGGAGAAAGAATACCCAAAGGGGGAGATATTCAATTTTTGAGGAGAAATAAGGAGATATAACCAATAAGATACAAAAATTGCAAGGTGATGTGTGAAAGGGGGAGTAGAAAAAAAGGGAGAGTACAAATAGAGTAGACACATAGCAGATAGAAACAAAAGCAAAGGAATGATAAGGCAGAAAACGGAAATAGCATGAGACAAATCTAGCATAAGGAATTTTGGTTATAGAAATGGCACATCAGCTCAGGGGGAGTTACAAGTTTTTAAGGTATATAATCTTCTATAAAATTTTGAACAAGTTTTGAAGTTTTGTATATATGTTGAATATGATACACATTATACTCATAGAGATTAGATTTAAAATGCTTAGTTAAGTGTTTTTGCCACTCATGTCAAAGGGGGAGATTATTGGTCTCAAATTGGTTTTGACAATTGAGTGTCAACACACTTAACCAATTTTTAAGTTGATGCCAAGTATAATACAGATGTTGAGCTATAGTGTGTGCCGACTCAGAAAAAGGTGTCGATTGAACTTCAAGTGCTAAGCAAGATTCAAGTACTAAGTGATAAGTGATGCCAAGTCACTATAGGTGTCGAGCAAAGTATAGATGCCGAGCAAAACAGTGTTACTATAGGAGTTGAGCAAGATAGAAATCCTATATGTGTTGAGCATTAGCAATTAGTAAGTGTTGAGTAACACAAAATTAGCATATGAGTTTATACCTTCACAAACTTATATGTAAACCATTTTGAGCCAACTCAAGATGAATCTCAAAGGATCTAAAAGATAAGATCAAATATTTTACATTCCCTATGTAATCAACATGTAGCCAATAAGAAAAATGGAGAAAGCATGTAACCAATAGGAAAAGTGTAAAGATTTGAGTGGGAAAAGAAGGATGAATATTGATCATTAATTCATACCTAATCCTAAGACTTTGAAGCCTTTATAAGGATGATGATACCCCATAATTTGTGCATGGGTGAGAGTTATATGGGAGAATGCTAACAAAGTTCAAAGGGGTATAAAGACTTAGAGAAGGAAGAGAAGCATTGCAAAATCCAGTTGGTTAGAACAGAACATCAGCACTTCGAGCAAAGACTTATTAGATCAGGAAGGATCAAATCAGATTGAGCAGAACAAGGATCTTGAATCAGAAATTAAATATTGTAATTCATTAGGTCAACACATTCTAATAATTTCTAGCCATTGTATTAGGAATGAAAATCTTATGGAGATAGGTTGGTTTAACAGCTATGTTGTAAACCTTTCAACAAGGTGCTAAATCCTTTAACAGGGTAACATTCCAAGTGAGTGTTTGTAAATCTTTTAACGAGGTCACTTTTAATAGGTTGTAAAGCCTTTAATAGAGTAGGCCTTTCATAGGGCAGACCATTGGAAGTGCTCAAACTTTGTAACCTTAATCAGTTACATATTGCTACAATGATAATTTGTGGGTGTCATCCCCACCCCAGTTTTACCTTCTCATTTTAAAGGGTTTCTAGGTGACCAAATCTTGTGTTATCTATTTTCATGCATGTCTTTATTTTTCATGTTAAGTAGATATGTTATATGCATGTGAATGATCTTAGCTAAAAAGTTTTAAAGTGTAAAGTTGGTTACTTCTAATTCACCACCCCCCCCCCCCCCTCTCAGAAGTAGATCTTCCCACCTGTAATTCCAACACTATTATATTTCCAAAAGAAAACTATAATAAAAAAAGTTATTTTGTAGGCCCAAAAAAACTATACTACCTATCTACCACTCTAGCTTGATTGTCTTATCCACACCCCCCCCCCCCGCCCCCCAATCATTACTTTACTTCCTCAACTATGCCCTATGTGTGCTCTATTCCCAATTAAAACATGTGACAAGAAGATGGGAGACCTACATCCAAAGAGGCATTTTCGATGCCCATTCCCATGCACAAAGAAAGGTTGGTTGACTTAGCCTAATCCCTAGGTTGTCTTTTCCACCAACTATGTCCTACCTTAATCTTAACTTAATTCCTCCCCTTTTCATGCACTAAGAGGATATGACTGGAGTAATTATCAGTGGGAACTCCCTTCCGCATGTGAGTTAATCTTATGTATATTTTATTGTTTGTAATTGGGGAGAGGAATTATTTCCTTCTCCCATTCATTTTCCAGAGAGTAAAATATGCATCTACAACAACTTTTTCCTAATAATTTTTTTTCTTAACTATGTCATTTAGGGATTCATTTTCTCCCACCTTAACTATGAATTCAAGGTGTTTTTTTTTGGTGATAAAGTTGATATTACCATATCTAGAGATTTTATTATTTTAAGCTAACAAGTTTTAACACTTTCATGTACAAGATTAATTATAATGTTTACTGCTATGGCTTGGATTACAAATGGTATTTCTTGTTCTAGAACCAAATTGAATCATTTCATATGATATATTTCAAAGGCATGAACTCTCACTTCCATTATAGCACTTAAAATCAAAACTCTTAAAATGAAGACACTCATATTTACAATGAATGTTTATTACAACATTTCTCCCACATAAAATTTCCATAGGCTTATGGATGGAACACTAAAAAAAAATAAAAATCTAACCAAGCACAATGATTAAACCAACATAACTTCTATATATTTCCCCACAACATTAGATATTCTTTTTACATGAATTGATCTCCTCCTTCCTACACAACTATAGTAGTGTTGCAATATTTCTCTTGCAAACAATTATATACAAAAATCCAAGCTTCACTTTACACATTTGCAATAGTATACAATTGGGAGGAATCCCTTTTGTGTTACAATGAAAAGAACAAAGAAAAATTCAACATCATAACACATTATGAGATGGCATGGAAATAGAGTTATCTCTTCACCAACACCTAGTTCTTCAACATTTCCCAAGGTTGAAACCCTAGTCTCATCGAGGAATCCATCTTCACAAAATCTACAAAAAAAACTAGGAACCATGGAGGCTCACCTCCCATCCCAAGCTTCTATGAAGCCACCCATCGACCAGGGGAACCAAGGTCCAAATAGGATACACACACATCACTTGCTAATGCATGAACCACACCACATAACACTAAACAATCCCTTCCATGGCTTGCACATTGATTTATCATTGGAATCATAAAACATTGGGTGAAGGTGGACTCTTCAAAGAGGAGAATGTCATATCCTTAATACAACATCATATTATAGTTGCATTTTGCCTCTCAAGGCTATCATAAAAATCTCCTCCTCCTTACACACAAAACCCCTTGTATCTCCCTAAAGAACAAAAGCATATGGCTTCAATGGAGCCCATACTCCATGAAAGAAAGAATAACTGCTCATCATGAGGTAAATTTTCTCAACTACAATGTTGAGCCCAACTAACCCCTTCACCCAAGACTTCTCTTCCCTCCCAAGGGTGAGTGAAGCCTTCATACCCATTAACACTTGACATTCAAATTTTAAAAAAAACAAGAAGATCAAGAAAGAAGACTAAGGAAATTACATGAACACAATACACTTTCATACTATCACAATACAATACCAAAATTTACAATACAAAGATTCACAATACAATGCATGATCTCATAAAAAATACTCCATGCTTGTAGATTCATTATGCAATGCCAAAAGAAATAAAATGGTCTGCGTTTGAACACCAACCTTGGTCCAAGCTAAAGGAAATAATAGTTCTTGTAGAGCTCCCTTAGTCTTCCTCCAAAACCCTAACTATGTCTAAACTTAGAGAGTGGGTGAACACCCCACTATTTTGTCCAAGACTCCTTTAAAAAGGCTTTACCACTAACTCTTTTGGAAAAAACACCAAGCCATTCCCTCTTACAAACTTTTCTCCCCCTAAGTTTACTATGTTTGACTTAATGGAAACATGGGGAAGTACTCATGTAACAATTCCATTTTCGAATTGGTAGAAGAAGGCGTTGGTAAAGGGCCCCCCTAGGCTATCTAGTCACTATCATGGTCAAAATTAGGTCCCTAACATGTTATACTATCATATGGGTAGCTCATTTTCACATAAAAGACACTTTGGGACAACCTAATGACCCCTCAAAACCCTAGTCAAGTCTAAATTCAAATTTCCTTTGACTGTGACCCATCCTATCCCTTGTCAAGTGGGTTTACTTAATCACTAACCAAGTAATTAGTTTTAGGGTAACATGCTACCATGACCAAAACCTAGATGACATGTCATTAACACACAAAATTCACAAGTGTCAAGTGATGCATAAAAGCACATTCCACATCATCATGACATGTCCCTAATGCATTTTTGAGATTAAAAATTTCACACACATACAAGCTTACATTTACAAAATAACATACATCAAAACAAGGCTTTTGAATCTTCCAAAGATTCACCTTGGCCAAACAGTGTTCACATAGGTTTGGAAATTGTTTCCCCCAAAGATTTCCATGGTTCCACTTCGTACACACTAAACCCAAGCATCAGTAGTCCAAGGAGGTCATATAAAATACATATCATAAATGCATATGAATCTAAATGTTACGCAATCCATAAAGACATAATCCAATGGAATTCCTTTACTTAATCATTTCAAATAAGACATTCAAAACGTTAAAACATCAAAATCTACACATCACATTTAATCACAAATCATCATAATCAATTTAAAATTTTGCATCACATCCTAATCCATTTCCTATCAAAATGACAAAATGTTGAATCTGTATGGCTAAATCAGCCAACATGAAAATTAGTTCTTATTACATACCTTAGATCAAAACCACCAAAATGTAATCATCACAACTAGTATACTTGATCCAATTAAATATAGTTTGATTAATAACACTATCTCATTATCATTATGAGATATTACATGATAAGGCATATGTCTCTAAAATCACTTATGTCAGGAAATAAAGATGTTTTCATAATCATGTCTGCATAGGTTCAAATTTAGTCATTAGGTATACCCATTATATAGGTTGGTCAATATATTATGTCTTTATCTTAATCATCATTCACTATAGCCTATCCACCTAACACAACTTGTACAATAATTGCCTTATTCTATTTACATCATGCTGAGCTCTACTAAGTAGGCCTTTTCTAAATTGATAACATTTTTTGTCTATAATTATTATTAGTACTCACAAAGGAGTGTGTTAATTCAGTTTTCCACAATGGCCTCCTAAAACAACTATCCTAATAGATTGCAACATATTATGAATCCTTCAGCATAGTTTTCTAAGTTATAACATCTCAATTTTTTATTCCATAGGGTCTTAGCTTACCAACCTGATAAAATTTTGAATATGATTCTTATGACAATAATGACTACAATGTATATCAGTATAATAAGATCTCAAGTCCAATAGTATAAGAAGGATGCCAATCATGAAATACCTGAATCTTGGAACCTACTTATAAAAATCCTATCATAAGGTGTATGGTAATAGTCTATAATTCACATACCATGCATGAGAGACAAAGTCATGGCATCTCACCTCCTTACACTTCCTAGTTTTGACCGTATTCATGTTATTTTGGGTTTATAATATAGTATTAGGAAAGTAGCCTTATAGCACATGACTGAGGATGTATCTTATCCACTTAACTTAAAAATCTTGTGGCATATGTGGAATATGTGTTAAACCTTTAGCTTCTAGATGTTGGTGTTTCGGTTTCAATACGCCATTACCACATAGTTTATCTAGGGTTTTATCCATTTCCAAAGTACCAATATCCTAAATTGTACATTTGAAATGAGAACGGATGTCATTGATAAGGAATACCTTTGGTGGAATTTGAGATTGTGCTCCGCTTGGATCTAGGGTTTAAAACATGCCCTAGATGAGTTGTAGAATGAGAAAACTCTTTAATTTGCACTTTTGAATTGATAAGAATGATCCTTGGGAGGTTTAATGAAAAGATGATCCTGTGGAGAGAAAAATCCATCAACTATTGACCAAGATATGAATGATTATTTGCTACAAATCTTGTTTTTCTCAAAAACACCCAAATTTGGTGGAGTTTTATAAGTCAAAAACATATGTTTTTGGTCTTAAAATGGCCATCTATGCTTGGACAAACAAAGATTCCTTTCAAAGTGAACAAAGATGGACTTTTTAGTGCTCAAAACATGTGTTTTCAAGTCCAAAATTGTCACCTCTCCAAATTACATGCAAAATGGAGCAATCACATGTTTGATAATCAACAGAATGTGTTTTTGAATACAAAATGTGACCCATAAAGACAAATTTTAATAAAGGAATAAAGATAAACTTTTTTTGTGTCTCAAAAACATGTGCTTTTGCGTTAAAAATCATCACCCATATGTGATTTTACTCTAAAGTGCTTATAAGGTTAGTAATGATAAACTTTTAGGATACAAAAGCATGTGATTTGACTTGAAAATTGCCACCTCTAGACATTTAAATCTAAACACAATTAAAGTAATGTTTTTAGGAGTAAAAATAATATATTTTGACAACTGAAAATCCCACCATATGCATTAACATATCAAAAACCTCTTAGTGAAGAAGTAATGATGCATTTTTAAGAAGGAATAACACATGTTTTTCAAATGCATGTGTTTTTATATTCAAATTCCCCACCTATATGCATTTTAATTCTAATTCAAGTCAATAAACATATTTATAAACATTTAAAGTGCAATAGCATATTATTTCATGTTTAAATTCCCCACTTAAAAGCACTTAATTGATAACATAACATGTTATTGCCTATAAAAGTCCACTTATATGTATTTAGGACTTACATTTATTGGCAATGAATTTTTTAATTGATCTTTTGCATGTTGATATATGTTATGAGTGATAAAAATCCCACCTTTGTGCATTTCAAATGTCTCATCTATTAAATTTAATAAATAACTATAGTTATCAATAAAGTAACATAAAAATAGACTTAGAAGGACTAAATTTCATAAAACATTAAAAACTATGGTCAAATAAACTCAGAATGAGCTAAATATTTTACATCAATGTCAAAATTCACTATAAGGATTAAATATAATTTTATTTTGTAAAATTACCAATAAAATCCCCACTTTTGGAAGCATTTTAGTCACATTGTGTTATTACCCTAAAAAACCATGTCTTTTCCATCATATCTTGCTAGACAACTCCACTTTAGGCCTAAGTTAGCTTGAAAGGATATGGATTGCAAGGGTTGTTATCATAAGAAAAAAAAGACACTCAAAATTATATACACACAAAATATGTGAAAGTTTACCAAATACTAAGCATCTACAGTCAAATAAGAAAATCTCTTCTTACAAACATTTAGGGATTAAACTTGACAAAAACCTTCAAAATAAATGTACAAATAAAGTTACATAGAGTATGATTTAGGAAAAGAAAATCGCCTTAATTATGCTTTACCATTATGTTAAAATAAAGAGGCTATACCTACCAATTCATGAGAAAATTATAAAGAGTTGCCTCAATTTTGTGATGTCAAAATTACAGACAATAGCTCTTATGGATTTTTTTGCAAGTATTTTGTGTGGCAAGGCATGAACAGTGATTGTTTAATTGGAGGTCCATCAATAGGAAAGTTGGTGGTTAGTTTTTATTATCCTTGATAATACTTAACTCTTCAAAAAAACCAACATAAGAATTCCAAACCCAAAGGTACCAATTATTTAGCCTAGATTTAAAGATAGACTTGAGAGTTGGAACTAAAGCATATTGTTTAACAAATGAATTAGTGAGAGAGCAAGAGACCCTTTTCAAAATATAAGTACATATTATTTAGCATGAATTTTGTGTTGGCATAACTAATGTAGATTTTATTATAGAGGTTTCATGATATAGGTTTGATGGTCAATTGATCATTTATTATGTTTTTATTGATGTCAACTTAATTAATGTTGTTTATTAGTTTAATGGGAGCATTGTTCCAATATATGTAGAGTTGAATTTAGTGTTTTGAAAGTGTTGGACATCAAATTAGAGTGTTGGGTTAAAATGTGAGACTCAAATATATTTAGATGCATTGTACATGATCTCACGGGATAAAAATAAGATTAGACAAAATTGTGATTGATTGAAGTGTAATGAAGCAACCAGAAATAGTCAATGTTAGATAATAAATGTTTTTATTGGTCTATCAAATCTATGATGAATCACAAATTTTTATTTTGGATATATAATCTAGACCTATTTTTGTGATATATTTTGATCACTCAATGTTTTATGTATAGCAAACATCCAGTTTAGATCAATTAAAGATTGCTTGTGGGTAGTTAATAGAAAACTTAGAATAGTTTATGTTAGATCCTAATTGGTGACATTTTTGTAGACTCAAGTGAATCCTTTTCATGATTGAAGGTGTTATTATAATGTGGAAATGATATGTCACTATTGAGTTACGATGATTCGGCCTTGCATTGATCATTCTGATCAAATTTCCTGAAGTCATCCATGTGGATTGTAAAAAGTGAAAAAGATTAGTTGTTCTTGGTAAGATCAATGTGCGATGAAAATTGGAAAATGGTGGAGATTGAAAAATCATAGATTAGGGTTTGGTAACACATTTTGGTATGCTTGAGGAAAAATTCAAATGTAATACATTTTGGTTAAGGTGGTGACCACCCTAATAAGTGAAGCATGTATTTATATTACAGTGTGATGAAAGTGCAAGTTTGTAGATCATGAATTGTGGATGTGGTCAATAGGTTTGTTAAATATATGCAAGAAAAAGTATAATTTAATTTTGACTAGATCTATACAATAATTTTAGATTACTTATTCCTATATCAACTTCCTTATTGAATCCTAATATGTTCTCCAAGATAAATTCCTTAATTGGGTCACTCTTAATAAGTCCCTTTACTGGGTGTCTCATTAACTTGATTTATAAATCCTTCAATTAGGTTGCACCTAATACGGTAAAGCTCCTAATAGAGATAGATGAAATTCTCTTAATAGGGTTACTACTAAAAGGGTTTGTTATTAACCATGCATTATTATAAGTTCCTAAAAAAACTAGGTTTTTAATTAGGTGTACATCAAAAGAGTTCAAATTACTTGTGGGTACTAATTAGCACCATGGATTTTTCCTTTGACCAAGGGTTTTTATGATAAAATTTTTGGTTTTATTTTGTTTTAGATTACGATAAAAGCAGGTTTTGAAGGGACCCTGAAACCCGTTAACAAAAAGCAAAAAGATAAAGCATTACAGCCCAACAAGAAAAAGAAACCTGCAAAAAACTATAGAACAGTTTCAAAATCAGGTTTTACAAGGACCTGAAACCACTAGAAAAGTCCAAAAACAAACTAAACCAAGTTTTACAGGGACTTGGAACCACTAACAGTCTGAACGAGTAAAACCAAAAACCAGGACTAGAGACCCCAACCAGAAACCAACACCAGACAGGAGCAAAACCAGAGAACCTGACCTAGAGCCACTATTGCAGCTCTAAGATCATTTTAGCAGCTTCCTTACCAATTTTTGTAGTCTCTTGAATGGTATCAACAGTTGAAGCAGTAGTGACTTTCATTGCACTCTTCCTTGAGCTCTGCCTTGTTCTTTTGCTCAGACCCTCAGCCGAAGTGATTTCTTCAATAGCCATTTTGCCCAGGCTTGCAGTAGTCGCACATATACTCAAGGTGACCTGCTCCATCTTAGTGCCACTCTCCTTGATTAACATTTTGAGGTTCTTCTCATAGTTGTTAAGTTTGTTAGGGATGTCTCCTATCTGCCCTTCTAGTTGGCTAAGTTTGGCATAGATAGTGTCCTGATTTTGTTGCAGAATTTCCACCTTTTTCTTCAAACCCATAATTTCATTATAGATCTAGGAATCAACTTTGAGCATGGTGTTAGCTTTAACCTTTGCAGAATGTAGGAAGGTGAGCATGGTATCCCTCTGCGTTGAATCGCTATCATCTTTAGTAGTCTCGTGTGGGGGGAGTGGACATTGTCATTTTTATCCTCCATTTCCATTTGATCTTCCTTTTGAGCCCCGGCAGAGTCCTCAATGTGAGCAGAGTCCTTCCTTTTTTCTTCCTCTATCCCCTTAGTAGAAGAAGCAGTCTTAGTCGTATGGTCCTCCTTACTCTTCTCAACAGGGTTCTCGATAGTGTTATCTTCCACTTTATCACCCCCACTAGATATAGTATGGTTACCCTCATTAACAGATTTACTCTGTTTAGAATTATCTTCACTATTGTCTTCCTCTTTCCCTTTTTCATTATTACCTTCAATCTATGGGTACCCATCCAAATTAGATCTTAAATCCTCGGGATTACTATCATCCTCATCCTCAGGGTTAATATTCTCACGGCTTTCTGAATTCTCAATCTCAAACTCCTCATCCTCATGTTTTTGAGAAGCCGAGGGTTTCAAATTTAGGGCTTTATCTTTACCTTTAACAGAGTTAGCCTTCTTACTCTTAATGGAGTCATTCTTCTTGTCCTTAGAGGGAGTAGAGGAAATGTGTTTATTTTTACAATACCCCTCAATAAGAAGAATCAGCCCTTCATCTAAAATGGGTCTGGACTCCTTCTTCTTATGGGCTTCTAAACTATGAAGTAAAGAAAACCGCAAATAGAAGGGGAAAGATATTCTATCTTTGTGTCTAAAGTGATTTAAAAAAACAAAGTGGCATTTATGAACTCTTTTACTTCTTCCATCAAGTATGAAATACTCATGGATAGAGCAAAGAACATCCCTCCAAATCTCCTTTATCTGATGCACATCGAAGAAATCATCACTCTTTTTCAATTGCTTCTCCTCATCTTTCGTTTTTGAAAACTTTATGTAAGGTGCATTTGAAATACTAGTTTTCTTGGTGAATTTTATGCCCGTCGTGGAGAGCCTCGTGATCTCTGCAATAAAATCCTACGTATGTTTCACAGTAACACCATGGAGAGTGACTTTGTCCTTGGACTAGTTCTTAAAGAAAGCAGTAGTGATGTGTGGCTTAAAACCTTTGAGACACTCCAGATAACAAGTCACATTTCCTTTCTGCAACATTTTCCATACATCCTCATGGGCCTTCCAGGCATCACAATTTTTTGGATCCTGCTTGCGCGATTCACCCCCCATCTATAGAGAATAGAGAATGCGCTCAAACTAGAGTAACCAGATGTAGAGAATAAAAGGGTTAAAATGAAAACTATTTTTCATCCCATCAAAAGAGAGTCCCTTTTTCAGAGATATGTGGGAAAGCCACATCGCATTCATTTGAGTGTACTTCCTTGGGGAAGAAAATCTGGCAATAGTATGATCACTCCACGAAATCATTAACTTTCTAATCTTTACAAATATTTCCCACTTGCGCATGGATGGCTTCATAATGAATAATTTCTTTGAGATTTCCATGGTTAGTTAATTCATTGGTCCACCTCACCATTTGCCCCATTAGGACAACATAGTTGGCAATCCAATCAGCAACACCGTTGGCCTCTTGAAAGGTATGGGATATGACAACTTTTTTAAATTTTTGAATAAGGTATTTGATCTCCTTGATTGTGGCCTCTATCGACCATGAGATAGAACTTTTATTATTTAGGATATTAACAATATTTAAAGAGTCACCTTCCAACCATAAATATGGACATCCCAAATCCATAGCAATTTTCATTGTATAAAGGGCAGTCGTTGCTTCAGCAATGTGACTATTAGTCCTGCCTACAGGGATTGCTATAGCATCTTTAACATTTTCCATATGATCTCTCAACACACCTCCACAACTTGCACTTCCCAGGTTTCCCTTGGCAGCACCATCAAAGTTTCCTTTAATCCAACCATTAGGGGGGGAACTCCAAGAGATGGTCAATCTTGGGTTATCAGTTTGAAGTTTAGGATTTTCGCAAAGCATTGGATTATCAATAAGAAAGGTTTGATCAGGGTTCTTCAGAGATCTGAAATTCTCCTTAAAAGCTCTAATAATATTCTGACCAAGCACCCATCTTGGAACCTCACTGTTTCTAAAAATTCTATTATTTCTTTCTTTCAAAATACCCCACCAGAGATGAGGAAGAGTAATTTTCCATAGGAATTGAACATCAAAATTCTGAGAAGGGCATTTCCAACTATTAAAAGAAGATTCCACATTGTTTTGATGAACCCAGGTCAAGTTCCAATACATTAGGATCTCAGTCCAGACTTGCTAGGTATAAGAGTAGTTCAGAAATAGGTGGTCTCTATCTTCAAATCCAGTCTTGCATAAAATACACCTATTCACCAAATTTATACCTCTTTTTTGCAAGTTATCAAGGGTCAGAATTTTATTTTGAAGCAGGACGCAAAAGAAGATGTTAATTTTAGGAATGAGACCCTTAGTCCAAGCCTGAGACCAAAAGGGAAGATTTTCCTTCTCCTTAGAAACAAAGAAAGAAGAAACTTTGAATTGCCCACTAGGATCTATTAGAAGTCGGGATGTCATATCCAATGAGAAAGTGTTGTACAAAGATCTGTTGCAGCAACATAAGAAGAAAGAAGATGATTATGTAGTGCTGAATGATACTCCAAAAGCTGATGTTCCAGCCATTCCTCATGATGTGCAACAACTACAACAACAAATACCACACACACTAGTAAATGTTAGACTATCAACGAGGCAAATTAGACCTCCACAAAGGTTTTCTCCCTCTTTGTATTCTATTTTACTTACTAATGTTGGTGAACCTGAAAGTTATGATGAAGTTGTATAGGTGGATACTAAGATTCAGTGGGAGTCTGCAATGAAAGATGAAATGGACTCTTTGCTGAAAAATAAGACATGGGATTTGTGTAAGTTGCCTGCAGGTAAAAAGGCTTTACAGAATCAGTGGGTTTACAGGTTGAAAGAAGAGGAAGGAGGTAAGGAAAAATTTAAGGCCAGGTTAGTTGTAAAAGGATTTGCACAGAAAAAGGGAATTGATTTTGATGAGATATTTTCTCCTATTGTTACCGTTTTAAGTCTTGTGGCTACTGAAGATTTGCATTTAGAGTAGTTGGATGTTAAAACAGTCTTTCTTCATGGTGATTTGGATGAAGAAATATATATGGCCCAACCATGGGGATTTGAGGTCAAAGGTAAGGAGAACTTAGTGTGCAAATTGAAGAAAAGTTTATATGGCTTGAAGCAAGCACCTCGGCAATGGTATCTGAAATTTGACAGGTTTATGCATGAGCATGGCTATAACAGGTGTCATTCATATTATTGTGTTTATTTTAAGAGGTTGGATGATGATAGCTACATTATTTTATGTCTATATGTTGATGATATGCTTGTAGTTGGGTCTAACATGGATCATATTAAGGGGCTGAAATGCCAATTAGCACATGAATTTGCTATGAAGGATTTGGGGGCAGCAAAACAAATCCTTGGTATGAAGATTTGTAGAGATAGGAAGAACAGAACATTGAAGCTATCTCAAGCTGATTATGTTGAGAAGGTTTTGCAACATTTCTCTATGGAGAATGCTAAAGCTGTCAACACACCTTTACCTAGTCATTTGAAATTGACTAAGGAAATGTGTCCCAAGACACAGGAAGAGGAGGATAAGATGTCCAAGGTACCCTATGCTTCAGCTATAGGAAGCTTGATGTATGCTATGGTATGCACTAGGCCAGATATTGTACATGCAGTGGGAGTTGTTAGTAGGTATATAAGTCATCCAGGATTTGAGCATTAGAATGTTGTCAAGTGGATTCTCAAATATTTGAGAGGAACATCCAATAAGTGTTTACACTTTGGGGGCTCTACTACTGATTTACAGGGCTATGTTGACTCAAATTTGGCTGGGGATATTGATACCAGGTGGAGTACTACATGTTATGTCTTTACTATTGGTGGGGCAGCCGTGAGCTGGGTTTCTAGCTTACAGAAGATTAATGCTCTATCCACTATAGAGGCAGAGTATGTTGCTACTATCGAGGCAGCCAAGGAGATGATATGGCTTCAGTTCTTCTTAGAAGAATTGGTACATCCTCAGAAGGATAATTATTTTTTCACAGATAGTCAAAGTGCCATTCATCTTGCTAAGAATTCAGCTCTGCATTCTAAGACCAAACACATACAGTTGTGGTACCATTTCATTCGGTCAATTTTGGAGGATGGACAGTTAAAGTTGGAGAAAATACATACAAATGATAATCTAGCAGATATGTTGACAAAGGTTGTAACAAGGGAGAAGTTGAACTCCTCTTCAGCTTCGTTTGGTCTTTTCGACTGAACATGAATAAAAGAATAGCATAGTCCAAGGTGGTTTGATCCAGTGGGACCCCCATGTGGTAGTGGTATTGCTACAGGATCAGTCTCCAAGTGGGAGATTGTTGTTTAGTGTGGAGCTTGATCAGTCCCCAAGTGGGAGATTGTTAGATTATGGTGACTGATCAGGAAAGTACTGTACATACTTCATAATTAGTGGGGTTCGAGGCATCACCCTGAAAAAAAATTTGGTACGATTTTCCATTTGTAGAAATTTTTTTGGTACTATTCACCATTCGTAGATTTGCCACTAAAGTTATGGCTAACATATGGCCGACATATGGCTGACATGTTGTAACCCTAAAACAACATAAAATACTTGTATAAAAGGGTTTAGGGTTAGGTATTTTTTCATTATGTTGTGATGCAAAATTGGTTCTTGCGGTGGTATTGAGCTTTGGTTCTTGCGATGGTATTGAGTTGTAAGGGATTATAGATTGTAATCAGACTGTAATAAGATCGAACTTGCTATTTGGTGGACGTAGCCCAGGGATTGGGTGAACCACGTTAAATCTTGGTGCCTTGTGTTCATTTCTGTGTGATCTATTATTTTTTCTGTTATTGGTTATATTTGCATGTAGTTTTTATTTTTGTCTGTAGTTTATCCTAACAGGATCAGCATACCAAATAATCTCATCCTCAAAAGAAGGGTGGAGAGAAATAACATTAAGAGATAATTGGATGTGATTGAAGCTTTGATCAAAGTCCTTCAAGTTCACCCAAGAGTCATTATGCCAGTAATGACTAACAAGAGTGCCATATCACTGCTTGCATAAGTCAACTTTTGTCATATCTTGAACATCTTCAATTAGGGGGTGATCCATAAGCTAGACAGCTTCCCAAAATCTCACCCTAATCCCATTACCAATTTTCCAAGAGCACCCTTCTCCAAGAATTTTCCTTGTTCCCTGCACAGCTCCCCATATGGAGGAAGGATGAATAGCATCAGATGAAGAGAAGAAATTAGAAAGAGAAACAAAATTAGGAAGGTACTTGTGTTTCCAAATGGTACTCCACTCTTTATTTTCATGGAAAAGACGCCATCCTTGTTTAGCTAGAAGAGCTTTATTCATGCTTCTAATTTTCCGGATGCCCAGTCCACCTTCCCTGACTGGTTTACAAACTTAGTCCCAAGCAATTAAAGGCATTCTCTTTTTTTCCTTTGAACTAGTCCATAAAAAATTCCTTTGAATTTTGTTAATAGCCTCAGCAAATTTAGTGGGGATTTCAAAAATACTTAAAGCATAAGTTGGTATACTTTGGAGAGAAGCTTTAAGAAGAATTAATTTACCAGCTTGGCTTAAAAGGTTCCCTTTCCAACCAGCCAACTTCTTGCTGAATTTTTTAATAAGGTCTTCCTAGAAGGAATCTAAAGCTTTCAAGCCTAAAGGAAGACCCAGATAGGAAGAAGGGAAATAACCTATAGAACATCCAAGGATTTTGGCAATTTTATGTTGTCTAAGAATAGGGGTATTGAGAAAAAAAATAGCACTTTTATTCCAGTTAACCAGTTGGCTTGCAGTAGAAGAATAAAGATTTATCACTTGCTTCAAATTTTTGGCTTCCCTAACTTTAGATTTCCCCATAAAGATGGTATCATCAACAAATTGGCCATGCGAACATATAAGAGGATGGGAAGAGGGTTGCAATCCCTTAATAACTCCTTTATGCACCAGATCCCCAATGTACCTCCCCAAATAATCAGCCATAATAACAAAGAGGATGGGGGATAAAGGGTCCCCTTGTCTCAATCCTCAAGAGGGATTAAAAAAATGAGAAGAGCTACCATTAACCAGGACAGCAATAGAAGAAGTAGCGATCAACTGGTGAATCAATCCAACAACCTTGCTGTCAAAGCCAAAGGCAATCAAAATAGATGAGAGAAAAGACCAATCAACTCTTTCATAAGCCTTAGCAACATCCACTTTCATTACAAATCCTTGATTGTTAGAACAAGATAAGGAATGAATATTCTCATGAGTAGAAATAATAGAGTTGAGGACTTGTCTACCTGGAGTAAAGCCATTTTGTTGGTCAGCAATGATCAAAGGGGTCACCAGAAGCAATCTAGAAGTAAGAACTTTGGAGATAATTTTATAGAAAGAATTACAAAGACTGATCAACCTAAACTAATTAGGTGAATCAGCTCCAATTTTCTTAAGAATCAGGCACAAGAAGGTGGAATTGACTTCCTTTAGCATTTGTTTTGCCCCAAAGAATTCCTTCACCACATCACAAACATCTTTTCCAAAAAGTTTCCAAAGTTTCTAAAAGAAAAACATGGGAAAGCCATCAAGACCGGGAGCTTTATCTCCTCCTAGAAAACAAACAGCTTTAAAAATTTCATCATTCTTAGGAATTGAGCTTAACAATTTGTTCTGATCCTTTGAAACTAGAGTGGGGATCACTCTGAGGAACTCAACCTGGTGTTCCATATTGATGTTGGGGTCACCTATCATAAGACCAGAGAAAAAAGTCACCATTTCATCCATGATGTCCTTATCCTCCTCAATCTTCAAGTCTCCCTTCATAAGATGTGAAATGTGAGATTTGGCTCTATGCTTCAGAGTGGATAGATGGAAAAATTTAGTATTTTTATCTCCTTCAATCAGCCATATCAATCTTAATCTTTGCCTCCAGTAGATCTCTTCTTTTGTAATGATGTCATGGTATTGAGTCAGCTTTTCATTTTCTTCTAAAAGAAGGTCTGGGGAATATCACTCCTTCTAAACTTTATCCTAGATTTTTTGGATATCCTCTTTCAAAACATATTTTTCCTCAAAAATGTTCCCAAAGTAGTTTTTGTTCCAAATTTTGACTTTCTATTTGACATTTTTAAGTTTAGAAGTCACTCTAAAGAGAGCAGTACCATCAATTTTGATGTTCCACCATTCTTCCATTTTTCTTTCAAACTGGGGGTGCTGCATCCACATTTTTTCAAATCTAAAAGGAAAATTCATCTTAGGCCTAAGCTTATTAGCTGTGAAAATAAGAGGGAAATGATCAAAACCAATTTTCTAGTGGGCTTCCAACTTGCAAATGAAATCTGTTGTCCACTCAAGAGAGATAAGAGCATGGTCAAGCCTTGCCTAAATACAATCATTGCCAACTGTCTTATTACTCCAAGTAAACTAGATGTTGTGAAGATCCATATCCATTAAGCCCTCTTTTTTTATAAACTCCCTTAGGTCCATTCTTCCTTCAAGCTAGGTAGCATTACCTCCCATTTTTTCATGGTCATAAAGAGGGACATTGAAGTCTCCCATGATTATCCACCATCCAGAGTAATCCATACTTTTAAAATTGGATATAGAGTCCCAAACCTTCTTCCTTTGGCTTTTCATGTTGGGTGCATATATATTCACAATGTACCAGTCCTCTTTTTGATCAGCACTAGTAATTTTAGCAATCATAAAAAATTTACTAGCACTCAAAATAGTCCCAGCAAAGCAATTTTTTTTCCATAGCATCAGGGTTCCCCCTGAAGCACCTCCTGAACTACTAGCATTTATATAGTAATTTTTAAAATATTTTATTTTCTATGCTTTCTCTTTGTTCATCTTAGTTTCCTGTAGCAGAAGAAAACCAGGTTTCTGTTCTCTAACAAAATTCCTAACAACATCTAGTTTATGGTAACTATTCAACCCCCTAATATTCTAGGTAATAATTTTCATTTCTATATTTTAGGGGTATAATCCAAAATAGTTTCTTGACAACCATCAGAAATATTTTGCAAGCTTTCTAACTCCCTTGTTTTCTTAGAAGATTTCCTTCCACATCCATCCAGAGACCCAACATGTGGTTTCACTTTGGACTGCTGGTCTATTTTTTTCCCAAGTTTTACTGGGGTCAAAGCTTTGGGATTCACTTTAGTATGCAAATCTAATTTACTACTTCGAGTCTCAACCCCCTTTATAATATTCTTTTTTTCAACCCTTTTCCTTGAATTTGGTTTAAGCTTTGAGATTACTCCATCTTCTTTGACAACTTCTAGGACAAGAGGGTCCTTAAAAAGGGTATCCTAGGAAAATAAAGGGTCAAAAACCTACATCTCCCTGGGCTGAGTTTCATCTTCCTCACTATGAGCTCCAGATTCAACCAAGAATTCTCCTTCCTCAAGATCAATCATCTCATCAATATCACCCCATTTATCCTCTATCTTTTGATAAAGAACAATTTGCTTTGATAAATTTGACAGGTCCTCTATACCTTGTTCAGGCAATATGGGATCTAGTTGTAAGCCATTCACTTCTTTTTCAAAGTTCATATTCTCTGTCTTAGACACGAGCCTAGCCCCATCCTCGAGAAGAAGCTCAGAAACATTATCCACAACTATTGGTGGAGCTTTTGAGTTCTCATTATCTTTCTTCTCTTTGAGATGAACGTCTTTAGGTTTTATTTTGTTACTTGTGTGGATGCTTTGATATATTATTTTGTTTGTTGCTTCACAAGTTAACTTTGGATGAATTTGGTTGAATGTTTTATTAACTGATTTAGGTTAAACATTAGGTAAAAATTGGATAAAATTTTGAATATGATAGATTAATGATTCACCCCTCCCCATAATCTCATTAATCTTGAACCTTATAATACTTATTATTGGTATCAAAGTTTGGGTCCTCTTGGTGATAATCTTAGCACCAAGTTAAGATCAAGATGATGAAGAGGGAAGGTCCAAAGTTTTAAGGAGAAATAATTCATATGGTTTGATTGAATAAAGGTCTATTTCAAATGAAAAGGGCCACAATAATGGACATATGTTGAGAACAAATATGTTTTACCTATCTAGATACTTAGTATAGATAAATTGAAGGTGTAGTTGGACAGTATTCAAGCATTAGAATCCATCATAAGTAATTTATTTAATACTGAGTTTATTTATATATTTGGGCTCGATACCCTTATGATATTTGGGAAAAGGTTAAGTTAGTCTATGGTGGAGATTTACATGTGCAAATAGCGAAGGTACATAGTTTAGAAGGAACATATGATGATGTGAAAATGGTAGAAGGATGTACAATATTTCTTACTATGATCATAGGATAAAAGAAAGTATTGCTTCTATTAGAAGTGTTGGTGGTACCATTGATGATGAAGATTTGGAAAGTAAAATGTTGAAATATTTAATACCTTCTTATGGCATTTTAGTTTCTGATATTTATGAGTTGAGAACTTTTAATTGAAGGACTAATTGGAACCTTGCTTCTTTTGAGTTGAGAAATTATGATAACATTGTTCCTAAATTTAAGGTAGCTTTCAATGCCTCCCTATCCTTGGATTTCAAGAAAGGTAAAAAGACAAGTGGTTGCATAGAGCTTGATTTGATTTATGATGAAGAAAAGAAGCAAGAGGAACTTGAATCCCTACTTGTGGGAACATTACCTAGAGGTACTAGTAAGTACAAAGGAAAATTACCTTTCAAATTTGTTTTATGAAAGAAAATAAGCCATATCTCCATTTCATGTCCTAATAGTGATCAAAAGGACAAGATCTAAAGATCTAAAGACAAAGTTAAGAAGAAGTGTTATGTTGAATTATATGAAACTATGATAGATGAGGAATCAAAAGATAATGATGAGGAAGAAGTGGTGTCTATTGCAATTAAGGAAGAGACCATAGAAGGTGAAAGTTTGTTAGTCTCACACTTGATTCATAGTAATGATCAGACCATTCATTGTGGATGCTTACATCACATGAAAATTTAGGGAATTAAGTTCATCAAGTTGGAAGAGCTTTTTTGGTGGAGTGGTTAGATTTGGTAACAATACACCTTTTTTGACAAGGGCTTTATCAAACTAAATGGTAAAACTAATGCAAATTGTGTCTATCTTGTGGAAGGTTTGAAACAAAAAATTTAAGTGTTGGTAAATTGAATGATAAGGGATATCACCTAGATTTTAAACGAGGTATGTGTAGGATACTAGGAAGCTCAAGAGATTTGATTGCAACTAGGAGACAAATAAAAGGTGACTTATTCCACTCAAATATTGTTGTTAATAGTTGTTTGGTTTTAAAAGTTAAAGGTAGTTGGCTTTGGCATTTAAATTATAGTCATGTAAACTTTGATAACTTGGTCAAAATATGTGAGTTAAATACAATTAGAGGATTTCCTCCACTACTAAAATCAAACAATGTTATGTGTAAATAATTTCAATTGGATAAGTTAACTAGTACTACTTTTAGTAGCAAGTCATATTCATCTAAGAATGTGTTGAATTTGATGCCTAGTGACTTTTGTGGTCCTAGAGGGACAAGGAGTTAATATTGTGATAAATATTTCATTTTATTTATTGATGAGTACTATAGAATAATGCAGGTGACTTTCTTGAGAGATAAATTTGAGGCATTCCATAAGTTCAAGATGTTCAGGTCACATGTAGGAAAGGAAATGGTAAGATTATAAAGTGTCTAAGATTTGATGGAGGTGGAGGATACAGTTCTTGAGAATTTTTTGAGTATTGTAACAAGAATAGAATCAAGAGATAGATATCTACTCTAAGGGATCCATAGAAAAATGATATTGTAGATAGAAGAACTAGACCAATTATTGATGTTGTCAGAACTATGATGATCAAATAAGGTGTTGTCAAAATGTATTGGAGAGAGCCAACTAGTACTAGAATTTATGGTATGAATCAAGTACAAGTAAATAAACAAATTAGTAATAATCCATATGAATTATGTGTTGGACTAAGGCAATCACTAGTATAAGGACCAAAAAATGGTGATGACTAATGATTAGCATCATAAAGATTTTTGGACTTTGTTATTGATTGGAAACTAGTTGATGGAACATGGAAAGGTTGTAAAATAATGTAACCATTGGTAGATAGGTGTAATGGTTAAGACAAGGAGAATGGCTTATTCAAAGTCATGATAGAAAAATAGGCAAAGTGAATAGAGAATCAAGGACCATGCACGAAGAGAAACTCAAAAATATGACAAGAGGAAAGGACACTTGGAGAGTGATGTGAAAACATGTAAGATGGTGTAGTTAAATAATGTAATTAGGAAAGAAGTCTAGACATAGTGTCATAGGAAGAGATGCATGCCCATGTAATAGCCACCTATGTATACTAGTCATTGGTTTTCTGTGAATGGCTCTTGTATGCAATTAAAATTTTGAATTCATTACTTTTGTGCAGGATATTTTTAGTGTTTTAGTACCCAAATGTAAACAAATGCAAATATTGTGTAAAATTTACTTTTGAGATGTGTGGTTTATAGTTACTAAAGAGAGTAGCTACTAGGAAAGATATCAGAAAAGATCAGAGAGATAGGCCAAAGAGTTGAAAAGTGGATTAGTGTGTAAGCACATTAAGGAAGAGGTGAACCATATTAGTTCACAAGTGCAAGCTAGAACAAATAAGGAAGATAAAAAAATCTTGAAGGTATTCATAGAAGACCTATGAGGTACTCCTTGATGTGTGATTTTTTATGTGATCTTGGATGGTTTTATTGTATTGCATTTATCATTATCTTATTGGTTAAGAGACTGGTAGTTGGAATAGTAATAAGTAGTTCAAGTAATCAATTTTAAAAGTGTGTGCTCATTCACCACCCCCTCCCTACCCCTCTTAGTACCAATTTGTGACAAAAATTGGTATTAGAGAACAAGCCCTAACACTGAAGAGCTTAACAACTCAAGGGAATATCTAATCAAAGCTTTTAGACTATAGAGACAACTCAATAAAGCCTTTGACACTATCAAGGATTTGACTTGGATAAGCTGAGAAAAAAGTTGACTAAGAGAAAGAAATACAACGTGAGTCACAAAATTATTAAATGATGAATATGAAGAAGAAATAACAAATCTCATGTTAGATGATGAAAATCTAACCAAAAGGATAGCACTAATGAAGAAGGAACAAGAGAAAGCAATGGTAAGAATGAGTTAATCTAAGGAAAGAAAAGCGATGTTGTTATGCCAAGAGATAAAGCCATAGAAGCACTAAGATTATTCTAAGAAGGAAGAAAGTATGGATAAGAATCATTGAGCTCAAAGGAATTAGAAATAGCTCTAATAAAAGAAGAGTGTCATTACATCAGAAAAGAAAATAATGTTTGAATGGATAATATCATGAAAAAATAGAGTAGATGGAAGTTCTAACAGAAGAATGCAAGAAATTGTTTGAATGAGTACATGAGTTGATTGATGAACTAAATAATGAAAATGAAAGAAACAAGAGACTGGTGAATTATAACAAAAACTCTAGAAAGGTGTAAGAGCATCTCAACACTTAAAGGAAAATAAGGAACACAACCAGTCTAGGTTTTAAAGGAATCAGAAAAATGGAGAAGGGTGAATCTTCAAGAATAAAAGACCAAAACATCAAGAAGATCGAAAGAACATCATCTAGAGGTAATCAATTCAAAAAACCTTCTTTTTATTAGTGAAGTAGGACATATGTCAAACATGTGTTGGTATAGATAAGAAACATCTAATATTTAGTATGAACTTGATGGCTACTATAATTATTGTCATTGGTATGGACATGGTACACATGATTCTAGAGATCATGCTGATGAGGAAAAAATAGAAATGTATTGTTACTATTGTTAAAAATATGGACATAAAGCCAGATATTGTAGATTAAAGGCATGATCCTATCAGCCATCTCCAAAGAATACAAGGCATATTGGAAAGGACAACAGTGTCACACAAGCATGCTCTATCTATGGGAAAAAAGTTCATCTTACATCATACTACAAGATGAGAATAAGCCAAAGAAGGGACACCAAACCATAGAAAAGTATTGGTATCGCATATTAAAAATGTCATAGGATTGGTCATCTAGTCAAAAACTATTGGTTAAGAAAAATATCAAATTTTTAATCCTTTAATAAGAAGGGGAAGAAGAATATCATTGAAAAAGAGAGGGCAAGAAAGGAATTTAGCATGTTGAAGATGCTACATCTTTGGCATTTATGTCAAAGAGGGAGATATATGAGACACTGATCAATACAAAGTAAGAGGGAGATATATATGAGAGATGTATATGAAAGAGGGAGATTCAAGAAGAGATAAGAATCAGCAAGTAGCTATGAAGGATCAAGAATATAGAGTAAGGATGCAGTAATTCAGAGGGAGAAGCAAAAGACAGAGTTATATACCAAGTAGATACTAAGTTGATCAATTGATTAGTTTAGTTTGCCATCAATGTCAAAGAGGGAGATTGTTGGAAATGATTGAAAAGATCATGAATGAAGAATAATGGAACTGGAAAAGAATGTTTTCAAACATTTTTTTGTCACTAATGTCAAACTTGCTATGTGCAGGAATGACAATTGCTTTAGTGATCCAAATATTATCAATTGGTTGATTGACAAGGAGGTGGCAATCAATAAGATGTAACTAGAGTACCTAGAGAAAGGTTGAAGTTATGATGTTGTAATGAAGTATAAGGATCAGATAAGTCATTGATGAAATAGTGTATTGATGACATACTCTAAGACACAGAGGATGGACACATTGAGACACATCAAAGATGTAAGGATTAACTAAGTTCATTGGAGAGAGCCAAGCTAGCTAGTTAGTGCTGAACAGATTCTTAGTTGAAGCCGAGCAAGTTCAACTTCTAGTGTGTGCTGAGTGATCTTCAGGTGCCAAGAAGCCTTCAGGTGCCGAGTGATCTTCAAGTGCCGAGTAGCCTTTAGGTGCCAAGTGAAGATCAGCTGCCGAGTAACACAAAATTTCTTTAGGTGTCGAGCGCTAGTAAAATAACAATAGAAACCAAGTAACACAGAAGGAGTTGAGCATCAGTGAATCAATGATGCTGAGTTGCTGCATTATTTTTTAAGTCAAATATTTGCTAGATCAGCAGTGATAAGTTTGTTACATCAAATTTTGTGAATTAGTTGGATGATAAGGATGATGAGTAGATGTCACAGATTTTTATGCAAACCATGCAAACCAATTCAAGGCGAATGCTAATGGACTTATCATGAAGTTTTTAGAAGAAACAATTTGGAGGGAAAACAATACCATTTTATCAAGATCAAATTAAGATTTGAGTGGGAAATGAAGAACAAAACTTCTTTATAATGAGTTACAAGTCAAAGATCAAAGGTGAATGCAAGAGAGGGAGTTGGTCTTAAGTGTGGTCATGCAAAGAAGCCAAGAGGAGTAAGAACAGGGCATCAAGACTTTGAGTTGATCAAAAGACCATGGAGTGAATTGGCATAATGAGTGGAAGAACTCAAGGAGATAGATCTTGAAGGGTGAACAAGCTGTCAGCACTGCAAGGGAGGAAAGCCAAGCAAAGAAAAGGATTGAAGAGTGATCTAAAATCTGCAAGGTTGAAGTTGCAATCTGTATCAGGTTAAAATCCTTCTAATACTTTCTTACCATTGTATTAGACATTAAAACCCTACATTGCTAGGTTAGCTTAATAGCTAGCTGGATAAGCCTCAAGAAAAGGATAAAGAGATCCCCAGGAGAAGGATAAAGAGATCCTTAGGAAATGGATAAAGAGATCCTTAGGAGGAGGATAGGAGATCCTTAGAGAGGGATGAAAGATTGTTTTGAGAAGGTGACTATAAATCCCATGGACTTGGGTGAGCTTAACAGCTCTATGTAAATCCTTTAACAGGGTGACATTCCAAGTTGAATGTTCTTAAGTCCTCTAACAAGGCACACTCGTAATAGGGTGTAGAAATCCTTTGACATGGTCA
This sequence comes from Cupressus sempervirens, assembly GCA_028749045.1. Taxonomy (NCBI): domain Eukaryota; kingdom Viridiplantae; phylum Streptophyta; class Pinopsida; order Cupressales; family Cupressaceae; genus Cupressus; species Cupressus sempervirens. The sequence continues at coordinate 536,606,029 of CM053789.1, forward strand.
CATTTAACAATGTGTTGTAGCCTTTAACAGGGCAAACCATTAGAAGTGGTTAAAATTAATTGTACAATTATTCAGTGGGTATCATCCCCACCCCAGTTTTACCTTCTTATTCTTGGAGGGTTTCTAGGTCATCAAAATCCTTAGTGTTATGGTGTGATGCATGTTTACTTTTCATAATTGTTTAATGTTCAATTGCATGCATGATAATTTCAGTTATGTGCCATTAAGGATTAGAAGAAAAATTTGTATTGGACATCATTGGACCTTGGATAACTAATTCAACCCCCACCCCCCCTCTCATTTATTCTAAATAATTTGAACAATTGGTATCAGAGCTCACTTCTAATTTGTTTCAAGGAACTTGTAGCAGAAAGATCAAGATATCCAAGAGAGAAGTTCCCAAGCTAAACAAAGACAACTTTGTTGCATGGAAAAGTATGATCAAGCTAAACCTCGAATCAATAGGTGACTATGCATAGACCTCAATCGCAGTTGATCATGTAGACCCTACAAGACCCCTCACTGTAGATGACATGAGCAAGAAGAAGGAGAACAATCAAGTGATGTTAGATATTGCTTCATCTCTAAGCTATGTTGAGTATGATGACATCGAAGGATGTGATACTACACATCAGATGTGGGAAACATTATCAAGAATCTATAGAGGAGATGATAATGTCAAGAGAGCCAAAAGAGAGAGCCTAAGAGAAAAGTTTGATGACATGAAAATGGAAGAAGGAGAGAATGTTGCTAAATATGGTGCAAGGATGAAGGAAGCAATAAGTGCCATAAGAAGCCTAGGTGGATAGCTAGCAAAAGAAATAGTATGTAGTAAATACTTGAGAACTTTTCTTCCCATCTATGCTATAAGAGTATCAGCCATCCAAGAACTAAGGTGTGTACCAGGAAACGCATTATCATTTGAAGGAATAATTGGAAGACTCACTACCTTTGAGCTATCCAACTTTGATAACTACAAGCCAGAAAACTTTGAATCTGCATTCAAAGCCAAGATGACATTAAAAGAAAATGAGGAGATGCAAACAAAGAAAAAGAGTGGAAAAGGAAAGTATGTATCTATTGATGGAAGCACTGGTGAAGATGATGTGGACCAATTGGAGGCATTACTAGCAAGAAGATTTCACAGAGGAAGAGGCAGATTCAAAGGCAAGTTGCCAATCATTTGTTTCAATTGTAATGAAGTTGGTCACATTGCAGCCAGATGCACACAAAAGAAAAATTACAAGGATGGAGGCAACTTCAAGAACAAGAAAGAGGACAACAAGGACTATAGAGGTAAAGGCAAAAGATGCTACATTGCTGAAGAAGACTCTGACGAGAATGATGATGAAGTATTCTATATGGCGTTTGAAAGATGAATCAAATGAAGATGAAGCAACTACCCTCGTAACCTGCATGAACAGGAATGATAGATGGATCATAGACAGTGGATGCTCTCATCACATGACTAGAGATAAAAGTAAGTTTATTTTCTTTACTCAATATGAAGGAAATAGTGTTAGATTTGGTAATAATGCACCATGTTAGATCAAAGGGAAAGGTAGTATCAAATTATAACTTGTTAAGTGTCTCACAGTTAGGCAACATAGGATGTAAGGTTGAATTTGAAAAAGGAGTTGCTAAGATCTATGATTCTTAAGGAAGTCTAATAGGAAAAGGTGATCAGACTAAGATTAATTTGTTATACCTTGACATGGAAGATGCTTCTTGTCTCATTGTTCAAACTGATGATGTATGGTTATGGCACAAGAGGCTATGTCATGTAAATTTTGACAATCTGATAAGCATCAACAAAATGAAGAAAGTCAGAGGTCTACCAAAGTTGAAGAAACCTGATAACACCATGTGCAAAAAATGCCAACTAGGGAAGATGACCAAGTCAACTTTCAAAAGCAAGACTTATACTTCTAATGAAGTATTAGAGCTAGTTCATACTAACTTGTGTGGTCCTATTGAAGTACAAAGCTACAAAGGTGATAAATACATAATGTTATTTGTAGATGACTATTCAAGGATGATGATAGTCATGTTCCTGAAAGTAAAATTAGATGCATTTCAAATTTTCAAATGGTACCTAGCAAGAGTTGAGAAAGAGACTGGAAAGAGCCTAAAATATCTCAGATCTGATAGAGGAGGTGAATTCACATCAAGAGAATTTGAAGAGTTTTGCAATGAAAGAGGAATCAAAAGGTAGACATTAGCACCCAGGACTCCACCTCAGAATGGTATAGTAGAGAGAAGGAAAAGATCTATTATTGACTATGCCAGGACCTTAACAATGGAGAAAAATGTTGACTCAAGTATTGGAGAGAAGCTATAACTACGACAGTCTACACACTCAACAGAGTTCAAGTCAAGAAAGGTACAAATGCAACACATTTTGAATTATGGTATGGGCATTCTCCTAATGTAAAACATTTCAAAATATTTGGATGCAAATGCTATATATATAAAGAGTCTAGAAATGGAAATTTTGATGCAAAGAGTGAGGAAGGCACATTTCTTGGTTATTCTACTAGAAGCAAAGCTTATAAGTGCTTGAATGTTAACACTAACAAAGTAGTAGAAAGACAAATGTGAAGTTTGATGTGCTTGTTGAAGTTTAAAGTGTTGAGAATACCAAGAAAGTAGAAGAATACAAGACCTTTGTATACTTTTATGAAGCTATATCTAATAATGGTGAAGTTACAACTCAAAATGACAATCAACAACAAAATCTAGCATCTGCCGAGTCATAGACAGCGAATGTTGAATAGCAAACACATTCAGAAGCCAAGCTATAGAATACAGAGAATGTTCACTCAAATTTTGAAAACAGCCAACATGAAGGAAATGAACAAATACCTGATGAAAATATACATGAAGATTCAGATTCTAAAAGAGACAATATGCAAACAAGGAAAGAACTAGTATTAGCAAAGTATGTAAAAAGAAATCATCCTACATATCAAATTATTGGAAACAAAGAGGCAGGACCAATGACAAGGAATAGACTTAGAAGTGAAACATGTCTGCTCAAGAAAATGGAACCAAAAATAGTAAGAAAATCTATAAAAGATGATGACTGGTACAATGCTATGAAAGAAGAAATAGAAAAAAATTGACAAGAACAAGAATGGACCTTAGTCTCAAGACCAGCTGACAAGAATGTAATTGGAACCAAGTGGGTGTTCAAAAACAAGTTAGATGAGAATGGTGAAATCACAAGGAACAAGGCAAGACTAGTTTGTAAAGGGTATGCACAAGAAGAAGGACTAGACTATGGAGAAACTTTTGCTCTAGTTGCCAGAATGGAAGGAGTAAGGACCTTACTCGCATATGCAACCTTCAAAGGATTTAAAGTCTATCAAATGGATGTTAAGTCCACATTTCTAAATGGTATACTTAAAGAGGAAGTCTACATAGAGAAACTAGAAGGTTTTGTTGGTGAAAAGAACAAAAATAAGGTATGAAAATTGCATAAGGCTCTATATGGATTAAAGCAAGCCCCTAGAGCTTGGTATGAGAGACTTCACAAGTATTTAGTGCAAATAGGATTTGGAAGAACTGATGATAACAGCAACATGTACATCAAACTAGAAGAAGGTAAGGATATTCTTGTATCTAAAATATTTGTGGATGACATAGTCTTTGGAGGAAAGGAAATACTTTGCAAAAGTTTTGCTGACAAAATGAAACATAAGTTTGAGATGTCTATGTTTGGAGAAATCAAATTCTTTGGAGGATTGCAAGTACATCAACTAAAACATGGCATATTTGTGACACAATCAAAATACATCAAGGAGATACTCAAGAAGTTTGTATTAGAAGATCTCAAACCTGTCAGCACACCAATGGCAACAAGACATAAGCTATCCAAAAATGATGAATTAGCTTAAGTCAATCAAACAATGTGCAGATCCATGATTGGAAAACTACAATATGTTGTACATAGAAGACCAAACATAGCACTAGCAGTTGGAATAGTGGCTAGATTCTCTGCTAATCCTAGAGAAAATCATCTCATGGCAGTAAAAAGGATAATGAGGTATCTCAAAGGAACTAATGATTTTGGCCTATATTATAGAAAGAATGAGAAGTTTGAGTTCAATGCATAAATAGACACAAATTGGGGAGGCAACATTGATGATAGGAAAAGCACAAGTGGAGGAGCATTATTCTTAGGTAAAAGGCTAGTTACTTGGACTAGCAAGAAACAAACATGCACATCTCAGTCCACTGCAGAAGCAGAATATGTGGTTGCAACAGTCAATTGCACAAGCATTGTGTGGCTCAAACATCTATTGAAAGGAATGAAAGAAGAGGTAACCAAACCTGTGATACTATATTGTGATAATAAAAGTGCTATAAAAATTTCCAAGAATCCAATAGTGCATGCAAAAACCAAGCATATTGCAATTAAGTATCACTATGTCAGAGAATTGGTGGAAGACAAACAAGTGAAGATGGAGTACATTCACACAAAGGAACAAACTATAGATATCTTCACCAAACCATTGCCCAAGGATCCTTATGAATACCTTAGAGGCAAGTTGGGGGTAATGCCCCTAACTCAAGCAGTCTAAAGGAACAAAGAAGTTTCCCTACATCAACAGGAGTAGAACATTGAAATATCAGAAGAGTGATGCAGAGGATGACAATAGGAGCAAAAATTCTAGATCAGTCACAAGCATGGCGACAGGGGGAGAAAACATGAAGATGCAAAGCTTATATTTAGCATGTTGAAGATGCTACATCTTTGGCATTTATGTCAAAGAGGGAGATATATGAGACACTAATCAATACAAAGTAAGAGGGAGATATATATGAGAGATGTATATGAAAGAGGGAGATTCAAGAAGAGATAAGAATCAACAAGCAGCTATGAAGGATTAGGAATATAGAGTAAGGATGCAGCAGTCTAGAGGGAGAAGCAAAAGACAGAGTTATATACCAAGAAGATACTAAGTTGATCAATTGATCAGTTTGGTTTTCCATTAATGCCAAAGAGGGAGATTGTTAGAAATGATTGAAAAGATCATGAATGAAGAATAATGGAACTGGTAAAGAATATTTTCAATCATTGTTTTGTCAGTGATGTCAAACTTGCTACTTGCAAGAATGAAAATTGCTTTAGTGATCCAAATATTATCAATTGGTTGATTGACAAGGAGATGGAAATCAATAAGATGTAACTAGAGTACCTAGAGAAAGGTTGAAGTTATGATGTTGTAATGAAGTATAAGGATTAGATAAGTCATTGATGAAATAGTGTATTGATGACATACTCTAAGACACAGAGGATGGACACACTGAGACACATCAAAGATGTAAGGATTAACTAAGTTCATTGGAGAGAGCCGAGCTAGCTAGTTAGTGCCAAATAGATTCTCAGTTGAAGCCGAGCAAGTTCAACTTAGTGTGTGTCGAGTCATCTTCAGGTGCCAAGTCATCTTTAGGTGCCGAGTAACATAGAATTTGTTCAGGTGTCAAGCGCCAATAAAATAACAATAGAAGCTGAGTAACACAAAAGGAGTCGAGCATTAGTCAATCAATGATGTCAAGTTGCTGCATTATTTGTTAAGTCAAAGATTTGCCAGATCAGCAGCGATAAGTTTGTTACATTGAATTTTTTGAATTAGTTGGATGATAAGGATGATGAGTAGATGTCACAGATTTTTATGTAAACCATGCAAACCAATTCAAGGCAAATGCTAATGGACTTATTATGAAGTTTCTAGAAGAAACAATTTGGAGGGAAAACAATACCATTTTCTCAAGATCAAATTAAGATTTGAGTGGGAAATGAAGAACAGAACTTCTTTATAAGGAGTTACATGTCAAAGATCAAAAGTGAATGCAAGAGAGGGAGTTGGTCTTAAGTGTGGTCATGCAAAGAAGCCAAGAGGAGTAATAATATGGCATCAAGACTCTGAGTTGATCAAATGACCATGGAGTGCATTGGCATAACAAGTGGAAGAACTCAAGGAGATAGATCTTGAAGGGTCAACAAGCTATCAGCACTGCAAGGGAGGAAAGCCAGGCAAAGAAAAGGACTAAAGAGTGATCTAAAATCTACAAGGTTGAAGTTTCAATTTGTATTAGGTCAAAATCCTTCTAATACTTTCTTACCATTGTATTAGACATTGAAACCCTACATTGCTAGGTTAGCTTAATAGCTAGGTGGATAAGCCTCAAGAAAAGGATAAAGAGATCCCTAGGAGAAGGATAAAGAGATCCCCAGGAAAAGGATAAAGAGATCCTGAAGAGAAGGATAAGAGATCCTTAGGAGGAGGATAGGAGATCCTTAGAGAGGGATGAAAGATTCTATTGAGAAGGTGACTGTAAATCCCATGGACTTGGGTGAGCCTAACAGCTCTACGTAAATCCTTTAATAGGTTGACATTCCAAGTTGAATGTTCTTAAGTCCTCTAACAGGGCACACTCATAATAGGGTGTAGAAATCCTTTGACAAGGTCACATTTAACAATGTGTTGTAGCCTTTAATAGGGAAAACCATTAAAAGTGGTTGAAATCAATTGTGCAGTTATTCAATGGGTATGATCCCCACCCTAGTTTTAGGTTCTTATTCCTAGAGGTTTTTTGGGTCATCAAAATCCTTAGTGTTATGGTGTGATGCATGTTTACTTTTCATGATTGTTTAATGTTCAATTGCATGCATGATAATTTCAGTTATGTGCCATTAAGGATTAGAAGAAAAAGTTGTATTAGACATCATTGGACCTTGGATAACTGATTCAACCCCCCCCCCCCCCCCCCCAACCGCTCTTAGTTATTCTAAATAATTCTAATAATTGTAACCCTAATAGTACTATTTTTTCTCTATAAATAGGCATGCCACAAGATGTTTATCACTCTACAAACTAAAAATATCATTATCTTTCATATCCAAAAAACTTTACAAATAAGTGTGATATCTTTGTGAGAATCTTGTGTGACTCTATGAAAATAGAGAAGAGGTGGTACCAACTGGAAAACCTAAGGCAAGTCCTCAAGATGAGATAAAGGTAGAGTCCTCACCTGAACTTGAGTTGACAAGAAAATCTACCAAGAAGAGGATCCTAACCACCATCAAACTCTTGATGGTTAAAACTTACAAGCAAAAGAGGAATGAGAAGGAAGGAAAGAAGGTGTTACCAGCACCAAAGGTTGGCATGACAACTAAAGAAATTGAAGTCAAGTCCTTTAAGTCAAAAAAGGAGGGTAACAAGCTTACCATCAAAGATATATTGAATGACTTCATACACAATGGAAACTACAGCACTTTAAAGAATAGATTTTCAATTCTCAATGTATCCAATAAGAGTAGATTGTTTAAAGAGGTTTTATTATGGGAACCTTTAGAAAAGCACAAGGAGATATCAGACCATCAGTGCCCACAGAGTTGGATAAAATAGTTACACAAAAATGGATAGAAGGAATCATTAAGTTTTAGAGAATTATGGATAAAATGTTATCTAAGATGAGACTAGAATACACCAAGGAGGAAAAGGTGGCACTGGTTAAGGCCTATAAGAAATATTTTAACATGTTTGAAAATGAGGCCCTAGTCACAACCAATGAAGAAAAGGACGCACAATAGAATGTTGAAAAGTTGTGAATAAAGCTTGGCAACCAACTATAGGAATACAACTTGATGAGGAGGTTAAAACAAATGCAAGAAAAATAGGCCCCATCAAAAGGGAAGGAGAAAGAGTCAAGTATGTCTATTACTTTGACCTAACACAAACATAGAAATAGTGCTCACAAAAGGAAGCAATAGAAATGAATCAAGCAAGTAAACTATCCAAGGAAAAGTCACCAACAAGGGTAGAAAATGGAAAAGAGATAAAGGACGATGAACAAAAGAAACATGCATTAAGAAAGGAAAAATTGCTTGAGGTGGAAGCTCAAGGAATAAAAGACAACTCACCAAGGAGAGAGATCTCTCTAGTGATCATAAATGTAAAATAGATGGACTCAAGTCCTAAGAAAGAAACAAAGAAGATGAAAGGAGAAACACATGGTAAAATTGTTGGAAATATTCAAAAGGCTAGGTTACTGAGAAAGGAGGGGTGAATCACTAACCTTACAAAACTTTTAACATTATTTAGCATTGAATCCATCTCACTTATTTTGATCTAGTAGTATGCATATGTAACTGAAAAAGCATTTATAACATTTGACAAATAGATTTGGTGATCTAAAAACCTTCCAAATAGAAAGTAAAGTTGGGGTGGGGATGATACCCGCAAACTTTAGTACTGCAACATGAAGTTGGCCTGTTAAGGCTTACATTGATCACTTCTAATAATTTTCCCTTTTAGGAGCAATAAGGACTACTAGGTCCACCTTGTTAAAGAATTTGCAAACATACAATGAAGTATGCACTCAGTAAAGAGATTTACAAAAGACTATCAAATCTACCTTGTTAAAGGATTTGACTAATCCACCTGTTAGGATGAAATAGTAGCTAATCTATGATCTATAACTTGGCTTGTTGAATGAGATTCCTTTATGTACTATTCACCTTGCTGTGATAGATATAACTTTGTATCTCCTTATACTATTGTAGCCTTTGTAATTAGCTCTTTTTTCTCTTCTCTAATTTCATTTAGTTATATTAGACTTGTCATACACTTGGATATGGTACAATACATTACATTTATGTCAATCCAATTATACAATTACAAATTCAGCCACAGTACAATTTTACACAAATATTACAAAGTTGGCCCAAATGAAGACACTCGAGTTTTGAAGACTGACTTGGTGAGGTTTTGATACTTGACATACACTATCAATCCTCAGCATCATCATGCACTTGGTAAACATAGAATCTTAGTCCATATTGATCACTTGCAAGTAGTCTTGAACTCAGTCTATATTGGTGACTCAACAGATATTGTGCAACTCGGCATATAAACTAAATCACTTGATTATACTGAGTTACTCAGTCGATGCTTCTTCTATGAGCTCAGTATAAACTGAATCATTTGGTTAACATAGGGTGGCTTAGTTAACACTAGACTCGCATCACATAAACTACAAACTTGGTAAGCACTGCACTACTCAGTTTATACTGGTAAACTCATCATACACTAAGATGCTTGGTTTACTCTACTGATCTTTACACAAACTAAAGTTGTTTGACATGCATTATAATTTGTCCAAAGGACTCAGTAGCAACTATAAAACTTGATGGTAACTAAAATGCTTGGTAAACATTGTTAACTATACAATGAGCTTGGTAGATGTTTAAAATCTGAATAAGTGTATGTCACTAATAACAAACTTGATTGATATGTCAACAATCTCCCTCTTTGGCATTAGTGACAAAAACACTTATCAGCAAAAACTGAGTTCAAAAATATTTCTTGAATACCATTACTCATCACCATGTGATGCTAGCTTGGTAGAGTATATTGTTTTTAAGATTTATTTATTTTTTAAATGGTTTTGTAAGTATACTATACATCTCCTTGCTATACACTCTTCTTTTGACACTTACATTTATCTCCCCCATTGTCTTTTCAACTTATGTACCAATTCAACAATTTATTCTCTCCCCCATAACTTTTTACATCTTTATACATCATTCTCCACATATATCTCTCTCCCCCTTTTCGACATTAATGCCAAAGATTTTATTCTATATATTTATATGTTAATACCAAACTAAGATAGAAAATTTGAATGTACCTTGAGTATTATTGCCAAGGTTTTGTCCCAGTCCTCTTGCAAGACCTTACTCTTGTGTAGTGTGATTTGCATTTTTGAAAACAACTCTATCATATGGTCTGCTATGGAGAAGTTATTGTCATAGATGAGAGTTTTTGAGTGTGCAATGTGTTTCTATAGTGCATCCATGTTGGGAAGGTTCGTATTTTGTATATCTACAAGTGTAGATCTTATCCTTGCTTCTTCTCTAAGCAATTCTTCTTGCATATCAATCAAAAATCTTATTTTCTTATAATGAGGAGAGCTTGAACTAGGATAAAGTTGTAGCTACTGAGCACTAGCCTTAAGGTCTTCATATATTTTAGAAAATTTGTCCTTTATTTCCTTGGTAAAAATGGAAACATTACATAGCTTACCAAAAAGTGATGATAAATCTATACAAGATGTTTCCAAAGAGCCCAAAATTATAGAAATTTCTACTTGATAGATAGCTATTTGTTGAGCAATGTACTCCAACACTTTATTTTCAAATTTCTTCTCTGTCTTCTACACTAGATTATCTTGCCCATTAGTATCTTCATTGAATCTTTGAACTACCTCTGCTAGCTGATACAAAATTGGCTGTGAAGAATCAATATCTACACATATAGCATTTTCCAAAATATTCTTTACATCTTTAATGATCTTAAATTATTTATCTCTTTCCTTTCTTAATATTTTTTATTTGGCTTTCTTCTAGAGGAGTTCACCAAATGTTTGCATTTGGTTTGGATTAAGCTTGGAAATGTCCCAATTAGAGATTACAATTTCCTCATCTAAATCTATTTCTTCCTCTATCTCTTTTCCTTTTCCCAAAAATTTTGTGCTCGGTTGAGGCTTGGTCTCAACTATCATTACACGTATTGCTTGTGTTCCTGGAATAGAAATAATAGCAGACATACTAGGGCTAGCTATAAATATTGATACTATAATTATTGAAGGAATATTTTCAGAAATACTTGAAGAATTCAAAATTGATGTAGCTAGAATTGTAGTGCTCAAAACTGATGTATTCAAGGTTGATGTTGCCAACTCAGTAGAAGAGGGAAGAGTTTGCAACTCAATAGATGAAGTGGAAGTTACTTTAGTCGATGATGTCCTTAGCTAAATTGGAGCAAAGAGTGATTGGACATTTATATTATCACTGGATGTCACAATCAATCCTATTAAGGCTTCCTCCATGTTTGATGTTGTCACTCATTTTTTTGGGGAGTGAGGAAATGAGGCAATGACTATAGCAACTATCTTGACTGGGTCAGTCTCCTCATCATCTTGATTTGCTTCCTCGATAGCCTCTTGCTCCTTGTATAATCAATAGTAAAAAAATATGTTGATTCTTCACTATCCCATTCTCCATCATCATCATCATCATTATCATCTTTTACATCAGCAAGAAAATTGCTTGGTTTATGAAGATGATAAACATTCTTCCAAGTGTTTTTTGCATTCCTCACAACATGTTCAATATCCTTCATTAGGATTAGGCAAGTATTGAACTTAAGAGTCAACTTTTCTTCATTCTTATTTAGTGACTCTTTTACCTTTGCATATGATATGCTCAGTATAAGTTGCATCAAAGTTTTCCCATAGATGTCCTTGATAGTTTGCATGGAAATTTCCCATCTTGGCTTGATTTTCTCCATTAAGACATTAGGAATTTGAGATATAAGTTGGTCAGGTGAGTACTTCCACTTACCCACTTTATCCATGACCAGATATTCTATTTATTTCTTCTCTTCATCAATACTAATTTCATATTTTAATGCCTTCAAATTTGTTATCCCTGCTCTAGCTTCCAATTCTTTCAACCTATCTTGAAAGGTGGGAGGAGATCTATTGAATATTGTGTCTCCTCCTTTCTTCCTTGACCTCCTAGTAAATGCAACAATAGATGGATTTGCTAGCTTGGTGATGATCATCTTGCTCTTTTTCTTTAGCGGTTCCTCTTCCTCTATTTTTGCTCCATCCTCTACTTCTTCCTCATCCTCACCTTTTCCCTTATTCAACAAAAGAGTAGAACTTGACTTTAGCTTTGCAATTCTTTTCTTCCCTTTGTTTACCTCCTAAGGGAGTTTTATCTCCAGTTCTATCCTAGCTTTTGCTTCATCATAAGTCCCAAAATATGTAGCCTTGGGATCCACAGGCTCATTAACAAGTGCCTCAATGAAATCTTTTGTTTCATCAATATTAACCTCATATCCAAAAGGTTTTACCCATGCTATTCTATGCCTAACTACCTGAATGTATACCTTGTCACTATCCACCATAAAACACACATCATCCTTATAATCTTCAACAAGTTTCTTAGGAATTCAGTATCTATTATTCATCTTCTCCTTGAAAGCATCAAAATAGCTGTCCATAATATTATTATAATTCTTACCCATCTCAGCAATATAATCATTAATTTGATATAGCACTGGCACATCTTTTCTCCATACTGTAGTGCCTTTTGAAAGAAAGAATTTTTTAACATAAAAGAATAAGCATGTTAACAATGACCCAAACTTACATGGGTTATTCTTTGATGTTCTTATGCTCTCCATATTCTTGCTGAACCATTTCAATAGTAGCTCAGCAAGGTCAAAGGATAAGTTGTTCTTTACTACCTTGTATGCAAGGTTGACTGCTTTGCATGACATGCTATTCAACCTGCTCAAGCTATAAATCTTATGAACAATAATGTGGATGAAAAACTTCCATTCCACATCAGTGACACTACTTATTTTCATGCCTCTACCATCCCATTTTGCTAGGGTTTTCTTCTCAAGTTCAGCCTAACCTAGGGTTTCAATCATCTTAGCTTTTGTCAGCATTGGGAGATCGGTAATTTGATGAATCATCTTCTTTGTTATCAAAACTAGTTTCTCTAGCCACAATTGCCCATTGTGCACTTGACTAAGGATAAACCTAACTCATTTCACTTGAAATTCATGGGGCATGTGAGGGATGTGTGTCAACCCTTTGGTTTCCAAGTGTTGGTGCTCAGGTTTGAAAACTCCATTAATACATAGTTTATCTCGGGCATCATCCATCTCTAAAGTACTAATCTCTTGAATAAAACATTTAAAATGAGTTCAAATATCATTGATCAATAGTACCTTTAGAGGGTTTTGAGATTGAGCTCTGCTTGGATCTAGGGCTTTGGCAATTGGAGGAGTGAGCTTGAAATTCAGTGCCTTCCACTCAACACCACAAACTAGCATGTCCAAACCTCGCTTTGCCTTGCTATTGTTGGATGTCATCTTCTCTTGGTAAGGTTTGAGAGAATTTTAAATCTTTCACTGATAATTCACTCAAATCACTTGAATGCTCTAAAGATCACACTTTGCAATAGCTCTCAAGAGTTTCACAATAAGAATGATTTTGATTCCATGCCTTTTAACAAAAAATTTCCATAAATGCTCAGTAAGAAAGTAGATCGATTGACATTATGTTGACAGATTGTCATCCACTTCACTTGTATTGATCACTTGACAGAGTCTTTCATCACTTGGTAACCATATAAAGTTTAGTTACTCCTGACCTCACTCGGTAGAGTCTGTGACCCAACCTCACTCGATAAATAAGGTAACTCGGTAGTAATTGATACCATTCTTGCTCAGTAATCCCTTTGTATCTAGAATATGGATATGGATCTTTGTGTCCCTCTAACTATAACTAATTTTGATGTCTTCTTTGATAGCTTGATTCCAATTCTCCATTGAGAACTCAATTAGAAATGGTAGAGTCACCCAATTCTTGAGTGACTGGTCCATCATTATTTAAATTGGCATCCTCAGTATACTTAGGAACCCATTGTTATCTCATTTTCTTTTGGATGTTATCAGCCCTTGCCTTCTTTTCATCTTCAATTCTACTAGTATTCATACAGTTCTTGGCAAGATGACCAAGTTTAGTGCAATTAAAACATCTTTTAGTGGTATCTCTTTTCCTCATATGATATTTTACACAATTCAATCCAATGTGTCTAAATTCTCCATAGTAATGACATCTGCACCAAGTGTTGTAGTCCCAACCAAATATTTCTTTCACAATTTTTTCTGCTGGATTTAATATCTTTGTTTTGCATTATACTGACTTGTGTCCATATTTCTTACATTTGTGACATTTGCCTTCAAATTTTGGTTTCTCTTTGCATTCATTAGCCTCATGACCATGCTGATTGCAATTGTAGCATTTTCCATTGAATTTTCCTTTCCCATTGCTCCAACATTTGTTTGATGTCTGGCCTATCTTACCTCAATGATTGCAAGTGGGCCTTTGATTCTTTTGAGCTCCTTGTTTTGAAGATTCACCTTCTTCTTTGTATCCAATTTCTACTTTCCCCTTTTGTCTATAGAGATTTTTCTCATTCAACTAATTCATGTCTGCTTGGGATTTCATCATTCTTTCATTGATTTGTCTTTTAGAATTTAGATCATTCTGCAATCTTTCATTCTTAGATTTTAGGTTCATGATTTCTTCATTTGCATTGAAGAGTTGATTGATGAAGTTAGTCTGCTAAAGGGATAGATGTTTAATCTCATTGTCTTTTCCTTCCATTTCTACTTTTTTTTTGTTTTTCTCTTCCAAGATTTCACATAGCCTTACTAACTAGACTTCTTGCTCTCTTCTTAGTCTTCTCACTTCTTCTTGTAGTGAACCATTCTTTTCCAAGAGTTATTTGATTGTTTCATCTAAGATGCTTGAAGGATAAGAGTCTTCAATTATTTCTTCAATCTAGAGATGATCATTCATTTGAATTACAAGTTCCTTTCTTCTTTTCAGGGATTGAGAAAGTTGGTCTTTTGCTTTCTTGAGTTGAGAAAAAGTCATATCTAAATCTAACTTCTCATTGTCAATAGTTTTTTCAAGTATGAATATCTTCATATCTTTTGATCTTTTCTCAAGCTATTAAACTTTCCCTTGAGAACCACAAGCTCTAATACCAATTTTTGGAAATATTTAGAAGGTTAGGTTACTAAGAGGGGAGGGGTGAATCAGTAACCTTACAAAAAATTTAACATTAGTTATCTAATTAGCATTTAATCCATCTCACTTATTCTGATCTAGTAGCATGCATATGTAACTAAAAATGCATTCATAACATTTGACACAGGTTTAGTGACCCACAAACCTTCCAAATAGAAAGTAAAACTGGGGTGGGGATGATACCCACAAACTTTAGTACTACAGTATAAAGTTGGCCTGTTAAGGCTTACATTGATCACTTCTAACAATCTACCCCATTAGGAGCAATAAGTACTGATAGGTCCACCTTGTTAAAGGATTTACAAACATACAATGAAGTATGCACTTGGTAAAGAGATTTGCAAAAGACTGTCAAGTCTACCTTGTCAAAGGATTTGACTGATCAACCTGTTAGGATGAAATAGTAGCCAATCTTTGATTTGCAACTTGGCTTGCTGAATGAGATTCCTTTATGTACTAATCACCTTGTTGTGATAGATATAACTTTTTTGCTCCTTATACTATGATAGCCTTTTTAATTCACTCTTTTTTCTCTTCTCTAATTGCATTTAGTTATATTACACTTGTCATACACTTTAATATGGTACAATATATTACATTTATACCAATCCAATTATATAATTACAAATTAGGCCACAATACAAGTTCACACAAATATTACAAATTTTTCCCAAATGAAGACACTCAAGTTCTAAAGATTGACTCAGTGAGGTTATGATACTCAACATCCACTATCAATTCTTGGCATCATCAAGCACTTGGTAGACATAGAAGCTCATTCCATACTGATCACTTCCAAGTAGTTTTGAACTCACTCTGCACTGATGACTTGGTAGATATTGTACAACTTGGCATATAAACTGAATCACTTGATTCATATTGAGTTACTTGGTCGATGCTTCCTCTATGAGCTCGATATAAACTAAATCATTTGCTTAACATAGGGTAGCTTGATTAACATTGGACTCACATCACATGAACTACAAACTCAATAAGCACTACACTGCTTGGTTTATACTAGTAAACTTGTCATACATTAAGATGCTTGATTTACTCTTCTGATCTTCACACAAACTAAAACTACTTGGAATGCATTGGAATTTGTCCAAAGGACTCAGTAGTAACTATAGAACTTGGTGGTAACTAAAATTCTTCATAAACATTGTTAACTGTGCAATGAGCTCGGTAGATGTTTACAGTCTGAATAAGTGTATGTCACTAATAAAAAACTTGACTGATATGTCAACAAAAACTTAGATCGATGAAGAGGTAGAGGAAAAAAAAAAAAAGGATCAAGTCCCTACAAAGGAAATCACACCTAAGACAAAATAGATATTTGAGAAGGATCCTATTGCAGAAATGGTGAATTCCATTTGCAGGGATGAAGAACATGTGAGATAAGAAATACTAGTAGGGAGAAAGAGAGGAGATAAGAAGAAGTACTATTGTTTGAAAGAGAAAAGACACTAATAGAATTAAGGTCATGTAGAAGTATGTCCAAAGGACAAAGAAGTCTTAAGAAGTTAGAAAGAGGCAAAAGAAAATTTGACATAGACGAAGAATCTGACACAAAGAAGAAGCATAAGGAGATACATGAGTCATCCATCATAGTCTCGTCATCCACATCTGAGGATGATGGAGAACTAATTGAAGAGGATGGTGAAGAGGAAGTGGAGAAGAGAGCCATACTTAAGAAGATAAAGAAAATGGAACAGCATCTTGATGAACTAAATCACAAAGAATTGAGGAAATACATAAGGCTAGTTGACAAGTATAAGAGGCTCAAGCTATTTTTAAAAAGACATGAGAGAAAATGGAAAAAAGCTAAAGAACAACGAACAAAAGCAACATGCACTAAGAAAGGAAAAATTACCTAAGGTGAAAGCTCAAGGAATTAAAAACAACTCACCAAGGAGAGAGATCTCTCCAATGATCATAGATGTAAAAGTGATTGACTCGAGTCCTAAGAAAGAAACAAAGAAAATAAAAGGAGAAACATGTGGTAAAACTTAGACCAGAGAAGAGCTAGAGGAAACAAAAAAGAAAAAGGATAAAGTCCCTACAAAGGAAATCACACCTAAGACACAATAGATATCCAAGAAGGAATCTATTGTAGAAATAGTGAATTCCACTCACAGGGATGAAGAAAATGTGAGACAAGAAATTCTAATAGTGGAGAAAGAGAGGAGACACGAAGAAGTATGATCATCTAAAAAGGGAAAGACATTGACATATTTAAGGCCATCTAGAAGTATGTCTAAAGGACAAAGAAGTCTCAAGAAGCTAGAGAGAGGCAAAAGAAAAATTGACATAGAGCATAAGGGGAGACATGAGTCATCCACCACAACCTCTTCATCCACATCCAAGAATGAGGGAGAACTAATTGAAGAGGATGTTGAAGAGGAAGTGGAGAAGAGAGCCACACTTAAGAAGATAAAGAAAATGGAAGAGTGTCTCAATGAACTAGATCATAAGAAATTGAGGAAATGCATAAGGCTAGTTGACAAGTATAATAGGCTCAAGCTATTTAACAAGAGGCATGAGAGATAAAGTGTGTTGGTCAAGGCTAGAGATCTCATTTGTGATCTTGCACCGAGTGTCACATATAATTAAGAGGTAGATCTAATTAGTTAGATCAAGGTACTTGTTGATCATCTCTATGAGTAAGTTGAAGACATCACTAAGGTCCTTGAACAAAATATTCAAGTGAAAAATCTAGAGAAACAAGTAAGCCTTGTTGACTATAAGAAAGAGAATCTACCAAATTGAAAGGATGAGATTTCAAAAAATTTGATAGAATTCACCCCAATTTTCTATAAATTATTCACATCAAGAACACTCATCAATAACCTAGAACTACGAAGAGAAAAAGATCAGCAGGAGATAAAAAACCTTAACCTTTGAGTTATGATCCACTATCTATATAAACTTCAGAGCATGTATCAAGACTACAAGAAACCATTTATTTGGTTAATTAGCTAAGGGAAAAAGAGGATCAAAGATAATTCTAACTACTTGAGCTACAATGTTTCTTATCACTAATGGTAGGAATAATCAAAGAAACATCAAGGATGGAGAAGCCCAATTTGTACAACCATTGACAGATTCTATGGACAACATACAAAAGAAATGGATAGACATCTAGAGTGAGACACGTGCTCTCACCAACCTAAAAGATTCATGAAAGGCCCAACTTAACACAACATGTGCCCATTTCAAAGACATGTTTAGAAAGTTGTGAACATTGCCCTTTGTCATTGAATGACTAAAAGGGGAAGAATATAAACAAGAGGAAGTGTATGTGGCAAGGGTAGAATACAAAAAGAATGAGAGTATAAATAGGAGAAAGTGTATGTGAGAAGGGGAGGGAAAAATAGGGGGATAATATATAAATAGGAGAAACATGTAAATATGAGAGAGAAAGAAACATTACAAGGGGAGTGAAACATAGCACTAATTGAGACTAGGTACATAGAGTCTCAATCTATTTTTAACTAAGTACACAATGGCTATTCGAAGTAAGATAGAGTTTTTGATGTAAATACAAGTTTTTTCATCAATGCAGAAGGGGGAGAATGTTGAAATCACTAGCATGAGGACCAAAAAATGGTGATAAATAATTATTAGAATTACAAAGACTTTTGGGTGTACTCTTAGGTGTTTTCATTGATTGGTGTAAGAATTTTCCTTAGGGAAAAATTCACCCAAGACCAAGGAACTCAAACACAAGCATAAAGGTAGACCAAAGAGAGTATGATCAGAATGATGATATATTCATTCGATATTCTATTGTGAAAGTACACTAGGATTTCCTATATATAAAGGCCTCTAGAGAGCTTCTAGAATGCATAGAAGTTAGCATCATGATAAGTCATACAACTAGGTACATGTCCACCAGATATGGGTTGTCCTCCATTAAGCATGAGAGTAAGTGCAATGATGTGAGGATAAGCCTACAATGGTGTAGCACATAAATTAATGTTGTAGAAAAAATGTGCTAAATTAGGAGTGTGAATAATTGTGAATAATTGTGTTGTCTACATGAAAACTCAATGAATGATGCAAACTCTAGTGTTGTAGACACCATGTGCTAAATTAGAGTTACGTATTTCTATGTTATCAACATGACAACTCATGAGAGTATACAAACTCATAAGTGTCTCACCTAAACAAATAATAAAATAATGCAATATAATAAAATAGTGCATTAACCTAAGTAAACTTAAGTAAAGTGTAAATAGTAAATACTTATTTACACCAACACCACCCCTTAAGTGTAATTTAGGGGAATGCCCTTAAGCTCACAAAATCTAGGATGAAATGCAAGATAGGTCCCAGCTACTAGGCCATGTTAGGTACCCATGTACATAATGAAATGCAATTTCTCATAAAGCAAAACAAAGAGGGAAAACCTCATGGGAAAAACCCTCCCCCAAAAAGAGAGATGAAAAAACTAGATGCATGGATGGATGGAGTAATCAAGACCCCCCCATTATGACATACATCAAATATATACAAAGGAGAAGAGAGATAGGATAGGCTCCCCCCCCCCCACCAAAGAAGAATGTTGATCAATGACTACTCTGATGTAGAAGTTGATCCAAGACTATAGAATAGTATTCCTCCCCTTTCGAAGAAACAATACCATAGGTAAAAGTGAGATGCTTCTGTTGTGTGTGGAAAGAATCCCAATGATCACTGATGCCTCTAAAACCTATTCAACTATCCCTGTGAAGGAAGAATGTAGAACCTATCCCAAAGAACATACTATCTCTTCAACTGATAAAGAGACCTCCTACAACTACTGTACATAGGTATCCACAATCATATCAACCTATGAAGATTAATCATGTAGAGAACGGACATGAGGGTCAGAGTGAACCCTTGCAACAACTATAGAAGAATCTTCTCCATCAAAGAGAAGATGTATATCATCAATGATATCCCCTAAATGTGCTATGTGTGACTCCACAAACAAACCTAAAATATCTGCAATGTAGTCATCCTTTGTTGTTGGAGCTGGAAGATTGGGTGTACCCTATTGTGTTGGACCTATCACTATGGTGATATATGCATGTGGAATGTGTTGATGTCATGACCTCTCGCTACAACTGTCGATAGAACCCCACATTTCTGAATCTGTTGAAGCATTATCGCTAGTGTCACTATTAGTTTCCACAATGTATGATGTGTCGAGAAGATTAGAGGACAATCTTGGTGAACTTTCCTCAAAGTGTACATCCTTCTCCATAAAGGTCTCACGTTTCTCAAGATCCATAAGTCTGTATGCCTTCACACCGTCTTCATATCCAATAAAAGTACAAGGCTAAGGTGGTGGTTCCTTGCATCCCCTAGAAGATCTATTTTCCCATGCTAGACAACCAAAGACTCTGAAGTGTGTCACAACTGGTTTTTTGCCACACTATACCTCAAAAGGAGTCTTGTCATCTAAGGCGGGATGAGGAAACCTGTTCAATATGTGATTGGCACTGTTGATTTCTTCGACTTCAAGTGATGGATCTAGAGAGTTGGCTTGTATCATAAAAATTCCCATGGACTTAAGAGTTCATATCCTCAATGATGCAACATCTATCTTGTGTGGACTAAATGCTAGTGAATTCTGAAGATCAATTCCCTCAAGTTTGCAAAAGTCTTTAAGTCTTTTGTTCACATATATGCTTTCATTGTCAATCCTTAGAAATTTGATCACTTTCCTCGATTTTTGTTCAACATGAATATTGAAGGCTAGAAACTTGTCCAACACTTCATTCTTGTTATGAAGAAAGTAGACCCAAGTATACCTTAAAAATTCATCAATGAAAGTATGTAGCGACCCTAGTTGACTGATGTCGCTAGAAAAGGACCTACTAGTACCATGTGAACCAATTGAAGAACAACTAGTGCTCTTGAAGACTTCTCGTTATGTAACTTCTCCTCTAGATGGATATCCACTGAACCTATTGAACATTCACCTTGGGAAAAGTTGACTAGAGGTAGACCTTTGACCATTTTGTTTGAGCAAAGTTGTTGAAGATAGCAGAAGGCAAGATGACCAAACCGCTCATGCCATAATTGGATTTTTAAATTGGATTGAGTCAACAAAGCTTTTGAAGGAGACTTAGGCACAAAGTGTTGAATCATCTTTTAGACTGTGCCCTTTTATTGAGTCAGGAAGAAACCCAACTTTATGACCATCTCCAAGGTGAGTGATTTGGTAAATTGAGAGGAGATTTGAAATTAGATTTGGAACATGGAGAACATCTTTGAACTCTCCAATTTCCATCTTCACATTTTCTTTTCCTTCAACTTCCATTTCTATATCATCTCCCACAAAGATGTGTAGTACCTTTGACTGCTTCATTGAAGAAAAATCTAGTTTTGAAGAACCCATAAGATATGAGGCACTAGAGTCAAGGATTCATTCCTTTGAAGAATTTTAATTTTCGATGAGTGCTTTCCCTTTGCCCTTTGAATCTAAAGAAGACCCTTTCTCCTTGTAAGCATTAGGCAGTGGAACATTATGTTTCTTCATGATAGAGGTCAAATCATCAATCTTTTTATGATAACACTCATGTTCTTCATGACCCAATTTCTTGCAATAAGCACACTTTTTCTTGTCCTTATTTTTGTCTCCCTTCTTGTTTGAATTCAAAGACTTGTCTTGTTGATTTGATTGCGATGTTGCCTTTTCTGCATCCTCTAATTTTTTATTCTTCCACTTCTTGTTCTTGCCCTTTCCTTTATTTGAAGATTGACTAGCTGAATGTTGAGAACCCTCATTATTGGCCACCAGTGCCTTTGACTTAGGTGAATTGAGAATCCTCGTTGATTTCAACTTCTTTTCTTCTTTATCCAACAAGTTAGCATAATCATCAAAAGAGACTTTCTGATAGGTAGACCCTAATGTAGTCTTTGAGGTATTATAAGTAGAAACAACTGTGGAGTACTCAAATGGCAACTTGTTACGTATGAGATAGACCAATTTGTCACCTTTAATAGGACTCCCACGATCATTAAGCTTTGTCCTTAGTTCATTCACCTTAATGATGAAATCCTATATGGAATCAAATGACTTAGAATCTAAGGAGACAAGGTCATCTTCAATTTTGAAAACATCCTCTTCAGACACTTTATCATATAGGTTCGGAGGGTATCCCAAGCTTCCTTGGATGTACAAGACTTCTTAATCTAATACATGATCTTGTCATCAACCCCCAAACAAATATCACCTAGGGCTTTCCTATCCATTATTTTCCAATCAGTGATTTCACTAGTAGATACTTGATCAGCTGTTGGTTTAGGAAGGGTACCATCTACATATTGAGAAACTCCTTTATGCATTAAATAACACCATATTTTATTGGACCATGTAGCATAGTTATGTAAAGTTAATTTTGGAAACTAAAAATGTCCCATGATGCAGAAAATGAAAGAAAAGTGCATAAAATGAAGAACACAATACCAAGAACACCCCCCCTCCCCGTCTTTTCACTAAATCAAGAACCCCCCCCCCCTCAAAAAAAGATGTTTTTGGGCACTTTATATGTAGTGCGATTACAATGGCCACTTGCCAATTTTGGCCTTAGTGGACTTATGATTTTGCTTTTTTGCAACCTCCTTTTGGAGTTCAATACTGGAACATTACAATGTATCTCATATATACAACAATTCTAAAGATGTATAAAAGTATTACAATGCAGAAAAGGACCTAATTCTAAAAGTGACACTTCTATCCATACAACCCTATAATCTAATTATAGATCTAGAAAGTACACAAAAAAATAACACACTTTCAAAAAAAGCAAAAACTATTTTCATGTCTAGATGAGCTTATGCGGAGCATTTGAAGTTGCAAAATGTAGGACTGGACAGGTATAGTCACCAAAAGATGCAATTTCTAACAAATTCATGCACCAAAACTAGAAAAAAGCTACACCACTAAAATTTTTAGAAAATTCAACCCAATTTCAAAAAAAATTGCACCTGATCTGGAGTCCACATGACTGAGATATGGTCTCTCTAAGTCGGACTACAAAATCAAAAATCAATTTGGAGAGGGGCTGCATCAGCAAAAGATGAGGTTAAATTTGATGATCATATAGCTATCGCAATAGTTGTATTTTGCCCTAGTTTGACAGTCAAATGACCATCAAATTTAGGCCAGCAAATTGATGATGTCAGTGACTCCAAGCCTTGTGATGTCATCAGCATGAAATCATGATGGCGTTAGCTCCTATGGAATTGTACAAAATTTTACGATAGAAAATGACTTGTCTGGTTGACTGGAGTACAGATTGCCACGTATGCCACTGACTAGGTCTAAATAACTAATTATGTCAGGTTGACATGGTCTGTCCTGACGAGGCAGTCCATTGTGATGCAAAGATGACGTGTAGACACCGTGGCAGGGTGACAACGTTTCCACGTGACTAGTCTTGAAACAATGGGTGACCCAATTAAAAAATGCCTTGTGGCAAACAACTGGGCACCAGAGGCTCTAACTGCATCACTGGAATCGTGGTCGTAGCGGTGCCAGTTTTAAATAAGTAGTGGCCAAAAGCTTATTTAAGATCCCACATTCATGGGGATAAGTGTTTGCAAAGTGTTTAAAACATTCAACACACACAGCACCATACAACGAACCCTACCAGAGATAGAAAGGTTGGTCACTGGTTTGTTGGATTGTCCCACTGGCCAGATTTGGGTCGTAGTGGATCTGTTGAATTTATGAGTTGCTCAGCTGGATTTAGGTGTCGGTTGCTTACGTACCAAAAAATAAATAATGTGCCCTCTAAATTAAGATGACTTCTTAATAAAATATTTCAAAGGAATATACTCTATAGAGCTAGGGTGTCACTACTTGGTTCTGCAAAAGAAAAAATCTCTGCTAGCCCAAATAAGCAAAAAAATTTGAAAAATACCAATTCGGAAAAAAATTGTAATGACCCCTTTTTGGTCATTTCCCATTTTTCCTTTAATTTATATTCTAGCTTTCTAAAATTTTATTTCTACCCTTCTTCTAGAGTTTAATACTTCTCTTATATATGATATAATAAGAAGAGACACGTCTTTTCAATTAATTATTAATATTAATATAGGTTATTATTTATCAATATAATAATATTAATTAATTTGTATATTATTAATATCATTTCAACTATTTCATATTAAATAGAATATAATAACTTTTTACTTAAATAATATATTATTAATGTTAAGAAATGATATTATTAAATTTTAAGATTTAATATTATTAGGTTATAGTATTTAGTTTATTTAACAATATTAAGTTTATGAGGTAGATTAAATATTTCAATAAAATCTATTAAACACAAACATTATTTAGTTATATTATTTCATTTATTTATAACTTTAATCATTATTTATTGTACAATAGTATTTATTCATTTATTTATCTATCTTTACTTATATTATTAGTTATTTATAATTATTATATATATTACCTATTTTTTTGTATCTTAATCATTATTAAATATTATTTTAGTGGGGTTATCACAACTCCCCTCTCGAATTTGCTTGTCCTCAAGCAATTGGTTTGATCATCATTAATTTATAGTCTAGATTCATTCTCTTTCCTACATATGTGTTACACACTTGCAAAGTAAACATGTTAGTATATAATAGCATGTACAAGAACATATGAATGAAGATACAAAGCAGACACATTAATGCATGAAGACATGATGCAAACATGACGTAGACATATGAATGCAGGAAGACACAAAGAAGACATGAAGCAAACATATTGATGCATGAAGACACGATATAAAAACATAGTATACATGTTAGAACCTTTCTTACAAATTTAAATAAGAAAAGGTAAGGAAATGTTTTAGCACCTTGATCCTAAATGTCGTGCTCCTTTTTGCACACTTCCATGTAGTCACCGAAAGCATGACCTTTTGTCTGGACTTTTATGTTGGATTTGTTGCTACTCTTTAACCACCATGCCTGCCATTGCCATTCTTTCCTCTTACTTTTCTCAGCAACGGATATGCCTCTCTAGGTTCTTATGATTATGTTCATAATTTTCAATGTGTTTTCTTGAGAGACTTAGGGTTTTTGCTCTCAAGGATGTCCTACGATTGTTCTTTTGGTAGAGATTTGGCAAGGCTCTATAGCACGGCTACATACTTGCCATCAAAGGCATCTCATATCACTGAATTCTACTAGTTTTCTCACTTCTTCCAATTAGTAGTGTAAATTGCATCGTGGAAATTTTGACAGAATTCATTTTGTAGAGGAGATTTTAGTCTCTTGTTTTGTTTCGCAATTCTACATTGATGTGCAGTAGCGTAACATCTAAACACCAAATAAATTGTCTACTGAAGTTCTTCCCATCAAGATGGCAGGAAATAAGCTCTGATACCACTTGTAATGACCCCTTTTTGGTCATTTCTCATTTTTCCTTTAATTTATATTCTAACTTTCTAAAATTTCATTTATGCCCTTCTTCTCAAGTTTAATACTTCTCTTATATATGATATAATAAGAAGAGACATGTCTTTTCAATTAATTATTAATATTAATATAGGTTATTATTTATCAATATAATAATATTACTATTTCATATTAAATAGAATGTAATAACTCCTAACTTAAATAATATATTATTAATATTATTAAATTTTAAGATTTAATATTATTAGATTATAGTATTTAGTTTATTTAACAATATTAAGTTTATGAGGTAGATTAAATATTTCAATAAAATCTATTAAATACAAACATTATTTAGTTATATTATTTCATTTATTTATAACTTTAATCATTATTTATTGTAAAATAGTATTTATTCATTTATTTATCTATCTTTAATTATAAAAGTATTATTAGTTATTTATAATTATTATATATATTACCTATTTTTTGTATCTTAATAATTATTACATATTATTTTAGTGGGGTTATCACAAAAATTGTAGAGAAGGAATTAAATTTAGATATGAAATAATTGAAATGTGCAAATCGAATAGGTCATACCTGATTTGCAAATCGGTGCCTTCGGGTGTCAGTTTGCAAAAAAAAATTGCCTCACAATCAAGTTTAGCCCAGCATAGGCAAATTTATAGTCGATCTTCATCGAATCGACATTTCGGATGTAATGATGAGGTCAAATTTGGCTCTAGACACTGAATTTTTGCAGATTCTCTGGATTCGAGTCGAGGTGCTAAAGCATGAACGGTCTCGAACGGCTATGTGAAGAGAATTTTTCCAAGCTCTAATACCATGTAAGAATTTTTCGTATGGCAGAATTCACCCAAGACCAAAGAACTCAAACACAAGCACAACAGTAGACCAAAGAGAGTATGATCAGAATGACGATATATTCATTCAATATTTCATTGTGAAAGTACACTAGGAGTGCCTGTATATAAAGGCCTCTGGAGAGATTCTAGAATGCATAGAAGTCAACATCATGATAAGTCATACAACCAGGCACATGTCCACTAGATATGGGTTATCCTCCATTAAGCATGGGAGTAAGTGTGATGATGTGAGGATAAGCCTACAATTGTGTAGCATGCAAATTAATGTTGTAGACAATATGTGCTAAATTAGGAGTGTGAATAATTGTATTGTCTATATGACAACTCAGTGAATGATGCAAACTCCAATGTTGTAGACACCATGTGCTAAATTTGAGTTACATACTTCTGTGTTGTCAACATGACAACTCATGAGAGTATACAAACTCCTTGTTAGAATCTAAAAAGATTGATAACCTAGAAAACTACTGCAAAGAATAGATATCTAAACTATGAATGCAACTGATAAAATCAAAATAGCAACATAGAGTTAATCTCCAAGAGAGTAATGCAAATGCTGGAAGCAAAATAGCATTAAACGGATGCAAATGAAATCAATCACAAATACAAGCTAGGTAGCATGCTTATATAGACTAGGAAGAGGGAGGAGGTGGCAACACCGACCAATGAGGAGCAACCATCTATTGAACTAAAGATAGAAAAGTATCTTCCTAAGATAGATAATGGATGCTCATATGTAGGAAGGTGACACCTCACAACCACTTTCTAAATAAGACATGCTTTATTAACCTAAGCAAGATTATTAAAAGTGTAAGAAAAAAATGGCAATATAGGAAAAAATAAATAACCCACTAGGAAATTAAAAAACTACACTAACACCCCCACATAAGTGAAGGTTAGGTGGATGTAGAAATGGGTCCCAACAAGTCAGGCCTTATGAGGTACCCATGTACATAAAATTCTCCCAAAAGAGAGAGAAAAGAGACTCCCCAAAAAAAATCAAGACTCCGAGTGAGAGGAAGAGGTCCCCCCAAAAGATGAAGCATCCTACACCCCTAGCAAAGCTTGCAAATTTTGTCCGATAGATCCACTTACATCAAACAAGTTTTCTTCCCTTAGGAAGAAGGACAAGATCCCAAGTGTGGTTCCTCTTCGAGGAACTATACTCTTCATGTGTAGTTGTATCCCACTCAAGAATACTAGAAGCCTCATGAAAATACAGTGGATCTGAGGCAGTAGCAATAAAGATATGTGTAGTATCTTGGAATTGTAAACGAGTATGCCTGGTGTCCAATAGATCCCTAACCCAATCACCTGTAGACTGCAAGGTCTATCTAGCCCAAAGTGGACCAAAAGATGGAGAATTTGTAGGAGAATCATCAACCTATGAATGATGACTAGGAGAGGAAGGAGGTGAGTCCTCTGAATCACTCTCTACATTGGAAGTGGGGGTAAAAGACTGCTTAGGTGAATCTGACTCATCAGAAGATTTTTCATGTATTCCAAGTGACTCCAATGTCAAAGTAGAAGGCAACCCTATGACCATACTTTGTTGGTTAAGCTGATGCAAGTAGTGGAAGTTAAGATGGCCAAACTGATCATGTCATAATTTACTCACATCATTAGAGTGACTGAGAAAAATAGTCGAAGGAGGATCAGGAAAAAAGTGAGAAAATAGACAGAGTCGTGATTGGTGATCTCCTTTCCCAACTACAACTGTAGAATCATTGTGCAACTTACGTATCTCCACCGAATCAGAAGTGAACTCAACCCATTTGCCTGAACCTATGTGAGTGATTTGGTATACTGATAGGAGATTAGTTGACAATGAGGGTACACAAAGAACATCATTAAATACGTCATCCCCCACATCAACAGACCCTATCCTACACACCTCAACAAGAGTGTCATCGCCCATCAAAATAGAAGGCATAGTACATGGCTCCAAGGATGCAATTTCTTTCTTAGATGAAGCCATGTGGTGCGAAGCACTCGAATCAAGAATCCAAGTGGATGGTGAGGAAGCAACTACAACAAGGGCCTTGCCCTTTCCTTTCCCCTTGCTATTTTCTTTTTCCTTGTTAGACCCTTCATTAGAACTTTGTTTGATAGACTCAGGAACACTGATGTTATTCTTCTCAAGAATGTATGTCAAGTGATCAATTTGTTTCTTCAAACATTTATGTTCATCATGACCAGGTCTTTTACAATAGGCACATTTGACCTTTTCTTTCTTCGGCTTATCACCCTTGGAAGATGGGGTATCAATAGTTGCTTTTGAAACAACCAGTATCTGATCCTTCTTTTCCTCACTATTATTTTTTTTCTCATCCTTACTATTGTTTTTACTACTTTGTCCTTTTTGTTCTTTTGTGCTTTGGTTGGCAGCTAAGGCATGTGACTTAGAGGACTTAAGAGTGCCCATCTAGATTAGCTTGTCCTATTCTCGAGTGATATTGATAGCAAAATCATCTAAAGATGGCATGGTGAATTGAGTATCAAGTGAACCCTTATGTGATGTCCCCTTCTAGCTAGAGACATCACTTTAGCTGGTGATTAGCCTATCAAAGACCCTCGTGGGCTAATAATATTGGATAGAGGGTCACCTTGGTGTGGAGATCCTCCAAGGACCAGAGAAAAGTACTCTTCTGGGTTGCCAGAGTTTGTTTATGATGAGTTTTCCTTTGAGTTTGGCTTGGTCAGGCTATTTTTAGCAGTTTTGGAGTTATAAAGATAGACCCCTGCTATCTTTAGAAAAGGGGGTATGGTCATATGAATTTCTATCATGTTAGCTTCCAGTCCAAACGACATTCAAAAATGTTGAGTAATAATGGAGATATTAATGTTTATTTAGTTAAAATAAACATTATTAGTTTTGAGCCTATATTGTTAAGTTATAATATATAACTTAAGTGAGGGTCACGATATCATAAAAGGGGCCATCGTTTCAATTAATTGTGGGTCCAAGCTTATGGAAAAATTAAAAGGGGTTTTCTAAGTTTTAATGTAATAACATTTTTTATGTCATTATTATATCTTTTATCCCACATTGAGCGTGGAGACTCATTTTGGAGTTGAGGAGTCCTTATAAACAAACCTTGTCTTCCTTCAAGAGCAGGTTATGAGAATTGCTTAAAACTTTGCCTTGTGAAATTTCTTGAAGTTGTGGCAACAAGGGTTTCTACAAGTTTAAGAAGAATTCAGACTGTGGAGAACGTAGTATCTTTAGAGTTGATGCAATTTGAGGGTGTGAAATATCACTTGAATTTTGCCTGTGAGTTGACTTCATTCTGGAGTCAATATTGTGTTTCAGTAGGGAAAAAGTGGATGAATCTATTTACAGGTTGGAAGGGGTTATCACAGCAGCTACAGTGCTGTGAATAGTACAGCGCTACAGTGAAATAAAAATTAGAGATTTAATATTGCGGTTTTTGATAGGCGTTGCCCAAGGAGGAAGCAACCAGCAGCGTGGTTGCGTATCGGAGACAAAAATCAGGTTTTTTTCAACTATTAATGAGGATGTTTTTTAATGTATGCTTCCAGCAATAAGTATTGTACAAACATTAGGAGCCATCTGAATAAATGAATTTGATTAGCATTATAATCAGATTTGAGTTATAATTTGAGGTAGATTAGTTTTCAATATTTGTATTTTCTTTTCATCAACTCAAAAACCCAAAAACGGCTTAAAACATTCAAAACAAACCAAAAACAATTATTACACCCAGGGAAACAAACAGTGATCAGTGTAGAGCCTATTTGGGGTTCTTACATTAGTATCAGAGCCTCATTCCTGCCATCCTGAGGGTTTGGGGAGTCATATGCAGCCACTGGAAATTGGACCACATAGGTACCATACTTGTAGGAGAGCTCTGATTGAAAGAGAACAGTTATAGGAAACAGGAAATATGGAAGAGAGGCATGATGGTAGTCCACCTAGAAATAGGAGGAATAATGATGATCAGGATACCAGAGAATTCTACCGTGCTATGGTTACAGGGCAGCAGCAGATGGCACAAGCATTACAGGCACTCACTACTATGGTAGAAAGGATGAACCCACCTCTTAGACAAAATGGGGAGCCAGGAGAACAGGGAGATAACAGGAGTGCTATAGGTAATCAGAGACCACAACGGACCCATTCCAGAATAGTTGATAGGCCTACACGCCCTACATTTGTTCCAGAGGAGCCAGAAAAAGCTCTAGTAGAGGAGGCGACAGGAGACCCCATATTCGCAGATGCACTCATGGCTGCAAATGATGAATGGGAATTATTAGCTCCGCAAGTTCGGGAGAGGATGACCTTTGAATGCTTTGTAAATCAGAGGAGAGAGCATTACAGGTCACTCAGACAAGATAGGAGGCCTAGAGGTCAAAATAGTGAGCTGAAGAGGGCTACAGGCAAGCTTACTATGCCTACATTTGATGGGAGTGGTAAGATGACAGCTCAAGCTTGGATTCATAAGCTTGACACATTTTTGGCGCTGAGGCCAATGACAGAGATTGAAGCTATCAAATATGCCACCTTGCATTTGGAGGGAATAGCACATGATTGGTGGTACCATGGTATGGTAACACTTTAGCATAACCAAGTGACAGAATACCAGGACTTCGTGGATAGGTTGGTTGAAAGATTTGACAAGAAAGATCTAGAGATTTACTTCCGGGACTTAGCATAGCTGAAACAAACAGGAAACTTGGAGTATTTCATTGGTGAATTTCAGCGGTTGGCAGTCATGGTGCCAAACATTTCAGAGCATAGATTGATAGTTCTTTTCATTGAGGGCCTATCCAAACCACTAAGAGGTTGGATAAAGGCATTTGATCCTATTTCTTTATAGGAAGCGATGAGAAAGGCAAGAAGTATGGAACATGCAGTCCCAACAAACAAATTTCAGTCCAAAGGAGCATCTTCTAGTAAGGATAACAAACCATTTTATAAAAAACCAAAGAGGACTGATTTTAAAAATGATTCTAAAGATAAAACTCCAGCACCTTTTGATAGGGAAACATTAAACGATTTGAGGAAGAAAAAATTATGTTTCTACTGTAAGGGACCCTATGATGCAAACCATGATTGTCCTCTTAGGCCAAAGGGAAAAGCTAACAGAGTTATGTGGGCATACTATGAGGAATCAGAATCAGATAATTCAGATCAGCAGTCTGATATAGAGGAAATAGATGGTGAAAAAGAGGAAAACAAGGTTGAAAACTTGTCTAAAATGGAGTCCAAGGATGGGGAAGGAGATGGGAAACTTAGGGAAGCTTGTCTCACTAGTATTAAGCAAGAAGGGTCATTCCGGATGAGAGGAGTACTTGCTGGACAGCGAGTCATAACCTTGGTTGATACAGGTGCCACTCATAATTTCATTGATGCTAGGATGGTGGAGAAGCATGGCATACAAACAGAGGAGTTTGGGGGAATTAGAGTGAGGGTAGCGGATAGCTATGTCCTCAAATGTGATCGTAGGAATACTGGACTACCATTGAAAGTTAATAATTATGACTTTAAGGCAGATTTTTATGTTGTACCTATGGGAGATACATATATAGTTCTTGGGATGAGTTGGTTGCACGATATTGGTGAGTTCACTCTTAACTTGAAGGAGATGGAGATGAGGTTTAAAGTGAATGGGAAGACACATATTCTTAAGGCAATCAGGGACAGTGATCTCAGGATGGTCTCTTTTCGTAGAATGGCTAGATTGATTCGACATGATCAGGTAGAGTGGGCAGCAGAGTGCATGTTGATGCCATCACAGGAGGGACAGCATAAGATTGAATATCCTCCTGATATTGAAGAGCTTAGAGTTAAACACTCTAAGGTGTTCAGTGACATTCCACCAGGTAGACCACCAGACAGAGGTATTGAGCACATCATTGAGTTAGAGGAGGGGGCTAAGCCCATCATGACTACACCTTAAGGCATCCGAAGAGGTTGAAGGATGAAATTGAGAAAACCATAAAGGAGTTACTTGCTATGGGCCACATTAGACCAAGTAAGTCTCCTTTTGCTTCTTCAATGGTGTTGGTAAAGAAGAAGGATGGGACATTGAGGATGTGCATTGATTACAGAGTGCTTAATAGGAAGACGATTAAAAACAGATACCCCATTCCCAGGATCGATGAGTTGATAGATGAGCTTCATGGAGCTTGCTTCTTCTCAAAGATAGATTTGAGATCAGGTTATCACCAGATCAGAGTTAGAGAGCAGGATATCAAGAAGACAGCCTTTAGATGTCATTGTGGCCATTTTGAGTTTGTAGTTATGCCATTTGGGCTAACTAACGCACCTGCTATTTTTCAGGCAACAATGAATAGGGTTTTTCATCCTCAGTTGAGGAGATTTGTACTTGTCTTCTTCGATGATATCTTGGTATATAGTAGATCTTGGGAGGAGCACTTGGTTCACCTAGACACGGTACTGGGTATATTGGACAGAGAATCCTTGTATGCAAAGGAGTCGAAGTGTGATTTGGGCATGACAGAGTTGTACTTGGGTCACATCATCAGTGCAAAGGGCGTGTGCATGGATCCTGAAAAGATTCGTGCCATTGTAGAGTGGCCTTCACCGGTGAACCTTACACAGTTGAGGGGCTTTCTAGGACTATGTGGTTTCTACAGAAGGTTTGTGGATGGATATTCCAGGCATGCGGCACCCTTGACAGATTTGATGAGAAAGGGAGCTTTCTTGTGGACTCTTGAAGCATAGGAGTGTTTTGAGAAATTTAAGGGGTTGATGACTTCTTGTCCAGTGTTAGCATTACCAGATTTCAGCAAACCTTTTGAACTACATTGTGATGCTTCTGGAGAGGGCATTGGAGCGGTGCTTATGCAGGAGAAGCACCCTATTGCTTATGAGAGCAGGAAATTGAGAGGGCCAGAGCGGAGCTTCAGCATATATGATAAGGAGATGTTAGCCATTATGCATGCTTTGGCCAAATTCAGGCAATATTTGGTAGGTAGAAAATTTTGTATCAAAACCGACCATAATAGCCTAAGACACTTTTTGGGGCAGCGAGATCTCAATGATAGGCAGCAAAAGTGGGTGAGCAAGTTACAATCCTATGACTTTGACATTATATATTTTAAGGGGACATAGAATGTAGTTGCTGATGCCTTATCACGTAGGCCCCATTTGAGCTTACTGACAGACATATCGGAGGATTGGAGACACTTGATCCTTGCAGAGTATGCAAAGGACACTTGGGTAGCTGGATTCATAGATGGGACTATTCAGGATAGCAGATAAACCCTTGTGAATGAGCTCATCATTTACAAAGGATGAATATTTTTGGTCCCAGGATCAATAGTGAGGAGGGTGGTTTTGAAATCTTTTCATGATTCACCTATGGCAGGACATCCTAGTTTCTACAAGACATACTGACAGATTAGAGAGCGATTCACATGGAAAGGGCTCAAAGCAGAGGTACTTCAATATGTTAGGGAGTGTCCCACTTACCAGCAAAATAAGCAAGAACACTCCTATCCAGCCGGTTTACTTCAGCCACTTCCAATTCCTGATAGGAAGTGGGAGTGTTTGTCTATGGACTTCATCACAGGACTGCCTAGAGCCCAAGGCAGAGACTGCATATATGTGGTTGTGGATCGCCTTACAAAGTTTGCACACTTCTTTCCGATCACTGCTACATACACTGCTACACAGGTGGCAGAGTTGTTCTTCAAAGAGATATTCAGATTACATGGCTTACCTCGGAGCATTGTAAGTGACAGAGACAGTAGGTTTATGAGTCACTTTTGGCAGGAGCTATTCAGGTTGTGTGCGACAGAGCTCACTCTGAGTACTAGCTGCCACCCTCAGACAGATGGTCAAACAAAGATAGTAAACAAATGGGTGGAGGGATATCTCAGAAATTATATAGCAAGGCAACAGAGGGCATGGGTAAAGTGGATTTATCTTTTTGAGTATTGCTACAATACCACTTATCACATGTCTATTTAGATGTCACCCTTTATGGCCCTGTATGGGTATGAGGCACCCAATTTTATGGATCTGCTTTTGAGTGACAGTAGAGTGCCCAGTGCAGGTGATTTGTTATAGGAGAGTCAAGACCTTGTTAAGACTCTAAAGGATAATCTAACTATGTCACAAAATCAGCAAAAGAAATATGCAGATCAGAAGAGGACTGAGCAAACTTTTGAGGTTGGAGACATGGTGTATCTTATGTTGCAGCCTTACCGTCAATCCACTCTCAAGAAGAGTGGTTCCAAGAAACTCAAGCCACGATACTATGGTCCATTTAGGATTATCAGGAAAGTGGGAGAGGTGGCTTATGAGTTAGACTTGCTGGCGGAGAGCAAGGTGCACAATGTTTTTCATGTGTCACGCCTCAAAAAGGCGCTAGGGCATCATATTGTGCCTTCTACAGTACTACCACCCCTGGATGATGAGGGAAAACTTGTTTTGATACCGGAGGCCATCATTGATTTTAGAGAGAGGAACTTAAGGAAATGTACCATCCGAGAATATTTGGTGAAGCGGAAGGATTTGCCGGTAGAGGATGCTACTTGGGAGAGCGAGGAGATTTTACAG
This sequence comes from Cupressus sempervirens, assembly GCA_028749045.1. Taxonomy (NCBI): domain Eukaryota; kingdom Viridiplantae; phylum Streptophyta; class Pinopsida; order Cupressales; family Cupressaceae; genus Cupressus; species Cupressus sempervirens. Next base: position 536,640,568 of record CM053789.1, read on the forward strand.
CATCCAGAGTTGAGATTGCTTGAGGACAAGCAATTTCAAGGAGGGCGGACTGTGATGTCCCCTTCTAGCTAGAGACATCACTTTAGCTAGTGATTAGCCTATCAAAGACCCTCGTGGGCTAATAAGATTGGATAGAGGGTCACCTTGGTGTGGAGATCCTCCAAGGACCAGAGCAGAGTACTCTTCTGGGTTGCCAGAGTTTGTTTATGATGAGTTTTCCTTTGAGTTTGGCTTGGTCAGGCTATTTTTAGCAGTTTTGGAGTTATAAAGATAGACCCCTGCTATCTTTAGAAAAGGGGTATGGTCATATGAAGTTCTATCATGTTAGCTTCCAGTCCAAATGAAATTCAAAAATGTTGAGTAATAATGGAGATATTAATGTTTATTTAGTTAAAATAAACATTATTGGTTTTGAGCCTATATTGTTAAGTTATAATATATAACTTAAGTGAGGGTCATGATATCATAAAAGGGGCCATCGTTTCAATTAATTGTGGGTCAAAGCTTATGGAAAAATTAAAAGGGGTTTTCTAAGTTTTAATGTAATAACATTTTTTATGTTATTATTATATCTTTTATCCCACATTGAGCGTGGAGACTCATTCTGGAGTTGAGGAGTCCTTATAAACAAACCTTGTCTTCCTTCAAGAGCAGGTTATGAGAATTGCTTAAAACTTTGCCTTGTGAAATTTCTTGAAGTTGTGGCAACAAGGGTTTCTACAAGTTTAAGAAGAATTCAGACAGTGGAGAACGTAGTATCTTTAGAGTTGATGCAATTTGAGGGTGTGAAATATCACTTGAATTTTGCCTGTGAGTTGACTTCATTCTGGAGTCAATATTGTGTTTCAGTAGGGAAAAAGTGGATGAATCTGTTTACAGGTTGGAAGGGGTTATAACAGCAGCTACAGTGTTGTGAACAGTACAGCGCTACAGTGAAATAAAAATCAGAGATTTAATATTGCGGTTTTTGATAGGCGCTGCCCAAGGAGGAAGCAACCAGCAGCGTGGTTGCGTATCGGAGACAAAAATCAGGTTTTTTTCAACTATTAATGAGGATGTTTTTTAATGTATGCTTCCAGCAATAAGTATTGTACAAACATTAGGAGCCATCTGAATAAATGAATTTGATTAGCATTATAATCAGATTTGAGTTATAATTTGAGGTAGATTAGTTTTCAATATTTGTATTTTCTTTTCATCAACTCAAAAACCCAAAAACGGCTTAAAACATTCAAAACAAACCAAAAACAATTATTACACCCAAGGAAACAAACAGTGATCAGCGTAGAGCCTATTTGGGGTTCTTACACCTTAGTAGCATAGAAGGTAGAGACAAACACAGAATATTCTAAACTTAGCTTAGAGATAATACTAAGAATCAGTTGTTCATCTTTCTTTTCAATTCCACATTGTTTTAACTGCAACCTTAGTGACTTCAATTTAGTGAAGAAATCCTAGATTGTGTTGAAATTTCCTGAACTTAAACTAATTAGTTCATTTTCCAACATATGACCCCTCATTGTATCTTGTGTACCAAATAGTGTTTCTAGCTTTAACCATATTTCATTTGGTGTATTCAAAGATTCAATGCGAAATAGAAAATCAGGAGAAATAGACAAGCACAATGTTCCATATGCCTCATCACATTTATTAAACCACTTAGGCTTGTCTTCATCTTTAGCAGGTTCAGTTTCAAGTCCCATAGTTATCCTATTTAATCTAGCTTTCCTTAAGTGAATTTCATGCATGATTTCCACTCAAATTAATTGTATGGAGTTAGGATGGGCATATTTGTTTGATCCATGATGAAGAAATGCAGAGAAGAAATCCCAAAAAAAAAAGAACCCAACGACGACAATGTCCCCCCTTTTTACTCAATCAAAGAACCCCCCCCCCCCCCCAAAGAAATATGATTTGGCACTTTATTTTAGTGCATTTACAACTATCACTAGAAAGAAATACTTAGTGCTCTTGATCTCAATGCATTACAAACCCTCATGAAGAGCATATGCTAAAAGTGAAACTTGGGCACAATAATCAAGAAAATAAATAGCACCACTGCGATCTACTCAAAAAATAATGCACTTTCAAAAAAAGAATCACCCTGATACGAGGTCATATGAGAAAGTTATGATCCTCCAAAGTTTCCAAAATTAGAACTATGCACAATCATGGCCGAGAATCTACAATTTCTGAGCAATTCTACATGAAAATCAAAAAACAACTTCACTAGTGGATAGAGCACTAAAAACTAGCCAAGGTCATAACAAGAATCATCAAAATCGGAGTCTGTATGAGCAAGAACGAGGCATTTGAAAACTGCATTCAAATCTGTGACTGCCAATGGAGAGGGGTATGGCTGTAGCTTTACGTGCTCGATTTTGCAAAATATATAGCTTGCATGCAAAAACTAAAAGATACCCAAATAGTTTTTTGGTGCTGCAAATAAAACCCAAAAAGCAATTTTCTTGCTGATGTACAGAAGATGTTGCTATAGTGTAAATCAGACGCCTTTAATAGTAAAAAATGGCTCCAAAAATCAAGAAATGACCCCAGCAACCAAAATATGACATAAAAATGTTGGATCAACTTCTTAAGTCCATCAATGGCATGCTATAACCCACAATACTGATTGAAAACTCCAAATATGCACGTTGGTTGTTAGATTTGAGATTGAAACTCTAGAGATTAAAAACGTTTTTGTCAAAACTTTTTTGATTCTCAAGATCATCTAAAGATGCAAGAGAAGAGCATACTTCATTTTTTTTTAAACTACAATAAAATTTATTAGCCCCCCCCTAAATCTCTCAAATAAGGAAACTAAAATCTACTCTTGCACATAGAAAAGCTCTGATACCATGTTAGAATCTGAAAAGATTGATAATCCAGAAAACTAGTGCAAAGAATAGATATTTAAACTATAAATGCAACTAATAAAATCAAAATAGCAACATAGAGTTAGTCTTCAAGAGAGTAATGCAAATGCTAGAAGAAAAATAGCATTAAGAGGATGCAAATGAAATCGATCACAAATACAAGCCAGGTAGCATGCTGATATAAACTAGGAAGAGGGAGGAGGTGGCAACACCGACCAATGAGGAGCAACCATCTATCGGACTAAAGATAGCAAAGTATCTTCCTAAGATAGATAATGGATGCTCATATATAGGAAGGTGACACCTCAAAACCACTTTCTAAATAAGACATGCTTTATTAACCTAAGCAAGATCATTAAAAGTGTAGGAAAAAATTAACAATATAGGAAAAAATAAATAACCCACTAGGAAATTTTAAAAACTACACTAACACTCCTAAGTGTCTCACCTAAAAAAATAATAAAATAATGCAATACAATAAAATAATGCATTAACCTAAGTAAACTTAAGTAAAGTATAAATAGTAAATACTTATTTACATCAACAATTGGCAACTAGTTGATGGAACATAGAGAGGTTGTAAAATAGTGCAACCACTGGTAGACAGGTGTATCTTAGTGTAAATAATTATTATTTATGCTTTACTTAAGTTTACATAGGATAAATTCATTATTTTATTATTTATTAGTTTGACACCTAGGAGTATGCATACTGTCATGTGTTGTATTATTGACAACACAAGAGTTAGCACTTTATTTAAGCACATGGTGTCTACAACATCTCTACACAAGATACACCTTGTCATACTTATCCTCTCAACTATAATGGAGGATAACCACTTTTGGTGGGTGTGTGCTTAGTTGTCATGCTTATCTCTTAACTCTTTCTAGATCTTTCTAGAAGCATTCTAGAGGCCTTTATATACAGGCTCTCCTAGTGTATCTGGACACATCTTTTCTTTATCTGAGAACACAATTTTCATATTTTCAGACCAAACCCTTGCCTCCTTTTTTCTTTTTCTTCTCTATGACAAGTTTTCTACGTGCAGGTGATTCGAGGGCTTGTGGATTTGATTTGCATATTTGCTCAAATCCTATATGGTATCAGAGCTAAATCTATTGTGGCTTGTTTAGTATTTAGAGAAAAAGGAGAAAGATGGTTTGACATAACATATCTGACATTTTTTAGGATTTTTTCTTTATTTTTTGGAGGTGTGATGGCAGTGATTCAGGAAAAAAAAAAAACTACGAAGGTGATTTTCAAATAGTGATATCTCCCTTATACGGAATCCTATTTCCAAGCAATTTTTTTATTTTGGGGTAGGATTTCGTGATCTACAAAGTGGTGCAAGTTGTTTGAGATCTCTGTTCTTGAATTTTTCTATAAATTGCAAATCCCATTTTTTGCAACTTCAAAGCCTTTGTTCGAGCTCATATAGAGACATATTTCAATGCTATTTTTTTTAAAGTGTATGATTTATTGTCTACTTTCCATACCTAGAATTAGTTTGGAGTAATATTGAGTGAAAATAATACTTTCATCATTTAGTCATTTTTTGGCCTACAAAAAATAGATGATGATGTTGGTTTCATTTCATGTCCCGACCATTTGAGCTCCTATTTTTGATGTTGAATTATAGGCTTCAGTTTTCTCCCTCTTTGCATCTGGTGTCCAAGTTTTCTTCTTAATTTTTGTACTTTCCTTAGTTGTTTCTTTGGTTTACGAGGGTTAAATTTATACATTGTGGGGGGTGCATTTTCCTTTCTATAATTTAATTCAGAAATGACCTTTCTACTTCTGTCTTCTTCTCTCAATGTTGGACCTCTTTGTGGCCAGGCTAACACCATAAAACTACCACAATTGGAAAGCACACATGACTCGACTTCTTACGTCACATGGCTTATGGTCATGTCTAGATGAGAATCAACCTATCCTGCAGTACCCTTTTGAGGTTCTTTAGCACAAAAACAAAATGGATGAAGTCATGGACTTGATTGCACTGAACATCTCTAATAGTCTCCTATTTTACCTGGATGGTTTGACCACTTCTCGGGCTATTTGGACCAAGTTCTATAACTTTTTTGACACATTGAATGAGTTTCGAGCACTTCAACTTGATGCAGAGTTGACTTCTTTGACACCTACTAGCTTTCCCACCATTGAGGACTTCTTGATGAAGTTCAAATCTCTGCATTCAGTTTTGCAAGGATGTGGAAAAGATAAAATAGATAATGAGTGTATTTTTTTTATACTCTCAAAGTTGTGAGGACAATATGAGATCTTCTCTTCCACTTTCTACTCTACTATGGATGCCTTAGGTACCAAACATCAAATGTCTTCTTTTGAGATATCCTGTGATAGGTTAAATCATGATCAATGCAAGCTCACTCAGATGGACTCACTTATAGGTTCACAATCACAAGAATTTCTTACCAAGGTTACATAGGAGCAGAAGTCGAAGCAGATATCAGATTCCTCTTCTCAACACTCTACTGGTCCATCATCCTCCTCTACGAAGGCGAAAAAGAAGACTGAGATTCCTACCTGTTCCTATTGTCAGAAGGGACCTCATGATGAGTCACATTATTTTTAGAAGAGATTTGATGGCTATGAGAAACAGATTGCAAATTTGCAAGCTCTTCTTCAGAAGAGCACTATTTCCTCTCCATCCTCTTCTACCTCATAGGGGTCTATTTTTTTGTCTTCTTCAATATCTTCTACATCTACACTAGATTTTGGATAGGGTCATGCATTACGGGCATCCATTGCATCCCCTTCCCAAGTCCCTTGGATACTAGATTCAAGTGCTTCTCACCATATGACATCTTCTCAAGGTGTCTTCTCCACTATTAAGGCTTCTCCCATTCCTCATATTCTCATGGGGAATAACACTGCCCTAACAGTCTGTGGGAAAGGTATAGTTGGCATTTAGGATGGCACATTCAATAATGTATTGTATGTTCCATCTCTGTCTACAAACCTTCTCTCAATTTCTCAAATTACACGCAGTGGATTAGGGAAGACAGTTGAGTTCACTACAAATTCAGTCTTCATTCGGGATAGTGCAATAGGAGGCCTTATTACTATAGGGACAGTTGATGATTCCACCCATCTCTACACCTTCTCGCACTTTGGTCCACCATCTCCATTGTTGAAGCACAATTCTTCTCTTTCCTGATAGCGTCATGTGGTGCAGTCAAGACACTTGAACCTTTGTATTATTCCCAAGATCACTATTTTTCCTCCCACACCACATCTAGTTGAGGTCCTTTCTATTCAATACGATTCTTCTTCAGCTCTACCTGAACCTCTAGCTCCATTCATCGAGCCTCTAGGAGCACCTATTGAGGATTCTACAAAGGACATCCATCTCCTCTTTCATGACAGTGTCAGCACACCTGCACTGGGGATTCCCTTTTAGGATCCTCATATTTTCTCCTTTAAGCATCAGATAGGCCTTCCAGTTTCACCTCTCATTCAAGGATTTCCTTTTTTTGTGCCCTTGTTTCTTCTGCATTGGGGTTTCATTGGTTCGATCATTTCTATAGGGGCTTCATCATTCTGGGGGGGCTTTGGTGTCTCTTCTTTCTCTCATGGGGGGCTGGTTGTACTTATGGTTTTGAGAGAGTCTCTTGAGCCATTTTTGATCTATGCTTGGGGTTACTGAAGTTGTCCTTGGGGGGTCTTATTGAGGCCTTCCTTCCTTCATGTTTTTTTAGCATATTTGTTCTATCTCTTTTTGGAGTAGGGTTTTTCCCGTTGGGTTTTCTCTATTGTCTCTAGTTTACAAAGATTGCATTGCATTTCATTGCATTTGTACATGGGTACCTAACATAGCCTAGTAGCTGGGACCCATTATGCATTTCATCATAGCTTTTGTGAGCTTAAGTGCATTCCCCTAAGTTGCACTTAAGGGGGGGTATTAGTCTAAATAATTATTGTTTACGCTTTGCTTAAGTTTACTTAGGATAAATGCATTATTTTATTATTTATTCGTTTGACACCTAGGAGTATGCGTACTCTCACTTGTATTGTTGACAACACAGGAGTTAGCATTTTATTTAAGCACATGGAGTCTACAACATCTCTACATGAGATACACCTTGTCATACTTATTCTCTCATCTACAACGGAGGACAATCCATCTTTGGTGGACATGTGCTTAGTTGTCATGCTTATCTCCTAGCTCTTTCTAGCTCTTTCTAGAAGCATTCTAGAGGCTTTTATATACAAGCTCTTCTAGTGCATTTGGACATATCTTTTCTTTATTTGAGAATACAATTTTCATATTCAAGGGCTTGTAGATTTGATTTTCATATTTTCTCAAATCCTATAGTGTACTCGTTAATACAAGGATAATGACTTAGTTGAAATCATGACATACAAACAAGCAACGTGAACAAGGAATCAAGGAACATGGACGAAGAGCAAATTAAGGATATGATAGGAGGAAAGGACAGTTGGAGAGTGGTGTGACAGACATGTAGGATGGTGTAGGTGAAGGATGCAAGGAAGAAGGTCTCAACATAGACTTACAGGAAGACATACAAGCCTAAGTAATAGGCACCTATCTATAGTTACTCAGGCTTTTTATGGCTGGCTCTCCTATGTAATTCAAATTTTGAATTTGTTGACTTTGAGCGAGATATTTTTGAGTTTTGGTGCCTAGATGTAATCAAATGCATATATTGTATAAACTTTACTTATGAGGTGTGTGGTTGCAATTACTAAAGAGCATAGATGTTAGGAAAGAGAGCAAAGAAGATCATAGAGATTGGCTAGAGAGCTAGACAAAATATTGGTGTGTAAGAACGGTAAGGAAGAGTTGAACCAGATTAGTTCACATTGACAAGCCAGAACAAACAAGGAAGATCAAGACAATCTTCAAGGTATTCACAAAAGATCTACGGGGCAATATGTGCCACACTTTAGATCTAAAACCTTAGTTTTCTTTCTTATCATTGCAACTATTGTAAGTCTTTAACATGGAAGACTTGAATGTAAGTCTTATTGTGGTTTTCATCCTCTCATCAAGGGTTTCCACATATAAATATATTGTGTCATTGATGTATACTATTTTATATGATCTTTTAAGGTTTTGTTGTATTGCATTTATCATTATCTTACTAGTTAAGAGACTGGTGGTTGGAATAGTAAGAAAAGTAGTTCAAGTAACTAGTTTAAAAGTGTGTACTGATTCACCCCACCCCGCCAAATCCCAATATGGGTTTAGGACAACATTATGGTATGCTCATACTTTTAGTGTAAAGAAGTGTAAAGTTTTTAGTATTAGATGTTACATCAAGAGATGAATTCAATAAAAAAAAATTGATCTTAAGAGTGATGAAGGATTTTTCTTAAGATATCATACCAAAATAATGCATATAAGTGTTTCAATTAAAGGGCTAACAAGATGTTTGAAAGTAAAAGTATGAAGGTAGCTGAAATTCTAGATAAATAAATAAATTTAATATGCCTGATGATTCCACAAAACATGAATCTGAAAAAGGTTAGGAAATTGTGTCTACACAACTAGAGATGCAATAATTTGTTAAATAGAACAATAAAAAAGATGGCGTAGTTCAATTGATGGAAGAATAAGCAAAAGATCCAAGGCCTAAACTAGTAATTCCAAGGTATGTGAATTTGAATCATTCTACAAATTATATCATTGGTAATAAGAATGTAGGAGTTTAGACTAGAAGGAAAAACATGGAGAGTAATTTTCTAGTTTTTTAATTTGAGCCTAGGGTAGCGAATGAAGCACTAAGGAGTGATGATTAGATCAAGATTATGGAACAAGAGCTTGATCAGAGTGAGAAAAGGGATACATGGACATTAGTTCCTAGACCAATAGACAAAAATGTGATTGGCACAAAGTGGGTCTTTAGGAGTAAGATGAATGAAGATGGAGAAGTAATCAAGAACAAAGAAAGAGTAGTTTGCAAGGGTTATTCACTAGAAGAAGGAGAAGACTATGGAGAAACCTTTTCACTAGTTGCAAGACTTGAAGGGGTAAGAATGTTACTTTACTATGTTGCTTATAGGAAGTTTAAAGTATCTCAAATGGATGTCAAGATTGCATTCTTGAATGACATTCTAGAAGAAGTCCACATAGAAAAACCTGATGGTTTTGCATTATTAGGTGATAAGGGCATGATGTGTAAGTTGCAAAAATACTCATATGGTTTGAAACAAGTGCCCAATGTGTGGAATGAAAGATTACACTCTTATCTGATTAAGATTGGTTTTGAAAGAACTGGTGAGGGCAGCAATATTTACCTGAAGATTGAAGATGATAAGTTGTTCATAGAAAAAGTATTTGTCGATGACATAATTATTAGTGGTAGTGATGATGATCTTGGTATTTGCAGAGGAAATGAAGAAAGAATTTGAGATGTCAATGATAGAAGAAGTAAAGTTTTTCATTGGATTGCAAGTCATGCAACTAAAGGGTGGGATTTCCATCAATCAATCAAAGTATGTAAAGGAAGTATTGAAAACATTTGGAATGGAAGAGTCCAAATTGGTTGGAACCATCATGGTGATAAAATGTAAGTTATCCAAAGATGATGATTTTGATGTAGTAAATGAAACTTTCTATAGATCAACGATTGGTAAGCTGCATTGTATTTTTCATGTCAGATTGGATCACCTAATGCAATTGGAATAGTGGCAAGATTTTAGTGAAATATGAAGAAACCTTAAATGGTTGCAGTGAAAGGGATATATAGAAACTTGAAAGGAACTACACGATATGGTCTTTGGTATCCACATGGTTGTGATTTCAAAATTAGTGTATTTCTGATGCAGATTGGGCAAGAAATGTTGATGATAGGAAAAACACAAGTAGTGGTGCATTCTTACTAGGAGGAACACTATTGTCTAGGATAAGAAAGAAAGAAAATTACATTTCCCAATTTACTGCAGATGCAGAATATGTGTCAACCTTTAGTAATTGCTCACATGTATTAATAAAGCAAGTTTTGAAAGAAATCAATGATAAGATAAAAGAATTGGTTACTATCTTTTGTGACAATAGTAGTGTAATATATATTTCCAAGAATCCTGAGCAACACCCTAAGACTAAGCATATTTCCATTAAGCATCATTTTCTAAAAGAAAAGATGCAAGAGAAGGTAGTGAAGATGGATTATGTGAAATCCAAGGAGAAGGTTGTAGATCTTCACCAAATCATTATGTAATGATGGTTGTGTGTATCTAAGAGGTAAGTTAGGTGTTATGCCCCTACGAGAGCAAGACTGGGATGCTATTGCAGTATCAATCAAGTGGATTCATCACATATATTTTATTAGATTGATGTTGAGAGGACTACTTCTTAGGGGGAGTAGTTGGATGTGAAGAAGTTGGATGCAACAAAAGGTGACTCATGTTGAGCGACACCTTTGACATTGTTACCAAAGGGGGAGAAGAACTAAGAAGGGAATAGATTACCAAGGGGCTGAATAACTAAAGAGTGAGAAGATCTAAAGAAGATAGATGGCGCGTCAGCTAAGGGGGAGCAATTGTTATTAGGGTAATGAGTGTTTATATCATGCCAAGGGGGAGATTGTTGGCATAAAAGATGCAAATTATGTTGTAGAGGTTTCATGATATAAGTTTGATGCTCAATTGATCATGTATTATGTTGTCATTGATATCAATTTAAGTGATGTTGGTTGATAGTTTACTAGGGGCATTGTTCTAGTATATGCAAAGTTGAATCCAATGTCATGACAATGTTGGAGATAAAATTAGAGTGTGGTTGGAATAGGAGACTCAAAGATGCCTCAAGATGTAGTGTGTGTGATTACACAAGATAGAAACAAGAATGGACAAAGTTATGATTGATTTAAGTGTAATAGAGCAACTAGGAAGAACAATTAGTAACAAATGGTGAATAATTTGATTGGTCTATCAAATATATGATGAATCAGATGTTGTGGTTGTGGATATATGATCTAAACTTAGTTGTGTGATTGATGTTTTGATCACACAATGTTTTATGCTTAAAATAGTTTATGTTGGATGCTAACTCATGATGTTGTGGCCAACTCCAGTATCTAAATATGGTCTAGGCAACAAGGTTGAGAACTTAAAATAGTTTATGTTAGATGCTAACTCGTGATGTGGCTAATTCTAGTATATTTTTGTGATCGGAGGTGTCATGATGATGTGGCGATGGGGTGACAAATTGGGTTATGATGATTTGCCTTTGCATCAATCATTAGGATCAAAAGTCTTGAAGTAAATGCATATGTATTGGAAAAAGTGAAAAAGCTTAATTGTTCTTAGTCAAATTGATGTGCAATGGAAATCAAAAGTTGAGAGATGGACAAATGATGGACTAGGGCTTGGTAATAAGTTTTGGCAACCCATAAGCGATATTGAAATGTAAATCATTTTGGTTGAGGTGGTGGCTACCCTAACAGGTGAAGCATGTATTTATATTTCAATGCGATGAATGTGCAAGTTTGTAGATCATGAATTGTGGGTGCGATAGAGTAGCTTGTTAATTGTCCTCACAAAAAAAAGTAGAATTTGAGCTTAATTGGATCTATACAAGCAAAGGAGAATTGTTATTCCCAAATCATCTTCCTTGTTAAATCCTAATAGGTTCTACAAGGTAAACCCCTTAACCGAGCCACTCCTAACCAGGTGAGGAGGATCCTAATAGATTTGAAGATTAATTCCCTTAACCGGGTGGCTCATTTAATAAGTTAAAAATCTCCAATGAGATTACTCTTGACATGGTAAACTTAACTAGTCATACTTCAAAAGAGTGAAAATTACTTGTGGGTACTAATTCCCACTATGGTTTTTTCCTATGACCAATGCTTTCTATGAGAAAAGTGTTGGTGTTATTGTGTTACGTATGTGGATGCTTTTATATGTTGTTTTCTTGTTGCTTCACATTTTTTTAGCCTCGTAACTTTTAATACATTGATATATTGTGTTCTATCAATCCAATCACCAACATGAGAGCTAGATATTAGACTAGCGGTAGTCTCCACAACACCATACAAAACATGAAGAAGTAGGGAGCTTGGCCATACATCTAACATGAACAACCAAATTGCAAAATGCCACATGCTTAGATTAGAATGGTTGAAATTTTTTCTAAAGACCAAACAATCTACATTAATATATGTTGAAGGGTTATTTTCTTGGGAAATATGTGTGATCTGATCTCGAATGAGTGAGATGTGATTAGAAACTTCAAGAGTTACATTGGAACAATCAATAGTCGATAGCTCAAAGTTGCAAAGTAAATCTAGGGCCATGTAATTTTCACTCTTTGATAACCCATAATCACAACCACATTGAATGATCATAAATAATGAAACCTTCAACTAGATTCGACATCTTGTTATTGTCCAACCTTGTCCAACCTTAATAGAATTTGCACTCTATTCTCAGTTGTTACCATTAATGGATTTTTCCAATCTTCCTCATGAGTGTTAGGCTCTTGGCAAGCTAATAAATTGTTATTAATAGACCAACCGATATCAAAAATTCTTACATACCTTTCAAATGTGTCGTCATAGGAGCCATTAATTTCATTGACTTCACTAGATTGATCTGATGTGTAACTAAGCATGCTATTACAACCTGCCCATCATTTGTATTTGCAAATCCTTTAATAAAATCATTGTGTGACTTGATTATGTGTACCTTTTGAAAGAAGGCATTTTCTTGTATCTTTGTCCATTTCATTTCTCTTATCATGTTTGCTTTTACTTGAAGTTATCAACCTTGTTGTCTCAATGCTTTCTTTTCATGGTCCATGTTAGCAACCTTTTCTTAAATTTATTTTAGGCATCTATTTGCACGAGAGGCTATCAACTTAACTTTGCTAGCCCTTCTTAGCCATTCATCACACATGATAAGCTTCCTTATTTGTTGCTTTGTCGACTTTAAAAAGGCTTTTGACACCGTCCCAAGAGACAAGCTTTGGTTTAGAATGGAAGAATTGGGGATTCCTATGCATCTCAGACCTGCTGTTCATAGGATGTACAAAGAGGTGAAAGTTAGAATCAGAACTTCAGATGGCATTTCAAAATGTTTTAGGAGCGATATCGGGGTCAATCAGGGCTACCCTTTATCTCCTACTTTGTTCGGTTTATATATTGACAAACTGGAAGAGTGGTTAAACATGCAAAAGGGTGAAGGCATTTAGCTAGGTGAATTTGTTATAAAGTTGCTCCTATATGCGGACGATCTCATTTTAATTGCCAAATCTGCCAATGGTTTGCAAGATCGTCTATCTTCTCTTGAGCGCTTTTGCGGAATGGTGGGGATGCAGGTCAATATCAGCAAGACTAAGGTTATGATTTTCTCTAATAATAAAAAAAACACCAACATGAATTTTATTACAATGGAAGTGTTCTTGAAGAAGTTGCGGAGTATAAATACCTTGACATCAATTTCAACAAAAAACTAAGCTGGTCTAGCTGCAGGTATAAAAGGATATTAGGTGGGTGGAAGGCTTTTTATGCTCTTCAAAATAGGTGTTGTGAAGCAGAGTTGTGGGATTGGAAAACTATTCAAACCTTGTTCGGTCTTCTTGTGCTGCCAGTTGTTCTTTACGGGTGTGAATTATGGGCTAGCAACACTACTATAGCACAATGGAAGCAAATCGAAGGAATCCAAAAGCACTTGATCACAAGCAGGTTTAAAATCAAAAGCACTGTTCCATATGATATCATGCTAAGTGAAATGGGGGCTGCTCCTATTGAGGCACTTGCTATGGCTCGCCTTCTAAGCTATCTAAAAAGAATCGAAAAAATAGAAGAGGATAGATGGCCTAAAGTGGTCTTTAGTGACATACTATGTAAGCGAAAAAGGACATGGATGCAACAAAACATCAAATGGATGAGTAAATGGAATATTCAATTCAATATGTGCCCCACAAATAATAAAGAAACAAAGGTCTTTGTCATGGAGAAATTCTACAAGAGAAATTGGGGAAGCGAGATCGGAAGGAAGAAATTATATTATATAAATGAGTTCAACCCCGCTTGTGATCAACTTCAAAAAGCATACATAGGAGCCAACATTTCTTGGAGGGCTAAAATTCTTATTGCTCAGCTGAGAACCAACTCTCACCAACTTCGTTGTGAGACCGGACGTTAGAAGAGGCCAAAAGAGGCTTGGGAAGAGAGAATTTGCAGATTCTGCAATTCTAGGAAAGTGGAAATTGAACAGCATTTTATTTTAGAATGTGAAGCCTACAAGAGTAGTAGAGATAAATTTGCGAACACTATATGTGACAGTTCTTGGCATAACCTATTCAACAAAGAGTACATTGAGCAATTGGGTGGATTCATTATCATCCTGCACAAGCAACGAACATTGCTACTTAAGTCTGCTTGAGTTGTCTTGCTGTCCCATAGGCTATTTTAGCCTCGTGCACGTTAAAATTTTATCTATCTATCTATCTGTTACCTACCTTAGGGTCCTCGTTTGTTGCTTGTTGCTTGTGTAAATGAAGGCGGTTCTTTTCCATAGATGAAACGTGAGAGTTGACTAACATCAGTTATTGCTCAATGGTCCGCTTCGAATTCTCATTTTTCTTAAATGGTGATTGCTTTAATTTTCTTTTCAACTGATACATAAGATTTCTAACAACTCGGGTTGTTCTAACAACTTTCTTAGATTGTTTTGTTATCCTTGAAAAGCTTTCGAATATTTTGTCATAAGTTTTTCATTTGTCTTCATCTTTTGAAAAAATATAGACCCACTGTTTGCTGAAACTAATGTGAATAAATGTTGGTTACTTGTCGGAAGCAATCTGAAAAGGATCTTTTTCCTGTTAACCCCTTAGCAGGATGCACAACTCTCATACCAGTGCAATATGCCCAAATGGGATCCTAAAAAGGAAATATTAATTTATGCAAACTACAACAAATCTGGTAACAAGAACTTTTACAAACTAGAGCATAAATCTGGAAAGTTATTTGCATATAAATATCTTCACGACAAACCCAAATTTCTAGCCAACATTTCAAATCTGATTTTTGCAGCTAAACAAAGTATGCATTTTTAAATCATTTCTGCACTTAGGAGAATTCAACCAAAAGCCTTACTTTTCCCCAGATTTTGAGAACCGTGAATTAGAAGTTTCTATCAAACAATAGGCAAATAACAAACCAAAATACTCCAGATTTGGATCGAAATATTTTCCAGCCTTAGCTGACCTTCAAAAAGTGGTGATAGGATTCCAAATTGACCAGCATTAAGTCTGAAATTATGCTCTTCAACAATTGTCCACATAAAACTCAGAAATAAATGATTGATAGAAGTGAGTTTCCCAGATCTGAGTTTGCAACACTAATATTGTCCTTAATTTGGCCTCTAAACCTAATGAATACTTGCAGCCCAGAATTAGCGATATGCTAGGGTTTCGGAAACTGTAGTCCTTCTACCGAGACACCCTTTGAAATAGGGAGAGCTCGTATGTCTCCCCGAAATCAGGGATACTCGAGGGTTTGAAGCCTCAAGCCAAGTTGCAGGAGCAACAAGCATAAATCTTCATCAAATAATGAGCTGTAAATGAGCCCTTAGGGTGTTTTATAGCACCTTCTAAAAAGATGAATCAATCTCCATATTTGATATTCCACCTTTTAATCCTACACTCCAAAATAAAAATGTAAGTGTACACCAATGAAACTCTTTGAAACTGGGGGCCCACCTTGGTTTTTTGTCAGGTTTTTATTAACTCATTTGAGTACATAGAAGAGGGGATAACTTATGTCCATTTACTAGGCATCAATTAAGTTGCCTACAAAGACGTGGCTTACTTAAAATAACTTAAGTTCACTTTGAATGACTTAAAATTGCTTAAGTTGCGTCAAAAAATGTGATGTGGCTTAAAATTACTTCACTTCACTTGAAATGGCTTAAAATTGCTTAATTAACATCAAAAAATGTGCACTCAACTTAACAGTAGATTTAAGAACAAGCCAAGAACTTCGTTTTTATACCAAGATGCTTCTACATCTTCCTCTTGAGTAATCCAAGTACAGCCAACTGTTGGTAATTGTCTTGCTATGAGCTCGGGACATTACAATAAATGAGCATGTCTGACTTCTCAGTTACCATTTCATGATTAGGACATCTGCATAGACATAAGCAGTTTGGATTGTTCTAAATGTTAGTCAAGGCATTGACTTAGACACTGACTAGTTTGACGTGTTCTAGATGAGCAAAGCAATTTGGCAAAGAAACTTTTCCAGACTTCCAAATGGAGTGCTGCAGCCAATCTTTGTTACAGTGTTTCTGCTTTTTCCATATTTATTGTTTGTTTATTAATTTAAACTGTAAGTGGGGTTGAAATCAATGAAAGTTCTGCTTCCTACTACAAGACAACAACAAATTTTGATTTTGATCCAGGTATGGCACTGTATACAGCTACGAATTAAGTATCAAGTCGGACATTCCTTGTTACTTGAGGTGGCATAAAATATGAAGGGGACAAAAAAGGGATACATGCAAAAATACGACATTAGAACAAGAGTTCAAGGATTCATACTACCTTAAAATTCTAAAGAGGATAAAAGTCACGTTTCTGGTGGTGCCACTTTACTGGGTGCCCTGTGGTCAGGGATTGAGATATGTGCAAAAAGATAACTCAATCTGTCAGACATGTTCAAGTCTATAACTTACCAAGGATATACTCAGGTATATTTCAGAACCTTTATGAGTGCACAATTGTTGCATTTGAAACTTTTAACAATTACGATATTGGCCCACTTGTCTGAAACTGTTGAAATTAATGTGAAGAATTAATGCATACATTAGTCATAAAATTCACTGAATGTTTCTCTAGAGACACAGGCATTTAATCTACAGAGCAAACTTTGAGAACATTATACTGGGTCTCAACATAGCCAATTTAACTTGAACTTCTCCTTATTCATCAGTCTTAATTTTAAATGCACTTCACTCAACAAATCTTGAACACATGGAAGTGGCTAGACTAAGTTGTTTGACTGGATTTTTCCTCACCATGTAATCTCAAATGCATTATGTATTAGAGTTTCTGTCAAGTCCGGTTTTCATAACACTCAGTTAGAAATACAGTCAGAACTTAGTTTTAGGTCAATGATAGAGTCGGTTTGATAAATGTGTATTCAACACAGATATATTAAGCACATACAGAGAGCTGGTTTGACAATGTTTTCAACACGTGTATTTAGAAAGAGTTGGTTTGATTCAACCCACACATGTATTAAGCACAGATACAAAACTACTCCAGAACCTATTTGATACTTCCATACAATTCAAATTTAAAACAAACAGCACAGTTACAGTACAATTATATTGTTGGCAAATGAGATGTGGATGAAAATCGTGCAATTGTTGTATTTTCCTTTCAGTTGCATGTTAAAAATCACAAATCAATGAGCTATGAACTTGCTTGTAAATGATAAGATAACTGATGCAAAAACAGCACAATTGTGAAGTCTATATATAGGCTCTAATACTGAGGTAAACAGCTTTTAGGCCTTGAGAAAGACAGATGAAATTTCATTAAAAATGAATAAAGATCATGAAAATAAGCTGATTTCATTAAAAGAGATGATTAAAATTTGTGAAACTGTAGAATTGAAAGCAGCTTTTGAATGAAGAAAGCGCTCATTCCCCAAATCATTTTTTTTTTGTTGAAATTGTGCATTACACCAGAATTCTGGTTAAAAATTTCTATCATCCCAAACTTGACCTTGTAATCTCATAAGCAAGGAAACATGCAGCATTGGCAGGAACACTTCTAGCCATGGCAGGCCCAAAGCCTTTGTACAAACCTTTGATACCTTCAGAAGCAGCAATTTTCTTAAATGCATCAATTGAGCCAGAGTACTTTGGCTGGTGGTAATTATCAACCTGGATAGCACTCTTCACAACATCAGTTGGATATACAGCCAACCAGAAAGCAGCACCAGCAAGCCCACCTGACGTAAGGAGAGCACTTTGGCTCAATCCAGAAGTATCCCGTCCTCCAGCCAAATACTGCTTTATTCCCTCATAGACACCAAACATAACTGCATTTCCAGGCACTTCTCGTGCTAAAGTAGGAGTGAGACCCTTAAATAGTCCTAAAATCCCTCCCTCAGATTTTAAAACATGTTTGGCTACACTGATTGGTCCATTGTATTTGATGGAGGCTGCTACTGCTGTGGATGCACCTGTTTTATAGGAATTTGGAAGGGCTCAATATAAACATTATATGCTAATCTTTAAGGGAAAACAACTTTTTTACCAATAACATATTATTGGGTGCATCAGCAGAGCTCAAATGATGTACAAATGAATTGCACTGAACTGTTGAGGTTTAATCCATGATTCCATGCAATGTGAGGTTGATTTTAGTGGGTTTGAACTTTGAAATAAATCTCAAAATTTCTATGCACCATGCTGGATGCTTAACAATGTAGATTTATTTCCCATTGTATAAAGCAAACCTCAACAGTTCAGCTCAATGCTTGAAGCCTGCTGATGTACTCCATCATTTATTATCAAGAATGGTGAAGTTTACACCAATCACATCACACTACAACTACACCAGTCCCTGTGATGCATAATTATTGATTCTAGAAATGCAGCCAATTGAGCTACAGTTAAAATTGAAGCTGGCAATTTAGAAGAATACAAAGGAATTAATAAATGAACAAATTGGGAAAAAAATCCTTGACCTGTTGTTGTCCCAGCAGTGGCAACTGCAGTAGCTTCTCCAGTGGCAAGAGCACTTTGAGCTTGCAATCTACACTTCACTAGCTCAGTTGGGCATGCTAGCATTGACACAGCAACGCCTGCCCCTGCTCCACAAATTACCTGCTGTTCCACAGAAAGGGGAACCCCAGGTGCCGTTCTAACTAAGGCTTCCATCTGCCCTCTTGCAGTAAAAAGAACTGCATTCATTGCTGCCACTGTAGCTAATGGAGCTCCCATTCCTTTGTACAGGCCTCGAGGGCCCTCTGCTGTAATTGTCTGTCGGACAGCATCCATGGCCCCAGCATAGCGTGGAGGTTGGCCTGGAGGAGGTACTGGCTGACTCTGCAACTTTACCTTGATTGTGTCAAATGGATGCCCACATAACAATTGTGCTACTCCTCCAACAGTGCCAGAAAGCAGATCCTTGCTTGCATTGTTTGCCATTATGCCCTTCAAAACCAGTATCTATCTGCGCCAAAAAGCACTAGCAAAATAAAACAAGTTGAGGAAACAAAGAATGGAAGCCCATAATAAATAACAGAAATAGAATGCTATCTTCAGGACAACTACTGGAGAGTTTTCCTGTTCATGCTTCTTAGTCAATAATCATCAATAAAATTAAAATATTATAACTAGATGGAAATCATAATCAGCATAAATCTTCACAGAAGTCTTACAACTGTTTCCTTTTCAACTTAACATAAATATGTTGCGTCAGCAGTTTTACTTTTTCAGAACAAAGAAATTTCGCTTAGTAGTGAAGCTGCAGCTCTAGCCTAAAAGAGTGGTCAGGCATCAGGGCTCCAAGCCCGGATAGCGAATCTTTTGGCTAGGCATTGGGGTTCAAATAGAGTTACCAAGTTTGAATAAGAGATGCATAGAAAATGTGTGTACTATTAGGCGCGGGCAGCAGTATACTTTGGAGCATGCTGTGCAAGACTAATGGTAATTTATGTATCCAGTTCAGCTATAGGGCCCAAGCAAGACAGAGAACTGTGCCTGTGGTAGGGATTTTCCAGGCTCAGTCTGTGAAATCCCAGCAATATGTGGTTTATTTTTTATTAGTGGTATTTTCTATAGTGTTCTCTTGACAACTCAATAATCAATTGAATGCTAACCATAGCAAACCTAGCGTTTAAGAAAAGGTAACAATTCATTTACAAGCATTAGCTGTAGAAAAATTACATCATGTCAGGAGATAGGAACAATGTCAATAGATTTTACCAGAGGCTTTAGATGATTTCCTGTGACACCTTTGAATAGATTACAGTGAAGTGACATGAACAAGTATTATCGGTATCGGCTCATATCATTTATATGGACTGCTGAAAGTTCCATTTTTAAGGGAGCACTTCAATATGCTTTTTCAGAAACTTCAAAAAGAACAGACATCTATTGAATTTAATAATTTTATCAAAAACAGAATGAACCAAATTAGGGGCCAGGTGTAAAGTTAAGACTCATTTTCCTTTCACCAATTAAATCTAATCTCTTTCCAGTAAAGATTAGATCATGTGTCAGATACAAACCATGAAACTGCTCCCTCATGGTGACTGCAGGCTCCTTTCTAGAAGAACAAAAATCAGAACGATGTCCACACATTTTCTTTTTAGTAAGGGAAATTAACCTTTCTTTGACATGTCAGTATAGATTTTTGTGTTTTCTTGGCTAAGTGTGTGCATGATCTCCAATGATGCCACAAGATGAACTTGAGAATATAAAAACATCCTTCGCCACTTGCATCACAATAGCAGCACTTGTGTATGCTCTCTCTCGTCACTGCTTAGGGCAATCTTGGAGATCAAAGTTCAAGTGTCGCTTTTTATTTCTCTTCATTGATTGGATATCCTCAACCAAGGTGACCAGAACACTCATGTTTCAGCAGCGTATAAAATTTGGGAGAGAATCAAAAGACTCTCCCATTGAGGTACATTTGTCATTTTTATCTAGCTTGCAAAGAACTTTATACCTTGCAAAATGGAAGCAGAGAATGTGTTACTCTCTTGCACCAAACTATTGGGCATGTCCCTCATTTCACAAACTTGAGCCTTACATACCTTTAGGCATATTGGGGACTCCCCTTAGCAAACCTTGTATTAACCACTTTGGCTGTCCGCACTTGTAATACACCAATAAGTGGTAAGCCCCAAAAAGTTACTTACCACATGCATTTTCCTTTCCTCTCGGAGTATAGCAAGATCTTTAGGATCAAAAGTGGCCGGTGCCTCCTCATGGATCTTACTTTCAACATGGATTCTCAAGTGGGTACATAGTTACTTGAATAATCTAAGTGACTACTTTGTCTACCCCCTTAGCACAAATCCATGTTTAATATAAAGACAAAAAATCCAAAAAATAAAAGCCAAAAAAAAATCAACTCATCCAAAAAAATGTCTTTTCAAGTCAAAATCAAATCAAATGCTTTCTATTTCACCAATTGACACTGATATGGACATTGGAAAAGAAAATCCAATCTCACAATGTCCATTTAGGAAGAATCTCATGCAACTGGGCTACCTACTATGATGACAACAAAATCTTGCATAATTGGAGCAAATACACGTCCAAGAAAACTTTTCAATTCTGATTCAAGGAGCTATGTTTAATGGATTCTTCCTCCAAGACATCTCATAGAATCAAGAGACAAGTTTCTTGAAAATTTGAACCCTACTACATCATAGGTCAAAGTTTCCCTTCCCATTACACCCTCGTAGTGATCATGATAGGTCTCATAGCCATGCCCATGCCTATAATGACATCCTGAACACCAATAATCTCGTTGGAAGAGAAACCAATAATGAAGCCACAAACAACATAAACCATACCCTAGACAACGATTGTTGCAAAAGTTTGCTCACACCAAAACTATCAATCTAACCATACCAGTCTTCCCTTCCAAAATCTGACCACCTCATTCAACCAAGAATGGTGAGAAATGAAAGATGTCAATATGGACCTACAAGCCAAGTCATCTAGTCAACAAAAGGGATATAAATTTAAGGATTTGTGCCCTTGTCCTCTTGACTAGTCACTCACACAAAACCCTCTCTCTTCACTTTGAAGCCTAATGAAATAAATTCAAAAAAAGAGATTTGTGTAACTACCTCAAGGAATTCTATATGGTGTTCCAAGAAGTGGCCTATGATGAATTCTTAATCCAACTTTCCCTAGGGGCCTAGATAGGCCAAACCCTCGAGTGGTTCATTCACCTACAAAATGGTAACATTTTCCTATTTTCTAATATAGTGACAAAAATTGTAAAACACTTCTAAAACATTGAGCCCTAATCGACCATGATGAGCTTATGTAAAACCAAGCTAAAAATGGGGATAGCTTCTCCTAGTGCAATAATGGTGAAGCCTTCCAAGCATGTTCCCATCTCTTATACCAAGAAACATCTAGTCTACATCTTCATCACCAATCTCACCATTGAAATGGCTTCTCATTTACAAGGTCATTGTGTCAACTCCTTTGACAAAATAATTGAAAATGGGATACAATTCTAAAGAGCCTTAATCAAGAAGGGGCTCACACCTCCTTTGGTGAATTAATTGAAAAAGGGACACAAATCAAAAAGCCCTAATCAACAAGGACTTCTGAGAATTTTCATCAAAGATGAAAACCAATAAAAATCCTATGTTTGTCAATAAAAACAAGATCTAGTTAGTGATGGAGCAATAGATGCAATGGTCTAGGGTATGCAAAACCACCCAAGTGCTACTATATGTAGTGTTCCCTATCGGGATTTGACCAAGAATTCTTAAATGAGGTCTTGATTAATGCCTTGATTTAGAGCCTATAACAGAATTAGATATTAATAGATAAATAAACATATACTTAATAATGTTCCAAAGAGCATTGTAGTCATTATTATGTTAGAGAGAAAATATATATATTTCTACAATATAATTACAAGAATCCTAAACACCGCTATACTTAAAATAATGTAAAAGTAAGATTATCTTAAGATCTTCGCCAATAACCCATATGCATCATGAAGTGCTATGGGGGATCACACAAAGTGTCTCAAGCTTGAACATCAAGCCCAAGAGCGCAGAATGGCACTTGCCATTGAGCCTCTTGGTCCCTCTTGGGTCACTACATCTTGAATGAGCCAAGTTATGCTACTTGCATTCATTGCATGTACCAAATTCCCCTCCATAATGGAATGGTTTAATGATGGTAGGTCTTAAAGGAATCGTTATCGTCGTTATATGTGCCTACTACATTACTAATTAAGCATCTATTATAGGCAATGGAATATCTGCATTATTCAAATGAAGACACTTAACAAGTTAACTAGATTATCACATAATGCACCATGCTTTGTACCAAAATATCAAAATTATATATATATATGATTACTATTTGCAAATGTTGAGTTTGCAAATTGTCTTGAAAAGAAGTGCTGATCAATCTTTTACTTTTGTATGCTTCCCATCTTCATTGTGTATCCCTCCCTTGGCATTGAGAGGCGCATCCTATCTACTAGCCATACTCTCCTTTCAAATAGACATGACTTATCCTCAAAAACTGATTTTTGTTTGTCTCCAAGTGCTGCTCTCTTGCTTAATTGCTATCATGATACCATATTAATTATAAGTTTAAGACTTGATTTAAATCTCCGCCTTTATAAACTCAAGTGCTACCCTAACACAAAGGAATCAATTGCCACCTTCACAATAATCAATGCCTTTGTTAATCATAACCTTAAAACATATTTTCTGCCCCTTATTAACCTGAATTGATTCAAATCATATTTATACACACACTTTCTCTTTCTTACATGAAATTGGGTCCTTAATAAAGTCACCCATTTCTTTAATAGAATCTTATACTATTGTTTCTGTCTTGACCTTAATAATGAAGTCAGTATCTTGAATACTTGTTAATCACAAACCCTAGGTTTGCTTAATCTTTTCGGCATTCATTTTTGTGTTACAATTTTTTCGTAACTTTAGGCAAAGCATGACACTATTCATTAAGGGAAGCCCAATCAAGAAATTAAAAAGCACTAATACTCTCCCCTAGAGAGCCTATGGACAAAGTGTTATACAAAGTACTAAAGGAAGGCATTATTATCTTACCTATACTAAAGCATATGATGAAAGAAAACCTAAATTGGCTTGGTACCAAGAAATGATTGTTGTATCACAAAGTCAAAGGCCATGCCACCAACAAATGCATGAAGCCTGAAAATTGTATCAAAGATATAATCAAAAAAGGAGACATTGAAATGAAAGGGCAACCATCACATTTGCCAAACACTCGCTTGGGAATCTATCAAGAACTCTTTTGGAAGCACAATCAATACACTTGTCATCCAAGCACCCCAACACATAATATCCACTTATCATAGGACACCTCATGACTATGATTACATTGTTGGCAACATTGAGTAAGTTATTAGCCACATGCATACCATCAAAATCCAAACATTTAATCGTCATAACTATGCAACATGGTAGGGCTTATATTCAAGGGACTCCACAATGAGCAATACAACCTTATTAAACAGCACATGAGCACACATATCAATCTTGGACCTCTAAACATTAGGTACTCATAGGGAAGTATTAGACAAGGTCCTACCAGATTCAAGGGGCTTTCACAACATCAATCCCTCCCACTTCCAAGAGTTTACTGATCATCTTTTTATTGCCAGATCATTTCACCTTTAGGGAGTAAGAGAGTCACATTTGGATCCATTATATAATTGCCCTTCACATATAGAAGCTAGCATTTCAAAACATAAGGTCAGCAATAGGTTAAATCTTTGAACCCTCAAGCTGGTTCATCTTTTTCAATACCAAGGCTTATGGCAATGCAAAGAGAGAATTTGAAGGGACAATGACATTACTAATAAAAGTTGTGCTAGTCAAACAATGAACCCTATGACACATTGCTGATCTTGACCTCTCTTGGAACATTCTTCTAGGACACCCACAATTTCACATCATGCAAGCCATTGTTTCACCTTCCCCCAATGTCTCAAATTCTTTCATGAAGGCATCAAGGTTATCATTCCCACCAACACCCACCCCTTCCAATATTGCAAGATGAATGGATGAACAATATCAAAAACCCCATCATTGTTTAAGCACATTAATAGTTGCTTCTATCAAAAATAAACAATCCTCATCTCGCATTGATCCAAGTGACCTCTCATAACCATGCACTTGTCCACCCCATAAATCCAATTTCAAGAAGTCAACACAAGTTGTGGGGTATATCAGCAACAAGATTTTCGTGTAGGTAAACTCGCTTTATATTCATGTTCCTATGGATGGCTGAGCTGAAAGCAAGTTATAGAGAACAACAAAGTCCAGTATGGTTCAACAATTTTCATACAAGCCAATCTCCTCGCAAATGAATACATTGAGAGTTATGATAATTCTTGGCTTGGTCTCAAAAAAGGATTTCCATCCTACTACAAAAACAATGAATGCCCCATAGCCTTGAAAATCTTTGGGATTCCAAGACCATATTCGCTAAGGAAATCACAAGAAAGGTTTCAAAATGTTGGATACTTTATAGAACAAAGAATTATCTCAGTCATAAACATCCAAAAGATACGAAAATTTTCAAGAAGGCTACTAAGAAAAATACATCATCCACCCCCTTGGGGAAGAACAAGGAGAGACATCTATAAATGTAGAGCTCAATTTCACGATGGGTCAACTTTGCTAGTAGAGGATGTTCAACTTGGGAAAAAATGATAATGCAAAATCACTCAAATCACAACTGACATGGATCTTGAGAAGACCTATACAATCAAGTCAAGGCTAGATCTTTCAATTGACATGCATCACCTTATGCAACCAGATTGAAAACATGTGAAAACAAAAGCTATACAATATGCACCCCTAGAAGCTCCCATCATTGTCAAGAAAGATTTACATTAACTCCTAGACATAGGCTTCAATCAGCTTTCGGGTACTCTAAATAGGCTCCAATGTTAAAGTTGTTACAAAAATGCCTCCACCCTGGAATCCTCAACAATTTCATAGTGTAGAGGTAAAATTACAAGCCATCAAAAGATTCAATGCTCGTGTCATACACAAATGTCAACCATGTATCTTGAAAACCACTGCAATCAAACATGTCAATAGGATTTTAATCAAAATGAAGTAACATCTAGCAAATCAACCAATTCTTACAGCATCTAAACAATATGTTGTCATTGTTGTACATTTCAACTACACAACACACTTTGGGTGCCCTACTTGCATAGCATGACGACCATGGTTGAGAGAATTGCATGCTAAGAAGAACATTAGTTGGATATGAAGCTAATTATATGCTCATGGAAATAGCTTGTCCAAATATGATATTTGATTCTCTAAAGCTACAATATTGCATGCTCTTACACAAAGTAAAACTCATAGCCAAGATCAACCTACTCAGGTGCCTTCTCTCAAAAACTACTTAAACAAGGTTAATAGCTAAATGGGACATGCTCCTTAGTGAATTTAATATTTAGTATATGGATGCAAAAGCAATTAAGGAATAGTTAATCACAAATCAATTAGCAAAAAAGTTGTTGGGAGATATTCAAGCTCTCCTTATGGATTTTCCCAATGAATCTTATCCTCAATCTCCTAGGATCACAACAATAGAATAGCTACTTCAATAGTTCCTTCACTAATCAAGATTTGGGAACCATAATCCTATCTATCAAACCATAGGGCACATCCCTAAGTCCTTCAAAGTTTCCTTTGATAATGGAGAGTATGAGGCATTGATTTAGTACTCAACAAGCAATACAATGAAACATCCAACAATTATTAATCTTTAGCGACTCCCAACTAGTTATGCAGTAAGTCAATGATGGATATCACACTAAGGACAACAAACCTATCCCATACAAACATTTGATAGATAGCTTTAGCAGATATTTCAATCACATATCTTTTGAGCAAATACCACGAGTAAATAACACAATTGCAAACGCCAAAGCTACGATAGGGTCTCTTCTCGATATGTCAAAGGACACATCAAAAAGCCAAATTTAAATGGATCACTTATTTAACCTTGCATATGATGTCCCAAATCTACAATGATATATGACACTATCAATTCTAATAATCCTATGTACCATGACATCCATGCCTACCTCACACATCAAGCCCTTCCACTTGACCTCACATCTAACCACAGAAAATCCTTCATCTAAAATGTCTCTCATTTCACCATCCTTCACAACACTCTATCATAGGGGCTATGACAATACCTTGGTGTGAGGCTTTGACACAAATGAGGCAAACCTAATTGTTAAAAGCGTTCATGACAATATACATAGAACCCTACTAATAGTTTTGTCCAAGCCAAAAAGATCCTTTGCATAAAATATTATTTTCCTTATAGTATAATGCTTGTCAATACATAGAAATTCATAACTTGTCAAGAGCATGGAGATTTTTGTCACTCCATATCAAGCCTTGCCGCCTACCAGTACTCATGGCCCTTCTCCACTTAAGGCCTTGACTTCATCAATAAAAATAGATATCAATCCTACTTCCTTTGACAAACACAAGCAAATCATCACAACCAGCAAATACTTCACAAAATACTAAAATAGGTAGAAAAAATTCCAATCACTTGTATGACCAGAAAATGTAATTCCATGTTTACCCTTAACATCATTTGCTAATATGGCATTCCCAATTACATAATCATTAACAACAAAAATATGTTTCAAAAATTTTGAAGTTCAAACTCTACAAATTCTCACATCAACCACAAGTAATCCACTACATACCCAAAAGATAACAACCAAACCAAGGCATCTAATAAAACCCTTATAAAAATCCTTTAACTAATCATCAATAACATTGATCTCAAATAGCACCTCCAAATCCATCGTCTAGTGAGCCTACTACATCAGCACTCACAGTCCAACCAAAGCCATGCCTTATTCCCTAATTTTCATTGTTAAAGCAATTTTACAAATTGAGATCAAGCCACCTTTATTGTGGATATCTTTGAAAAATCTAATTGATGTATAAGAATACCAAGTTGCACAATTTAGAGTTCCTAAATGAACATGGGCTCAGTGCACTCAACCATCTTAAAGAGCAATGAAATCGCCTTTGCCAAAGCTGAAATCAATGTATCAAAGCTAGAGGATTCCAAGTTGGTGATCTTGTCCAATAAAAATTCATAAAATAAGTCACTTATCAAAGAGAAAAGAAACCCATGTTTCAATCTGATTGGTTTGATCCCTATTTGATCATGGCAAATAATGGATGAAGAGCATACAGGTTGACAACACGAGAGAGTTGGGAACTAGAAGAAACTCTCAACACTGTGCTTCTTGAGCACTTCTGCACTTGACCACAAATCAAAAAAATGAAGTAATAAATAATAAACTGAAGAGAAAAACTGCCCTCTTGTGAAAACCATTTCCATGGCCCCTTAAGCAAGCACCGTGATGAAAACTTGCTTGCAAGCATCATGTGTGTGAAATTGTTATAACAAAATTAATGGAATAAATTAATCTTGCATTAACAATAAACAAACTCTTAAATGGAGCTTACAGACGCTAATTATAGTGTAGTCTAAAAATAGACTTAACTGAGAAAAATTAAAAAGAAAACTTGAATGACAATTAACTACTGTTCTAGAAGAACAAGCTGAATATAGCAAGAACCTAAGATACTAAAAATAAATCTAATAGTGTAAATAAGAAAACTACTTATTATATGTAATCATTATCTAGACCTAGAGGCATCATTTGTCCTACTCCATCCATTTCATCCACACATTATCACCTTCCCTTTTCTATAGAAACTATGGACTAGGGCCATCAATTGACCTTTTCTCTGAGAAGAACTCTTGGAACATTTTCTCTAGCACATTTAGTAGCATGACTTACTACTCTTCTATTTAGTGACTCCTAATCAAATTTAGCTTCATGCAAGCACATCACAAACCTAGACCAATGCCCCTAAAGCAATCCTCTAACCTATTCTTGGAAGAATGCTTGGTTTAGACAAATTCATTGTCATCTAGCTATCATGGACAAGCAACATGACTCAAAAGGCACATCCTCACTGGTGTCCTTTTTAGGTCCTCTCCTATTTTACCTTGCTCATATCTTTGTATCCTCTATTTTGTACCTTTTGTTTTGTTTTTGTTAATTACGCTCTTTTGTTGATTATTCATTTCTTTTATATCTTTATGTCTTTTATTGTTTCAACTCACCTAAATACTCCATTGAGGCCATCATAGCCCATTATATTATGTTATGTCTCTTGAACATTTGCATCGAGTAATCTCTTTTCTTGAGTTTCTTATTATTGATCAATTTGTGTCATGGTTTATTCATTATCTTTCATTTGTTATTCTTGATTATGAATTAGTCTTATTGTGCGTAAGAAAAATGTGTAGCCTTGATCTTTATTTACTACAAGCATTCTATCTTATTTTGTGCAAAGAAATTGCTTGATGCATTTGAAATCTCCACGATGATCCTCAAATGTACTTGCAATCACCAACTTTTATTCCTATCATAAGTCATATCACATTGAATATCCATTTAAGCATTGTAGTATCAAACACTAAACACCAATCTTCTACCTATGCTAAAATCCATATCCCAACATCTAGGGCATAATTCATCTCCATCATTGTGCCCCCTCCCTTCCCATCATTTTCCAACTTTTGCCCCTTCCTCACTTGTTATTCTTGATTATGAATTAGTCTTATTGTGCGTAAGAAAAATGTGTAGCCTTGATCTTTATTTACTACAAGCATTCTATCTTATTTTGTGCAAAGAAATTGCTTGATGCATTTGAAATCTCCACGATGATCCTCAAATGTACCTGCAATCACCAACTTTTATTCCTATCATAAGTCATATCACATCGAATATCCATTTAAGCATTGTAGTATCAAACACTAAACATCAATCTTCTACCTATGCTAAAATCCATATCCCAACATCTAGGGCATAATTCATCTCCATCATTGTGCCCCCTCCCTTCCCATCATTTTCCAACTTTTGCCCCTTCCTCACTTAGTTTTTGTCCTATTTTTTGAGAGTGAATCTATTCTATCGTTGCCCACCTTCCATTGAGTATGCATCCCCTATCCCATATCCATTTTCCATCCTTGTCTTCCTTTATTATTTCTATCCCATATCAACGAGGGCATCTTGCATCTCCCTTATCCATGTACCAGTTTCATTTTCCTCCAATAAATTGGGGCACCTTTCCTCCTCTCATCATTTCATCAAACATCTATATGTTATTCTTCTTTGAAACAGTGCCATTTCAAATACGGAGAAAAGGCAGACAACCTAAAATTCAACAGCAAGTATCGATTAGTCCACAATTCTTCTAGTTCTGATTAGTTAATTAGGTTATTCCTTCCACGCCAACAAATTAAATAAATTACTTATTTAATCTAATCATAACATTAGTTAATTCAGATTATGAAATAGTTTATTTAATCAATATGATAATGTTCATTCTCTTTATCAATTTATAATATAAAAATATTTAATCTCCCCCATCAAATAAAAAAAACACATCACCATTTCCTCTGATTTAAAATTCCCTCAATCCAAATGCAAATTAATTTTGCAACTTGGCCATCCATTTAGCAAACATAACCCTAGCCATCTACTTCCAACCAGCAGTTCTTAAATTACAATGCTATCTTCCACTAAATCAAATTCCAAAATGAAAATAATTTTTAATCTTAGCCATTAATTAACTAAACTAATTCTAGCCATCCATCTCTCACTACATTCAATTCAAACTATAATCAGATTCCAATCCTCGTCGTCAGTTGATCAATGCAATCTTGGCCCTCTATTCACCTACCACTATCATTTATTACCATTTCCCTATGAATTTCACATTAAAAAATCCTCTCATTAAATCTAACCCTCCATTTCTCTCCTCCATCTTTAGAAATCCATTCCTTCCCGAAGCATTTTGATAGGAGAAAATTTGCAAGTATATGTTGCTATATAGGGGGGCTTATAAAGAAACTCAACATACCACTACTGCATCAATATATCACTTTGGATCACCGAAAAGTTATGGAAGATATAGTGTTTTTCTGAGTTTGCATTGTTTTATTTACCTTTCATTAATGCTCCAATATAAGATAGAAGTACATTATTAGTATGTAATTACATTCTTAGTTAAGATTTTCTCTTCTACACTTTGCTAGAACCTCATAGGTTATATGAAACTTTCAGCTCCGGCAAAATGTTGGGGATCTAGTAGCAGTCTGTGGTAGCAATTTATAATCTGTAAAAGAATCTGCTATGGATGTCACAAATGCAAAATATGGTAACTACAATTCAAACTAGTTGTAGCTTATTGGTGTGTGATCATTGTATTAGGCTTGGTTGGGTGCAATGCCAAACTCACTAATCTCTACCACCACTTACAAGTACAAAGCATGGTTCCAAAATAGGTTTTGGTTGCCCTGGAAGATCTACATTCAGAATGAGAAAATATAAAATAAATAAGGCATGACAATTGTTGGACTTGTTGCCTTCACAAAATGTGTCTTGAATTTTATGTGTTGTAACCAACAGAATTACAAATGGGATTTTGATAATCTTGGCATTTTTTATCAAATGCAGTTGGCAAGGATTCTCCACCAGCCTCCAATCTTGGGCCAAATGTGAAGATTTCGGACAAGAATTAGAGACACATCAAAGAAGTTGACTGTAGAATCCTTTATTTAGGCTATTGATTAAAGTGGGACAGATGTGTTCG
This sequence comes from Cupressus sempervirens, assembly GCA_028749045.1. Classification (NCBI taxonomy): domain Eukaryota; kingdom Viridiplantae; phylum Streptophyta; class Pinopsida; order Cupressales; family Cupressaceae; genus Cupressus; species Cupressus sempervirens. Next base: position 536,671,901 of record CM053789.1, read on the forward strand.
TCCCCGTTTTCTCTCTGTTAACCTCAAATCTTGAAGTAAACATAAGTCTTCCCTTTGCTCTATTTTGAGGCAATAAGAGGTTTAGAACTTTTGAGGCATACACTTAGGTACATGACTTTACCATGTTTGTACTTCTTAAACATAATTACATTTACATCCATCTGTATAGAGGATGTCATTTCAAAGAAGGTTATGTGATCGTTGTGATTCATACCTTCAATCTGCCAGTGATTAGACTTCATGGTATACACCAAGGATGCATGGGGACAGGGGTACTTGGGTACTTTGGGTACAGGTACGGATATGGCCATTTTTCAAAATAGGGGACTGGTGTGCTTGGCTACACCAATTTTTTTAGTATAATATAATATTTTATAGAAAATCTGAAAATGAGTCATGACAATGAGTTTTTCAAAACAAGAACAGTGATAAGGTTTGCAGATGTAACGTATTGTTTTCAGTTACAGATTTGCAATATGTTTGCAAAAATAATATATGCTAAATGTTTGATGCATAACAGAGAAGGCAAACTTTAAACATGAACAAGAAAATCATAAATCATATAACAATGACATATTGCACATTGATAAACTTCTGTCGAACAGTGATAAAGTTTACTGTTGATCAGTATTGTATCAAAGTTTCAAATTAGATATTGAAAAGCTTGATAAACAGGTTCATATGCAAATGGAAAACTGAAACAAAAATCAGAAATCTTACTCTAAGGTCCTTAGCTATGATGCTCTCCACAGACTACCCATTGAGTATTCGTTATTTAGGTATGTGTACCAATACCCGGTACATGTCCCAGGGGTATGGGTATGAGTACCCATGCAACTATGGTATACACTACCCAATGGATATGCACTGGATTGGCATTCTATTTCACTGGCTGATCTCCATGTATCATTAATCAATATTGGCATTTTATCGGCACTTAAGCTGATCGGGTGTGTTTAGGCAAGTGTCATCATATATTTGATGTTGGCATTCTATTTCACTGGTTGATCTCCATGTATCATTAATCAATCTTGGCATTTTATTGGCACTTAAGCTGATTGGGTGTGTTTAGGCAAGTGTCATCATATATTTGGTGTTGGCATTCTATTTTACTGGCCGATCTCCATGTATCATTAATCAATCTTGGCATTTTATCGGCACTTAAGCTAATCAGGTGTGTTTAGGCAAGTGTCATCATATATTTGGTGTCATTCAGATGGTCCACTTTAAGTTAATTGTCTTTGTACGTAACTGCATAACTATATTTATTAGTTCCTGCCAAAGGCAGGATGTTATTGCTTTCATCCAATTCAATTGACCAATCAACTCATAGGATGTAAAAGATTAAAAGAAACTTCAAATGTTTACATCTTTTTCTAATTTTCTATTATTTTATAAATCACATTTTTCATTCACTCTATTGGACCATACTATTTTTGGTAGGGAGAAAATTCAATTTTCTTCAACAAAAATACAAATATTTTCTAACAACTCTATCATGCATTAATGAATGTATTAATTACAGCTTTATCTTTTCCACATTTGTGACAAGTTGTTAGATTTTCCAAAAAGTAATATTTTTATCTTCCACCTCACACCACTTTGGACAAAAATGAATATTTAATCAATATTAATTATCACAATTTATTTTTCTTACCAAGTTCAAATATAGAGTTAAATGTTTTATATTTATTAAATTAAATATATTTATTAGTTTTACGTTGATGTTTATTTTTGCCAATTGTAAAATGCTATTTCTTTAACTTTAAACTATGTTTTACTAGCTACTATTTTACGATCTTGCTCTATTTTTTTTTATTACCATTTTACAAATTGTAAAATTAATACTACCCCTCAAACTTACTAGATATTTTGGTAGTTTGAATTAAGTAATCAACAATTTATTTTTTTAAATTAAATATTTCAACTTATAATTGAATTGGTAGAAATGAGTAGTTCATTCATATAATATAATTTTTATTGCTATTTATATATTTCTTAAAATAATATAATTATTAATATTTTTAAAATTCCCTTCAATCATTCTACCTTTACTTGTCCTTATAATAACATATCATTCTCTCTTTAGTTGTTTCTTTCTGTCCTTCCTTTCTATCTATAAATCTCTATTTTCCTTCTTTTCCAATTATTGGCAGGAACTATGATGCATTGCGTCTCTTGTTTATTTCATTTTGGAACCAATAATTTATAAAATTAAGCCACAATATTTTTTTAAGGTGAAAGACATGCAATAAATTGAATTCCTTTTAAAGTTAATTTTGAATGTGTGGTACAATATTTTATTTAAGACTAGAAGGCATGCAAAATTTGTCATTTGTAACTCGTGCTTGGAGAAATTGTGGAGAAAAGTCATGCAATATTCTCTACCATATAATATAAAGCACAAGTGATGAGTACTTGGGTGTTTGAGTGTTTTAGGTTCTTAAAATTAGTTCTAGAGCAAAATAACAAATAGATTACTAGTCTACATCATTAATTTTACAGACAACAGAGATCGCTGCAAGAGACACTCAGGTTTGGAAGTTTGTGTCCAAACATTAATGAACTCTCCTCATCTTTATTTTTTTAAATCTTTTTAATTCTCACATTGAAGTTGATGGAATGCAATTTCTGGCAAGATGGAATCCAATGTTCCTCATGAAAGGATGTACTATTTTCTTTTCAGGAAAATCCAACTTAGTTTACTGTATGAAATTTAACCATATGCTATAGATCATATTGTGTTTATATGATGTATTTTCTCTCTTTCACAGTCTCTGATGTTAAGGTTTGAGAGATGGATCTTTGCATATTATTAAATATGACGATAATGTTGTGTTTATGAAAGATTTGTGGCCTATTTGCAAATCATCCACCCATCTCCATTTTAAGGAAAATGAGCTTGTGATGTGCTTTGCTTTTTCTCTTTTCCAAGTTACCCAAATGCATACTAAACCCATAGTTCAAAAACTCTACGAATACTCGGTAATTTGTCAAGTACTCTTATTTTTTTACAACACGAGTTTTTTCAAGTTTAACTTGCAACCCTTTACAGACATTGAAAAAAGGTATGCAAAAACATTGATTCAAGTAAACACTTGATACAACATATTTTTCACACTTTTTTTTGGCTATAGAACAATGCATTTTCTCTTTGCACATCCCCATCATCAAGATCCAAATCTGTGAGCCCTTTGTTGTGGTTGTCTCATCTTTAGCCAAATAAAATCATCTCTTTCTTCATAATAAATCGGTGTTGAAGTGGATTTGGGTAATGATTGAAAGTTCTTTAGCTCTCTAAGATAGAATACAAAGTAAATGTTTGGTTTATTTTTAGTACCAAGTGTCCAAATTGCTTCCTAGCTTTTAATATCTCTCCGTGTGTACGATGCTACAATACAGATGAGCAGACTATTAAACTCATGTCAAGTCCAAGGTTTTAGAGATGCTAGCAGCAGAGAGCTCTGGAAGCTACAGCACATCCCTTCAAACTACTAAATACTCCAAAATTCTTCCAAGATCATTAGGCATTAGTCATTCCTAAATCAATGAGCTAAGTATCTATTCCATGTAGACTCCAGTGATCTCTCATGGTTATTAAATTTCCTGTTGCCATCTTCTACCAAGGCTGACTCTAATCTCTACAAAAAGTAAGTGCAACCAGATGGGAATATTGTGTTCTATATTGACATCAGATAAGTAAACTGAAGAATGGTTTCTTCATTCATGTGCAGCATTAGAAGATTGCGTAGAGAAAAAGAGGAAGACAAGTGAAACGCAGCTCCGATAAAGCAATGATATCTCCCTCCTCAACGAGATTCAGTAATTCAAAAATGATTTGAAAAGCTCAGTCACAGGGAACAAAATCCAAAAACTGTTTGAGGAGATCCGAGTAATGATTGGGAAGTGAATGACAAAAAATGACTAATGTAAAAGACAGCGATTTTAGTTTTCTGGAAGTTTGGATAAATGCCCACCCAAGAATATGAGTATCTAATCCAAATTTTCGCTAGATTGATCTAAAAAATCCATTATAAACAATTGATGGAAGTGGGGGTAAAATAAGGATCTGTTTAGCCTGAGGAAGTAGGTTAGTTTTTAGTTTCATTTTCAACATTGTATTTCCAAAAGTTTTAGAGTAAATTAGATTCCAGGAAGCATTTTACTTTTAGAATTGTTAGAGCAGATTTGATTCATGCAAGTGCGAGATAGATTAGTAATTTAATTTCAAATCCTACAAGTATTGAGATAGTTTAATCATTTCAATTTCTGGAGATAGTTTAATCGTTTCAATTTCTGCAAGTGTGCTGTAGACAAGCTTTGATTTCCGCATGCGTGTAGCAGAAGACACTGTCATGCAAATTATCCTCTTCTCTCTTTCATATCGCCATGGACACCACCCTGGACTGATAATTAAATGATAAGGATTACAACAACTCTCAATGGTTATGATTTTTCAAAATCTGTCAAACCTTATGCTTTAAGTTGCTGAGTTTTTCTGAGTTTTTGTCTAGTCAAAAATCTTGGACATGTCGAGTACTCTCCAAGTGCGAGTCTATGAATTATGATTAAATCCAACTAGATTTTCCCTTTTTTCTGCATTTCTTTTTTGTTATCTTTTTGACTTTTTAGTTAAAATACCAAAGAGGCAATTAAAAATCCCCCCACTCTCAAATGCACAAGTCACTTTGTTGCATTGTTCCACAAGGAGCCATTCCCCCCAAACATCCTCGCATATTTAAGGCGAGCATGTCCCCAAGACACAAGCATGAGGTAAAAATATCTCCCCACCATCCGCCCACTATCACTTATAGGGTCGATGTCCCCAAGATTTCCATCAGACCAGGGAACATTACCCAATACAGGGACAATGTGGGGGCTCCTGGCCATCCTCAGGTCAGCTATGTGACACCTATGCATCCCTCATCTGTCCCACAGATGGTTTGAAGACCCTAGTGCCAACAAGCCAATAAATCATTTTTTTTAACAATTAGATTAAAAACAATCATTTTTTTGTTGCTTTTTCTTCTACAACTAAGCAGATACCTTTATCACTTAAACTTGGTTCTTGACCTCTCTGTAATTTTGAATTGTCCCATTCTCAGTCTCTCTGCCATTGTAATTAGCTTTGGCTTTCTCAATAATCAGCCTTATCAGAGAGAATGTTTGTTTTTGGCAATGAGCCCAATTAAATCTTGAGGACTTCTATGACACTTTCAGAAGTGAAGTCCAGCATCTGGTGTACTCCCCAAGATTGTTGGAGAGATTGTCTATTTCTAGTAAACCATCATATGAACCCCAATTTTCACTATTAATTGTCAGAATCATTTCAGCATAATCCGATTCAAATGTTTTCCAACAGTTTGTGCAATATGAGTAAATCATTGAGTTTTAATTGAATTACTTCATACGGCTACTTAACTACATCAAATTTCAAAAGCAGCTTAGCACAAAAGCTCGTTGGAAAGGGAATTAAAACAGTTCTAAACTTTGGATGCTTACAAAAGGGACCTTGCATATCAAATATGATTATTATTTTAGAAATAGGAACTTTTGAAGCAAAAGGAAGTTATCTTATTAAAAGCTAATTATAAAATATGTCTTTTAGAAAGTTTGACCAGAAAAGTATAAAATAGAGGTTTGGAGAGCTCATTTGCATTAGGTGGATTCTTTCATTCTCTCTTGTGAAACTTTTGTGGTTCAGTTGGATTGAACTTGGTTCATCTCAACCTTCTTGACGACATAAAGCCTCTCAAAGAAGACTAATCACAATCCTGAAAGATCCTCCCTAGTTAATATGGTATGATTCTTTTAGACTTACAAGTTGTGCAAAAAGGAAATTTAGCAAGTTCGATTGAAGATTGGATATGCAGTTTTGGTGGTTCTCCACAGGCAAGAAAAAATTGTCAGAGTTTCCTAAGCTGATAATTATCATTCCCTGCAACAGGAGACAAAGTGTGATCAGATTTAAGGTGTGGAACCGATCAATTTTCAGGGTCAACTTCCTTTGAAACTGGCATGACTCTTTAGGGCAGGATGAATGTCATATGGATGGAAAAATCCCTTCAGGGGAGGTGTTATGACCATATTTATGGTCACCTTAGCAATATAACTGCCGGGCAATAATTATAGTATTGCAATAGTTTATATTTTTTCAAAATTAAATATTAATAATCAACTTAATTAAATTATGTTCAGCATCTCAACGAACCTGAATTTACTTGGTGCACAATTATAAGATAAGAGCACCCATGTAACTTCTAAGCTGCCTCTAAATGGTGTCAATGGATGTTGCTATTTCAATTGCACTTTCTAATATATATATATATATATATATATATTTTTTTTTTATTTTTTATTTTTTGTCTGATTAATTTTAGAAGTATTATTTTATATTCACACTACTGTTCCCAAATTTTGATAGATGATGCTCTTGTCCCCAAAATCCCCCATTCCAAAACTCCATTGAATATTGTATTCCTGCAAGTGATTTGTCAATGTCCATGGCGCAATTTGCATTTATGTTGCAAAGAATTGAGATAACAGCTTCAAAATGTTGGCACTTCTTAGATGGAAAAATTTGGAACAAAATTATAATGAACCAGCAGCCACTCTAAGTTAACCTACATTGAATCAGTTTTGTTTACTTAAAACCAAAGGACATTTTGTACTGGATTAGAAATTATGTTTAGATATGTGCACATAGTTAAATAAACAGATCAACTTCCTAAAATAGAGGGGTGGTCAGCTCATAGTTAGGAGTTCCTATAATTCATAACAGCTAGCACCTAGTTAGTATGAGGATGATTGATCAGTCACACATATAATGAGAATGATTACTCAGTCAGGGAATATTATTGCCAGTAGATTTCCTTTTCTATCTCCTACTCTTCCCAATTATAAGAAATCGTATAATTGTTTCTAAAGGATCTTTCAGGATGAAGAAGATTTCCCACTGAATTATAAGTGAGGAGTTGGTAGCTTCTCCATATGAAGGTGGCTCAAAAAGAAGCTTGCGTTGTTTCCTGTGTTGTTGATGCTAAAATGAATCCAGCTTCTGCTGTTTTTTGAAATACTGTTATAAGATATAAATGTTTACATATTTATAATTCAGATACATATTTTGGTCCATTTTTGTGTGCTAGCTGTAGTTAACGTTTTCAAGTTCAGGTTCAAGTTGACTTCCAATCAAACAGAAATCGGTCAAGGTCAGCCTACACTGGTTTAGATTCATTTACCTAAATTCCAAGACAGTTTGTACTGAATTTAAACTTCAGTTAGGATCTGTGCACAGAGTTAAACAAATTGAATTCCTAAAACAAAGGGACAGTTGGCACATATTTAGGAGTTTCTAATAATAAAGGACACTTAGCCCCTAGCACTGTGTTAGCGGTATCGTTCACATTTGTTGCATAGCATTGACTAAATATATTGAGGATGATTGATCAGTCAGTCTCAGATTAAAAGCAATTGCACAGTTAGGGAAGATTACTTCCAACAAACTTTTTTTTTTTAATTTCCTGCCCTTTCACATTATAAGAAGCTGTCTAATCATTCTAAGATCTTTAGGAATCAAAAATGTTTCCCCTTCAATCAAACAGGAAGCATCAGAGGGATCAGATTCCAGTGGGGTATCTGATGGAGAAGAGAGTGATTCTTAGTCCAAACTAGAAAAATGTTATTGAGGGAGCACTGTATAGATGTATTTATGCTGATCACGTTCCCAGGCAAGATTAATGATCATTCTTTGTGCTTCCTTGCATACAGCACCCACGCAGACCTCGTGCTCACCTTTTTCACTGTCAAACATCTTCAGAACAGCAGCACCACTTTTTCTATGCCATTGCTGACTGTGCTTTTACCTCAATAGCACTTATGATACTGCTGCATTTTGCCATATCATACTTTCCTTCTTGAAAGGCACTTCTCTTTACACTAACCTCAGGCAGACCAGGAAAGAACTTCAGGTAAAGAAAAGCATCCAGGATCCCACAACCTTGCTCTGACACCATATTAAATTGATAACACAAGTCATGACCATTGCATTGTAGAGTGGTTAATTATACAAGTCCAAAGAATGACAATACAATGCTAAACATGAGGAACAACTTCATAACACCAAAAAACAACCTACGTTCAAGGATGTGCTAATGATAGCAAAATCAAAACTATGCCTAACAAAGTCAACATGTATTTATTTTATTCTGCTAAAAACATTTTATTAAACTAAGAATTGTGGAGGAGGAGATGATAGTTTTTATACACATGGGTGGCTCACCAAAGCGCTTAGGTTGGTTGCTCTATAAATTAATTTGATTTTGTTGTATATTCAAGTACTCTCATGGAGATAAAATTTAAATATTGACTTGCAGATTTATTCTCCATTCCTTTGTTTCTGTCTGTAGTTGTCTAGTGGATGTAATTAACATTTTCAAGTTCAGGTTCAATGTTACAACAGGATTATAGAGATACACCAATAGTCAAAAACAAATCTTATTTAATGGTGCAATTGGAACATAAATTGTTTACTCTAAAAAATGACCGCGTATAGAGGTTTATGATTAACATGTCTTATTGTCATATTTGGCAGCAAACAGAAGGTAAACAAACTGCTTGACAAAATCTAGGGAAGTCTAACCTGATCAGTTCACGTTAGTTGCAGCGATTCCGAGCAATCGCCAAAGGAACCAGCGCCTAAAATTTCAAACCGGGTATATAAAAAATAAAATCTCGAATCAGAATTTTAAAGGTTGTGCAGTTGTAACAGCTCTAATCCTCTGCACAGCAGCGGTTTTGCTGAAAATGCACTGAAGCCTTATGCTGAATATGCACATAACAGCTATACAGCTTAATTTTGTTAATGACTGATTGTAAACTCAAACTGGTTGCTAAGAAGAACGTAAACGGTAATTGACGAGGGCAAAAGACGGTTTTGAGGAGCTTTGCAAATTCCTGGGATTTATCTCAGACCGTCTTGTGCTCATTGCTCTATTTAGTTATTTAGTGAAGGGTTCTAACCAATCGGCAACCAAATCTTCATTTATGAAGCCAACAAGAGATATTTAATATTGAAAGAGAAGAGGACGAAAAGACGAATTTCAATAATCTGTGAAATCTGAAGCTGAAAAAGCTGCACAACATTTAAATTATTCTTGAAAACAAAAGAAAATAGAGATTTTAAATATGTCTCCGAGATCAAGATTTAAAATAGATTATGGGATGATGAGAATAAAAATCATAATTAAAAAAGTGAGATACTGCTGGAAAAAAATAGTACAGTTAAGCGTTAATTTGAAACTCTGTTGTTTTACTTCTTCTGAAAATTCATTATGTTGCTGTGGGTGTTCAATCAGAAATTTACAGATTTCTTCAACATCTTCTTCTTCCAATGTAATTGACAAAGGCGTTTCTTTTCAACGTTTACTTCGCCGAGTATGGTAGACGTAGACATAGCCCCTTCGAGCCGTCCAAACCACTAGTTTAGATTTGAGCCATATATTTAGTGAAGCTTGTACTTTGCTGTCCAAAGCATTGGTGTCCCTACCCCCAAACCTCTTAGGTGCGTCTCTACCTCCTGTACCACGTTTAGACTCAAAAACCCCCAAAAATAGCCTTTCGAATGACCAATTTTTCGGATCTAATAGAAAATTCAAGTGTTGACAGGGCTTTGATTCCCAAAATAGGCCATTGTGTAGCAAAACACTCGAAAGGATAGCGGCGACTACTCAGTAATAAAAGATATTCGACTGTCTCTGTACATTTCCCATATCCAGCAAACAGAATGTATCAAGTAATGCGCAATTGTAGGACATGGTGTTCGCTGTTCAGACCTGAAGTAGACGGCCCATTTTATCCCCTAACTCGGATAATGATCCCCAGACACCAGAAAAGCTAGACAAAAGAAGAAATTAAATTGAGACTTTATCCGATTTGATACGAAGTTTAAAAAAACCGCAAATATTCTATACTTTGTATGAAGCTTCAAGTGTTGTTTAATTTGATTTCCCATTTTCAGATTTTTGCAGCCATGCATTGCTATACTGATTTCGTTAAGCTTCAAGTTATTTCAAAACTCAAAATTTGCTATTTGATTCTATTGAAGAATCTACAGGTTCTAATCAAAATGAGGAAAGTTCGAAATGAGGAAGCCTACCAGTGAAGGGCTCCAATCACCTCAATATAAATTTCTCATTACGCCAACCAGAGATGGTGAAGCAGGCTAATAACCAGCAGCAAAAGCAGTTCACAGAAGAATTTCAAAAGCGCATTATATGCAATTCCCTCAATGGCCACACTTATTGGAGAGAACATCCACCGTTGGATTGGAATCTAGAATATAGGGCGCACAGTATTCTGGTTCAGCAAATCACGTCCCACCTACTTTCTGGTTCACCCGTTTTGTAGGTCCCACCACGTTGGCTTAGCCAAGATGAAAAGTTCCAGGCCTGGAATTTGACGGTCACCCCTGCCTGTCATATGAATTTTTAATATGGCTAGAATAAAATTATGCCACGTTCTATGAACAAAAATGATTGTCAATTATTTAGTTTTAAAATAATATAACTAATCGTTTAAAATATCAGTATTTTATAAATTAGAACATAATAAATATTAATTAGTGAAATATACAAAAGGCCTCAATAACTTATAATTATAAATTGCTAATATGCACAAAAATCTCAAATAAATGAATCAAGTTTCTAAGTTCTTTAAGATAGTTTTAAATTAATATTATTATGATAAATAATATGAAAACACATACCTAATATTGTAAATTACTAAAACTAAGTTTTTAAAACTGTTTATATTCTATTAAACCAAGATTCCAAATTAATATATACAATCATCAAAATAGAAACATATCTAAAGTGAAACAAAAAAATAGAAACATATATAATATAAAATAATTTATATTTATCATACATGTATATTTAAAGATTGTAAAATCACGTTCATCTATATAAAAATACTAAGTTTCTTATAATAAATATTGGTGGTTTAGTAATAAATGTAGTTGTTATATTGACAGTTATCTAAAAATGTAGCCTATCACTTGATACGGTCTTACAATTTTTTGACCTATCATATACGGTTCAAATGTGGAAAAACGACCAATACAGCCATCAAATTCCAGGCTGATGAAACAATTGAGGAAAAAGAGCACCTGTGGAGATCTTTTAAAATGTGAAAAGCTAATGCAATATAAAAACAAACTATTTTAATGCGATCAGATTTCTACAATCCATGATAGTTATTTACTAAGTTTTTGGATTAGATTGTGTAAAGATTTTTTCATCAATGTTTTGAATCACACTACGTGATCCATCATAGAGAGCAAGAGGTGTAAAACAATGTAAGTTGTGGAAATATGATCAACTTACATTGTTTTACACCTCTTGCTCTGTCATCCTGATGATGGATCACGTAGTGTGATTCAAAACGTTGATGAAAAAATCTTTACGCAATCTAATCGAGAAACTTGGTAAATAACAAACTATTTTCCCAAGTTTAATAAATTTGGAAGAAGAATAAATTATTTTGTTTTAAGATAATGATATAAATATTTGAAAGGTCAATATTTTTAAATCCCACAATTAAATCCTAATAGAAATATCACAATTTGACTTCTTGTGGAAATCATCTTCTACTTATCATTTGATGAGCTTAAGGGGCTTTCTAATGAATGGTTCATAAGGCACAACATTTGGTGAAGGTTTTGCAAATGAGGTTGCAAGCTTTGAGTTTAACCATGGAGGAAACTTTGTAGTTAAGCGCACTCAGGCTAGAGTAGTACTGGGATGGGTGACCTCCCAGGAAGTCTCGATGCTTCACCTATGTGAGTGTCACCTAGATCCAATGAGTGCTAAGTGTTTTATTTATTCTCATGACAGATGGATTCATGTTGAATCACTGCTCATGAAACATGGGTCAATGAGTTTGACTCAAAAGCCACATAGTTAAATCCTGATAGCAATATCACAATTTGACTTGCTATGGGAATTATCTCCTACTTATCAATTGATGAGCTTAAGGGGCTTTCTAATGAATGGCTCATAAAGCACAACACATGGTGAAGGTTTTGCAAATGGGGTTGCAAGCTTTGGGTTTAACCATGGAGGAAATTGTGTAGTTAAGTCTGCTCAGGCTGGAGTAGTACTGGGATGGGTGACCTCCCAGGAAGTCTTGGTGCTTCACCCCTGTGAGCATCACCTAGATCCAATGAGTTCTAAGTGTTCCATGTATTCTCATGACAAATGGACTCATGTTGAATCACTACTCATGAAACATGGGTCAATGAGTTTGACTCAAAAATCACATAGTTAAATCCTAATAGCAATATCACAATTTGACTTGCTATGGAAATTATCTCCTACTTATCTTTAAATGTACAAAACAAGGAAAGTTTAAGGAAAAAGAAGTGAGAGTTGGTTAAATTTGGAAGGAGAAAAATCAAGTGTTCATACATGAAAAGGGAATGTTAGTTTGAATGTTTCTAATTTTTTAGTTGATAGGCTATTTTTGGGATTTGTTCCCCTAAAACTGAAATTTTGACGAAAAAGTTGTCAGTTGGCCAAAAAAGTTGTCAGTTTGGTCAGAAAATTGTAAATCCTTCCTGTTAATTGTTTACTGGTCAGTTTTGTTATTTTGATATTTATTAGTTGTTATCTCCACTTTTAACTATTGTTTTTCTTTTTCTATTTATTTTCTAAAAAAATATTTGTGATTTCCATAATGTTCTCCATTTATTTAACTTTTAATTTTTAAAATTGATTTAAATTTTAGATTTTAAATTATTTTAATTTATTTATATTACTTCATTTTTTCCTTTAAATATTATTTTTTAGTTTCTATAATTTATTTAGTCAATAGAATATTTGTTAGGGATGATGTTATTTTTTTCATATTATTATTTTTATTTCTCTTTTTAACTTTTCATAATCGATTTTTTGATGAGTTTTTTTTTTAAATAAGTTTTTTTCCTTGTGATATTGCTATCAGGATTTAACTATGCGATTTTTGAGTCAAACTCATTGACCCATGTTTCATGAGTAGTGATCCAGCATGAATCAATCTCTCATGAGAATAAATGGAACACTTAGCACTCATTGGATCTAGGTGATGCTCACAGGGGTGAAGCACCGAGACTTCCTGGGAGGTCACACATCCCAATACTACTCCAACCTGAGTGCGCTTAACTACAGAGTTTCCTCCATGGTTAAACCCAAAGCTTGCAACCCCATTTGCAAAACCTTCACGAAGTGTAGTGCCTTATGAACCATTCATTAGAAAGCCCCTTAAGCTCATCAATTGATAAGTAGGAGATAATTTCCATAGCAAGTCAAATAGTGATATTGCTATCAGGATTTAATTGTGTAATTTTTGAGTCAAACTCATTGACCCACGTTTCATGAGTAGTGATTCAACATGAATCCATCTCTCATGAGAATAAATGGAACACTTAGCACTCATTGGATCTAGGTGATGCTCATAGGGGTAAAGCAACGGGACTTCGTAGGAGGTCACCCATCCTAGTACTACTCCAGCCTAAGCGTGCTTAACTATAGAGTTTCCTCCATGGTTAAACTCAAGGCTTGCAACCCCATTGATGAGCTTAAAGGGCTTTCTAATGAATGATTCATAAGGCACAACACTTGGTGAAGGTTTTGCAAATGGGGTTACAAGCTTTGGGTTTAACCATGGAGGAAACTCTGTAGTTAAGTGCGTTCAGGCTGGAGTAGTACTGGGATGGGTGAGCTCTCAAGAAGTCTCGATGCTTCACCCCTATGAGCATCACCTAGATCTAATGAGTGCTAAGTGTTCCATTTATTCTAATGAGAGATGGATTCATGTTGAATCACTACTCATGAAACATAGGTCAATGAGTTTGACTCAAAAATCACACAGTTAAATCCTGATAGCAATATCACAATTTGACTTGTTGTGGAAAGTATCTCCTACTTATCAATTGATGAGCTTAAGGGGCTTTCTAATGAATGGTTCATAAGGCACAACACTTGGTGAAGCTTTTGCAAATGGGGTTGCAAGCTTTAGGTTTAACCATGGAGGAAACTCGGTAGTTAAGCACGCTCAGGCTGGAGTAGTACTAGGATGGATGACCTCCCGGGAAGTCCCGGTGCTTCACCCCTGTGAGCATCACCTAGATCCAATGAGTGCTAAGTGTTCCATTTATTCTCATGAGAGATGGATTCATGTTGAATCACTACTCATGAAACATGGGTCAATGAGTTTGACTCAAATATCACATAGTTAAATCCTGATAGCAATATCACAATTTGATTTGCTATGGAAATTATCTCCTACTTATCAAGTTTTTTCATCATATTTGATTAATTGAATTTAAATTAATAATATTTATTAATCTATTTACAAGATTTTAATAAATATTATTAATGTTGATAGGCATTCTACAATGGCAAAATAAGTGGAGTGGGATGGTGTGAGTGTGTTAATGTTAACTTCTATTCTTCTAGATTAAATTTGACAACCATCTACATCTCAAAAGTTTAAATATTATTATAAATAGAATATACTTTTTAAAATAATTTAATAAATACCACATAAAATATTTGTTTAAATTATAATATTTGGAGATAATAATCTATTTTTTAGAAATTAAAATAAAAAACTTAAGCGAGCAAAAAACTAAATAAATGGAGATAAAGGAAATATAAATAATTTTAGATGTAGTAAATTATATTATTTTTATTTTGTAGTGATATCTATCGACATTTCTTTAGGTAGATTTATATAAGATATCTATACTAGTGTTATTTAAAATAAAAATTATTAATAATATAATTTGTTCACATAAGAATATATTTTAAATCTCCACTTTTTACTATTATTTTTCTTTTCCTATGTATTTAAAAAATAATTATTTGTGATCTCCACATTAGCTCATGTTGTGATATCTATTTGTTTAACTTTTGATTTTTAAAATTGATTTAGGCTTTAGTTTTTAAATTTTTATTTTTTTTATTAGTTTAGTTTTTCTTTAAATGTTGTTTTAAAGATTCTATAATTTATTTAGTCAATAGAATATTTATTAGAACATTATTTTTTCATATTTCTTTTATTAATTTTTCCTAAAATATTTTTTGATGGGGTTTTTTTAAATGATTTTTTTCATATTTGATAAATTAAATTTAAATAAATAATATTATTAATCTATTTAAAATACTTTAGTAAATATTGTATTTTATAAATTAAAAATGATTAGTAATCTAATTTTTTCACATAAGTTTATATTTTTAAAAATGATTATCGAGAGCATCTATCGGCTTATCATTGCAAGCAAAAAAGCATGCAACTACTAGTTATAACAAAGTGTGGTATTAGCTTTTAAAAATTATACTTTGATTATATACATATTTTATAATAAAATAATTAGGTGATTAATATTTAAATTTAATTTACATAAATATCATGTAAGAGAGTATAAGTACATAAACTAAAGTATGTTTTATAAACTATCATTCACCATTACAATTTTTTCAATAAGAGTAAGATAAAAAATCATTATCAATATTCTATATTTTAAAAACTATCAAAGTATACTCAAGTAGGACTTACATGCACTAGTGCAACAAGCACATTGTTCCGCTAATTTTCTTCCAAAATATCAAATCAAATTTTTAATAATTACAAGTCAATCAAAACTATTTATGGAACATAGGGGACTCAATGGATTCCAATGTAAGGATAACCCTTATGGGAAGCTCTTTCAACTATCTTTTTGAAAATTAATTTTAGGGAGTGGCTTAGGGTAAGTAGAGGCTTTCTTGAGTAGGTTGCCTCACTTGGGCTTCTAACAAATCTCTAATTCTTATTTATTCCAAGAAACTCTTCCTTGGAATTGAAAGTGGAAAGATGCAAGCCTTAAGTCTTAGATATCTTAATAGCAATCAAATGTTGACTTGTGCATCTATCATAAAAGTGGGCTTAATATTGTTGAATAAAGTCATTGGATTACTACCAAATAAATTTATTAAGGGTTAAGGAATTGTAAATATTCAAAAAGAAGATAATGTTGGAAAATTCTAGGGGTGAAGATTAAATTGAACTTTGATGGTGCATCAATGGGAAATCTCAACCTAATAGAAACAAGGTACTATGTAAAAGGAGGTCTCATTTTCTTGGATCCAAAGTCAATGATATAATTCAATAGGAGACATGTAAATGAGGTTTAAACCTAGCTTGTAAGGTGGACTATTAAGAAAGGAGATGCTTAAATATTGATAAAGAAGCTAAAAGAAGAACAACCCAAGTTCAAACTCTATAAGCATATTGTAACCAATAGTTAGTAAATATTATTACGAGTTGCTTTGGAGTGTGGATTTTTCTCTTGGAAGGCTTGAATTACTTTTGTGTTCTTCCTTTTTTTGTATGATTGCTTTAATTTTTGCACACCTTTTGTAATAGATTCTTATATAAGAATTTACCTCTGGTTGTTGCTTTAAAAAAAATTGTAAAAAATAAGCATGTCTCCGTAAAAAGGTTTTGCTGGAAAAATATCCTAATCCACACATGCACACACAACACACAACAAGAAAAACCATTAGCATTATCTCAACATTCGATATAATGTACTTGATAACAAAAAATGACATGGCTTATAAATGCTTGTAGCATGCTAGTTATGATTACGAACTAACAGGTTAACAAAGTAGACTAGGAGTTGTTTACTAGTTTGGTTGTGTTATTTCATGACTAAACTGGATAAAGGGATTTTTGAATGGGCAATAGAATGTGGGAAGAAAATTATGATTCACATATTGCATCTCTCTTTTCTATCTTTCAAATGATAGGCAAAACTGAAGGACTTGTACCCAACTCTGTTCTCTCAATGCCTCTCAAGTTGGGTTGTAATTTTTTACTATTTAATCAATGGCTTTGGCCTCTTGCTTATCAAAAAAAAAACATGCTAGTTATGACTACACAATTCTATCCATTATTTAAAGTGCACAATCGCCTCATAGCTAGATTTCTATCATGATAAAATAGAAATCCAAAACATAGCTTGACTATATCCCTCTATCTTATACAATTTCATGGAGGACTTGCTATGAAGGACTTTCAAACACTAGGTTACTATATAACCAAGTATTTTCATAATCATGCAATATTATTTGATTAGTATTAAGCCACATAGGAGTAAAATTTGATTAGGAATCAAAATAGAAGTTAGTCTTCTTAGTCAAAAAATATGTCTAATGAAAAAATTATAATTCAAAAACCTTTATAAATTGTAAGGAATACAAATTTCAATGGGCATAATGCAATGACCACTTATATCCCTAGGGTTTTTTGTAGGGGATGAAGAATAACCAAAGGCACTTGTCGTGGTCATGAGAAGAAGTTGTGCATAGGAGATTGTACATGTATGACACCCAATATTCACAAAAATGCACAAATTTTCCTAGTGAATAGTATTGGTAAAAGACAAAAGCATGAAGATATTAATATGGTTGATGCCACTCATTCTAGTATAGGTCATTATGACTATAAGAATTTGGTATAGTTCTAATACCATGTAAGAATTTTCCGAAGGCAAGAATGAAATGCCAAGATCTATAAGCTCAAGAGATAGCACAAGAGAGACAAGCTATGATCAAAGGAGAATGGATTTATCAAATAATTGGATGAATACATCAAAGAAGTGCCTTGTATATAAAGACAACTAATATGAATAGGAGTCAGCAAAGAGGGATAAGCATAACAACTAAGCACATGTCCACCAAGAGAGGATTATCCTCCATAGTGCATTTATGTACATGCAACAATGAGACGATAAGAATGCAAAGGTGTATCTTATAAAGAGATGTAGTAGACAACATGTGCTCAATTGGAGTGCAAATTACTATATTTTCAACATGACAACTCATATAAATATGCAAACTCCTAGGTGTCTACATGAAAACTAATATGAAAATGCATTAACCTAAGTAAACTTAAGTAAAGTGTAAATAGTAAATACTTATTTACACCAACACCCCTCTTAAGCACAACTTAGGAGAATGTACTTAAGCTCACAAAAACTAGATAATAATGCAAGATGGGTCCTAACTACTAGGCCATTTTAGGTACCCATGTACAATATGCAAGTGCAAAAGATAGATGCAATGCAATTTCTCATAACATGGAGAAAGATGGAAAACCACATGGGAAAAAACCCCCTCCAAAAAAAGAGAGAGAAAAATGTGAGGAAAAGATCCCCCCCCAATAAGAGAGAAGAAGAGGAAGATAGACCAAGTAACCTCCCCTAAATGTAGAATATACACCAATGGAAGATGCTCCAAGCTTGATGTAGAAACTACTCCATGAGTGTAGAACAACATTCCTCCCCTTACGAAGAAACATAACCAAAGGTGTATCAATGAAGTCTCTCCTATCTGTAGGAAGAAACCTCAAAATATATGAAATCTCTAAAACCTGCTCAAGTGTCCCCATATCAATACTAAAAGGTGCCTCCTCCAAATCATGTGTACTATGCTACTATGCTAAAAAATACAAATCAAGCTCAACTGAGGATGAATATAGAACATTTATCAAAGACTCAAATATGTCCTCTAAAAATAAAGTGACCTCCTCCGGGTAAAAGCACAAACCTGTGTCACCTTTTGTGATATCTTGTACCGTTTCAGTCGGAACCCTTTCGGTCGTAACGGTTTCAGCCGTAATGGATCCGGCCGTACACACGTGGCAGTTTCGTGCGCCTACGTGGTGCATACCATTTTGGCCAAAACACATTCAACTGAAAGGGTTTCGGCTGAAACCCCAAGCCGGGATAAAACCTGCCACAAACTTCTAGCGGCTATCATTGTTACTGTTGCGATTCCTGAATGTTTGGAGAGCAGGTTAAGGGTTTCGGCCGTAACTGGTTGTTGGTTTTTTCCTCCCTATTTTTTAATAGTTTTTAAACGTATTTTTTGATTAATAGATGTTAATCGTACTTAAATAGTTGTTTTTTACATATTTTGTGAGTGAAATGCTTTAAATTGTTTATTTTTTAATATGTTTAGATTATTTTAATTATTTTAGATTATTTTAGAATGGCATTTAAATTAATTTGTTAGCAAAAATGTAGTTAAACATGAGATAAAAACATAGAAAAATATTAGGAAAAACATTAGGGTAAAATATAGAAAAACATTAGTTAAAAGTGTTGAAAAACATTAGGTTAAAATATAGAAAAACATTAGGTTAAAATATAGAAAAACATTAGGTTAAAATATAGAAAAAAGTTAGGTTAAAATTTAGAAAAACATTAGGTTAAAATTTAGAAAAACATTAGGAAAAACATTAGGTTAAAATATAGAAAAATATTAGGTTATGAGGTAAACATGTAAAAAAATATTAGTAAAAAATGTAGCAAACTTTTAGGGAACATTATTCAGTTTCTAACATAACCTGATGGATCTAGAGGTGAAACAATAATATCTTATGGTGCAATTAATTTTGACATTAAATACACCTTCTAACATAACCTTATATTAACTACAATCATAACCCATACCACATTCTAACCATAACATAGGCCCTCTACTAACCGAATGAACCACACTTAGATATTGATGATGTTCATTTTAACAACTAGTTATTGTTAGGTAATAATGATTCTTACATTACCAAATGACACATAATGACCTCATGATACATTTCTAGGTATTTTTATCCATATATATGTTAAGGGGACCTAGGGACTCCTACTAGGTCATTACGTCTGTTATAGGTTGTAATAGGTATTCATATGTTTACTAGCACATAATAGGTATTTTCAGGTAATAATGAGTCTTACATTACCAAACAACACATTACTTGATCACTTATGTCAACTGCGTTTTTCAATATGTTATCCATACATGTGTGTCTTAAGGGGACATAGGAGTCGTAATAGGTCATACTATTTTTTTTAGGTTCTAATAAATCTTAATATGTATTATTAGGATATAATAGGTCTTATTAGGTAATGATGATTCTTACATTACCAAATGACACATAACGACCTCATGATACATTTTTAGGTATTTTTATCCATATATATGTTAAGGGGACCTAGGGACTCCTACTAGGTCATTACGTCTGTTATAGGTTGTAATAGGTATTCATATGTTTACTAGCACATAATAGGTATTGTCAGGTAATAATGAGTCTTACATTACCAAACAACACATTACTTGATCACTTATGTCAATTGCATTTTTCAATATGTTATCCATACATGTGTGTCTTAAGGGGACATAGGAGTCATAATAGGTCATACTATTTTTTATAGGTTCTAATAAATCTTAATATGTATTATTAGGATATAATAGGTCTTATTAGGTAATGATGATTCTTACATTACCAAATGACACATAACGACCTCATGATACATTTTTAGGTATTTTTATCCATATATATGTTAAGGGGACCTAGGGACTTGTAATAACCCCAGAAGGTATTTGCTTCTTTTAACACCCAAAACTTAAAACTTCAAGGGTTAGACATTCCGTCAAACAGTTAGCAAGCAAGGTTGTTACAAACCAAAGATGAACTGATGTCAAATTCTATTCTTGTAGTCAAAGTTGTACCCTATGAAATTTATCGTGAATAGAATAATTCCTTACATAATTCACCAATAGGAATATATATTCATACCTTCAATGTTCAGGGAGAAATTCCTATTACAATCAAATGTTTCATTGCTTAACCATGATTCAATAATGGACCTGAACCGTAGCATCATTGTACCCTGCTACAGAATTTAGCAATTGTTGACATTTCTCAAGCTGCGTTGTCAACTCATTTACCTTATTGCAATATCATTTGAAAACTCTCATAGCCAGTATTGTTTGTGGTATTACATAAGGCCCCTCATGATACCATGTCACATCAACCACTGAGCTTATTCCCAGTCAAGAACAACATATCTGAATGTTGATCTCGAACTCCTCCTTCCATTGCATCTGCCAAGTTCTCAATAAGTCAATAATCAGATGAAGCAGGAGTTGATTCAAAGCTGTCACAGACTGGACGGAATGGGTGTCGTCTCTCCTTTAGTGCAATCTGCTGCAGGAAGATCGAAATACAGATTTCCTCTAGCTATTCAATGGATTATTGCCTCTACCGCCTGGTCAACTTATTTCGTGGTGTGGTTGGAACTTGACTAAACCCATTCAAATCGCTACTTACTACCATTTATATTATTCATGTCCTCTGTTTGCGATAATACTGAGTCGAAATTCGGGAAGCAGACCCTACAAATATTTTGACCCATATCTAGTTTTAAAATCTCCAAATATGTGATTGCCGCTGATGTTGTATTGCAATCCGGCCTGCCCAAAATTCGCTATGTGCAAACAGCTTCAGACTTCGGCCTTAACCAAATACGAAAATGCTGCTGAAAGTTTGTCTAGGAAACTTGCCTTCTATTTCCAATTCTGGCGACTTCCGTCTTAGACTGAATCATACAATAATCCTCATCTTTATTCTGCCCCAGTCGCCTTACCTCTATCTTCTCTTACTCACATCATTGGCAAATTAAGCAAGACAAATCGTCTTGGACGCTAGACAACTCATGGTATTGCCGGCACAGGGTGTAAGACGTTACAACTCGCAATGATAATGCCGACTGTCCAAGGGAAATGGAATTTGGCCCAAACATTATACGAAAGTGTTGGACTGTGACCTGCGAATTTTAATCTGGTTTTCCAATGCTCCACGAAAATGATCTCAATGGTATACGACGACGCTTGCAAAAGCTAAAATCTTCAAATATCAATCCTTCGAATTTGGCCTTAGGCCACAAATTCTGCCCCGATGAAATGACTGAATGTCACCTCCAATCTGCAATAATTCAGATGATATTTCACACCCTCAAAATTGCGTACCTATTGAGAGTTATCGTTCTCAATGGCCAATTGTGACAATTGCAAAAACCCTAGGTTCCATAATGCACCTGTGATTGAATCACAAACTGAAATAAAAAGAGAGATAAACAACTGCCTGATTCGAATGGAGCCCCGAGGTGCCTATTTATTCTTTTCTCTCCATCTTTTCCAGAGACTTCTAGAACATTTTTGATCTTATCTCTTAAGTGACTTTATTAAATATTTTTATAATCCAAGTCACTTTATTAAATTAATTAAATATAAAGTTATCTTTTAATATTCATTTATTTGATAACTTTATAAATAATTAACTTAATATCACTTATTTATTTAATTAAAATGATTAATTAGTCGTCCTCATAAAATATTCATTATTTTGGACAACCAAGTTAATCAAATTAATTAATCAGACTGCCACCGAAAATTGGGGACATGACAGTCCGCCCTTCCTAAAATTGCTTGTCCCCAAGCAATGGCTGAACCATGAACCAATCAGTCTGCCTAGATCCCAAATGTAAATCTGTGTATCATCCCAATCCTCACCATACTCTCGTGGAGAAATCATCAATATCAACAACTGAGGAACTGTACTCAATACCAAACGACTTGACAACTCTGATGAAATCATTTGAAAACCAACTGAAGATGTTGGTAGAAGAAACCATTCTGCGAAACTCAAGCCAACTGAAACATCAACTCTATCAAAACTCAAGCCCCTGTCAAAATGACACCTGCACCCAACTGCACTGTAGATATAACAACAGCCATAGGTACCTGAATTACTGCCATCAAATCCAATCTCTGAAAAACTGCTTCGGGTGTGTCGATGCTGCAGGCTGAGTAACTTGCTACTACCAACTTTGTTTTCAAAAAATGGTGCCAATCTATCCCCTAGTGGATGGTAAGAAACTGGAACCAATCTACATTTGCGTGAAATAAAATCTTCTATCTCTGTGTCAAAAGAAAAATGATGAGTGTACCCTATCGCATAATGCCGATAAGAACCTCCAAACTCTGTTGCTATCTCATCATCACTGAATTGGGAATCAACAGATGGCTCCAATTTCTGACTCCGAGTGACTGTAGGCTAGATAGGATCCCGTGCATTCTGCTCAACAAACCCTTCCTCGAGATCCCCGTGAAGTAGCATAGTAGAGAGGACTACTATAATCTTCTTAACCAATCTACAAATAACACTAGTATCTTGGATGAGAACACCTTCTGTCACTTTATGCGAGTCCAAATGAACACATGCACTATCCAGCAAATACTCCATGAACGGTTCAGTGCAGTAAAAATTATATGAGGAAACATTAACATACTCCCCTTTACACCACAACTGGTCCTCCTGTAAGGGTGGCATACTCAACTCTACCACACTATCAACTATCTGAGAAGAATCAATATGGAAACTTGACTCTACCGGTATCCCGAACTCATTAGAACCAGCTACTACCAAATCCTGAATATGTGTGTCAGACTCAACAATATGCTCCTTAGTAGCAACTGCAAAAGTGTTCTTACCATCATCCACCTCAATAGTCAAATGAACTGGGTCTAGGGCTGGTTTTGATTGTAAATGCTCCAACTCCACGGTCACCTCCTTCAACTGAAACTGTGACTTCTGTAGATCCCGCCGTGTGCCCTCTAAAGCCTCAGTAGTCACTATGAGCTCCTGGGAAAGATCACTCACCTCCTCTTCACAATCCAAGAGTGCCTCATAGGCTGTACTTCCCCACTCAACCAGATGATCACGGTCGGCTACCAATCGTAAGTAATCCTGCTTCAAAATTCGTATAGCTTCACACAAGGCATGAATCTCTGCCAAAGAAAAGTAACCACCGTTGGACTCATCCATCATAGAAGTACCCCAACCAGTAACGGCCAACAAATGACGAGCAGTATCAAAGTGCTCACAAGCGATAGCAATGTCTCGCTCACTAACTTTCAACTGGCTAGTCACATGATGGCTCTAGCTGAACTGTCTCCCATAAACCTCTTCTGGTGCGTTGTCTATAGGGGCATCCTCCAGTTTATTGATTTCTAGAATATTATCATCCATATCTCGCGAATCATCTCCAAGGTCCACATCAACATCCAGAATGTCAAAATCTGTAGTACTGCTATCTAATTCCTCTGTACCAAAAAAATTTGTCAAAGAAGCTGAATCTTCAAAATATTCCATTTCATCCTCCTGGATGTCAGCAAGGCCAAAATGATCTTGGGACTCATCTGTACATACTGCCAAATATGAAAAATCTTCAACACCTTTCAGCAAGAATGGTCGTCTACATATATGAACCAAGCCCAACACCGGTGTATAAAGACTAATACCAACATCGGACAAGCTGCTGGCACAAGGAAAGACAACACCGTGTATTCTGCTAATCAAATCCATGATAGAACTCAAGCAATCATGGCTACCATAAAGTGTTAAAGATCTCCGGTTAACTGAATCCCAAACGCTGCTGAAACATTCTCGAGTCCATATCCATAAATAGGAAACAACGGGTAACTCAAGCACACTCCTTACCTGAATAATGTGACCAATACCAGCTAACTCCTCATATTTGTCTGACATTGTCCTTGTATCCTGGATGTGAATGCAAGACAAACTCGTATCATTATCAGGAACCACATATGAACAACCTAATGCAAAAAACTGAGTGTCAGACGTGCCAGATGAAACTAAGCTTAGCTCCATGCCATGCTCATTCCCATGTCTCTCCCAGTCTAGTAATGCCAAAGTTGCTCGAGTGTCCTCAAGCTCGCAAGAAAGCTTGACAACCTCCTCCTCCTTCCTCCTCAAGGCATGTGAATAGTCTTTGGCAAGGCTTAGAAGATGGTCACGATCTGATAGAAGATGTAAATAGCTCAACTTTTTCGTTCCCATTCCTTCACCAATTGCATGCAAGTCACAACAAGAAGATTTTTCCTGAACTCCCTTATGTCTTCCTCTTAACTGAATCATCTGGATGTGCTCTTCTAACATCTCCCGCATCCTGTCATGATGAGATAAAGAAGCCACAATACTATCTTTGCTTACCCTCAGCTGGCTGGACAAATCATGTGAAGTACTACCAGTTTCATCCTTATGTGACGAAGCATCTAACTGAGCCTGGTACTCTCTCTCAGCAAAATCATGAATACTCAGTGGTTGCTCATCTATACCTGGTATCTCACCATCAACATCCTTATCATCATCTGAACTCACTTCACTATAATCATGGACTGTCGGAACCAAACTACCCTGAGTACCTGAGACATCACCCTTGGGAAACCTGTATACAACTGTCTTAATTGAAGTATCAAGTTGACAGTTACTATCCATCAGCGTAATATCCTTCACCACTTCTTCTTGTGACCGAACTAAAACCTCTGACCAGTTGCAAACTTGTTTCTCGAACTCCTCATTAAGGTTCCTAGTAACATCGCCCACTGTATCAGCTAGTGCTTTGCGAGAAGATTTTTCGGATCGAAATCTAGTTGACTTATTTACCTTAGTTGGGTCGGACAACCTGTCATTTAAACGGTGGTGCTTAACCAACAGTTCAGACATGTTATGCCTTATTTTCCTGAGTTCATCTCGAACGTCTGAATAGTCCTCCTTTCCACAATTCCGACTCTGAATACTGTGTCTATTACTTGTCCAAGATTGTGTCCTCGGAGACTTTGTGCTGTACCTGTCCATCTTGGTTGAAGTAGAGTGTTGATCACTCATGTAATTCGATTCTCACCCCACAGGATGGCAAGAAAACTGCTCTAATACCATTGTAATAACCCCGGAAGGTATTTGCTTCTTTTAACACCCAAAACTTAAAACTTCAAGGGTTAGACATTCCGTCAAATAGTTAGCAAGCAAGGTTGTTACGAACTAGAGATGAACTGATGTCAAATTCTATTCTTGTAGTCAAAGTTGTACCCTATGAAATTTATCATGAATAGAATAATTCCTTACATAATTCACCAATAGGAATATATATTCATACCTTCAATGTTCAGGGAGAAATTCCTATTACAATCAAATGTTTCATTGCTTAACCATGATTCAATAATGGACCTGAACCGTAGCATCATTGTACCCTGCTACAGAATTTAGCAATTGTTGACATTTCTCAAGCTGCGTTGTCAACTCATTTACCTTATTGCAATATCATTTGAAAACTCTCATAGCCAGTATTGTTTGTGGTATTACATAAGGCCCCTCATGATACCATGTCACATCAACCACTGAGCTTATTCCCAGTCAAGAACAACATATCTGAATGTTGATCTCGAACTCCTCCTTCCACTGCATCTGCCAAGTTCTCAATAAGTCAATAATCAGATGAAGCAGGAGTTGATTCAAAGCTTTCGCAGACTAGACGGAATGGGTGCCGTCTCTCCTTTAGTGCAATCTGCTGCAGGAAGATCAGAATACGGATTTCCTCCAGCTATTCAATGGATTATTGCCTCTACCGCCTGGTCAACTTATTTCGTGGTGTGGTTGGAACTCGACTAAACCCATTCAAATCACTACTTACTGCTATTTATATTATTCATGTCCTCTGTTTGCGGTAATACTGAGTCAAAATTCGGGAAGCAGACCCTACAAATATTTTGACCCGTATCTAGTTTTAAAATCTCCAAATATGTGATTGTCGCTGATGTTGTATTGCAATTCGGCCTGCCCAAAATTCGCTATGTGCAAACAGCTTTAGACTTCGGCCTTAACCAAATACGGAAATGCTGTTGAAAGTTTGTCTAGGAAACTTGCCTTCTATTTCCAATTCTGGCGACTTTCGTCTTAGACTGAATTATACAATAATCCTCATCTTTATTCCGCCCCAGTTTCCTTACTCTGTCTTCTCTTACTCACATCGTTGGTAGATTAAGTAAGACAAATCGTCTTGGACGCTAGACAACTCATGGTATTGCCGGCACAGGGTGTAAGACGTTACAACTCGCAATGATAATGTCGACTATCCAAGGGAAATGGAATTTGGCCCAAACATTATACGGAAGTGCTGGACTGTGACCTGCGAATTTTAATCTGGTTTTCCAATGCTCCACGAAAATGATCTCAATGGTATATGGCGACGCTTGCAAAAGCTAAAATCTTCAAATATCAATCCTTCGAATTTGGCCTTAGGCCACAAATTCTGCCCCGATGAAATGACTGAATGTCACCTCCAATCTGCAATAATTCAGATGATATTTCAAACCCTCAAAATTGCGTACCTATTAAGAGTTATCGTTCTCAATGGCCAACTGTGACAAATGTGAAAACCCTAGGTTCCACAATGCACCTGTGATTGAATCACAAACTGAAATCAAAAGAGAGATAAACAACTGCCTGATTCGAATGGAGCCCCGGGGTGCCTATTTATTCTTTTCTCTCCATCTTTTCCAGAGACTTCTAGAACATTTTTGATCTTATCTCTTAAGTGACTTTATTAAATATTTTTATAATCCAAGTCACTTTATTAAATTAATTAAATATAAAGTTATCTTTTAATATTCATTTATTTGATAACTTTATAAATAATTAACTTAATATCACTTATTTATTTAATTAAAATGATTAATTAGTCGTCCTCATAAAATATTCATTATTTTGGACAACCAAGTTAATCAAATTAATTAATCAGACTGCCACCGAAAATTGGGGACATGACAGGACTCCTACTAGGTCATTACGTCTGTTATAGGTTGTAATAGGCATTCATATGTTTACTAGCACATAATAGGTATTGTCAGGTAATAATGAGTCTTACATTACCAAACAACACATTACTTGATCACTTATGTCAATTGCATTTCTCAATATGTTATCCATACATGTGTGTCTTAAGGGGACATAGGAGTCATAATAGGTCATACTATTTTTTATAGGTTATAATAAATCTTAATATGTATTATTAGGATATAATAGGTCTTATTAGGTAATGATGATTCTTACATTACCAAATGACACATAACGACCTCATGATACATTTTTAGGTATTTTTATCCATATATATGTTAAGGGGACCTAGGGACCTACTAGGTCATTACGTCTGTTATAGGTTGTAATAGGTATTCATATGTTTACTAGCACATAATAGGTATTGTCAGGTAATAATGAGCCTTACATTACCAAACTACACATTACTTGATCACTTATGTCAATTGCATTTTTCAATACGTTATCCATACATGTGTGTCTTAAGGGGACATAGGAGTCGTAATAGGTCATACTATTTTTTATAGGTTCTAATAAATCTTAATATGTATTATTAATATATAATAGGTCTTATTAGGTAATGATGATTCTTACATTACACTATGACACATAACGACCTCATGATACATTTTTAGGTATTTTTATCCATATATATGTTAAGGGGACCTAGGGACTCCTACTAGGTCATTACGTCTGTTATAGGTTGTAATAGGTATTCATATGTTTACTAGCACATAATAGGTATTGTCAGGTAATAATGAGTCTCACATTACCAAACAACACATTACTTGATCACTTATGTCAACTGCGTTTTTCAATACGTTATCCATACATGTGTGTCTTAAGGGTACATAGGAGTCATAATAGGTCATACTATTTTTTTTAGGTTCTAATAACTCTTAATATGTATTATTAGGATATAATATGTCTTATTAGGTAATGATGATTCTTACATTATCAAATGACACATAACGACCTCATGATACATTTCTAGGTATTTTTATCCATATATATGTTAAGGGGACCTAGGGACTCCTACTAGGTCATTACGTCTGTTATAGGTTGGAATAGGTATTCATATGTTTAAACTAGCACATAATAGACTGACCTTACTATCAACCTTAATAAAACTATATCCCATTTACTTTATTAACATTCTTAACTCTGATTCAAACTAGTAAATTAAGTCATGAGTTCTAAATTGTAAATTAACATTTGCTAGCTAAACTCATTTACTTATCTAGTAACAAATTTTTCTATCCTTATGTCCTAACTCTCATCTACACTCCCCATAATCATCAAAGGATTTACATCAAAATTTAGATTTTAGTCAAGAATTATATATTTTTATTGCATGTATGTACATGTGTGCACTTAGTTATCATTTAATCAAGAAATTTTATTTTATTTTTATTGCATATACATGTACATGTATGAATATTTATTTTTCACATTTGCATGAGCACGTTACAATGTACATTAGATATGGTCTCTAAGATAATTTGTTTTAAAATACATATGTATGTTACATGATTGTTCATTTAGCACCATACATTTAATGTTGTGTATTTATATGTACATGTGTTTCAAATTAAATTTAACTTTTAATTATTTTAATTTAAATAGACTTGTATGTTTATATTTGTATATATATGCATGTGCAGATCTCTAGATATTTATCACTCAGATTGTAGCTTCACATTCATATTCTCATATTTATTTTCATATATACATTATGGCATCTGGTTCTGGGAATCGTGCTCTTGCATCCTCAGGGGATGCTAGTGTTCGTGGTGGGGGTCAGAGTGCTGAGTCTAGTACAACACGTAGATCGACCTCCACCCATGATAGACAGCAATTATTCAGAGATACAGTGGCGAGATTATCTCGTGCTATGCAGGTTTTGGATAGCTCACTTTCCTCTTCTACCACCCTCCCTAATAGGGAGAAGGTCATAGCGATTCGAAAGGAGTTATTGCGTATAATTCAGATAGTTGAATCATACAACCCTTTTGATGATATGAGCATTGAGACATTTTATTCTTCTTTATCTCACAATGTCACTGGCACTGTGAAGTACACATAGATTGATACTGAGGTTTCCACCGGCATGGTGAAAACCATGTTTCCATCGGCATGGTGAAAACCATGTTTCCATCTTATGCAAATCATCGCAGAGTTAGAGGCTACTCTGTGATGAAGTGTATTGATCCACTCGTCGCACCATTGATGTATCCTCATTGGTTGGCTACTCATCATAGATGGCCACAGAAGGATGAGTTCCCCCTATATTTCTACAAACAATTGTTTGCAAAATTTCATTTACACTATGATGTTGACTATACAGATTATCCAGGGCATGTTGGGCAGGGTCAGGGGAGACTTTCTGATAGATTTAGACCTACAGACACTCCTGCGCTCGTTAACAAACGAGCAATGGTGGGTCCAAACCTTTTGGTTATGCCAAGAGGTCCACAGATGGCTACTGCAAGTGAGAGTGTTCCTGATGACACAATTAGGACAGATTTTTTTGAGCATCGCCACCGTCACCACACAGTTACACGAGATTTCTTTTGATCGATGTAGTCAATATATGCTACGGTCTCGAGGTACCACTCCCACAGCTGCATCATCTAGCACACCTATTGATGATGATTATGGAGTTGCAGACATACCTTCTCCTGTAGACATTTCTGCAGTCTTAGAAGTGGATGCATTGCATCGTTTGGCATCATATTTAGCATCTGATCTTTTAGATGCATATCAAGCATTATCTACACTCTCAAGGATTCCACTTTGTGACATGAGCTCTCAGATTAGACATATTTTTTCACGTACAGCAGTCCCAGAGGATTCACAGAGGTAGGAGAACATTCCTGCACCTTCTACTACTCCTACTGCTACACATGCCCAGGCTATAGCACCAGCCCCAGCTACTCAGGAACCTACATCACACAACCCCCCCCCCCCCCCCCCCCCACTCAAGATCTTAGTGGCACCATATAGCCTGGTCTATTTACTTCCATGTTTTTAGATCAGGGCCGCACTTTTGACTTGGATGCTGATACTATTTTATTCATTACATGATTCAGATATCAGTCAAATCGGCAGAGCATTACATAATACTACAGTAAATATCTCTATATGTTTAGATTTATTTTTATTATAGTAAATAATATGTCTATATGTTTAAATTAATGTATATGTGTGTGTTTGTGTATGCATTATAGGGTTTGAGTGATAGTATGTTACGTTTTGTTGATCTGCAGACACCGACAGATCCTACACGTTGTGAGTCCCAGGTATGTTACAATATATATATATATATATATATATATATATATATATATATATATATATATATATATATATATATATATATATATATATTTGATTTATATACATGTAGATCTTGATATAATTTATCTGTACACATAATTAAATGGCTCACTTGTTATCATTTGACACAGGGTTCAGATGCAGCTGATAGACCCTTTTGGGGACAAGGCCCAGGATCAGGAGGGGGGATGTAGCTGATTAGATCATATGTGGCCTTTTATTTTATTACACACATGTTATGTCTAGATACATATTTATATGGATAGTTTGATGTTTTATATGTTATTTCCATATGCGTACATTTTATATCCAGACACTTTGATGTCTTATATGTTATTTTTAGATACATGGTTTATATGGACATTTTGATGTTTTATATGTTATTTCTAGATACGTGTTTATATCATGGACACTAAATGATGTTTTATATGTTATTTCGAGATACATGCTTATATGGAGATTTTGATGTTTTATATATGTTATTTCCAGACATTTGATCTACATGATCTATTTTTATACATTTAATATGGGTACATTATATTCTTCAGATATATGCACATGTATGTTATTGATCTTTTAATGTAGACGTCTATTTTATTGATCTTTTGATGTCTTCATCTTTTATGTAACTTATGTATGTGTTATGCACATGTTTCTATATGTTATTCATATTTTCAATATTCAAGTTTACATGTATATGTATAGTTATTCATCTTAATGCCTTAATCTAAGTGTAATTAACTATATAATTTTAATGGTCGATGTACATAACAATATAACATATATTTAATGACATGTCTTAATTAACTGTATAATTAACTATATTTAGTCTAATTATATTTAATGTAGATAATGTATTAACTATATTTAATGACATGCCTTAATTAACTATAATTAACTATATTTAATGTTTTAATAATTAAGTCTATTTAATGACTTAATTAAGTCTATTTAATGACATGCCTTAATTAACTATAATTAACTATATTTAACCTAATTAACTATAACTAACTATATTTAATCCTATTAACTATATTTAATCTAATTATATTTAATGTCTTACTAATTAACTCTATTTAATGACTTAATTAACTCTATTTAATGGCATGCCTTAATTAACTATATTTAACCTTTAAATTAATTATATTTAATCTAATTATATTTAATGTCTTAATAATTAACTCTATTTAATGACTTAATTAACTGTATTTAATGACATACATTCTTAATTAACTATAATTAACAACATTTAATTAATAAAATATAATGTACATGTAATTATATGTAACATAGTTCACATAACATATACATGTAATCCTAACATAATGATTATATACAAACATAAAGAATGTATCATATAAGAACATATAAAGATTATATGTACATACAAATACATACAAATACTAAAAAGGTTGTCTTAAGGGGAGGTCCTAAGAGACCTGGTCTTAAATGAGATATCCATGTCGAATTTAAATAAAAATAACAATACATGTCTAATTTTGCATATGCAAGATAAATGATCCAATGTACAAAAATTTATATAAAACAAATATCCTATCAATATTAAATATGAAAGTATAAGAGCTATACAGGCATAACTCAACTAGAGCTCCACAATAAGTACATAGATAAACTAGAGCTCCACAAACAATGTATTGTTAGGATCCTCTCTACTTTTTATTATCTCTAGAAGTTTTTCATGTTCTTCAATAGGCAATTTCCACTTTTGATTTCCACGACGTCCTTTTCTTTGTACTGCTTCAAATTGTAATTTGGTCACTATAACATGGTTACTATAGTGTAAAACCTTTTCTCCAGGCTTGTATTCAATAAATTCAATACCACTACCAATTACCCTTGTTTTTTGATAATATGTTCCTTCAATAACAACTGATCTAATTGGATATGACTGTTCATCAGCATCTATAGTTCCTTCTAGCAACTTGTGTTTTTCTTTTGTGCATCTTAAAAGATAATAGTCCACATTTTCTGCATTATCTGGTAAGGCTTGAACTGCAAAAAAATCTCCTGCATGTATATAAAAAGAGAAATATAAATTAATTTTAAAACAAATATACATGTATATTAATTTATATATATGTATATATGCAAAAAAACCTGCCACAACTAAATCAGAAATGCGCTCATAATCAGCTGAATATACAGGATCATGAATGTCAATGTCAATGTCAACATCTTCAAAAGGAGGCTTTCTAACTATCTCCTTCAAATCCCAATGTGAAACATATCATTATCAATATTCTCACATGCACTCACTACATTGTCCTTAATGCAGTCATCACAAAAACATGTTTTCTCTCTTACTTTAAATACTAGAGGTTTATGGTTTCCTGTAGTCATCACTTGATGTAAACTTCTAATTCTAGGAATTGTTTGACAATTGTAAGGATTAGATCGATCTATATCTGTTACAAATACAAAAACTAATTATCATATTTCAAAATAAATATTTAATTAAAAACTCAACTTGATTTGAAAAAGACATTAAAAATAAATTTATAACTTAGTTCACCTTTCACCTCCCAAAAGTAATGCTTATTGTATTTAGTATCTCGAGTAGCAAAATGAACTTTGCACCATTCAACAATTTGATTTGCGCTCTCTATCCTATTCCCTATATGTACATAAAATATGCCTGTATATAAAATTTAAAATATATGCTATTAGAGTATTAAACATGTACATTTAAAAAATGCATATATTTACCTGCAAGTTCATGTTGTCGAAGCACATGTTTTATACATGCTCCTGCTCCATCATGCTCTCCTTTTTCGTGTCCACTTTCAAAGAAATTCCATAAAAACTTAACATTGGTTCTAGCATGTTGCATTGCTAACCAATTAAATGCTTTTGCAGATTTGAATTGTCCTGTGAACGTGAAACATGATAAGTATCTACAATTATCCAAGTACACATATTATATAGAAATAGACATGTCCAAATAATTACAAGTTAAAATAAAGTTAAATAAATGTATAACTATTTCGTGTATACTAACCTGCACATCCATCAGACCAAATCCAGTGCTCTGAAATATTTATTCCACGATTTCTGAGATCTTCAGAGAACATTGCAAAATAATGAGCCACATAACTCCTGTCATGAACTTTATCATCACTAATATAGAAATGAACCTCTTTGATGATGATGCGTTCATTTTCATCCAATCTTTCTATCTAATCCACCTCAAATTGTGCATGTCTATAGGTCACTTGCATAGATATTGCAACTTGTTCAGAATGATAATATTGGCTCTGGAGCTCTGTATGAGGTGCAAATGTATAATTCTCAAAAAAATCTACAATTGAAAGTATACAACCAGGTGGAAAACAATTTTTGGAATCACAAAACTGTTTAGCTTGCCATCGTGCACCATGACAATGTTGGATATGTGGATATATCAATGGACGGAACTTGGCCATGAACTCATCATAATGCAATTCACTCTCCTTCAATACAATTTTTTTGGATTCATCCCCTCTATTATTTTGGTATGTCTCATATTCATATCTCATCTATGAAACTGGTGTGGATTCATTAATATTCTCAACTTGCATAATTTGAGAAAATTTGTGTAAATCTGTACAAACTTCACACTGATTTTTGATGCATTGCACTTTGAATTCATCTGAATCTTCTAATTTATCACATAATATGGACCTCACAAATTGTCTTGTACTGCTAGGGATGACCAAATTAGGATCAAGTATTGCCATAACTTTTTTAAATGATTGCAAGTGTAGACCAAATTCAACATGATTTCTACAACAACAAGTTTCTCGCATCTTATTTATGCGTACAAAGGAAGGACATAAACTCTCAAACATTCTCTGACATTTGAAAATTCTTGTTTGAATGCTTCAAAAAGTTCACTTTGAGTTATATCTATGAAATGTTTTGGATGTTCAATTTTGGCCCATGTTTCTTGATCTTTAATTTGTATAGTATCATGCCTGTTGGAAGAAACACGAGAATGTGTGGTCCAAAATTCAATAACTTGTCTTTTTACTTCTTCAAAAATCCTATCTTTTCGAGGAACTCTACAAATATTCACCCAGTTATTCTCAATGTTATCATCTAGCATATTTCTCCTCTTGATGTATCTCTGGACAGTTCTTCTAGATATATGTAGTACATCAAAAATTGCACGTACCTGTTTTCTATGTGTCAATTTTTTACTAGATATAGTAGTCATCAATGCTCTACGTGCATTACTCAAATCACCTCCTCGAGTTGTGTTGTCAATTTTTTTATAAGCATTTTGCAAATTTTCAACTATTGTTTTATTAATATTATGAGCATGGCTTTTCCTGTTATCAACACCCAACAACTCTAAGACAAGTCTCATATCTCTTCTCCTAAATAACTTGACAAATAATTGTGCCTATCCAAATATACTTTTATCCTTGAAATATTCATCCCACATGTTCTGACAATGCTTTTTGATAGTGTTATCATTTATCATATCTTTAGATGAAATTTGGTTAAAAAGTAGTTCTTCATCCAAATCCATCAAATTTTTTATGCTTTCTAATTTGTCTCTATCAATAGAACTGCCAATTTCTTCCTCTTCATTACTTTCATTTTCTTTATGAATCTTATCATGTTCAGAAATTTCAGTAGGTTGGTTTTGAGCATGTTTTGTATGGCCTTTCATTTTGTCATCTCTTTTTCTATCATATTTCCTTGATCTTTTCCTTTTACTACCCATTGAATAATTCAACCTATAGAAAAATAAATAAATAAATTTAGATTTCACTAAATATCAGCTAATGGTTCAATATATAATACATAAAAATAAAAATAATTAGAAGAGAAAAAAAGCACCTTCAAAATATTCGATCCTTTGCAATATTGATTAAATCCGCAAAATAGTTGTTGAAAATTGCTTCAAAATTAATTGTTTTTTGCAAATCTTCTTCCAATTTTCATTGTCCCTGTATATTTAATTATTTAAAAAAGATAAAACTATATTTTTTTATATCAAAAAGTCACACTAACCGCTAGCGGTTTCTCAAGCCGACTAGGGGTTTCGGCCGGAACTGTTTCGGCCGTAACTGTCTATGTGGTAGCCAAACAAGCAAAAATCAGAACTTCTATAAAGATCTCACTTTGAAGGCCAAATTGACCTACTAAATTGAAGTATTTTTTAAAACTAAAAATATACTTTTTTAGTTCTCGGAGTCACGATTATGATTGTATAATTTTTAAAAAGTTTTGATTATGAATAATATGTTATAATTTAAAAATATTACAAGTAGGTATCTTAAGATTCAGGAAGATGTCTATTCAAAAATAAGAAAAAAATAGTAAATCATGTTAATTTTTTTAAAAAATTTTTATGGTGCACTAGAGGAGAGAGTCTTCTTCAAGAATATGTAATTTAAAAAAAAAAAAATGTAGATTTGATGGAAAAAGTTTGACGGGAGAAAAAAATTGTCTATTTTTGATAACTTTGACTTTGACCAGTTATAACTTCAAAAATATTAGCTGAATTTCAATTTTTCTTTTTCGGTGCACCAGGTATACATGTTAACTCTAACATATTCCAAAATCAAACCAAAATATGAATATTTGCATATATTTGTTTGACGGGAAAAAAACTCTATATTTTTAGAATTTTTAAAAAATTAAAAAATACACTTTAAAAATTCAAAAATAAATAAAATTTTCACTCAAATTTTTAAAAAAAAAATTATAGACATAAACTTCATCCAATTTTACACATTTCATTAGTTTACATCATCTTCAAATTCTAAGCACAAATGCCACTTTTATTTCGTTAAAGTAGAAGACTTTAAATTCTGATATCACTTCTCCTTTATAAAAGGTGACACAGGTTTATGCTTTTACCTCTCCAACTGTTGTATCAAAGGATCTGTCATCATGTCAACCTCGAAAGATCAATCAAGTAGAGAATGAAGATAAGGGTTAGCATTCTCCCTCGTAACAACTAAAGAAGGATCATCTTCACCAAAGAGAAGATGAATGTCATCAATAGTGTCTTCCAAATCTACAATGTAGGACTCCACAAGCAAACTAGAAATGTCTGTCAAGTAGTCATTCCATGGAATCGAGTCTAGAAGACAATGAATATCTTGCTACACTGAATCACTTGAATCCATGGCTATGTGAATACAACTATTATCAAGAACAATAATATATGCATTATCAATAGGATGAGAAGCAATGGATGGATCAAGAACTTGATCACATTTGAGAACACCCAAGTTCAAGTAGCCAAATTTCTCCTCAAAATGTGAATCATCACTAGAAATATAATCAAAATCTATTGAAAATCACTATCATCATCATGACCAAAGACTAAAAAGTGGTATAGCCAAGATGAATGATCAACCACCCCTGTAGCAATGATCTATCTAGTCTCCAAGTCTCTGATAAAAATTGAATCACCTATGAATTCTATAGTCCTTCTTCTA
This sequence comes from Cupressus sempervirens, assembly GCA_028749045.1. Lineage (NCBI taxonomy): Eukaryota > Viridiplantae > Streptophyta > Pinopsida > Cupressales > Cupressaceae > Cupressus > Cupressus sempervirens. The sequence continues at coordinate 536,709,298 of CM053789.1, forward strand.
TCTCCATGAGTGAGCTGATAGATGGAAAGAAGATTATGACTTAGGTGAGGTACACACAACACATCTTTCAACTATCCCTCCCCTTTATCAATAGTCCCTTTTCCAATAACATTCATGTAAGTATGATTTCCCATCAAAATAGGTGGAGTATGACAAGGATCAAATGATGAAAACATAGATTGTAAAGATGCCATATGATGAGAAGCCCCAGAATCTAGAAGCCATCTCCCTAAATCTTGACTTGAAGTAACTACTAAGGCTTGACCTTTTCCCATGTGATCCTTTCCTTTATCAAAATCTGAATGTGAAGAAGAAGGTGAAGTAGTCATTCTTGAAGGTAGACTAATTTGATTATTCTTAAGAAGATTCTTGAGTTCATCTATCTCCTTCTTATAACAATGATGTTCTTAATGTCAATTCTTCTTGCAATATGCACAAGTAAGAAAATCCGTGTTTGTTGATTTATCCTTATTGTTGGAGTTTTCTTGTAGTGAGGAGGTTGAGTGTTCTTTCTCATGTTGTGAATTTTTTTGCCATGATTTTTGCTTCTTGTTAGACCCCTTTCCTTGATTCCCTTTACTAGCCACCAATGCTTTGGACTTTGAAGACTTGAGAGTCCCCATGCTCATCAAATTTGATTGTTCTACTATCAACATCTCTGTGAAGGAATCAATTGAAGGCATGGTATAGGAAGAACCTAAGGTTAACTTATGAGTGTTGAAGCTCGAAACAAATGATGCATATTCTGGAGGAAGTTTTCTCATCAAATTATAGATCAAATTTTCATCCTATGATAGTTCCACAATCCTTAACCATTGACCTTAGCTCATGTGCCTTGATGATAGAGTCTTGAATTGTGTCAAACTCCTTTGGATTTAATGACATGAGATTTTCATCAAGTTCAAAACCTCTAGCTTTGTCTACTTTTGCATACAAGCTAGCAAACTTATCCCATGCTTCCTTTACTATTTACAATTATCAATATGGAAGATAAGAAATTCTAATGCATACAAGTTCTTTTGAACAAGTTGTTCCTGATAAACTAAATGAATCTAGAGGTTTTATAATAGGAACAAATTATTTATAATAGATACAAGTTGTTGCAATCCTTGTTCCTGATTTTTTATAAAAATCACAAATCCCAACTTTTGCAAATTCAAAGCCTTAGTTTGGGCTCATCTAGACACATATTCAAGTGCTATTTTTTTTGAAAGTACATGATTTTTTTCCTACTTTCCAGATCTAGTATCGGTTTGGAGTAATTTTGAGTAGACATAATACTTTCAAAATTTGGTATTATTTTGGCCTATTGACACTTGTAATTAATTAGATCCATGAGAGGTCTTCTGTCTTATCTTGCTACGTTCGATATAGCTCCATTTTTTTGGTTGTAACCATCAAAATTAGAAGTCCACTTTGGTTAATTTTGACAAGTGGTAGTTGTATACGCACTAAATATAAAGTGCCAAAATCATCCATTTTGGGGGGGTTCTTTGATTGAGTGGTTTGGGGGGTGTATCTTGAGTGCTTGCACTTCTCTTTCTCTTGTGTTTTTTTATTTTTCATCATGGGTTCTCCTAAGTTTCCACTTTTAACTCCATATAATTATGCTACAAGGAGAATTAGAGCATGGAGTAAAATGATGGAAAAATGTATAATTAATTATATTGATGGAACCATGGTTGCACCATCTAATCCTGATAAACTAAATGAACCATGATTGCAAACAACTTGTAGAAATGTGTAGATCATGATATTCTACCTTAAAACAAAACAAAAAATTGCTCTAAAAAAGGAATCCTTATGAGGGAGATATCGTTGTTTGAAAATCACCTCTGTAATTATTTTTCTTGAATCATAGTTGTCTCACCTCCAAAAATCAAATGACTCTAGATTTCACCTTAGATGTCCGATTTTGATGAAACAAAAGTCAATTTAGGGATCTTTTGACCTTCTAAATGTGATGTCAACAATTGAATTACACGAGCAAGCTCCAGTCTTGACCTACAAAAAAAATCTCTCTAATGGCTATGCAATGAAACTCATATGGCTCTGATACCATGTAAGAATTTGGTATAGCTCTAATACCATGTAAGAATTTTCCTAAGGCAAGAATGATATGCCAAGATCTAGAAGCTCAAGAGATAGCACAAGAGAGACAAGCTATGATCAAAGGAGAATGGATTTATCAAATAATTGGATGAATACATCAAAGAAGTGCCTTGTATATAAAGACAATTGATATGACTAGGAGTTAGCAAAGAGATAAGCATAACAACTAAGAACATGTCCACCAAGAGTGGATTATCCTCCATAGTGCATGAATATACATGCAACAATGAGAGGATAAGAATGCAAGGGTATATCTCATAAAGCGATGTAGTAGACAACTTGTGCTCATTTGGAGTGCAAACTATTGTGTTTTTTTTTTTTTTGATCGATAAATGACCATAGCCTTTAATCTATTATATTAATAAAATTAAAAGATACAAAGATTCCTCCATTCTAACAAGCATTAGTAGGAAAGAATGGAGTAAGAAAACCTCTAGTCTAGCCTGAGACTGAAGTCCTATATTATACATCAATAAAAGGGGCATATCCCAATTTATAAAATCAAACATAATGTCAAGGTGATTACATCATAAAATGCTTAAAGTTGATCTTTATACCATCCATGCATATTGCAAAGAAGTCCTGATCTCTATAAGACATCACATGATAAACAATAAGGTGTGTTAGAATTTAGAAAACCATAAAAAATAAATTGTGATAGTATTTAATGAAATTTGAAGGGAGCAAAATCCATCATATAGCAAATAATTCTAAGATCTAGGGATTAAATTATTATGAATAATCGATTGATCAAGGGGACTAATGCGAATAGTCCCTAATCATAAGTGCATATCACTCTACAAAAATTGAAGCGAATGAATGAGGAAAAATGTTAGAAACTATATGTGGTAAAATGATCTCGAAAGTGACACACATGCAAACGAAGGAAAACCCAAATTAACAAACTGAAATGATATCCACATGCCAAAAAGATAGAGATCATTAACTAGATTATGAAGCTGGAAGAGATGTTATAAGTTACTATCTTTATCTATTCTAGTAACAGTATTTACATATCAAAATCATATACATGATAGATTCGAGCAGATGAGAGGATTGCTTATAAAATGCATCCTTACTACCAAATTGTCAAATAAGAGACTATAACTATCAACCGATCTACAGAAAGAAATGAATCGATACCTATATGTATGTACTATGCCCTATATTTAACTGGTTCAAAATATTACTACCAAAATACCCAAAATTATTGCTAAGTATGTCAATATTTTTTCTTAAAAACCATGATAATCTTTGAACCCTCATGCAAATTTGTAGCCTTTGAACCTGGAGGAAACTCATAGGTTGTCCTACTTTTGATTGATTTATTGTAATTTGGGAGGTAAAATTCCACATTATCCAAATCAGAGAGATCTCTGTCTGGGTGGATGTATGCGTCAAAGGCCCTCAAATAATTTAGGAGCCAGTCTCTACCAAGATCCTCAAGAATTCTTCTCCATCTTATCAAGAAGTTAATGCTTGCTTCCATCTTTGACCACTCTTTGAAGAACTGAATGTTGTCCCTGATTACCAAACATAGTCGTCTTGGGCTTCTAGTGAGCTCTGGACTATCCAATTCATATTCCATGTATACTTTAGGAAGGGGGATCCATAGCCTAGCATCAATGTTAGCTACCACTATCTCAAGCCCTAGCAACCAATAGGGGTCGAAAATGTTGTAGCTCATTCTAACAATGTCCCATTTCTCCACCCCTTCCCTAGCTAGGCAGCCTACCCATGTCCCTATTATATCACCATTTGTCCTCCATGAATACTCATAATTGAAAGGCCCCCTCACCCAACACTCTACTAACTACAATTTGGCTCATATCATCTATTGGCCAAAATAACCTATTCCATCTCTCTTGCTTGATCAGACTGCAAAAGACCATGGTGCAATTTTTGAATGCATGATAAAGATGGATATTTGTATCCATGGAGAAATAGAGTTGCAAACCATAGGCTATAGTGCAAATAAACACTCTGAGCTGAAACCAATAGATATAGATTTAAGAAGGAAAAATCTAGAAACAAAAATCATGACAAGGACACCCTAATGGGTTAAAAAATGCCCCTCAAAATCATAATTAATTGGATTTTCATACACGAGAGAAAGATATGCCTCATAATCTAGTACAAGGCCCGCTTTAGTGACTTATAAATCTCGAGAGGGGAATAGGATGGCAATGAGAGTAAACAACTTAGGTGAAAGAATATCATAAGTTTTGGTTATAAATTAATAAGTCTTCTCCATCGCTTCCTTTATTAGCTAAGCTATCAGCTTTCTTGTTGCCTTCTCTGTAGATATGCGAGAATCTTACTTCTTCAAATTTTCCTAGTAGATTGAGAATCATTTCTAGTCTAGAATTTAGGATCTAGTTTGGTGTTTCCCCTTTTCTAAGAGAATTTAATATGATCTGAGAATCCACTTCAATCATGATCTTTTTAATGTTAAGGCTATTGCATATTTTTATACCTTCTTCTACTGCTTCAAGTTCTGCTACATTATTAGTCGATATTTCTAGTGATTTGGATCTTTTTGCTAGCCAGTTTCCTAATTCGTTCCTTATAATACATCCTAAACCTACCTTACTTGGATTTCCTCTTGATGCCTCGTCGAAATTTAGTTTCTTTCATCCTAGCGGTGGGGGTTCCCATTTACATGCTTCCCTAGCTAGATTTTTTTTCATTTTATAATAGAGAGTAGGATTAATGATCAAAGGCCGTAATTTTTTAATCTCTACATCCCATTTTGAAAATGCTCCTTCTTCTCTTGGTCTCTTCCTAAGATCACTATTCATAACTTCTGTAATAACTACTTCTATCTTTGTAAGGAGAGCTTGCACGTTAAGATCTTGATTTTGAAAAATACAATTATTTCTTTCTTTCCAAATCTCCCAAGTTATAATTGCTAAGGATATGTTCCATAGTTTCCCATATACTTTATTAAGAGGGTTTTTAGGCTAGCCCATTAGATGATCTATCCATTTACCTATAAGAGGGGCAATCCAATTGAGTTTGTATTGGAGCCACCTCCAACACTCCTAAGTATATTTACAAAGGTATAGGAGGTGCTCTATACTTTCTTCACTTTCTTTGCATAATATGCATTTTGATGGTCCCTAAAGACCCATTTTTAAAATTCTATATGCTATTAGTATTCTCATTTGCATGGCTGCCCAAAGAAACATACCTACCTTGGGGAGTCCTACTAGATCCCAACATAAATTTATTGGGAGGTTGCTAGCTTCCCATCTTTAGGAGTTTGTGATCAATCTGTACCCTTCTTCAACTTTATAAATCCCATCTTTAGAGGCTGCCCAAATTAGTTTGTCCTCCTTATTTTTGATTGAAATTGGGCAATTTTTTAGAATGTTTTCAAGTCTCTATTGATCCACCTGGTTGAGTCCACAATTAGAGAGGGTTTCCCATTTCTACATCTTTCCTAATTCAGAGTGGTATTCCTCTAAATAATCTTTCACTTTTGACCCCCATATTGTCTTAAGGTGAGTCATAGCTTCTGGGGTGATATCTAAATAGTTTAGGGGTGGATGTCCATTCCATGAGTCCTCCCAAAATAGAGCTTTGTTTCCTTTCCCTGTATCCCAAGTGAGGTATTTGGATATCAAGTCTTGACAATTAATAATGAAGTTCCATCCTGCAAAACCTTTAGGGGGTTCTCTAATTCTAAATAAAGAAGTACTATCCGATGGGTTAAGATATTTGTTAACTATGATTCTGGCGCATTTCCTATCCCTTTCTTGGTACAATCTCCACACTTGTTTAGCTCCTAATGCTTCATTCTGCCATTCTAAATTTTTGATTCCTAGGCCCCTAGCTTCTTTAGGTTTGTAAATATTGCTCCAACTTATTAGAGATGCCTTTTTTTATCCTCTAATATGTTCTAGAAGAAATCTCGCAGTTTCTTTTCAATTTTTAGGTTTATGTTTTTAGGTAATTGTGTATAAGAGAGCTGATAGGTGGGAGTTACTGATAGAACTACTTTGAATTTAATAGTTCTCCCTACCTTGGTTAGCCATCTTCCTTTCCATGATTCTGTTTGGTTATCAATTTTACCTAATTATGCTCCCATCTTGGGCTCAATTTGCTTCCTTTGTCTAGGAGTATTCCTAGATATTTAAATGGAAGAGTACTCTTTTTGAATCCTAATTTATTGCATATATGAGCTTCTCTTTCCTCAAGTGTATTCAAGAAGAATATTTTTGATTTCTCAACATTGATTCTTTGACCTGATGCTTTAGTGTATGTCTCTAAAATATGCTACATATGTTCTTCCTCATTCAATGTGTTGATTCCAACAAGAATAGTGTCATATACAAACTATTAATGGCTTGTATTTTCAATGTCATTTGTTACTTTAACTCCTTTAATTTTTTTTTCTACTTGCACAGATGTGATTGCTCTTCCAAATGATTCTGCCATGATGATGAATAGAAATGGGGATATCGGGCCTCCTTGTTTGATACCCCCAGAAGTATTAAAGAATCCTTCAAGAGTACCCTTAATGAGAAGATAAATTTTTTGGGTAGATATACACTAATAGATTATGTTTACCCATTGTTTGAAAAAGCCAAAGGCCTCTAAAGTTTTACAAAGAGTACAAACTACTATGTTGTCAACATGACAACTCATATAAATATGCAAACTCCTAGGTGTCTACATGACAACTAATATGAAAATGCATTAAACTAAGTAAACTTAAGTATAAATAGTAAATACTTATTTACACCAACAATGACCTCCTCATGACTAACTGTGTTAATGCTTCATTGATTCAATAGATGTTGGAGCTCGTCTTCAATGATTTTGATATCAAAGAGACCTCATCCAAGTTTGAGGTCCCTCAAATACACACTACAATATAATGGGAAATATTGTTACCAAAAAAAGGGCAAGTGGGTAGATCATGGAGGAGGTTCCTAGATTTAGCAAATGGGGCAAGTGAGGTTCTAAGTAATATAAGAAGGACACTTGGGTGGGAGTTTCTTTGCCAAAAATTGAATAAAAATAAAAAATTAGATAAATCTCAGTAGATTTGGATGGAGAAGTTGATAATGGAGGAAGACATGATGTGAATTTTTTATAAAGCTTGGCTTGATTGGGTATTTTATAGGTCTTTGGGTAAGCCTTTATGACTTTACTAGTGGATTTATAAAAATTGGAACCCTATATTGGAGGGGTGTGCTAAAATTTACCCAAATTTTTATGGACTTTTTTTTTGTTATTGAAAATGTAAAATATGAGATCATGATCCCCTATGGTCACTTCTAGAGTTGGGATGAAAAACATGGGTTCATGGTGAAACACTAACACCCACCTTTCAACTCTATTCATGAATCTTTTGATAAGATCCCTCTCTTGATGATACTTCCTAACCTTTTCCTTCATTTATAGTTTGATTCTTATTTTTGGTCCATAAGAGTTCTTTAGGTTTTTCTTTGGTCATAGATGAGGGTTCCCCAAACCTCTTCCATAGCATTCGTACTAAAAATTTGGTTGAAATGGATGTATCTAAAGAGCTACCAAAAGAGATTTCAATTAAAACTATGAATGGTTGTTGAAGGTAATCCTTTGACTATGAGGTGATTCCCTTTAGATGTAGGAAATCATTCCAAATTGGTTACATTGTTCCTTAATGTATTAAAGATAGACATGATAAAGTTGCTACATGGTGGAAATAAGTTTGATATAGTGATTATTCAATTGATAAAGTGGATGAAAGTCATCATAGGTCCATCTTGGTTTTGAGCTTAAAGGATACTCCTCTTTCTCTTAGGAGATTGGGCTATGTTTTGAGATATAAGGCTAGAAAAACTCATTTTTCTTATGAAGTGGGGATAAAGCATTAGGATAATTAAAAATTTAGGCATGTTAAAGGGTATATGACTGGGAAAGAGAATGAGGAGGAGAGTCAAATAGAGATTGGTTAGGGTCAACAAGCTAGTTGTAGTTTGACAAAGGAGATGATACTCTCTAATGATGATATAATGGTTAGGAAAAATAAAGCTAGAACATTAGAGGATGGTTGATAGGTTGTGGAAGGAAAATGAGACAAGAAGGTGAACAAGGAAGGTGCATTCAATATGCTATGTTGCTTCCTTGCTTCACTCTCCAAACAAAGGAAGGCATAAATAGAAGCTATTAATGAGTAGACCTATTAATGCATTTCAACTATAGGTGTTTTTTTCATGAGAAAGTGGTTTACACTCGGTAGTTGCCCTTGGTTCAATCTAGGCTAAAATTTAATTTATTATAATAATAAAATCATAACTTTACTGACTAGAAAAAAATGTATGAAATACATGTTGATTTATCAAGATCGCTATAAATGTACTAAGCATTGTCTATTTTGTATGTGTTTTCCAATTACAATGATCTATTTTATTTATTTGGAAAATAAATCAAGAAGATACATGTCCCTTCATGAGACATTTCTATTCATTAATATAATAAAAATTTAATTATATATTCATTTAATCATTATATTAGTTTCTCTAATATCATTATATTTAGATATACATTTTATATCTCATATACATTGATCATATATATAAATGATATCTTATATATAAGAAATATATGTATATATATTTGCATTTGTATTGTCTTGTATGTTTATCTGACTGAAGCTACATAACATTAACACTCCCTCTTAGCTAGGGAGGATAAACATAAGATATTACCTCAATGTAAGTTTTAAGGATATCTTTGATCAGAAGATATCCACCATTTAAATATCATTTCATTATATCAAGTGTAATGGCCTCCTAAATGTCAAGTCACATTAACATTCACCAAGTACTCTAAAAATGTTTATAAATTATATATCATCAATGATACTTACCATAGGAATAGCCATGGTATGTTTAAGGAACTTAATCCACCATGAAAGTAATCATCTATTGTGATCTTCTTAGACACTATAGAATGTATATCACAATAGAAGGTCATGATCTATTTAAGAAACTTAATCCACCATGCAATTAGTCATCTATTGTGATCTGCTTAGTCACTAAAAGATGTCAATTACAATAGAAGGCCATGGTTTGTTTAAGGAACTTAATCCACCATGAAAAATTTATTCTATTATGATTTGTTTCAATCATGATAAGATGTCTATCACAATAGATTAAGTTATTGAAAGATCATCAACTTTCAACAACTCCTACAAATACAAGAGATAATCATTTGGAAGTCGTCACTTCCTCATGATATACATAGGAGGTAAGTCCATTAAAATCATACAATCACACATATGGACTTTCAAACTCCCTTTGAAAATCAATATTGACCTCCTCATCCAAAATTGCCTTAGAAGAAGTGTCAGATTTCCTCTAAATCTGATATCATTCTTCCTTTTCCTACAATAACATCCTGGGAGGAAAATATCAAGTCATATAGCTCTTATAGTATGTATTGAAAATATATTAAAAAATGAGAGAGAGAGAGAGAGAGAGAGAGAGAGAGAGAGAGAGAGAGAGAGAGAGAGAGAGAGAGAGAGAGAGAGAGAGAGAGAGAGAGAGAGTACAATAATACTCAAATAATAAAGCATTCACCATAATAATAATAGAAATCAGAGGAAGCATATGGCAGATTTTGAGAGAGAGTGCCTTAGTAATGATCTTATAAGACACATTCAGGAGGGTGATGGGCCTCCAGTTGCAGATGTCCTCAGGATCACCAGCTTTAGGTATGAATTTAATATTGCCTTTATTTATGATCACTCCTAAGCTTTTAGAATGGTATGCTTCAAGATAGACTTTGTGCATATCAGGACCGATTTGCTCCCAAAGATGTTTGTAAAATTCACAGGGAAATCCATCACACTCAGGGGATTTGTCACCCACCATGGAGTAAACTGCCTCTTTAAGGTCTCGGAGGGAAAGAAGTTAGCCACAGAAAGCGCGTTGCTCAACTGCGAGGCAGTTTGGAGTAACAGTAATACACTTTCTGAGAGCCTCCTCATGAGCAACCGAATGGCCCTGCAAAGCAAACATGTTCTCATAGTGAAGAACAAAAGCTTGCAGGATGTCTGGTAGACTAGAAAGAACATCAGTTCCCTGTTTTATCTTTTTAATCCCAATATTGGTATGACGGGCTTGGAGAGCTTGGAAGAACTCCTTTGAGGCTTTGTCACCAACCTCCAACCAGTGGAGACGGGCTTTGATTTGAGCTCCTCAGGCAGCATAGTTATCAGCAATTTGCTTTTCATGGTTTTGGTTATTTACTTGCTCACTCTGTGTCTTCAAGGCTGGTCTGTGGCATTTCCTTGCCTGATTCTTCCTCCCAGTTAGTCAATGGTCATTTTGCTGATGATTCTTTTCTTACTCTTCTTAAAGATGAAGAAAATATCAAAAATGCTTTAAATTGTCTTGACACTTTTTGTCAAGCCTCTGGCTCTGCCATTCAATGGCATAAAACACTCTATTATTGGTAGTCTTTTTTGCCAGCTCCACCTTGGCTCAGCCAATTCCAATGGAAATGGGTTACTCATGGAGAAATTTTCTACTTTCTTGGCATTCCCTTTGCTTTCCAGGCTTCTCCTGTGGAACTTTGGAATGCTGTGCTTACAAAGATTATCAAAAAGCTTGATTATTGGATCACTAAGCCACTTTCTCTAGCTGGTAAATTCTAGATTTGTTCTAAGATTTTGGTTGCCGCCCATGTGTTTTATTCTTCTTGTTGGGCTCCCTCCAAATCTTCCTATCTCAAATTAGAATGTTTGCTTAGAGATTTTCTTTGGGCCTCTAGATCAAACCATCATGGTTTTCACAGAGTTGCTTGGGATTTCTGTTGTCTCCCAAGGGAATCTGGGGGTCTCGGCCTGCTTTCCACTCAAAAGTAGGGCCTTGCCCTCTGTGCTAAATGGATTATCAGAGCTATTTCTGGAGATGAAGCCTAGAAAATTCTTGTCAGGCATTGCATCTCTTCCAACTTCCCTGCTAACAGATCGGTGTGGAAGGGAATTAGTTTTTAGACCCTTCTCACTATGCGTGAACCAGTGGTCATACAGGGCTCTTTTGTTATTAAGAGCATCTGGAAAGCTTGGGAAGCTGTTAAACCTTGGCTTCGTTGGGCTGGTGATGAGTTTCGCAATGGGTTGTCCTTAAATCAGCAGAACATTTGGTGGTCTCCCCTGTTTGCTTTCCAGGGTATTCCTCTTGCCAACACTCAAGGTGCCAGTGCTCTACGTTTCTATAAACGTGGCATTCATACTACCAAGGACATTTTTTCAAGAGTCACCATGAATTTCAGGTCTTGGGAGGATATGCAAGTTCAATACTGCCTTGTACGTGCTGATCGCCAGACTTATGAGCTTCTGTTGTCTTCCATCCCTGTGCACTTACTTCATAAAGTGGGGATTCAGTCTGTTCAACCTTGCTGGTATGATTGGAAGTGGTTTCCTGCCATTCCATTTACCAATTATAAGCCCAATATGGGATACAGATGGCTTTGGCCCCACCTTCCGATGGTGGACACGCTTAATCAACAGTGGCATTTGCACTCTTTGCTTTCTAAATGGAGAAAATGGTTCACCACCATTTGGAGTGCCATTATAGAACCCAAGATTGCTCACTTTTCTTGGTGCCTTGCTTTCCAAGGTCTTCCCCTGGGGGCCCGACTCAAGCACATTGGGGTTCCTGATCCCAGATGCCCCTTCTATGGCCAAACTGAGTCCTTTTTGCATATTTTTTGGTTTTGCAAGTATGCTCAGAACTATTGGCACTGGATTCATGATTTTTTCAAGCCTTTCAGGCCCGAACCTTTTTCATGGCACATGATCCTACTGGGTGATTCCCCCAGATTTCCTCAAAAATTTTCCTAGATTCGGCATACATTCAGGATGGAAATTTTGTTTTCTCTATGGAAAGATAGGAATGCAGTTTTATTCACTCACAGTTTTTTGGATGTTAACATTGCAATGTACACTAAGGCATGCATTTGTAACAATGTCATTATGCAGATACAGGTGCAAGCTAATAAAGTTTCCCTGGAGGTTGCCCACTTATAGGAATTGTTAAACCACTAGGGCAATGCTCCTTGTACCATTGCCAGAGTGCCTTCGGATGCCTCGGTTGATGCCTCCTCGTTCTGTGGTTGCCATTCTAGACGCTAGTCCTCTGGTCGCCCTTCAGACATGCCTCGCTCCCAAGGTCCCCACCATCGCTCTCCCAACGGTGGTCATGGTGGTTGGAGGTGCCGCTTTGCTTCCCCACCATGTGGTGATTTTGGCTGGTCCCCGGCTCCCCGCCCTGGGCGGGCTTTTGGCTAGTCTCCGGCTCCTCCCCCTGGACGAGCACATGCTAGCAAGTTTCCTCGGTTGGCCCTGGCAATTTCTCCTCTGTGGCTAGACAAGAAGGATGTAGAGACTGCAACTACCCCAAATCCTGCAGATGCTGCTGATGACTGGACTATTCCTAGTCCGCCTCACAATCCCACTAATGCATGGGGATTTCCTGATAAAGATGATCCTCCTCCTTTTACTCGTACTGCCTTGGCAGCATGAGGTTGTTTTAAATGTTTTTTTTGATGAATAGTTTATAGTTCCTGGCTGTGGCCATGTTGTTTACTCCGGCTTCGGCCAATTGAACTCATTCGTAGGGTGATCCTGTATCCCTCGACCCTTTTTTGTGAATTGTAATCTTAGTAAATTTTATTAATTGAAAAGGACTATTCATCACAAAAAAAAAAAAATAGAAATAATTGATTGCTCATTATCAATATAATAATATAGAGATTTCATTCTATTTCTTTAATAATTAATATTTATTATAAATAATTATATCCTAACTTCTTATTAATAGCCAATAGGTTTTTAATGTGGGTTTGCCCTTGTACTTTTTGACTAGAAAAATTGTCTCATGCTATGAAACTACTTTCAAAGCCACAAAATAACCTTGAAAAAATTGTAAAACCCTTTTGCGATGGTTAGAAAATATGTTCATGTTAAGAAACAATGTTCAACATTATATGTTCCTAATTTTATTTAAGAAAAATATTCTTATCTATTTTTATTGAGTAAAGTAATCATTACTAATTATCTTTTTTATTAATCAATTTGGAAATTAAAATAAACAATAATATTGTATACAATAATAGCAGAATGAATAAAATTAACTATATAAAACCCAAATATTATGTTTTTGGTTGTAAAAAAGTTATGTATTTTTCAAAGAAAGTATTAAAAGTATAAGTAAAATGATAGTATAATTTTTCTATTTTTTTCTTAGTAAATGATACTATAACAAGTTTATTTCTTTTAACATTAAAAGCAAAAAAAATAGTTTTTGTCTATTTTTAAATTAATTATAATAATCATCACAAATTTTCTTTTTTAGTAATTAAAAAATAATAATATCCTTGAGTGAATATAATAGGAAAAGTATAAATGCAATGCTAATATCTTCACATTTAAAAATAATAAATTATAGTAATATTGTACACGGTGGAATCATGTATTCATGAGACCTTAGTGCAAAGTGCAATTAGAATAAAAATGAACTAATCTAGACCCAAGAAATCACTATTAAATAAAGACTTCATGAACATCTCATGTTTCCTTAACTACAACTACTTAAATTGCTCTTAGAACAACATCTTAGTGATAGTTCCAGAACAAGAGTATGCTATTAATGTAGATCTAGTTAAAGTCTATATGTGATCTATATGAAAAAGCCAATTATGTGAAGATAATATCACTAAAATGCTATGATATTTGCATGCATGAGAATAAAATAATGCTAAATAGATATCAAAATGAAACTAACCTAGCATTGATTCTCAACAACAATGATGCCAAATGATAACTCTAAATGCCTATAATATGGATGCCTACAAATTTGGGTCCCTTTGCTCTTGATTTTCCCTCCTATTTATAGGATTTTAGGAGGGGGTTTGGGTAAGGATCAATATTTTACTTTTCATTGGAGAGTAATGGTGAAACTGGAAATATCTCATAAGGCACCAAGAGAAAAATTCTAAAAGACTTAATTTGTGAGAATAAATGAAGATTGTTCACTTCTTTTAATTTCAAAAGGGAGCATTTTCACTTTTGAGAGGATAAAAGGCTTTTGTTGATTTATTAAAATGTTGCATTTACTTTCAACTTTTGTCTTTACCTTTACCTTTTTTATTTTGTTTTATGATTTTATGAATTGTTTTTTCTCTTTTTAAAGTGCTTTTGGTCTTTTTAGATTTGATAGGTGATTGATTGATTTAATCACTCAAATGACCTGATGTTACCATTGACTTAAAAGTTTGTTATTTTTCTTTGTTATCTGATTTAGTCCTTAATTTTTATTGTTTGATCAAAATTCTCATTGTTTTAGGTCTTTGTCAATTTTAGGGTGTCTACAAATGCCCCTCTCAAAGACTATCTTGATTTTCTAATTTTTGGCCAAATTTTGTTGTTTGAATGTCTGATCAAAGATGTTTGCTTGATTGTTAATGATTTGATGTTTGATTGATGACATTGATATGATGTTTGATTTGAAGTTAGTGTGATGTCTAGTTGTTGATAATTTGATGTTTGATTGTTGATGTCTGACTCGATATTGCGATGTTTAAAATCCTTTGTTTAGAATAATTTGCTTGAATCCTCCAATTTATTTGATTGTTGTTGAAATTAGCTGAGGTATAACACTTTTTATGTTTGGAACATTGTGAGGCCTCAATTTAATGTAGGTTATAATGCTCCTTGAGAAATTAAATTGGAAAGAAATGATCGGCAATATGAGAGATTGCAATTTGATTTCTGAAAAATATTGATGATAAAGCTTGATAGGAGACTAGGATTGACAAAAATATTTGAGTTGAAATGGAATAATGCCTAGGTCAAAGAAATGGGCCAAAAGGCATTAATTTGGGCATAAAATGTTGAAAAATGTCATGAAAATGCCCAAAGGGAAGGTTAAATAGGTCAAAAGACTTTTTACCCATTTCATTGTTACACTCCCTTTTTTCCTTTTTGTCTTGGAGCTCTGAGCTAGCAAGGATGGTTGTCCCATTATGTGAGCATAAATTTGAGAGGGGTCATAACTATGAGTGTCCGACCAACTACAGTGCCCCAGTAAGTCATCAAGATCCTTTCTAATTCAAATTTTTGAATGAAATTTTAGATTTTTGCATGAATTTGCTCTAAAAATGCTTAGATCCAATGTTTTAGCGCATTCAAAATTTATTCTAGCACATTTGTAGCCTGCAATAGCACATTCATGATGTGGAATAACACATTTAAAATTATATTGGCATAGTGAAACAACACATAGTGATAGAATATAGCACAAATGTAGGGATCTATACCACATTTGCATTCTGTAGCACATTAAAAATATTATTTAGTGCTTATGACATATATAATAGTGCATATATACATTTTGAGAAAGATGGATCATAGGTGAAAGATTTCCATACGTGGGGTATTGTTTTGGTGGCACATATTGAGGAGGCTATAGTGTTTTTCTTTTTGATAGCACATCTATGGGATAGGATAACACACACAATGAACCTTGTGGCACTTCGCTAATTTGATAGTGCTTATGTTTAGTTTAATAGTGCTTTACACTGTTGTAGTGCATTTGCATTAGGGAGCAACACATGTGGTAAGTGTAATAGTGCATTTGATTTGTGTAGCGCTAATGCCTTGTTAAATAATGCATATGATTGATGAAATAGCATGAAGGAATCTTGCAATGCTTTTGGTGCATTAAATAATGCATAGGGATAGATTAGCATTTTTATAATAGAAAAATGACCAAATAACTGGGTTCAAATGTGTACAACATTTATTAGAGTTTAGGATAGGCTCTTGATATGGAATTGATGAGCTTGGAGTTGCTTTAGGGACTCGTTTATGTAATGAGTCAAACAAAAGGGAATGTGTAGTCACAAAGTGATATGTAGAATCAATTAGATTATATTAGATAGGTGAAAAAAGTGACCCCCTCAGGATATAGAGCGAAGAAAACTAACATGTCTATCCCAAGATATATAGTAGGACAGATATCAAGTTCAAGATAGAACCATTAGTTGTATAACTAGGTGTCTATTTTTTATTGATGTAGGAGAATCACTTGTGATGAAAAACTAATGTCATTGTTTGGTTGTTTGATGAAATAGGTATGTGGGTGAAAGCTCATGGTTTGGGGATTATATCTATGGAAGGTATAACTTTAAGAAACCCCCCTTTACAAAAAGGTATAAAAGTTTAGCAAATCAAACATTAGTTCAGGGGGGGAAAAATTTCTATTACCAAAATTTTATTTTTAAGTTGGAATTTTTAAAATTTTATTGGCAATTATTTTTCAATCATATGAAAATTCTATAAAATTCTAGTGAATCTTTCATTATTGATGAAAATCTTGGAAAAAATTACACATACCTAGAAACAATAATTTTATTATTATTATATGAAGCCTAATTAATTATCAAACTCTAAGGTTAAATTTAGCCCACTTTTATCATTATAGTTTCGCTTCAAATTATTGAATGGTGGTTTGGGGAAAGCACCCCTATTATTGTTAATCATTAGATGATCCTACATCAATGGTCTAAATCCTATTTCAAGCCAAACTTTTAAAAGGATACAAAGTTTTAAAGAAAGTTCCCAAAGTAAAGACACATGTCCCCAATCACATCTATTTCATGACAAAGTGAGAAAGGATAAAAAGTTTCATGAGAAGTCTTCAAAATTGAGACACATGTTAAATCTACATACTTAATATGTAGTGTAACTTTACTTTTTACCAAATATTGGCCAATATGACCATCAATTATGACAAGCCTTGAAAATTCTAGGAAAATATATTTAAATTACTACATAGAAAAATTAGATTCCATTAGCAAAGTCATCACTAAAATATAAATATTTTTGTATTGTTATTGGCAATCAACCTAAGCATGGCACCCAAGTTTGGTAAAGTGCAGGTGACATGGACATCCCAAAAGTTCAAAAGAGTTAACCAAATCTGGGGTCACTGATGAGTGAGATTAGCCAATTGGGGAATATAGCCACTAAAGTTATCCTTGATCTATGGCCATTAGAGTCTATAGGCATATTTTCAATGATTGAGTGACAGGTGATTGATAGATATGGGTTCACATACCTTCTCCAGATACCTCAATTCTAAGTGAACAGAGGATTATTGATAGTTGTGGTCGAGTGGTGGCACTCAAACCACAACAATTTTCACATAGCCCTAGGAGACATGATGATTACTCTCAAGGATGTATACAGGATTCTCAAGATCCCTACTATGGGGGATCTTGTCTATTATGATTAGACTCATAATGGGGCAACATTCAGAGATGTATTTGGGAATGATAGTGCACTATGGTTCTAGATGTTATAGTATGAGTCATTGTCTATGATGTTAGCTAGATTGATAGGAGGGTTTCTTTTGCCAGAAAGGTGAGGACGTGGATGTCCCATTAGATGGGGTCATATTATTTAGGATATGATCAACATACTTATGAAGATTTTCATGGGGGAGATACATATTAGCCCACTTGTATCATGATTTGCATCAAGTGGTGTATTCGATGGCTACTTCATTTTTCAGTAGGGGTTCTATTATTACAAATATGGACATGGGAGCATCTTCCCATTACCAAGTTGATATGTATGCATCAATGACCACAAGATATGACATATTTTTATATGTATTCAAGTGTGATCATCTAGCCCCATCTAGGCAAGATAGACAACTGGTGACATATGTTGAATGACCTTGATGAGGTTGTGTAGAGACCGTATAGATTTATAGAGCCATGGGTAGAGGACAATGATGATATGGTTTATTTCTTTGCTCCTTGATATTTATAAGTGGAAAAATCCATATGGTGATTTAGAGATTCTTATTTAGACGGGTAATCTAATAGTTCAATCGTTAATAAGGGGTGCCCTAGGGAGTGGCATATTATGCACAAGTTCGGGCAGAGAGGCTCATATGGGCTCTGATATTGGAGTATGAGGTGTGCCAAGAGGCATTTATATAGATGATAGAGACTCCATAGGTGTGGGCTTTGAGGGATGGGGAGGCAAATGTAGGGATGGAGGGGGATTATTCTCAGTGGTTCAGAGAGCATCCCTTTTGGTGCAAGAGCCCCCCATCAAAGCAAGTAGTCATAAGGTCTTCTCCTATCAAAAAAAATGGTTCTAAGGTCTTTTAGGCCTTTTTCAAGTTTGATTTTAGCATTTTTCCTTATTTCTTGCAATATGACCCTATTGTGTGAACCCTTGACAACTTTGGTATTTCTAGAAACTGGTTGATTCATGAGGTCATAGGGGTCTAGTAATCTCTTAGGGTCTTATTAGAAGTCATAGGAGATGTTAGAATCTTTATAAGTCTTAATAAAGACATAAAAAGCAAAATAAGTTGCATAATATAGCAATAATGCAACAATTATTCATATAATAAGGTGTTTTTGTTAGCAATGGTTCCCTCCAACAGTCACAACCTTTGAAAATTAGTTGGACCAGTTGGAGGAAGGTCTTTGTAAGCCCTTATAGGTGGGTGGAAGACATAGATGTACTTTTGTTTTGGAAATCAATAAATAAAACCATCATTTTTCTACAAAAAGTTTGTTTTTTTGTACATTGTACAAACTATATGGATTAGGGGGCCAGGAGAATCAATTTTTATTAAAGGTTGCTGAATCACCTTTCAAATGAGCCTACTCTAAGCTCTTGAAATGTTGGGAGGCTAAAGTTATAAGGTCTTTTGTAAAAGTTGCTTTCAAACCCTCACTACCTAGGGTTTTGAATAAAAATGTTGATTTCTCCCATTTCCACCATTGGAAAATTATAATTTTTGGTGGAATGGGAGGTTGTCTAATGTACTTTAAGATTTTGGTGGTTTCCAAGTAGGTGCTCATGGTGGCTATGCATAATTTTCATTAAAGAGTTGGCATTACCATGTGACAACTTTGCTACATTAAGAAACTCCGTGATTTGCATGCATTGGGGTTTTAACTAGTAAGTAAAACTTTGGAATCTGTCTTCCCTTGTCCTAACCTAATAATTGGATGCATTGGTTTGGTCTTTCTAACTTGATTTTTGGTACTTCCTTCATTAATGTGACCTAATTGAAGGAATTAGGCCTGTAGAACATTCCAGTTTTGGAAGGCTTAGAAAAGGTTTCAACATGTGTCCTTTGTTAGAGTAAGTTATTTATTACTCTAGGTACTTTAGCTCTCCTAGGTGCATATAATTAATATTAATTATAATGTACAAACCTAGTTTTATTTCCTTTAGGGTTTTTTTCACTTTAAAAGGTTGAACTTTTGTATTTTTGCTTTCATAACTTAGGATACTTTTTCACTCTCACATTCTTGAGAACTTCTAAGCTCTAATTTTTCCATTTTCTAGTTTCTCTTTTTTGCAGGATATTTGCATGTAGGTGTTCTTGAGGATTTGTGAAGTTGGTTTGCTCAACTTCTACATGGTATTAGAGTGGACCTGCTGCTTCCTCGTCTGAAGATTCTTGAAGCCATGATTCGCAGTAAAAAACCCCAACTTTTTTGGAGTTTTTTCTTCAAAAGGGTGACGGGTGAATTTTTGGGGCACTTTGGGCTCAAACGGACACCGCCATTAGATTTAGAAGGCCATTTGCAGTCAAAATACATAAAAAACTTGTTTTTTTTGGCTTCCAGTCATCTGGGAAATTTTTTTAGCCCCTTGGTAGGCCTACAGACACATTTTTCAAGGAAAAATAAAAAAACAAAATTTGGGTTTAAAAAAACCCATCGCCAGCGCTTCACCGAGTGCCCACTGCATCTAGCTTTGCCACTGGTGCTTCGCTCTGGCCTGGCCGTCGCTCGAGCGCCTCCTTCGCTCCACCTCTACCAGAGGGTGCCACTGGGTTCTCCTCTCGGGTGTCATTGCTGTTGATGGACTCCACTCCTCTGCTGCTCTAACATGCTGACGCAAAAATCTGGCCACTGACATCATTTTTTGGTGACCATATGAAGACGATGTCACATTTTTTCTGCTTATGTCATCTTTCCATCTTGTGATGTCATTAGTTCTAACCAACATGCTGATGTCATGTCATCAATATGATCAGTGACATCTGCAACCTGGCACCATATTTTTTATCCGGCGATGGCCTGTAATGGCTGCACGAGCATCAAATTTAAGCGTGTCTTTGTAATTTTCCAGAGAGCTCTTTTTTTGGACCTGCAATCAATTTTTTGCTCATAACTTGAGCATACAAACTTATTTTTGCGTTCTGAAAGAAGCTCTGAAAAGTTGACTCAGAGACGGAGACAATGGTGCTAGTTTTATTTGATTTTGAGTTCATTTGGGCTTCCAAATTTGGTGTTGAAGTAGAGGCTTCTATTTTCCTCTTCTCTGCATCCGAATTCTAGGTTCTTTTCTCAGTTTTTGTGTTTTTCCATAGTTTTTGCTTTGGTTTTGGGGGATATTTTTATTCATTGTGAGGGGGGGGGGGGAGCATTTTCTATTCCATAGTTTTCTTCATAATCAAACCCTTCTACTTCTATCTTTTCTTTCTCTCAATGTCAAATCCTTTTGTGATCCAACTCACGCTGTACAACTATCACATTTGGAAGACATAGATAACCAGGCTTCCCATGTCAAGTGGCTTATGGTCCTGCCTAGATGTGAACCAACTTATTCTACAACACCCTTTTGAGGTTCTTCAGCATAGAAACAAAATGGATGAAGCCACGGGACTAATTGCACTGAACATCT
Source organism: Cupressus sempervirens (assembly GCA_028749045.1). Classification (NCBI taxonomy): domain Eukaryota; kingdom Viridiplantae; phylum Streptophyta; class Pinopsida; order Cupressales; family Cupressaceae; genus Cupressus; species Cupressus sempervirens. Next base: position 536,730,146 of record CM053789.1, read on the forward strand.
TTGATAGTCTGTTGTTTCATTTGGATGGTTTGATCACTCCACTAGCTTTTTGGACCAAATTCCATACATTGTTTGGCACAGTGAATGAGTTCTGAGCACTACAACTTAATGCAAAGTTGACTTCTTTGACACTAGCGAGCTTTCCCACTATTGAAGACTTCTTGATGAAGTTTAAATCTCTGCATATAGTCTTGCAGGGATGTGGTAAAAACAAAACTGATGATGAGTGTATTTTTTTAATACTCTCAAAGTTTTGAGGATAGTATTAGATCTTTTCTTCCACTTTCTACTGCACCATGGATGCCTTGGGTAATAGACATTAGATGCCCTTATTTGAGACATTTCGTGATTAGTTGACATAGGAATAGGTGAAGATCCAATAGGTGGATGCCTCTAGCTCTTCCAGCCAAGCATTGGTTGCTCAGACTTCTCAGGGGAAACCAAAACAGAAACCCAAACTGAAGAAAGATGCACCAAAAACTGATGCCAAACCTCTAGCTAACCCTTCCAAGGGTAAATTTTCTTCGAAGTCTACTGAGTCTACCTCCAAGACTAAGAGGAAATCAACTAAGACTTGTAGTTTTTGTGGAAAGGATGGACATGCCATTTCTAGGTGTTAGAAATGTTTGGAGGCTTTAGAGGAAGCCATGTAGGAGCATCACATTTCAGCTCCTAAGTTTGCATCCCCCCTATAGGGAAAGGTCATGCTCTTACTACATGAGCTATGACTTCTAGGCCTACTTGGATTCTTGATTCCGGTGCCTCTCACCATATGACAAACACTCAATAGTTGGTCACCTCACTTGCCCCTTGTCCTACTATCTAGATTGCTATTAGGAACTCATCACATCTTTCCATCAAGGGTTCTAGTTCTATTACATTAGCTGGGGTCTCTCTTCAGGATGTTCTTCTTTTCCCTAACATTTCAACAAACCTATTTTCTATATATCAAATTTGCCACTCTGGCTCTAGTAAGACAATTGAGTTCTCACCACATGATGTGGTTATCCAAGACTTACACAATTCTGAGATGATTGTGGCTACTGGGAGTGTTGATTCTGCATCTCGCCTCTATAGATTTGATGGATTTGAGTCTTCTAATGGCATAGGTTCATGTCTTGTTGCACATGAAAATTCAGTAAGTAGACTTTGGCATGAGCATTTTGGCCACATCAATTACATATATCTTTAGCAGATGAGCACACAGGCACTTGTTCTTGGGCTTCCCCAGATTTCCTATACAAATGGTGTTTGTCAAGGTTGTGCTCTTGACAAACAACATAGGGATCCTTTTCCACATGGATGAGCCACTCATGCTTTAGCACCACTAGAGTTGATTCATAGTGAGCTCATGTCATTTCCCACTCCTTCTTTTTTAGGTACTAGATATGTGCTTACTTTCATTGATGAATTCTCTAGACATGCATGGGTGTACTTTTTGAAGTACAAGTCTAATGTCTTCGATTCATTTTGAGTCTTCAAGACATTTGTTGAGAAGTAGTGTGGTCTTTCTATTCGACAGATATGCACAGATATTGGGGGGGAGTATGTGAATCAAGCTTTCAGGTATTTTTGCTCTGAACATGGTCTTCAACATCAATTTTTAGTGCCCTACACCCCTTGACATAATGGTGTGGCCGAGAGGAAGAACAGAACCCTTCAGGAGATGGCTAATTGTATGATTCAGTCCAGGTCCATGGATTTGTGTTTTTGGGTAGAGGCAGTCAATTGTGCCAACTATATTCAGAATCGGATGCCTCACAAGGCCATTTGAAATATGACTCCTGAGGAGGCTTGGTCTCATGTCAAGCCTAATGTATCTTCATTATGAGTTTTTGGTAGTGAAGCATGGGCATTTATACCTGATGCTCAGAGGAGAGCAATGGAGAAAAAGAGTTGACACCTCATTTTCATTGGCTATTGCGAGGATGTTAAGCCCTATAGATTGTTTGATCCTAATTCTCACGAGGTCCTATTTCGACGAGATGTCCAATTTGATGAGCGCCTTCCTATAGTAGATACCCTGCATCCAGAGTTTACTTCACTTACTACCACTCTCTCATCCTTTCAAGTCTCTTTTTCAGATGATGAGGACGATGATCATGTTGATCCCCATTTACCTCCACCACAAGATTCTCCCTAGATGCCTAAATGGGCTCGAGCTATAGTTGAGGCTGTAGGATCACTAGTTGGTGACCCTACCACTTCCCATTGCACTTGTTCACATACTGTAGGTTCTAGTCTTCTCAATCATGCTATTTGTGATGATCCTCAAACTTTTGTAGCAACGAAAGGACATCCTGAGTGGGACAGTGTAATGGAGGAGGAGTATTTTGTTGGCATTATGATTATTTTTTTATTAGTGACAACACTTACTCAATTTTGTATGCTTATCGAGCATTCAAGTGGTTACCTTGTAAAATTCACAGTTCAACAGTTTACACCAAGCAGACAGTGACTATTGAGAAAATTTAGACAATGCAAAGTTCAGCAGTATCTACCAAGCTTCTCAGTATCTACTGAGCTTCTTAGTATCTACTGTACTTCATAGTTTCTACCGAGCAGATAATTTGTGTCATGAAAGATTCATGGCAAACTGAGTGATGAAAGATTTAGTGCAAATTGAGCAATGAAAGATTTAGTGCAAACTGAGCGATGAAAGATTCAGTGTTTACCAAGTGAAGCAAGGTAAACTCAGTGTACAGTATCTATCGAGTGACACTACATCTACCGAGTCACCAGTGGTTACTGAGTTCAGAACTACATTGTGTGATTAGTATGGATCGAGCCTTCGCTTCTACCAAGTGCATGATGATGTCGAGTAATGTAGTGGATGCCGAGTATCAAAAGATCACCAAGTCAATTCAGTCAACCCAAGTTATTTACTATTGGGCTGACTCTGTAATGTATTTATTTACTTATATTTTGGTTGACCTTGTAATTTTGTAAGTTTGAAAGGTATATATGTAAGATGTATTATAAGATATCATGAAAAAGTAAGAATGTGTGTATGTATGATGCATGGAATGAGAAGGAATTGTGAAGTAATGTGAAGTATATGTGAAAGATCATCAACAATAGTTCAAGGTACACAACAAGGTCAATTCAAAGACTAAAAAGTTATATCCATCACATGAGGTGATCAGTGCATAAGGGATCTTATCAGCATTCAGTTGTAAGCAGATCCACTGTTTCATCCTAATAGGTGAATCAAATTTTTCAAATCCTCTAACAAAGTAGACTTAATAGTCTATGTAAAAATCTCCTAACAGAGTGCATACTTCATTGTATGTTTGCAAATCCTCTAACAAGGTGGACCTAGTAGTCCTTTGTGCTCCTAACAGGGCAGACCACTAGAAGTGGTCAATGTAAGCCTTAACCAGCCAACTTTATATTGCAGTATTGAAGTTTTGTGGGTATCATCCCCACCCCAGTTTTATTTTCTATTTGGAAGGTTTCTGGGTCACCAAATATTGTGTTCACTTGTGTAATGATTATTTTATGTTTCATAATTTATGCATGTAGTAGTATAGATGGATGTGTAGGTCACTAATTCATCCCTCCCTTCTCAATAACCTGTCATTCCCTGAATATTTCCAACATATTCTTCTTTGATGAAGAATCATACTTGGGATCTTTGTTCTCTTCCTAAGGGAAGATAGGTTGTGCGATGCAAATTGTTGTATTGTACTAAGTTTTTTGCTGATGGTTCCATTGATAAGTGCAAGGCTCATCTTGTTGTGAAGGGTTTTTCACAGGTTGAGGGTATTGATTACACTGAGACATTTGCCCCTGTCACCAAGATGAACTCTATTTGCCTTGTCTTATCCCTCACAACTTCACAGGTATGGCCCATTTTTCAGATGGATGTGAAGAGTGCATTCTTGCACAATGATCTTAATAAGGAGATTTACATGGAGTAGCCTCAGGGATTGTGCAGGATTCCACCTTGGTTTGCAGACTTTGACGCTCATTGTATGGTCTCAAATAGGCCCCTCGGGCTTGGTATGAGAATATGGACTTTTTTTTGCTTTCTATAGGCTTCACTCATTTCCATTTTGATCCTATAGTCTACATCAACATCTTGAGGCTGAGGTTTTGATCCTTGTGCTATATGTTGATGATATTCTTCTCATAGGTAGCTCATCCTCTATGATTAAGGATGTTCAATGAGCATTGATGAAACCATTTGAGATAAATGATCTTGGCCTACTACACTATTTTCTTGGTCTCTAGGTTGTTCAATCCCCTGCTGGAATCTTTGTTTACTAGTAGAAGTATGCTCTCTACATGCTTTGACACTTTGACATGCTTGATTTCAAGCTTGCTCCTACACCTTTTCAATCAGGTGTTACTTTGTCTACCTCTTGCACTTCACCTTCAGTGGATCCCACATTGTACTGGTAGTTGGTTGGTAGCTTGTTGTACCTGACACACACTCATCCTGATCTCTCCTTTGTAGTGGGTCTTTTCTCTCAGTTCTTACATGATCCTCATGAGAGTCATTGGCAAGGTGCTAAGCATATTTTGAGATACATTCAGGGCACCTTGATGTATGGCATTCATTACACAATAGGGACTCCTCACATTGTTGGCTACACTGGTTTGGATTGGGCTGGTGATGTTAATGATCAGAAGTCTACTTCTGGCTTTGTTTTCTATCTTGGCTCTAGTCCTATCACATGGTCATGCAAGAAGCAATAGGCTCATGCACTTTCATCTACAGAGGCTGAGTATCGAGCCGCAATGCTTGCTAGTTAGGAGATTTTATGGCTTTGGCAGTTGATGACTGAGTTTGGTTTTCCTCCTGATCGTCCCACTATTCTATGGTGCAATAATTAGAGTGCTATTCATATATCCTGCAACCCAGTGGAGAATCAATGCACTAAACACATTGAGCTTCATATGCATTTCATTCATCATTTGATCTAGGATGGTGTTCTCTCTTTGGAGTACATTTCCACTAATGCACAGGTTGTTGACATCTTCACCAAGTCATTTGCATCATCTCGCTATCTTTAGCTATGGTCTATGCTTGGGATTACGAAAGTTGTCCTTAAGGGGTCTTCTTGAGGCCTTCCTTCCTTCATGTTTTTTTTCAGCATGTTTTGTTCAATCTCTTTTTGGAGAGGGGTTTTTCTCACTGGGCTTTCTCCTTTGTCTCCAGTTTACATAGATTTCCTTGTTTTGGGTACTTGATCAGGCCTTGTTGCGAGGACCTATTTTCTTGCTTTCATAGCTTTGCTAGGTTAGCTTCCTCCTAAGCTTTGCTTAAGGGTGTGTGTTAGAGTAAGTTATTTATTACTCTAGGTGCTTTAGCTCTCTTAGGTGCATATAATTAATATTTTATATTAATTATAATGCACAAACCTAGTTTTATTTACTTTAGGGTTTTGTTCACCTTAAAAGGTTGAACTTTTGTATTTTTTCTTTCATAACTTAGGATACTTTTTCACTCTCACATTCTTGAGAACTTCTAAAATCTACTTTTTTCATTTTCTGGTTTCTCTTCATTGCAAAATATTTGCATGTAGGTGTTCTTGAGGATCTGTGAAGTGGTTTTCTCAACTTCTACATCCTTTTCAAGATTTAACAAACTCAATAAAGGGTATTTAGAATGCTAATTGGTTTGGGAGGTTCTTTGGAAGATTTTAAACTTGCTACATATTTTGCCTTTGAAGGACTAGTAGCCTAAAATGCTGCATTATTTGGACAGAACCATGAAACCCATGTTTAATTTGTTGTTTGGTCTTGATTCTTTGGTCTTACTATCATGTTGAACCCCTTATCATGCTGATCAAATTTATTTGTGAGAATCCACCATTCTTGGGGTGTTGAGTCAAGTTGCTAAGTGTCAAGTTATATGGATTAATGCTAATCCATTGGTGTTATTGTTAAGTCAAGGTGCTTAGTGTATTCTAGCCTCTGCATCAATTGGTATCAGAGCCTTGAGATCTAAAGGCTTGAAGTTTTTCCATCATGTCTAAAGAAGAGGGAGATGGATTGTCATCAAGGATGACAAATGCTAAGATTGTGAAGTATCTCAGGGAGGAAAAACAAAAGGAGACTGAGAAAAGAAGCAGGGATGATCTCAGAAATATTGAGATTATGTAGATGAGGGATTAAATAATCAAGCTTAAGGCAGAGCTTGGAAGGAGCAGTAGGAACTCTGGTGATCTTGAACAAGGAAGTGATGATGAAACCCTTTTGGAGGAAGAAGAAGAAGAATGCCCTCCAGATTAGAGGCTGCTTGTAAAGACTCTAAAGTCCATGGAAAGAGATCCTTGGATGCTAAGTTTGATTTGCCCACCTATGATGGGAAGATGGATCCTAATGGTACAGTGGATTGGGTGAATACCCTAACAAGTTTCTTTGATTGTGAAAGTATCCCTAAAAATTAGAAAGTGAAGATAGCCAAGTCAAGGCTAAGAGGATTTGCATTGGTATGGTGGAACTTTATCCAAGATGATAGGGTAAATAGAGGAAAAAATTAGCTCTCCACATGGAAGAAAATGGTGGCCTTGCTTTGAGAAGCCTATGTACTTGCAGATTATGAAGTGCAACTCCACAAGAGGAGATTGGGATTGAGGCAAAAAGATATGGATGTCTCAACATATACTAAAGAATTCCACAATCTTGTGATGAAGTCTAGTATTGTAGAACCAGAGAACTTGAAGCTTGCAAGGCATTTGCAAGGGCTGAAATTGTTAATTCAAGATGAATTGAGTCTAACCACCATAACCACTACCCAACAAGGCTTCATGTTGGCTTTCAAGGTAGAAGAGAGGTTCAAGAGGAGGAGTGAACAAGGTGGAAGAGGTAGAGGAAGGAATGACAGATCAAGAACAAACTCTTAGAATAAGGGAAAATTAGACAAATTAGATAAGTAACAATAATGCAGAAGCAATATATACATACACATCAAGAATACATAATTTATTACAAATACAGTTTCAATTCTTCAAGGACTCCTTTGCGTTGAGTCACATTTAAGAAAGTTTTATTAATAATTTTAAGTCTCAATTACAATATCCATAATCATGAAATGAATAAACACATACATAGTCATATAAGCAAATGCATAAGTACAACTAATAATATGAAAGAATATCTAATGAACATTATCCACTACACATGTCATAGGGTATGTGAAAATAGATACAAGTACATATATATAATTTTAAGGATACATATACATGTAAGTATAGGGTAAGTACAACAATAATTTTAAGTCAAACATCAAATGCTCAGATAAAATAATGCATCATTATGAATATGAAGTAATCATTATTAAAGCATCATCTGACATTGCTATGAAATAAATCACATTTATTAACTACGAATCATTAAAGTATTATTAGTGCATTAGTAACCATAATCATTAAACAACACATGAAATATAGTCAATTAAGTAATCGTCGTTGATATATCTCTATTCCAAGTTATGAAATAATATCCTTGAAACTAAAGCATCCATGAAATAGGCATAAAAGAGTTTAATAAATATAACAGAAAAATAAACTATGGGTGGGAACTACATCCACCCCCCCTAAAATTAGGCTTACTCTTGGAAGCCTACTATAATGACTAGGGTAACTAAAAGTAAAAGAGTACTATCTATCATGTTAACTAAAAGGATCATTTAATAAACTAATACAAATAAGTTAACTATGCATACACTTTTAGTCACTTAGAGCAATATGATTCTAGTTTAATAATAAACTGAAAACCATATTGATCCAACATTCATCTTTTTAAGAAATACTAAAATAGATCCCCTAAAATACTCCAAATAAAAGATCAACATCTCTCAATCTATCAAAAAACATAAAGTTTATAATGCTTACATATAAATCAAAAGTCAAGAACAAAAATGTTACGAGTTTCCAAGTTTCATGTTCAAAAATTCCACTCCTAATTTTTTTGTTCAAACTATTTAGGTTCAAGTTTTATGTTGATAAATATTTATTGTTTAAATCATGTTTCAAGTTTAACTACTTGCTAATTGATAGCACACAATATGCCTAGAGTTCCCAATTTTGAAACTCAGGCTCTAATACCATTTGTAATGCCCCACTTGAGAACCCAAAAGAAATAAACCTAATATGTTACAAAGTTTACTGAACTATTTTTAAAAAAATTTTAAACAACATCAAAGTAATAATAATGCAAAAACAATATATACATACACATCAAAAACATGTAATCAATTAAAAATATAGTTTCAATTCCTCAAGGGTTCCTTCATGTTGAATCACATTTAAGAAAGTTTTATTAATAAGTTTAAGTCTCAATTACAATGTCCATAATTATAAAATGAATAAACACATACATAATCATATAAGAAAATGCATAAGTACAACTAATAATATGGAAGAACATCTAATGAACATCATCCACTACACATGTCACAAGGTATGTGAAAATAGATACAAGTACATATATATAAATATATATAAACTAAACAAGCAATGATAGGGAGTGGTAAATCATGTAGATTCTGACTAGCAGGTGACTATGAGTCCCTCCCTTAACCACATCAAACATGACAACCAAAAAGATAAAATAGACACATGCACCATACACATGCAATTATGGGGTAAGTACCATAATAATTATAAGTCAAACATCAAATGCTTAGATAAAATAATGCATCATTACAAATATGAAGTAATCATCATTAAAGCATCATCTGACATTGCTATGAAAGAAATGACATTTATTAAATATGAATCATAATGCACTAGTAACCATAATCATAAACAGCACATGAAATATAGTCAACTAAGCAATCATCATTGATATATCTTTATTCCAAGTTATGAAATAATATCCTTGAAACTAACACATCCATGAAAGTTAAAAAAAATAAACTATGGGTGGGCACTACATCATGGACTTTATATACTTGATGTCATGGATGGATGTATGGGATTTTGCAATTTTATTTATATGATAGTCATAGATGTTGATCTAATGTGTATGATTAACATAGTTATGTGTATGATTAATGTAGTGGATAGATGCTTGATGTAATGACATGATATGTGGCTAATAAATATAGAAATAAAGTGTATAAATGAAATGTATGAATGAAATGTGATGTAATGTAATGAACTAACATGAAAAATATGATAATGGAATAGATGGTAATAAAAAGATGACATAGAAATAAGATAAACTATAAACGATGACCAAAATGAATGAAATGGGTGGGTGTAATAAAAATAACATGTGATGAAAGATGAGGATGATGTAAAATGAATAAGTGAGGAAGAATGAATTAGTGAAACAATAATGAGCATGAGAATGAAAATGAAAATAAATGACAATGAAAATGTAATTCAATAAGATGGGTTAATGAGAAAAAGTTAGATGATAATAATGAAATAAAATGAGGAGCAAATAAATAAGAAAAGAAAAGAGTAAAAATGGAAAATGAAAATGAACTAATGAAATGATATAAAAAGAAATAAAAATGAATATGAAATGTAAATGATGTAGAATAAATAAGAAGGAATGTAATAAAATGTAATAGATGACCTGAGAATGTAATGAGAAACATTGTAGAAAAATGACAATAGAAGATGAAATGAGATGAAGAGATGTAACTCAACATTTGAGATTAAAATGCTACAAAGGAACTTCAAGTCATTAATGAGGAGTGTGAAATAGGGTATGCATAGAACATGATTGATAAAGGTAGAAAAAGAAGTTTGAGATGAGGAAATAGTGACTAGAACTTTTGAGATTCAAAAGTCACATAATGCAACATATGATATGAAAGGTGTGAGGTATTGAGGGAAATAATGACCAAAAATTTTGGGATTCATGGTCACGTAATGCAATAGGAGGAATGGATATTATGGGATAATGAAGTGTGATAAATGGTGGCGGCGTTGTGATGGTACAAAGTCCACAATACTTGAGTGTTAAAAGCTCGTGGTGATGTTGATGTGTTTTTCATTTGATAGCCATATCTTAATAATGTTATCGATTTGTTGGATGATGTTGTGTAGGCATGCTTGTGTATTCCCAATTTACGTGCCAACCATTTATTTTTAAGGTACCCAAGATGAAATTTAAACTAGATGGATGTAGTTAACTATCACATTTTGTAAAGAGATGCAAATTAAATGTCATCATTGGGCTCCTAAATAAAAAAGTAACATAATACAACCACAACCACCTCAACTATGGTAATATGAATACTCTATCACATTGAGAATTTATGACCCAAAAAAAAATAATGTACATGTAGGACATGATAATCATTAAGAACAAAAGTTATTGCCATGGTAAATGAAAATAGACATGCAAACAAACATATGTCAGATAAAGAACCTCACCTAAGATGTAATGCAAAACTGGTCGAGGTACACATGGCCTTCCAAACTAGAGGAGGCACTTACAAGTAGACACCAATAATGCATAAAATCAAAGGATGAATGGATCATAATAGTAAAAACCAAACAAAAATAAAAGATCTTGGCTTCATCTCAGTACCTCTAGTCAAATACATCATCAAGGTATTAGAAGCTTAGAATAGTAGGAAAGCCATTATTTTTGGAGCAGTAGTGTTGATCATTGTGTGTAATAGTGTCAAGTTTGTTCAATTCTCTATGGATAAAATTGTTGTAGGATTCTAGTAATAGGTCATGGGATGTGTCAGAGAAAATTTTGCAATAGAATGTATGGTGATTGCATTGGAAGATATGTTTTGGTGGGGATCAGGGCATCATAATGTCAAAGTAGAGTGGCAAGTGTACTTGGTACTAGTGCAATAGGTTGCATAGAGTGAACACATGACAAGGTTACTAAAGTGTAGTGTGTGTTGGGTGATGACCATAAATAGATGAGTATGTAGATACAAAAAGAAATACAATAAAGGGATAGGTAGTACAGCTATTGGGAGATTCATTTATTCAAGAGGTGAAGTAAGTGTGCATTTGAAAACATGACAGGCTCACCAGATTAGTCATAAGAAGAGGCAAAGATAGGAGAAGTTAGCCAGGGAGGATGGCTATAGAAAGGACAAAAGGAAAAGCATATCCAACATACATCAAGTGAATTGGTGTATCAACCTGAGCTCCAAGCACTAGTTCATGAGTAGGGCGAGTTGAGTCATGCAAAGTTGGTACAAGCACAACCTAGGGGTTTGGGAGTTAGGGTCAAAGAAACTCCTTTGTCAACATTGATGATGTTGTTAGAGAGTGTAGCATAGGGGGAATTGTAGAAAGGACTAGGTGATGATCTAATGATGTAGGTAGAAAGTAGTCCTCTTGGGGCAACAAAAAGTGTGTTAGAAGCAACAACAATGGCTAGGGAGATGGACTCTCTAGGGAAGACTGTAGGAAGAGCTCAAAGAGCAGAAAAGGATATCAATGTGGGTGAGGTGACAAGTCCAGTAAGTAAGTTGATTAGCCTTAGAATCTCAAGACAAAGGTCAATGAAAGAAGAGATAAGTGTAGTGGGTGCGGTGGAGCCACAACCAAAGGCAGAGGGTGGAGCACAAGCAACAAGCTAAGTGGAAGATTTACAAAAAATGTTGGTTGTGGAGAGAGTCCAAGAAGAAAATGCAAAACAAGAAGTAATATTTTTTTTGGTTTGAGGGATAAAGCTCATGAGGATGGAGTACAAACAAAATCTAGATGGGTCTAAGTGGTGGTGAACACAAAACATACATGAATGTGATTGTTGGAAGCTGAGTTGCAGGAGAAATAATGTATGGATCTAGGCTAAGTGAGTGCAGGCACAGAGATTATAGGATTCATTGAGGATGGTGCAAGTAGGTTTAGAAAGTGCACAAAATGAACTAGTTTTATTGTAGGTGCAGTCAAAGTCCTTCAAGGATTGGGTGTCAAAAATGAACATCTTGTCATTGTAGCTACAAGAGCAGTTAGTGACTAGCGAGTCAAAGCTTAAGCAATTATAGCAGTGGTTAAGTGAGATGAAAGTGGATGTGTAGTACTAGAGAATTATGATCAAATAGATGTAATTGGAGCGGGATGTGGCTCAATAGGCAATCACTATATTAGGCATAAATAAGTTGGTAGATAATGTGTTCGTGGATATGCAAAGGACTACAAAAGTACATCGTGAAGATGCCTATTATATGGGGCTATATTATCAGTCGATTCCCTTGGAGTGGTAATGAGAGTCCTAGTTTGTGGATAGATAATTTATGCAACTATTAAACATGAAACTATACAATGGGAGGTTCCCAATACCAATGGATGTTGTTTGGTTGCAAGGGGGATCTACACTAGGGACCTCATCTTTTGGGACTAGGCCAAAGGAAATGCCCCCAAACCAAAAATCCTAACCTGTTACCTCCATAAGGGAGGCCAAAATACTAGATGTTGCTATGAATAAAAAGGCTTGTTGTTTGTATGGGAAGCAAAAGGGTGACCAATTCTCATTTCATGTTTATGGATAATGTAATCGAAAACATTTGATCATTATCATTTTTATTTTGAATATTTTTGTTGATATGTTTTGGATCTTTTTTTGGTATTTTGGGAATTATTTGGATATTTTTAGTATTTTTTTTGGAAATATTTGGAAGGTTGTTAATATCCATGAAGTCATGAGTAATGGGATATTCATAGAAAGATTAATCTTTACTTATGTGGGGTAACCGAATGCCATTGTGGGCTCTCAATGAAGGATTAGTACAAACTTGTGTAACATTTTGAGAGTAGAAGTGCAAAAGGATAAAAAGAAAGAAGTGTTAAACGATGAATTGTGAGAGAGTGTAAAATTTCATGTATATTGATAGCCTTTATAGATAAGCTTGGGGCCAAAGTTGGGATTTTTCTCTAGGTGTGTATAGGGATGAATACATATAATCCTAGTGAAAAGGCATTTGGGCCTACAAGAGGCTCTGATGGCCTAAAAAATGGTGATAGAAGACTTGAAAAGGTGTTGAAAGGTTGGAAAAGGCACCATCAAGGCCTCAAAAAAGGTGTTCGAGCCTAAGAAAAGGCACTTGGTGGCCTAAAAAGGATATAAAAGAGCCTTGAAAAAGGTGTTTGGGCTTGAAAGGGTGAAACATGGCCTTGAAAAAGGCATTTGGGTCTAGAAAGGTGAAAGGAGGCCTTGAAAAAGATGTTTGGGCCTAAAAAGGCAAAATGGGGCCTTGAAAAAGGCTTCTAGGCCTGAAAAGGCACTATGAGGCCCTAAACAAGGCATTTGGGCCTAAAATGTCACTATGGGGGCTTGAAAAAGGTTCTTGAACACCTAAAAAGGTGGGTGAGGCCATTGTAGTCTCTTAAATGCATGTTTACTTATTCTATGCCTATGACAAATATCTACGGCAATCGAAATGGTGTCTAGAATACCAACATGTCCTTAAATTGTAAAGATGAATCATGAGATCATAAGGAGCTTTCTAGGACAACATTGATATGTTTTTTGAAGGATGTTGGATCAATCATGGTCTCTACAACATAAATAAGGTTGAAAAACCTATTTAATATGGTTTTGAGTGTTAGGAATGAGGTGTCTCAACCTTGGATAATTTCTTTTTTTTTTTTTTTTTGAAAATGTATTTTTTGCAAATAAGGTAATTAAGTGTGAGTGTACATGTCTAGTTGGCATGTTAATGTGTCACTCCACTTGTATGTGTTGACATCCTTAATTATGTGTAAGGAGATCATGGGTGAAATGGTTATGAAAGATTCCTATAACATGTAAGAGCTATCTCTGGAAGATATGATGATGGGTGAAGATGTGAATACATGTGTCAATTGATCATTGAGTACTGTACACTCAAGAATGGTAAAACTCGAATGCGGTTGTTCTTTGGAAGTTGACCTAAAAATGAAAAGTGCATGATTTAAGCATTTATAGGGCTATAGATAGGAGAGAGAAAGTCTAGTGTTGGTATGATATGTTGCTACTAGATTTATCTTTTGTTTCTTGAAAGAACTTGCATTGCAAGTGTGTTGTAACCTTTTGTGTTGAAGATAATAATTGTGTAGGCTTTCGAGGGGTGGGGTTGTTTTACCAAAAGGTTTTTCCCTGCCGACATATCTTTGTGTATTTATGGTTGACTGCAATATTATTGTTTACATAATATCGAATCTAAAATTGTAAGGATTTAATAGGAATTTGCACAATACTTTCCTTAAGGTATTAGTGTAGGAAGTGTTGGTCTCAGATTGGTTTTGACAATTAAGTGTCAACACACTTAACCAATTCTCAAGATGATACCGAGTATAATACGAAAGCCAAGCTATAGTGTGTGCCAAGCTAGAGAATTCAATAGGTGCCAAGTGAACTTTAGGTGCCAAGTGAACCTTAGGTGTCGAGAAAAGTATAGATGCTAAGAAAAACAAAATCACTATAGAAGCCAAGTGAGACAAAATTCCTATATGGTCCAAGCATCAGCAAATAGTAAGTTTTGAGTAACATAGAATCAACATATGAGTTTGTATTCTCACAAACTTAGATATAAACTATTTTTGAGTCGAATCAAGATGAATCTCAAAGGATCTTGAAGATAAGGTTAATTTTTTTGCATTACCTATGTAATCAGCATGTAACCAATAAGAAAAATGGAGAAGGCATGCAACCAATAGGAAAAGTGCAACAATTGAGTGGGAAATGAAGAGTAAATATTGATCATAGATTCATACCTAACCCTAAGTCTTTGAAGCCTTTAAAAGAAGGACGAAACCCCATTGTATGTGTAGATATGAGAAGTATATGGGTGAATTATAGTGAAGTGCAGAGAGGTGTAAAGACTTAGAAAGAATATAACAACATTGCAGAATCCAGTTGATCGAGAATAAAGTATTAGAGTTTCGAAGTGAAACATATCAGATCAAGCAAGGATCAGAATAGATAGAGATGAATGAGGATCTGGAATCAACAATTGAGGATTGCAAGTCATCATGTCAAGACTTTCTAATACTCTCTAGAAATTGTATTAGGAATGAAAATCCTATGATGATAGGTTGGTTTAATAGCCATGTTGTAAGCCTTTAAACAAGGTGCTAAATCCTTTAACAAGGTGACATTCCAAGTGAATGTTCGTAAATCCTTTAACCAGGTCACTTTTAATAGGGTGTAAAGTCTTTAACAAGATAGGAATTTCATAGGGTAGACCATTGGAAGTGGTCAAATTTTTTAACCTTGAACAGTTACATATTGTTGTAGTGATACTTTATGAGTGTCATCCCCACCCCAGTTTTACCTTCTCCTTTTGGAGGGTTTCTGGGTTACCAAATCTTCTGTTATCTATTTTCATGCATGTCTTTACTTTCATGTTTATTAGATGAATTAGATGCATGTGATTGATTTCAGTTAAAAGGTTTTGAAAAGGTTTAAGTTAATTACTTCTGATTAATCCCCCCTCTTAGAAGTAAATCTTCCCACTTGTAAAATTCAACAATTGGTATCAGAGCCAAGTTCTCACGAGGAGCCTTACAGCTTGGAGAAAAGATTTGGAAATGGAAGTCTACAAACTTGGGAAGATCATAGAGAATCAAGCAATTGATATACAACTTTCTTTACATGCTTTAGAAGAAGCTAGAGAGGAACTAAGAAAATCCTTAAAGAGAAGAAGAGAGATTGCTATAGCTAAGAATAATACACAATACAAGGAGATTTACACCTCAAAACTATTTGCAAATGGAGATTCCAAAGAGTTTGATGTAGCAATAGAATACCTAATGGAGAAGAATAGAGCCCAAATAGAAAAAATCAGAACACTCAAGCTTGAACAAGAGTCACAAGCCATGATGCTTTGTGAGGTGATTGAACATAAGAAAAGAGCCATTGAAGATAAGGCTATGCTAGAAGAAGACAAGAGAAATCTTGCCAACAGACTGGAAGAAAAGTCAATTGAGCTTGCAAGAATTTCAAACATGTAGCTAAACACCCTAAGTTAGATGATGAATGCACATCATGAATTGAATATCAAGGACATTGAGATTTCCACACTAAAAATGAAAAATAAACAACTACAAAATGACCTAAAAAGAGAGAAGGAGATTGTAAAGAGCTTAGCAAACCTAATGAGGCCATCAAATACTTTGAATAGCTACTAAAATAACCAAGGGCTAGCAATGATACTTTAGGACTAGGATACACAAGCACTAAACAAGGAGAGTCATCTAAGACTGGAGAAGAAAGGAGTAACAAAGGTAAGAACACTAAACCTACTTGTCATTTCTATGTTCAAAAAGGACATACCTCTAATGTATGTAGGAGCAAGAATTCCCATCAACATGAAAAACTTAAGAATGTGAATTACTATCATAAGTGCAAAAAGCAAGGACATCAAGCACATGATTGCAGAACCAAGACTATCAGAACAACAAGATTTGAAGGTCACTGCTACAACTACAAGAAGTATGGGCATAGAGCTTTTGAATGTAGATCAAAGCCTATGTGGACATCTAATCAACTAGTAAGGGGAAATAACCATGGTCATCACTAAAATTAGGACTACAACACCAGGTATAGCTATCATTACTATCAGGAATATGGAGTCATTCCCAAAAATTACATAAGAACACATTTCAGAGGAAACTATAACAAATGGTTGAGTGAAACCACATGTTTTAGTTTCTTGAAGACTGGTGATATCAGTAAGAATTTCCCAACAAGGTGAAAGGCACCCAACTCAAAGAACAACAAAGGTAAAGAGAAGGTATATGTTGAACACATCAAAGGAGAAATGAATAAGACATGGAAGAGGAAATATAGGAGTAGCACATCAAATTAAGGGATCACTTCACCTAAAAGGTCAAGTGGTCACACTTCATCAAACTAAGCAAGAGAAGGCATGGGGGACTGATTTACAAAGCTTTATCATACATCAATTCCTAAACAAGAAAATACTAAGAAGAAGAGATCAACATGAATAAAGATGCAAAAGTTAAAATTTCAAGATTTTATAAGTGTTGCCAAGTTGCCCTCAGATGCTGAGTAAAATTCCAGTACATGCTGAGTTGATTGTCAAAAATAGTAGAAGCTAAATGATTAGTTGGAGCTGAGTTGGTAATGGAAGTCGAGTGAAGAGAAATTTTAGTTGAAGTTAAGTAAGAATACTCCTATGGATTCCAAGTGATGACAAGCCAATGGAAGCTGAGTAATGTAGAAATCCTTTAGAAGCTGAATAGATAGCTGTAAATGCACTAAGCATTAAATCCAATGAAAATAAGGTATATTATCATGTTTTCAATCATTTTTCTTCATCGCAAATGAAGAGAAAAGATGAAAAAGAGTGCAAAGCAACTTTATAGTAGATAATCTAGTGTTTAAGAAAATTTTAGCATGATTTCATCAAATTTGAGGTATTTGCATTTGTGCCAAGCTACGTAGTTTCATATTTTCTTTGTGTACAAACCCTAGTTTGAACAAATGACTTCTAGCTCTAGAAAAACTCAAGAAAAGGAACCATTTGAGGTCCAGCTAGTGTCCAATGAAGTGAAACAACCAAATTTCTAGCCAATCCCTAAAGTGCCATATAAAAATGACCCAGCTGGAGCCCTATCTATCATACCTCCTAAAGTAGTTATGGTTCAGGATGTAAAAAGATGTTACAACTATAAGATTGGATCCCATTAGTGACATGGAGATGAGGGAAGCCTATGAGAAATTGTGTGAAAATAGAGTTTTAAAGGAAGAGTACCAGATTATTGAGAAGAAGGGTTTGACATGTGCCCTAGAATTTCCCACCATTTTCAAAATTGAATGGATCAAGCTACTGCTTAGTAGGATACATGATGGAAGCTTATGGTTGGAGGATGGTCTAGTGAAAATCACAAAGAGAATTGTATGCAAAGTGATAGGTTATCCAACCCTAGATCAGTCAAAGACCCTTAGGAGTTATTCTAAGAAGGCAATTGCAAAAAACACTGGTGCCAAGTTGAACAAGAGAGGAATGACAATAGACACCATCCAAGACCCTCTTGTTGATTTTTTTGTTAGGTTTATTGCACACAAATTATGCCAATCTAGTAGACTTAACAGTGTGCCTTGCATTGCAATGGATGTAGGTTACAAATTGGTGAAAAAGGATCATACCTATGATCTTGCAGAACTACAAGTACAACAAATTATTGAGAATTTAGCAACAATAAGGAGAACCAAGGGAGCCCAATGCAAGTTTGGAGCTATTTTGATTTGTATATTCTTTTATGTGCATAATGAGTTTCCTTCTTTTGGTAAAGTAGTATGTAAAGCAAATAGGTCAATCATAGCTCAAGTTAATGAATACATAGAGCAAATGGGAGCTAATTTTAAGACCCTAATGACTAGCTATTTTGAAGACTTCAAGAAGACAATGAAGCAAAGGCTAAGAATACCAGTTTCATTAGTATAGAAGCATGTAAGTGATGTATGTTTTCTTGTAGATATTGACTATACATACATAAAAGCTACCATACCAAGAGTTATATGGTTAAGACCTCTTGGCTATGAAATAAATATAGATGAGGCATCAACAACTATAACTACACTACTAGTAGAAGAAGTGGAAAAAAGTGCACCAGATTTTGGTACATTTGATCTGGTAAGGTCAAAGGTGGATATGGAGTTAAAGACTACCTCCACACCAAAAAAGGAAGATAAATTTGTAAAGAAGTTAAAGGCCAAATTTGGTGAGGGCACTATAGAAGAAGAAGAAGGTGAAAAGGTTGAAGAGGATGAAGAGGAACAAGGTTAAGAAACACTTGCATTAACCCAAGGAATGGGTGAGGATGTAGAAGAAGAGGAAGGTGCAAAGCAAGAAGCACCAAAGCCAAAACCAAAGAAAAAAAAGCACAAAAACAACCAGTTGTAAAGCCAAAGAGGAAGAAGAAAGCAACAAAGCCAAGCCTATCCAAGCCAGCTACAAGGGCAGATACCAGGACAACAACCCAAGTGGAAAAAGAATAGGGGAAAAAAAAAGCAATAGAGAAAGGAGGGCTTGTAGAACCAAAAAAAGAAGAAAATATGTTGCACCCCTAGAATTAGATGAAGAAAGGACAGAGTTTGATAATGAAAAATTTAGATTGGTAAGGCATTCTACCAAGTCTAAATTGCAAAATGTCTATAATAACATTAGAGATAACATAGATCTAACTAGTTTAAAGATCATATATTTTAATAAGTTGACAAGGGAACAACAAAACATAGTGGAAGAGTCCATCTACACTATGATGGCTAAGTTCAAGACCACCTGACTTGAACTAGACAATTCAATGCCTAAGGAGCTAAGCTCCATTGTGG
The DNA here is from genome assembly GCA_028749045.1 of Cupressus sempervirens. NCBI lineage: Eukaryota > Viridiplantae > Streptophyta > Pinopsida > Cupressales > Cupressaceae > Cupressus > Cupressus sempervirens. Next base: position 536,749,373 of record CM053789.1, read on the forward strand.
AGAATAAATGGCAATACTGCCTTAAAATGGAAAATGAAATAAGGGAGTCAACATTGGCTCATGTGATGCCAGACCTTACAAAAAGTCAAATAAGCAAGGCTAACAAGAAACATGGGAGAAAATTTGAACCCAAATACAGAGCCTTTAGAATTTTGCAAATCAAATTGAAGATGTTGTGCAAAAGTCCACACAAATGTGGAAATTAATTTATGGATTGACTACAGTAAAGGAAGGGTAGGAAGATACCTTTGAGGGAAGGAACAATGAAGAAGAAGAAGAGAATGAAAAGGATGAAGAGGGAGAGAAAGAGAAAGAAGAGGCAATAGTGGAGAAGACACAAGGTGAAGAGGCAACAATTGAGGAGCAACAGCTAGAACAAAGTGTCCAAGACACCCAATTGCCACCACTAAGTCCTCCACATACAACACCTATAGAAACTATAATTTTTAAGAATGTTCTTGACACTTTAGGTCAGAACATCAATCCTTTAATTGCAGAGGATCTCAAAAAGGTCTTTCACCAAACCACATTGCAATCACAACTATGTACGAATCCTATTTTGGTGAGTGTGGAAGAGTTGCAATAGGCTGTAGCAAAAATCACTAGGGATAAGGTGAACGCACAAGAACCACCCTCACAAACTCCCATAGCTATAGAAGATCAACCTAAAGAGAAAGAAGCATAGAATACAACTGCTAAGGTTGATTATGTAGTCATAGAAACAACAACTGTCGAGGAGCCAACAAAGGAATAGATAGGACAAGATGTTCCCACAACACAAAATCAAGGTGCACCTCCTCAAATCATCATTATTGATCAAGGCGGTAGAGAAGAAGAGAAGGATTAGGAGAAAACCCCTAATGAAAAGGAGCAAGAGGTAATACAAACATTGGTGAACTTGCCTACCTCAGGGACTCCTACCAAGATGCTAAGCACTGATGCAATACCACTACAGATCTCAACACCAAGCTCAATCTCCATCAAGGTAGCAAGGGTACTTCACTATGGAGACCCTACACTTGATGAGGAAATATTCATACCTAGTTATGACTCCAAGACAATGAACCTAGCATAGATAAATGAAGTGCAAGAGGCACTAGAAAGAAGGAAGAAGTAGGAGATACTTAGAAATCAATATAGACACAAGCAAGCACTTGTGGAATTCAAAGATATATTCCTTGATGCATTTAGCTTGCCTGTACCTGATGAAACCTAATCCATCATGGAGAAATTGTCCAACATAGTGGACCAAGTACAAAATGAAGACCTTGATACTAATGTTAAGTTATTAGAATGGTCTGAAAAGAAGTTCCAAATGAAAGTTAATGAGAAAATATCTAGTGAGATAGCACTTTCACAAGTTGAATTGGCTAAGAAAGTTGAAAAAGTGAAAATAGTACTTGAGAATATATTCTCATTATACTCCAAGTTATATGACTCATCATACTTCACACAAGAAACTAGCCAAAGAATACTGAGCTTGGAATGAAATCTCAGGATTTCTAGCACATAGCTACCCAAAGATCCAACTCAAAGTGAAGCATTTTGCAACAACGGTTCACACCCAAAAGGAGTTAGCTGTATTAACATTAGAAGAGGCCAATGTCAAGGCTAAATTGATAGAGATTCAATTTGCTATTAGTCCACACCTGGAAGCTCTACAGAAGGAAATGACCTATGTAGAAAATGTTCTAAAGAAAGATCCTAATCTTTCTACCTTAGAAGGCCTAGTACATCTCGTAGCAGAGACAACCATCCAACACAAATCAATGGAAATTGCCTTAGACAATTGGGATGCTTCTCTGAAGATGATCATGGAGGTAAACAATTTTTTTTGGCTAAATATTCCATTCATTCTTAGGACCCTTTCACATAAGTGTCAAAAAGGGGGAGATGTAATTAAAAAGGGAGAGAAATTACATTCTTTGATGGAGGTAATAAAAGAATATTTAAAGGGGGAGATATTCATTTTGTGGAAGTAATAAGGAGATACAACCAAAAGGATGCAAAAACTACAAGAAGATGTGAAAGGGGGGGTAGATATAGAGTACAAACAAAGCAGAAATAGGGTACATAGAAATAGAGGCAAAAGAATGATAAGGTAGACAAGACAAAGAGTATCAGATACATCAGCATGAGACAAATTCAACACAATAATTTTGGTTATAGAATTGGCACATTAGTTCAGGGGGAGTTATAGAATTTTTGAGGTATATAGAATTTTGAACAAGTTTTTGAAATCTTGTACTTATGTTGAAAAAAATGTGCAGTATACTCATAGAGATTAGATTCATAATGTTTAGTTAAGTATTTTTGTCTCTCATGTCAAAGGGGGAGATTGTTGGTCTCAGATTAGTTTTGACAATTGAGTGTCAACACACTAAGCCAATTCTCAAGATGATGCTGACTATAATATAGAAGCTGAGCTACAGTGTGTGCTGAGCCAGAGAATTCAATAGATGCTAAGTGAACTTTAGGTGCTGAGTGAACCTTAGGTACTGAGCAAAGTTCAAGTGCCGCGTGATAAGTGATGCTGAGCAACCTATAGGTGCCGAGAAAAGTATAGATGCCAGGAAAAATAAAATCACTATAGGATCTGAGTGAGATAGAATTACTATATGTGTCGAGCATCAACAAATAGTAAGTTCCAAGTAACACAGAATCAGCATATAAGTTTGTATCTTCACAAACTCAGATGTGAACCATTTTTGAGCCTGCTTAGGATGAATCTCAAAGGATCTTGAAGATAAGGTTGAATCTTTTGCATTACCTATGTAATCAGCATGCAACCAATAAGAAAAATGGAGAAGGCATGCAACCAATAGGAAAAGTGCAAGAATTAAGTGGGAAATAAAGAGTAAATATTGATTGTAGATTCATACCTAACCCTAAGTCTTCAAAGCCTTTAAAAGGATGATGAAATCCCATTGAATGTGTGGATGTGAGAAGTGTATGGGTCAATTATAGTGAAGTGTAGAGGGGTGTAAAGACTTAGACTGAATAGAACAACATTGCAAAATCTAGTTGATCGAGAATAGAGTATCAGAGTTTCGAAGTGAAACATATTAGATCAAGCAAGAATTAGAACAAACAGAGCAGAATGAGGATCTGGAATAAGCAATTGAGGATTGCAAGTTATCAAATCAAGACATTCTAATACTCTCTAGCAATTGTATTAGGAATGAAAATCCTATGATGATAGCTTGGTTTAATAGCCATGTTGTAAGCCTTTAAACAAGGTGCTAAATCCTTTAATAGGGTGAGATTCCAAGTGAATATTTGTGAATCCTTTAACCAGGACACTTTTAATAGGGTGTAAAGTCTTTAATAGGACATGCCTTTCACAAGGCAGACCATTGGAAGTGGTCAAATTTTGTAACCTTGAATAGTTACATATTGGTGCAGTGATACTTTGTGGGTGTCATCCCACCCCAATTTTACCTTCTCATTTTGGAGGGTTTCTAGGTTACTTAAATCTTGTGTTATCTATTTTCATGCATGTCTTTACTTTCATGTTTATTAGATGAATTAGATGCATGTGATTGATTTCAGTTAAAAGGTTTTGAAAAAGTTAAAGTTAGTTACTTCTGATTCACCCCTTCCCCCCCCCCCCCCCCCCCCCCAAAGAAGTAAATCTTCCCACTTTTAAAATCCAATAGGAAGTTGTTTCTACACCTAAGTTTCCTTACAGTGAGAGCGACAGAGGCAAGAATGCCTCAATGATCCATGTTGTGCCAAATTTTCCAAAGTCCTGAGATATGTTTCAAGACATAACAACACTGCTTCTTAATTAACTGATGTGCTTGTTTATTATTATTTTTGGAAGTAATAGGACAAGGAATAAACCATAAAATATTTAAATATTTCTTAACATAGGGGGCCTCACCATTGATTTCATATAAAACTGGTCAAGGTACACAAACTTGTCCCAAAGGAGCAATAATTATAGATGGGCACTAGCTCAACATGAAATCAATGGATCATCAGATTGAAAAAATACAAAAATAATTTATGTCAAATTAAAGACAATATTTGTGGCTTGTTTGTGACAACTCATTTGATTTTTTTTGTGATTTGTTTGTTGATTTTTTGATTGTTTTTTATGATTTTGGAGATTTTTTTACTATTTTTTATGAGTTTTGATTTTTTTGATGATTTTTGATATTTTTGACTTTTTTCGATGAGTTTTGATATTTTTGACTTTTTTCGATGAGTTTTGATATTTTTGATATTTTTTGACTTTTTTTATGATTTTTAATATTTTTGACTATTTTTGATAACTTTTGATTTGATGGTAGTAAAAGGAGGAAAAAAGTGATATTTTTTGGAACATGGAGATCACTAGAGTCATTTCAGAGCACATAAAGAGTTAAGGAGACCAAAAGTGGGTTGGGAAGACTAAAAGGGAGCTCGAAGAGTTATATTTGGGATAACAAAGGCAAAAAGAATTTTTGGGACTACAAATGGAATTTATGAAGGCTAAAATGGATGTTGAGAAATATTGGTGGTGAAAAATATTTCACATGTGCACTAATTTTCCTATAATTCATGTCTGTGATATCTTAGAACTTAATCGAGCTCCATTTTTCCTCCGAGTTTCTTATGGTCTCTTTGTTTCTATTTTTTTTCGGTTGTCTCTACTATGAACTATTTTTGATACCAAGAAACCATTGAAGTGTAACTCACAAGTGTTTCTCAATTGGGTATGTGTGAATGCAACTCAATTGTGCTAGGTAGCGTGGAGATATTAAATGAAAAGGCCACAAATAAGAAAAATTTGGCTCAAAGAGTGTTGTTGTAGCCATATCCTATTGATTTTCACCTTGATGGACTTGTTTTATTTAGGGAAGTCCAAAGGTGTTATCTCTCACTCCTTTTATACCAGAGGTGGTATCTCTCATCTCTTTTATACCTAATTTTTTGGATTTTTTTTTTGATATTTTTAGATATGAGGTAGTTCTTCAAGAATTTATACATAGAATCATTTGAGATGGATACTGTTAATGGGTTTTTCTAGTTTTTGTCCATCACAATTGGGAAGTTTGTAAGTACATGTCTCAAATGATTCTGTGATAATTTATAAGGCCAATCCAATTGGCCTCCCACTTTCCTTTTTTTTTATTGTGTTGCCTAATTTTTAGGGTTTTCTCAGAGGACTAAATCTCCATTTTGGAAAATATGAGGCTTCACCTTCTTGTTGTAGTGTCTAGATAGTTAGTTCTGATACACTTTAAGATGTTTGTGTGCTATGTGTTGATGTTCTTCTAGGAATTCTAGTTGTTCTAATCGAGTCACTCTATAGTCCTCATCCGACATGACATCATAGAGGGTGAATCTTAGAGACAATATTTCAACCTCTAAAGGGAGAATTGCTTCATTGTTGTAGACTAAAGAGAAAGATGTTGCTACTATAGACATTTGACCACTTGTTCTATATGCCCACAAGGTAGGATTTAACTGTAAATGACAATCCCTACTAGTGTTATTGATGGTTCTTTTGAGGATTTTAATGATATTTTTGTTGGTGGTCTCTACTTGGTCATTACTGTGGGGATAATAAATTAACGAGGAATGGTGGATGATCTGAATTTTTTTACATAGCTTGTCAACTATTTGGTTTTTGAAGTACAAAGCATTATCCATTAAGATGGAATGAGGTATGTCAAACTGATAAATGATGTGATTCAAGATAAATGAGGAGATCTGTTTACTAGTGGAGTTTATGAGCAATGTTTCTTTGACTCATTTGCCAAATTATTCAATTTCTATAATAATCCATTTGTGTCCATTGGAGGAAGGTGGGTGAATTGCACCAATCAAGTCAAAGCCCCATTGATAAAAGGGTCATGGTGTGGCTAATGGGTTGAGTTCTTGGACTAGAGCATGAATGAGGTTGTTGTGGATCTGACACTTCTTACAAGTCTTGACATAGTTGATTGAATCATTTTCCATTGTGAGCTAAAAATAACCTATTCTAAGTAGTTTTTTGGCTATGGTGAAACCACTAGAATTTGAACCACAAATACTAGTGTGAACCTCTTATAGAGAAATCATAGACTCATCAATTTCTAGACATCTAAATAAAGTGACATCTATACCTTTCCTATACAATGTATCAACCATCAATGTGTAACATGAGGTTTGTCAGATAAAGTTCCATTTTTGGTTTTGGGATAAGTTAGAAGGCATAATGTTATCAAGTACGTAGTCAGAAATGGAATCATAGAGGAGTTGGGAGTATCTAAAAGGATAGTGATATGGGATTCAGGTTGAGTAGATGCAAGTTGAACCACCTCCTTTACTAAGAACTCATATCCTTCTTATTGATTTGGTAACTAGAGTAAAGATGCCAAAGTAGCCATAGCATTAATCACCCTATTCTTGTCTCTGGGAATCTACTCAAATGTAATCTAGAGTAAAGATGCCAAAGTAGCCATAGCATTAATCACCCTATTCTTGTCTCTGGGAATCTACTCAAATGTAATCTGAACAAAGCATGCCTTGAGAGTATCAACCAAGTGTATGTTAGGTAACAAATTTTCATCTTTGGTTTGATATGTGTTATTCACTTAATTGATGACTAGCTGGGAATCTACATAGATCTCTATTGCTATCAATTTCTACTCTAAGGCTAATTTAAGACCAAGAACTAAAGATTCATATTTTGCTATATTATTTGTGCATGAGAACAATAGTTTGAATGAATTTAGTATGGTGATGCCTAGAGGTGTTATGAATAGTATGTTGGCACCTAAGCCTTTATGTGTGTATAAACCATCGAATTAGAAATTCCATGTGACTGGCTCTATCTAGAGGATATGTGTATTTGGAAAATCAGCTAGGATGGGATTGGAGCTTTCTTGAGGTGCATCCACTAACTAGTCTACAATGGCTTGTCCCTTTATGGATTTTCTATCAATATATTCAATGTCAAACTCACTTAAGATCATTATCCATTTAGTTATCCTTCCTATTAATGTTGTTTTACTCAAAAGATACTTGAGTGTCTGTATTTTGGCTATGAGTTTTACTTTGTGGGTTAGGAGATAGTGACATAGTTTTTGGGAAGAAAAAACTACTACCAAACAAGATTTTTCAATGTAAGTGTAGTTTAACTCATAGTTGACTAAGGTAGATTGTTCCTTGCCTCATTCTCTTGTGCCAAGAGGGCTCATATTAATTTTTCTATTATATATATATATGAGGCACCAAAATAGGTGGATTCATTAGGTAGTACTTGAGAAGGCCAAAGGTTGCCTAACACTAATTGTCCCACTTAAATACTATATCTTTATGAAGCAGATGGGTAAAAGGAACACACTTCTTGGCTAGCTCAAATATGAATCAACAAATTGAATGAACTCTTCCCTAGAGGGAGTGTAGTTGGCTCAGGTTCTTAAAAGGTTGCATGTTGATAATAACTTGCACATTTTTGGGATCAACTTCTATCCATTTTATAGAGACAATATAACCTAGGATCTTTCCAAATTGTATGCCACAAGAAAATTCCTTAGGATTTAGTCTAACTTTGAAGGATTCTAGGTGTGTGAATATCTTATCTAAAATCAACAGATGGTCTTCATGAGTATGGGATTTTTCCAAAAGGTCATCTACATAATGCTCCATAAAGTTATGCATCATGTCATAAAATATAGTAGTCATAGCCTGCTGATATGTAGCTCCTGCATTTTTAAGGCCAAAGGGCATAGTATTCCAACAAAATGTGCCCCATGCACAAGTGAATGTTACTTTATTTTGATCTTCAAGTACTATCATTATTTGGTTATAGCTAGAAAAACTATCCATAAGGGAGAACACATAATGTCCTACTGTCAAGTCTACGATGGTGTCAATTCTTGGTAGCAGAAAATTATTTTTGGGATGTGCTTTGTTGACACCAAAAAAGTAAATGCAAATTTGTATGCTACCATCTTTCTTGGAAATGGGTACAATGTTTGAGATTCATGAAGCATCAGCCAATGGTCTAATGAAGTTAGTGTGAAGTAACTTTTCCAGCTCTATTTTGACCAACAATTCTGTATGCAGATGCATTTTTTGGAGTTTCTATTTGACTCACTTGGCATCTGGAGCAATATTGAGATGATGAAGGATTATATTAGGATATAACCCTAGCATGTCAGCATAGGACCATGAAAAATTAATTTTTCTATCTTTGAAGAAGCACATAATTTTACTTCTTTCTTCTTGAGGCAATGACTGTGCCAAGAAGATGATTCTAGGTTCTTGCTCTATTCTGATGTTAACTTTCTCTATGGGCCTAATTAAGATAAAAATACCTCTCTTCTAAGTATTTGGGTAAAGGATCAATCATCTCATCCTTAGGTTCCATACTTGTTTTTTTACCATTAGATGTGCCACTTCTATTTGTTTCTATTTTTATATATAGACCTGCCACACCATAGTTTGGATTGTTGGACATGTGAAGTGTTAGAATTCTATTCATGTGACTAAGATGATTGATACAAAACCCATCCATAGGTGGTCCTGGTCTCAGAGATGGTTCAACTACATTAAGGTATACACAAATGTCATGGTTAGTGTCAAAGTTGGGAATATAATGAGACTCAATTGTATCCCAATCAATAAGCTCAGGATGGATCAAGGATAATGGATTAGGATATGGATATTATTTGGCATGGTTTAAGGACATGACCTCATTTGGTGACTCATATATTGTATCTGTTAAGTCTATAATGTGCACCTCTTCTAAGTTGTCTAGGAAACTAGACGTGTCAAACTACTCATTGTCCTCATGTTCAATTTCTACTAGAAAGAAATTTAGAAATAAGGTCTGGAACTAGAATTCTTCATTTGGTGCATCATCACTCTAGGGAGTGAGACTGGGTGTCTAATCTATATCTACATTTGAATTAATCTATCATGAATTGGCTATCTGTGGTGGAGGGGAGTCTGAGCTAGAGGCAAAATCTTGTGCTATGACAGTGCTCTATGTCAGAATGTGATTACATCACATTCTTTATCATGAGTAGATTCCTAAAATAGTGAATCAAATTCCCATTTGGTATATTCATCATCATCTTCCCCATTAATGACATCTATGAATGTTTCTTTTGCAATATGCAAATTAGGGATAAATAGGTTTATATTCTTTGTATGGGATGCACTTTGATCTACAATGTCCTTATCTTTTGGTACCTAGACCAAAGTGGAGGAAGAGGAATCTATGTATCTATGTTGTGACTTATTAAGGTGTGGTGGTTGAAGATAATGTGGAAAACTTTCCTTTTCTTGTTCTGAATAACCCACTCCTATTTTCAGTTTGTTGGGTCTAAACTCTGTTGTTAGCAGTTCAACAATACCCTTGCCTTTTCTCAAAGGACCATCCCCCCAGTAACCCATATTTTTCATCAAATGATAACCTTTTCCAAAAAGGTGGGGGGATATATCAACATGTCATATTCTCTCATTTTCTTCTTCTATTCTACTTGTAGACATACCTCTTTCTTTAACAAAGTGTCCATTATAAGTGTTCTTTGTAGGTGGTTTTCCATGTGATTTGGGAGATGATGGTGAGTCAAACAATGAAACAAAATATTCATGTATGCCCTTACACTGTAGTTTGCATTTTCAATCAAATTCTTTCATTAAATGATTCATTTCCTCATAATGTGTTTGATTTGAGTGTCTAGGTATCAATGATGATGAGGTAGAAGAATTAGAACAACCCACTTTCTCTTTTCCCTTAGTTATTGTGGAAAAAGTGGTTGTTGTTTTGGTTGGTGGAGTTTGACACTTCTGCTAATGTATACTAGCTAACATTACCTATTGAGATGGGGACTTCTTTCCTATTGTGAGAAACAAGGGAGTTATAGTATTGTGAATAGTTTTGGTCCCTAGGTATGGTCACCTCCTAGCCCATGTATGGAAATTTTAGACATTGGTGATAAGTGGAAGGGATTGCTTGCATAAAATGGATCCATGGCCTACCTAATAAGATGTTGTAGGTTAGCTTCAAGTCTAGGAATTGACAAATCATTTCTTTTATGACTAGGCGAACCCTTATGGGTATTATTACGATACCTTTAGAAGATCTCTCTTCATCATCATAAGCTTTAATTGTGATATTTTTCTTAGGATCAACACATCCTTTGTATATCCTAGTGCCTTTACTAGGTTTAGCATGTAAATATTTAGATCAGCCCTATCATCAACCAAGGCTCTCTTCACTCTATTCCTATGTATGAAGACTTCAATGTACAATGGGGAGCTTTGAGGATGAGTGAAGGACATATCATCCTACATCGAGAATGTTACACAGTGAGGGGAAACAAGGTTGCTCACCATGTTTTGGAATATATTTACATCAAGGTCATTGGGCACTAAATATTTGGTGAGTATCTCATTATGCTCTAGGGGTATTTACAATAATTTAAAAATAGAAATATGAGTGGGAGTTTTCAATAGTTAATTGGCTAGACTATATTTGTATGATGGAACTTGTGATGGCTTGGTCTAAACTGGTGGTTGCTTCTAAAAAAACTAATTTAGAGGCTTGACCTTAGATGATGATGTTCAAGGCTTGTTTCTTATGTTTATCTTTGACCATAATGACATTGACAATGTCATCAAATCCTAAGATCATGTTAATTGTGTTATCATAATTATGAGCATAGTTGACTTTGTTAGAGGATGTGGGCTGGCTACTTTTGGAAGACTCAAGTTTCTCATGATTCATGAAAGGTTTTTAAAAAGTTGTGTGATCCTAATTATTGTGAATATGGTGTACTTCAATTGTCTCATCATCAATTAGTTTTTGAATGACTCCTTTAAGAGCATAGTAGTTATTCGTGAGGTGTCCTTGATTTTGATGATAAGTGCAAAAATGTTTTTGATCCCACCACCATGATTTGACTTGTGGCTCATAAAGTTTAGCTTCTCATAATACAATGAGATCATCAACTAAGAGAGATTTTAAAACTCTTTCATAGGTCTCGCCTATGGGCATGTATACTTTGGGTATGCTAGTGGACTTGTATCCTCTTGGGGAAGGAGCTTGGTTGTATGCTACTTGTTGATTGGACTTATTCGATGTTGGAGTAGTAGTATTTCATTGGTAGAATGGATGAATGTTATCTTGTTTTTGGGGGTTTTGGTGAGTATGTATGTTGGTGTTATTGATAGTTAGGTATGGTTGATTTGGATAGGGGTGAGGCTATGGTTTAACATGATTGGCTTCTACCACCCTATAATTTACCACATTTTTATTATTTTTCCTCCACCATGATTTTTTTGGGTGTTTGACCAATTAGATGAGTTATGTGGTTGTGAGGAACTCTTTGAGAAACCTTTGCCATCTTTTGATAGCTTGATGATGACATTGCTTAGCAAGGTCTCTTCTACTTTAGCTGCATTTTCTAAAGTGGTTTTAAAGTCTTTTGGACCTTGGAGCTGAAACTAGTAATTCATGGGTTTCAATAGGGTATTGATGAAGATATATATCGTTTCTTTGTTTGGAATATCTCGATGATATTTAATGAAGGTATGTCTCCATCTTTGTAAAATACCTTGAAGGAATCTCTTGGGAGTTGTTTTGTATTGCATAAGTTGATCATAGTAACCTCCCTTTCGATGTTCTATGAGTATTGTGCAATGAAAACTAAAGCTAATTGGTCAAATGAATTGATATTGAAGGGGAGTTTGGAGTACCACTCCATGGCTTGTCCCCCCAAAATCCTAGGGAATAGCCACATAAGGTAAGTCATGTCATGAAAGAATTCCATACTTAAAGTATATAATTGTTGGAGATGATCTTGAGGATTTGATGTGACAAAATATTTATAATATTTTGGTATTTGCATGTCCTATGGAAAAGGTGTCAAGGTGATGTTTCTGTCAAACGAGAGAGGGCATACCTTCTCGAGACCGAATTCACTCGATTGGACTTTTCCCCATTTCATTCTCTCCATTTCTAGTTGCAGATCTCGAAGTTTTTAAGTGACAACCTCTAGGGGTGATTCTTCTTGATTTCTCCTAAGGTTTGATATATTGAAGTTGGGTGATAATTTTGCACCTTGTTGTGCCAATGATAGCAAGTAACATTCTTTATGTTGTTCGAGTATCTTTTCCATTATTTCAACAAGTTTAGGATTTTGTTAGAAATCCTTAATCTTAGTTTTAAGGCTATTTTTCATCCCATATTTGAGAAGAACCCATTTCGTTGGAGGGTTCTGAGTTTTGTTATTTGATCAGGGGTGATTTGTTGGCAATGGTGGTTGATAAGAAATCAATGAGTGTAATAGGCTTAATGATATTTGGAGATTGCACTGATTTAATAGTTCATTTCACTATTCTGGCACTTACCCACATGGACAATCTTTTAGGTTCCTTTTATTTTGCAGCTATACTGGTTTCATGTAGTGGAATGAGATGCTAATGAGACCCCTTTAATTTTTATACATTTCAATGGTATGTGGATTTTTTTAGACCAAAATATGTTGGAACATCAAGTTATGTTTCAAAAAAGGTGTTCACTGATGTTGATGATGATAAGACTCAATTCTGTGAAGTTAGGTAATGGACGAATGTGTGTTTTCATTCGTGTCTGACTTGATGTACAAAGTTGAGGTAATGATGGCTATTGGATAAGAGTCCCTATTTAGAGAAGAAACATTTCTTTCTTTAAAGATGTTGGTCATGTTTAAGATTCCTCAATTTTGAAAAATGTTAATGAAGGAAAAGGGTATCCAAATAGGGTTCTATTTATGGATATTCTGTGCATAAATAGCCTCTATTTTGAAATTTCTCTTAGATGCATTGCATGAATCTTCAAATGCTCTTTTTAAGTGATTATATGTGTCATTTCATGGTGTGCATGTTGTTCTATAGGGGGAAAGCATTGTTATATATGCATATGCATTGTTGTTTGTTCAAATGTGTTGTTTCATTTACCAAATGCGCTAGTACATGATTCAAATGCACTACAAAATTAATTAGATGTGATGTTTCAGGTATGTAGTAGCATTTATGTTTAGTTCAAGGTAAATTTTCTATCATGTTTGAATTGAATTGGAAGGATTGTAATCTAGAGTTCATTAACATGTATTAAACAAACACATCCAATCACAATGATGAAGAGAAAATGAAATAATCAATGCACAAACCTAAAAAAAGAAATGACTTCCTAACAATGGTTAACCAAAAGTTAGTGACTATGAGGTTTTAGTGTTTAACCAATAGTGTTCAAATTTACCTCTCTAGTGACAAAGAGCTTCCCACCAATGCAAAGGAGGTTTGGTGCAATCTCTTGTGAGACTACTAAAGGAAGGCTATGTTTCAAACATGATTGACTTGCATTCGATTAGGAATACAAGATGGAAGGCTTTCCCTCTCATCGGCCTTGCTAAGGCAAATCTAAGGAGGTAACCTTTCTATGCCTGAATAAAATACCTAGTGAAAAGTAGGAGAAATAGAAATTGGAAGTAGGTTTGGGAATTTAATCACCCTAAAAGAGTGAGAGCATATCCCTACTACTCTTACTCAAACATGACAAACATGATTGTTCAGTTATAAACCTTTAACTATGGAAGACAAGAGGATCCTATTTAATCTACGTGTTTGTTTGTTCCCAGAATAATTCCTACTGACCCATTTCAGAAGATTTAACATTCTGATCAACTCAGTGAGTTGAGAGCATAGGCCTATTTCCAAATAGATCAGAGGAACCAAACTCCTTACTTAAGCTAGGTTATAAACTTTAAAATGCCACAATCTAATTAACAAGGGTTTAGGCCTACCTAATTCGATGCTAGCAAAGGTTGGGCACTTTTTTTTATTGTCTTTATTGCTTTCTCAGAATTTTAGTGGCGTGGAAGTTCCTGTCTAGTCCAAAAGAGACTTGTATTCAACTAATAATCAAATCTACAAGTTAAATATATAAGTTTATAGCTCTAATCATATGTACTATAGAAAATCGCATATGCATTACAAAAATGTGCAAACATGTGATAATATTAGCCAAAAGTATTAATTGAACATGTAAATGCACTAAAAGATCTAGTAAATGCATTATAGAACACTTTAAATGCATTAAAAAATACTTTAAATGTGTTATAAAATAATATAGAAGCATTAAAATAGTGTTCAAAAGCACCAAAATGTTAGAGAAATCTCAAATCTAGTATTCATGAGCTCACGAATGTCTTCAAAAGGTTGTTACTCCTATTATGAGTTTTCCTAAGCATTGTAAGACTTGTAAAAAGCCAGATCTATAGAAGGAACCCGAGTAATAAATAGATCTAAAAAGGAAATCAAAGATTAGAATGAAAAGTTAAAGAACAAATGAGGCTCTAGAATGAAGCCCCATGGTGGCTACCAATTTGTACATGATGGAGTCATGTACTCATGAGACCTTAGTACAAAGTGCAATCAAAATAACAATGAACTAATCTAGACCCAAGAAATCACTGTTAAATAAAGACTCCATGAACATCTCATGTTTCCCTAACTACAACTGCTAACATTTCTCATAGACCAACACTTTAGTGATTTTTTTGGAACAAGAGTATGCTATTAATGTAGATCTAGGTAAGTCTATATGAGATCTATGTAAAAATATCAATTATATGAAGATAATAACACTAAAATGCTATGATATGTGCATGCATGAGACTAAAATAATTCTAAACAATGCTAAATAGATATCAAAATGATGCTAAAATGAAACTAACATGACATTAATTCTCAAAAACAATGATGCTAAATGATAACTCTAAATACCTATAGTATGGATGCCTATAAACTTGGGTCCCTTTGCTCTTGATTTTCCCTCCTAGTTATAGGATTTTAGGAGGGAGTTGGGGTAAGGATCAGGATATTACTTTTCAGTGGAGGGTAATTGTGAAATTGGACATATCTCATAAGGCATGAAGAGGAAAAGTCCAACAAAATTAGTTTGTGAGGATAAATGAGGATTTTTCAATTCTTTTAATTTCAAAAAGGAGGATTTCAGTTTTGAGAGGATAAAAGGCTTTTGTTGATTTATTAAAATGTTGCATTACTTTAAACTTTTGTCTTTACCTTTTCCATTTTTAGTTTGTTTTATGATTTTATGAATTGTTTTTCCTCTTTTAAAAGTGATTTTTGTCCTTTTAGATTGGATAGGTGATTGATCAATTTAATCACTTGAATGAGCCGATGTTAGCATTGATTTGAAAGTTTGTTATCTAATTTTGTCCTTAATTTTCATTGTTTAATCAAAATTCTCATTGTTTTAGGTCTTTGCCAATTTTAGTGTGTCTATGAATATCTCCAAAACTTTATATACTAAAATTAAGATTACTCTTTATATTAAATTTTTTAAAATAAAAATTTAATACATTTTTCACAAAAACAAATAGCATCTATTTAATTAATTAAAAAATCTTTATATATTAAAGTTAAGATTACTTTTTATATTAAAAATTATTAATTATTTTCTCATTATTTTTATTTTCATAAAAAATAAATATAATTTATTTAATTAATTTAAAATTTTTATATAAAGCTAAAAAGATGTGGATTTTTTTTGGATTTACCTATAAATGGAAAATAACTCTGTTCTACAAAATGCAAACAAAACAAACTTGAGCATTTTGATAAAACGTGTGAATCATTTAACCAAAAGAATAAATGAATGGAGAGAATATGTCAAAACAAAGGAACCAAGTCATATGTATCTAGGGAGGAAGCCTAAACCTAGGAGGAATATTGCCAACAAATTGGTAAAGATCAATCAAAAGATAGGGTTTTCAATTCCTTGTAATAATAGCTTTGCAACCTTGCCTAAACTCCATGAAATTAGAGATAAAGAAAATTCAATGACATAGGAAAAAATTGAGGTACGTGGAAAGGAAAAGCCTTCACAAAAAAAATCAAATGAAGCCTCAACAATAGAAGGGTTTGAAGAGGAATGTCAATTGACATATAATGAAGAAAAAAGACTAAGAAGTTTAAAGAACTATTAGAAGAAAGAGACAATAGTAGATCAACCTCAAACCAAACATAACATAGTAAGCACATCTAATATTTCAACAAAATGGTACAAAATTTGAATGAGGAGACAAGCTATTAATTTCTCTAGCACTAGATATGTAAAACCAAGTATTTTTGTAGCCTCGACCCCATCTAAATCTATATAAGATGTACTTAGCATGAACCCTAGTTTGAGCAAGTTACAACCTCAAAATCTTTCTGATGCTAAGAGTATTCCCATTGAACATAAACCATCTTCTTTTATCTATGTCCATAATCCTGTCAGTCCAACCCAAGAGGTTAGCAATATTGTTAGTGTAAATAATTATTATTTACACTCAACTTAAGTTTAATTAGGTTAAATGCATTATTTTATTATTTATTAGGTTAGATACCTAGGAGTTTACGTACTCATATGAGTTTTCATGTTGACAACATAGGAGTAAACAACTCTAATTAGCACATGGTGTCTACAATACAAGAGTTAGCATCTAATTTAAGCACATGGTGTCTACAACATCTCTACACATGAGAAACCTTATCATACTTATCCTCTCATTGATGCATGTATATTCATGCACAATGGAGGATGTGTACTCAGTTGTCATGCTTATCTCCTAGTTCATTCTAGACACATTATAGATGCATCTTAGAGGCCTTTATATATAGACACCTCTAGTGTACTATACAATCAATTAAATACATATTGTTATCCTTATCATACATCATTTGGTCTATTGTGCTAGTTGTTGAACTTCTTGGTCTTGGGTGGATTTTTCCCTAGGGCAAATTCTTACATGGTATTAGAGCTATACCAAATTTTTACATGGTATTAGAGCTAAAGGAATTTCTCTTCACATAGCCATTAGAGACCATCTTCTTGCTTCACCTCATGGAGGACCTCAATTCAAATCTAGAGTATCATAGACATTAGGAGCATTAGAGTATTGATTTGATAAAATTTGACTATAAATTGGCTTATGTTGGGCAATAGTAAAAATTGAGGTAAATTTTTTTTTGCAAACTAGAACCCAAAGGCTCAATTTGTAAAATTGGTATAATCATTTCAGATCTTTGAATTTATATTTTAGATCTGCATATTTTATCATTTGCATCTCTCCTATTTTTTCGGATCTACATTATTTTTTGAAAAAAAATTGGCCATCAGGCTAGTAGGAGAGATTTTTTGCAGGTGAAGATTGGAGCTTGCTGGTGCTAATCAGATATTGGAATCATATTTAGAAGGTCAAGAAACCCCTAAATTGACTTTTGTTTCACCAAAATTAGGCATTTGAGGTGAAATATAGAGTCATTTGATTTTTTGGAGGCACGACATCAATGATTTAGGAAAAATAATTACATCAATGATTTTCAAATAGTGATAGCTCCCTCATATGGACTCCTCTTTTCGACCAATTTTTTGCTTTTGTTTTGAGGTAGAATTTCATGATATACACATTGGTGTAGGTTGTTTGACATCTTTATTCATGATTTTTTTATAAATCTCAAATTCCAATTTTTGCCACTTCAAATGCTTAGTATGAGCTCATCTGGACACATAAACAAGTTTTGTTTTTTTGAAAGTGCATTTTTTGTGTACTTTCTAGATCTGCAATTAGATTATAGGCTTTTGTGGATAGAAATACTACTTTCAGAAATAGGCCCTAAATTGGCTATTGTAAATGCACTACCTATAAAGTGCCAAATCATACATTGGGGGGTTGATTGATTATTTCTTCAGTCAATCTAGTTATGGTACCTCCAACACTAGATGTGATCCCACCTCTTGATACTCCTATTGCTTCTATTGATCTAGTTCTAGCCACAAATGCTCTCAATTCAGTGCAGTAGGATATACCATGTCTTCCTACTTCATCTTCATGGGTGACTTCCTTCTAGACATTGTAGGGCTATTTGTGGAGTCTCACAATGAAGATGTAGGAGACATCATTGATGATGTCTATCTTCTCTTTGTTGAGGAGACTTCTTTACTGGTTGCAAGGGCACACTTTGACTCTCAACCACTTGATTGTTCTAACATGATTATGGATTCTTTACAACAGATGGAGAAGGACTCTTTCACTAATGAGGAGTCATATCAGTCTTTGGAGATTATCTTCCAGTTTCCTCATACTTCTTATTTTTTGAGGATTCTTCCTATTAGTTGGGGAGCGTTCTCTACCACACCTATGACACCATTTCTTCCTACAAGGAGGAACATTTTTCAACTTTCATGGTGCAGCTTCTTCAGTCATCAAGGAGCTTCTATCATGGGTGTGTATTCATTATTGAGGGGAGGCAACATTGCTTCTCTTCCTATAGCTTCCTATCAAGATGCTTCATCATCTTTGGAGGTTGATTCAGGTTCATATGTGGACATGCTTCCTTGTTTTCCACCTTCTTGTGGAAATTCACTAGATTGGTTCATGGCATCTACATTCATCAAGGACTTGTAAACATCTAAGCAGACTTCAGAGGCATCATACATAACATACTACATTTTGATTCCTCTTCCATCTTCCTATCCACATTGGGAAGCATACTTGTACCTATATTTGGTGTATCTTCTTCCGAAAGGAAGAAGCATTGTTTTTAGGCATTAGATTTTCTTTTATCTTCAGATAGTTTTTATTTTGAGATCCTTCACTAAGGGGGGGATTTCATAGAGTGATTATCTATTGTATATGCATGATGTATGCCATAATGGGGGGGTCTTTATTACTCCATCGATTCATGCATCTTTCTTTATTGTACATATCTCTCTTTTTGGAGGAGGGTTTTTCCCATGAGGTTTTCCCTCTTTCTCCTTTTGCGAAGAGATTTCTTTGCATTGTACAACATTGTATTTGTACATGGGTACCTAACATGGCTTAGTAGCCAGGACCCATTATACATTTCATCATAACTTTTGTGAGCTTAAGTGCATTCCCCTAAGTTGCACTTAAGGGGGGACTATTAGTGTAAATAATAATTATTTACACTTTACTTAAGCTTTCTTAGGTTAAATGCATTATTTTATTATTTATTAGGTTAGACACCTAAGATTTTGTGTACTCATATGAGTTGTCATATTGACAACACAGGAGTAAGCAACTCTAATTTAGCACATGGTATCTATAACATCTCTACACCTGAGACACCTTATCATACTTATCTTCTCATTGATGCACGTATATTCATGGACAATGGAGGACGTGTGCTTAGTTGTCATGCTTATCTCCTAGTTCATTCTAAACACATTCTAGATGCATCTTAGAGGCCTTTATATATAGGCACCTCCAGTGTACTATACAATTAATTGAATACATATTATTATTCTTATCATACTTCATTTGGTCTATTGTGCTAGTTGTTCAGCTTCTTGGTCTTGGGTGAATTTTTCCCTAAGAAAAATTCTTACAAATATCAATACCCTAACCAGAAGTACTGGGGCTTATATTTTTCCTTGTAGGAGATGTATGGTAATAAGACTTGATTGCAATGGACTAGATCTAAATCCACTGAACCCAATGGAAACCCTAGTTTAGGTTCTTTACATTCAGTTCTGCTAGTATTTACAAGAATTGTTAAGTATTTAAAAACCAAACTAGTAGGTCCAATTGTAGTCCAAAGCTATCCTAGAGCCATAAAAATTATTAGTTATGAATTCAGTGAAAGAAGATGACAAGAATTCCAAGGAATAGGAGTGTGTCTTTATTAAAATGGTCCTAAAGATAGGATTCTAGAAGTGGTAATATGGTTAAAGGTTCTCTGCAGGTAGAAAGTAAGTATATCTACTTATTCCAATTGTTTGATTTATTTACATTGTCAAAAAAAAGATATTAGGAATGAATGAATTTTAGTCTCTCACTGTCTTTATAAGGGTTATTCTCTTAAATTCTTAAATTGGGAACCAAATTGTAATGAACAAAAGTTAGAGAAAAAATATAGCTCCTATTTGGATTAAATGTCAAAATCTTCCACCTAAATTGAATCAAATACAAATACTTAATAAAATAGGAAAATATTTAGGCAATCTCATAGGCATTGATAGAAATTTTAATATATCTAGTGATATCAAGTTCCATATTAATATGGAATTAGGTTAGAATGAATTCAAAACTAAAAGGATAATAAAAAATAGATCCATCTATAACCCTACCTTTTCTAGATATGAATCAAACATCAAAGGTATTATTAAAATATATTCTAAATAAAAATTCACATCAAATCAACAAAACCACAAATCTTAAAGAGGAACTCAGTAGAATTTACATCAATGGAAAGAGGTTAGAATATGAGAAACTCAAAGAGTTAGATAAGTCTAGACATATTCAAACTAAAAACAAAAAGAAGTGGGGTGGTAATGAAGAATCAATGAAAGAAGGAGAACTCAGAGAACTTGAATCAGATGACATGATTAAACTTCAAAGAAATGATCAACAAAATAATACAAAGGAAGACTAGGGAAAAAATAGAAAACTTTGGAGAGGAAGAAAAGGGCAATAGGGTGTATGAAGATTTTCAACTTAAAATGGCTAGATTTCATCAATGCATCCAATGTCAAAAAGATAATGGGCTTATAGAGGAATTGAATTTCAACATAAAGAATTATAATAGATTAACACATGACTTTTTACTAACCCAGAATGATATTTATGATCAAATATTCATAGGGGAACAAAATCATGTGGAATATCACAATAACTTTAGTTAGGTAGAAAAATAAAATGACCAAGAAAATAGAGAAGAGGATGCTAGATAAAAGGAAACAAGATTAACAAATGGGAGAAAAAACAAAACTTTAAAAGAAAATATACTAGGGTCAAGAAGAATATCAGTTTATTAGGAATCTTAAAAGAAAATTTACTTAGATTTGAGCCCCTTAGAATTGAATGTGAAATATAAATCTAAGAATCAAAGTACAAGCAATTATATGGAGTATACAACAATTAAAAATAATGGACAAGAATGATTAAAGGAAGCTAGAGAATCAAAAGAAGTTTAAAAAAGTTACACAATAACTAGAGAAAAGGATTATGAAGATGTATTAAGAAACAATACAAAAAATATCATCCAAATTTTTTTAAGAGGAAGATAACAGGAAAGAGAAAGGCTCAAATCCAGGAAATAATGACTTAAAATTTCTAGAAATAGTAGATGGGCATATTGGAAAAGATGGACATAATTAAAACTCAAGAAGAAAGTCAAAATCATATTTCTATCATCCCCCTAACATCATCTAAGCACTGGGGGAATGCCATTATCAAAAAAAGAGCTAAAAATAGAACAGACAAATTTTGGCAAACTCTAGTAAATGGAAAAGATCCATTTGAAGAAAGTGATGGTAATCAAAAGTTGGATGAGGAAAATAGGGATAAGACACTAGTACATTTGCACTCCCATTTCAAAAAACCCTAAATGGACTTCTTCAATACTTAAAAAAAAAAAAAAAATTGCCCGAGTTGGTCAAAAGTTTGACCAAATCAAGCTCATAATTAAAAAATATACAATTTGGGCATTGTGTGTTTTGGTTATTTTGTTATTTGGGCATTGTTTATTTTTGGTGTCGGTCCACATCAACGTAGGAGCCATTGAAAGGTTAGTGGAAGATAATCCATCCACATTTCTTGTTCAAATTTCTTTTTTAAATCTATAGCTTTGAAACTTCATGTTTCCACATTTGAAATTGTTAGAACATTATAGGCAATTCTTCTTCTTTTCTTAATTGAATAGATTGACTGTATTACTTCTTTTGAATTGACTTGTATTTATAGAGCTCACCAAACATGACACAATACCTAGAATCTAGCCACCTCTCTCAATTCTATAACAAACCCTTGCTTCAAAACAAAAAATTACGTTCAAGTCATAACAAACTGAATAAGCCTCAGTCCAGCTACCATTCGTGCATCTTCTGAATAGAGGATTGGCTTGTTGTCATATGCATCTTTATTTTATCTCTTCTCCTTGTCCATAGAATCATCTATCATATTCAATACTTTAAAAACAAAACACTAGAACTTAACATACATCGTATTTTCTCTAGATGGATAAATAATAAATATAAATTTGTGATTTTTAAACATTCTAAAACTTCATCTAATGCTTTTGATTACTATCAATAGTGCTTTTTGTATTGCATGGATAGAGCTTGCCATACAATATTGGAGATAATATATAGCCTCCTCTACAATAGTTGGAAAAGCCTTTAAAATTGAGAAACCTATAGGTAATGCCTTGTGATTCTTTCAATCTCTCACTCACTATTCTTGGTATTTGTTACTAACAACACCATTAGAGTTCATGGCATATCATAGTGTGTTGGATATGTATTCTGATTGCTTCAAAACTAAACCACAACTGAAGCTTACAAGCATTTGAAGAAGCCTTAGCTCATCATATTGTTGGAATGTCTTAATGGAAAGAATGCTTCTGAGAAGGGGGGGGGGGGTGAATCAGAAGTACTAGCTTTTGACCTACTTTAAACTCTTAATAACATATTATAGAAATGAACATGTATGCATATCATCATTAAGCAATCATGAAAAACATATATGCATCATCACATAACACCTGAGATTTTGGTAACCCAAAAACCCTCCAGAAATAAGAAGGTAAAACTAGGGCGGGGATGATACCAACAAAATTATTGCAACAATAATGTTTGACCACTTCTGATGATCTGCCCTATTAAAGGCTTGCTCTATTAAAGGCTTTACACTGTATCAATAGTGACCTGGTTAAAGGATTTACAAACACTTTACATGAAGTGTTACCTTGTTAAAGGATTTAATCACCTATTTAAAAGATCTACAAAATAGCTGTTAAGCTAACCTATCACCATAGGGTTTCCTTTCTAATACAATTGCTAGAGAGTATTAGGTACAATAAACTTGATAGCTTACAATCCTTTGATTGCTGAATATAGGCACTTGATCTTCTTTTTTTGATCTAATTTCTATTTGTATTCCTTGCTTAGTTCTGATCAACTGAATATTATACTATTGCTCTCTTCCTCTAAGTCTTTTACTCTTCACTCTGAACTCCACTAGAGTTTTCCATTCACTCCTTCATCCATCTCCCTGATTCAAATGAGATTTAGTCTTCCTTATAAAGACATTTGAAGACTTAGGGTTAGATGTGGATCTATGATCCATATTGAATCTCTATTTCTCCCTCATTCCTTGCACTTTTATTATTGGTTGCATGCCTTCTCCATTTTTCTTATTGGCTGCATGTAGATTGCATAGGAAATACAAAAGATTTGACCTTATCATTTTAATCCTTCGAGATTCATCATATGTCGGCCATGAAAATAGTTTACATCTAAATTAGTGAAGTTACAAACTCATATGTTCATTCTATGTTACTCGACACTTACTAATTCCTGATGCTCAACACTCATAACAAATTGGCTTACTCGGCTCCTGTTGTGTTTCTATTTTTCTTAGCATCATTTATGACTCGGCACTCAAATATCACTCGGCACCTACATCATGCTCGACACCTGAAGTCACTTGGCACTTGATCTTCACTTGACACCTGATCTTCACTCAGCGCCTGAATGTTGCTAGACACCTGAAGATCACTCAACACCTGTTGGATTTCCTGACTTGGATCATGTTGTGGCTCGGCATATGTAGTGTGCTTAGCTTCAATGTAGAGAGTGGTTAATTGTGTTGGCACTCAAATGTCAAAAACCATTCTGAGACTAACACATATCCTTCTTTATTTTATCAATCATAGTAGAAGTGAGGATTAAAATTCAATGTAGACCACATTGTTGTAGGATGATCTAGAGAAGCCGTTTCACCCACAACTTACATAAATTTGAAACATGCTTTTTTGGTGTTATAAAATACAAACACCAACATCTTTTCTACAATCTATTCAACTTTGATAACTATTGACAATTGTTTTGATTTGCATTCTCTGGTTAAAATTCACCATAAGGTTAAGTATAATATTGGAGAGAACTAAAATATACATTAGTTTAAAATTTATTTCAAATTAAAAGAATTGTGTACAAAGCTATATAATAAGAATACGTCTATTGTGGTTTGAATCATAAAAAGTAGACAAAACCCTAAGTAATCTCACAAGAGGATATCACAACCAAATTTTAGAGGACCCAAAGCTATATAAGAAAGTACCTTGGCAAAGTAGAGATGAATCTATGCATCTATGATCAAGAATCATCTTGGGGATATCAAATCTTATCCATGTCCAAATATAATCAAGATTCTGTCAAAGTCACTTGGGAGTCAATAATCTGAAGAAACAATGATATGCTATTGTAATGCCAAAATGCTTCCTAAAATGTATAACTTGGGTAGAAGATTAAAGGTAGATGATATGAATGATTGTAACCTTGATGATCCTCTATAAGTTGTTATCTAATTACTAAAGTATGAATACATTATGAAGAAACTTGCTGATATCCTTCATTCCATGTTATGAGTATCTTGTCTATGTTATGTTAGCTATTGGGACTTTTTGATTGGTTTCCTGCATGCTCGGACTAGTCTGGTTGAATTCCTTGCATTTTGATACCTTTCTTTTCTAGTAAATTATGTCTCTCTACTAACTCATATAACAAAGGTACCCTCCTTGGAAATTATTACATCTCAAGTGAGCTATTGGATCCTATCGGTTTAGGTGATAAGCTAGAGTAGAAAATCTTTATTATTGGAAAGTAATGATCTACATAGGACCTGAAGGTGACAAGAAACTATTCCCAAGGATCAAATATCCTACCAAAAGATCTATGGAATTCCATATGTGGGAATCTATCTATTGGAAGCTAGTTACACAAGTATCCTATGGAATCTAGATATTTGCAAGTGTATATCAATATAGATGTCTTTTTTCTTTCCATAATGTATGTATCCATGCAACAAATACCTATCTCATGCCCTAGGATGCTGAAAGTAATCCTCATAACATCTACTATAAGTAGAACTCCAATGCTCACCTTTGGTGTGTCAACATGTCTAGTAGTTGCATTGTAGTTTCTTGCCTTCTCCAAGAATAATTGTTTCCATTAATGTGTGGGGGGAAGACCACTACTCACACAATACCTTCTCAATTATCTTCTTGATTTCTTTGGATTTGAGAATTCCATACATTCCATCCTTGGTGCAGGGGGCCTAGGTCCTAATTAAGGTATTCAAACACCAAGGAGAAGAGTGTGAAGGTCAATAAGTGTCCAACTTGACACAAGTTAGTTTAGATTTTCTTTTTGTGCATTTCTGACATCTAGATTGTATGATTACTAAGGTTACAAGAAAAGTCAGAGGGTGGTCAACGAGTGATCAAACATGGGAGTTGACCAAAAAAGTCAATATTATGTTTTATAATCCTTATTCATATTTTGGTATAGTATGGTTGTAGACACCTAAAAACCTTTAGAAAATAAAGTATTTTTATTTTCTGAAAATTTTTTGATGACATCATCATTAATTAATTAATTTATTTTTATGCCATTAAATCCCTTTATCTTAATTAAAAATATTTAATTAAGCAATCCCTCCCAAAAATGTTTAAATCTTATTTAAACATTATTTCCTTATTTATTAATTATTTAATTAATAAATTGACCAAAAAACTCAAAATAAATAAAAAAATTATTTTTTGCCAAAAACTTGGCCAATTTCCTTAAGACCACTAACCTCTTCCAAAATCTTCTAATCCTTCTTTAATTTTGATTAAAGGCTAATCCCATCATTTCCTACCCCTAATCCCAACTCAAAATATTTAATTAAGATTAAATATTAATTCTCATGTTCATTAAAAAAGTTTTAATAGATATCTCCTCAACCCAAACCCTTGAAATAAATAAAACTTTATTTATTTCCTAAAATCTAATTTATCCTCTTCTTAGGAAATTCTAGACTATTCTAGAAAGTCTTTATCCTCATCCAAAGTCTAGACTCTTCTAGAGGATGTCTTTAAACCTAATCCTAATCCCCTCCTAACCTTGTCACATTCTCTAAACATGGGTTAAAACTTACTAACCCAAGCCAAAGTTAACAAATATCTCCTCCTTCACCCACCCTCATTAAATGTCATCCACTTGCCTATCCCTAAGCTAATCCTAAACCATCCTAATCCATCCTCTAATCATTTGCACAATCTTAAGCAAGCTTAAAACCCTCCTAATCAAGCCCAAGTCGAAACTGCTCTCATCTCCCTCAAAATATCTCAACCATAAAACTTTATGAAGCCCACTAGGCCATAAATGACTCTTCCAAGCCCTTTTATTGCTCTTACAAGCCATTATGAGGGTCTTTATGAAGATTTTATCCCTTGAGCTTCCTTTGTTGACTCATCCTTCCCCTTTCCTCCATCCTCTCACCCTGTGACATGCGTCACTCCCTAATTGGTTGTAAGGAAGCACAATCCATGTGCTCTCCTCTCATGCAATCTAAGCCCTCCATGAGATTTTTCCCATCCTTGCATCTTAGCCCTCAATCCCTCAAGCCTCTTGCCTATAAATTGGATCCTTCCCCTTTGCAAAACAACACAATCCATGAAGTAAAGTCATAATGCCATTTTAAGAAGCCATTTTACATCAAAACCATACACTCACACCCAAATTCCAACTCCATTTGAAGCCCTTTTTGAAGCATAAAACTTGAGCATACATCCTATCTATTTAGACAAAGCTACTCAACAAGAGAGCTTCTCATTGAGAGAGCCCATTAATGGTTCATATTCTCAATTGAGAGCTCATCTTAGTCTATCTTGAAGTTTATGAATTTTGTTTAATTTGTAGAAGCTTTATTTAAATTTGGTTTCTATTAGCATACTAACATTGCTCATATACATTTTGACACGCCCAATGGGACCCCGCATGGGTCATCTTCATTAGCTTTTTTAGTCAAGTTTTGTATGTTATTTGCTAATTTTGGCTAATTTTGCTTGTTTTTGTGATTGGTAGGATTGTATAAATTGGTTTTGTAGGTCCACATGAGCATGAAGAAGACAAAGGAACTCATAGTCTATCTCATAGTGTTTGCAGATTTTTCAAGCTTATAGGTGGACAAAGCATTTGGATTTCTTCTTCCTATTCTTGTCTATATTCTTCTTATTCCATCTACTACTTCTTCTTCTTCTTGTGGGAGATCTTGGCCATTTTTTTTTTAAGGAAGAAAAATCACACACACTTCTTTTTAGTGCTTAAAATGAACCCCTAAATCATACTTAAATCCATTAAAAACTAAAAATTTGCAAAAAAAGAAAAAAATCCTTTTAACAAGTGAAACTAAACCAATCCAATCATTTGCATCCTTGCAACATCAAGGTTTTAGGTGCATTCATGCAAAGTTAGGAACACTTCATTTTTTGAAATTTAAAAAGAACTTCAAGTTTCCATTTCAAAAGGTTCAAAATCAACACTAAGTGCACATTAAAATCTAAATCAAACTCAAAGCATCAATCAAGGATAAAATGAACCTCATTTGCAAATATTTTAAAGTTCTTTTAAAAATCTCATGAAAACTAAGAGTCCTAAATGGTTTCCATAAATTATCCTAAAAACTTTGTTATTTGTTCCAAAAAAATGTCTTGTTGCAAAATCTTGAATGTTTCTTAGGTTTTTCATGCATCACAACAACCTAGGAATATCATTTTTGGGCTTAAAATATGCAAACTAGAACACAAAATCTTGAATGAAGACCAAAGTCCAAAGAGTCATTTTCATTTTTGAGTCCAAAACAATCTTGAATGATCTAAGGTTAAAACAAAGCAGTTCAAAGTTCTTAAAACAACACACAAAATCTCAATCTTGAATGCTCAAAGAAAAAACTTGAATGTTTAATCACTTGTCTTTGAATGCATGTTGCTAAAATCACTCTTGAGTGCCATGGATTAAAATCAAGTTTTTTTATTTTATGAATGCATGATTAAAACAAAAAATCCAATCTTGAATGCCATAGATCAAAGAATCATCTTTTGGGGCATAAAAAAAATCCACATTTTTGAAATCTTCTAAGATATAAAAACTAATAAAGACGCTTTGAGTAAGTTTGTAGTTGGACTCACCCTCTTTAATCACCCATCAATTTAACCATTGGTTGCAATCTCAGCGCCATCTATGGGGATGGGTCTACCTAAGAGGGTGTTAAGTGCTCCACAAAGATCAAACTCCACTAACTTGGGTCTTTAGTGGTTTTTCTAAGTTAGAAAATTCCTTGAATGCGCATTAATCTCGCTCACACTTCATTTGGGCATAAAAATTGGACAAATCTTGACATGGAGGGCCTCCGAGCATGCACTTGGCAATTGAGTTTCACACATCTTTTTTTTGGGCTTAAAACAAACTCACACTCAATCTTGAATGCCTAACAATCAATGAACATTGCATGGTTTGGACACATTTTCAATGACGCTCGCATTTCTTATGTTGACGATCTCTCGACTTTCATTATGGTGACAATGCCATCAAATTGGAATGAACATTGTATGCCATAATCACAAGTGTCTTCAATCATAGCTTACAAAATCTAAATCATCAATTGGAATAAATGAGTGTCTTTTAAATCCCAAGATCATGTATGTGGTCTTGTTTTACAGTTTTTAGGAGGCCTGCTTGGGGATTTCATCACCCCTTGGGACGACCTCAACTCCAGCATTCTAGCGGAGTATAAAAATTGGGAGGTGAATCCAAAGACACCTCTCTTGGAATCAAGATTTTGTCATTCGGGCTAAGCCTCAAGGAACTTTATAC
This sequence comes from Cupressus sempervirens, assembly GCA_028749045.1. Classification (NCBI taxonomy): domain Eukaryota; kingdom Viridiplantae; phylum Streptophyta; class Pinopsida; order Cupressales; family Cupressaceae; genus Cupressus; species Cupressus sempervirens. Next base: position 536,778,075 of record CM053789.1, read on the forward strand.
CCTTGAGAACTGAAAGAGGAGAAGCGGGTTACCGCTCCTCTCGACTGTGTGACATCTTTTTGGTTTCATCTACAGATTTGGGCCTCACATACCTTGCGTATATCGAGGACTCCCTAGCTATAATAAATTTCATCCTTGTAAAAAGCTTCCTAGAATGTTGGTGTGTTTGACGTGCTTGCTCCAAAATTTTGTCTGCTTGTTTGTTCATAGCTTTTGAATGAATATTTGCCAACTTTGGTCAAAATCCCAAAAAATTAGAAATCTCCTAGCTCAAGGCATACTTAGCATAGTCACTACCTCATCATAAAATCATCCAAGCTCCCCCGCTACAACCGAATCTATCTAGTTCCTTGCTTTAGAACAATCCCAAATCCAAAGTCTCTCCAAATCATCCCCCCCAGCTAGCTAGCAACCCAATCCAAAATCACACCCAAGCCTTTAGAGAGTTGTTGTCATTTTGCTAGAATTTGCTATCCAATCAATCTGACGAATCCACCAGCCTCACCAAGGTTATCCCTTTGACAGAGCTTTGTCTAGGGTAATCTAGCTTTGTCACTTGTTATCCCTCATCACCTTGAGCTAAAGGTTGGGATCCACAAGTGGTCAATCTCATGTCATGCCCATAGGATCATTAGTCTATCCTTAAGTTGACACAATCTCCACCAATCCAACGCATAGGAAAGAAAAACTCTCACTTTTTGATAGCATGCCCTTGAAGTTTTCCATCCACAAGAAAGCCAAAAATCTCCAGCCAATCCTCCTTAGATCTTTCATACAGCTTTGACTCTCCCTAGGAAATCCTTCATCAGCTAATCCAAAATTTGCGCTTAATCCAAATCCAACCATGAGCTTCTATGTTCATCCATATGCAAGACCCCATCCCCATCCGACTGATCATCAAAACATGAAATCCCAAACCTATCATGATGTGTTCGGTCGTATTGTCCTTGCTCTCGCCACCTCCTATTCCAATGATGATGAAAATCTTGTTGATTATGATGGGTATATTGAAAGCCTTAGAAACATTCCCCCAAGCATCCCAAAAAATCCATGCATTCTTCCAAACTATCTAGTCATGCCATCTGATATCCCAGCTTCTCCTCCATCACCCAATCAACCAAGCTTCCAATCTTCCACCCCCATCACACTAGCTATTCCTATCAATCCACCTCCACCTTTGACACACGAGTCTCCAAGGAATCTCCTAGAGGAAATACAAGAAAAGTTGCCTCCAGTAGTCAATAAGCCATGTCATCTAATCCAACCATGTGAAGTAGTCAGTAATGAAGCTTCCCCATCTATAATATCACCTCCATCTCCCATAGCTATCATCGCCATACCATCCATCAAATTGCTTAAAATCCTTCCACTTCCCGCAAGCACCCAAATCCTATCCACATCACCTCTAAGCATTTCCCAAATCTCCCATAATGACCTTATGCATCCATCTTCTACTCACCCATCTCCACTACGGAATCTCCCATCTATCCATCCACTACCTTTGAAGATTCCATCCCTTCACCTCCTATTGCACCATCCACTCCAAACCAATCCTATCAAGATCTTTCCCAAAAGCATGTTGACATCCCCCAAAGCATAAACAAAGATATCATCGTACCATGTCTTCCATCCATAGTGTAGTCACTATCCCCTCCGTCTCCAAAACCTCAAGCCATACCTCCTCTACTGCAGGATATCTTTTCATCCCATCAACTAAATCAAGATCTTATCCTACCATCTCCTCCACTCCATGTTTCCATCTTACTACCTATCCAAGCTATTTCACCATCTATAATATACCCTCTTGGTTCACTTACATTCATTCATAGTGGCCTCCTCTCAGTAGAAGAACTAAGAATAGTATCTCCCTATTGCAGTACATCTAATAAAGCACTTCCACCATTTTTTTCAAGCAAAAAGTATCCTCAGCTAGTTCAAATGCTCAATCAATGGCATTATCAAGGTCAAGGTTTAGGACCACAAGAGCAAGGAATCAGAAAGCCTATTATTGCACAAAAAAATCTAGGATTTTATGGTCTTGGATATGTATCCAAAGGCTCACCATCTAAAGGTGTTGGTACACCACACCCCCAAACCAAGTCTATCTCCAAACCCCCCATGCTAGCCTCCCATCACTCCTTCAAGAAATCTTATGTCATCCCCCCTCCACCATCTTTGCAAACTAAAACAACCTACCATATCCCCCCTTTATCCACTAAATCCATTTTGGGTCCCTATGTCCCAAAATCTACCATCCTCCATCCTCCTATCAACCATCATTCAAATCCTATTCCCTCCATTCATATGCAAGATCAGCAAAGGCACATATCAAGGCACATCATCCATCATCATCCCCCTACACACTCTCCCATATCCTCTCCATCTCACAAAGCTTCTCCTAACCATCTTCCCAAAGCTTACCACAGCAATGTAAATGCCAACTTCAAAATGCATAAAGCTAAAAATCCACATCCTAGGCAATCATATGTCTATTCTAAAAGACATACTCCAAAAAGGAAAAATCCAATCAAAGAATGCAAAATAATGCAAATGCGAATGAAAAGAAAATACAAAACCATGTGGATCCCAAAGAAAAAAGTTGAAACCCAATGCATAATGGCATCCACCATTGCTAATCCCACATCCAGTGAATCATATCCCCCATCTCCTAACTCCATCTTGGGTGCCTATATCCCCAAGCATGCTTCCACAAATCCTCCATCACGCCCGCATCTACCATCTATCCCCCATATGCTCTTTTCACACCCATCCCAACATGTGCCAATGTTGCTCTTGCAAGCATCCCCATCTCATGCTCCTTTCCAACCTTTTCATCCCTCCATCTCCTACCATCAATCACATCTAATCCAATCTATTGCATAAATCACACATCCGGTGTACCAACAGCTAGCAACAAAATTGAACATTCCAACAGCCAGTGAAAAATCCCAAAAAAGCCAAAATAGCTGAAGAAAGCCAAAATCATTCCAGCTAAGTCCAAAGTCAAAAAGTAAAAAAAAATAAAGAAAAATAAAGCATCCACTTGTGAAAACTTGGCAATTCAAGTGCCTTGGACAAGTACCATGATGAAGACTTGGCAAACAAGCGTCATGTGTAATCCTGCCATCCCCAGCTTAGCCTATCACCCTCATGCTTTTGGTCATCTCTTGACATCCAACTCTGTCTTCCAATCTATCCACCTATCCTCCACCCTCCATCTTAAATCTCACACCATCCACTTATCTCCTGCAGCTTCAGCCAACCATCCCAACTATCATCCATCTCCCTAGCCCCTTCAGCTTTTTCCATCCTAGCTTCAATCCTATCACATCCATCATAAGACCTTCTGCATGTTATCTTCTGATTGGGGGTACTATATTCCTTGGAGATCTTGTCTTGTCAATCCTCCCTTGTCATTGGTATCTAGCTCTAGGCTATCCTCATGCAAACCCAATGTCATCTCTTTATATCCATCATAATCCTAGCTATCTACCATCCTATCCAGCCATCTCATCCTGCTCCTCTAGCTATCCTTGGTCACAAAATCTCTCACCATCATTGGATTCATCCTGCCAAATCCATATCTTTCACTATCACCCCACCCTTAGCTTTCGCATCTTGCACAACATCAAACCATCCTGCTATCCTATCATCCTGAGGTTTTGCCTGCTTGTAACTATCTTGGTCAGCTTCAGCTGGTAAATATCTTGGTCCGTTAGCTTGTACATCCTCTTTAGCTTAGTACCATTGTATCTATCTAGCTTTTGTGTTAGTTCCTCCTTGATCAACATCTTGCACACATCACACATCTTGGTTAGCTATCCCAATGCATCCTTTAGCTAGATCTCCTGTCACCAAAGTGTTATCCTTCTTAGTTCAGCTTGCCAGACGCATCACTCATCCAGATCCACTAGCTTAGGTGCTCTTCGATAGATCCTTGTAGGATACAACTTTCCTCATGTCTGATCTTAGTCTGTTAGTACCTTGTCCTACCCATCTCGTTGGAAAATGTTTCTCTTTTGGATTTTTCACTTTCTTTTGATTTGGAATCTTTCCTTTTGGGTCTTGAAGTATCTTTTCCAAACAATCCTTTTGTTCCCTCCTCAAAGTTGCCACAATCTTCCATATCATGGTATACTATGAATGGGGCAATCTGGGCGTAAGGTCTTGATCAAGTCTTTTGTTTGTTTTTCTTTTTTGCTTGTGGGTTACCTAGTGCCGGTTCCACTTTAATTCTTTTGAGATTCATGTGTGATGCTGGGGCAATCCTTGCATGTTTGTTTTGAGTCAGTCCATCAGTCCTCTGGATAGTTTGTGAAAAGGCCTTGATGTTCTTGGTAGCCTTGGCAATTAACAAACAATCCTATAGAAAATCTAGTGCTCAACTACCTGGTGGTACTTCTCTTTGAAGTATCCCCTTGCTCAAAAAAAAAAAAAAAGCTTCAATGGTTTTCCTTCATCTCCATTATCCCCCATCCATATCCGGCATCTGTCTCTCCTACCCTAGCTTATGCATCATTATCTCTTTGAATCACTCCTCACCTTTAGCTTTAGGGATCCACAATCCTAGTCTTAGGGATCCACCAATCCAAATCAATCCACCAAGCCTCATCTTTCGAGATCCACAATCCTAGTCCTAGGGATCTCCGAAACCCATCTTCCGCCAATCTGACTCTTTGAAATCCTATTGCATCAGCTTTATAATCCCCTCATCCATCTCCCTATCTTGGATTCTTTTTTGTAGCGCTCTGCTCCTTCATCCTCCACCTTCCCTAAAGTCTTAAGCTTGCTTCCTCTTGTGCATCTGATTCTCCTTTATCATTCTCCCATAGTGAGAGTTTGAGCTAATTCAGCCCTTTCTCTTTGCTGATCTGAGTTTCCTTGCTCATCCGAGATTCTTGTACTTTTCAAGAAGCCATCGAGCCTCAATTTCTCTCCCCGTCGCCTTCTTGAGGGGGCATCTCACAGTCCATTCTCTCCTCTTCTGCTCTAGCCTTGGGCATCTTATTTTCTTATCTTTGATGCCATGCCACTTGCGGCATCACATCAAAGAGGGCAAAAATGTAGACACCTAAAAACCTTTAGAAAATAAAGTATTTTTATTTTCTGAAAAATTACTGATGACATCATCATTAATTAATTAATTAATTAATTAATTTATATGCCATTAAATCCCTTTATCTTAATTAAAAATATTTAATTAAGGAATCCCTTCCAAAAATGTTTAAATCTTATTTAAACATTATTTCCTTATTTATTAATTATTTAATTAATAAATTGACCAAAAAACTCAAAATAAATAAAAAATTTATTTTTTGCCCAAAACTTGGCCAATTTCCTTAAGACCACTAACCTCTTCCAAAATCTTCTAATCCTTCTTTAATTTTGATTAAAGGCTAATCCCATCATTTCCTACCCCTAATCCCAACTCAAAATATTTAATTAAGATTAAATATTAATCCTCATGTTCATTAAAAAAGTTTTAATAAATATCTCCTCAACCCAAACCCTTGAAATAAATAAAACTTTATTTATTTTCTAAAATCTAATTTATCCTCATCCTAGGAAATTCTAGACTATTCTAGAAAGTCTTTATCCTCATCCAAAGTCTAGACTCTTCTAGAAGATGTCTTTAAACCTAATCTAATCCCCTCCTAACCTTGTCACATTCTCTAAACATGGGTTAAAACTTACTAACCCAAGCCAAAGTTAACAAATATCTCCTCCTTCACCCACCCTCATTAAATGCCATCCACTTGCCTATCCCTAAGCTAATCCTAAACCATCCTCTAATCATTTGCACAATCTTAAGCAAGCTTAAAACCCTCCTAATCAAGCCCAAGTCGAAACTGCTCTCATCTCCCTCAAAATATCTCAACCATAAAACTTTATGAAGCCCACTAGGCCATAAATGACTCTTCCAAGCCCTTTTATTGCTCTTACAAGCCATTATGAGGGTCTTTATGAAGATTTTATCCCTTGAGCTTCCTTTGTTGACTCATCCTTCCCCTTTCCTCCATCCTCTCACCCTGTGACATGCGTCACTCCCTAATTGGTTGTAAGGAAGCACAATCCATGTGCTCTCCTCTCATGCAATCTAAGCCCTCCATGAGATTTTTCCCATCCTTGCATCTTAGCCCTCAATCCCTCAAGCCTCTTGCCTATAAATTGGATCCTTCCCCTTTGCAAAACAACACAATCCATGAAGTAAAGTCATAATGCCATTTTAAGAAGCCATTTTACATCAAAACCATACACTCACACCCAAATTCCAACTCCATTTGAAGCCCTTTTTGAAGCATAAAACTTGAGCATACATCCTATCTATTTAGACAAAGCTACTCAACAAGAGAGCTTCTCATTGAGAGAGCCCATTAATGGCTCATATTCTCAATTGAGAGCTCATCTTAGTCTATCTTGAAGTTTATGAATTTTTTTTAGTTTGTAGAAGCTTTATTTAAATTTGGTTTCTATTAGAATACTAACATTTCTCATATACAATGGTGACCTTGGTGAAATTCTTACATTTTGTTTTTGGAAAAAATGTAAAATTTGTAAAAATTGACAACTTTTTTTGCAACTTTTCTTGCAAAATGTGGAAGCTCAATAGTCGTCTTTATTTTGGTTTGATTTAGGTAGTTGATGTTGTAAGGTCAGGATAGGGGAAATATATATATTATTTTATCTTCCTCTTTGTAAGTAGAAAAGATACCATGTACGGATTGTGAGTGAATAAACAAACTTATCTTTAATAGAAAATTTATGCATAGTCAATAATTTTTTCCCTTATTTGACCACTTGGGTGATAGTGAGTGTTCAAGTTATTTTGGAAATTTTTTATATTTGTTTTTCAAATTAAAGGAGGAATGGATTGATTTGAACTTAATAAAGAAACTGTTAATTATGATTTTTTCATTGCTTGTTGTTTACCCTAGATTGTGATAGGGTTTGAATACTAAATATTATATTTCTCTATACTCTAACAGTGAGAAATTCTGGTGTTTGGTGGAAAGAAAGGTTTTGATTGTTGGAAAAATCCCATGGTACTAGTTTTGGTGGTTTTTGATTGTGTTGGATCCAACAACAAATTTTGGTGTATGTATCCCCTACTATTATGTGTTGATAGACTGTGAAATTGAGTTTGGAGACCACATTTTAGGTGTTAGAAGATTGGGGTTCAATGGAAAGTGAAGTATAATATTTTCAATAGATAATTTAAAGGAAAATATAAATGGTGTTATGAGTGAAGCAACCAAAACAACCAAATAGTGCTACCAAGCAAGAAAAGCTTAGAAACTAGAGCTCCATAGGATAGGGTTGTAAACTTATGATCTTAACCCAATATTGGAGATTTAGATCTGGTTTTATACATGATAAGAGATTCTATAATTATTTTTGGTGGTTGTGTGGAAGTTTATAAAGTTTAGTGTAAAGTTTGCAAAACAAGGCTACTAGGAAAGAGCCCCTTTTAGGGCTCCTAGTGAAACTTTTTAATTTGGAATATTGGGAAGTGCTAGACCTATCAATTGGCCAATAAAAATTGTAGAAGGTTGGAGAATGATATGTTAGGGTACATGGTATCTCAAGATCTTGGAGGATGTAGGTGACAAGATGTGTATGGGTGATTGTTATTGGGTGTATGTTCTAGATCACTTGGAAGATAAGGTGATTTGAGGCTGTGAAGTTGGTGAGGGGAACAAAGGACCATTTCACATCTGCCCTAAGATTGAGTAGGTATTAGGAAGGATAGTTAGTTATCCTTTAGAAGATTGTTATCTCTCGTTTCGAGGTGAAGGTGGATTTAGGAGTCATATCTTGTTTATCAGATTTTAGTTGTGCCTACCTTTGTGCTTTAGAACCTTCAACATTTTCGAATCCTTAACCCTTTATCTATTTTCTCATTTCCTTCCTTCTCCCCTTCTAATGGGTCTTTCTTTTACTTGGTTATGGATTTGGATTTTTGCCACCTATTTCCATGGTTTCTCTTTGTTTTTATTAGACTTAAATTAAATTCTAAAGTTAATAGTTACCAAAGTTCTAAAATAAAACTTTAAAACTTTAACAACATACTTTAAAATTAGAAATTGTAGTACTTTAATGACATGAAAAACTTAGAAGTTTGATCATTTACAAATCCTAGACCTTGTACCACTTCTCTCTATTCAATTTTATTGCGTTGCTAGCAAAATGTTTGAGTGAGTTTTGAGAAATAGAGGTTGTTACAAAACTATATTGTTTTGAAAATGATTGTAGATCTCTATCCATAATACCAACAATTTTATGAGAAGAATAAAATTTGAAGAATGGGACTAGTTTAATTAAACTCAGGCCTTATATATGTCTAAGATGAATGAAATTAGACTCTAATTTGCTAGTAAATGCTTGTAATCATAGTCCTCTTGCTAGTAAATGTTGATAGGGACTGAAATCAAAGTTTAATTTGTTGATAAGTGGTTAAAACTAGACCCAAATCATAGTAAATGTCCAAGATTTGTCCAACTTTAGCATAAAATCTTCGGGAAAAACTATGTAGGTTGAATTGCATCATATCCTTTATGCACTTGTTAGTAAAATAGTCAATAAAATAAAAAATATCTACCTTGCTAGTTTGAACTTTAGATGTGCCTGCAATCAACTTGAACAAACTTCTTTTGAAGTGTAAAGTGGCCTTTTTTATATAGACATGGTGTCTTGGATCAATTTCTTCCCTTGCAGGGCTACTAATTTTAATATTTACCATTATATATTAAATGGCAACCTCATTTTTATTGTACCTATATCCTCCTTATTAAGTTTTTGCCTTTTTTCTAGTTCAAATCTTGGATTTTGAAAACCTCCATATTGGATCAGTTTTCTCAATGTAGGGATCCCCTTGTCAAATTTGGGCCTCTAGTGGTTAAATTTGAGGCTATGGGGAATTGGATTTGATGCTTTGCAACTTCAAATTTAAAATTACGAGGTCTTGTATTAAATAAAAATCTGCACACCTAGTTTGGCCCATTTGTTGTAGTAGAGGCTTCCTAGATTTAGGGCTTGCATTTAGAGTTTTAAGGTCTATATCTTGAGTTTATGACCAGATTCGAGGCTAAGGAGTTTGATTTAAATTGAACTAGGCCAGGTGAATGGATGCAAGACCACATAATACTTTGTAGGGATTGATTAAATTCTTATTTATTTGAATTTAAACTCTAATTTGTAATTCAACATTGCATGCCTCATTATGGGGACATACTAAATAAAAAATTTTGCCCATATTTTTGTCTTCATTAAAAGAAAGCCCACATGTTATGTATTTAGGTCTTTGTAATTGACATTTAGGTTAGACTTAAAATTTTAAGGCCATATGTAAAATTTTGGGCCTATGTTTGCCCAAATTTAGGGTCTTGCCATCAAACTTTGTGGTGAGCTTTAGGTCCCATTCCACGGGCCCTAGGTTTAGAGGTTTGAATTTAAATTTAGGCTTGAACCTACATTGATTTTAGCTCCATCAGATCCATACATTTGATGATATAGAGCCTGGTGTATGCTTTTGGGTCCAGAAGTTTGCCATTATAGATCTTATCATATTCACATTTAGGTCAGATCTAACAAATTTGAGCCCATATGCCTCATTTAGGGCCTCGCCTTTGGCACATATGCTCATATTTAGGGTTGCATTCATCAATTTTAGGCCTATTGTATGGATTTAAGCCCACATGCTACTTAATCCAAGCACATAAGTAGAGCTTTGAACAAAAAAAGTTTGGTTTTGAAGGCTTGATATAGGCATTTTCTTCACACATTTAGCTATGAAGGTTACCTTGTTGTATCTGAACTTGGATGTTTGAGCCCACTTTTTATTTAGGGCCTTCTTATGGATTAGGCTTAGACATTATCCATTTAGGCCTAGGCATTTACATTTAGGGTCCAAGCTTAGATGTTTCACGTTAGGGGGCCAGATTTATGTCAAACTTAGTGTCTTATTTCATGAAATCTTGGCCTAAACTATATCAAATCAAATCAGCAAATAGGACTTTTATTGTAGGAAAAAAGGGAAATAATAATGTCAAGAGTCCAGATCATGCCTTTAAGGAGAAATAGAGGATGGAGAATATGATCCAAAGAAAGAACCAAGAAGGGAATGCCACCATTGTAATATCAATTAAATCAATTTTACAACTGCATATTGCATCATAAAGTAATGCACACAATTGATGTATATAAGTGTCATGTTAGGTGATGAAGAAGGGGATTCCATGGGTAAGTCATGCAAGGGAAATCCATTTAAAATAATTGATCATGCAAGGAAGTTTGAGATAAACTAGATTACAAAACAAGTAAATACCAACAAGCTAATTTGAAGAAAGAAGTCACCTCACATTGTTCCCAAAATTTATAAATACATGTGCAAGAAAGCTTGTGTGCATGTTTTTGTTAAACATAAGAAGATTCACATTATTCTATAAGAAACAAACCTTTTGCACAATCATCTTATAAATATAAGATTCATTATTTAATTATCAATTACTACTCTTAAATCCTATGAAAAAGATGTTTTTTTGAAATAGTACATCCTCTTGTAATAGAAAATGTGTTCTATCCCTGGAATACTTTGCAATGCCAAATCCACATGAGAAGATCTTATCATGAAGTCCCTTTTCATGCAATTTTTTCTCCTACATGTAGTCTAAAACATAGTTATGGGACTCAAACTTGCCTCTTACTCAAAAAGTCAAAATCTAACTCAGACTCGGCCAAGATTTGGCAAGGACTCAAAAAATTGAAAAAACCCATGAAATTCAAAGATTTTTCCATGCATCATTTTGTCAATTAACATCAAATACACAATAATTGAGATGAATAGAAGCTACTTAACACTTATACATAATTATGCATACATCACATAAGTATAATAGCAAATTTATGAAGGAAAACAATTGAATAATATAATATAAAGTTAAACATAGTATCACTATCAAATGTCTACAATATATGAAATCCATGGAATCAAAATTTGAAAACATATATCAAAATATCAGCTAAAGTCTAGAAGACTAAGATTCATAGTAGCCTATGCCCTCTTATGAATATGCCTAAGATAAGTCATGGAAGACTTGGATATTGAGAAATATGTTTTTTGCAACTTATGTGTGCATTGTAGACAACAATAGGGCTCTCAAGTATGTCTATCCACTTGCGTCAAATGTGGATTATAGCTTTCATTCGGATCCTTTTGTTCAGTAGATTCATGTATCACATCTCTATTCACCCACTTCTTGACTCACCCAATTCAATATGATTTTCATATTTATATTATTTTCTCACTATTTATATATCTTATAATTTGGTTTTCTAATGTGGGTAAGTACAAATTTTCAACAATACTTTATCCTTTGCTCTATTCTAAGTTATACAAGATAAAAAAAATCTTAATTTAATTTTCACTCTCATTGCTTAAGATTTCTTTCTATTGCCATAGAATCCATCTTTGGTCTTTAGGGCCTATTTTTCTTGGTTCATGTTGCATTGGATCTCTACTGGGTAAGTACAATTTTTTGATAATCCTTAATCCTTTACTCCATTTTATTATTTAGGTTATGCAAGATAATAGAATTTATATTCAATTTATGCATGAAGTTTTTGAGTTGGCACTTGTCATCATCCTTTGACTTTAGTTATATCATGGTGATTAATTTTGGATTTTGAAGTCTTGATTTCTTTTTGCAACTCAAATGGAGTATTTATAATATGCTTAAATTTTCATCTAAGTTTCCAATTTGGGTTCCAATTTTGGTACATAGGCTAAATAATTTCCCCCCTTTGGTATAGGTTAATATAAATGATTTACCTATTCAAATCTTGAGGAATCAATTTGATTACTTGCAAATTTTTCTTGTATTATCTCCTATGAGCAATTCCACAACTTCCTTTCTTATCAAACTATGAATCCTCTCTCAACAATAGTGTCCCCTTTGTAATTAATTAATGTTCTAATGCTTTTTCACACATCAAACTTAGAAGTAACTTCACACCAATTTTTTAATCCTTATACACAATAAACATTCACTTTAAAATAAATGAAGAATAATAAATAACCCATGGATATCGGCAATTAGTTGTTGATATTATAATATGAGTGAATTTGACGGAGGTGACCACATTTTTCTTTGACAAGTATATGTGTAGATTTAAACATTAAGTACAACATGTTCAATATTTTTTGTAGATATACACATTAGTTACACCAATTTTTTCTTTCAAAACCATATGTGCAGATATAAATATTAAGTACAATATGTCCAATATTTTCGTAGATATACACATTAGTTACACTAATTTTTTCTTTCAAAACCATATGTACAGATATATACATAAAGTAAAACATGTCAAATATTTTTGTAGATATACACATTAGTTACACCACTTTTTTCTTTCAAAACCATATGTGCAGATATAAATATTAAGTACAACATGTCCACTATTTTTTCAGATATACACATTAGTTACACCAAATTTTTCTTTCAAAACCATATGTATAGATATAAACATTAAGTACAAAACATCCAATATTTTTGTAGATATACACACTAGTTACACGAATTTTTCTTTCAAAACCATATGTCTAGATATAAACATTAAGTACACTATGTCCAATACTTTTACAAATATATTTCTTGTGAAGAAAGGTCATGCTTGACAATATGATCCTAGAACAAAATAATGAAACAATGGCTAAATTGTGGTCTGAGTTCCAAACAAAAGATGATAAATGTAATTTTCCTTGCAAAAAGTGTAAGGGAATCAAAGAATTCTAATCACAATAGCCCAGAGTCATTGTAGGAAACATGGTCATGTTGAAGGGGGGCACAATTTTCATCCATTACTGAATGTGGATTTCCTATTAGAGAAACATGGAAGTGTGAATATCTAATCTGAGGATAACACTCCCATGGAAGAAGATGACAATGTGTCAAAGGACATGATTGAAGATGGTATTAGTGCAGGTGATGAAGATGCTCACAATGATGGTACTAGTGCATCTAATAATGATGATGAAGATGGTCTTGATATACTTATACTTGAGAAGGCACATGAGCTCTTATAGGAAGGATCTCAAACAACACTTTTCTCTGCTATAGTGTTGTTAGTGAACTTGAAGGTTATGAATGGTTTATCTAATGTAGCAATGTCATGTATGCTAAGGTATGCCATTTTTGTCATATTTAATGTTAGCATACCATTACTATTCATTATATTAATAATGTGTATTTGCTATTGTAGGTTGATAGGTGAGTTTTTATTACCACCATCAAATATTTTGCCTTGTTCATATAGAGAATTATCTACCATTATGAATCAAATTGGAATGAAGTATTAGACAATACATGCATTTTCCAATGATCACATTCTATATCATAAACGGCATGAATTTGCAACATAATACCATGATTCTCATATTAGTAAATACCAGTCAAATTACATAGCAAAAAAGGTGCCTCACAAGGTTCTTCAACGCATTCCCATTATTCCACATCTTCAATGATTATTTAGATGCACTAGCTTGGCACAATTTATGGATTACCATGCATGTAATAAAAGTCAAGATGACATTATGTGAATGCCTATGGATGGTTCTACATTTAAAGAGATAGAAGAAACATGGTCACACTTTAAAGAAGAACCTCATAATCTCAAACTTTAATTGGTAGTGGAAGGTGTCAATACATTTGGAGATATGAGAGTTGTTTACTCAGTGTGGCCTACTTTTGTTATTAATAATAACATTCCTCCTTGGATGTCCATAAAGAAGGAGCCCATAATATTGTCAATGATAATGCCATGTATTTTTTTATTTAATATTTATCTAAATTAATTTATAAATAGTGCATGAAAATAATCATAATAATTATGTAATATTTCTATTTATTTAATTACTAGGTAAGTACCAAGTTAAAGATATGAAGATGTATATTGAGCCCCTAATTGATGAGTTGTTGAAGTTATGGAATGACATCACTATGTATGACATCTCTAGACCAATAGACCAATAAGACAAAGATAATTTCAATTCCATGCAATGCTTGTATGGACAATATAAGATACCCCTAAGCTAACTCATTTTTGCTATATTGTTAGGGTCATATATTTTTTATTTTTTATAGTGCTTACACATTATTATTGTATGCTTAAGTCATACATGATAATTGTACATGATCCAATTGTACATGATCTTTTAGATCTTTAGACCAAGGGAAAATTCAATGTCTAGCTTGTGGTTTGAAGATAAAATCTTGTCAATTAAGAAGTTTAGAAAAGTAGGTGTTCAATGAGTTTAGGAACTTTCTTCACAATAAGCATAAGTATCAAACCTGAAGAACAACTTTTTAATGGGAAAGAAGAGACAACATCAAGGCCACAAAGAATGACACCTCATCTATGGAAGTTGGAAAAAAATCAACTAAATCACTGAGGTAATGTCTAGTTTGTGGTCCAAAGTTTAAAATTTATATTTTGATATTGTCTTATATATAGTAATGATGTAATTGATTCTTTTGAAGGTCATCAAAGCATCGATGACCAACTTTTTAGAGAAATAAAAATTTATCCTACTCAATTTAGTAGGTTATTGTACTACAAGGATCTCCCAATTGTGCATTTGTTTGATGCTATGCATATTGAAAATAATGTAATACACTGAAAAATTTCATTTAATCAAATAGAAATGGAGACCGCATAAATATGAGTGCCCTTCCTTGGTTATTAATGGAGAAACAAAGTGATGCATTAAAAAAAGACAAAAAAAATTATCATAGTATTTGCTGCAAATATAAGTACTCTTGTATCAAAGAAAGATGATTTTGGGCCAAGGTTGAAAACACATGATTGGCATACCTTCATCAAGGTAAGTCATGTTCTCTATTTACAATATATTTTTAAAATTGAATGTACTACCTATTGTATTATTTACTAATATACTAAAATGATCATTTTTTAATGATTATAGTACATCCTACCTCTATCCCTCCTACACCAGTTTGAAAATAGTATTAAACAAGTTATATATGACCTTGGAAATATATGAGGTTAGAAGTGTTTTTTGTTAGATTTGTATAATTTAATCTGAAACCTCATTTATATGTTCTTGCATGTTGAATCTCTTTTAGGTGGTTATCATCTAAAGAAATTGATAAAAAAGATATAAAATATTGAAAGAGAAAAATTTCATAGCTTATGTGTGAAATGAAAAAGTGCCTACCTTCAACCTTTTTCAATGCCAAGAACACTACCTCATATATCAACTTGAGGAGATTGAATTGTGTGGACTTGTATAAACTAGAGCAACATGGATGATTGAGAGGCACTTGAAATTTATGAAGGGCTTAGTTTGACAAAAAGCACATCTTGAAGGTTCTATGGTAGAGGGATATATGGTATACTAGACCATGGTGTACATTAGTGAATATCTTCTAAAGTTTGCAATAAAAATTCATGTAGATTGCATTTGGGATCCCAACTCTATTAACAAATTTGAAGGGGAGTACTTGACAGGGAAAGGTAGATTGAGGAGAGTGATAGTTAATTATAAGTTATTTTTTATAATTAATTAATTCTTATCCATAATCAATATAAGTTGTTTCTAACTGGTCTAATTGTTTTCTTTATAGTTGGTCATGAGTGGGATGCACTACATTTGTATATTGCAAATAATCTTTGATTGGATGATATTATGGATTGAACAGTCTCAAGAAAATGGTTGCTCATTAACATGGGATGGTGTTGCATTATTGGTTGAAGAAGCTCATTGTAATGGAGATCCCAATGTTATGTCAATGGTACTTGATCTAGTACATGGCTTAAGAAATACAAAGGTACATAGAAGATTATTAATCATTAGCCATAAGTTTACTATCAACTCACAGATTGATGCAAATAATCTTGACATGTTTGAATAATTGTAGGTCAAACACCACAAGGTTATTTATTGCTATGGCCATAAATTTTGTATAAAAAAGTTAGACAAAATGAAGAAAACTTGTGATTTCGGTATAAATGTAGTCTTTGCATTCATCAATATTTCATCTAGAACTGACATACATCCTCAACAATTTGAAAATTGATACTATGACATTTTGGATGATATACTTGAGTGTGACTTTAATTCATTCAAATTAGTTCTATTTGTTGCCAAATAATACAGGCTATGGCTGAATCAAAATGGTCCTAATAGGGTTGTTATTGAACATGATAGTGGATTTACAATGATTAATACAAGGTCATTTGAGCCAGTTGGAGATGAGCCCTATGTTCTTCCATGTCAATGTGAGAAAATGTTTTACTTTGGTATTTCACACAAACCTAGTTGGTCATTTGTTGTTAGACATGATCTAAGAGGAAGGCCGGTAAAGTATAATGTGATGGAAGAAGAAGTTACTGAAGAATAACAAGATGAAGTAAATGATGATCATGAATGACTATTATCCAATGATGATGATGATGAAGAAGATGATTATTCTAGTCATGCTGATGATAATGATGATGATGATGATGATGACGATCATGCTGGTGAAGACGATGATGATCATGGTGATGATGGTCATGATGATAATGGTGGTGAAGATGATGATGATGGTGGTGGTGACAATGATGATCAAAGTGACAAGTGCAATTATGGTGATGATGATGACATGGATGAAGATTATGATCAATGACATGGTCAATGAAATGTCCATTGAGGTATGATCAATATCAAGTATGATGGGGTCATGATTTTTATTTATAGAATTTTTTTGATTTTGATGAATGCATAATGTAATTTTTGTCTTCTATGTAATTTTTAGTTTATAGAGCATTGTAAACAAACAACTTTTCATTCATTACAATATGGGTGAATTTGATAAGCGAGGTGACCAACTTTTTCTTTCAAAACCATATGTGTACATATAAACATTAAGTACAACATGTCTAATATTTTTTTAGATATACATATTAATTAGACCAAAATTTTGGCTAACTTAAGATAAATGATTTATATATGCAAGCTATTCAATGCCTTTAACCAAGATCTTGCATAGTCACATGGATCAATAGGTATATGTCAATAGACCCTATAGATACAATTTTTTATTTTCATATCTTCTCTTTACTATCAACATCAACTTTTGTCCTAGTGTCTCTCTCATTTTATGGGTTGCAGGTATCACAAATAGGTATTTGTCTAATTTTTCTTCCTCAAGTGAGGAAAATGTCGTAATAGAAGACAAAAGTGAGACATCTTGTAGGTCTAAAATAGGGAGATCAACTAAAGGTCAAAAGACTAGCAAAAAATTCAACAAGAAAATTAATTTTTTCTTGCTAAGGGGGGTCATGTTCTTACGATAATAAGAGTGAAGGCAATAGGGAGGTTCCCTTAAGGTACACACATCTTCAGAAAGAATGGTTACCCAATGAACTACTTCCAGTTAACACTAATTTTTCTGTTAATGAAAGGATATATCACATAGCTCCATCTTCATTACATGGTTTGTGCCTATTTTCCATGGATGGCATAAAGATCTATTACAATAAAGTTTTTGAATTGATCAAGTATGTAGGACCTTGTTACAATTACAACAATTGGATGTAGATTGTGCAATATAAAAAAAGCATGCATAGGTATGCATTGTCACCAAATTATATACAATGCAAAGAAAATGATCAAAGTAAAATGTTCACTATGTATATTGATGGAAGACTAAAAGAAATAGGGAATATTATAGGATTTATAAACAATTTTTGACTTGTGTCAACTAATAAATTGGCAAATTATATATTCAAGACAAATGAGGGAAATTGTATTTTTGTATGTGCGATAAAATTAATAAATGCAGGGGAAAAGAGTCTAATATATTACAATTTGAATCATGTAGATACAAAAAAATTTCCTATCATGGGATTGGTAAGTATAACACTTAAACTAATTGCCTCTAATTAATATTGACTCTAATATAAAATCTACTTTTTTTTTTTTTTGGTAAGTCTATTACTTTCAGTTTGTTGCTGATTGCTAAGAATTACTAATCTTTTTCATAGGGCAACATGGACAGACCACCATGCACAGGCAGGGATGCACCATCCTACACACCTTCTTTAGTGAAGGTAAACCTTGATTATTGTAATTGTTCAAATTATTTAGAAACAAATGTTATATTATTATGTTCTTTTCTTTATGGCTTTGGAGTTATTTTGATGGAATTTTACTAATATTGAATTTTTTAGATATACACATTAGTTACACCAAATTTTTATTTGAAACCCATATGCTTAAATATAAACATTAAGTACAACATGTCAAATACTTTCATTTCACTACTAATTGCTAAGAATTACTAATCTTTCTCATAAGGTGTCATGGATAGACCACCATGCACAGGTGGGTATGCACCATGTCACACACCTTCTTTAGTAGAGGTAAACCTTAATTATTGTAATTGTTCAAATTATATAGAAATAAATGTTGTATTATTACATTCTTTTCTTTATAGATTTGGAGTTATTTTGATTAAATTTTACTGATATTGAATTTTGTAGATATACACATTAGTTACACCAATTTTTTTTTTTGAAAACCATATGTGCAGATATAAACATTAAGTACAACATGTAAAATTCTTTCATTTAACTACTGATTGCTAAGAATTACTAATATTTTTCATAGGGCAACATGGAAAGACCACCATGCACAAGCAAGGGTTGCACCATCTCACACACCTTCTTTAGTAGAGGTAAACCTTAATTATTGTAATTGTTCAAATTATATAGAAACAAATGTTGTATTATTATGTTCTTTTCTTTATGGATTTGGAGTTATTTTGATAGAATTTTACTATTATTAATGTCACAAATGATAGGAAAAAGCTAAAATTACAGTAGACCAAATGCGATTTGAAATATGGCTGTCATTTCTACATGACACCACCCTTAGTACTGATCCTATTTTCATGGCCCAACAACTCAAACAAAGATATAGTGATGAAATTGTTAACATTATCATCGAGTATGACACAAGCAAGGAGAAAGAGGCACTAAAAAAGAATTGGGCCACAGGGTTGATACTTTTAAGGTAAGTAGTAATTAATCTAAAGAAATAATAGAAGTACAATAGATGTTTATATTTTATAGTATCTTATGGATCATGATCTAAGATATTATGTGTTCTACAGAAATATGTGACAACTATGACACCGCATGCTGAACATGGTGAGGGTTGTAGTGCACAACTTTCATGTAAGTAACACTTTATTTTTTCAATATTACTTATAATTATAGTATTATTATATCATTGAGTTTATTTAAGGAAATTACTAAGTGTTGACATAGGACATCTAATGTTGAAAGTGAAACTGGTACAACATTGTTTGTTTTCATCGACATTATAACACTTAACTTTTATTTTTGGATGCTTTTAGCTAATATCCCATTTGATCTTTATCCATTGAAAATGTCTTTGCTAACAATATTGTATGCTTCATCTCATGATGAAGTGTGAATTCCTCCTTCGGTTGGTGATCTGATATTGCCAACTACATTGTTGGCAACAAAAAATATGCGAACATCCTCGTCTATGCCCACTACAATTAGTAAAACTTGTTTTGTGATATTTTGTAATATGATAATCATGATTTTTTTTTTGTTGGGTGGATTTTATACTCATGTACCTATTTTTATACACTAATAGATAGACCTTCAATTGATAGAGCAATAGAGACTAGTACTACTGAAGCTGATCCATTTCCTAGAGCAACCTATGTGACTAGTACTAGTTCATTTGCATGGACATTATTGCTAAACAAGAAAACTATGTTTATGTTAAAATTATGAAATTGTTATAATTTAAAGTGTAATTTTAGTTTACTTATACATAACTTATTTTGGACTAATAATCCCTTTATGTTTTTGTAGGAAATAATATTTTCTTTGATCATCTTTTTGAAATGACATTGAGGTTATTTGGATCCACCATACGTAAAAGGTATGTAGTTTCATATTGTAAGAATTTGGCTTAGGCCAGAATTCACCCAAGACCAAGAAACTCAAACACAAGCACACCAGTAGACCAAAGAGAGAGTATGATTATAATGATGATATATTCATTCAATATGCCATATTGGCCATATGCAAGTACACTAGGAGTGTCTATATATAAAGGCCTCTAGAGAGCTTCTAGAATGCATAGAAGTCAGCACCATGATAAGTTATACAACCAAGCACGTGTCCACTAGATATGGGTTATTCTCCATTAAGCACAAAAGTAAGTGTGATGATATAAGGATAAGTCTACTATGGTGTATCACACAAATCAGTGGTGTTGACAACATGTGCTAAATTAGGAGTGCAAATAACTGTGTTGTTAACATGACAACTCACTGAATGATGCAAACTCTAGTGTTGTAGGCACCATGTGATAAAATAGAGCTATGTACTTCTGTCTTGTCATCATGACAACTCATGAGAGTACACAAACTTCTAAGTGTCTCACCTAAATTGTAATGCTACACTAAGCATAAGAAGAAATTTGAAACAAAGAATAAGTACAATGAATGTAACAAATTTTTTTTTATACAACATAAAACAAGTACAAGTACAATGATTGAGCCACACTCAATCCGTAAACCTCAAAATGAAAGAAGATACCATCCAAATAAATTTCCATTATGATGCTAATACATAAAGAGTTTAGTACAATAATGAAGTACGATATCATTCTTAAATGCCTATGTCCAACATATGGACCCTACAAGTAACAAATTTTGTTTCAAGAAGTAACTTCAACAGTCATCCTTAGCTACTTGTTAGTCAAATTGAAACACTTGAAAACACACAAAAATGCAACACAACACAAAGAGGGCTCAGTACACACTGAGTTGAAAAGTGTAGTCCACCTGCATCCATGTTAGAATAAACATATAAAAAACCATAATGCAGATATCTGAACCACTTAACATAGTGCAATTCTAAAATTAATATCCAAGAAGTAAACATCTTCTTAACAATGCAAAATTAAACTCGCACTAAGAATAACCAGTAAATGAATCATATATATATTGAGGTGTCATCACTATGGTGCTAAGATACTGCATCTGTATATGGTAAGCTCATAGACAACACATAGTGGAATTCTCTATGGTACTCGTGAAATGACGTAATAGAGATTTTCCTTGTTCTCTGTACTTAACCTTATTGGTTTAAGTCATAGGTAAGGCCAATTATCTTTTGTATGTAATTAACCCACCCAATTCATTTTAAAATTATCATTGAATTAATTAACTGAATATAATAAATTGATATTCAACCACCTCAATATATGATCATTATAGCTATCCTTAAAATACACATCAAACAGATATTCTAAGAATGCACATGCAACAAATAACAAGTTAGTTTTCACATGATATTACATTCTTCATCTATTGAAAATCTCATCTTCTACTGCCAAATTTGAAAGTAAACTTAGATTATTTTAACAACAGAAGTAAATACAACAATATTACGATCTCATAAACATAACTAAACTAATACATCAGTTTAATGATATTTACCAATCATAGTATTATACTATTTATTCCTACTGTTATAATAAACTAAACTTATCCTTCGAAATGACCTAAGATAGTAAAACAATGTACATATGATATTCTTGCTTTAAATTACATATCATCAAACATATTATAATGACTTAACCCTCAATCCAAGTTAATTAATTCTTACAACAAAGTGACTATGCCCTTGATCAGTCATGAGTCTACAATCTAATGCGAGCTCGTGACTAAGGCAAAACCACACATATCCATGAACTCTAAGATATGGGTTCTCTTAGAGCTTGGCTCTGAGAAAGTGGAATACCCATATGTATAACACAATCACATGCATGCTTATTGTCGCAAGCATGAGTCTCTGATTGGGTTCAACTCAGAGAAAAATGTATGTTTAGGGCAAAACCCACAAATATATATATATATATAGAAAAACCCAAAATTATATCTCCATACTTCACATTCAAGTGTGGATATATACAGGGCTAGGCATTGCACACAGTTATCTTCTTTGCATATATCCATTCTTGAGTGTCAATACACATCATAAAAAAAAAAATTGATAACCATTTACAAACATGCTTATTGAAATAACATTGCAATTGTAAATAGAGAGAGAGAGTAGGGTAAGAAATTGCCCCTACATGAAATACAAGAGATGAAAAATGCTCAGTACAATGCTCTGCAATAAAGCTCGTTGCCAAAGCCCCAAAAGCCAAGTCAAAATTGGTAAACAATCTCCACAATGCTAACACACATAACTCATAAATGACTTCACAATGGAGTGAAGTAGAAGATACCAACAATAAAAAAAGACAACTTTTGATGAGTAACTCCATTGTATTTAGCCACATATGCAATTATCCCCTTCCAACAAAACACTTCATTATGCCGATACCTCAACAATAAGGGTCACAAATGTTGAGTAAAACAGAGCAATGTGACCAAGTTTTCAGCCCAAATTCAGCAAGAAACCCAACTCACAAAAAGAAATGGCCAACCAAACCTTTAGTTCCATAATTCCTCATTAACATGCATTCAATACACATCACACATCACAGAGCCATGTATTTGGCAGTACCAAAACCACTGCCATGAATTTGGCTATGAATAATGCTGATATCCCATTACATGGAAATCGAAACCCATTTAGGGTTGCATATTATTTAAGAAATATTAAAACCCCTTTTAATAACATATGTGTATACTATACCAACTATGGGTTATTAAACCCTTTTAAAATAAATGAATATAAATTATGTAATCAAAACCAACATAAGTTTATATGCAATAAGAAGTATCTAAACCCTTTACATCATATACCTAAATGATATACTGAAAACAAATCTAATGCAATAATTCAATCCCTTCTCAGTCACACATATGAAAATACAATGACAAGTTCCAAATACATACAACATATTAACATACAAATGTATTTTCAATGTCAAGTTAAACATACTATATATAACTTTCTTTCCAAAACATACAAACACAGAATGCATTTTACAATGAGTTTGAAACAAAATAAACATAATCAAAACCCAATCAACATGCAATTATTTATATGCCAGTTTCAAATCATAAAATCCTAAGTCACCTTCAATGCTAATAAATTAATTCTAGATAGAAAATACGTTCAGCATAAGTCTCGTGTTCCAAAGGACAATAATATAGCCAAGTTCTACAAAAATAAAAACATAACATCTAAAAAGAACTTATAACAACAAAATCCTAATATGCAGAAAAAAACTGAAGTAGTGGTCAGGCATGACACCCTCCCCCACTAGGATTCGACCTTCTCTTGGAAGTCAGTAAACAAGAATGCATGAGCTACTCTCATCATTTTAGTGTCCTCCCAGGTAGCAGATGTTTCATCTTTGGGGTCCCATAGGACCTTTACCTACCTTATTTGTCTCCCTCTTAAACTCATAGTTCAGCTTTGCATGATTTGCACTGGTTCCAACATGATTTGACCATCCATAATCTGAAAATTTTTCCAATCAAGTACGTGAGCAATATCAGGTATATACTTACACAAAATTGAAAATGAAATACATTATGAATGCGTGAAAGACTCGGTGGCAAGGAAATTTTATAGGTAACAGGTCCAATCCATTCTAGAATTTTAAATGGACCCATGAATCGTGGTGCTAACTTGGTTCCCATTCCATAACGAATTGGACTCTTACGCAGTCTTACTCGGAGAAACATTTTATCACCCACCAAGAATTGATGGTCAATTATATGCTTATCAATGTATTTCTTCTGTCTATCTTGAGTAGTAATAAGGTGCTCTTTGATCCTCATAACCTGTTACTCCAAATCTTGCAACATATCAGGTCCTACAAGAGTCCTATCCTCCAAATTATCCCAACTGAGAGGTGTCCTACAAGGTCTACCATACAATGCTTGAAAGGGTGTCATACCTATGGAACTATGATATCCATTATTATAAGCGAATTCTACCAAGTGTAGATACTCCTCCCATTTATTCTATCTATCCATTATGTACATCCTAAGCATGTCTTCCAAAATTTGGTTGACACGTTCAGTTTGTCTGTCTGTCTCTGGGTGATAAGCTGAATTAAAATTTAGCTAAGTACCTAACTCTCACTACATGGATCTCCAAAGAGAAGAAGTAAACACTGGATCCCTATCAGAAACAATCTTTTTAGGAATTTTGTGTAACTTAACTACCTACTCCATATATATCTTGGCAACCGCTGTTGCATTATAAGATGATCTAACTAGAATAAAGTGGACAACCTTAGAAAATTGGTCCACTACCACCATAATAGCATCATGCCTACGAGATGTAATAGGCAATCTAGTAATAAAATCTATAGAAATGGTGTCCCATTTCTATTCTGGTATATTATGTGGCTGCAATAATCTCGCAGGGTGCTGATGTTCAGCCTTAACCCGCTAACATTCCAAGCATCGAGCCATAAAATCTGCTATGTCTCTCTTTATTCTAGGCCAATAGTAATGCTGCTTAAGGTCAGCATGCATTTTCTTGACACTCGGATGAGCTGAATATGGTGCTTTTTGGCCCTCAAACATAACCAGATTTCTCAAATCACCCAACTTAGGAATGTACACACTCCCTCTAAACAGTAGTAAACCTTCAAAATTTATTGAATACCCCTCAAAATGCCCTTCCAAGATGCTTCCACTATCAATAACAGCCTTAACATCCTAAAACCAATGATCTGGGGAATGGTTCTATAAAATCTTATCCTTAAGATCCAATGTTAGGATCAAAGAAGATAATTCATGTCGCCTTCTGCTAAGTGCATTAGCAACCATGCTCTCCTTCCCTTGCACATAACTAATCTCAAAGTCATATTCACATAGGAACTCCATCCATCTTCACTACCTTACATTGAGGTCTGGTTGTGTGAAAAGATACTGAAGGCTTTGGTGATCAGTATGTAACTCAAATGGTTAACCCAAAAGAAAATGTCGCCACTTGGTTAAAGCATGCATAATCGCCACAAGTTTGAGATCATGAGTAGGGTAATTCACCTCATGACTCTTTAGCTTTCTAGACTCATAAGCTATAACATGTCCTTCTTGCATCAACACTACCCCTATGCCATCCAAAGATGCATTAGTGCAAACCATGAACTCCTTAGCTGAATCAGGGACTGCCAGAACTGGCGCACTGGTCAAACATTCCTTAAGTTTTTGAAATGCTACCTCACACTCCTCTGTCCACACAAATCTCTTTTCTTTTCTTTGAAGAGATGTGATAGGATGAACTATTCTAGAGAAGTTTGACACAAATTTGCGGTAATAGCTTGCTAAGCCCATGAAACTTCAAACTTCAGACACATTTGTAGGTGCTGGCCAATCTACAATAGCTTGAATTTTGGATGGATCTACGAAAATTCCATCCCCTAAAATGATATGCCCTAAGTGACAAATCTCTGATTTGAAGAATTCACACTTCTCAGGATTGGCATACAGTCTTTTCCTACAAAGGCATTCCAAAACTTGCTCTAAATGCTGCTTGTGCTCCTCAGTAGTGTTAGAATGCACCAAAATATCATCTAGAAAAACCAGTATGAACTTGTCTAGGTAAGTTCTAAACACACCATTCATTAGGCTCATAAAGACAGAAGGTGCATTTGTTAATCCAAAAGGTACTACTATGAATTCATAGTGCCCATACCTAGTGTGAAAAGCTGTCTTATGAATATTAGCTTCTTGGATTCTAAGTTGATGATACCCTAATTTCAGATCAATCTTCGAAAAGACTCAAGCACCCTTGACTTGGTCAAACAAGTCATCAATTCTAGGCAAAGGATACCTATTCTTAACAGTGACCTTGTTTAACTGTCTATAGTCTATGCAAAGTCTTAAGGAGTCGTCTTTCTTCTTGACAAAGATTACTGGAGCACCCCAAGGTGATACACTAGGATGAATCAAACCTTTCTCCAAAAGCTCCTCCAACTAAACTTTAAGTTCAACCAGCTCTTGAGCTATCATTCTATATGGAGTCTTGGAAATTGGTTCCGTTCCTGGTACTAAATCAATTCAAAAATTAATTTCTCTTCTCGGAGGTATTCCAGGAATCTCCTCAATAAAAACATTTGAAAAACTCTGCAAGACTGGATGATCGAGAGAAGAACCTTTAACTATGGAATCTTCTAAGTCATTTACCGATATGGAAAACAAACTACAGCCTTTTCAAGCACACCTTGCCAATTTCTTGGTAGAAATTTTCCTCAAAGAGATGGGTCTCTTGATTCCAACAATAACCCTAGCTGATCCAAAATCATCAAAATAATTAATTGTCTTATCCTTGCAATCCATAATAGCTTGATGCTGTTCTAACCAATCCATCCCCAAAACTATGTCATATGATCCTAAAGGTATAACCCTAAGGTTCGTTAAAGTAGTAAAAGGTTTCATTGGAATCTTATAGTCAGGAACAACAATATCAACGTTCACCCTAGAGCCTAACGCTAACTCCACTTGCCAACTATTCCTTGCCCTAACCACAAGAATTCCACTATATTCAACTAAAGCAGAAGAAATAAATGAGTCTATAGCTCCAGAGTCAAATAAGATAGATACTTTCATACCTTGAGTATTACCCTGAGCTTCAATAACTATTTTTTGGTGTTCGGCCTGCTTCTAATCTAGGGTAGCAAAAACACAGTGGTTCCTGGCAGAATCACCAACTGTCACTTCAGACCTAGCTGGCTTAGGTCCAACCTTCAGCTTGTCCTAGTTAGGGAACTAAGACTAGTAATGACCTAACTATCCACAATGAAAACACTCAACAGATTTCCTGAATCCTATGTTTTGACCAGAAGGACTAGGAGATGGATTATTACTCTACACACTCTAAGGTGGTTTAGATAGTCTAGGCCATTCTGAACACTTGGAGTTCTTATCAAACTTCCTCTTCTTGAATTTCCCACCTGAAAATCCTAATTTCAAACTACTCTGTGGAGGATTTTGACTCTTACTGACATTCGGGGTAGGTGGATTCATGTTGGTTTTGTATGAAGTCCCATGATAGCCAGACTTCATCTCAATCAGCTTTGCTCGCTCTGAAGCTTCCTGCATAGTCACAGGTTTGAAAGTTCTCACTTCCTCCCTGATCTTGGGCATAAGCCCTCTGATGAAGTGTTGTATCATGGCCTTATCATTTTTTGCCCACCCAAATTTTTTTTTAAGCTCGTAGAACCTACGTTCATAAGCTTCCACTATAGAGTCAGACTGCATAATATGAAAGAACTCCTCTGCATGGGCTTGACACCAATATTCAGACATGAACCTCTCCTTGAAATGCTCTACAATGAGCTCCCAAGTAACAAGAGAGATATCAATGCCAAGCTTCTCCAACTCCTATTCCCACCACAAGGAACCAAATCCCCTCAAATGCATAACCATCCATCTTACTTTCACATTACTCAAGTAACGGCGTAAGATAAAGCACTGCTCAATATTCAACAGCCAAGCTTCTGCTGCTATACCCTATTATGTACCATAAAATAATGGCCCTTTCACCTTGGAAAGATCCTTGAGCTGAGCTCTTGCCACTGGATCATCCTCTACAAGAAGGTAAATACCTTGCACAAGAGGTATCCTAACATTTGCTCCCCCACCAAGAATCTAGTGGTTAGTCTCAATATTATCGAAACGTTCTAGTATTCACTAAAGTACCATAGCTTGATCTGCCTAGTTATCCTAGTTGTTTCCAACCCCAGCATTCTGATCAAACTAACCATCCCCAACAATATTCTAGTGCCTAGGACCTCTACCAGGGCCCCTGCCTCTACCTCTGCCTCTCCTAGCAAAGTTATCCTCAGGAATGCCATGTCCTCAAGATCCTCTAGTTACGGGAGGCATGATAGCAACCTAAAAACAATAATTGTTAATAACACATTGATGACAGGTTAAACCCTATAACCCAAGAGTCTTGGTTATTTTAACCGTGCTCTGATACCAAATGTAATGCTACACTAAGCACAAGAAGAAATTTGAAACAAAGAATAAGTACAATGAACGTAATTTTTTTTTTTTATACAACATAAAACAAGTACAAGTACAATGATTGAGCCACACTCAATCCGTAAACCTCAAAATAAAAGAAGATATCATCCAAATAAATTTTCATTATGATGCTAATACATAAAGAGTTCAGTACAATAATGAAGTATGATACCATTCTTAAATGCCCGTGTCCAACATATGGACCCTACAAGTAACAAATTCTGTTTCAAGAAGTAACTTCAACAGTCATCCTTAGCTACTTGTTAATCAACTTGAAATGCCTGAAAACACATAGAAATGCAACACAATACAAAGAGGGCTTAGTACAAACTGAGTTGAAAAGCGTAGTCCACTTGCATACATGTTAGAATAAACATATACAAAACCATAATGCAGATATCTGAACCACCTAACATAGTGCAATTCTAAAATTAATATGCAAGAAGTAAACATCTTCTTAACAATGAAAAATTAAACTCGCACTAAGAATAACCAATAAATGAATCATATATATACTGAGGTGTCATCACTATGGTGCTAAGATACTCCATCCATATATGGTAAGCTCATAGACAACACATAGTGGAATTCTCTATGGTACTCGTGAAATGACGTAATAGAGATTTGCCTTGTTCTCCATACTTAACCTTACTGGTTTAAGTCATAGATAAGGCCAATTATCTTTTGTATGTAATTAACCCACCCAATTCATTTTAAAATTATCATTGAATTAATTAACTAAATAGGATAAATTGATATTTAGCCACCTCGATAAACAATCATTACAACTATCCTTAAAATACACATCAAACAAATATTCTAAGAATGCACATGCAATGAATAGCAAGTCAATTTTCACATGATATTACATTCTTCATCTATTGAAAATCTCATCTCTACTGCCAAATTCGAAAGTAAATTGAGATTTTTTAACAACATAAGTAAATACTACAATATTACAATCTCGTAAATATAACTAAACTAATACATCAGTTTAATGATATTTACCAATCGTAGTACTATACTATTTATTCCTACTATTATAATAAACTAAACCTATCCTTCGAAATGACCTAAGATAGTAAAACAATGTACATATGATATTCTTGCTTTAAATGACATATCATCAAACATATATCATAAATCTACCTCATTACTTGAAATGACTTTCCATTTCAATTATGAACTAAAATACATCTTTATAATAAAATAATTATGTTTCAAACATCTTATCTTAAAAAAATCCATACATGCTATTAAGACACTTCATAGCAAAATTAAACATAATTGAATCCAAGTGCAGCCAATGCTTAACAAATGATCATTAACAATGTTATTGAATATTCAACTGTCTATTGAAGTTATACCACTATTTGACAATAAGCCAACACCCAGTTATAACTACAACAACATATGAAAATACAATATCTGAAATCAATTCAAAATGTGATTCACAAATATGCAATGTAACTTTCATCATGCCAATGACCAAAAGTAATTAGGATGTAAAATCCCTAAGCTATAAGATGCACACTAGCTATTCACATAATGACCATGTCGATATTGAAATAACAACATCTATCTATGTCTTTGTTTATCAAATAATGCCATATTCAGTTGTGAACAATTTCACAAAACATTACTTAATTACGACTCAATTTGCATCATATATTAATGGGTAAATTATGCTATCGCAAAGAAATTTCTACTTGTTTCGAGCTTCCTTTTAACTATTTGACAAAATGTCATTACCATCAGTTGTCATATACTGTTCACTATATTATCTACGTCATTTTAACAATGATTCAGTACCTTAGCCAAATCTCTAAGTTTAAAAAAAAATTGTTTTTAATATATAATGACTGAGCTTTAGAATTCAAGTGCACTGCTTATTATATGACTTAACCCTTGGTCCAAGTTAATTAATTCTTAAAATAGAGTGACTGTTCCCTTGATCAATCATGAGTCTACAATCTAATGCGAGCTCATGATTGAGGCCGAACCACACATATCCATGAACTTTGAGATATGGGTTCTCTCAAAGCTCGGCTCTAAGAAAGTCGAATACCCATATGTATAACACAATCACATGCATGCTTACTGTCGCAAGCATGAGTCTCCTATTGGGTTCAACTCAGAGAAAAATGTATGTTTAGGGAAAAGCCCACAAATATATATCTATAGAAAAACCCAAAATGATATCTCCATACTTCACATTCAAGTGTGGATATATACAGGGCTAAGCATTGCACATAGTTATTTGCTCTGCATATATCCATTCTTGAGTGTCAATACACATCATAAAAAAATTGATAACCATTTACAAACATGCTTATCAAAATAACATTGCAATTGTAAACAGAGAGAGAGAGTAGGGTAAGAAATTGCCCCTACATGAAATACAGGAGATGGAAAATGCTTAGTACAATGCTCTGCAATAAAGCTCATTGCCAAAGCCCCAAAAGCCAAGTCAAAATTGGTAAACAATCTCCACAATGCTAACACACATAACTCATAAATGACTTCACAATGGAGTGAAGTAGAAGATACCAACAATAACAACAAACAACTTCTGATGAGTAACACCATTATGTTCAGCCACATATGCAAGTATCCCCTTCCAACAAAACCCTTCATTATGTTGATACCTCAGCAACAAGGGTCACATATGTTGAGAAAAACAGAGCAATGTGGCCAAGTTTCCAGCCCAAATTTAGCAAGAAACTCAACTCACAAAAAGAAATGGCCGACCAAACCTTTAGTGCCATAATTCCTCATAAACATGCATTCAATACACATCACACATCACAGAGCCGTGTATTTGACAGTACCAAAACCACTGCCATGAATTTGGCTATGAACAATGCTGATATCCTGTTACATGGCAATAGAAACCCATTTAGGGTTTTATGTTATTTAAGAAATATTAAAACCCCTTTTAATAACATATGTATATACTATACCAACTACGTGTTATTAAACCCTTTTTAAAAAGATGAATATAAGTTATGTAATCAAAACCAACCTAAGGTTATATACAATAAGAAGTATCTAAACCCTTTACATCATACACCTATATGCTATACTGAAAACAAATCTAATGCAATAATTCAATCCCTTCTCAGTCATGCATATGAAAATACAATGACAAGTTCCAAATAAATATAGCATATTAACATACAAATTTATTTGCAATGTCAAGTTAAACATACTATATATAACTTTCTTTCTAAAACATACAAACACAGAATGTAGTTTACAATGAGTTTGAAACATAATAAACATAATCGAAACCCAATCAACATGAAATTATTTGTATGCTAGTTTCAAATCATAAAATCCCAAGTCATGTTCAATGCTAACAAAGTAGTTCTAAACAGAAAATATGTTTAGCATAAGTCTCGTGTTCCAAAGGACAATAATATAACCAAGTTCTACAAAAATAAAAACATAACATCTGAAAAGAACTTATAACAACAAAATCCTAATATGCAGAAAAAAATCAAAGTAGTGGTCAGGCATGACATAAATAACTAATAAAATAATGCATTAACCTAAGTAAACTTAAGTATGTGTAAATAATAAATACTTATTTACACCAACACCACCCTTAAGTGCAACTTAGGGGAATACCCTTAAGCTTACGAAATCTAGGATGAAGTGCATGATGGGTCCTAGCTACTAGGCCATGTTAGGTAGCCATGCACATAATGAAATGCAATCTCTCATAAAGTGGAGAAAGAGGGAAAACCTCATGGGAAAAACCCTCCCCCAAAAAGAGAGATGAACTGATGTATGGATGGATGGAGTAATCAAGACCCCCCCATTACAACATATATCTAGTATATACATAAGAGAAAAATGAGAAGAGGAAGAGAGATAGAATAGGCTTCCCCCTAAAGAAGAATGCTTGCTAGTGACTGCTCCGATGAAGAAGCTTATCCAAGACTGTAGAATGGTGTTCCTCCCCTTAGGAAGAAACAATGCCAAAGGTAAAAAATAGACACTTCCATTGTACATGGAAATAATCCCATGGATAAATGATATCTTTGAAACCTACTCAACCGGCTGAAGAACCTGTCTTAAAGAACTATCTATCTCCTTAGCTAATGAAGAAGCCCTCTACAACTATTGATCATAAGTATCCATAATCACTTCAACCTGTGACAATCAATCATGTAGAGCATGAGCAAGAGGGTTAAATGGAGCCCTCATGACAAGTGAAGAAGAAGTTACTTCATCAAGAAGAAGAGGCAGATCATCAATACTGTCCCCCAAATCTATCACTGAAGCTAGACCTAAAAGACTGGATGTACCCTGATGTGCTAGACCTATCACTATGACTATGTATGCATGTGGACTAAACTGACGTAGTGACCTCTTGCTACAACTATTGATAGAACCCCATGTGTCTAAATCTATTCAAGCACTATCATTGGTGTCACTATCAGTTTCCACATGGTATGATGTGTGGAGAGGATTAGAGGACTAGCTAGGTGAACTTTCCTCAAATTGTACATCATTCTCCACAAATTTTTTATGTGTCTCTAGATCTAAGAGCCTATATGCCTTCACATTTTCTTCATAACCAATGAAAGTACAAGGCTGAGGTGACTGTGCCTTGCATCCTCTGGAAGATATATTTTCCCATGTAGGACAACTGAAGACTCTAAAGTGTGTCACAATAGGTTTTCTACCGCACCATACCTCAAAAGGAGTCTTGCCATCTAAGGCTAGACGAGGAGGCCTATTAAGAATGTAAGTGGTACTGTTGATTGCTTCGACTTCTAAAGATGAATCTAGAAACTTGACTTGTATCATGCAACTTGCCATAGACTTAAGAGTGTGGATCCTCAAAGCTACAACATCTATTTTATGCAAACTGAATGCTGGTAGATTCTAAAAATCAATGCCCTCAAGTTTGCAAAATTTTGTAAGTCTTTGGGTTACATACATCCATTGTCCATCCTTAGAACTTTGATGGCTTTCCTAGATTTATGTTCAATGTGAGTCTTGAAGGCTAGAAACTTGTCCAACACTTCATTCTTACTATGAAGAAAATAGACTCAAGTGTATCTTGAAAACTCATCAATGAAGGTCAGTATGTAGCAACCCTAGCTATTTGCAAAAGGACCTGCTAATACCATGTAAACCATCTGTAGAACACTTGGTGCTCTTGAAGACTTCCCTCTCTTTAACTTCCCCTCTAGATGCAAATCCACTAAATTTTTTGAACATTCACCATGGGAAAAGTTGATTTGGGGCAGACCTTTGACCATTCTGTATGTGCAAAGTTGCTAAAGATAGCAGATGGTAATATGTCCATACCACTCATGCCATAATTGCATTTGAGAATTTGATTGAATTAACAAGGCCTTTGAAGGAGACTTGGGCACAAAATGAGAGAAAGAGTATAACCTTTTGTCATGATTCACTTTCCCCACTACAACCAAGGAGTCTAGAAGGAATTCAACTCTATGTCCATCTCCAAGGTGAGTGATTTGGTAGATTGATAGGATATTAGAACTTAGGTTTGGAACATAGTGAACATCTTGAAACTCTCCATTTTCCATTTCCACATTTCCTTTTTCTTCAACTTCCATTTTAGTATCATCTCCCATGAAGATGTATGATACCTTTGATTGCTTCATTGAAGAAAAATCCTCTTTTGAAGAACCCATGTGATAAGAGGCACCTGAGTCAAGTATCCATTCCTTTTAAGAATTTGAATTTTCCATGAGTGCTTGCCCTTTGCCCTTTGAATATGAAGAAGACCCTTTCTCCTTATAAGCATTAGGCAGTGGACCATTATGTCTTTTCATGATGTTGGTCAACTCATCAATCTTCTTAAGATAACACTCATGTTCTTCATGACCTATTTTCTTGCAACAAGTGCACTTTTTCTTCTCCTTATTGTTCTCCCCCTTTTTGTTGGAATTTGAGGAAGACTTTCCTTGTTGATTGGTTTGTAGTGCTATCTTTTCTGTATCCTCTAATTTGTTCTTCCACTTCTTTTTCTTACCCTTTCCTTGATTTGAAGATTGTCCAGCTGAATTTTGAGAACCCTCATTGTTGGCCACCAATGCTTTAGACTTAGGTGATTTGAGAATCCCCATTTATTTCAAGTTCTTTTCTTTTGTATCCAATAGATCAACATATTCATCAAAAGTGACTTTCTTATAGGTAGACCCTGAGGTACTCTTAGAGGTGTTAAAAGAAGAGACAAATGTGGGATACTCTAATGACATCTTGTTATGTATGAGATAGATCAATCTGTTATCTTTGATAGAACTCCCACAATTAGTAAGCTTTGTTCTTAGTTCATTCACCTTGATGATAAAATCCTATACAGAATCAAATAACTTAGGATCTAAGGAGACAAGCTCATCTTCAATTTTGAAAACATCATCTTCTAACACTTTACCATATAGGCTTTTGAGGGTATCACAAGCTTCTTTTGTTATAGAACACTTCTTCTTTTGATACATGATCTTGTCATCAACCCCTAAACATATATCACCCAGGGCTTTTCTATCCATTGCTACCCAAGCAAAAATATCACTTGCTGATATGTTATCACTTGCTGGTTTAGGAAGAGTACCATGTACATATTGTGAAACTCCATTGTGCATTAATGGTACCACATTTTGATGGACCATGTAGCATAATTATGTGGAGTTAATTTTGGAAACTTAAAATTTCCCATAATGTAGAAAATGAAAGAAAAGTGTAGAAAAGAGAGAACACAACACCAAGACCACCTCCCCTTTCACTAAATCAAGAACCACCCCCCACCCCAAAAGAGATGCTTTTGGCACTTTATAAGTAGTGTAATTACAATGGGCCACTTGCCAATTTTGGCCTTCATGAACTTCTGATTTTCCTTGTACAAATCTGGAACTTTACAATGTGCTACAATTTTGAAGCAATACAAAGCAAAGAAAGTCACTATTTCTAAAAGTGACACTTTTTTCCACACAACCTAACAATATTACTGTAGATTTGGAAAGTAGATGAAAAATAACGCACTTTAAAAAAAATGGAACTTATTTTCAACTCTAGATGTGTCCATATGAATTGTTTGAAGTTGTAAAATGTAGGATTATGTAGGTATAGTCACCAAAAAATACAATTTTTGAACAATCCATGCACCAAAACTAGAAAAGAGCTACACCACTAAAAAGTTTAGAAAATTCTGCCCAGTTTTAGAAAAAAAAATGCACCTAATTTGGAGTCTAGATGACTGAGATATGGCCTCCTAAAGTCGGACTGCAAAATCAAAAAAAATCTGGAGAGGGCTTACATTAGCAAAAGACAGGGTTAAATTTGATTGTCATATGGTTGGTCCCTACTCTAATATATAAATTAAATAATAAATAAGTATTATACATAAAGTGATATTAATAAAAATATTAAAGTAATAATATTTTATATGTAATATTATATAATAATATCCTTGCATTATAATAGCAATATGGAATTATGAAATTAATTAAATAATAATCTAATATAATAAATAATTATATTATAATGATTAAAATATGATTTAATATAGAAACACTATTAATATTATAATATCATAATATAATTTATACAGTTGATATATTAATAAAATGATATATGTTACAATATAATTATTATTATTAATAATTATATTAACATTACAATTACTAATATATTAATAATAATTAATGTTACAATTTATTATTATTAATAATAATATAATATAATTAATATTATAAAAAGATGTGACTCTTAGAAATGGAAACTATATATACATAGAGGAATATAATATGGAGGGATATATGGTAAGAAGGAGAAATATAAAGGGAAATAAAAGGGAACCAATCGTAATTTGGGAGACAAAGGAGAAAATTATACACAATAAGGTTATGAATTCTAATGTTCCAAAAATGGTTCATTACAGTCCTCCTACCCTTTTGATGACATTAGCATGATGCCATGATGACATTAGCATCATACAACCTATATGGACAAATGTCATGGCAAAAAACTATACTCTGACATAGATGACAAAGTGGTAGGTGATGTGTCAAATTTGCTAACAAAGTGTGTATCTGGAGTGCTAACATGGATTACCTGCCTGTACAGGATGATGTGGCTATGATGAGTTAGCAAGTGACTATATGCCATGTGTACAAGTTGGTGTGTAGTAGTGTGCCACATGTCAAACTAAGACTAGATGCTAGGTCCACTATGTGCACTAAGCTGGTGATTATGCAGGCATTGATGATGTTGATAGTTGGGTCCACGGTGTTGTTTGCATGGAAAAATAAGTGAACACTACATGTTCACTATGGCAGTCATCTAGCGACTGATTCAGATGATAGAATTGTCTAGTGTGGCCCACTAAAATGGCACCACATGGTGCAATGGGAAGCAGATGTTGGAAGATTTGGACTACTCACTGGCGGGGGAATTCTGGATTGGGATTCTCATTTTCTAATCACCGAAAATGTGGGTATTAATCCCACATTGGGTGGGATTGCAAGCCAAGTGTAGTTTAAAGAGAGAATGTTGTGGAGATAAAATAGAATGGCTGCCAGTTGGAGTGTGCATGCCATGAGTTGGATTTGCCTACCAAAATTTGATTGAGTGCTTGACCGAATTTGTAGGTACAACTTTCTACTCTACAAACTTTAGATTTAATGTACAAAAAATTGATTAATGAGCCTACATAATATTCAAATAATCCCTACAATTAATAAATAATCTCCAAAATTGTAGAGTCAGGGTGTTACTGCCCGATTTTGCTAAAAAAATTTCTCTGCCTAGCTGGGCAAAAAAATGAAAAAATAATTCTAAAAAACACAGAGAAATTGAAAATAATTTAGATCCAAAAATAAATAATCAAATCAATTAAAATGACCATACCCAATTGCAAATTGGTGCCTTTGGGTGCCAATTTGATAAAAAAGTTTACCTCACGATCAACTTTCACCTAACATAGGAAAATTTATAGTCAATCTTCATCGAATCAACATTTTGGATGTAATGGCAAGGTCAAATCTGGCTCTACATGCTCCCAATTTCTAAAAATTCTTCAGATTCTAGTCAAGGTGTTAAAGCATGAAGGGTCTTGAACAACTATGTGTAGAGAATCTCCTTGAGAGCTCTGATACCATGTAAGAATTTGGCTTAGGCCAAAATTCACCCAAGACCAAGGAACTCAAACATAAGCACAATAGTAGACCGAAGAGAGAGTGTGATTAGAATGATGATATATTCATTCAATATGCCATATGCAAGTACACTAGGAGTACCTATATATAAAGGCCTCTAGAGAGCTTCTGGAATGCATAGAAGTCAGCACCATGATAAGTCATAATACTAGGCACATGTGCACAAAAAAAGGGTTATCCTCCGTTAAGCACAAAAGTAAGTGTGATGATGTAAGTATAAGCCTACAATGGTGTATCATGTAAATTAGTGGTGTAGACAACATGTGCTAAACTAGGAGTGCAAATAACTATGTTGTCAGCATGACAACTCAGTGAATGATGCAAATACTAGTGTTGTAGACACCATGTGCTAAAATAGAGTTGTGTGCTTCTGTGTTGTTAACATGACAACTCATGAGAGTACACAAACTCCTAAGTGTCTCACCTAAATAAATAATAAAATAATGCATTAACCTAAGTAAACTTAAGTGTAAATAGTAAATGCTTATTTACACCAACACATGTCATTGCTACATTATTATTTTTCTTTCATTTATTGTCCTATATTAAAGTTATTGATCTAACAATTTTTTTTTGAAGGTGTAATGAATAGGGTTTTGAATTACAAAATCAGCTGATTACATCTTTTGAGGACATACTTGGAAAAAATATTTTTGACACTGCCCTACCTCTGAAAAGAGCATCGTGACATATAAATACTGTGAGGGATCAATACAAAAGGGGTCTAAAGGACAACCCAAAGTACGATCATCCTCTTATGATTTCATCGATGGAGTGGAATGAAATAATATAAGATGCAAAGGAGAAAAGGCTATGTGATAATAAAGGAAATGAATCAACATAGAGAAAAAGAAGGTATGTCATGATAGTATTAAGTAGAACATAATCATGCACTAATTAGTGATCTTTGTAAATATATAATCTAACATGTTTCAAACTATTCATAGACTGCAGGACATATCAGTGGCTACAAAAGTGAGACTAGGAAAGGTTGGCCAACACAAACTTGGCTCTAGTGGCTATATGAATCTTTAGTCTTGACTTGAAAGTAGCAACAATGAAATTTATTATAATTTTTTTATATAATGTTGCAAAAAAGTTTGATTAATCAAACCATACATGCAAAACTAATGATATTAAGCAAAAAGTATAGGGCATAGAATTCAATGTGGAGCTCATGAATGAAGATACAAAAATTGCCATAAAGGAAGACTATAAAATCATGGTTGCATGCCTACTCCAAGAATTTGAAAACCATAGAATTTGGTGCACCAAATGAGACATAGGTAAATTGGTCAGATGAAAAGTAAACCAAATTTAATAGTTGAGAAATTTCTTTTTTGATGTTAGTTTTGAACATAAATTGACTACATAACAACATGCATAACATTTCATTGTAGCCTTCATATCCTATCACAAAACCTGCTCATCATGAAGGACATGGTGAACATTATAGTGGTGGAGGTATTAATTTTCTATTGAAAATTAATTATGCAATTATGATATCAATTTAACATCTTCAATTGTAGTTTTACGTGTAACCTATTTTTGAATATTTTAGAGCATGTTGAACATCATGGTGAAGGAGTGGAGCATGTTCCAAGTGTTCATCATGATGACGTAGTGGTGGATCAAAATGTTAATGTACATGATGTGACATTGGCAGGTAAGAAAAATGCATGTTATGTTGTACTACTTAGTTAAATACTCGTACCAGTTAAAAAAACAAAAAAAGTATGCAAATTTAACCCATTTACTTGTTCTTGCAACAAAGCCCCCTTTAGTGCAGCAACTTCTTGCTCCTCCAAACATAACGAGGCATCATAATTTGACATTACATGTTCCACAAGAGGAGAATGAGGAAGATATTGATGCTCCTATCAGTCTTTTTCTTAACAGAGCTAAGAAAAAAAAATAAATGATTTTTTTAAATGTTGTTTGATAAACTTTGTTGGATAATGAAAGAACTTTGTTTTAAGTAATTATCTATGAATGTTACGTATTAATATTGATTTTTATTTCATGTTAATGAATATTGTGATTTGTTAGTGAAGTCTTGATTAGTATTGTGTATTAGTGAATTTTATATCATATTAATGAATGTTATTTGATTGTATTGATTGAATGTTATAGTTCATAAATAGATGAATGAACGAATGAAGTATGTAATTAGATGATAATGGGTAATTTATATTGGTGTTAGGGGAGGGGTGAGGCTAGCTGAGCTTCCACCTTCACATGGTTGGCCTTGTTAAATAGAGAATATTAAATTATCCTTGAAACCAAGTGAAGCTTGAACTAACATACCAAGGTATCTTAAACCTAATCCATCTACCTCTCTTCTTCCCATTCCATTAAATCATCTTTTCTGCCACTTTTTGCATATTCAATATTTTGTTATTCAAAATCTTGATAATGGTAGCCTCCATCTTATCGATAAGTTGTTCCTATCCTATCCTTTTATTTTTTTAAATGTGTCTATTTCTCTCCTACCATAACTCCCATATTACAATGGATGGTGTTACAATCCACAAGCCTATTAGGATTAAACTCATATAGAAATAATAGTTAAATGCAAATATAATGAATACTAGAAAATAGTAGATCACATAAAAGAGAACACAAGACACCAAGATTTAGTGTGGTTCACCCAATCCTTGGGGTACATCCACAGTGATTACAATTTTTAATCCCTTACAAATCAATACCACAACAAGAAGCTACAATATCACCATTACATTATGAAATCCCTAACCCTAATCTTTTTTATACAAGATTTTTTTTTCACTTACAAAATTAGGGCTAGAATAAGTCGAACAATAGGAAAAATAGTAGTTGATGCCTTTTACAATATATAGGCATTTTTGGCTTTGGGGGCATTTCCCCTTAAAACCCCCATGGGGGGTGTTTCCCCTCGACCCCACCCTTAATTGCAATAGGGTGCACACCTGGGCCACTGCCCCAAGACCTTGCAGGGGCACTGCACCCAAACCCTCTTTAAAATAATATGGGGAGAAAACTACATCAAATAAACCTTCAAGTCTAATTAGGATCCACATCACAACAATCTCCCACTTGGAGACTAATCAGACTCCACAATAATAACATCCCACTTGGAGACTAATTGTAGCACTTCTAAACTTGTAGCTCCCACTGGAATATATCGAACCATTTTGGACTCTATTGTTCTTTTATTCTATTAAAGCAAGAAGACCAACCGAAGATGAAGAGAAATTCAACTTCTTCCTTGTCACTAAATTTATAAATATATCTGATAGATTGTCATCTGTATTTATCTTGTCCATCTTTAATTGACCATCATCCAAAAATGACCGAATGAAATGGTACCAGAACTAATGTGTTTTGTCTTTGAATGTAGAGCTTTTTTTTTGCAAGATGAATGACACTCTAACCATTTGTAAATAAATAATTATCCTTCTAAGGGTGTCCAAATCTTCTATGAAGAACTGAAGCTATATCATCTCCTTGGCTACCTCTATAGTAGCAAGATACTCTACTTTTTTAGTGGATAAAGCATTAACCTTCTATAATTGAGAAACATAGCTCATTGCTACCCCACCAATAGTAAAAACATAACCTGTAGAACTCTTCTTGGTATTAATATCCCCTACCAAATCTATGTCAACATAGCCCTATAAATCAATAGTAGAGACCCCAAAGTGTAAAAACTTAATGGATGTTCCTCTTAGATATCTGAGAATCTATTACATTCCAATGCTCAATTCCTGGATGACTCATATACCTGCTAACAACTCCCATTGCATGTGCAATATTTGTCCTAGTACATACCAAAGCACACATCAACCTTCCTATAGCTGAAGCATAAGGTTCCTTAGGCATCTTATCCTCCTCTTCTTGTGTCTTGGGACACATCTCCTTACTCAACTTCAAATGACTAGGTAAAGGTGTGCTACCAACTTTAACATTCTCCATAGAGAAATGTTGCAACACCTTCACAACATAATAAGCCTGAGATAATATCAATTTTCTATTCTTCCTATCTCTACAAATATTCATATCAAGGATTTTTTTTTCTTCCTCCAAATCCTTCATAGCAAATGTGTGTGCTAACTAGCATTTTAGCCCCTTGATGTGATCCATGTTAGACCCAACTACAAGCATATCATCAAAATATAAACATAAAATAATGTAGCTACTATCATCCAACCTCTTAAAATAAACACAATGATTTGAATGAAACCTACTATATCCATTCTCATGCATAAAACTATCAAATTTTAGATACCATTGTTGACGTGTTTGCTTTAAGCCCTATAAACTTTTCTTCAATCTACACACTAAGTTCTCCTTATCTTTAACCTCACATCCTTGTGGCTAAGCCATATAAATCCCTTCATCTAAATTGCTATGAAGGAAGGTATTTTTAACATCACATTGCTCTAAATGCAAATCTTTAGTAGCCACAATACTTAAAATAGTGCGAATAGAAGTCATCTTAATAATAGGAGAGAATATTTTATCAAAATAAATGCCATTTTTCTGTACAAATTGTTTTACCACTAACCTGGCTTAAATATTTTCTTACCTTTGTCCTCTTCTTTCAACCTCTAAACTTACTTATTACATAAAGCCCTTTGACTTGTAGGCAGCTTGCATAAATCCCATGTCTTATTTTTTAGTAAAGAGTCCACTTCTTCTTTCATTGTAGACTGCCATCGAATCTTTGTATCCACCTACACAACGTCATCATAACATTCAGGTTCACCAACATCAATAAGTAAAATAGAATACAAGGAAGGAGAAAATCTTTCTGGAGGTCTACTTAGCCTTGTTGACCATCTAACATTCACTGGGGTGTGTGGTATTTGTTGCAAATCATGAGAAATTTGTAGAACATAAGCTTTTGGAGTATCATCCAACACTACATAATCATCTTCTTTCTTCTCATGTTGCTGAAGTAGATCTTTGTACAACACTTTCTTATTGACTATAACATCCCCGCTTCTTAAAATTTTATGAATTTTAAAATCCCAAAGCCTATAACCAAATTCATTAATTTTATATCCAACAAATACACATTTCTTTGACTTAACTTCCAACTTTCTTCTATTTTTAGAATCTATTTGAGCAAATGCTTCACAACTGAAAGTTTTGAGAAAAAGAATAACTCACCTTATTATCAGTCTATGCTTCCTTTGAAATACCACAACCCAAAAGAGTAATGAGATCTCTATTAATAAAATATATTATAGTATTAATAACCTCTACCCATATCTTTAAGGGCAACCTTGCATGCAACCTAGTGCTTCTTGTACACTCTATTATAGTCTTGTTCATGCATTCAGCCACTCCATTTTCCCGTGGAGTCCTTGGAATAATTTTCTATCTATGAATACCATTAGTGGAGCAATAATCTTCAAATTCATGATTGTAATACTCACCACCATTATCAGATGTGAGACATTTTAATTTCTTTCTAGTTTCATTTTTAACCAAGCATTTCTATTTCTTAAATGATTCAAATACATTAGATTTTTGTCTAAAGAAATAAACCCATACTTTTCTTGTTGCATCATCAATAAATGTAACATAATAATGAGAGACACCAAGGGAAGATATCTGAGCTAGTCCCCATTAATTTGTATGCACAAGCTCTAATTTCTCACTTTTATTTTCCTTCCCAGTCTTCACAAAACTCACTCTCTTTTGTTTTCTATACCACTTTCACAAAAATCCATATTAACACATTTCAGACCTGGTAAGACTTTCTTTGAAT
Organism: Cupressus sempervirens; assembly: GCA_028749045.1. Taxonomy (NCBI): domain Eukaryota; kingdom Viridiplantae; phylum Streptophyta; class Pinopsida; order Cupressales; family Cupressaceae; genus Cupressus; species Cupressus sempervirens. The sequence continues at coordinate 536,821,100 of CM053789.1, forward strand.
GAAATTATTTCATACCTTTCTCACTCATGTGCCCAAGTCTATTGTGCCATAATGTTGTACCAGAATCTACCTCAAATATTTGTTCTCCCTATTCAACTACAACAACTATTGTGAATATTCATTTTTCTCTGAAATAATCAAAATAGCAGGAACAATATGACCTTACTTTCACACCTTTTTCTACTACAAGGGAACCTTTTTAAACTTTCCAATTTTTATCATTAAAAGTAACTACGCAACCCTCATCACTAAGTTGCCCTACTTAAATTAAATTCCTACTCTAACTTGAAACATGTCTTACCACATGTAGTAGCCAATGATTCCCATTCTACAACTTAATCTTAACTTTTCCCTTTCCAAAAATCTAACATGGTTCATTATCCCCAAAATAAACAAGCCCAAAGTCCATTTGGACATAATCAATAAAATAACCTCTACGAGGTGTAGCATGAAATGAAGCACCAGAATCTAAAATCCATGAATCATAAATAATTTCTTAAGAAATAACCAAAGCATCCTCTTCATAATTTTTACTTACCACATTTTCCTCCTTGTTCCCTTCTTGTTTATCTCCTTCATTATTCTTTTGAGTCTAGCAATCTTTTTTCTTATGCCCTAATTTCCCATAGTACTAGCAATCTCTCAATCCTCTAGATTGAGACCTCCTCCCCATTGACTTTTATCTTGATTTCCCAAGATTTCTAAAATTATTTCCTCTCTTAGTCATTCTGCCTCTACTTTGCGCATTCAAAGCACTTCTTGATGTAGATCCACCTGAGGTTTCCTACAAGTTTTTGTACTCAAAATAACATTGATCATATCATCATATTTTAGAGTATTAGATCTATAAATGAAATTATTTATAGCCATTCCATCTTTCAAGCAAAGAACACAATCAAGAGAGCCCTAATTTCTTCATCAAAATTGATACCCATAGAAGATAAATGACTAGTAATAGTATTAAACTCATTAAATGATCTGCAACAGATCCACCTTCTGTCATTTTTATATTAAATAAACACTTCATGAGAAATATCTTGTTTGAAGTGGAGGGTTTTTCATATAGTTTTGCTAGGGTTTGCCTCAACTCTTCTATCATCTTCACTTTTGTAATGTTAAATACCACTGATAGTGCCAAACATAATCAAATGCTTCCAAGTTCCTTTCTATCTAAAAGATCTGAGTCATCATTTGTCATAGATCCCTAATTCTTGATTTTTCCTTCCAATGCCTTCCATAAATCCTTTTGCTAAAGATAGTCCTCCATTTTCATTTTTCATAACTGAAAGTTCTGCCCATTAAACTTGTCAACCCTTAGCTTACCCTCATTTTCCATTGCTCCCACTCAACTATGAGACTCTCACTTAACCATAAGACCTTCCTACAGAAGATCACTAAAAAAAATGATGATAGTCTAGATAAAAAAAAGCAATGACAATTTGGCTCTGATACCACTTGTTAGGATTAACTTCAGATAGAAATAATAGTTACATGTAAATATAACCAATACAAGGAAATAGTAGATTGCATAAACGAGAACACAAGACACCAAGATTTAACATGATTCACCCAATCCCTGGACTACATCCACTAACAACAAGTCCAATATTATTATTATCTAGTGATTACAATCTGCAATCCCTTACAACTCAATACCACCACAAGAAGCTATAATATCACCATTACATTATGAAATCCCTAACCCTAATCTTTTTTATACAAGCTTTTTTACCACTTATAAAATAAGGGTGATAATAAGTCATCCAATAGGAAAAATAGTAGTCCATGCCTTTTACAATATAGGGGCATTTTTGGCTTTAGGGGCATTGCCCCAAAAAACCTCCATGGGAGCATTGCCCCTTGACTCCACCCTGTACAATGATAGGGAACACACCTAGGGCACTACCCCAGGACCCCACAAGGGTGCTGAGCCTTGACCTTGTCTAACCCCCATAGAAATAATATGGGGAGGAGATCACATCTAATAAACCTCTGAGTCTAATTAGGCTCCACATCGCAACAAATCCACCATACAAATAGTTCTTATTTTGAATAGGCCAAGCTTGAAACATGCTTATGATTGACCTTGTTATTACTGAGTTCCATCCAAGTTTTCTATGTAACCAACTCAAACATTGGTAAGAGTATTTGCAAGTTCATAATATGCACCTTCTTGGACCTACATATCCTTTTTCTTTGAATGTATCAGCTATAAGGATTTTATTTTGTAGTGCGATCCATGAGAACAATCCTACCTTAGGTAAGCACTTTTTATCCCAATATAGTCATAATTAGATAATTTTCTCTAGTCTTAGCTATTTTCTAATTAGGTAATTATAGCCCTCCTTAGTGTTCTAGTTTTTAGTAGTCATTTGACAGTTGCTCTAAACACATCACGTCCTCCATTGATGCCATTTACCTCGACCTTAATAGAAATCTAGAAACCATAGTCGATGAGGATTGTTAGAGCAACCTTCGTTGCTACATCTAAACCAAGGTAACCCATTTACTTTGTACTTGTATACCATGGAAATACTTCTAAAATTATACCCATATTCCAACTTTATCAAACTAATTTCTCCTCTTTCTCTTTTGGTGCTTAGAATTGGTATTGTTATTCAAAGATGGTAGTAGAGAAAGTAGCATGTGAGTATGCGATGTTTAAAGGTAGCCTTAATTTGATAACACTTTAAATTTGTTTTAATTTGAACAATGAACATATTAAATAGAAAGGAAAAAGGAAAAAAAAAAGGAAATTAGTCAAAGAATAGACAATCATGGGAAGAGTTTGGGGTATTAGATGAATTAGAATAATGTAGGGAAAATAAAAAGATCAAAATCATGGAACATCTAAACAAAGAGGGTAGGGAATCAGGGATATATGTAATGGATATAGGAGACTAAATAATATGGGAATTGGAAGAAGATGTTGCAATAGAGGATGACATGAAATCTTTACATGCTCCATTTGTACTCTTAGATTCAACTTGAGAAATAAAACATATCTCTTCATTAGCTCTAGTCCTTGTCATCACTCCTTTGTCTTTACTTCTAATTATTTTCTCTAGAGGGTGATTCTTGTTAGAGATAGGAGTTCCTAACTCAACTCTTATCCATTCTCTAGGATCAAATCTCTTCTCTTCATTCTAATTCCCATTTTACAAATCATTGTTAGTCAAAATGATAACTTTCACATTTTCATAGTTAACCTTTGGATCAACAACAATTACCAAATCTATCTCTTTTGCTATTTCCTCTTTCTTAACCAATTCAAGCTCATTATCTTTATCATCACAATCATTCAAGAATATTTCCATACTTGCCTTGAATTCTTCATCTTCATCCAAAAGAGAACTCTTTTTAGATTTTCTTACTCTCGTAGAACTATATACATGAAAATGTGACCTTGGATCTTTCACCTACACTTCAACATGGTCATTAAATGCAAATTCATCCTAGAATAAACATGGAGTTGTTTATCCAAGAGGCTTGACAATGTGACCTATTGCCTTCTAACTAGAAGGATTTTGCCTATTGTGCTCTTAGATCGAGATGTAGACAACTAGACCTTTCTAGAATGAAGGATTTGATGCAAAATATGATTATGCAATTAATCTATATGAAAATGCAAGCATTAATCTAAGAAATAAAAGACATTAAACTAAATGTATGTATTCTTATTCTAAAATGACATTAGAGTATTTAAGAAAATATGAAAGCTAGGATGAATGATTATTTTGACAGCAATTCAATACAATCAAATTCTAACCTCTATAATGAGGGACTGAGAGCCCCTTAAATAGAATCTAGGAATTGATCAATGGTTAAGATCAATTTAGATGAGCGGTTAAGATTAAAGAGATGATTCAATTAAAATGGAAACTTCCTTGTGCAAGTAAAGTTGGCTGCTTCAAATCTAAGTGTGATGAGTAGTTAATTGAGCTTTTCATAAGTGTGAGAATAAGTTAACTAAATTGATTCCAATTCTAGGGATAGTTCACTTAGAGTTTCCATTTTTGGAACTGAAAAGAAGATTTTGAAGATATTATTTAATTTAATAAAGTAAGATATGACCTCATAAATGCCTTTTCCATTTAATTGAATAATCTCATTTAATTAATTAAAGTGAGCATACATATTAAATTAAATATTTTTAATTCCTTAGTACATTAGCCTTAGGATATAATTTAATTTAATTAAAGTATAAACACTTCAAATTAAATTAAATTTTAATCAATAGGTTTAATGTGACTAATTTGAATCAATACTTAGGAATTAAATAGGTAGCCTGATTAATGTAGATTTAGGTTTTTCTATATTTGACAATTAAGTCGAGTAGTGAAAATTAGAATAAGAATTGCTTAGTAAAATAGGACTTTAGAATTGATCGAAATAGACCAGAATTGGTTAAAATGGAAATGAGCCAACTTTTGGGTATTACATTTTTCCCCTCTTTGAATGAATGCGTGAGCAACACGTTCAATTCAAAGAAAATCAGAAAGCATGATATGAAGATCAAGAAATGAGATTGGTTCTAAAATTGATGATACAGAGACCAATTGATAAGCTTTTTAAAGATTATCTCCAAAACAGAACTTAACCTTAAGGGATCTACGTAGAACACCTAGATACCTAAGTTGAATAAGCTTTTAAAGATCATCTCTAGAATGAAGCTTAAACTTAAGAGATCCAGGTAGAACACTTAGATACCTAAGTTGAATAAGCTTTTAAAGATCATCTCTAGAACAAAGCTTAACCTTAAGGGATCTAGGTGGAACACCTAGATATCTAAGTTGAATAAGCTTTTAAAGATAATCTCTAGAATGGAGCTTAACCTTAAGGGATCTAGGTAGAATGCCTAGATACCTAAATTGATAAGTTTTTAAAGATTATCTCCAAAATGAAGCTTAACCTTAAGGGATCCAGGTAGAACACCTAGATACCTAAGTTGAAAAGATAACACAATCCAATTATGAGTCATAGAATCATCCTTAAAATGAGGCTTGATCCTTAGATGTTAGGGCTTAGACTATCCTAATACCTATCCATCAAACTCTGATAAAGATTGCAAGATGTGATCAACTGACAAAAAGATACAACATATGACAAAGATGCTAGATAAAAGGGAACAAGATGTCCCAAGTGATGAGATGCCCCTAGCAATGAAGACATAAGATGGGAACGAGATGCCCTGAGCAATGAAGATTCAAATTGAGTCAAAATTTAGATTCAATGATGTAATCATCCTTCCCCCTCAAGAGCAAAATTGAAAGATGACACACCAAAAATATGATATAAAGCAATATGTTGAGAGATATAGAAGAAATCCAAGAGTCAGCAGAATATAGAAGAGATTAGAACAATCTAAAGAAAACTTAGAGTGAATTCAACATGATTTTGGAGGCCAAAAGACCAAGTTTGACCAAAAGTTAACCAAATTTGACTATAGTTGACCTTTTCTAGATTGGTGATGAAACTTGAAGTTGAAAAGATTCCAAGATTCACAAAATATCAACAAAAATTTATACTACACAAGCACTCGATCACGTTAGTCCCAACATTTTAAAATGCATTTTTTAGCTATTTAGGTGTGTTAGATTTTGAATTCAATCCCAAAAATGGATTTAGAAAGCTCAAATTAGCTAAAAGGTGATCTTTGCGCAAATCGAAGCAATTTGAAAAATTAGGTCAAAACCTATATAAGGGCCCAAAGGGTCATTTTCAAATCATTTGTGTATTTTGTCTTTAGTGGAGAAGAGAGCTCTAAGAAGAAGATGACAGTTCTAGTACGCACACACCATTTCAAGCGCTCCCAATGACATAGCCGATCAGTGAACTATGGACCTCTGATGAGTAGTCGACATTCCTTCTTTGCATTACTTTTTTAATGCATTTTAAGATGTTTTTAGTTCATTATTAGCATGTTTTAGGGTAGTTCAATCAATCCTTGTGTGGGGGTTTCATTCCTTGTGCGAAATGGGTGTCTCTTCACGCGAAGATCCACCAGCCCAGTGCTTCTTTGTGCACACTAATGGTCTATCTCACCCAAGAGATACCCACCTCTCGTGTGAGATGTGCAAGATTTTGGGTGCATCTCGCCCATTGTCTCATCCTTCCTTGCGTGAGGACTTGCTTTTCTTGCGTGAAGATGTAAGATCTCGTGCGAGAAAGTGTAGTTCCACATGAAATTATAGTGTTAGAAGAAAATTGAAAATTGCATTTTGTGATGTTTTGTCTTAAATTTGCTTTTGTTTTATCATCATTTTGAGTTATCGAATGAGCACTAACTATTTGTGTGTTGTGTTTGTTCATGTGTGCAGGTTGTCTTTGATGATGTCACATTTAGGTCTCATTACCCACCTTATGGAGCTCTATTGTGGAGCCTTGACGATGCAGATATGGCCCATATTGCAGATTAGGACTAGCATATCTATGTCAGATCCTAACAATGCTAGTGAATCATGACTTGTTGATTGCCTTGGTCAAGTTTTTCCATTTGGATATGAACATTGTTCATCTTCCACAGGAGGAGATGACAATTACACCAAAGGACATCTACTAGATACTATAGATACCTTTCCATCGGCTGAGGGTTGTCTATGACATAGTGCCCTGAGCAAGCATAGAGGTATTGATGACCATCTTTTAGCATGAGTTGAAAATAGGGCAAGCCATCATGTGGGATGAGCTCGTCCATACATATGGGACTACTCATAGGTTCGCATCAGTTTTGGCCATTTTCATTAGTTGCTTCCTAGTACCTGACAAAGGACAACATGGATTAGAGTGCAGGTGGGGCGTGATGTTACAGAGGATTCTCAACTCTCCTGAGAGGTTCAGATGGGGACAATGCATGCTCACGCATATGTATCATGAGATGCATGAGATAATGTATCACGAGCGGAGGAGCATGGCTACTAGAGTTTATGTATTGCAAATTTGGGCATGGGAGCACCTGCTAGTGAATAGACCTATTTTTGAGGATGCTCGAGAGCTTACAGAGCCATATATATGTAGGTATAAGAGTTAGCTTACCTAGGCAGGCTTGGGTAAGATGGAGCATTGGAGGACACATCTCGATGATCTAGTCTTCGTCGTATGACAACCCTGGAGAGAGACCAAGGATTGGGATGATGCTCCTCAAGAACTTAGCTGGATGTTTTCCTCACAACCATTGTTAGGTTGAGCCACCCACACTATCAAGAGATTCCCCATCACGTGGGTATGGCAATAGTATTGGTAGCCCTAGGACATTTCATAGGAGTATTGTTCCTATGCCTAGGTAGCCAGAGATCTGGATCGAGGGTGGTTTGTGAGGTTAGATCTTGGGAGATCGATGATAGATGTGTGTAACCTAGTTGCGTCAAAGTGTGACTATCTCCTAGAGGTATTAGATGCTGGGATGATACCTACTTATGAGGCATATTTTATTAGCCACCCCTTTCCACAGTTCATAGATCCATTGGGGATGGCAGCACAGGGACCTCAGTAAGCACCTGTATAGGGTCCAGTCCAACAACCAGTACAACAGCTAGCATAATAGCCAATGCAAAAATTTCCATAGGGACCAGTCAAGAAAGTTAGACATCAGGTCTATTAGGTATAGATCCCCACAATAGAAGGGGTTAGATCTAGGTGTTGGAGGTAGTGGGGTAGAGCAGGGTCAGTGGTAGAGACTGCGTATAGAGGAGCGAGCATTGGTAGAGTAGTAGGCGAAGATGATGGATGAGGAGATGTAGGATCAACCTATTGTCGAGCCTCAAGTGTAGTGTCTGCCCCTAGGTTGTGTTTTGCTATCATTAGTGAACTCTTTTAGGGCTAGTTTTATGTTGATGGTTAGTAACATTGTTTGAGATATTGTGCAATGGATTTAGCTGATATATGATAAGATTACTTGGTACTTTATAGTCCATGTATATATGATGATTATTTAGTGATTTCAGTTATTGAAGATGATTAGTTAGAAGATTTATTATTATATGTGTTTTCTTATGGATACTTACCCCATACTTGCATGTGTATGGTGTGCGTGTTTGTTTCCTTTCTGTATGGCATTTCTGATGTGGTTAAGGAAGGGAGTCGTAGTCACCTGCTAGTCGAGATCTACACGATGCACCACTTCTTGTCATTGTCTATTTAGTTTAGTATATATTGTGCTTGTATATGCATGGTTTTTGTAGGTTGCAGGTACTGGGTATCAATTTCCTTGAATTGCCAGGATGAGCATACCCTATCACATTATCTCAATGGTAAGAGAGGGGAGATAAATTCTCAAGTCCAAATCCCAACCCTTTAAGCCATTTTTTCCTAATTGAAAATTAGGACAATTATCTGAGTTGAGTACCCTGCGAATGCGTCAGATGATGTAATTCATGATATTAACCCTTGATTTGATTTTGTATGTATTTTGGCTATGATGGGTTTTCGTATTTTACCTTGTGAGTCTTTGGAGTATTTTCTATTAATTAAGCCTAATTAAAAGATTTTAATTAATGGTTTAATTTAATGGAAAATTAATATGGTATTTTAATATTTATTTTATTTAATTAATTAAGAAATTAATTAAATAAAATAATTAAATTTGAAAATAAAAGTTATAATTTTAAAGTTGGAATGTGATAATATTTATTTAAGTTAATAAATATTTTAGCAATTAAGTTTTGGAAATGAATTTAAAAGTGGAAAAGATATTAAATTATTAAAATATTCTAAATTGCATGATGTGTACATGTGATTAAAATATAAATATATTAACATAAAATAAGTGGAGTTATTAAAGTTAGTGCATGCGATTTAAAAATAATAAATTAATTAAATTCCAAAGAGTAAAGTAAATATTATATTAATTCATGTGCATTATTTTAATGTTTGAACACACAGGAGTTTGCACTCTAAGAATGCACAAGTTGTTTACACTTAGGAGTTAGCATATTATTTGAGCACATGGTGTCTACAACCTTATGACTCATCTAGAAGGTTGGAGAAGACTCATGCTTAGTTGTCATGCTTATCTTCTAGTTCTTTCTAGACACATTCTAGATGCATCTTAGAGGCCTTTAAATAGAGGCTCTCCTAGTGTGTTTGAGCAAGCTTCAAAGCTTACATGCATTTGAGAAGCTCATATGCTTCTACATGCTTATATGTTTCTACATGCTCCTATGCTTCTTCAAGAACTTTTAATCACGTGGGAGGTTTCGATTGGCTTGGATCTTGGAGGAATTGCTAATGTTGGAGAAGGAAGAGATTTTCTATAGACTTTTGAGGGATGACAAATTAGCATCAGTGTCCAGGTGCACTCGTGATAATCACATATTCTATTTGCACTCTTTCTCTTCCTGTCTTCATCGTGTCTGTTATATGTGTTTGAATATTCCCTATGATTGAATCTGTAATTTGAAATTGGAATCTAGATATTTTATTTGGTTGAGAAGAAGACAATAGAAAAAAAACCTAGTTTCAATTTAGGAAGGAAACTAGATATAAATTGGGCTTGGGTTCGAATTAGAATCGAATTGAGAAATAGATTTGAAAATGTTTTCAAAACTAATAGTTAGACCTATTAGGTGGAATATTGAATAAAGTTAGAGATCAATTATTTTAAAAGAAAAATATTGTGTGTATGTTCTCCGTAGAAATGTACCCATTCATATTTACAATTCTGCATACTTATGTACATATTCATATATGTATATTCATATATATATTTATATATATGTATATATGTTTGTTATTTAAAAAATTTTGTATTGTTTAATAAAACTCTGCACGTATACATATATACATATATACATTTATATATACATACATACATACATACATACATACATACATATATATATATATTCATTGAAAAGTCGAATATTAAAAAGCGCAATGAAGAAAATTGTTTACAAAATCCAAATTGCGTTTTGTAAAAAATGTTTGAAAATGTTATAAAATTTATACATGTTTGGGAGGGGGGGTTTTTACCCCACCCCATCTCCGCTTTGTTATTCACCGCCAGCAGTGGCTTGTACCCACTGACGCAGGTACTGTGACTGCCATTGCAAGCCCTGTGTCAAAGGGTAGAGGCCGCACGGCCAAGGCACACAGTGTTGTTGCAATTTATTATTGCAGTGTATATGTGTGTTGGGATCGAGATTTGATTATTATATAGTCTGCAGTGTAATATGTACTGCGACAACTGTTGATATAATTAGGTTATGTGATATGTATGTTGCGAATTTGATTATGCATATATCAATTTTCATATTATATTAAGAGTTTATATATATATATGTATATGTATATGTATATAACATTAATGAAATTTTTATTTAAGTAATAAAATACATATAGTTGTATATTCAGAATTAATAAATTTATTAAAATGAGTTTAAATGTTATAATATTTAAGTCATCAATTATTTTTGGGGTTCTTGAAATTGTAAATGGATTGATTGGAAAAGATAAATGATTTAAAAGTATTAAAAATAATTTGTGAGTTATTATTAATAGAGAAGAGATATTGAATTATTAATTTGAATATTGAGGGATTAGAAAATTGAGTCTAATGGTTGACTTTTAATATTAATTATTTAATGTATATTAAATAATTAAGAGATGGTAATTTATAAAGATGTTTAATGATGATTATTTAAATTAAGAGAATTTAATGATATGGGATTAAGATCTAATTGACAAGGAGTCATTGTTACATTATAACAACATTGCTACGATTTGAATACGTTATGTATTATTATTGATATACCTTAATGGTGTTAAGAGTTAGTTAAATATTAACCAATGAAGTTTTGTAAGGTTTCTTTAAGATCGATTATCTATAGTTTTGATGAGTTTATTATTTATTAATGTTTGTTGGGTCTAACAAATCATTAACAAATAATAGAATAATAGTCTAAATGATTATCATTAATACGAATTTGTTAAGGAAATATTAGTATTCATTAAAGAATGATGAATGTGGTCATTATAGATTTATTAATAAGATTTCCAATATAGCTTGTTATTAAATATTAACAAGTTATTATTATCGAACTATGAATATGAATATTTGTGTACTGGATTATGGTTGACTTTTAATGTACAAATTATAGTTAGTTATTAATCAACTGATATTTATTGGCTTGTTGGTATGGTTATGTAATTATTAATTAAATTAATTAAATTAAATTAATAATTAAGATATGTAATAAAGTTTTTAATTGATATGCTAATATCGATTCCTCTAGCGAAGTTGTGAAGTATTTACGTTGAAGTTGACAAGTCATACTCTCATGACTTGAATAATGACCTTAGATATTTTAATGGTGAGATTTAGTAATATTTAATTGAATTTTAATTAAATGATATAGGTCATGGATTATGTATCTATGTTAATTGATTGATTTAATTGATCATTTTAACAAAGTTATAATCTTCTTACTCAAAGATTGATAACTAGCTCTCTTATAATATAATGAATAATGATACTTGATTTATGTTGAAAGTTGAAGTAACATTAAGGAAGAGTTAATCAATTAGAATATGGATCTTAGTTAAATAAAGAGAACAATTTAATTAAAGGTCAATGATGATTAGTTTCATGAGTAGATATTTATCCTTAAGTTATTCTTAGAATATTATTTTAAATAATGGAAAGGATAATGCTATTGGGGAAACAAATGGGTTGACTTGTAGGTCAAATGATTACTTTTAGTATATTTGAAATGAAAACTAGAAACCTCTACAGTTAACTCATCCATGTGATTTTAGTAAACCAAAACATGTGTTTGCATTCTGTATTCTATATGCTTCTTGTTTTGGGTTTTTGGGTTGACTAGTGTTGACCAGTCTTAGGTTGTTACCAGAGGCTCGAGGTTTATGAGATGTGAAGGCATGTTGATCTTATTTGTTCTCGATCTCTCTAAATCCAACCATGGTAATGTGATTGTATGATCTATGAAATGTTTGTATTTACTAATTGTTATTGCTCATCAGTCTTCTTGAGTGAAGTTGAGTTATATGTATCTGAGACACTTGACTTAACCATTTTTGAGTCATCGATCAGTTAGCCTTGGATTACTTTCCAATCGCCATGATGGGACTGAAATGTTGATTTATTTCTTGATGATGTCATGTTGTGACATGTTTTGACTCAACCATTTTGGAGTCTTCGATCAGTATGATTTTGAGATATATTTTGGTTATTGAGAACCAATGGATACTTTTGATTATCAGTGATACCTTCAGTTGACAATAGAGAACTGTTGTGGTCATGATTATTTATGGATGCTTTTCAGTTGCTCATGGAGATTTGATGTTTTTTATCATGGAGATTTGATGCTTTTATTGTGGATATTTGATGATTCTTATTGTGGATTATCTTTTGGTATTTCTTTCCAATCACTCATATAGGACTGGGGTGATTTTATGATTCCATGAGCTTAGGGTAGGTTATCTACTTGTAGTGTCGAGAAGTGGCTTGCAATGGGGGCCGGGGCCCTAAGTGGCTGCCAGGGTAACTCATTGTAAGTTTTGTTAATAAGTGATAACATTTACACACTAAATGGAGATTAAATGAACCTAAAAAGATAATTTTTTTGGTTCTCACCCATGCCTTGAGTGCTTGTTCAGACTAGGATGGGAGTAGAGAGAATGCTTGGTTGTGACCTTGCATTCCATAGTATGCCTCATCAGTATGAGAGGATACTAGTGGCCACATGAGGACCAGTAGGGACCCATGGAGTTTAGCTAACTACTAGGGTAACTTCTACATGATATATGCGATGACACTTTCTCACTTGCATAGTAGGTTTCCTACATGTTTTTGTGTGCCTCTGGGAATTAGTTGTCAGCTTTTTGATTGGAACCTTGAGTTAGTATACTTTTAGGATTCTTGGACTTAGAGAGTATTTATGTTATGTGATTTTGATAACCTATTTGGGACTTGAGATTATCTCCTCAGCACGGTGGGAGTGGACCACTTAGGTTCCATGTGGTCAGGTGGTAGTGTTTTTCCACTCTTACCATTTGAGATCCGATTGAGACATCATGGCTGATGCATCCTTTATGATGGTGGATATGTATCCTTTCATTGTTGATTAGCATATGTTAGATGATGATATCTTATGCTTATATTTGCATGTTAGATTATTTTTTGTATATGATGTAGGATGTTTTAGGAGTAACATTCTTACTATGTTAATAGCCGATGATCTCTTTGGTGCTTTGGGATGTTACACATGGAGGGATGGCTAAGATCCATGATGGTCTAATGATGCTATTTACAGTTGGGAGGAACTGTGCACTTAGTTTATTATGTTTGATCTTTATGATGGATGTATATATCTTCTATGATGATGTATCATGTGTATCATATGGTTATCTTTACTTGATGTATCATGGATTAGAATAGGATGATGTACCTTATTCCACATATGTATATTCTTTTAAGCCTTTTTATACCCTGTGACATATATAGTGGATGATTGAGCAATCTAAAATGTAATTACAAAAAGGAAACTTGTATATTGTTTAAGAACGTAGGACTTTTCATTATGTGGATGTTGTATTAGATGGAACATAATTAGTTATGTTAGATGTGATTCAATGTTAAGGGATCCTTAAAGAATGTAACCTATTATGTATGTTATGTTTACTTTCATTTGAATTGTTGCTATTGCTTCCACTATCATGTGGATGGTTTATCTTTCATGTTAAAAGAAAAAAAATTGTTTGGCAAACTTAGTGAAATTTTAGATTAATTCTTTGGATCCCTTGGCGAGGCATTACATCAAGATTCACTAAGGAGGGTGAGAGAGTGGATTTGACAAGTCTCTAATATCTGGGGGAGCTATAGATATAGGTGGTCATGAGAGACACATGGATAGTAGAGTAGGATTGTGAGATTTTGAGGCTACGAGAGCAGGTGCAAGCCACTGAGCAGGGGGCAGAGATGCTACAGGACAAGGTCAAACTACAGACAGCCCAAGTAGCCTACTATTTTGTAGCATATTCCATAGTGGTGCCTGATGAAGCTTATTAGGTGCCATGATTTTCCCAGTATGCTTGAGAGTCCAGGGGTGCATGACCACCTACTAGGCCCGATATATAACCTCCTCCCCCTCCTCCTCGTCTAGGAGGTGAGGGTACTAGTTAGAGTTAGACCTAATATTTTGCCATCGAGTTTTGATTCTGGCTATGTATCGATTGGTGTGCTAGTACCATTTGTATCATTTTTGATTGATAGTGCTTGAGTAGCACCCATTTTTTGTACTAACACATTCTTTGATATATATACATGAGATTTTGAGCTAAGCATCTTATGTACATCTCATTTTCATTGTTTGCATTTTAATTTGATATACATGAGATGTTTTATGCTATGATTATGAGATGCAAATGTGATGTGATGTATGGATGCATTTTTTGATTTGAGTTGTTCACATAGATGAAATGAATTTATGGATTTATGAATGAAATGCACAGGTAAATAGACTAAAATCTCATGTAGTGTTTTCATGTTTTTGCTTGATAATGATAGGTATTTTTTCAAGGAGTGCAAGAGGATGAACGAAAGAACCAAAGACTTGTTTAGCCATGAAGAATCATTATACTTTGAAGAGCCCAACAATCCCTCATCATAGGAGACAAAATTAGATTCACAATCATATTATATGTTGAACCAAGTAATGTATGCAATGCAACCCTATAGTATATGCAACCTAAAATGATACAACCCTAGGTCTAGTTAGGTTGCATCTAGATACACACAAGACACACAAAAGATCCCTCTTATGCTAAGTAATTAGTAAGTATTCTGTCTACAATGACCCTTGTGTTTGTAACCTAAGATAGAAGTGTATTAGATATACTCATAGTAACCCATACGTTCACTCAGTAGGTCGAGTACCAGTATTTACTATATCATGTAGAGTTCACATAAGAGATCCCTCTTATGCTAAGTAATCAGTAAGTATTCTATCTGTAATGACCCTTGTGTTTGTAACCTAAGATAGAAGTGTGTTAGATATACTCATAGTAACCCATATGTTCACTCAGTAGGTCGAGTACCAGTATTTACTATATCATGTAGAGTTCACTCCAATAAGCAAGGAGAAGAACCAATGTTATTTGATATTTCCACATAAAAAGAATCAAGGTACACACAAGGTAAGTATTGACACACTAGACACACAAGAGATCCCTCTTATGCTAAGTAATCAGTAAGTATTCTATATGCAATGGCCCTTGTGTTTGTAACCTAAGATAGAAGTGTGTTAGATATACTCATAGTAACCCATACGTTCACTTAGTAGGTTGAGTACCAGTATTTACTATATCATCTAGAGTTCACTCCAATAAGCAAGGAGAAGAACCAATGTTATTTGATATATCCACATAAAAAGAATCGAGGTAAACCCGACCATCCAATACGAGATGGAGGCTCTTATAGTAGACACCCCTCTTATATGAATGTTTCAAATTATTGGAAATAAACCACAAATAGAAAGTAAAAAAAAGATCATGCCCCCAGTCATTATTTCCCTAGTCAGAATGAAAACATTGAGTTGCTCGAGGAGACATGATGAAGGAGAAAATGAAACACACAAAGAAAAAAGCTCAACATATCCAAACAAGTATATCATTTTGAGTTCAGTGTTTTTTTATGTTATAGGATTGATGTTAGGTGTCAATGTCCAGAACATAGATGAAAGAAATCTCTTCAATAGGGTGATGAAAGTACACAAATGCAATCAGAACAACTGGTGACTGAATTCAAAGAGGAATCTTTAGAGTGAAGAACCTAAGTAGAACTGAGCACTAGTAGACAGACATAGCCAAGATGATTGGTGACTGATGCAAGAGAGATCTTTCATGAAAGGAATCTCAAAAAGTGACACGAGCAATAGTAGGCAGACATGGCTGAAACAACTGGTGACTATCGTGAAAGAGTTCTATGAGGAGAATCTCAAAAAGAGTGACATGGGTGATAGTAGGTAGACATAGTTAGAACAACTAGTGATTTTTGCAAAAGATGACACTGAAGGGCTATGCCTCCAAGTTATAACAAGATTCACTCCATGGATACATGAGCAGAAAAGTAGGAAAAGCAAGAAAGCAACTGTACAGGGAGCCAGAAGATGTGCTGCAAGATGGAGCATTGCGAACAAGAGATGCTTGTTTGCCACGTATTCACCTTCTTGGTAGGGCTTTCATTTTTTTGCTACCATGATGCCCGTTTCTAGGTTTTCACCAATGGCACTTTTCTTGTTTTTCAATTGTTTTTGTATTTTTTCTTTTTTCTTGACTTTTTTGTATTTTTGGAATTTTTCAATTTTTTTGGCATTACCAAGGCACCTATTGCTATG
This sequence comes from Cupressus sempervirens, assembly GCA_028749045.1. Lineage (NCBI taxonomy): Eukaryota > Viridiplantae > Streptophyta > Pinopsida > Cupressales > Cupressaceae > Cupressus > Cupressus sempervirens. The sequence continues at coordinate 536,837,452 of CM053789.1, forward strand.
TTTTCATCAAGGTAATGATTTTTTGAGGGACTTTTTGCAATTTTTAAAGATTTTTTTAGGACATTTAAATATGTAGAAAGAGCTTCTGAGATTAGATCAGCTATAAAACTACTTTAGGTGGAGAGTGTTGACAGGCTCCTTGAGCACTTCTCCCTCAGCTGTAGAAAGCTAGTAAGCACTAGATCCATACACTATAGTGATTATCTAAGGACCATGCCAGTTTAGTTTGAACTTCCCTTTTTGGACCCATTATTGTTCATTCTTAGGATTCTCTCTCAGGACAAGATCACCTAGTTGGAAGTCACATAGCTTAACTTTCTCATTGTAGCTTCTAGACATTTGTTACTGATAAGCTCACAAATGATCGCATGCCAATTGTCAATGTTCATCTAGTAGTACTAGCTCTTGAAGCTGAGTTATTATGTAATCTTCATTAGTAATGAGGTCTTTCATAGAGGTTCTCAAAGTAGGAATCTCAACCTCTATTGGAAGCACAACATCCACTCCATAAACCGAAGCAAAGGGCATTGTACCCATTGGGGTCCTGATGCTTGTCTTGTATGCCCACAAAGCTGGATTAATCTAGAGGTGCCAGTGCCTCCCAGATTTGCTGACTGTGCGATGGAGAATCTTGAGGATCACGTTGTTGGATGCCTCTACTTGGCCATTACCCTGGGGGTAATAGATAGAAGACCAATGTTGCATCATTTTAAATTTCTTGCATAGCTCCTTAAGGTCTTTATTTTTAAACTATCCTCCATTGTTAGCAATAATGGAGGATGGTACACCATATCTATAGATGATGTAGTTTGTGATAAAAAGAGCTACAATTTTTCCATTTTCTATTGTGAGAGGTACTGCCTCAACCCACTTTGTAAAGTAGTTTGTAGTCATAATAAAGAATTTATGTCCATAAGAAGAAGATAGGTGAATCTGACCCACAAGATCAAAGGCCCATTTTTGAAATGGCCATAATGTGGTAGATGGAATCAACTTCTTGGCTGGAGCGTGAATTAGATTCCCATAGAGTTGACACTATTTGTAGGACTTGGCATACTTGATTGCCTCTTGCTCCATTTTAGGCCAATAGTAACCAACTCTAATGAGTTTGTGAGCTAGTGTCAAGCCATTTGAGTGAGATCCACAAATGCCCTAATGAATGTTGATTAATGCGTGTTTGGACTCTTCACGTTCTAGACACCTAAGGAGTGTTTCGTTGAGACCTCTCCTAAACAAGTCATGAGCAATAATAACATACCATGAAGCATTGTAGATAAGGTAACATTTTTCATTCCAAGTTAGACCATCTAGAATGGTTTGGTTATAGAGATAGGAGTAGATGTGATGGTAGTGAGATGAGTCTTATCCTACAATAGAATAGATCATCCTAGAATCAAGAGTATCATAAGTAGGGTAGAGTAATGCTTCCACCAGGAACTCATGTGAGAGATCATTTGCAAGCATTTGTAGCAAGGAGGCTAGAGTAGCCATGGCATCAACCACTTTTTTATCTGCTCAAGGAATTTTTTGGAAGGTGATGTGAGCAAAATACTTCTTCATGTCATCAACCATGCATTTGTAAGGGATTAATTCCTCATCTTTTGTCTAATACACATCATTAACTTGGTTGATTATGAGCTAAGAGTCCCAAAAGATATCTAATTGATCCACTCTCCATTTAGCTACAATTTTCATGCCATTAATTAGAGACTCATATTATACAATGTTGTTTGTACAAGGAAATAGAATCTTGTATACTTTGGGTATCAAATATCTTTGTGGCATTATGAAGAATAATCTAGCACCAGATCCCTGTTGTGTGAAGGACCCATCAAAGAACATCATCCACATTTGATGTGTGAGTGTCAAAATTGACTCATCAAGGAAATCAATGTTCATCAGGAGAAGACTCTGCATAGGTGCATTTGCTAGCTAATCTGCAATTGTTTGCCCCTTGATAGCTTTTTGTTTGACATACTAAATGTCAAATTCACTGGGTATCATGATCCACTTAGCCAATCTTCCTATCAAATTTTCTTTGCTAGGAAAGTACTTTATCATATCAATCTTGGCCACTAGCCATGTAGTGTGAGCAAACATGTAATGTCTCAACTTTTGGGAAGCAAAGACAAGTGCCAAACAAGCTTTCTCAATGATTCTATAATTCATCTCATAAGAGATCAGCATGCAACTCAAATAATAAATAGTTCTCTCCTTGTTATTATTTTCCTCTTGAGCTAATAAGATTCCCAAAGATGTTTTAGTTGCTGAGATGTACAAAATCAAAGGCTTCCCATAGATAGGAGGCATCAAGATTAGTGGATTAGCAAGATATTGCTTTATCTATGTCAAGATTTGCTCGCAATCCTGACTCCAGTTGAATTTCACACCCTTATGTAAAGTATTTGTAAAAGGTTGTAATCTATCTACCAACTGTGAGATGAATCTGCAAATAGATTGGAGTCTTCCTTGTAGACCTCTCATCTAGCTAATGTTACAAGGCGGAGGCATATCCATAATTGCTTGAACTTTTTTTGGATCCATCTTGATTCATTTTGTAGAAACAATGTATCCCAGTAGTTTTCCTAATGTGATGCCAAATGCACATTTCTTAGGATTGAGCCTGAGACCAAACTTTTCCATGCAATCTAGGATGGGTCCCAAATCTTGCAGAAGATTATTGCATTTTGCACTTCTGACCAAGGTATCATCCACGTAGTCCTCCATGGTCTTATGCATCATATCATGGAAAATTGTAGTGACCACTCTCTGATAGGTAGCATCAGCAATTTTTAAGCCGAATGGCATTACATTCCAACAGAAGGTTCCCCAGGCACACATAAAGGCAGTCTTTTCCTGATCTTCTAGAGCAATTTTGATCTGATTATAACCAAAAAACCTATCCATGAGTGAGTACATCTCAGATCATGCTATCATGTCCACTATCATATCAATGTTGGGAAGTGGAAAATCATCAATAGGACATGCTAAGTTGAGATTAGAGAAGTCAGTAAAAATTTTGATAGATTTATCATGCTTAGAGACTAGAATGATGTTGTATATCCATTCAACATAATCGATACCACTAATGAAACCAGCTTTCAGAAGCTTCTCTAGTTAAGCTTTGATGAGCAATGCAACATGGGGATGCATTGTTTGAAGTTTTTGTTTAATTGGTTTAATTGCTAGTGCGATGGACAAATGATGCATAATGAGATCAAGATCTAGTCCTGGCATGTCAGAATATGTCCAAGCAAAATTTATCTTCTTCTCTTGAAAAAAGGCAATGAATTCCTCCCTTTCTTTTGGAGACAGTGACTATGCCAAATGTATCATAGGAGGATGTTCTTCTATGTCCAGGTTGATCGGCTATGTCGGCTCTATCAACATTGATGATCTCTCTTGAAAGTGACTTGGAAGTGCATCACATATCTTTCCATAGACACCTCAGAGAGGTTTTCACCCTTGGATTCGTCTTTTTTTTTTTTTATAACTTTTTTGGGTTTTGACACTACCACAATGTGGTTTTCACCATCTAACCTTCTATGTTTTTAATTTTTAATTGTATGAATGAGATATTTGATGTCAGCTTTAGTCAAGTTGATGCTCTATTCGATAGTGGAAGATGTTATGAGTTTGACAACGTTCAAGTAGCAGGCAAGAGAATAGTCATTCTGGAATGTGTGGATTTCACTAGATGCAATAGGATTCCAGCCTATAAGCTCAAGATATGTGAGTGAAAGAGTAGTTGTAAGTTCAATTGCATTCACATTATAGTCATTAAATGCTTGGACCAGCAATTTAGGACCTAGAGCGGCTTCATCCACAAGTGTGTTCAAATGCCTTTGATTACTAATGTTACAACTGAAGAGTCGAGGACACTAGTTAAATCATACCCATTCGACCTAACCCTAGATGTTTCACCCAATTTGAGTTGGTTTTCATAGACATGAACTTGGTCAATGTCTTTATCTGTAGTCACTTCTAAAAGGGAGTCAAACTCCTATTCCTTAGAATCAGTGTTGCACGGCGAGAGGCTGTAAAATTCCCCAATAGTGATAGGGACATACTCACCTTCATCATATGGATTTTTACACAAGTACTCAACACATAGCGCCTAACTAGACTCCCCATTTTCTAAATGGGCACTGTGTGGATCAGTATTGTCTTCAAAAGAATCACTAGCATCATCCATAATGCTAACACGTGGCACAAAGTCATCTGGATCAGCAAAGAATTTAGCAAGGTCATGAGGAATAGGGTAAGATAAGGATCCTCATTATTTGAATTATCTTCTTAAGTATCTAACTCAGCTTGTGACTTCTTTTAGAATGAACCCTTAGAATTTGGTATGAATTTGTTATCCCCTAAATGGAAGGGAACCTTCTCAAAGCCTAGACCAAATGTATCTCTGTTTCTTCAAGCTATTGCTTTGGTAGGATCAACTAGACCATTGTTATTGCACCCAATAGGACCAATTCCCTTATAGCCAAAATGCTTCATGAGTCTAAGACTAGGACCATACTTCTCAAGAGTGATCTTACAAGCTTGTTTTGTTAGGTCTATGGGAGTCTCTTCTTTGTAAGAGCATGTAGCAATGGCTCTATTTTCACTTTCATCCTCTAAGGGGATTTTAGCCTTAACAAAAGTTCCATTATACTCAATTTGAGGTGTCAACACAATGGCTTCTTTACCTCAGATGGTCTCCCATAATGATGAGGAGACTCTGGAAGAGATGTTAATGACAGCACTGGTTCAATATGGTATTCACCTATGCTAGTTTCTTTTAGCTTGAATGACTACTCAATTTATTTTAGCTTGTTGTTATGATAATCAATAGATTCCTTATTAGTGGGGATGAAATTCTCAGCAGCTTTGAGCATATTGCAAGTGTAGGTAGAACTGGCAAGAATAGTGACTTCAGAGCCATGAAACATAAATTTGACACATTGATGGTATGTGGAGGGCATAGCACACATCTTATGTATCCATGGTCATGCTAGTCAAATTTTATAAGCCAAGGGAATGTCAAGGACCTGAAAAGTGGCATCCCTTTCTATAGGACCAATGCGAAGGGGAAAGACCACAAGGCCTAGAGTTTTTCATTCAACTTTGTCATACACTTTGATAGTGATCTTGTGGTGAGGTTTAATATAATCCTTAGAATAATTTAATTGTCTAAGCAGAGTAGCAAAAATAATGTTTAGCCCAGTGCTATTATCGATGAGTACCCAATGAACACATGTCTGATGTATCATGACCTCGATGTGTAGAGGTTGATTGTGTGGGTGACTCAATGAGTTATCATCCTCCTTAGAGAAGGACATAAAGTAGGGTGAGGTCAAGTGACCTACCATAGATTGAAATCACTCAAGATCAAGATCTTGAGGAACATTTGCCTCAATGAGGGTTTTGTCCAGAATCTACCTATGAGCAAGTGAGATTTTAAGCAGCTCAAAGATTGTGATTTGAGCTTTAGTTCATTTTAATTGATTGAGAACACTATAGCTAGTTGTTACTAATTTTTTTTATGAGTTTTGCACCTTTTCCAGATGGACCAACAAGGGTTTTATCTTTATTTTGATCAATATCAGAAGTAGAAGGCACAGGGCCTTTGAGCATCAACTTGGTGCGAGAGCATGTAATAGTGTTGGCACAATATTGCAAAGAGGTTTTGTCCACTGTATAGGAAGTAGGGCCCCTCAAGACAAATGGTGTCTTGGGTTTATTATTATCTTGCTTTCCCTTAATGGTAATGACATCACAGTACTCAAAATCCATAGGTTCAACCACATTGATCACATTATTGTCATTAGAGTATGAATAGTTGACCTTGTTGCTAGGTTTTGGTTTTGAACTCTCTCCTTTTTCATAAGCTGGGAAGGGCTCTTTGAAGGGCTTGTGATCCAACTTCTTGTTATGTCCATCTACCACAATGTCACCATCATCGATCATATCCTGGACTTTATGATGCAGGTTTATGTGGTTGCTAGTTTTGTGTCCCTTATTTTGGTGGTACTTGCAAAATGTTGTTTCATTCCACCATGGTGGGGTAATTACAGGTCATAAGGATGAGAGTTGTCCAATGGTGAAATGAGCTTGTTTTGTAACAAGGTTTTGTAAACCACATCTAAAGGTTCACCCAAAGGTATATACTCTAATTTAGGGCATGTAGCCCATGAGTTTCTTAGTCTATTCTCAGATGTTTTGTTGTCAAGAGGAGGTTTCTCAAAATTCTTGGCCACATTGAGACCATCTGTGAGATTAAATGATGCCTTAGTAGGTTTAAGAGTGACATTGTCAATAGCCCCATCATGTACAATTTCTTGATTCTTGTTAACATACTTGTGTTTGTCCTTGTTAGAGGTGGATCCTTGTTTTGTGTCCTTCTAAAGGGTAAGTTGACCCTTCTTGACCATGAATTCCTCTATGTAGATAGGTTGTGTGACCATGTCTATGAAGGTGCATGGACCTTGAAGTTGGATTCTATACCCAAAATTAGGCAAGAGATTATCAATGAAGATATCAAGCTTTTCTGTTTCAGGAATCTTGCATGAATACTTATTGTAAAGTTGTCTCCACCTCTGAAGGAATGTGAGGAAAGGTTCCCTACCTTCTTATTAAGGTTACATAAATCTCAAATATTAATAAGGTGTTGAATGTTATAAGAATACTGCTAGACAAACAAGTTGGCAATTTAATCAAACTTCTTAATACCAGGAGGTAAGTGTGAAAACCACTCCATAGCTTGACCACCTACACTTCTTGGGAATAAATGCATGAGATATGTCAAAGGCACTAAATTCTTGCAAGTGATCTTGGGGACTAGTTGTTACAAAGTATTTATGGTACTTGGGTAGCTCTACTCCTCTTAGAAAAGGAGGCATGTCTATGCTCCTATTAAATAGAAATGTACAAAGAGCATCTAAGGTGTATGTTTCTATGGGTTTGTATTTTTCATGCATCATCTAAGATAGTTGATCTTGGATGATTTTTAGTTGTTTTTGGAGTTTGAAAGTCTTAGTTTCCTCTTCAGGTGTGATGATGGTTTCTACGTTGAAATGATGGGGTAGCTTAGATCCCTCTTGGGAAAGTTTGAGAAAGTACTTTTATTTCTCTTCATTGAGTAGGATTTCCATGACCATCTAAAAATTTTTGTTCAAAAAGTATTTCTACCTCTTCTTGTTCCTCATCAATGTCATGGCCTTTCTCTTTGTCATTCCCAGGTTGATCTTGGTGTCTGCTGTGACTACCATGTTCAAGTTCATAATCAACCATTGTAGGAATGTTTTTGGTTTCAGAATGTTGTGATTGTAAAGGTCCTTTGAAAATGACTTTAGAAGTCTTGTTCAGAGATGTGGGACTTTTTATAGCCTAAGGATCCTCTTGATAAAAGGGGTTCCTAGTTTTTTTAAAGTTTATGGAGAACATTTGTTGGACACGAGGTGATGTGATGGGTGAGGGAGATCATAAACATTCCTCACTAGGTGAACTAGATGTAGATTGTGTATAAAATGGAAGATGACCTTTGCCATGATTACAACCCCTAGCATGACCTCACCTAAGCCTAAGGGGATAAAATACATTTCCATTTCTTGTTGTGATAGTCATAGACAAGGACAAGAAGAAAAAATGAAGACAAGGATCACATTAAAATGTAGTCTCAAAAAGAAAAGAAAGGGTGTTCTATACTAAGGTACGAATAGTTTGAGTAGAGGCTAGGGCAGCCAAAGGTTATGACTATCATGATACAGAGTATAACAAACACTAGAGGATGAGAATAAGACAACCAAGAGATGCAACTAGTTACAGTATGGACCGTGAGTCATCAGCTAAGAAAAGTGCCACTATTTAGGATTGTTTACAGGTAGAGAAGAGACAAACTAATGCAAGAAACATACTAGACATAGAGTGCAGATTGCTCAAACAAGTTGATTTGGTAGTTTTGAATCAAGATCTCATGTGAAGATCCTCTAGGAGTGCACAAGAAAGTGCATAGACATAGGAAAAATCTTGGAACAATAATTAAAACTCGAGTGAGGATGAGTTGTAGGCTACGTGAAGAAGTACTGGGATCTGATAGATAGAATATTGTACTGATAGCAAAATCTTGCATGTGGATGTGCAAGTACTTGCACAAGGATTTGGATAGAACCATGTGAAGGAATGACAGGACAAAAAGTACTCGCGCAAAATGTTGCAAACTATGTGGAAAAATTGAGGTTAAACTAACAATTGAACTGGATGTTTGAAGAGATTTTAAAAATTGTAGATTGTTCTGAAAAAATTGTTAGTTCATTTAATAGATATCAAATAGATTTCAAGGTTTATTTTGAAGTTGTGAAGTAGTGTTGAGCTTCAAGTAAGACAAAGTGTTTTCAACAAGACATGGAAAGCAAGCAGTAGTTGAATACAATCCAACTAAGGACAAAGCAACTTAGAGGGGTGAGGGAGTCTTGACTTTCAATTTTTTTAGGCAAGTTTGGACATGTTTAAGATTGGATAACAAACACACTTTATCCCTAGAAACCAAAAGTGGTAGAGAAGGAAAAACCTTTATCCCACAACTTATGCACATGCATGCACCTTACACAGCCGTGTCACCCCCTAGAGTGTACCCAATTTTTTGGTGTATTCAAAGGGCTCATTAACATATATGTTGAATGAACAGCCTTGTGGTAGGGTTCAAGTGCATATACCACCTTCCAATGCCCAGTAGCATGCCTATGGTGAGTTCTACAAGAGAGATTCTTCTCCCTCCTTGCACAAAGATTATGCCTCCTTTTAGAGGTGAACTGGTTAGCCTCTAACTAAAGGTTTTTTACTTGGCTTCCATTCATATTAATCCTTGGTGGCTCTACAATTAGAATTAAGAATAGAAGCCCACACCAACATCTAAAAGTACACACACTTGCTTAACAAGACTAGGGCTAGTGCGGACCAATGCAACAGACAGAACCTCCTCTTGATATGTGATATCAAGAATCAAGAGGAAGAAATTAATATGGCTTTGGTATCATTCACTCTACAAAACTTATTTATTATAATGATTTGGAATCTTAGGTGAAAGAAGTGTACTCACTTGGGTCATTCCCAGAGGTTGGATCACTCTGGTAGGCCCTCTAGGACTGGTGGTTCAAACACAAGGGTCAAAGTTTTTGATTTCCCTCAAGGGGAAAGAGCATAATCCTCTACCTTATTTCCTCACCCAAACATGCAGAACGAGTTAATCACTGACTTAGCTTAATCAATCTATACTTCTCCTTTCTAAAGATTTTGATCCCCTAAAAGAAAATCATCATCTCATCATAGAAGAGGGTTCGTATTAGAGAGCCACTAAGTTGCTTGCCTCCCTTAGATGTTGTCTTTCAGAGGCTTCTAGGTTTCTAATTCACCCTTAGTCATGACCTCTAAGTGGTGAAGAGAATATATCCCTATTCCTTTGTCTTGCACCCTACGAAGTTCAGAAGCCCTAATTAGACTATGTTTGGAAAGTAAGAAAAAGACACATTATTTTAGTGGGTTTTAATATTGGTCTTTGAAAATTGTATCTTTGACAACATCCTACAAACACATAGTTAGTTCGTGTTTGGGAAAATTTGTATAAAGGAGTCTTCGTCAAACGTCCTACACTCAACTGTTAGGCTACAAAAGACTAGAAAACTAAGATAATGATGCTTCAGAGAAAACATGTTAGTAAAAAATGATAACATTTTAACTGTGATGTTTCAAGATTTCAAGAAAAATCTTGCACAAGTTCATGCAAAGTCTACTACTGTCATGTGTGAGAAAATGAGGTGACTTGCAAAAATTTGCATAATAAGGCACTTTTTCATGTGAGAAAGTGGAGAGCAATGGGTGAAACCCTCAAATATTCACGTGAAAATGAGATTTTCTACGTGAAAATTTGGAAGACTATACTGAAAAGTACAATAGAATGATGAAAATATTAGAAAACCAGATAGATGAGGCCAGAAAAAATTATTTTTCTCTACCCCAAGTGGGTGCCAGAAATGTATACGTGAAAATGTGACCTTGGATCTTTCACCTACACTTCAACATGGTCATTAAATGTGGATTTATTCTAGAATAAACATGGAGTCATTTATCCAAGAGGTCCAACAATTTGACTTGTTGCCTTCTAACTAGAAGGATTTTGCCTATTATGCTCTCAAATCGAGATGCAAGCAACTAGACCTTTCTAGAATGAAGGATTTGATGTAGAATATGATTATGCAATTAATCTATATGAAAATGCAAGAATTAATCTAAGAAATAAAAGACATTAAACTAAATGTATGCATTCTTATTCTGAAATGATATTAAAATATTCAAGAAAATATGAAAGCTAGGATGTGTGATTATCTCGACAGCAATTCAATACAATCAAATTCCAACCTCTGTAATGAGGGATTGTGAGCCTCTTAAATATAATTCAGTAATTGATCAACGGTTAAGATCAATTTGGATGAATGGTTAAGATTAAAGAGAAGATTTTGTTTAAAATGGAAACTTCCTTGTACAAGTAAAGTGGATTGTTTCAAATCTAAGTGTGATGAGTAGTTAACTAAGCTTTTCATAAGTGTGAGAATAAGCTAACTAAATTGATTCCAATTCTAGGGATAGTTCACTCAGAGTTTCCATTTTTGGAACTGAAGAGAAGATTTTGAAGATATTATTTAATTTAATAAAGTGAGATATGACTTCATAAATGCCTTTTCCATTTAATTGAATAATCTCGTTCAATTAATTAAAGTGAGCATAAATATTAAATTAAATATTTTTAATTCCTTAGTACATTAGCCTTAGGATATAATTTAATTTAATTTAAGTATAAACACTTCAAATTAAATTAAATCTAATAAGTTTAATGTGACTAATTCAAATCAATATTTACTAATTAAATAGGTAGCCTGATTAATGTAGATTTAGGTTTTTTTGCATTTGACAATTAAGTCGAGTAGTGAAAATCAAAATAAGAATTTCCTAGTAAAATAGGACTTTAGAATTGATCAAAATAGACCAAAATTCGTTAACATGGAAATGAGCCAATTTTGGGGTATTACAAGGACGTCTAGATGAAAATAGACCAAAATCTTTACATGTCTAGGAAACAAAAAATTTCATACATTCTTACTCTCTTTTCATAGGCAAACCAATACCTCATTTGATCTTCTTGTCAAATAAGAATTTCTCTTCTCTTGTGCCTCTATTCTTTTGTATGCAACAAAAGGATTCTAGATCTGGAAACTCGATGTTATGTTCTTTAGAAAAAAATTATTACTCACCAAGAAGCTCTATCTTAAGGCTGTCAAAATTTCCTCCAACAGACTTTGGACAATCTTTTTTGAAGTGACCCACTAGTGATCTCCCAAAGTTGTTAAGCTTTCCCTTCAAGGACCTAAGGCTCTAATATCAATTGGTAGAATATATAGTCCTCCAATATAACTGAGACATGTGGTGAATTAGTTATATAAATAATATCACAATTATCAGCCCTATTAAATCTTTAACCATATGAGAAATATAATCAAAAATCACAACAAGATACTCATACACAATAACACTAGATATGTTAACTAGGAAAATCCTTGATTAGAGGGAAAGCCCTAGTGGGGATTGTACCCACAAGATGATGTACTAATATAAATATTCCTTGTTAGAGGATGGACCCTGTTAGGAGTCTATAACAACATTTAGTACATATCAATCCTTGTTAGGAGACTTTGAACCCCTATTAGGAGATTCCAACCCTGTTAGGAGTTGTGCCAACCTAGTTAGGAGTTGTAGAAGATAGATGGACCCACTATCCAAATAGCTGCAAGGGTAAGGGCAATGAACCCAATGTCCAAATGATATTTGTATTATTCCTTGCAAAATAATAGAATTGAAATATACTTCCTTCCTCTTTCTTTGTGATGTCAATTGGATCTCTAGTCCTTCTGATCTTGATACGAGATCACAAACTCTGCATCCAACAATCCCTTGGATTTCTTACTCACATTTACCACAAATATTTTCTCTAATTTGTACCTCCTTGATCCCATTTACATCTCTCACTTGCATTCCTTTTTAAACTAGGAAAACATATTTCCTTTATACTCTATCTTCAAAATAATTCTTTAAGTCACCCTTGAGGCTTTTCCAATTAATTATAATAAGATAATTAACTAATTCGTAATTACAATAGCACTGTCAACATATAGTCTATGCAAAAATTCACACATGTGACTTCAGGACTTGTACATTCACTAACATTGCCATTAGACTATCCTTGATCATTTTCTAACTACACATCACCAAATTATATCTCTACTAGAAGATATAATAGGTTCATTAGAAATTTCTTTCTATGTACTCTACCTCTGCACTACTCTCTATACATCAATTATAGCATTTGTACATCTTTGACTTAGACTACACACATTTAACCTCATCATCAGGACACAAAGTAGAACATGTCTTTAACCATTCTTCACCTACACATCAAAACTTTGTCCATAAAAGTATGATATTTGTTTGCTACTTTGCTAGTCTTCACATAATTACTACTATATTGACATTAATGAGAAACACAGTCATGAATGCAATATGTCAATACTCTCCAATACTTAGAATACTCCCCAAAGAAATACCATCAGCATTCATGATAATGTGAAGCCTCACCCGATCCGTCATAGTGTAGATGACATAATTGCATTATGATACTTCTAATTTGATATTTTGATTTAATTTTGAGACTATAGGCTTATGTTATTTTAATATTTGCATCCACACTTAGGTTTGCACATTAAAACCTAAATGATATAATTAATGGTTTTGTTCATAGACTAATCTTTTTAATTACTTTGGTAGAAGCTAAATTGTAGAAATTCTTGTGATGTAATGTTTAAGTGGGGGGTATGTTACTTTCTTTTGTTATTTGGGATTTGGATATTTGACATTATTCAAGATTTAGTAGGACAATGGCTTACTTTATCTATTGACTTTGATACTTACAGTAGTGTTCTACATCCATGATATGCACTATGAACTTGATATTGTGAATGGAATGATTGAGCACATATGGATGCAACTTTATGACATGATAAAATTAGATTATAATATGATGATTACAATGATCTGTGATTTAATGAGATATGAAAATAAATGTTAAATTGATAATATTGATTTATGATTTAGTCTGGTATGCAGATAAATGTTAATTTGATTATGATGGTTTATGATTTAATGTGATATGAAGATACATGTTAATTTGATCATGATGATTTATGATTTAATATGATACATAGACAGATATGGATTTGATTTTGATGGTTTGTGATATGTAGACCCTAATATTTTAACATTTTGAATGATTTATTTGAATTATGTTAATAAGATTACGTAATGTATGAAGTTATGTGCATTTATGATATATATATCTATATAACCTCCTTGGACTACTGATGCTCAAGTTTAATGTGTAGGAAGTGGAACCATGGAAATTTTGGGGGGAAACAAGTTCCAAACCTTTGTGAACATAATTTAACCAAGGGGAATCTTTGGAAGATTCAAAAGCCTTGTTGTGAAAGTATTTTTCTTCGTAAATGTGAATTGCTTGCATGCGAAAATGTTTAATTGTAACAATGCATTAGGGGGCATGTCATGTTGATGTTGAATGCATTTTTTTATGTGTCACTTGACAGTTGTTAATTTTTTGTGTATTGACATCTCATCTAGGGTTTTGGTTATGGTGGCATTTTACCCTAAAATTAATTAATTAATGAATTAGCAAACCCACTTGGCAAGGGGTAGGATAGGTCACCATCAAATGAAATTCGAATTTGGACTTGCCTAGGGTTTTGAGGGGACATTAGGTGGTTCCAAAGTGCCTTTTTTGTTGAAGTAAGCTACCCATGTGATGGTATAATAGGTAAGGGACATAATTTTGACCATGTGTGTAACACCCTGCCAAGGGATCCAAAAGAATTAACCTAAAGTTTTACTAAGTTTGCTAAAAAAAAAATTTAAAACATGAGAGATAAACCATTCACATCAAACACATAGTAGCGGAAGCAATAACATACAATCAACTGTAAACATACATCACAGGTTACATTCCTTAAGGATCTCAAGATGTTGAGTCACATTTAAATTTAATTAATTCTAAGTCTAACAACTACCACAACCACATGAAAGAATAAATAGAAAGTCCAATGTCCATAATATACATCTGTTCTGAATGCCTCTTGGAAAATTAATTCAGAATGCCCAATCATCCACTATACATGTCATAGGGTATGGAAGGCTAAAAGAATATACATTAGTAGAAGTAGAAATACATCATCCTCTTTAGATCCATGGTACAAGTACAATAAAATAAATGAAACCATCTACCATACATGATACATCCATCTATCATAAAAGATATAAACATCCAACATAAAATACAACTATTCATCATAAAACATAACTAAATGTGTGGTTCCTCCCAACCGTCAATATCATCATTATACCATCATGGGCCCTAGCCATCTCCCACACGTAACATCCCAAGCCACCGAAGAGACCATTGATACTATCGTAATAAGGACGTCACCCTTAAAACATGCTACAACATATGCATAAAGAAATCTAACATGCTACAATAAAGCATAAGTAAACAACATCATCTAAACATGATAAACAAGTATACCAAGAAGCTCCAACAATGGTGACTACAAACGGATCTCAATGGTAAGAGTGAAAAAGCACTACCACCCAACCACGTGGAACCTAAATGGCCCACTCCCACTATGCTGAGGAGATAGTCTCAAGTCCCAAACAGGATATCAAATCACATAACACAAATACTCTCTAAGTCTAAGAAATCTTAAAAGTATACTAACTCAAAGGTTCTAACATAGATCGACATCTAATTCCCAGAGGCACACAAAGACATATAGGAAACCTACTATGTAAGCAAGAAAGTTTCATCCCATGAATCACGTTGGAAGTTACCCGAGCAATCCCCTAGGAATCCCATGTCCCCAGTGATCCTGTAGCCTCTCGTACTGATGAGGCATACTACGAAATGCAAGGTCATAACCAAGCATTCTCCCTACCCCATCCTAGTCTGTACTAGCACTTGAGGCATGGGGGAGAATACATAATTATCTTATTAGGTTCATTTTAATCCCCATTTAGTGTAAATTTTATCACTTATTAAAAAAAAAAACTTACAATGAGTCATCCCCAGAGCCTCTTATGGCCCCTGTCCCCCATTGCAAGCCACTTCTTGACACTACACATAGATAACCTACCCTAAGCTCATGAAATCACAAATCAAAAAATCACCTCATCCCTATACAAGTGACTAGAAAACATCAAAAGATAATCCACAATAATCACATTAGTTCTCCACGAGCAACTGAAAAGCATCAAATGATAATCATAATGATCACAACAGTTCTCTATCAGCAACTGAAGGCATCAATGATAAATCACAATATCCAATGGCTCTTAATGAGAAACCAAAAAATATCTCAAAATAAATCACAATACTGATCGAAGACTCCAAAATGGTCAAGTCAAAACATGTCAAAACATGACATCATCAAGAGCAAATCACTCAAAACACCTCAATCCTCTCAAAGCAACTGGAAAGCAAATCAAATATAACTGATCGATGACTCAACAATGGTTAATTCAGGTATCTCATATACATACACCTCAACTTCACACAAGGAAACTAGAAGGCGATAACAAACAATAAATACATCCCATCATAGAGCACACTTAATCACATTACCATGGTTGGTGTTAAAAGAATCGAGACCAAATCAGCATGACAACACAATCACATAACTCTCGAGCCTCTCATAAATGTCCTAAACTGGTCAATGCTCTAGTCAAACCGCAAAACCCCAAAACATAAACAGTACATAGAAAACATCATAATCTCACAGTTTGGTTGAATTAAATGTAAGGTTCTAGTTTCCAGTTTAATGTATGTTTCAAGTAACTAAGTTTTCGTAATTACCCCTTTTCAATTAATCCATTTCTATGTTTGGATAAAATACAAAATTACCCCCTTTCAATGAAATCAAATTTAATAAAGCTAATTATTAGTTATTTGTAAAATAACTAGAAAATTAACATTTAATTAATCATTAAAATTTAAATCTTTTAATAAATTTAATTATAATTTACAATTATATTTTTATATTATTAATTATTAATTACTTAACAATTAACAAAGCTATTTAATAAAATTATTAATAATTACAAAATAATTATGATTAACATCTGTCAATTAATGTTTAGCATTAATTTTTGAATTAGCACCATTTATAATCCAAATTCCTATATTTAATTATAACTCTTAAAAATTATTTATTTAATTAATATTCATTATTTATTAATTAATTAAAACCTCATAATAAACATTATTTAACAATTAATACTTATTAATATTAATTAATAAAACTAATAAATATCAAATAAATGTATTATTAAAATTAATAACATATAATATTATAAAATTTTAATAACTAATTTTATTTCAAATAATTATTAAAAATTTAAACAAATAATAAAATGTATTTATTAAATGCTAATAAGAATTTTAATATTAATTAATATATATTAATATTATAAAAACTTATATTAAAAACAAACATGCATCACATAATATAAGTGACACTGTAATGCCCCGTCAAGGGATCCAAAGAATTAACCTAGTATTTCACTAAGTTTGGTAGCATTTTTTTTATAAAAAAAGTAATTACCACTTACAACTTATGCACAATAACGGAAGCAATAGCAATGTCCATCTAAAGAGTAAACTTAACATATACAACAGATTACATTCTTTAAGATCCCCTTAACGTGAATTACTTACATGAATCCATCTAGTACAACATCCACATGAAATAGTATGATAAGTCCAATGTTCAGTTATTACATATCCAACTGCTCATTCATCCACTATACATGTCACAGGGTATGAAGGCTTAAAAGAATATACATATGTAGAATAAAGTACATCATCCTATTCTAATCCATGATACATCAAAGTAAAGATAATCACATGATACTCATGATACATCATCATAAAAGCCATTTACATCTATCAAAAAGATCAAATAAATAAACTAAGTGCACGGTTCCTCCCAACCGTTAATAGCATCATTAGACCATCATGGATCCTAGCCATCCCTCCGTGCGTAACATTCCAAGCACTGAAGAGGTCATCGGTATTATCATAGTAGGAATGTCACTCCTAACATCCTACTAACATAAAAAGTAAAGCATAAGATATCATCATCTAATATATGCTAATCATCAATGGTAGGATACATATCCACCATCACGAAGGATGCATTAACCACAAAGTCTCAATGAATCTCAAATGATAAGAGTGGAAAATACACTACCACCTGACCGCGTGGTACCTAAGTGGTCCACTCCCACTGTGTTGAGGAGATAATCTCAAGTCCCAAAACAGGTTTTCAAAACGACATAGCACGCGACTCTAAAGTCCAGGAATCCTAAAAGTATACTAACTCAAAGGTTCCAAACACAAAATAGACATCTACTTCCCAGAGGCACACAATGACATGTAGGAACCTACTATGCAAGTGGGAAAGTGTTATCGCATTTATCTCATACAAGTTACCCTGGCAGTTAGCTAAACTCCACGGGTCCATACAGATCTCATGCGGCCACTAGTATCCTTTCATACTGACAAGGCATACTATGGAATGCAAGGTCGCAACCATGCGTTCTCTCTACTCCCATCCTAGCCTATACAAGCACTCAAGGCATGGGCGAGAACCAAAACTCTTATCTTTTTAGGTTCATTCAGTTAGTATTAAGTGTGTGAATGTTATCACTTATTAACCAACTTACAATGAGTTACCCTGGCAGCCTCTTAGGGCTCCGGCCCCCATTGCAAGCCACTTCCCGACACTACATGCAGATATCCTACCCTAATGCTCATGGTATCATAATCATAAAGAAAGTCCACAAAATCACCATAATAAGGAATCAACAAATATCCATGATTAAAAATCATTAAATATGCATAAAAGCATCAAATCACCATGAGCAACATCCATAGAAAATCATGAACACAACAACTCTCTATTGGCAACTGAAGTATCACTGATAATCAAAATATCCATTGGTTCTCAATAACCAAAATATATCTCAAAATCATACTGATCGAAGACTCCAAAATGGTTGAGTCAACACATGTCACATCATGACATCATCAATAATAAATCCACATATTAGTCCCACCATGGCGACTAGAATATATCCAAGGACAACTGATCAATGACCAAAATAATGGTTAAGTCCAGGGGTTCTAGACATAAGAAATCTCAACTATAACAATCAGTATTCACAACCAATTCATAGAGCATTCCATCACATAATCATGATTGGGTTTATAAAGATCGAATGAAAACATCATCAAGACATCACATTCACATAACCCCCAAGCCTCTGGTAGACGTCCTATACCGGTCAACACTAGTCAACCCAAGACCCAAAACATTAGTATAATGAATACACAATGTAAACACATGTTTTTGGTTTGCTAAGTTTTCAAATTTGAATTCATGTGCATAACCTCAGTTTTTGTATTCCAAGTTTAGAGAAAGAACATTTTCCTACGTTTTTCCATGTATTAATTTTTTTGGATGGATTAAAAATTCCCTCTAAACTTCAGTTTCCAATTATAACATTTAAAAGACATTTCCACTAACTTAACTTTCATATGCTTCATTTATCTTATAATCTTAAACTATTAATTCAAAATAGTTAAAACTATAAAATTACAAAACTATTCATCCTTAAAAAAGAGATGAATTTATAAATCTTTTATTAACAACTTTAAATCTTTTAATATATATATATTACATATATACATATATATATATATATATATATATATTTAAACATATACATACGTACATATATAATATAATATTTAATATTTTTGCATTTTATAAAAAAAGAACCGAATTTTTTATTAATTTCGATTCATAAGGAAATCAAATAACAAAGTTTCCTTAGAACAGAGCCGAATCAATATACCGTCGGCTGTCACTGTGGCGACCATTGCCGCGGGTACCCTGCAACCAATGCAGTCGCAGGTACACTGCGCAACAGGTACCGCGCCCCCCTTAAATACACGGGTACGGGGTACGAATTCTGCCCCCACCCAATATGCATTAGTTTTTATGAAATCAAACAATCGCAGCGCGATTTAACAAGTTGCAATTCCGCCATAATAAGGATACAATTATATAAATACATATCATATATATATATATGTATGTATGTATGTATGTATGTATGTATGTATGTATGTATGTATGTATGTATATATATATATATATATAACAAGGTTTATGTGTATATATATATATATGTATATATATATAATATATACAGAATCTCAGATTGTTTATAAAATTACAAGCTTTCATTTTCAGAACCTCTCTATGAACTTGTTCCCTTAAGAATTTCTCTGATGACTAATTCTAATGGGTTTGTACATGAAATTGCAACCCTAGTCCATATTATTTTCAGATCTAAACATATAGAATTCTTAAATAAAACTTAATTGCCCCAAATTGAAAATGCACAATGAAGACATATGGAAAATACGAAGAAGACAGGGGAAAGCAAGATGTAGAAGTATCATAATGAAATCACAAGAATCTACCCGGATTCTGATGCTAAACTCGCTTATCCTCAGACAACCCGTAAAGTAAGCTTTCCTTCTTCAGAATTTTCCCAAATCCTCCAATGCCTCAACTATTCTCCGCGCTAACCATACTATCCACGCTATGTCCCCGCTCTCTCCCAAGCTATTAAGGAATGCCCGAATATAAAGAGCCTTCGGATAACCCTAGAATGCTTCTAGAATCAGCTGGAAGATATCGCCAACTAAGCATGGACCTATTTCCAGCCTTTTAGATAAGCCCTAGGGTTGTAGACTCCATGTGTTCAATTGATGCACTAACCCCCGTGTTGTTGACACATGAAAAATAGGAAACTGCATTATTTCCCATGCAAACTTATAACTCCAATAACTTTTAAATTAATTTTCATTTAAATATTTATAACTTCCACTTTAATCTTCATAACTTTTATTTTAATTTTTTTTTTATAACTTTTATTATTAATATTTGTTTATTAATTAATTAATATTTTATAATTTATTATTAATATTTGTTTAATTAATATTTTATAATTTATTATTTATTTTAATTTCTAATTTTCTTTTAATTTAATTCTTTTCTCTCAATTAATTCTCCTTTAATTAATAATCAAAATATCAAAAGCATGATATTTAATCTCTCAAATAATTAATTTATTAATTAAATCTATTTGTTAAGACTTAATTAATGGAAAATTCACCATGGACCTTCATGATAAAATATGAAAACCCATCATGGAACAATTCATACCAAATCATTCTAAAAGATTAAAAATTACAAAATATGTCATCTGACACATTCAGTGGGTACTCAACTCAGATACTTATCCTAACTCATTAGGACAAATGGTTTTAGGGTTTGGGATTTGGACTTGAGAATTTATCTCCCCTCTCTTATCATTGAGATAGTATAATAAGGTACGCTCATCCTGGCAATTCAGGGAAGTCGATACCCGGTACCTGCAACCTGTAGAAAAGCCATGCATGTACATACAAAATATATAGTGCTAAGCTAAACAGGCAATGGCAGGAAGTGGTGCATCGTGTAGATCCCGACTAAGCAGGTGACTACGACTCCCTTCCTTAACCACATCAAAAATGCCATACAATAAGAAAACATGCACACCATACACATGCAAGTATGGGGTAAGTATCCATAATAAAGCACATAAGATAATCAACCATCTAACTAATCATCAGCAGTAACCAAAAATAATATAGTGATCATCATACATACATGAAATGTGAAGTCTAAATGATCTCATCACATGATAACTGAATCCATAATATAATGTCTGATAGTGTCAAAACAATACCACTAATCCATCTACATAAACTAGTCCATCAAAGTCTGATAACAATAGCAATAATATGTCCAAAGAAGATGTGAACGAGGGTAAGCACTATAGACACTGCCTTTATATAGCCGTATGGCTTATAAAATTACACCCCACCCAATGCACTCGCTGCAATTATACAACACAGGTGTGCATTCAGGCTGCCAACCAAGAAAGTATGTGGGGCTAAGTGTAGTGTGAGTTAATTTTTATTTTTAATTTTTTAAATTTTTTTATTAAGAAAATTCCCCACCATAAAAGTATAAAAAGATATAAATTATTTCATTTTATTAATTTAAATTTGTTTGTTTAAATAAAATTAAATGGTGTTTTAAAATTTATTTATTTTAAAAATTTATATTTATTCTTTTAAATATATATTTAATTTTGTAAAATTTGTTTTAAACAATTTCACCCTCCTAAGCACATTAAATATATATATATATATATATATGTTTGAAATTTTAATCTGATAGGAAAAATAAGTTGAACCATTCGAATTTTCAATCTAGGATTTCCATTTCCAAAATCAAACCCTTTCCAAATTTAAATTTCTCAAATCCATTTTAATTCAAACTCAAATCCCGATTTAATTCTAATTTTTTTCAATCTAGATTTAAGATGAAATCAAATAGAAAAAGATCCAGAATGAAGAATTGACACATTTGTATAATGAAATTTGAGAAGACAAGTTCTTTCAATCATGAAGTAGACAGGAATATCAAATTGCATAATTCAATTAGTGATCAAAACACAATACCCTACCTGAACCTGATGCTAACACATAACCACCCGAGAATTGTGAGAAGATTTGCTTCCAAAATTTGCATCGCAATTCATTAAAATTTGTCCCCAAAATTCGTGTCCCAAATTCTCCTCTAAAATTCATCTCCAAATTCGTGTGTTTTGAAAATGAACCCTCAAGTGATAATAAGGAGCTCTCTCCTCAAATGGGGCATCAATTGTGCATTCACCCGAGAGGACTCCTTGTTCACCAAAGTTAACTCTAAAATTAACTTTTATTTATCTTATCTTTTATATTTTCATGCACGTTAAAAGAATAATCAAATAACTTTATTTAATTTTTACTTGACTTCTTTTTAATTAATTAATTAACTTTAATCTCATGCACACTTTATGAAATTAAATATCTTTATTAAGTCCACATGTTTTATCCTTTTAATTGATTTCTTCTATTTTAATCTCATGCACAAATCATGCGAACTAGAATCTTTTTAATAATTTAATATCTTTTTCACTTTTAATTTATTTTAGAAACTTAATTGATAAAATATTTATTAACTTAAATAACAATAATATTTAGCATTTATTTAAAAATGAACTCTAAATATATTATTATTAAAATTAAATAAATATTATCACGTTCTAAATTTAGACTTATAAATGTTATCTTCAAATTTAATTCTTTTTATTTAATTAATTTCTCAATTAATTAAATATAATTAAATATTAAAATGTCATAATAATTTCCATTAATTAAATCATTAATTAATCTTTTAATTAGACTTAATCAATAGAAAATCTACCAAAGACTCATAAAACAACATATGAAAACCCATTATAGAAAAACACATACAGAATCAAACAAAAGGGTTACATTCACAAATTAACATCATTCGACGCATTCAAAGGGTGCTCGACTCAGATACTTGTCCTAATTTTTAATTAGGACAAATGGCTTAAAGGTTTAGGATTTGGACTTAAGAATTTATCTCCCCTCTCTTACCATTAAGATAATGCAATAGGGTACGCTCATCTTGGCAATTCAAGGAAGTCGATACCTGGTACCTACAACCTACATAAAATCCACGCATGTACAGACACAATATTCTAAGCTAGAGATGCAATGGCAGGAAGTGGTGCATCGTGTAGATCCCAACTAGCAAGTGACTACGACTCCCTTAACCACATCAGAAATGATGTACATAAAGAAAATAAACACACACACGATACACATGCAAGTATGGGGTAAGTATCCATAAGAAAACACGTACAATGACCATCTAACTTATCATCATCAATAACTGCAAACACTGTGATAATCATCATACATACATGAAATATAGAGTATCAAGTAATCTCATCATATAATCAACTTGATGTAAAACAATATTTGATAATCTGAAAGTAATGCTACTAAACATCAAACATAAATTGGCCTAAAAGAGTTCACCAATGATAACAGAAATGCAAGCTAGGGGTAGACACTACATCCTCCCCCCCTAGACTTAAGCTTACTCTTGGAAGCCTACATGAGTGATAAAGCTAAGGACTCACTATGCAGGTCCCATTGGACCCTTTTCCCCTATAGGAGGATATGGCTCCATTGAGAACACTACAACACACTTAGAGCAATATGATTCTGGTTTAATAGTAAATTGAAAACCATATTGATCCAACATTCATTCATTTAACAAATACTGAAATAGATGTCCTAAACACTCTAAGCAAGAAAAGCATACTACCTTAAAGCATAGATAAAAGATACATGTTTTGAAAAGAGAATAAGTTTCAATTTTCAGTTCAACTAGTTCAAGTTTCAGTTTGAAAAGGATACACATAATAAGTTAAAGTTTTCATTTTTGTTCAACTAGTTAACACTAGTTGCGTTCCAATATACCCAGAGCTCCCAATGTAGAAACTTGGGCTCTGATACCAGATGTAACGCCCCACCAAGGGATCCAAAATAATTAACCTAAAGTTTTACTAGGTTTGCTAAACATTTTTTTTTTAAACATGAAAGATAAACCATTCACATCAAACACATAGTAGTGGAAGCAATAACATACAATCAATTGTAAACATACATAACAGGTTACATTCCTTAAGGATCCCAAGACGTTGAGTCACATTTAAATTTAATTAATTCTAAGTCTAACAACTACCACAACCACATGAAAGAATAAATAGAAAGTCCAATGTCCATAATATACATTTGTTATGAATGCCTCTTGGCAAATTAATTCAAAATGCCCAATCATCCATTGTATATGTCACAGGGTATGAAAGGCTAAAATAATGTATATTAGTAGAAGTAGAAATACATCATCCTCTTCAGATCCATGGTACAAGTACAATAAAATAAATAAAACCATCTACCATACATGATACATCCATCCATCATAAAAGATATAAACATCCAACATAAAATACAACTATCCATCACAAAACATAACTAACTAAGTGTGTGGTTCCTCCCAACTATCAATAGCATCATTAGACCATCGTGGGCCCTAGCCATCCCCCACATGTAACATCTGAAGCCACCGAAGAGATCATCGGTACTATCGTAATAGGGACATCACCCCTAAAACATGCTACAACATATGCATAAATAAATCTAACATGCTACAATAAAGCATAAGTAAACAACATCATCTAAAGATGATAAACAAGTATACCAAGAAGCTCCAACAACGGTGACTACAAATGGATCTCAATGGTAAGAGTGAAAAAGCACTACCACCCAACCACGTGGAACCTAAATGGCCCACTCCCACCACACTGAGGAGATAGTTTCAAGTCCCAAATAGGATATCAAATCACATAACACAAATAATCTCTAAGTCTAAGAAATCCTAAAAGTATACTAACTCAAAGGTTCTAACACAGATCGACATCTAATTCCCAGAGGCACACAAAGACACGTAGGAAACCTACTATGTAAGCAAGAAAGTGTCATTGCATGAATCACGTTGGAAGTTACCCGAGCAATCCCCTAAGAATCCCGAGTCCCTAATGATCCTGTAGCCACTAGTATCCTCTTGTACTGATGAGGCATACTACGAAATGCAAGGTCATAACCAAGCATTCTCCCTACCCCATCCCAGTCTGTACTAGCACTCAAGGCATCTGGGAGAATATAAAATTACGTTATTAGGTTCATTTTAATCCCCATTTAGTGTAAATGTTATCACTTATTAAAAAAACAAATTACAATGAGTCATCCCCAGAGCCTCTTAAGGCCCCCATCCCTCATTGCAAGCCACTTTCCGACACTACACACAGATAACCTACCGTAAGCTCATGAAATCACAAATCAAAAAATCACCTCAGCCCTATACAAGCAACTAGAAAGCATCAAAAGATAATCCACAATAATCACATCAATTCTCCATGAGCAATTGAAAAGCATCAAATGATAATCATAATGATCACAACAGTTCTCTATCAACAACTGAAGGCATCAATGATAAATCACAATATCCAATGATTCTCAAAAAGCAACCAGAAAATATCTCAAAATAAATCACAATACTGATCGAAGACTCCAAAATGGTCAAGTCAAAACATGTCAAAATATGACATCATCAAGAACAAATCACTCAAAACACCTCAGTCCTCTCAAAGCAACTGGAAAGCAAATCAAATATAACTGATCGATGACTCAAAAATGGTTAAGTCAGGTATCTCATATACATACACCTCAACTTCACACAAGGAAACTGGAAAGCAATAACAAACAGTAAATACATCCCATCATAGAGCACAGTTAATCACATT
Organism: Cupressus sempervirens; assembly: GCA_028749045.1. Taxonomy (NCBI): domain Eukaryota; kingdom Viridiplantae; phylum Streptophyta; class Pinopsida; order Cupressales; family Cupressaceae; genus Cupressus; species Cupressus sempervirens. The sequence goes on from CM053789.1 coordinate 536,863,012, forward strand.
ACCATGGTTGGGGTTAAAAGAATCGAGACCAAATCAGCATGACAACACAATCACATAACCCTCAAGCCTCTCATAAATGTCCTAAATTGGTCAATGCTCTAGTCAAACTCCAAAACATAAACAGTACATAGAAAACATCATAATCTCATAGTTTGGTTGAATTAAATGTAAGGTTCTAGTTTCCAGTTTAACGTATGTTTCAAGTAACTAAGTTTTCGCAATTACCCCTTTTCAATTAACCCATTTCTATGTTCGGATAAAATACAAATTACCCCCTTCCAATGAAATCAAATTTAATAAAGCTAATTATTAGTTATTTATAAAATAATACAAAATTAGCATTTCATTAATCATTAATATTTTAATATTTTAATAAATTTAATTATAATTTACAATTATATTAATATATTATTAATTATTAATTACTTAATAATTAACAAAGTCATTTAATAAAATTATTAATAATTATGATTAACATCTATCAATTAATGTTTAGCATTAATTTTTGAATTAGCACCATTTATAATCCAAATTCCTATATTTAATTATAACTCTTAAAAATTATTTAATTAATTAATATTCATTAATTATTAATTAATTAAAACCTCATAATAAACATTATTTAACAATTAATACTTATTAATATTAATTAATAAAACTAATAAATATTAAATAAACGTATTATTAAAATTAATAACATATAATATTATAGACTTTTAATAAGTAATTTTATTTTAAATAATTATTAAAAATTTAAACAAATAATAAAATGTATTTATTAGATACTAATTAGAATTTTAATATTAAGTAATATATATTAATTTTAAAAAAAAACTTATATTAAGAAACAAACATGCATCACATAATATAAGTGACACTGCCTTTATATAGCTGTATGGCTTATAAAATTATACCCCACCCAACCCAATGCACTCGCTGCAATTATGTAGCACAAGCATGCATTCAGGCCACCAACCAAGAAAGTACATGGGGCTAAGTGTACTGTGAGTTATTTTTTATTTTTATTTTTAAATTTTTTTTTAATTAAGACAATTCCCCTCCATAAAAGTATAAAAAGATATAAATTATTTCATTTTATTAATTTAAATTTGTTCGTTTAAATAAAATTAAATGGTGTTTTAAAGTTTATTTATTTTAAAAATTTATACTTATTATTTTAAATAACATTATATATATATATATATATATATATCTAATTTTTATAAATTTTTGAAATTTTAATCTGATAGGAAAAATAAGTTGAACCAAAGCAATAAAATTACTGCAACCTTATGGGTACACTACTTGTACTTCACATGTATACATGAATGTCTTCAAAATGATAATCTAACCACCTCTTGTATCATAACCCAAAATATTAAATAAATGATAGGGGATAAATTGGCATCGTCATGACAAACTAGGGTGCATGACTACATTGAAAACAAAATCTGTTACAACAACTAACTTTATCATATCCAACTCAATGATCACATTTGTATGTTTTGGACACCCTTGAGAAGACATTAATTGTCTATGCAATGGAATGTTCATGGCAAGCATAGATTTACTCATCTTTAGTACACCTTTCAAAAAAAATACCAAAAAAAAATTAAAAAAATTGGTTGGTTGTGTTTTCTTGTAAAATTTGGGCATGACGGATAATAATGGGATATCATTACCAAATTTAACACATCCACCTTTGTATGAACTAATATCCTCAAATTTATCTTTATCACTAGTCATATGATTGGAGCATCCATTATCAATTATCTATCTATCGCTTTTGTTTATATATGAGATTAATGTAGTTTTATCATCTTTGTCAAAATCTTCTTTCATAGAAACATAGACAACTTCATCATCATTACTTTCATATTCATTGTTAGTTTCTTCATCAGCAATATAACAAGATTTCTTACCTTTATCATCCTTGTTTCTCTTGTAGTCTTTGCCATCTCTTCTTCCTTTGTACTTGATTTCCTTCCTTTCTTCCTTATCTTCTCTATTAAGACACCTAGTAGCAATATGACCAACCTTATTGCATGAAAAATAAATAATAGGCAATTTACCTTTATATTAACCTCTTCCTCTTCCAAATAATTTTGCAATAAGGGCTTAAAGTTTATCAATCTCATCATTATAATTTTCATTGCCACTCTCCACATGTTTTCCTTTCCTTTTGTAAAAAACTAATTGTGACTTAAAGGAAAATTCAATAGTAGTAGGTGTAGTTATCAAAGTTAGACAGCTTCCAAGGTCAAAGTATTACCTGGTGTACATCTTAGTTCTTGAATTGTATAAACTCTAATTACCTATATAGGAAGTAGAGTCCCCAATACCTTACTACTATTTCCTCTTTGATTTCTCCATTTTTACGATGAATAGTATTAACCTTGTTGAATCTTATGTAGTATTGCACTATATTCTCACCTTCAATTATTCTCATGTCATCAAATTCACCTCTTAGATTCTCTAATTTGGCTCTCAAGACATTGTCATCATCTCCATATTGTTAGAAATGTTTTAGAAAAACAAGGGGAAGAAAATGGATAGGCCCCAACCATACCTTCTGATGATGAACCTCTAATTAAGATGATAGAGTGAAAAGTAAAAAATGCACTTCACTAAGGGAAGATGGGTGCTAAAGGGCATGAGGAGACTGATTATGAAAGAGATAATGTTGGTGGGGAGAATGATGACCTTACTCATAACAGGGGTATTGATGACCAAGGGTTTTTAAAAGGGATTTTTGGCAATCTAGGGATGATGGAGAAGGAGATTAGTAGTTTATAGGAGCAAATGCTAGATATTGTTAGAGAATTTGACGAGCTCAACAAAACTACTAGAGGGGAGCAAACTTTAGGAAAACATATTGATACAAAATTTGAGGTGATTAGTAATGCTAAAGAGGTTAAAAATTTGATAAAATGTCTTCCACTCCTTGAAGCCAAAAATAGACCTCTGGATCAGCTAATAAAATATTTCTAGAAAAAGTTGGATGGTCTAGATAACAGAGTGGTTGATATAGAGATGACGGTTAAGAAATTAGAAAATCATAATTGCTCTATTCTTGAAGATAGTGGATGACAACATTAACACTTTCCTAAACAAATTTGAACAATAGAAAGGTCAAGAATCCAAGGAAGTGAAAGATGATCAAGGACCTAGCAAGTGCAGCAAGGCTAACTCAAAGAAGACAGAGGGTATTGAAGCCAAAGAAATGGATGATGTAAAGGCCTCTATAGAAAACATGCATATCCTTATAGATGAGGCAACAGATCTACTGGAGACCCTATAGCTAGTTTTGTGTTGTCTTTTTTCTTTCTTTTAATTGTCTTTTCCAACTCCTTATTTTTAGCTACTTGTTTTAGCTTGTTCAACTCTTGGTGTTGATGCATAATTCTTCTAGGTTTCTTAGTTTTTATTTTTTTGCTACTTTGAAAAAGGTTTTTGGTCCTTTAAAACCTATTTTTACTTAATCAAAACTGAGAGGGTGGGGTGAATTAGTTACTCAAGGTCCTAAAGTACCACTTGAATAATTGAACACAAATACTCTATGTTCTGTTCATCCCATTGTTGCTTGGTCTTTATTGTAAAATTATATCTTAAATATATCATGCTCTACTTAATCAAAATATCATCAAATGTAAAATATATAAAGCATTCAACACAAATTTGACACTAGGATTTTACACACAAACCTAATTTGGGAAAAACCACCAACAACATGTCACCATTTTTCACTCATTTAGAGTGAGCTTTGTTAGGCACCAACCCTATTAAAGGTTTACAAACCACACTATTAAATGTGACGTGGTTAGAGGATTTAATTATCCTATTAGGAGTGTCCTTGTTAGAGGACTTTGATCATTCCATTTAGAATGTCACCTTGCTAAAGGATTTACATAGAATGTTAAGTATTTCAACTGATTGTTAGGTCAACCTCTATTAAAAATATTTCAATACAAACTATTTACAATGATTAGAAAGAAGACAATAGGTTTTGATCTATATGATTACAACTCGCTTTTGTACTTTTAGATCTTAGTTCAGTTCATGTGCTAACTTATTGATAATCTTTCCATTTTCATCTCTAATCTTGATTCACTTAGTAACCCTTCAAGAAATCACCTTTCTCACTTCACCAACACTTAAGCCATCTTCTTAGATTCACTTATCAATATCAACAACATCTATGCAAGCTATCTCATTGAGCTTTGCATTCACTAACACACTCTTGTGTTCACCCTTGTGCACCTCTAATCCACCTCTATCTATATGTGTTTCTCATATGCATCACACTTTTCATTTGTTCAAATTTGTGCCTCTTTAAATAGGCAATTCTCACTTTACCATTTTCCATGATCACCATAGATCTTAGGGTTTATGATCAAGTTCAACACGATTCATTGTATCTATCCATCTTCTTGATCTTCCTCTAGAAACTTCTCTAGAATTTGTTTGTTAGGTCTGTATCTAATCCTCACCTTGAATTTAATGATCAAACTCATCAATCTTATCTTCAACATGGTTTACTTCTCCCAAGAAATTGACTGAGTTAGATAGATCTCATAATTTCCTCAAAATCATTCTCAACATTCTTACTTAGAAATCTCTAATTTTTTATAGTCGGTCATTACTGAATTACTCAATTGATGTAAATATTTAGGCTTGGCATCAAAAAATTGCTTAGTTGATACTAATGCTCATTCAACACTAGATATTCTCAGTACTAAATGTGGCTCAATTGACACTATCATTACTCGAAATTCCTTAGTCATTTATTCTAGTTCTTGGTTTAGCTTAACTTTCTTGACATAAAAAATAATTTTTCTTTATCAAAGTCCAACTTATCAAATATCCATTGTATCTTCCTTTTCATAACTCAACCTTTCCTCTAGGTGTTATTTTAATGAGAAACTTCTCAAATCCTCTTCATCAATCAAATAGATATGACATTTAGATTAGATAACAATATGTCTTATCACTAGATTTGACATCAATGATAAAACAATAATTGTTCCAATTGTAAGTTTCCAACAACCTCCTCTTTGGCATTGATGACAACATCTCAAACATCTCAATACTAGTAATGACTTATTTACCATACAATCCAAAATATTTTGTTACTATCATTCTAATTCTTCTTTTCTAATTATCTTCCTTTGAAATGACAAATCTCCTTTTATAGAATCTCCCTCTATGACTTTTGTATATCTTTCCATCTTTGTATATTCTTTTGGTATCTCCCTCTTTGACAATAATCTTTATATATTCTCTTTCTTTAATATATCTCTCCCTCTTTGATAATGGTTCCAAAGACACTCAGCTTCAAAACTTCATAAATCCAAATTATGTAGATTCTACATGTCTGGCTGATTTATGTCATCTATCTACGATTGATTTATTATGTTGTACTTGACTATCTATGTTAGGCATTTCCAAAAGTAGAGTTGTATTGCATCATTGTGTAGGATATTTTGATTAGCACATGTGATGCAATGTATTTCCTTGTTAAGTAGCTTTGATTAGGGAATCACCCCTAATTTAGATCTAAGATATTTATAAGCATCTTTAGTTAAGGGTTTTGTGAATATGTCAGTAATCTATTCCTTGGTATTCTAGCTTCACTTCTTTGCCTTGAACTAGTTCCCTCAAGTAGTGATAATTGATAGCAATGTGCTTTGCCATAGTGTGCATCATAAGATTCTTTGAAATATTAATAGCACTTGTGTTTTCACAATAGATAACCAATGGATATGTATTTTCTTCTTTAATACCTTTCAATAATTGAATTATCCATGTGATATTTGAGCAGTTCAATACAACTACCACATAGTTGACTTCAACTATTGATTGGGAAATACAATTTTGCTTCTTTCTTGTTCATGACACCAATCTCTCTCCTATAAAGAATGCACCTCCACTAGTTCTTTTTCTATCATCGATATTTCCTACCCAATATGAGTTAGTGAATACATTCAATTCACATCTATAACTTATATTGTAATACAATGCATAGTCTTATGTACCTTGTAGATATCTCATTATCCTTTTCACTACCATCATATGATTCTCTTTACAAAAAATCTAGCAACTACCCCAACTGCTAAAGCAATATATAGTTTTTTGTGAACAACATATTACAATTTTCCTATCATGGATCTGTATAAGGTCTAGTTCACATCAGTAGAATCATCATTCCTATATAGCTTATAGCCTATAGACATAGGTGTGATCACTAGCCTTGAATCTTCCATACCAAAAATTTTTAGCATCTCTTTGATGTATTTGGATTTAGTAATAAAAATACCAAACTTCATTTGACATACTTGTAATCCAACAAAGAATTTGATTCCACCAAACATAGACATTTCAAATTCCTTCTTCATTTCATTGACAATTGATTTTCATAATGCTTCTCTTCCTCCAAATATAAATCATCAACAAATATTTTAGATAACAATACTTCATTATTCTTACCATTCTTCAAATATAGATTATTGTTATCATTTGTCCTTTCAAAATTAGTCTTTACCAAATAGTTATGTAGTCTCTCATAGTAGGCTCTTAGATCTTGTTTTGATCCATGAAGAGATTTGCAAATCCTTCAAGCTATTCAACATATACTTCTTCCACAAGTGTATAATTTAAAAATGTAGAATTTGATATCCATCTGATATACCTTGAAATTTTTGTAGGCTAAATATACAAGTAGAGTTTTGACTCTTTAAGTCTTACCATAGGAGAAAAAGTTTCCCCATAATCAACTCCTTCATCTTGAGCATATCCTTTGCATACCAATCTTGCCTTGTTTCTTGTTACTTCTCCTTTTTCATTGATTTTGTTCCTAAAACCCCACTTTGTTCTAATGACATTTTTTGTCTTTAGGTCTTGGCATGAAAGTCCAAGTATCATTCTTCTCAATTTGGTAAATTTTGTTATTCATTTCCTATATCTGATCTTCATTGTCTAAAGCATCTTTCACTATCTTGGGCTCAAATTCACAAAGTAATCATGTTTCATCTTTGAGTGTTTTTATTTTATAATACTTGATTCAACATCACCAATGATTTGGTCTAGTTTGTGATGTCTTCTCACATAATTTTCTAGCATAGGTAGTTTCCTTCTTGGTTCGTGTATAGGTTCATCTGGAAAAATAATTGTAGGCTCATTTGCTTTTTCTTGTTCAGGTTCTAGTTCATGTTCTACATGCTCAAAATTTTCTATCTAATGGCTAGCATTCTCTATCTATGAATTGACATCTTTAGTCTATTTCTCAACACCCACTCTTTGTTGCTCAACAATTTGTTGTACTACATCATTTCCTATCTGCTAGAAAATTGCAACTTGATTTGTTTGTTCATTTAGAGTGTTGGGAGCATCATCATCCACACAGATGACTATACTATAATCTTCATATTTTTCATTACATGAAATGCCACTTCTTTCTACAAACTCATCAACTTTCAAATTTGCACTTTCCACTACTTTTTTAATGTTAGAGTTTAAACACTTATACGATTTACTTTTGGTGGAGTATCCCATGAATATACCTTCATCACTCTTTGCATCAAGTTTTCCATTTCTATTATCTTTAAGTATATAGCATCTACTTCCAAAGATTTTGAAATATGTCACATTAGGAGCATATCCATACCATAGTTCAAAAAGTGTAGCATTTTTGCCTTTCTTAATTTGTACTCTATTCAGGGTATAGACAATAATACTAACAACTTCTCTGTAATACTTATTTAATACACTCTTCTCCATCATTAATGTTCTTGCACAATCAATTATTGATCTAATTCTCCTTTCAACTATTCCATTATGAGGAGCGGTCCTTAGTGTTGACATCTATCTTTTAATTTCTTTATCATTGTAGAATGTACTAAACTCATTTGAAATGAATCCACCACCTCTGTCAGATTTCAAGCACTTCAGACCCTTTCATGTTTCTTTTTCAACTTTGGCTAAATACCACATAAATAATTGAAAAAAATAAGATTTAGCTTTAAGAAACATCATAGTCATCATCTTAGAGTAGTCATAAACAAGTAGAATGAAATATGTATCTCCACGGTAGCTTTGAACATCAATAGGTCCACATAGGTCAATATGAACCAATTCCAAAATATCACTAGTAGTGTTTATTTTTCTCTTAAAACTAGACTTGGTCATTTTGCCCAATTAACATTGTTTGCACATCGCATTGTCAAGATTCTTTAGTTTAGGGAATCCTCTTACTTTATTAATTTTACTGATATTTACCAAATTTTCAAAGTTCAAATAACATAATCTCTTATTCCATAACCAAACATTATTTTGTTGTGCAAACAAACATGTCCCATTTGATAAATCTAGATAGAACAAGCTACCTCTTGTTTGATCACCAATACCAATTAGTTACCATCAACATCATGTATCTTGATCTTTCTATTGTGAAATTCAACTCTATAATTTAATTTGTTTAGCTATGAAACACTCAACAAATTATAGTTAAGTCCTTCAACCCAGTAAACATTGTCAATGTTATCTTATCAGTCAATTGAATAGTACCTTTACCTTTCACAACATATGGAATATCATTACTAAATTTGACACATCCACCTTTGTATGGACCAATTTATCAAATTTATTTTGATCACCAGTCATATGATCAGATCATCCACTATCAATTATCCATCTGTCACTTTTGTTTACATATGAAATCAATGCAGTTTTCTCATCTTCATCAGAGTCTTCTTTCATAGCAATATAGACAACTTCATCATTATTACTCTTAGATTCTTACCTGTTTCTTCTTTAGAAATATAACAAGATTTCTTACCTTTGTCATCCTAGTTTCTCTTGTAGTCTTTTTCATCTCTTCATCCTTTGTATTTTTGTCCTTATCCTCTCTATCAGGACACCTAGCAATAATATGACCTACTATGTTGCATGAAAAAGAAATAATAGGTAGTTTACCTTTGTATTCGTCTTTTCCTCTACTAATTTTTTTTGCAATGAGGGCTTCAAGCTCATCAATTTCATCATCTAAACTGTCACTATCACTCTTCACATGTTTGACTTTTCTTTTGCTAAGAATTAATTGTGATATAAATACATATTCAATAGTAGCAGGTGTGTAGTTATCAAATTTACACATCTCAAAAGTAGTAAGTCTACCAATTACACCTTTTAAGGTCAAAGTGTCCCCTGGAGTGTGTTGGAATTTTTTAGAATAAAAAAGAGGGGATTGAATTAGTTATCCAAGATCTAGATGTACAAATAAAACTTTTCACAGCTTAGTGAACCCATATCCATAAAACATATTCATGCATGCATATGTTAGATTATACAATCACTTAAACTTGTAGATTATTATCCAAGGTCAAAGAAACTTTGCAGAAATATAAACATAAAACATAATAGATTCAATAACACATTTGAAACAAAGATTTTACCTAGAAACCCAATTTGGGAAAAACCAACCAAAAAATACTACTCATTCTCACTCTTCTAAAGTGATGCCTTGTGAAAGGCCAACACCGTTAAAGGTTACAAAACACACTATTAAATTTGACCTGGTTAAAAGATTTCAATCACCCTATCAAGAGTGAGTCTTGTTAGAGGACTTTAGATCATTCACTTGGAATGTCACCTAGTTAAAAGATTTACAAATAACTGTTAGATCAACCTTAATCCAAAGGATTTAGCCTAGACTAGCACAATGATTAGAAAGTAATAATAAGGCTTGATCTAATAACAAATTACAACTCACTTGCAAATTACAGATTTTTTTTCAATCCTCCATTATTCTTATCTTTCACATGCTTAAGCTCTAATACCTTGTTCACACTTTAAGCATTCATACTCTTAAGCCTTCTTTCTTTGCTTTCCAATAGCAACCTCTTCGTTCAATCACTTAATGAAGCAATACATTAGACCTCTTATATAACTTAGGTTCTCGAATATGACCAACTTTTCTTCTGACTAGCCATCTCTATAAAAAGAAAATTAAGATCTTTTGTCATTCAACCCCTATCATCCATTTTAGGGTTAGGTAAGATTAGGTAGGATTCAATGAATCTTCTCATATTTTCATTTGAGTCCCTTCTAGAAACTTCTTCTTCAATCCTTTTCAAATTCTCCTTAAAATGGTTTACCATGAATTTTTTGCCACCAACTCATCATAGTTATCTTCCACACACTTCACAAAATTCAAGAAAAAAAAAGAGTCAGCTCAAATACATCAAATCTATGATTTAACATGAATATTAGTACTTGGCATCAATATGTTGTCACTCAGCTTCCAAACTATTGTTCCACTTGTCTTCAACTAGATCACTCAACAAATACTAAAGTTTACTGGTGCTCAACATCAATTAAACTTCACTTGACTTACACTATATCACTTGGCATACACTGAACTTTCACTCTTATTGGATCCAATTAATTTTTTGCTTGGCTTGCACTAACTTTTCTTGGCACCTACTGTCCACTTGGTCAAACTTGGAAGACTCAATTCTTCTTACTTATTCTTCTAGATTTAGTCAGTGTATCCAATCTTTGAAATCTTAAGTAGATAATCACTACAATATAACATCATTATCTTAACTAATTTTTGTACTCCATTTTCTTATCATAACTCAACCTTTCCTCTAGGTGCTTTTGTTATCTCATTTGATCAAAACCTCCTCATCAATTAAACAATTGATAGTACTCAAATCAACTAAGCAGTTGTCTTACCAGCAAGTAGCAGGATTGACATCAGTGACAAAATAATGATTGAAACACATTCTCATACTTATGTTAGTCTATTTTCAATAATCTCCCTCTTTGATGTTGATGGAAAACTAGTACCAACAACAATACCAAAAAGAAAAAAATTCCTTGTATTGAAATCTCTCCCTCTATTAACAGATTTCATCTTCTGTATAGGCTACAAAAGTTTTTTCTAATCAACAGACAATCAACTCATCCTTATTAATCCTTCTTTCTCACTCCCTCTTTCCAATATTTAAGTATCTTTGTACTATATTGTTCTTATATCTCCCTCAACACTATCTCCCTCTGAGTAGGTATTCCATGTTTCTCCCTTGTTCTCACTGTGTTTGGTATTTTTTATTTCTCCCTCTTTGACAACAATGCCAAAGACTTGTCATCTCAACATGTAGATATGAAAAAAATTTAGTTTCTCCATCTGTCACCTTACTTGTGACTGATCTACAACTCTAGTTCTTTGATTTTTTTAGATAGCTCCTAAAGTAATATCCACTGCATCAATGTGTATCATATTTTAATAATCTTAGTTGATGTAATGCTCATGCTTCTTAAATAGTTCTTAAATAGTCTTGGATAGGGGTATCACCCCTAGTTTACCCCTTAGATACTCATGAGCATCATTAGGTAATCTTTTTGTGAAGATATTAGCTATTTTCTCTTTTGTATTCATATATTCCATCTTCACCTCTTTGTCTTCAACTAACTCTCTCAAGTAATGATACTTGATTACAATGTGCTTAGTCTTTGTATGCATCATAGGTTTCTTTGATATAAATATAGCACTTGTATTATCACAATAAAGTATCATAGATTTAGTGATTTCCTCTTTCATACCTTTGAGTAGTTATTTGATCCACACAATGATTGTACAATTTACTACAACAACAACATATTTAGCTTCATCAATAGATTGATATATGCAATTTTGTTTATTGCTAGTCCCTGTAACCAACCTTTTTCCTAAGAAAAATGCCCTTCTAGTAGTGCTCTTTTTGTCATAAATGTTTCCAACCCAGTCAACATCAGTGTAGGCTCTCAACTCAAATTTCTCATTTGTTTTGTAGTATAGACCATAGTCTTCTATTCCTTTTAGATATCTCATTATTCTGTTAATATCCATCAAATGATTCTCCCTAGGATTACCATAGAATCTTGCAACTATCCCAAACCATAATGCAATATCAGGTCTTCTATGCAAACATATTGCAATTTGTCAATCATAAACATATGCAATGTTTGGTTTACCTTTGTTGAATCATCATTGTTTGATAACTTGTGTCTTGTCACCATAGGTGTGCTTATTGGCTTAGAATCTTCCAATCGAAAAGTTTTTAGTATCTCCTTTACATACTTAGACTAAGTGATGTATATACCATATTTCATTTGATATATTTGCAAACTCAAAAAGAACTTGATCTCTCCAAACATAGACATCTCAAATTATTTCTTCACTTCATTTGTAAAGGCTTTACATAAAGTATCTTGACCTCTAAATATGGTATCATCAACAAAAAAACTTAGATAGTAAAGTACCTTTTCCTTTTTCTATCTTCAAGTACAAATTGATGTTATCATCAATACTCTCAAATCCAATCTTCACAAGATAATCTGAAGCCTCTCATATCATGTTCTTGGTGCTTTCTTTAAACCATATAAAGCTTTGTGTAGTCTACATACCATATTTTTGTTGTTAGCATTAACGAATCCTTTTGGCTGTTCTATATAGACCTCTTGTTCCAATATGCATTTAGAAATGTAGATGTAACATCCATTTGATAAACTTTAGAACCTTTCTATACAGAGTAATCAAGAAGAGTTCTTACTCCTTCTAATCTTGCAACAGGGGTAAATGTTTCTCCATAATCTATCCCTCCTTCTTGTGCATACCTTTTGTAAACTAATATTTCCTTATTCCTTGAGACTTCACCATTTTTATCCAACTTGTTTATGTACACCCACTTGGTGCCAATCACATTTTTATCTTCTAATCTAGGAACTATTGACCTATTATTTTGCATGATGCTTAACCACAAGAATCCTTTCAAACTCCTCTCTTGAAAAGTTAATATGGGATCAACTCTAAGATTCTAGGTGATCTTGCAACCTACTACAATCTACTTAGTTGAAGATAAATGTGTTTGTTCATGAGGACGCTTTTTCTAGTTTGAACAAATTTCAAATAAAATGATCAATCTACTTGTTGTTTCAAAATTAACCACAAAAGAAATATGTTTTTTGGTATTTTCTATTTTTTAAATGAATGCAATCTAACAATGAAAATATATGAATTCCTAATTTAACCAAGGGGTTAGTAAAGAAAATAACGAAGATAGAATAACAAGAAGTTTAAGTAAATAACATGAAAGTAAAATCCTAACAAACATAAACCATGAAAACAACATATCTGCGAGTTAAGCTTTCAAAAATACTGGTGGATAACGAATGAAAATAGGAGCAGCACTTCCTTAATCATTCTACTAATGGATAACATATTCTACTAATGCAATCATTGATGAGAATTCAGTAATCATAAGATGTTTCACTTTTCATCAAAGCCCAAGGCCACAGAAAGTGGGCTCATGCGAGATGAAAAGCTATGCAGGAACAATATAGCGATCTCTTCTCAAACTAAGTATGTTAGTATAATTTGTTAGAACTATAGCAAACACCAAAATTAAAAAGATTGCACAACTAGAATAATGCAATAAAATTGTTGGTTCAATTACACTTCATGAACATAAATTCACAAAATATAACACACTTAGGCAAGAATCACTACACTCTAAATGCAAGAACTAATAGCATATATTATTGCATCAAAATAATAGCGGCCTAGAATACATATTAAATTTATAAGAAATCTTCTCCTCAATTTGTGTTGAGAGTGAGATAAATATTTATGTAATCATATCCTTCTAAACTAATAAAACAAATCTAATTATATAAAAACTAACTCTCTAACTGGTGCTTAGTAGGACTCCATCCATATTTATAGTATTAATTAGATGCATAAGTCTTTACATGTCTTAAAAAAAGAAATCATGAGAGAATAAGAAAGAGAGAGACATCAATTGATGTAGGAGTATCTAGAAGTGCAAAAAATAGAAGCTCTATTTTCACTAGGCATCTGTCGGAGTTAATTTTTTGTCAAAATACATTTTCGATGCATGGAAACCTCTATATTTAGAACTAGTAGTTAATTGTTGGCACACCTCTAAATTCTTCAAAACCTTCCAGAACACCATTGAAAAAGTGCACCTATGCACCTAGTGCACTAGTGCACCAATGCACCAACACACCTGCATGGAATTTGTGCAAGGTGTTCAATTCGCCAAAAAATTAAACTTCTCATTTTTAAAAATGGTTTCTAGGTTTTTCTCAAATGAGGTCTAGGAGCACTCTAGTATACTTATTTTCCCACTTTTTGATGATTTATACTCTCTTTATAGCCAAACACTTTCATACATTTGAACTCCTTCTGCTTCTTCTATCTAAAATTCCAAAGCACCCGTGTTGAATCTTGTCATTAGTAGTTGCATAAGATGAGAAATCTATTCTGGTTCATGTGTCCAACCTTTATATCTTTGATCTTTTTCTTCTTTCCAACTACCCTATCCTTCCCAGTGAGAGACTAGGTGATCCAGATTATCCAAAATGACCAAATGTTTGAAAAATTTTCACAAGATTTTCTAGGCATTTTTAACTGGCCTTTTCAGAGGTCTTCTACTCAAAATTTCAAGTTAAAACTTTCGTCAATCACTAAAACTAGGCAGCTAAAGGCTCACTATTTTAAAGACTAAAATTAGATTTTTCATTCCTCTTTCCAACAGTGTAAATGATTTTGATTTCTGAGCTTTAGGTAAAAAGTTATGACCCTGACAAGTTAAGGATGGCCTTTTTATCTACACAAAAAAGAAAACATTAGTTTGGAGAGTTAAAAATATAAATTAAAAAAACCCTAATTATGACACAAAAAACTAGAAAACCTAGTTGTCTGAAAACACCAAAAAACCCTAATTTTAACCCCTTTTTGCAAAAAGGGCACACCTAGTGCACCTAATAGGTGTGCCTGGTGCACCTTTCATCAAATTTTAACATATGAGTGTGCAATAGTGCACCTCATGGGGTGTACTGATGCACACACTATGTTGACATTAGTGCAAAAGGTGTAAAGTTTTTAAGGTGTGCATTAATGCACCTTAAGTTTGAATTTCATTTTTTAATCTTTTAAGTTCTTTTCTTTTGCATTAAATTTTTATGGCAAAAGGAGGTGTGCATCAATGCACCTAGGTAGGTGCACTGATGTGCACCCCCTTCTGATGTTTTATTATCTTATTTTGTTTTGTGATGTGTAGGGGGAATGAAGGTGGAAGGCATACCTCAAAGGTGTGACACTATAGTTATGGAGATCTCGATGAAGACAAAGTGAAGGAAGTAGGAAGGAGAAAGTGGAGGCGGGGGGGGGGGGGGGGGGGGGGGAGGTTATATAGACCCACACATCTATGTATCACTAAAGGTGAAATGTCTCTCTCTCTCTCTCTCTCTTTTATCACTTTGGTGCACTAGCATGTGTTGTTGCACTTTTTTCTTTGTAAAAAGACTTATCTCCTTCTGAAGATAAAATTTGAACTCTAGGTTTGTGAACCAAGGCTTGATTTTTACCAGAAACACTAAATGAAACCCTAAAAAGACTCAGACCCCAGACTAGGACTCCAAAAAGTTGGAAAATAAACTAGGGGGTCTCCACTTCTAATCAAAATGGGGCATGCATTGTGAAACCACAACAAATAGCCTCAAAAAAAGGAAGAAATGACAAAGGCATTTCTTCATCAGTAAACATTCCTCTGATATGTATCAAACATTAAATGAATCCTAAGCATTGCAAGCACATTTCGAGTCACTTTGTAGTCAAAACCTCAGAATCTCAAACTTCTAGTGCAGTTTGTGTTCAGTGTATTCATTTCCTTCATCATCTCAAAATGTGGTCTATCAAAATTTTCTAACTTGAAAACAATCTTCCACCCCATCCAGCCCATTTGTCGAGAATCTTCATTAAAGTTATTTTTCAATCATTTGTCTGACCAGATGAGAGAATCAGTTCTGAGGGCTCTTAGTAGGTTATCACTTTTCATTTTGAAGTATTGGGTAACCTTTTGAATACTTACTTCATAAAGTTCATAATGTCATCTTTTGATTCTTTGATGAAGCAATGGTTTTGATACTGGATAACTTTTTTAGAGTGCATATCCCTTTAATTAGATTACCTTTCTCAGACTTTGTAGAATCCTTCATTCTTAACACCTTTCTTTCTTTTTTATTTTTCTTTCTATATCTTGACTATGCTTAGACTATGTGGCCAAGACATTTGTGTCATTTCTTAAATTCAATTTTTTGAAAACATCCCTTGTGTTCCTCTTTTAAGAACTTTTAGAAACTCTCATACCAAACAATGATCTTAGTAATTTCTTTTAGAAGACCCTTCTATTTGAACCAATAGGGTTTGAAATATCATTTTCTTCCTTTAACCTTGGTTCAGAAACACCTAAGATAATTGATCTTTAAATTTGCAAAGTGTTGAGAACTTCTCGATCTATAATTCTGAATTCAAAACTAAAAGTCCCCTATTTCTATAAGTAACATCCATTCTTAGTTGGTATAAGAAACTAAATCATTAAAATGTTTTGACAAATAAAAGCTTGAGTGCACCTGACCCACGGACTCATGCAACTTTGAAAGAAAAAGAAACAAAAAGAAATGAAACCCAAACAAAAAAGACTTGAACCAAAGCAAACTAGCACCTAACTAGAAAGATTTAAAAAGACAAGAAAAAAAAACAAAAACAAAAACTTATCTATAGAACCTTGAATAATAAGAATGCGGGGTGGTTTTCAGTAGATTTCTCATGATGTGCAATATGAATGAACCACCCCATATTGTTCTAAAAAATACTGAGTTGTCTTTCTACTCGTTCAAATTCCAAGCACAAAACACACAAAATTAGAAGTTGTGGTAACTCTCCATGACCATGATTAATCCAGAAACAAGTTCTCTTACCTTTAGCATCATATTCAAATTGAAAATCATCAAACTAAGAGGGATAATGGAAATATATCACCTGATCTAGTGAGTCCCCCAAAATAGGGGTACACTCATACATTGTAATCTCTCATTCTATTGGTCTTATCTCATGGTACACAACTCCACGTGCACATGGAAACACTTTAGGTTCCTTCGGACTAGGAAAATCAATCACCAAACTTCCTTTCAAATTACAGGATTCATTACTATCATTGACCAAGATGTTTTCTACCTCATATCCAAAATAAGCCTATTTAAAATCATACTTTCCCTCCATTGTGATTTCCCAAGCTAATAAGAAATCAGGACAAGTTTCTTTTGAATGGAACCCAACTAGATGGATTCTACATGACTTAGTTATTGTATGGTTTGATATATGTGTAGAATACCCACAAATAGACATTTCCTCAGTCAAGCTTGAGACCAAATTAAGCACACTATCCATGTCTTCTAATGACAAATCTTGTTTTGAGGAAGGTATCTTATCATTATCCAATGGGGAATCAATATCACAATAGGCAGAATTGGTATCTTCTTCTTGATGAATTTCTAATTCAAAAATCTCACCAACCTCAGGATCTTCTACATTTTCATCACTTTTTGCAACTTCATGGAGTTTTGGAAACTTCAAAATTTTTCACGTTCTCACAATTTATTGGCATATCTACACTTATTGAAAGATCAATTATTGGAAGAATTTATTCATTAAATGGGAACACAAACTCCTCTTGATCATCTTCGTCATTTTGTCCTCTTATAAATTTATCACATGATTTGAACACAATTGCACTAAACTATAAAGATTGTTCCTCCATGATTTGGGGAGGCTGATCCAAAACATCATTGTACCGATATCCATTTTCACTTGGGCTCATACCTGTAATACCATTATTCTCATTGTTGATGTTCCTATAAAGGCCAAAATTTTTGTTCTGATTTTGAGAACAATTGTTTTGGGTAGCAAGTTGTCTTGGAGGATTGCCTTGGTTTCTTGAAGAATTCAAATTTATTTTGATGAGTTCATTGGATAAAAGAGACATCATCTCCTTCATGGCCTTAAACTGTCTAGTCATGTTATTTTCTTCTATAGTAGATGCAGCTTCCTTCTATTCAAAGAAAGTAGTCTTTTGAGACTCATACCCTAAATATGTAATTGTTGGCATTGGAGCGGTAGTAACCTACTTCATGAATGCAATAGCCTCTTTAAAGACCTTTTCAATGGTATCAATGTCTTTGGGTGGGAGTCTTCTTAGAAAAATAGAAGTTAATGAATCCATTATTCCAAAATAGATCTAGATGGTAGCCTCTTGTGGTTCAATAAATGGAAAATCCATTCTTTGACACATCCTATAGAAGTGATGATTGAACTGTGAAATAATCTCATGGGGATCCATTTTAATTGAGACGAACTAATGATGTAGGAGAGCAAGATTGATATAGACCTTGAATTGTTCTAGAAACTTTCTCTCAAAATAGTTCCAATCCCTTATTGGTGCTGGTGGTAGATTGAGGTACCAATTGAATGCCATTTCCCCCAAAGTGTAAGGAAAAAGGCAAAATACCACATCCATATGCTAAATCTAGTTTTGATTATAGATCTCCTTAAAAAAATTAATATGGTCTTCTACTATTTGTGATTCTCCATAGAAGAACTGTGAGAAAAACTTTTTAGGATTTTTAGGCAAGTCATGCAATGGACCATTTAGATTCAAAGGTGAACTTTGGGCATTAAAGAAAGACATGGTGCACAATGATGGGAATGTGTGAAGTAGAATGTAAAGAAAATGATGATGATAGAATGTGTAATGCGAATGGGTGGAGTTCTTGGAATCCTTTTATCACTATGATGCTTGTGAAAGTGACTAATTTCTAGGAACTTGTGTTTATTCTAAAAAAAGCACACATATGAAGAAGCACACTTTCTCAAAATAGTGCACCTATGCACCTTATGAAAATTCACAAACTTAAGAATTTTTTAATTTTTATTTTTAATTTTTTAATTTTTTTTTCTTAAAATTGTAGAATTTCCAAACAGCAACTTAGGTTTTTTTAGTCAAATGGTTTTTCAGACCCTCCTTTTAGTGCCACATCTATTTAGCTATCATTTTTCATGATGCTTAATGACAGGAATCCTTTCAAACTCCTCTCTTGAAAATTTAATCTGGGATCAACTCCAAGGTTCTAGTTGATCATGCGACCTACTAGAATTTGCTTAGTTGAAGATAAATGTGTTTGTTCACAAAGAGGCCTTTGTTGGTTTCAACCAATTTCAGATCAAATGATCAATCTTCTTGCTATTTCAAAATTAACCACAAAAGAGATATGTTTTTTGGTATTTTCTATTTTTCAAATGAATGCAATCTAATAGTGGAACTATATGAATTCTTGATTTAACCAAGGGGTTAGTAAAGGAAATAATGAGGGTAGGGTAACAAGAAGTTAAAGTAAATAACATGAAAGTAAAATCCTAATGGACATAAACCACAAAAACAACATGTCTATGAGTTAAGATTTCAAAAAGATCAATGGGTAACCAATGAAAATAGGAGTAGCGCTTCCTTAATTCCAGTAATGAAATCGTTGATGGGAATTCAGTAATCATAAGATGTTTCACTTTTCATCAAATTTCAAGGCCACGAAAATTGTGCTTATGCAAGATGAAAAGTAATGTAGGAACAATATGGTGATCTCTTCTCGAACTAAGTACATCAGAAAAATTTGTTAGAACCCTAGCAAACACCAGAATTAAAAGATTGCACAACTAGAATAACACAATAAAACTATTGGCTCAATTACACTTGATGAACATAAATTCACAAAATATAACACATTTAGGCAAGAATCACTACACTCTAAATGCAAATACCAATAGTATATATTATTGGATCAAAATAATGGTGGCCTGGAATACATATTACATTCCTAAATTTATAAGAAATATTTTCCTTGATTTGTGTTGAGAGTAAGAGATATCTTTATGCAATCATATGTTTCTAAACTAATAAAACAAATCTAATTATGTACAAACTAACTCTCTAACTAGTGTTTAGTAGGACTCCATCCATATTTATTCATTAATTGGATGCATGAGCCTTTACATGTCTTAAAAAAAAAAAAGCATGAGAGAATAATAAATAGAGAGACATCAGTTGATGTAGGAGTGTTTGGAAGTGCCAAAAATAGAAGCTCCATCTTCACTAGATGTCTATCAAAGTTAAACTACTGTCCGAATGCATTTTTGATGTATGGAAAGCTCTAAATTTAGAATTGGTAGTTAACTATCAGTGCACCTCTGAATTCTTCAAGATCTTCTAGAAAACCATTGAAAAAGTACACCTACGCACCTGACGGACTAGTGCACCTACACGAAATTTGTGCAAATTGCTCAATTCACCAAAAAATTAATGTTCTTAGTTTTGAAAATAGTTTCTAGGTTTTTCTTAGATGAGGTCCTAGAGCACACTAGTATACTCATTTATCCAATTTTGATGATTTATACTCTCTTTATAGCCAAACAATTTCACACATTTGAACTCCTTCTACTTCTTCTTTCTAAAATTCCAAGGCACTCGGGTTGAATCTTGTCATTAATAGTTGCATAAGATGAGGAACCTATTCTAGTTCATGTGTCCAACCTCTTTATCTTTGATCTTTTTCTTCTCTCCAACTACCTCACTCTTCTCAGTGAGAGACTAGGTGATCCAAATTATCCAAAATGATCAAATGTTTGAAACTTTTTTCACAAGATTTTCTAGGCATTTTTAACTAGCTTTTTTGGAGGTCTTTTGCTGAAAATTTCAAGTTGAAACTTTCATTGGTCCCTAAAACTGGGTAGCCAAATGGTCACTATTTTAAGGGCTGAAATTAGATTTTTTGTTCCTCTTTCCAACGGCATAAATAGTTTTGACTTTTGAGCTCTAGGTCAAAAGTTATGACCCCAACAAGTTAAGGATGGTCATTTTATCTACACAAAGAAGTAAACATTAGTCTAGAGAGTTGAAAATATAAATTAAAGCAAACCCTAATTATGACTCAAAAAAACCCAAAAAACTTAGTTGTCTGAAAACACCAAAAAAACCTAATTTTACCCCCATTTTACAAAAAAGGATGCACCTAGTGCACCTGATAAGTATGCTTGGTGTGCCTTTCATCAAATTTTAATATATGGATGCATAGTAGTGCACCTCATGGGGTGCATTGATGCGCGCCCTATGTTGACATCAGTGCAAAAGGTGTAAAGTTTTTAAGGTGCACATTAGTGCACCTAATTAGGTGTGCTGATGCACACCTTAAGTTTGCATTTCATTTTTTTTAAGTTCTTTTGTTTTGCATTAAATTTTTATGGAAAAAGGAGGTACGCACTAGCGCACTTGGGTAGGTGTGCTAATGCACATCCCCTTCTAATGTTTTATTGTCTTTTTTTGTTTTGTGATGTATAGGGGGAGTGAAGGTGTAAGGCACACCTTAGAGGTGTGACATTGCAGTTATGGAGAGCTTGGTGAAGACAAAGTGAAGGAAGTAGGAAGGAGAAGGTGGGGGGGGGGTGGGGGGGTTATATAGACCCACACATCATTGGTGCTATGCATTTATGCATCACTAAAGGTGAAATGCCTCTCTCTCTCTTTTATAACTTTGGTGCACTAGCGCACCTTATTAGGTGTGTTGGTGTGAGTTTTTCTTTATAAAAAGACTTACCTCCTTCTGATGATGAAATTTGAACTCTGGGTTTTTGAACCAGGACCTAATTTTGACCAAAAACACTAAATGAAACCCTAAAAATGACTCAAACCCTAGACTAGGACTCTAAAAAGAAAAAAAATAAAGTAGGGGGTCCCCATTTCTATTCAAAATGGGCCATACATTGTGAAACCACAACAAGAAATAGAGCCCATGTCTTATTCTTCTCAATCTGTTCAATCTCTTCTTTCATGGCTTTACTCCAGTCCTCATCTTCTAAGGCATCTTTTATTATTTTAGATTCATGCATGCTAAGCAAACATGTATCACTTCTCAACTTGTTTCTTGTCATTGGTCTTGCATCTTTATCTCCAATAATTTGTGTAGTAGGGTGATGTCTTTTGACATACTTCAATAATCTTGATTCTACTCTATTTTCCTCATTAGGTCCATCAACTTCTAAATAACTATGTACTTTTCTATTAGGTAATTCAACATCTCTTTCATGTACACTAATCTCAGATTCAGAATGTACCTCAGCTTTAGTCTACAACTCAACACCTAACTGTAGCTCAGTGCTTGAATGTAACTCAACATTCATTGTATGTGACTTGATAATCACTAAAACTTGTTCTTAATATGCAAATTGTTTTACAATATCTTCATTAGTAGGCATACCTTTATAAAAGTATACAAAATATTTGTATCCCTCTAGTTCTTTCATAGATTTAGCCTCATGTACCTCTGTATATTCATTAAATTTTATATTTGCACTTTCCACAACTTTGTTAATGTTAGTAGTTAAACACTTATAAGCCTTACTTCTTGTGGAATAGTCAAGGAATATACCTTCTTCACTTTTTGCTTCTAATTTACCATTCCTAAAAGCTTTGAGAATATAACACTTGCTTCCAAATACCTTAAAATATTTTACATTGGCTGAGTATCCATACCAAAGTACAAAAAGGTGTTTAATGAGTACCTTTCTTGACTTGCAAATGATTTAAGGTATAGACATTTATACTTATAATATCTCTCCAATATTTCAAAGTAACATTCTTCTCCATCATGAATGTCCTAGCACAATCCATTATAGATTTGTTTCTCCTTTCAGCAATTCCATTTTGTGCAGGGGTCCTAAGGGCAGATGTCTATCTTTTGATTCCTCTACCATTACAAAACATCTCAAACTCATTTGATGTAAATTCTCCTCCTCTGTCAAATCTCATACATTTCAGACATTTACCTATTTCCTTCTCAACTCTTTCTAAGTACCACTTAAACAATCAGAAAGCATCAAATTTCTATTTCAGAAACATAATTGGTATTATCCTAGAATAATCATCAACAAATAACATAATGTACATATCACCTTTGTAGCTTTTCACATCAATTGGTCCGCACAAGTTAGTATTAACAATAGTAAATTTAAACTTGATTTTTGATGAATTTTGGTTGAAATTTTGACCTAGGTTGGTCAATATTTCAACCAAGTAGTTCATGGGAATTTTTCTTGTTGAAATTTTGACCAACCTACAGGTTGGTCAAAATTTTGACTAATACATTTGTCAAAATTTTTTAATTTTTGGTAGCTCTGATTTGTCATTGTTGGTCAAAATTTCTACCAATGTTTGGTTGAATTTTTTTAGAATTGGTGGATATTTTGACCAATTCTTGGTAGAAAACTATCAAGAATTGGTCAAAATTTCCACCAATGTTTGGTCAATTTTTTTTTATAATTGGTGGAAATTTCAACTAATTCTTGGTAGAAAACTATCAAGAATTGGTTGATTTTGTTTTAATGTTGTATCAAGTAATTGTTTCTTATCCAAGCCATTTAATTTGCAACCTTTTAATTCTATGCAAAGATAAAGTTGGAGCAGGAAAATTTTTATTCTCAAAGGTGTCTTGTAATTGTAAAGCATCCATTCTATTATTTGTTCAACAAACAAGACATATCTAGTTACAGATCACTTGGAAAATTCAATCATCTTAAATTTGCTACTTACTCTAACAAACAAAATATAACAAGGATTCAATAATAATAGTGTAGAAAATAAAGAACAAATTAAGATCCTCATGGAAAATTGGAATTGAACTAAAATTTGTCAAAAATAGCTTGCTACTACCACTCTGATTGGCGGGCTTTCGAACTACTACATTCTAAGGGAATATCAAGAATTTCCAATTTATGGACAACAATAAATTGAAGCATGTATGAATATAAGAGAAAGAAGAACATAAGCATATAACATGGACATGTATTCTTTGAGATGAAAGCATCCAAGAATGTAAGCAAAAGTAGAACTATTGAAGTGTAACATGCCTCATTATGTACTCTTAATATTGCCAAAGTTGACAAAAAAAATTCAACTATGAATAATGATATATTATATAATCAAAGTAACAAAGTAATTTCATATTCATGATAGTAATTTTTCAAAGTATAGTACTGTACATAGGTTGAAGGAGAAAATTATCCTAAACTAAACACCACTATATGAAAATTATGCATTTTATCACACAAGAACTTCAGCACTGGAATAACTACTTTTGAAGTTTACTGAAAATGAATAGGGCATAACATTTATATAGAAAAGAGATAACAAAATTTCATTAAAATATAGCATATGCCCTGTTGTATGTGTTGATTATGGATGTTTGTTTTCTTTTCTCTATAAGATGACCTGTAGCATTTAACTATGAGTAAATCTAAAATAAAATGTTTCTAGAACTATGCATTCTACTTGGCATTTGCTAATAAAAATAGTTATAAGAAAGATATTTTTTTCACTATTCTATGAAATTTTACATAAATATCCTTAGTATTTTGTCATTCTTCACTTTTCAAGTTGGATCAGATAGATTGTTAAAGATGTGACTCCATGTCTAAGCTTTTCCTCAAAGACTAGACTCCCGAACATGGATCTAAAGACAATTTTGTCTACATGGTCAATCCATAATATAGCATCCTCGCATAATTTTATAAATTTAAGTCAATAAAATTTGGCGTTCATGAAGAAAATTGGAAAATGGTAAGATCTCTATCTCGTTGTACTAAAAATTGGAAAACAATAAGATGACTAGACTCCCAAGCACAGAACTAAAAACAAAATTTTGTCTACAGCATGAATCTATAACGTAGCATCCTTACATAATTCTATAAATTTATGCCAATAAAATTTTTAGTTTGTGAAAAAAATTGGAAAATTGTAAAATGACCATGTCCATGCTTGGAATTAGTGATAATCACAGTTTCAACTACAAAGACCAAATGAAGAACTCACCTATAAAATACTAGCTAGACAAATTTGAATTATCAATTGAAAAAAAATTTAATCTTAAGCTAAATATTTTTTTTTCTTCATTTATATTTTATAGTATCCTCCTTCCAAGTAAGGGAGTGCTTAAAGACCTCTGATTGGGTAGCTTCAACTTGCAGAGATGAACGTAGAGAAGATGACTCAAATCTATCTAACTGCAAAATATGATTGCTATATAAAAGTACATCAGAATTGAATATAGTATATGATAACCAACATACAAACAAAAGAATTGGTTCAAAAGGTACCACAAATTGATTTCTTGAAACTTAAAAAGATAGAGTGAGGGAAGAGTGCAAGCATTGTAGTTATAAACCTGAGTAGTATAGTGATGAGCAACTTGAGTTAAAAGACTACAAGATTGTCCTTGCTTCAAAGACTTCAATTGGAAAAAAAGGAGTGTCACCTCATTCTCATAGTCCTCTTTAGCTGACTGTAAATGTTTAGAGGTAAATATTTCCATTTTACCAGTCTTAGATTTTCCTTTTTCTCTCTCTACTCGCATATGCTCGTATGCTTGTCTGAAATTGATAATATAATCATAAAAATATATTTCTCTAATAGTACCACTTAACATAAAAGGGGGAATAAAGACTAAATAAACCAGTATCTACCTTTTTGCATCATACTGCTCTTTCAGTTCTTGCAACCAGACACAAAAATGTGAGGAGTGAGGACATAAGTCAACTATACTTATGTAGTATCATTGATTCAAAATATACTTTGACAAAACAATAATATTAGATTTATCACTTTTATGTTTTGTATATGTTCTATGAGGAAAGCCTCATCTTTAAAAGAATTTTTCATGGAAAAACAATGATCAAGCATCTAAGATCATTAGTTCAAACTTGTAGGTCCACAGTGCCAATATTGTAGTGTTGTTCTTATTTTACTAAATTGGAAAAAAGCTATGTCATTAAGTCCAACACTTTCCCCCTCCCTTCATTTTCTTTTTTTCTTTTTGTGTAGAGAGATCAGGGAATAAGTGGGAAAGATGGAGGTGGGGTGAGAGGGGAAATAGACATGAAAATGTTAAAAGAGCATTCCTTAAAACCCTAGATCCATATTTCATTAGGAAAATAGCATGGGAATGGAAAGAATAAAGATCAAGGGATGGTTAAGAATCCTTATGGAACATAGCTTTTGACTAGAGCATGAAGCATGATTACTTGTTAGTTCAGTACCAACCTTTAAGTAAAAGCAATAGATTGGATCCTGTAGACCCTTATATTTAATTGACTCTTATTTAGTTGAAAAGAATGTGCAAAATTTTCATTCCAACATAGTTAGGTATTGAATTGAAAATCGATGGTGCTACTAGGGGCCATCCAGGAGCAACATGTGTTGGTTGTTTTCTTCATGATAAGAAGGGAATTTTTCATGATAGAAGAGTTAATCTTGATGCCTAAGAAGGGTTGCAAAGAATTACTAATTGAAGGTGACTCAAGCACCAATAAAGACATTGAGAAAAGGTTAATAGTCCTAATTGGCATATGAGAGATTATATGGTAGAGAAGCTTTGGGGTGGATGTAAAAGTATTTCGAAGTGCAGTTTGTGCACTACCATTACAAACAAAACCAAATTGTTGATTTATTGACTAACAAGGAATTGATAATAATATTACAATTTCAATAGAAATCTTTGATATATTGGTATGGGAGGGTCTCAATAAAACTACTAAGATAGATAAATCACTTATAAATAACATTTTCCAGTTGATTCTTTTTGGCATATGGAAGCAATAGGTGGCTTGGGCATTTACGTGTACATGGCATGATTAGGTGTCATAAGTGTGCAATGTATGTAGTGAGATATTGCAACATTTGGTATTGAATAGGGCAGCTTCACATGTTGTAAAATGAGGTTCTTCAATCAATTCTTTGAACTTTTTGTTAGTATGGTGTGTTGGGCCTTGTGTTTAGCTAGCTTGGGCTTCTTTGTAATAATGTAATCACATGCTGCTTCCTCTAGAGATCTTCTTAGGAAAGCCCAAGTTCAAATTTTAGATTCAAAAAGATCGTTTGTTATCTAAATTAAGCTTTAGTTCCCATCAATGTGAATTTTGGGCCATAAAGGGTGTTGGAGAAGGGTCATTTTGGGTCACAAGCTACCTAGTGGATTTATAGTCAAAATTTGAGGAGGTAATAAGTTGTGCTAATATAAGTAGTGTATTGTTAATTTCTTTGTTTTAATGTTGATGGAGATGATTTTTTGTAATGCAGCTTCAAAGGAGCCTCTAGTAGTTTCTTGTGAACTAGTCTTCGCAAAAGATGTGACAATGAAAGATTTTAATATCCTTAGCAATGATGTAGGGATTCTAATGGAATTTTAGTAGGAATGTAAGGATTCTAGTGGTTTATTCCTAAAAATATTCTTATTTCACATCATCATGGATTGTTGGAAGAGTGGTTATTCCTATCGTAAAATGTACATTGAACACCTTGCATATCATAAAATAGTAATGCAAATGAAGTAAAATAATATTTAACTTGGTAAATCAAAGTCTTAGACATTCTTGGAGAAACTATATGTTGTATGTGACAGTAGGATAAATATTTAACATGGCTGTCACATTGGAATATTGGAGAAAACTTTGTACCAAATAGCTAATTCATGGGTCATGGTTTTGAGAAAATGGTCTATGTAATACCACTTAGTGATGTTGTGCAAATTTATTTCTATTAAAAATCAGTAAAAGAGTAGTTGTTGAGGTAAGCTTGGTAACCTTTTGCTTGTCAACTAAAGTTTGATCGAGCATCTCTTGTAGTTTGCATTTGTGAGTTGGCAAAGCATGGATTGAGAATGCGGCTACATCATTGTCATTTCCTTGTTCACATGGATGAATGCAACTAGGTTGTTTGATGCTTCAAAAGTTTTGCATGGAGACTTTTCAAGAGTATTAGTAATCGTGTTTCTTTAGATTATACAATGAGTGTGTGAGTGTTATTAGAAGTTGGGTTTTTCTTTTGAAAAGGTTTTCACAAGGTACATCTAGTTTCTTCTTGTGGCATGTTTGTCATTTTCTTACACTGTGTATTTTGATTGTTTGTTTTGCATAAATTTCTCTAATATGGGTTATGCGGAAATGAATATTATTGCTGCAAAATTTTTTTCGATTCTCTTCTTCAATATCTAAATGACACTCTAGAAGGGAAGAGCTACTGGAGTTCATTTTTTTAGTATGGACTCGGCCACAAATGACAAGAGAAAGCATGGTGAGCAAGGCGAGCAATTAGTGGAAAACTATTCCAAGGGTATGTGTCTTCCTTGTTTGGATATTCTTAATTCTTGACAGCTAAAGGAGTGGTATTGTTATTATGGCTCTAAGTTCTTTGTGCGGGCCTATATATGAGTGGCACCCTATCCCAATAGTGCCAATGTCTCTCAATGCTGACTTTCAAAAATACAATGCATTAGTGTGCGATGGAATTTCCAATTTGTGTGCTTTAAAGGTGGCAACTTTTCAAAATTACATTGTCCAAAGACTATTATATATAATGACCCTTTCATCTCTATGAAGATTAGTTATCATCAATAAATACAAAATGTATCCAAAATTTGAGTGTAAAGTTCCTTTGCAAGTAGTCTTTATATGAAACCATATTAAGTTGCAAGTTTTTCTCACTCTATTAACTAGAAAATAATTGTAGGTAGCAGTGCAATACAAAGAAAAAACTAGTATATTAACTTGATTCACCTTGAGTTATCATTTCGAATTGTTTTTGCATTTCCAAATGTCTCTAGAAGTAGATTTGACTGGAGAAATCAAAAAACCAACATAAGTATAGAGGTGCATAAACAAACTTTTAGCATATAATGAACTAAAAGATCAGATATATGTGGCAACTTCAACTCCTGTCAAGAAAGGTTTAGTTGGTATCCAAAAAAAACATGCTTCAACGTGGATCCATAAAAACTCTAGGAAAAATTCTTACTTCTCAAACTTGTGTTTCAATTGTTCTATGATCTACCACAGACCAACTGCCAATATAGGCTAAGTAATGCATTACGATTTTTGTTGTTTACATTTTTCATGCTTCACTTTCTCCACTAACTAGGATTGATTGGCTACATTATTCATTGATCATTTCCCTGTAATGACAATGTCAAAATGAGAAAAAATAAAATTAAACTTTTCTATCATCATTAATCAGCCAACAAAACATAGTATATGATGCCATTCATTTATTGAATAGTTTACCACTAGGAAGCATCAACAATTGCAAAAATATGGGGGCTCAATTCTCCAAAATCTATACTGCTCCATCATATGAGCATCATATAGATGTGGAAGCTTCATAATGGGTTGACATCAATTAAGATATTTCCTGTATAAGTCTACCTCCATTGCAAAAGAAATCATTAGAGACAAGAAAATGCTCTATCATTAATTATTCAAGACATTATAGAAATAAGCCATCCAGGAAGCCATTTGACATGGAGAAAACCATATGAAAACATGCCAAGATAGGGATGGAACAACTATATATTTCTTTTAATCTAAAATTTAAATGTCATTTATTGCAATGGTATATAATATTGCCTATTACCACAAGTTACATTACAACGTTAATTACTAAATGCTCACAAGACATGAATACAAAATCACATAATTATCAAGATGCACACACAAAGGCCATGTAAGGAGTGTTTTCCATGATGACACATCATTGAATATTCAAAAAATTACTATTATACAAATGTCAAGTTGCAAAATTCATAATGTCTTATAGCATTCAATGGTTGCAATGCCATCTAAGCATATACTTCATCTGTCTCCACATCTACCTAGCATCCATGGAAGCACTATTTTATCTATTTTCTCTACATTGCCAACTTACAGAATCACAAGGAATGAAGTGTTAATGAGTCCAACATAAGATGAAA
This sequence comes from Cupressus sempervirens, assembly GCA_028749045.1. Taxonomy (NCBI): domain Eukaryota; kingdom Viridiplantae; phylum Streptophyta; class Pinopsida; order Cupressales; family Cupressaceae; genus Cupressus; species Cupressus sempervirens. The sequence continues at coordinate 536,892,751 of CM053789.1, forward strand.
ATGCAATAAAAACTCACATGCATAGTGACATTTTGAAGCTAACAGACTAACTGAGGTGGAAGATTTAGATAATTCAGTATGTGAGCATCAACCTCTTTGTTTGTTGAGGCAGCCACTTGAAATCATTTTTCAAAAAAATTGAACTCAACTAGGAGAAATTGCATTTTTTGAAGGTTGGGTACAAGAAAATAATAGACAAAAAATAAGCATATATTAACTTACTTTCTTCAACCTCTCTATTGAACATGTTTCACATACCTTACATAGATCTTGAGTTTACAAAGCTAGAATTTTACCTGCTTACTATGGCCCTATGGAAAATAGACAACCTTGCTTCCAACAGTAAGTAAAAACACTAGAGGTATAGCATAGGCATGCCAAAGCTCTGAGTTAAGACAACACCTTTCTCCTATTGATGGAAGGTGAATAAGAAAATTGGGTATATCATGCATATTATATAGCTGAAATTTTAACATAAAGCAAATAAAAACATTCAATTCAATTACTTTCAAGAAATAAAATATTCAATATTATAGATCTTCTTACAACAATTTTATCTCTAGTAATGGCATTTTCCAAAATGTTATTTACACATTTCTGCTTGATACATAAGAAAAATGCTAGATTCAAAGGTTTGACTCACAAAGAATCAAATGGGAATGTAAAATGAGATATTGTGGCTTAGTTTGTCTTGCCTTAGAGAGTCAAAATTATTTAACCATGAACTATTTTCAAGCCAGGCTCCTCAAAGATTTCAACCACATAACCATCAAAAGATGCCAAATCTCAACAATTTCCAACTTGACAACAAAATAGCAAGGAATCAAACACCTCACAAGGAAGATGATCTCTCTAAGAAAGGTTGAAATCTTAAAACTGATTAAAGATTGGTAGAGCTCTTAAACACATTCTGATATGGAACAATAAGTTCTAGAGAAGGGTAAAATTGGAAGAAATCAAATAAAGCTTATCAAAAGTGTCATCTCCTTGCAAAGCTAGCCTCATAAAAACTGATTATATGCTTGTAGAGCTCAGGGAAACATGTTCAAACCTACCTTAAAAAAATAGAGCATAGAATACATTATATTGAGGACAACATTCTTTGAAAGCAATTGAACATAATACGATTGGCCAATGTTCATGATAGAGATGTTGGTATGCACACAATCTGATAAAAGCTCTTTCAAGGCTTCCTTTCCACCAGGAAGTCAATAACAGAAAGCTAAAAAAAAAGGGATTAAACCAAAGACTTCGACCCTCAAAAAAGAAGAGGCTTAAATTATTTTCTATATTTTTTATTTGTTATTGATTACCAATTAATAGCCTAGATCTCCATAGAGATTAAGAAATTGGTCTTCCTTATGGGTGGAGCACCATATTTCTACCACAACCATATGAAACTTTTATCTATGAAGTAGAAGAATATCAGCTCCAAAAAAAAAGATTTATCGTTGGAGAAGCCAAAACTAGAACTCTTAGGAGAACACAATGATCAGGTATTACTTCCCCCTTCACATTTTTGGAAAGCTTCTAGCTACTTTGCATAGGTCAATTGAGATTCTCTAACCAAATTTTGTAAGAATTAGGATACAACATTGCCTAGGCTCTAAGCACCCTCAACTACTCCTAAAAATTATGCCCGAGCAATATCTTAACTAGTGTCCAGATGATTGCAATAGTTAAACATTGCAATCGGGTCTGATTGTCCTTATATCTAATGTTTTTTTTTTGATAGTGTATAAAAAAACTAACTTGCAAACAAAATCCATCTATAATAAATTCTGAAGGGGTCCTAAATGTAAACCACAGACAAAGAAGCTCTTAAAATGTGCAAGCTAACCATCATAGGATTTTTTTGAGCCTCTGTTAGTTGGTTTCTATCATGTTTGTTACAGACCATCTCTTTCCACTCCAAATACACATAAAAAATGAGAAATCTATGGAAATTGTTTAAGTGGGTTTCATTGAACTCAAAACTAACTTTATGGAAATTATAGGAGTAAAGTAGAAAATGCCAACTGAGGTATTCCATAGATTTGACTTAGTAAAGCAACCCAACACATGACTTTATCCAAGGAGTCCAATGATAGGTACTTGGAAAAATCTATGCAACAATGCTCAAAAACCAATCATGTCAAAATAATAACAAATTGTAGTGCCTACCCCTAGTTTTCATTTTTGTTATCATTGTTGAACTCTTTTAGGCTAGTTTTATGCTTGATGATTAGTAAGTAGCATTATTTAGAGATTATCAAATACTATTTCACATTCAGCTGATATATGATGAGATTACTCGGTACTCTATACTTCATGTATGCATTATGATTATTATAGTACTTTTAGTTTTTGATGATGACTAGTTAGATGGATTATTATGTGTTTTCTTATGGATACTTACCCCATACTGCATGTGTATGGTATGCACATATGTTTTCTTTATGTATGGCATTTTTTATGTGGTTAAGGAAGGGAGTGATAGTCACCTGCTAGTCGAGATCTACACGATGCACCATTGCCTATTTAGCTTAGAATATTGTATTTGTACATGTGTGGATTTTATGCAGGTTGCAAGTATTGGGTATCAACTTCCCTGAATTGCCAAGATGAGTGTACCCTATCACATTATCTCAATGGTAAGAGAGGGGAGATAAATTTTTAAGTCCAAATCCTAAACCTTTAGACCATTTGTCCTAGAAAATTAGGACAAGTATCCGAGTTGTTTACCTTCCAAATGCATTAAATGACGTTAATTAGTGATTATAACCCTTTAGTTTGAACTTGTATGTGTTTTCCTATGATGGGTTTTCGTATTTTGTTTTATGAGTCCTTGGTGATTTTTCTATTAATTAAGTCAAATTAAATTATATAATTAATTATTTAATTTAATGGAAAATTATTATGATATTTTTTAATTTAATTATATTTAATTAATTGAGAAAGTAATTAAATAAAAAGAATTAAAATTTGAAGATAAATGTTATAAGAATAATTTTAGAATGTGATAATTATTTATTTAATTTAATAATAATATATTTAGAGTTCATTTTTAACTAAATGCCAAATAATATTATTATTTAATTTAATAAATATTTTATCAATTAAACATTCAAAAATAAATTAAGAAGCAGAAAAAGGAATTAATTTATTAAAAGTTTTATGATTGCATGATGCGTGCAGGAGATTAAATTTAATAAATTAATTAAAAGAGAAATCAAGTGAAAATTAAATAAATTAATTTAATAATTTAATAAACGTGCATGGAAAAGAAAAAGAAAAGATAAAGGAAAGATAAAGAAAAGATAATAAAGAGTTAATGTCTGGTGAGCAAAGAGTCCTCTTGGGTGATCACACAATTAGTGCCCCGATTTTAGGAGAGAACTCCTTATCACTAATGGATAGTTCATTTTCGAAGGACTGCAAATTTTGGAGAAGTAAAAGAATTTTCAGAAAGGAAAAGGTTCTGAGAGGAGGAGTTTCTCTACAATTTTCTTGGGTATAGCGATTAGCATCAGTTTCCAGGTAGATGCTTGTGATTATTTGCTAAATTTATTACGCTCTTTCCTTACTATCTTGTTCATGTCTGTTGAATGATTATATGAAGATTTCTTTGTGACGAGTGTTTCAATGTTGTGAAATTCTAGTATGCATGATTAAATCTTCTGAATACGTAGGAATTGAAACATCTTAGAATCCTTGTCCATTAATTTTGCAGGTTAGATATTAAACCAGGGAGGGTTTTGAGATTTAATAAGGAAGTTTTAATTTAGAAATTTGATCAATTAATTGTATTTCTCCTATCTAACTAAAACTGTAAATGTTTATAAAAATATATATATATTAAAATTTTAATAGGTTGAGGTATTTCCCTTCACATCGACAGCCACACTGCTGTCACAGGGACTACGTCAATAGCACTGTCGTAGGCCTTTCATCAGCAGGAGGCCGCACGACAGCCCCTACGGCTTATAAATGTAGTGGGTTTATTTTAATTAAAGTTTTTTTTAAACAATAAATATATTACTATTTTTTATGTATTAATATTATTTTATTAATAATTTATATAATATAAAGTTTATTATTATTTAATAATATTTTAATTAATAAGTTTTATAAATAAATTTTATTATTATTTAATAATTTTTATTAATAAATTTTAATATTAATTTCATTAGTATTTAATCATTTCATTATTAAGTGTTAATATTAATTTAATTATTATTTAATAATGTTTATTAAATAATTTTTAATTATTAAATGGATTGATATTAATTATTAGTACTTAATAATTAATAAGATGTTAGGGAAGAATTAGATTTATTTAATTATTAATAATAATATGATTTTAATGAAATTGTTAATTATTTTATTTAAAGTTAATGGGGATTATTTTTAATATTTTAAATAAACAATTATCCTTAGATCATTTGGATTAATGGATTTAAAATTGAAATAGAGTAATTGTACCATTCTTTAAATTTAAGAACGAGATAATTTGTAAGGGTAAACTATGGATTTTTATCTATTTAAAACATATGTTCAACTAGAAATGGAAACTTTAACTCAACAATATATTATCAATCAAACCCAACTATGAGATTACTCTAATTTTTGTGTGATGTCTATGTTTGGAGATTGGGGTTGACTAGAGTGTTGACCTATTTAGGACGTTATCAAAGGCTTTGGAGTTATGTGATTGTGATGTTATGATGTTTTGGTTTCGATTCTTTAAGCCCAACCATGGTAGTGTGTGTCTAGTATGCTCTATGATGTGTGTTGATCTACTTATTGTTATTGCTTTCCAATGTTCTTGTGTGACACTAAGGTGAATGTATGACCTACTTGACTTAACCATTTTTGAGTCCTCAATTAGTTATATTTGAATTATTTTCCAGTCACTTTGATAGGACTGAAGTGTTTGTTTTGTTATTGGTGGCGTCATGTCATGATATATTTGACTTAACCATTTTGAGTCTACGATCAGTATTATTTTTGGGATGCTTTCCAATTGCTTGTAGAGAACTGATGTGATTATTGTGATTTATCTTTTGATGCTTTCCAGTCTCTTGTATAGGACTAAGGTGATTTTAATATGATTCTTTGATTTTTGATTTCATGAGCTTAGGGTAGGTAACCTACATGTAATGTTGGGAAGTGGTTTTCAATGGGGGTCGAGGCCCTAAGTGGTTCCTAGAGTAACCCATTGTAAGTTGTTTAATAAGTGAAAACACTACACTAAATGGGAATAAAATGAACCTAATAAGAGTTTGTGTCTTTCCCATGCCTTGAGTGCTAGTATAGACTAGGATGGGAGTAGAGAGAACACTTGGTTGTGACCTTGCATCCGTAGTATGCCTTGTCAATACAAGAGGATACTATTGGACACATAGGGATCACTAGGGGGTTGGGGTCTTGAGAGACTATCAGGGTAACTCTAGTGTGATTCGTGCTATGACACTTGCCTACTTACATAGTAGATTTTCTATGTATCTTGTGTGCCTCTAGGTATAGATGTCAACCTATCTTGGAACCCTTGAGTTAGAATACATTTAAGATTTCCTAGACTTAGCAAGTATTTTTGATGTTTGGATTGATATCTTGTTTGGGACTTAAGACTAGCTCCTCAATGCGGTGGGAGTGGGCCATTTAGGTTCCATGCAGTTAAGTGGTAGTGCTTTTTACTCTTACCATTGATATTCGTCCATAGTCACCGTGGCTAGAGCTTTCTTGTCTACATTTCATTTCATTCTATCTATGTATCATTATGATGGATGGTTATATTTTAAGATGCATGTTTATATCTTTTATGATGGATGGATATATCTTTATAATGGATGGTTTCATTTATTGTATTGTACTTTGTATGATGGATTTGAGGAGGATGATGTATTTCTATTTCTACATATGTGTATTCTTTTAGCCTTTCATACCCTATGACATGTACAGTGGATGATTGCTCGCATTCCAAATTTTATTGCGAAGTGGCATTCAAAACAAATATATATTATTTAAATGGACTTTGGACTTTTAATTATTCTTTTGTATGGACATGGTATTTGTTAGAATATGTATTAATTAAATTTAAATGTGATTCAACATCATGGGATCCTTAAGGAATGTAACTTGTTATGCATGCTTATAGTTGATTGTATGTTATTGCTTCCATTAATATGTGTTTGGAGTGTATGTTACTCTTCTTATTTTAAAAAAAATGTTGGGAAACTTAGTAAAACTTTACATTAAATCTTTTGGATCCCTTGGTGGGGTGTTACACAAACCCTATTATTCACATAAACATAATAACATTAATACATTCTAACTCCCACAAAAAAAAACTAATAGTGATATAAAAAGAAAAGCGTTGTCCATAACCCTTGTTTCTTTTGTAATACCCCAAAATTGGCTCATTGCCATCTCAACCAATTCTAGTCTATTTCTGATCAATCCTAAAATCCTATTCCATTAGGCAAATTCTTATTCTACTACTCGCTACTTGACTTAACTGTCAGATGCAAAAGACCCTAATCTGCATTCATCATATTTCTTATTTAATTCCTATAGTACGTACTCATATTAGTCGCATTAAACCTACTTGATTTAATTATAATTTAATTATTAAGTATTTATAATTTAATTTAATTAAATCATATCCTAAGGCCAATGTACTATGGAATTAAATTTATTTAATTTAATAAATGTGCCTATTTTAATTAATTAAATGAAATTATTTAATTAAATGGAGTACTTACTTCTAATTAATTAAACAAAGTTATTTAATTAAATGGGAAGCCATTCCTAATTAATTAAATGAAGTTATTTAATTAAATAAGAAAAGTGTCTCTAATTAATTAAAGGATTATTTAATTAAATAGAAAAGGTAATTATGAGAGCATATCTCATTTTATTAAATTAAATATCTCACCAAAATCCTTCTTCAGTTCAAAAAGGGAAATTTTTAGTTCACTATTGATCAAAAAGGAATTAAATCAGTTAACTCCTTTTTCTACTCAAATTAAATCAATTAACTCCTTTTTCTACTCAAAAGAAATCAATTAACTCCCTCTAATTTGGGAATTTTCCTTTATGACTGAACTTCATCTTTAATCCTAACCGTTGATTGAAATCGATCTCAACCATTGATGGATTCCAAGAAAGTCTATTTAAGAGACCCTCATCTCTTCATTTTGAGGGGAGGTTGAATGAGAATTTGCATCGAATTGCTATTGGATTGTGCACTCATTTGAGCTCCCTACTTTCATATTCATTTTCTAGTTTAATTCTCATATATTTTGGTATAGCTTTCTTTTACATGTTCTTAGATTAAACATGCATACTCCATTCTATATTAATCTGCATTTTCATATAGATTAGTCGCATTTTATTTCAAATCTTTCATTCTTACAGGGTCTGGTTGCTTAAACACCTCAAATCAGAGGATATCTGACAAGCACTTTCCTTTAGATTGAAGGCAACAGGTCGCTTTATCAGTTGATTTTCAGATGAACAATCCAATGTTCATTCCAGGATGAATCCACATACAATGACCGTGTTGAAGTGTGTGTGTTAACAGAGGCCACATATTCACACATACATTTTTGGTGCCCACCGTGGGGCTCGAAAATCAATTTTTCTGGCCTCTTTCTGTATTTTTTAAATCATTTTTTTGTTCTCTGTCTGTACAGATTCAGGAATCTTCGCGCGAGACTGTTCATTTTTACGCAAGGATCTATAATCTTCACATGAAGATTCTTTCCATATCACGCGAGAAAGTTCTTGTGCGCGCAAAACTTCGCATGTCGAATATAATTTCACGCAAGTCGAATATAATTTCATGTGAGCCATAAAACTTCTTCACCCGGAGTGTCAGGAATTTTGTGCGAGACTCTGCTGACAGAGACAATTTTTTGCATTGATTTTTGTGTTTTCTAGTTTTTTTGCTAGCTGCTCACGGTTTCTAGTGTTTTTGTGTTTTCTGATTTTTTGGAACAGCATAATAGCGGTTTGTGAGACAATTGGAAAATCATGATATAGTTGCTAAAAATAGGTAAAATCTACTAAGCGCGTTGCAAGGATCACCACGTAACCTTCCTTAGCTGATAATATTTCATTTGGATCTAAAAAAAACATCTCTTGTGTCGAGCTTGTGTGTGTTTCCTTCCATATTTTCATTTTACAACACATGCATAATTTGATACTAGGGTGTGATCTCTGTTAATATTCATTTAGCAAGCTTAGGTACGAGTGATAGATTTTGATAGCTATTTTGGGTTATTGGACTCGCTAATTCGTCGACCCCTCGTTCCACCCTGTGGTTGCAAGATCAGCACCACGTTAAAGGGGAGGGGTTTATAGGACAGAAGCGTTAAAGGCTCCACTAGGCAACCCTTTTGTACTTTCTAGAACTCACTAGTTTCTGAGTTGTGGACTCATGTTAGCTTGTGTGAGGGGTTAAATGTTCCACATCTTTGGACTCACCTCACATTAGTTAAAGTGTTAAGTGTACCACCTTGTGCTCTTTGATTTTTTTTGGATAGATTTGCTTTCAAAAATTGACATCTGTACACACATAGTAATTAAGCTCCCATGAACACTATTCGTGGATCTTGAGGGAGTGGGTTCCTAGTGAAACTCCTCTCTAAGACGGATTCCTTGTAGGTGGGGAGGATACTTTGAGCATCTCACAGATAGATGAATCTTCAACTTGTTGATTAAGGCATTCTTTCTTTAGAGAGGTTGATAGATCACTGGGAGTTGATATCATAGATCTTTAAGAGATACTCTTAGTTTAGCGTGTTTGATTAATCTGTCTGCTTTGATTGGGCTAAAAGTGAAAAGGTGTCAAAACCTTGAATCTGGAAGCTAAGTCCCCTTGTGGTATACTATTGTGAGTTGGTCACCTTTAGAGAGGGTTAACCATAGCAGACAATCCCTCTACAGGGAATATTGTGATGATAGAACCTTGAGCAATAATAGCCATTTTTGATGTGGTAGTGACAACCACTATATAAATTTCCTTGTGGAAGAAATCTCCATGGGTGTGGTTCATTGTGGGTTGTCAGATCTCCCTAGCAGCTCTTGAAGATTAAGTTCTCAGAGTATGTCAAAACCTCGGTGCGTCGGGATTGGAGGTCACCCCTGTGAGTCATAAAAGTTGCAGAGTCAAACCATTACTAAAAACCTTAGAGAGGCCAACTTTTATTTTCTAGGGATGTATGCATGATTGCAAAACCTTTTGAAAACATACACAAATAGCTCTCCTAGGGATTAGCACAAACTAAGTCACTTGATTGTTGATGCGCAAGGTTGCTTTTTCCCTTCCTCATTGTTTACAGACGTCCTTGAAATCACTTGCTTGTTGTTCTGCGTGCCTATTTATTTGCCTGGTTATTGGAACAAATTTTTTTTTTGTCAAAATCAGTCACTATTGTGAAACTGTTCTACCCTTTCATGCGAAATCATTTGGGTCTCACGTGAAATCATCTAATACTCACGCGAAGCCATTTTGTCCTTGCACGAAATTAAACTGTTGTTGTGCATCTTCATGCGGCCTTGTGAACTTCTTTGCATGAAATTAAATTGTTGTCACTGACCTTCGCGTGGCTTGTAAAACTTCTTTGTGCAACCCATAAAAGTTTTTCGCGTGAGACTTTGTATCAGCATTACCAATTTGGATTTGTTTTAGCTATCTGCGGCCTACACACTTTTTTTTTGTGTCTGTTTATCGCTCTCTGTTTGCAAACAGTCCTGAAACAGTGACACTTCACTTAGCTAAAGACTTGTGTCTTATACCTTGACTAGTCTCATCTCATAAGTAATTTTTTTGGTCTTTGTCTTAATGCTTGTCATACTTTTTGTCACAGTGGTCATAATCTCTGGCTGTTCTAGCCTTTAAATCAGACCATTTGTACCTTAGTGAATAGCATTCTTGCTATTATCTTGTCCTTTTTGAGACTCATTCTTAGTGTAGTCCTTGTCCAGGTTCTAGCTTCTTGTCCTTGCCTATGACTATCACAACCAGAAGCGGCAATGTGTTTTATCCCGATAACCTTAGACGTGGTCGTGCTAGGGGTCATAATCATGGCAGAGGTAGCTTACCTTTCGCTACACAATCTGTATCTAGTTTGGCTAGTGAGGCATCTTCATGGTCTTCCTCACCTGCCAGGTCATCTCAAGTTCAACGAACATTTTCCAATTTGCAAAAAATTAGGAATCCTTTTTACCAAGAGGATACTGAGATAGGTAGAGGTCCTGCATTCCCAAACATAATGTATGATCTGTTCTCCAGAGATCCTTTTGAAACACAAAACACTGAAATTGAACACGTTCCTATAATGACTAATCATGAACTTGAACATGATAGTCATAGTCGATATCAAGAACCACCTAGGGATGACAAAGAGAAAGAGAAAGAATATGACACTGATGAGGAATAGGAAGAGGTGGAAATCCTTCCTGAACACATAGAAAAATGTCAAAGAGACAAAAACTTTAAGAAGGTCATGGGAATCTTACTCAACGAAGAGAAAGAAAAGTACTTTCTCAAACTTTCCTAGGAGGGAGCTAAACTACCCACAAATTTCGATGTGGAGACCATTATCAGATGTGAAGAAGAAACTAAGACCGCTAAACTCCAAAAAAAACTGAAAATTATGCAAGACCAATTGGCTCAAATGATGCATGAGAAGGAGAAACCCACAAAGACATACACATTGGATGCTCTTTGTTCATTTCCATTTGACAAAAGCATAAACATGCAGCCTTTCCCACAAGGTGTAGAACTACCCAAATATGACAAGTACTTTGGTACTACTGATCCCCAAGATCACTTGCGAGAATTTGGTGCTTTGTCTATGGAGTTTATACACAATCAAACATACCTCATGCATTTATTCCCTAGAAGCCTAGATGGTCAGGCTTTGGAGTGGTTCTCACATTTACCTCCTAGTATCAAGACATTTGATGAAATTGCCAATTCATTTGTTCAGCAATATTCTCATAACATTCAACATCCTGTAAATATTCAAGATCTATGCAACCTTAAACAGAAGGTTGGTGAGCCTTTTCTCACTTTCCTCCAATGGTGGAGACAACTATACACTAAGTATTCCCGTAAAATCTCAGAAATGGAAAAGCTTGACATTTTCACTGATAACCTCTTACCTGATTTCGGGTATAGAGTCCAACTACAAGGTCCACGTACCTTTGAAGACATGATTACACAAGCTATCTATATTGAAGAATTTATGGTCAAGAAAGGTGAGCTCACTCTTCAGAGAGACACAAAACAAGGTTCCACTTCCAACAGGGATAAAACCAAACATGTCAACAAGAACTGAGAAATTGTACATGATGGGGTTGTTAACAATGTCACACCTAAACCTGCTAAAGCAGCATTTAATCTCACAGATTGCCTCAAAGTGGCCAAAAATGCTGAGAAGCCTCCCCCTGACAACAAGACATCTGGAAGGACAACACGACCCAAGCGAGAGTATACACCTTTGGGAGAACCTTTGGATGTAGTTTACAAAACATTGCTACAACACAAGCTTATCTCACCAATGGATAACCCTCGTCCCTATGATCCACAACCATGTCCACCATGGTGGAATGAGACCTCATTTTGTGAGTATCACCAAAACAAGGGACACAAAATCAGCAACTGTATAAATGTGCATCATAAAGTCTAGGACATGATTGATGCTGGTGAACTTGTGGTAGATGGACATAACAAAAACTCAGACCACAAGGCATTCAAAGAGCCTTTCCCAACTTATGAAAAAGGAGAGACTTCGAATCCAGAACCCTACAATAAGGTCAACTATACATATTCCAATGATGACAATGTTATTCACATGGTTGAACCTATAGATTTTTAATACTGCTACGTTATTACCATAAAGGGCAAGCAAGATAATGACAAACCCAAGACACCATTTGTCTTGAGAGGCCCTGCTTCCATTAACATGGATAATGCATCTTCGCAACATTGTGCTAACACTATTACTCATTCTCATGCGAAGTTGGTGCTCAAAGGCCTTGCACCTCCTACTTCAAATCTTGAACAACACAAAGGCAAAGCCCTTGCTGGTCCATCTGCTAAAGGTGCAAAACACACAATGCACATGACTGCAACCAGTTATAGTATTCTCGATCAGTTGAAATGAACTAATGCTCACATTTCCATATTTGAGCTTCTTAAAATCTTGCCTGCTCACAAGAAAATTTTGGACAAAGCCCTCACTAAGGCAAACATTCCTCAAGATCTTGATCTTGAGTGATTTCAATCCATGGTAGGTCACTTGACCTCACCTCATCTTATGACCTTCTCTGAGGAGGATGACAACTAGCTGAATCACCCACACAATCAGCCTCTACACATTGAGGTTATGATCCACCAGACACATGTTTGTCGGGTACTCATTGACAATGGCGCTAGCCTAAATATTGTCTTTGCTGCTTTACTTAGACAATTGGATTATTCTGAAGACTTTATTGATCCTTGACGAAAGATTACTATTAAAGCATACGATGAAGTGGAACGAAAGTCACTAGGTCTTGTGGTTTTACCAATTCATGTCGGTCCTGTCGAAAGGGATGTCACCTGTCAGGTGCTTGACATTCCCTTAGCCTAGAACATTCTATTGGGATGGCCATGGATACATGAGATGCGTGCTATGCCATCCATATACCACCAATGCATTAAATTCCCATTTCATGGTTTCAAAGTTACTATTCCTGCCACTACTAGCTACGCCTGCAATATGCTCAAAGCTACTAATTCTTTCATCCCTGCTAACCGTGAGTCTATTGATGGTCATGACAATAAGCTAAAACAAATTGAGGAGTCATTTAAATTGAAAGAAATTGATATGGGAGAGTACCACATTGAACCAGTGCTATCATTAACATCTCTTCCAGAGTCCCCTCGACATTTTGGGAGACCCTCAAAAGCAAAGAAGCCATTCGTGTTGACACCTCAGACCAAGTTTAATGGCTCTTTTGTCAAGGCTACAGTTCCCTTAGGAGATGAAAGTGAAAACAAAGCCATTGCTACATGGCTTTACAAAGAAGAGGCTCCATTAGACCTAACAAAACAAGCTCGAGAAATCACTCCTAAGAAATATGGACCTGGTCTTAAGCTTATGAAGCATTTTGGTTACAAGGGAACTGGCCCTATTGGGTGCAATAACAATGTTCTAATAGATCCTATCAAAGCAACAGCTCAAAGCAACAGTGACACAACTGGCCTAGGGTTTAAGAAGGTCCCTTTCCATTCGGAATCCAATAAATTCATACCTATACCTGAGAGTTCATCTGAAAATGAGTCACAATCTGAGTCAAGTACTCGAGAGGAAGAATCTGATGATGAGGATTCCTACCCTCATCCTATTCCTTATGATCTCACTAAATTATTTGCTGAGCCAGATGAATTTGTGCCATGTGTTAGCACTATGGATGATACTAGTGATTCTTTTGAGGACAATACTAAGCAAATCAAATATCATTCAGAAAAGAGAGAATCTAGTCAGTCATGATGTATTAAGTATTTGTGTAAGAATCTAGAGGCTAAAGGAGAGTATGTCCCTATCGCTGTTGGGGAGTTCTATAGTCTCTCACCATGTAGCATCGATTCTCATGAATATGAGTTTGACAATCTTTCAGAAGCAACTACTGATAAAGACATTGACCAAGTGCATGCCTATGAAAATCGAATCAAAGTGGGTGAAATGTCTAGGGTTAGGTCACGGGGGTCTGATCCAACTAGTGTCCTAGAGTCGTCGATTACTAACGTTTGAATATACCTATGGATGAGGTTGCCATAGGTCTTGAATTGCTGGTCCATGCATTTAATGACTATACTATGAACGCAATTGAACCAGCCACTACTCTCTCATTCACACATCCCGAGTTTATAGACTAGAACCCTAATGCATCTAACAAAGTCCCCATGTTCTAGAATGACTATGCTCTTGCTTGTTACCTAAATGCTATTGAACCTGTAACGTCTTCCACCAATGAGCAGAGCATCAACATGACTGAGGCTAACATCAAATATCTCAGTCACACAATTAAAAGGAAAAAATGCAAGAGGTCTGATGGTGAAAACCACATTGTGGCAGTGTTGAATCCCAAAAAAGTAAAAACAAAAAGAAATCCAATGGTGAAAACCTCTTTGAGGCACTCGCGGATGAGATATTTGATGTCCTTCCTAGTCACTTTTAGGAGAGATCATTAGTGTTAATAGAGCCGACGCAGCCAATTAACTTGGGCACAGAAGAACATCCTCATGTGATACGTCTAGCGCAGTCACTGTCACCTGAAGAGAAGGAACAATTCATTGCCTTTTTCAAGGAAAAGAGAATAAATTTTTCTTGGACATATTCTGACATGCCAAGATTGGATCTTGATCTTATCATGCATCACTTGTCCATAGCACCAAGCATCAAATCGGTTAAACAGAAGCTTCAGAAAATGCACCCTCATGTTGCATTGCTCATCAAAGCAGAATTGGAGAAACTTCTAAAGGCTGGTTTCATCCGTGCAATTGATTATGCTGAATGGATATCCAATATTGTTACTGTTTCAAAGCATGATAAATCTATCAGGGTTTGTATAGACTTTCATGATCTTGACTTGGCATGTCCTAAAGATGACTTTCCGCTCCATAAAAAAGATATGATCATGGACATGACGGCTGGCTATGAGATGTACTCACTTATGGATGGTTTTTTTGGATATAATCAGATAAAAATTATGCCAGAAGATCAAGAGAAAACAACTTTCACATGTGCATGGGAAACCTTTTGTTGGAATGTGATGCCATTTGGTTTAAAGAATGTTGGAGCTACATATCAGCGGGCTATTACTACAATTTTCCATGACATGATGCATAGAACCATGGAGGACTATGTTGATGATACCTTGGTCAAAAGCGCTAAACACAATACTCATTTGCAAGATTTGGGACCCATCCTAGATCGTATGGAAAAATTTAGTCTTTGGCTCAATCCTAAGAAATGCGCATTTGGTGTCACATTAGGGAAATTGTTAGGATATATTGTTTTTGCCAAGGTAATTGAAGTAGATCTAGAAAAAGTACAAGCAATAATGGACATGCCACCACCTCGGAACATCAGTCAGATGAGAGGACTATAGGGAAGGCTTCAATCTATTCGCAGTTTTATTTCATAATTGGCGAATAAATCACAACCCTTCACAAAGACCTTACATAAGGGTGTGAAATTCAATTGGAGCCAGGATTGTGAGCAAAGTTTAACAAATATCAAACAATATCTTGTCAATCCCCCAATCTTGATGCCTCCTATGCATAGGAAGCCTTTGCTTTTATACATTTCAGCTACTGAAACATCTTTGGAAATCCTGTTGGCTCAGGAAGACAATGACAACAAAGAAAGAGCTATTTATTACTTGAGCTAAACATTGGTCACTTATGAGAAAAACTACAACATTATTGAGAAAGCTTGCTTGGCAATTTTCTTTGCTTCCCAGAAGTTGAGACACTACATGCTTGCCCACACTACATGACTTGTGGCTAAAATAGATCCATTAAGGTACTTGCTCAGTAAGGCAGCTCTCATAGGAAGACTGGCTAAATGGGTCATGATACTAAGTGAGTTTGACATCCAATATGTTGAACTCAAAGCTATAAAGGGACAGGAAATTGCAGACCAGTTGGTCGAGGCACCCATACAGAGTCTTCTACCAATAAACATTGATTTCCCAAATGAGTCAATTCTAACACTCACTCACCATACATGGGTTATGTTCTTCGATGGATCCTTCACACAACAAGGATCAAGTGTTGGATTACTTTTCATTACACCACAGAGATACTCATTGCCCAAAGCGTACAAGATTTTGTTTCCTTGTACAAATAACATTGATGAATATGAAGCTTTGATCAATGGTATGAAAATTGCAGTTGAATGGAGAGTAGATCAGTTGGACATCTTCAGTGACTCTCAGCTTGTTATCAACCAAGTAAATGATGTGTATCAAACAAAGGATGAGAAACTAATTCCTTACAAATGCATGGTTGATGACTTGACAAATTATTTTGCACACATCACCTTCCAACAAGTTCCATGCGCCGATAATAAAGTGGCTGATGCCATGGCCACTCTGGCCTCCCTACTACAAATGACAAAAAATGATCTGTGACACGAGTTCTTGGTGGAAGCGTTACACTACCCAACCTATGAAACACCTGATTCTAGGATTATCTATTCTATTATAGGACAAGAATCATCCTGCTACTAGCACATCTATTCCTACCTTCGTAATCAAACCATTCCAAAAGGTCTGACCCAGAATGAGAAACGTTACCTAATTCATAACACTTTACATTATGTCATTATTGCTAATGATCTGTATAAGAGAGGTCTCGACAGAACACTCCTTAGGTGTTTAGAACCTGACGAGTCCAAATGTGCAATAATTGACGTTCACGAAGGCATTTGTGGATCTCATTCTAATGGCCTGACACTAGCTCACAAACTCCTTCGTGCTGGTTACTACTAGCCTAAAATGGAGCAAGAAGCTGTTAAGTATGCTAGGTCCTAAAAGTAGTGTCAATTACACGAGAATCTCATTCACGCTCCAGCCAGAGAGCTGATTCCCTCTACTACAACATGGCCATTTAAACAATGGGCCTTTGACTTGGTGGGGCAGATTCACCCAACCTCTTCCAATGGACATAAGTTCATTATCACGGCTACAGACTATTTCATGAAATGGGTAGATGCAGTCTCTCTCACAATTGCTGATGGCAAAACTATAGTGCTTTTTATCACAAACTACATTGTCTGTAGATATGGTATACCATCCTCAATCATTACTAACAATGGAGAATAATTCAAAAATAAAGACCTCATATAATTGTGCAAGAAATTCAATATTACATAACATTGGTCTTCCATTTATTACCCCTAGAGTAATGGCAAAGCTGAGGCATCCAATAAGGCGATCCTCAAAATTCTTCATCGCACAGTCAGTAAGTCAGGGAGAGACTGGCATCTTCATATCAATCTAGCCCTGTGGGCATATAGGACAAGCATTAGAACTCCAATGGGCACGACTCCTTTTGCGTTGGTGTATGGGGTAGATGTTGTGCTTCCAATAAAGGTTGAGATTCCTACCTTGAGAATCTCCATGAAAGGCCTTATCACTGATGATGATTACAGGATAGCTCAACTTCAAGAGCATGTGTTACTGGATGAACGATGACAAGTGCCATGTGATCATCTACGAGCATATCAACAAAGAATGGCACGAAGCTACAATACGAGAATTAGGCCACGTGACTTCCAGCTAGGTGACCTCATCCTGAGAGAGAACCCTAAGAATCAACAACAACGAATGCAAAAAGAAATGTTCGAACCAAACTAGCTAGGTCTATACATCATCACTACAGTATATGGATCTGGCACTTATCAGCTTTCCAGAATCGAAGGAGAAGTGCTTAAAGAGCCTATCAACACTCTCCACCTAAAGTGGTTTTACAGTTGATTTAATCTCAACAAGCTCTTTGTACATATCTGTATGTCCTGAAAAAAATCTAAAAATTAGAAAAAGTCCTGAAAAAATTGTTACCCTAGTGAAAACCTAGCAATAGGTGCCTTGGTAATACCAAAAAAAAAATTGAAAATTCCAAAAAATGCAAAAAAATCAAAAATGAGAAAAATACAAAAAAAAAAATTGAAAAACAAAAATAGTGCCATTGATGAAAACTTGGAAATAGACATCATGGTAGTAAAAAAAGAGAAAACTTGCCAAGAAGGTGAAAACCTGGTAAACAGGCACCTCTTGTTCCCAATGCCTCATCTTGCAGCATATCTTCTAGCTATTCTGTACAGTCACTTTCGCACTTTCGCTTTCCTACTTCCTACTCATGTATCCATGGATTGAGTCTTGTCACAGCTCAGGGGTATTCCCCCTTAGTGTCACTATTTTCGAGATTCTCATAGAATCTCCTTCGCAACAATCACCAGTGGTCTTCACTGTGTCTTCCTACTGTCACTAGTGTCACTTTTTTTGGGATTCTCCTCATAGAATCTCCTGCACGACAGTCACCAGTCGTTCTGACTGCGTCTGCCTATTGTCACTAGTGTCACTCTTTTTGAGATTATCCTCATAGAATCTCCTTCATGACAGTCACCAGTGGTCCACACTGTGTCTACCTATTGTCGCTAGTGTCACTTTTTTTTAGATTCTCCTCATAGAATCTCTTTCGTGACAGTCACCAGTCATTCTGACTGCGTTTGCCTACTATCGCTAGTGTCACTCTTTTTAAGATTCTCCTCGTAGAATCTCTTTCACAACAGTCACCAATTGTTTCAGTTGTGTCTGTCTACTATTGCTAAGTCATATCTCTAGATTCCTTTATGGAAAATCTCTTGCATCAGTCACCAGTTATCCTGGCTGTGTCTATCTACTGTCGCTCAGTCTGTCTTAGGTTCTTCATTGTGAAGATTCCTCTTTGACCTCAGTCACCAATCATTCTGACTGTGTCTGCCTACTGTCGTCACCCTACTGAAGAGATTTCTTTCAAACGTGTTTTGGACATTGACACTTGACATCAATCCCAAAAACGTTGAATTCAAAAAAAATGATATTTTTGTTTGGATATGCTGAGCTTTTTTTTCTCTGTTTGATTTGTTTTTGCTTTATCATATCTCCTCGAGCAACTCAATGATGTCATCTTTGACTAGAGAAGTAATGACTGGGGGCATGATCTTTTCTTGGCTTTCTGTCTGTGGTTTAGTTCCAACAAGTTGATACGTTCCTATAAAAGAAGTGTCCACTATAAGAACCTCCATCTTGTATTAGATGGCCGTGTGTACCTCGACTCCTTTTATATGAATATACCAATGATGTTGGTTCTTCTCCTTATTTTTTGGAGTGAAATCTTCATGCTATAGTACATACTAATACTCATCCAGATAAGTGAACGTACGGGTCACTGCGAGTATATCTAGCACACTTTTGTCTTAGGTTACGAATGCAAGGGTCGTTGTGGATAGAATGAATACTGAGTACTTAGCATAAGAGGGATCTCCCGTGTGTTTGGTGTGCCTGTTATGCAAGCAACATTTAGGTCATCCTAGCGTTTATGCTCTGATGCTTATGTTAACTTGCTACATTAAAAGGGACAAATGTTCTGGTCATTCTGGCTTCTTGTGCCTCAAATGCTTACATTTAATCCCGACAACCCAATAACGTATGTTATATTCATATTTCCATGATTGCAATGTCAGTGAGAATTGTATAATATACCAGCTTTATTTTATATCCAGTGATGATAAATCGTCGAGGCTTGGTAACCAGACCTAGGGTTGCATTTAACATAGTCTTGCATTACATACTTCATTTGCATAACTGTGCAATTTGATGGTCATTATGTTCATACTCCACATGCATCAGATTCCTCCATGGTTGTACAAGCATTTGGTTCATCGATTCATGCTCCTCAATGGAATACCTGTGACTGTCAAGCAAAAACATGCAACACTATGTGAGATGTCAGTTCATACATATGTATTCTATCTAAGTACAACATACATCTCATGTACATCAAAGAAAAAATAAATAGACAATGACATGTACACAGGAATACTTGGCTCAAAATCTCGTATATATATATATATATCAAAGAATGGGTTAGTACAAAAATGGGTGCTACTCGAGCGCAATCAAAAATGATACATGTGGTGCTAGCACACCAATCGATACATAGCCAGGGATCAAAATCAAAAATCATATACAGATCGTCTAACTCTATCCCGAACCCGCACCTCCAGGAGGAGCAAGAGGAGCAGGGGCAGCAGGTGGCGAAGGCAGTGGTGGCATATCTAGCCTGACAGGAGGTCGCGCGCCTCTAGACTCTTGCACATACTGAGAGAATTGTTGAACCTGCAATGTCTCTTCCGGTACCGTGCTGGTATATGAAGCATAATAAAAAGTTGCTTGCGCTGACTGAAAGCATATCTCATCCTGCGCTAGCTCCAGCCTCCACTCTGCAGTCTTCACACACTTCCTCTGATGATCTATCTCTCGCTGTCTCTCCACTAGCTGTGCATCCCGGGCTGCTACTGCAATCTACAACTCTCCCAACTATTGAGAGGTCACACAAACCCGCTCCCAGTACCTCTGTACCGCATCTTATACCCCACTTGTCGGCTGATCTAGCATATCCTCATCTAACATCTCAGGTGCCTGCTGCTGTGGAGGTACCTATGGCTGTGGAGGCACCTGTTGCTATGGCACCTTCTACTGAGGGGCCTGCTCCTCTGTCCTCTGCCTCCGTCGTCTACTGTGTCCTGCCCCACTACCCCTAGCACCTGGATCTGATCCCATCTGACGTGGGGGAATAGGCATCTACTATACTTTATGTTGGACCTGTGGTAGAATCTATGGATGACCTAGCGGCTGTGGCTATGCCTGCTGCTGCTGGGGCACCTATCTCTGTGCCTGCCCTACCATCCCTAATGGATCTGTGCAGCATGGAAACAAATGACTGATCAAAAATGTCTGATATGCAGGCGTCATCCCTGCATCTACTACCTCTGGTAGGTAGTCCCACTGAACAGGAGCTAGACTACGAATATCTATCATGGATAGCCCTGGATCCTTCCGTGGAGGCCATCCCCGCTCAATATCCTTCTGCACCTTAGCATAGGCACAGTACTCACGAGAAATGTCCTAGGGACGGCCATACTGCCGCCATACTCGTGAAATAACAAATCTCTCGATCATGAATGTCGTCCTACCCGCTAGAGGTCGAGAACTAAACATCCATGGTAGCTCTCTGGGGGCATCATCCCATTCCTCTGTCTCTCTCCAAGGTCGCCATACAACAGACACTAGGTCATCAAGATGTGTCTGCCAGTGCTCAGCCTTACCCAGGTGGGCCTAGGTAATATGCCCTCAATATTTGCATATGTAGGGCTCCATAGGCTCTTGGGCATCCTCAAAAATTGGCCTACATACAAGAAGATGCTCCCAAGCCCAAATCTGCAAAACATAAACTCTCGCTGCCATGGTCTTCTTCTCATGGAAGATGACCTCGTGCATCTCATGAAAAAGGTGAGCCAGCATGTATTGACCCCACCCAAAGATCTCGGGTGCCTCAACCATCCTGCGAAGCATGGCACCCCACCCACACTCCAAACCATGTTGTCCTCTATCAGGACATAAGAAACAGCTCAAGAATATAGCTAGCACAGATGCCAGCTAATGGCCCTACCCCTCAGTAGCTCTCTCTCGAACACAACTAATAGCACCTCTGTCCCTGCTCGAGGCACTATGTCATAGATGACTCAGGCACCGTAAAAGGGAATTCGCAAGATCCTCCAGATGTCCTCCAGAGTGATGGTCATCTCGCCCATCAGCAAATGGAATGTGTTCATCTCCGAATGGAAATGCTCTACCAATGTAGTGAGAAGGTCATGATTCACCATCACGGCTAGAATCCAGCACAAAGAAGACAAACCCAATCGGGCAATGTCTACCCGATCTGCGTCATCCAGACTCTGTAATAACTCTCCATATGGCGGATAGTGTGACCTCCTGCACACACAACAAAAAATGACAAACAAACGATCAGTATCAAGTTGAAATGAAGCATCAAAATGAACTAAAATGCAATTTTTAAGTGTAAAAATCAAAATTGTCATGGAATTTCACACAAAATTCATGAAATCTCATGTGAAATTCTACCAGTTTCATGCGAAGACATTATTTCTTTGCGCAAAGAATCATGCATTCGCGTGAAAAAAGAGTTGCTCGCGTGAAGAAAGTAATGTCTATGCGAGAAAAGAGGATTTTGCGTGA
This sequence comes from Cupressus sempervirens, assembly GCA_028749045.1. Classification (NCBI taxonomy): domain Eukaryota; kingdom Viridiplantae; phylum Streptophyta; class Pinopsida; order Cupressales; family Cupressaceae; genus Cupressus; species Cupressus sempervirens. The sequence continues at coordinate 536,914,600 of CM053789.1, forward strand.
AAACTGAATCGCCTCGCATGAAGAATCTATTTCTTTGCGCGAAATCAAATGCCTCCCGCATGAAGATCGTCATGCCGCACGCGAAGAAATAGACAACCTTGAATCTTCGCCCGAAGAAAGAAGATCTTCGCGTGAGAAGAGATCGGTCTCATGTGAAGAAAGATTAAACAATCCTAAAAGCATTCTAAAAATGTAATAAATGACCTCAAAATGCGTAAAAACACAAGTACAAAGATGCAAAATCGATGACTCGCCAGTGGTCCATAGTCTACTAGCAGGTTGTGTCATCTAGAGTGCTCAAAACGATGATATCTCACACTCATTACCATGTCTCTATCAGAGCTCAAAGTCACTACAAGACAAAAGCACAAATGAATTGAAAATGACCCTTCGAGCCCTTATATAGCTGTTGACCCAAATTTTTCAAAGTGCTCAGATTTGCGCAAAAATCACACCCCTGGCTAATTGGACCATTCTGGATCCATTTTCGGGATCAAATTTGAAATTTGACACACCTAAGAACCTCAAAAATGTGTTTTAAAATTTTGGAGACCGACGCGATCGAATGCTTGTGCAACCCAAATCTTTCTGGTTCTTTGTGATTCTTGGAATCCTTTCAAATTTACATTCTCCATATTTTCAAAATTCATTTTGAAAATAGTCAACTCAAGACAACTATGGCTAAATTTGGTCAACTTTTGGTCAACCTTGGTCTTTGCAACTTTGCAATCATTTCAAATCAACCCTGAATCTTCTTTAGATCGTTTTGATCTCTTCTACATTCTGTTGAATCTCAGATTTCTTCTATATCTCATGATATACTAATTCAAATCATATTTCTAGTGTGTCATCTTTTGATTTCACTCTCGAGGGGGCAGGATGATTACATCATTAAATACTTATTGCTCAGGGCATCTGGTTCCCATCTTATGTCCTTATCACTTGGGGCATCTCATCACTCGGGGCATCTTGTTCCCTTCTATCTGGCATCTTTTCCATCTATCTTATCTTTTCATCAATTGATCAACCTTATAATAACTCTTCTCAGAGTTCAATGGATAGGTATTGGGACAGTCTAAACCCTGACTCCTAAGGATCAAGCCTCGTTCTAGGGATGATTATATGACTCATGATTGGACCTTGTTATCTTTTATCAATCTTAGGTATCTAGGTGTTCTACCTAGATCCTTGAAGGTTAAGCTCTGTTCTAGAGATAATCTTCTAAATGCTTTCAGTTTCAGGTATCTAGGTGTTCTATCTGGATCCTTGAAGATTATGATTTGTTCTGAAGATAATCTTCTAAATGCTATCAATTTTAGGTATCTAGACGTTCTATCTGGATCCTTAAATATTATGCTTCATTTTGGAGATAGTCTTTTAAATGCTATCGATCTTAGGTATCTAAGTGCTCTACTTGGATTCCTTGGGATTAAGCTCTGTTCTAGAGATAATCCTTAAAAGCTTATCAATTGGTCTTCGTATAATCAACTTCAGAACCAATCTCATGTCTAATTATCTTTGAATTGAACGTGCTGCTCGCACATTCATTCAAAGAGGGGCAAAATGTAATACTCCAAAATTGGCTCATTGCCATCTCAACCAATTCTGGTCTATTTCTGATCAATCCTAAAGTCCTATTCCATTAGGCAAATTCTTATTCTACTACTCGCTACTTGACTTAATTGTCAGATGCAGAAGACCCTAATCTGCATTCATCATATTTCTTATTTAATTCCTATAGTACGTACTCATATTAGTCGCATTAAACCTACTTGATTTAATTATAATTTAATTACTAAGTATTTATACTTTAATTAAATTAAATTATATCCTAAGGCTAATGTACTATGGAATTAAATTTATTTAATTTAATAAATATGCCTATTTTAATTAATTAAATGAAATTATTTAATTAAATTGAGTACTTCTAATTAATTACACAAAGTTATTTAATTAAATGGGAAGTCATTCCTAATTAATTAAATGAAGTTATTTAACTAAATAAGAAAAGTGTCTCTAATTAATTAAAGGATTATTTAGTTAAATAGAAAAGGTAATTATAAGAGCATATCTCATTTTATTAAATTAAATATCTCACCAAAATCCTTCTTCAGTTCAAAAAGGGAAATTTCTAGTTCGCTATTGATCAAAAAGAAATTAAATCAATTAACTCCTTTTTCTACTCAAATTAAATCAATTAACTCCTTTTTCTACTCAAAAGAAATCAGTTAACTCTCTCTAATTTGGGAATCTTCCTTTATGACTGAACTTCATCTTTAATCATGACTGTTGATTGAAATCGATCTCAACTGTTGATGGATTCTAGGAAAGTCTATTTAAGAGACCCTTATCTCTTCATTTTGAGGGGAGGTCGAATGAGAATTTGCATCGAATTGCTACTAGATTGTGCATTCATTTGAGCTCCCTACTTTCATATTCATTTTCTAGTTTAATTCTCATATAGATTTAATATGCATACATTTTAGCATAGCTTTCTTTTACATGTTCTTAGATTAAACGTGCATACTCCATTCTAGATTAATCTGCATTCTCATATAGATTAGTCGCATTTTCTTTCAAATCCTTCATTCTTACAGGGTCTGGTTGCTTAAACACCTCGAATCTGAGGATATCTGACAAGCAATTCCCTTTAGATAGAAGGCAACAGGTCACTTTGCCGGCTGATTTTCGGATGAACAATCCAATGTTCATTCCGGGATGAATCCGCATACAATGACCATGTTGAAGTGTGTGTGTTAAAAAAGACCACATATTCACGCATACATCTTCTACCTCCTAATATGCATCATAAAAACAATATAGTCATAAATACATATACAACTCATTGTAACCCAAAGGTGTGAAGAAGATTTGTAACATCACCCCTCATCCAAGTGGGTGAAATACCAGTCTACCTTATAATAGTTTGGCATTTCATCTACATTCTACATGACAACAAAGCCAGTACCTTTAAGTTGTAATAGGTTATATTTGTTAGAAGAGTTGAGCTAAGTTAGCATTAAGGATAATTTTGAACTTCCACACTAAATAAGTACCACAAGTGCTATAGCTGACTCATCTCTATTAGGCTTTAAAATTCCAAGAAAAGACTTTGAATTGTGAGGGAGATCCTCCTAATGAACTAACTATACCCCAAATAGACATGGGTGAATGAGTAGAGCACTCTAGGGCACTTGAGAGAACTATGTTGAAAGATCTTGGAAAAATGACCCCCAAACTTTGGGAGAAGGGGTGTGGTGCTTTTCCTTCCAAGGAACCCTCCATAGAATAAAAGAAAAACAAATGCCAACATCATATGGGGTATATGGCTATATATATCTATAAAAAAATTAAAGGTATTATTTTAGTGCAAACCAACCTTATTCTTTCCCATGTTTCTTATTGCCTCCAATTTTTTATAAAGACATTATAGATAGTGTGCCTCACCCAAACAATGAATCAACATGAAAAGTTTTCAATATATTTTTGGTATTAAAACTATCTTGGATATATATTAAAATGGTTTGTGATTGATGAGGGCATCTATTGTAAATGGTAAGTTCAATATAAATCAGCAACTAAGAACATGAAACAAAAAGCAAAGTACAAACTAAAAATATATGATTTAAAGACAAGAGAAAGGAGAGAGGAATTGCAACCCTCCAATGGAAACTCCCAATGTGCCACTTCAGTCCACTCCTCAAACCTACACACACACATGAGGAGAAGCTTGTGGTTTTTTATTTAAGAAACATGCCAAAGTCAAACCCATGTTTTGGTGATACCAAATCCATGGAAGCCAAGATAAAGATGATTAGCTAAACAATTATAGATATGAGAAGAAAAGATAAAGGCACTATGATATGTTTATTCAAATCTACAAGAGTTAGTGCAAGGATAACTCCCGTCCAGATCTGAGAAGTCAAAGCTTGTTGGAATAAAAGTCAATATGCGTTACTGTGCAATTAAGGAGGGTGGAGCAACAATGCAAGATGAACAAAGAGTTATGAAAACTACCCAAATGGTCAAGAAAGTTGCATAGATAACTCCAAAAAAATTTGAATAAGTAAGAAGCCTAAAAATGGGGGCAAATGGAGGTTTTAAATAACACAAAGGATTTTCAACATTGGTGGACTACCAAAGAAGGCATTACACTAGAAAAGACAATAGGTGCAACACTCAATGACCTCCTTCACTATGAAGGTTCATAGGAACAATGTGCACTAAACATCTATGTAGTGCACATGTGTTCTTGATCAAATTAGTCTACATGTTGAGGAATTTGAATAGAAAACAATGATTAGTTAAGCAAGTTGAGTTGGAGGCATAGGTCAAGATTGGATTCGATGAAATCATAGAAATGTTGCCACAAGCACTGCAAACCATTAGAATTGTCTAAGTGTCTTTTTAAAATAAATTGCAAAGTTTTAAATTTTCTTTTGGATACCATTCGAGCCCTAATTTAAGGAGGTTTCCATCAAGTTCCCTCAACTTGATCAGATTTTGACATCATTTCTTCATTGAATACTGTGAAAACTCTATCTTAGGGCTTTATGAGCATTGCTTTTGTTCTCTTAATAAATCAAGAAAATGATGTGTGCCTACTGCATTTGCTGCTAACCAGGGTGTCTACTATAACGAGATATAGCAATATGGTATATCTCTATCCACCCAATATTGCTCTTGGTCCTTTAATGAGGTTACCTGCAAAGTTCATGTACGTCATGTATGCACACCTTGGAGAAAGATAATGGAAGTGAAAATCTTGCAAAGGTTCAGTTTGATCTTTAGGTTAAGCATCCATATCCACAGTGAAAAAGGAACACAATCCATAAACAAAGAAATTTTTATCTAGGATATGGAAATCCATCACCAAATTAGATAGAATTAGATCTTTAAAAGAATATGTTCTTTATAAAGTTCAAGTTTTACTATACTGAGGTTCTAAAAATATGTATACCTCCTATAAAAAATTTGTTATACCCTTTCTTTTAGGGCATTTAAATCCACAACTTTCAAAAACTCAAGCACATTTACTCTTGGTCCATAATAGACAATATGCCTTTCTAAAAGGAGCATAATGTCATCAAATAATTCATATGTTTCTAGAGTAGGTTGAAGCAAAGACATGAGAATAGTTGCATTCATATGGGTACAAAATTACTACAAGAACTTCACGATTTGATACATTGTAAAACTGTCTAGCCCTATGGATACGATTTGATCCATCAAAAGAGTAGTTGTTGGCCCAACACTCATCTAGCCTATAATAAAACAAGATTTAAAGACTACATTGCAAACCTACAAAATAAGCTTGATTCAATGACTAACGAAGGAAGAATTATGAGCCAATAATATGTAGAACTATACATTGAATGTGAATTTTTGAAGGCATGGTTGGGAGATTATAATGGCATCCTAAGCTCTATGGAAGATGAAACATGGAGTCTAAAGTCTATCTCAGAGAGCAATGCAAAGATAGTGGAAGCCTTGCAAACTCAAATGCAATTTATCACCCATGAACAAACACATATGAGAAGGACACGTGAAGAACTGACAACCAAAAATAAGTCCCTAAAATTTGAATTGGAGAATTATGATCATAGATTTGATTTATTAGAAAATGAGAGGAACTCATTTAAATCTACATTACCAAGCATGAAGGAAGCTTTGATTCAAGAAAATGGTTTATTGAAACAACAAGTCCACGAGCTTCAAAATAACTTGTGTATAGGGGCTAATTATTACAATAGGATTTCCACTAATGATATGCTCGATTTAGCATCAGGGGAGAGGTAGCTACTTACATCTCTATCAGAAACCAACGATAAAGTGATGGAAGATCTAGTTACAAAGAACGCAATAGTGAAAAAGGAAGCTCTTCAACTTGGTCAACAAAATAAAGCTTTAATTCAAGAAAATGTTTCATTGAAACAAGTAGTCCATGCACTTCAAAATAAATTTGGTATGTGGGATGATACTTGCAAAAGGGTTTTTGTTGATGATATGCTTGTTTTAGTAAGAGGCAGTTACATCCCTATTAGAAACCAATGCTAAAGTGATGGAAGATTTGGTTACATAGAATCAAAGATTGAAATAGGAAGCCCTTCAAATTGATCAAGAAAACTAGCTACTACAAAAGAGCATATTTAGTAAAAAGTCTTTACTTAAAACAATGATGAAAATATTATATAGATGAATGCAAAAATGATTGAACTAAGAATGAGATTGAAGTATAGGAAGAGAATGGAAGAAAATATACCAAAGCATTGAAAGAACATGAAGATCTTCTAAGGAGAGAGAAAGTGAAGAAAAAAGAGAGTGAGGACAAAAGGAAGGAGGGTAATGTGAGGGTTTCACATACCAAACAGCCTTTATTGGTAACTTGATGCCTTGCATTCATCTAGATTTTAACAAGAAGTGCAATGTAACCAAAATCTTGTGCACTGGCACAAAATGTATCATTCTTCCTTCAGATGCACTACTTTGTTGATATCTTATGGCTGGTTTGGTGGGATAGTATAATTAACCACCCTTTCTACCAATTATGTGAGAAATGTAATTATTCAATTTATCCTTACAATTTTTTAATCATGATTGATGTATACTCCAACAGTTCCTTCACTGCAATAGATTGCAATACTATAAAATTCATTTTATAATTTACTATGAGATATTATAATTTACAAATGAAGGAAATCCTAGAAAATATTGGAGTTTTGTAGCTTTACATTGTGTTGTTATATAATGATAACATGTTTTTAGGTTCTACATGTTCCTATATAATGAGAACATGTCATCTGTTAGCATTATGAAAGTGATGCACATAATGAAGAAATCATTTGTTGACAAAATGAAAAGAACCAAAGCGAAGTTATAACACAAAAGATGAGCCATAATTTTCTTCCCATCATGTACCATGCGATGAAAATTTAAAAACATTGAGAAAAATAAATCAATATTATTTCATGAAAGCAAATCCACATACATTTTCTTCCCAATTTTTTTTTGAAAAGTCACTTTCAATGGCAATGATTGTAATTCTCATTAGTAGCATTTCAAAAATTAAATTTATTGGATAGACATAGACTGGCAAGCCCTGTTGTGTCTCCATCACATTTAAAAGTGATGCCCATTTTTTCCTTGAAAATCTATACACCATGGTGTGACTGTAGGTTTTCCCTAGATAGTAAACTATATTTGGAAAGTTAGGATGGTGGACACCATCAGGAAGGTCAGAGTCTCCAAGGCCAAGACTAAATATTTCTCATAAATTGCACATTCTTTTCCAACAATTCTCTTGAACATATTGGAACTATAAAATTGCAAGCTTGGTGCATTTATCCAGATATTAGGTATCCTACCACTGAAATCATCTTGGACTCTCACAACATGTCTTAGATAAAAAAAAATTTGGAGGACCCAAAACCATATTTATATCATAACCCATAGGCACATTCTGGATTATGCTCCGAACAGTGGTTTCCCTATTAAAATCATAGGGGGTTCCTTGTACGGGGGTGATAGCCCCAATTAGAAGAAGTTGTTGGTCCACTGGAGTATAATTGTGAGTCCATATTTTCACTTTGTTATCAAGTATGGCCCTCCCACTATCGTGTCATGCAAGGTTCCAATAAGTATATTGGACCAAGCACACAAGGGTGGCCTTATTCAAAGGTTTCACCTTCATAACAACTGCTAACTCCTTATTTCTAGCTATAGGATAAGTAACAGATACATTAAGATAACCATGGAATCCTATCAACAAAAAACCAAAAAAAATTGCATTCAAAATGTAGAAATTCGTGTGGAAAAGAACCAATTTTCCTTTATCATGTATACTAAAGCCTCTCTAAATATGCCTAAAAGTGTTAAATAGTCAAAGTTGGGAATTTTTTTACAAACCAACTCAATGGCAGATTGTTATATGATTCTCCAATTATGTTGTAAGGGGAACAACTTCAAAGCGACTCAATGGCAGATAGTCATAGAACTCCCTTATTCAGTTTTGTGTAATCAAAGATGCATTTGTTAAAAGAGATGAAAACTATTGATCTTTGCAAAAATCCATCTAATTTTTACGTTGTTCTCCATCATAACTATGGTAAGTGAACTAAATAGAAGGTCAATCTCCTCTTGTAATTTTTGCTACCTTCCATATAACCTTGTCAAATCCAATTTTTCCCCTGTTGAAAAAAAATTGCAAAACACAATCTTCCAAGACAAAAGCATTTAAACTAAAAATCACTTTAATATATGAAAGGAGAATGCAAGAAGGAAATAATTGACCATGGAGTGTATTATTCCCATCATTGGCAGGTAGATGGTACACTTTTCCATCTAAAGTGAACTCTGCATCCTTGATTTTGTTCACTACATGCCCCACAGTTGTGCCAAAGTAAGGGTTGAAACTACCATTATGGATGCAATTTCTTTCGAATTTAAACAATACATTCAATGAAAGATCTCACAATCTCAAGAAAATAGACCAAATCAGACACTTTCCTTATACAAATCAAGGGAGTCAAAACCAAGAACAATGTTTGATTCTTTATTGATAATCGGCTTGAATGAAAAAGGGCACTCATATGATTTATAGAGAAAGCAACTAAAAACATAAAAGAAGCAAGTTGCAATAATAATATAGGAAGTGCCAAATTAGATGAATATAATCATTTATCTTCTCCTCTTTTGTGTTGAGAAATGACCTTAGAAAGAGATACATGATCGACCAAACTTCTAATGATGGATTAATGTGTGAAGGTTAGGCTATTAGCCCTAATTTGCATTTGGATGGTGATCTCTCTCTCTTTATTTAAGTTGGGTGGGGTGAGAGAGCCTTCCAACAATAGATGACTAGAGTAGATTGACTTAGGTGAATTGATTGACTTTGTCGCACCTAGCTTCATCTGACTCTCAAGCTATGAGGAACTTCAGTATGCTGAAGCATGGAACATCAAGGTCAAACACACTATTGCTTCCCATAGAGCGATGTGGATGAAGTTTTCCACTACCTTTGATGACATGTGTGAGGCTATGGCTACAATCATAGAAACCATCAAGATGGAGGCATGAAAGGTCAAAATGTTTGCAACCAAGCACACTTTACTAGTCCCTAAAATCCTGCTTCACACAGAGGGGCAAGGCAAGTGCTTTTGCGCCCATGGGATCAAATTAGGAAAGTGTTACCTGTGTAATGAAGCCCCAATTTTGCATACGACATAATATAATGCATATATTTTTTACATTTTTTTGTAATGACCTGAGTTGGTCAAAATTTCAACCAACTCGAGAAAACTTAGGAAATTTTTGACCAACGTAGGGATGAAAAAAAGAAAGATGAAATCATAGCTTTAGTCAAAAAATTTGGTAGAAAAAAATTGCAAATGTACTAGTAGAACAATCTCCGAAATTCCTTTAGAGGTGTGAGTCTTACTCATAAAAATTAACGTTGTCATTTTGCCTAACTAACATTGTTTGCAAATTGTAGTGTCAAGTTTCTTCAACTTAGGAAACCCTCTAACTCTTCTCATGTTACTGATACTAACCAAGTTATCAAAATTAACATGACATAACCTTTTTTTACCATAACCACACATCATCAAATTCTACAACTAGACAAGTATCATAATTCATATCAAGGTGGAATAGATTACCTCTAGTTTGATCACATTTTCTAATTAGTTTTCCATCAGTATCATATATCTTAGGTATCTTATTCTCAAACTCAACCTTGCAACCTGAACTATTCAGTTGTGACACACTCAATTAATTATTGTTAAGTCCTTCAAAATAATAAGCATTGTCACATAAAAAAATTTCTATGAGTTTGATAGATCCTTTTCCTTTTATTAGACAAGGTGCATCATTACCAAACCTTAAACTATTTCCATCATAATAATTCAAGGTAATGAACTTACTTTTATCTCTATCCATGTTATGTGAACACCCCCTATCAATGATCCATCTATCATTCTTGTCCATACAAGATGCTAGTGTAGTTGCCTCATCCTCATCAGAATCATCCTTCATTGCAACATACACCGCTTCATCATCATGATCGTAAGATCCATCATTGATTTACTCTTCTACAATGTAGCAGGACTTCTTGCCTTTGTCTTTGTAATCCTTGTTGTCCTCATCTCTTTTACTTTGATATTTGTCTCCACATCTATTATTCTTCTTTTCTGTATATCTAGTAGCAATATGACCAACCTAATTGCAAATAAAACACATGATAGATAACTTATCTTTGAATTTTCCTTTACCTCAATGAAATTTCCTTGCTAGTAGTGCTTCAAGTTATTCTACATCCTCCTAATCTGTATTACTGTCACTTGAAATCTATTTTACTTTTTTCTTCTTCTTCTCATTAGGTTCCTTCAATGATAGCTTAGCTTTGAAAGCAAATTGAACATTGTCATATTTAAAGTTGTCAAAATTAGTTAGCTTGAAATCAGTGAGACTACCTACCAGACCTTCAAGATTCAGGTTAGAACCTGGTATACATCTTAGTTCTTGTATTGTAGAAACTCTAATAGCATATATGGGTAGTACTATTCTCAAAAAATTTCCTAATATAGTATCATCATCTATCTTAATAGTAGCTCCTCTTATAGCATTAACAATATCTTTTATTCTAGAGCAATATTGAGCAACATTCTCACCTTCTTGCATCCTCATATCATCAAACTTACCTCTAAGACTTCCAAATTTGGCTTTGAAAACATTTGCATCTCCTCCATAGATGGTGTGAAGAGCATCACACATCTTTTTTTCACTATCACAACCCTTGTTGTCATCGAATTGGGCATAACTTAGGGCAGAGACAATCTCCAACATTGCATAATTATGTTCTTTCTTATTTTTCATATCTTTAGTAGTTAGGGCTCCAGTAGGATCAACATGCTCAGTGGCAATGGTAGATTGTACATGGTCTCAAAGACCTCCTAGATGTAGCTTCATTAGACTCCATCATGCAGGGAAGTTGTCCTTTTTAAGCTTGGGTACCTCTCTTTTTGACATCTTGATCTTTTACTTCTAGTACTTTCAAACTAGTCCTCTTAAGTAGATGGCTCTGATACCAATTATTGGATTTCTTTAGAATAATTGGGGGGGTGAGTCAGTTATCAAAGGTCCATATGTACAAATAAAACTTCTCACAACTTCATGAACCCATATCCATAAAACATATTCATACATGCATCCATTAAATCATACAATCACTTAAACTTGTACATTACTATCCTAGGTCAAAACAACTTTGTAGAAATGTAAACATGAAACATAAAAGATTTAATAACACATTTGACACAAGGATTTTATATGGAAATCCATTTTGGAGAAAACCACCAATAACATGCTACTCATTCTCACTCTTCTGAAGTAATGCCCTATGAAAGGCCAAGCTTGTTAAAGGTTACAATACAAACTATTAAATGTGACCTAGTTAGAGGATTTCAATCAGTCTATTAGGAGTGTGACTTGTTAGATGACTTTATATTATTCACCTAGAATGTCACTTGATTAAATGATTTACAAATGGCTTTTAGATCAACCTTAATCTAAAGGATTTACCCTAGACTAGTACAATGATTAGAAAGTAACAGTAAGGCTTGATCTAATAACAAATTACAACTCACTTATAGATTGCAAATCTTTGTTTCAGTCCTCCATTCTACTTGGCTTTCAAAAACTTCAACTCTAATAGCCTGTTCACACTTCAAACATTCATACTCTTAAGCCTTCTCGCTTTGCTTGCCAATTGCAGTCTCTTCTATTCTGTCAGTTAATGAAGCAATACGTTAGACCTATTATATAACTTAGGTTCTCAAATGTAACCAACCTTTCTTTTGACCAACCATCTCTATAAATAGAAAATTAATATCTTTTTTCATTCAACCGCTATCATCCATTTTAGGGTTAGGTAAGATTAGGTAGGATTCAATTAATCTACCCATCTTTTCATTTGAGTCCCTTCTAGAAACTTCTTCTTCAATCCTCTTTGAATTTACTTCAAAATAGTTCACCATGAATTCTATGCCACCAAATCATCATAGTTATCTTCCACATGCTTCAGAAAATTCAAGAAAATAAAATAGTCAACTTTGATTTTTCAAATCTATGACTTAACATGAATACTGGCACTCAACATCAATATGTTGTCATTCAACTTCTGAACTGTTCTTCCACTCATCTTCAACTAGATCACTTGGCAAACACTAAAGTTTACAGGTGCTCAACATCAACTAAATTTCACTCAACTTACACTATCATTTGGAATACACTAAAATTTCACTTTTCTTAGCTCCAACTGATTGTCTTCTCGACTTGCACTAACTTTTCTCGGCACCTACTGTCCACTCAGTCAACTTTGGTAGACTTATTTTTTATTACTTGTTATTCTAGACTTAGTTAGTGTATCCAACCTTTGCAATCTTAAATAGATACTCAGTGCACTATAACATCACTATCTTAACTGATGTTTGTACTCCCTTTTCTTACTATTACTCAATCTTTCCTCTAGGTGCTTTCATTATCTCATTTGTTCAGAACCTCCTCATCAATCAAATAAATTATAGTACTCAAATCAACAAAGGAGTTGCCTTACTAGCAAGTAGCAATTTGGACATCAATGACAAAATAATGATTGAAACACATTCTCATACTTATGTCAATCTATTTTCAATAATGTGCATCTTAGTTCTTGAATTGTAGAAACTCTAATGGCATATATAGGGAGTAGAGTTCTCAATACCTTTCTTATTACTATTTCATCTTTTATTTCTCCAATTACACCACAAATAACATTCACAACCTCTTTGACTATTGTGTGGTATCGTACTATATTCTCACCTTCCATCATTCACATGTCATCAAACTTACCTCTTAAACTCTTTGATTTGGCTCTCAAGACATTGTCATCACCTCCATATATGGTCTTTAGTTCTTCCCACATTTTCTTTGCACTTTCATAATCCTTTAAGTCATCAAACTTGACATAGATTAGGGTTGAGTCAATCTCCAACATTGCTTGATTGTGTTCTTGCTTCTACTTGAGTTGATCATCTATCAAAGGAGTAGTGGTCACCTTTACATACTCATTGTCCACAAAATTGGTAGCATCATCACTGATACTAGATATGTGCAACCCCATCAAGGTTTTCCATGCATGAAAATTCTCCTTGTTTAGCTTGGTACATCTCTCTTATGAGTCATGATCTTGAGCTTTAAGTATCTTCAAACTTTTCTTTGCAAGAAATGAACTCTGATACCAATCATAAGAAATGTTTTTGAATAATTGAGGGGGGGAATCCATTACTCAAGGTCTTTAAGTACCACTTGAAAAATTAAACAAAAATACTCACTGCTTTTTTTATCTTGTTGTTTCTCAGTCTCTATTGTAAAATATTGTCTTAAACATAACATGGTCTACTTATTGCAAATGTAAAATATATAAAGCATTCAACATAGATTTGACACTAGTGTTTAACATGAAAATCCAATTTGGGGAAAACCACCAACATGTCACCATTTTTCACTCTTTTGAAGTGAGCTCCGAAGCTAACCCTATTAAAGGTTTACAAAACACACTATTAAATGTGACCTAGTTAGAGGATTTAATCACCTTGTTAGGAGTAGCCTTATCAGATGACTTTGATCATTCCATTTAGAATGTCACCTTGCTAAAGGATTTACATAGACTATTAAGTCTTTCAAATGATTGTTAGGTAAACCTCTATTAAAATAATTTAAATAAAATTTTTTTACAATAACTAGAAAGAAAATAATAGGTTTTGATCTGTATTGATTACAACTCACCTTTGCAAGTTTGGATCTCAGTTCAACTCATGTGTTGACTTACTAATAAGATTTCTATTTTCATCTTTGATCTTGATTCTCTTAGAAAACCTTTGAGCAATCAACCTTCTCACTCCACCAAAACTTAAGCCATCTTCTTAGATTCACTTATCAATACCAATAACATCTATGCAAGCTATCTCCTTGAGTTTTGCATTCACTAATACACTATTGTGCTCACCCTTGTGTGCCTCTCATCCATCTCTATCTGTATGTCTTTCTCATACACACCATAATCTTTCTTTTGTTCGGCTATGTACCTCTTTAAATAGGAAATTCTCACTTTACCATTATCCATGATCACTATAGATCTTAGGGTTTACAATCAGGTTCAACATGATTCATTATATCTATCCATCTTCTTGATCTTATTCTAGAAAATTGTCTAAAATACATCTAGTAGGTATTTACCTAATCCTCACCTTGAATTTAATGATCCAATGGATCAATCTTATCTTCAACATGGTTTACATCTCCTAAGAAATCAACCGAGTCATCTAGATCTTACAATTTCCTCAAATTCATTTTCAACATTGTTTCTCAGCAATCTCTAGATTTTAACACTCGGTCATTACTGAATAACTCGATCACTATAAATCTTCAGGCTCGGTATCAACAAACTTTCTCGGTTGATACTAATGCTCAGTCAACAATATATTTTCTTGGCACTAACTATGGCTTGGTTGACACTAGCATCACTCGACATTCCTTAGCCATTTATTCTATTATTCAACTTAGCTTAACTTTATTGATATAAGCAATAACTTTGCTTTATCAAAGTCTAACTAATCAAATATCCATTGTAGCTTCCTTTTCATAACTCAACCTTTCTTCTAGGTGCTATTATTATGAGAAACTTCTCAAATCCTCTTCATCAATCAAATGGATATGACATTTAGATTAGATAACAATATGTCTTATCACTAGATTTGACATCAATGAAAAAACAACAATTTTCCCAATTGTAAGTTTCCAACACATGTATGGTTTTCAATTTTTCCCAAATCTCTTTTCATTATCACAATATTTTAAATCATCAAACTTGACATAGCTTAGGGATGAGGCAATCTCCAACATTGCTTGATTGTGTTCTTGCTTTAGCTTCAATTGTTCAGTTGTTAGAGGAGTAGTTATTACCTTCACATACTCATTGTCCATAGAGTTGATAGAAGAATCATTAATACTAGATATATGCAACCTCATCAAGTTTTTCCATGTAGGAAAGTTCTCCTTGTTCAACTTTGGTACATCTCTCTTGTGAGTCATGATATCTAGCTTTAAGTACCTTCAAAAATTTCTTTGAAAGCATTAAGCTCTGATACCAATTGTTAGAAATGTTTAGAATAACTGAGAAAGGGGTGTTGAATTAGTTACTCAAGGTCCATAAGTACCATTTGAACAATTAAACATAAAACATTCATTGTTCTACATATCCTATTGTTTCTCAGTCTCTAGTACACTAATGAAATTACTATCTCAAACATAACATACTTTGCTAAATGTAAAACATATAAGTATTCAACACAGATTTGACACTAGGATTTTTATGTCGAAACCCAATTTGGGAAAACCATCAGCAACATGTCACTCCTTTTTCACTCTTTCAAAGTGAGCTATGTTAGGAGCCAACCCTATTAAAGGTTTACAATAGACACTATTAAATGTGACCTGGTTAGAGGATTTAAACACCCTATCAGGAGTGGCCTTGTCAGAGGAATTTGATCATTCCATTTAGAATATCACCTTGTTAAAGGATTTACATAGACTGTTATGTCTTTCAAATGACCATTAGGTAAACCTCTATTAAAGGATTTCAGTACAAATTATTTACAATGATTAGAAAGAAAACATTAGGTTTTGATATGTATGATTACAACTCACTTTGCAAGTTCATATCACTATTCGGTCTATGTGTTGATTCATTGATAAACTTCCCATTATCATCTCTATTCTTAATTCGCTTGGCAACCCTTCAAGCAATCAAACCTCTCATTTTCAAAAAGATTAAGCCATATTCTTAGATCCACTTATCAATATTAGCAGGATCTACAAAAGCAATCTCCTTGTGCTTCACCTTCACTTCCACACACTTATGTGTTTTTGATCCACCTTCCTCTATGCATATCTCCTGCACCTCTATCCTTTTTAATCTCTATACCTCTTTAAATAGGTAATTCTTTCTTTGTCATTTTCATGATCACCATAGATCTTAGGGTTTACAACTAGGTCCATCATGATTCATTGCATTTGTCCTTTTCTTGATCATCCTCTAGAAACTTCTTTGAAATCCATCTATTAGGTCTTTACCTTGCCCTCTCCTTAAATTTAATGATCCAATTCATGAATCTTATCTTCAACATGATTTACATCTCCTATGAAATCAACTAAGTCAAGTAGATTTCATGATTTCTTCAAATTCATACTTAACATTGTTACTCCACAATCTCTAAATTATGACACTTGGTTAACACTAAATTACTCTATCACTGTAAAACTTATGGCTTGACATCAACCAACTTTCTCAATCAATATTAATGCTTGGTCAACACTTGATTTGCTCAACATTTACTATGACTCAGTTAACACTAGCATCAATCAACATTCCTTAACCTTTTACTCTATTTCTCAAATTCTTTTCATCAATCAAATAGATATGATATTTAGATTAGGTAGCATTATGTCTTATCAGTAGATTTGACATCAATGATGAAAAAAATCCAATTGTAAGTTTCCAAAAGAATGAAGTCAAATAGAGGCTCCAAGATCCCAAAGTCCTCTCTGGATTGAACTATAGTTTAGGGATAAATGAGTGTAAATGCATAGAAGTGGCACCTTTGTTCAGTAGAAGGTTTTTTTTTCACTATAAGGATGCTTTTGTTCAAAGCAGTAATGTACTAAGTAAACTATATGACTAATTCACCCTAAATTTCCCAAATTCAGACCTAACACACCCAGCTATATCCTAATTAACTAGAAACACATTGAAACAGTTACAACACTTCCTAGATGATCCAAAAGGGACCAATATGGCTTGAACACACTTAGATTATACTTGAATTTAGTGAAACCTCTTTAAATCTACTCGATAATATTAAGAGGGGACTATGATACTCTCTAGACACCACATAACACTATCAAGGTTCATTTTACTTACAACACAAAGTATTCATATGATAACCTCTGTGTTGTAACATGACATCATTGTGAAATCGTAGACACCTAAAATTGATCACTTATATTTACTTAATGTATCCCCATTATTCATCTACTATATGTATTTATATTGATTAAATAATTCATTATTATTTAATTAACTATCCTTATTCCACTACTTTTTACTCTATTATCTATGGCAATTAATTATGTATCCCGTGCTAGTTGGTAATCCTTCATCGACAATTAAATAAATACCCTTATTTATTTAATTAAACTCATCATTTTCATTTTTTCTAATTTTGAATTAAAGTTAATTGGAAAAACTTCATTTCCCCATCCACTTGCATCTTCCTACTTTTCCCATTTTCCCTCTAATGCTCCACCATGCCTAATACCCCTCCCCAATAATGCAACTCGAAGATGCTAAAAAAAATTTGTTCAACACATTTGCAAAAGTGGATGCATTTTTATCAATGATGAAAGATCTTTTGTGGTCATTGTTCAAATAAAGGTCACAATACAATCTTAATCATTGAAGAATGTGTCATTTATTTACACCATTATGGAGAATTATTTTGTATATAGTTCATTCTTAGCTTCGCTTTCCCACTAAATTAATTCATTTAATTTGTTGTAGTGAGAGTTCTATTTCCTCTTTGTTTTATATAAGTTTCAAGGACAAGAGAAAAATAAATTACTTTTATAAAAGATATCTTCAATGGATGTGATTCATAAATGTGAATAACCAATTACAAAGGACATCTCACATATATGTTACACACTAAATTTTGTATAAACCCCATATACTAATTTTAAGAAAAATCTTCATTCTAAGTTTAAACCTTATTTCACTAACATTAATACAAAATTGTAATCATGCATGATATCTTTCACGGTACACATATTTATCAAATACAATTCTTAATCATTCCAATGAAAGTCACATTATCATATTAAACGTTCAACAATACATTATGTTCTCATATCATTATAGAGAAATATTCTCTCTACAATTGATTCTTATCTTTGCTTTCAGACTTACATCATCTATATACCTGTATTGGTACTTATGCATCCCTTTCATGAATAAGATAAAATCAAATTGTTTTCACTATTCAAGTAATTTTTAAAACTCATATCCTAATTCTGGTCATAATTCTAATCAAGATGATAATATTAATTCTAAGTGTGACCATTATCTTAATAACATTAACAAAAATTGTAAACTTTACACATACACAAGATAATACTAACATTAAGTATATATACATGCTATCCTACATGATAACCATAATTAGCATAAACTAATACTCTAATTCTATCCCTGAGTATGATTGTAATTTCTAACTCTATTACCTGAGTCACATCATTGAGTAACTATACATGCTATCCTTCATGATAAACATAATTAGCATAAACTAATACTCTAACTCTATCCCCAAGTATGATTGTAATCCTAACTCTATTACCTTGATCATATCACTAACTCTAGTCACATTGCATGCCATTTTTCATCACATCCCTTTATAAAACTATCTAAGATCTTTCTAGTAACCAAATACTCCAACACTGCACCTAAATCTCACACTACCCTTAACCACATTCCTAATTTTATTGTAACACTTAACCACTTATTAACTATAACCATAATGCTATGTGATTCAAATGAAACTATAACCCTTAGATTATAACTCTAACCCTAAGTCTACATGTGACTATACTAAGCATTTAGTAATATTATATATCTAACCCTAAACATATCAGTATTTGTACTACTAAGTATGATACTATTAGATTTAAGCAATACAAATCTTATAAACCCATGAACACACTTGTATGCAAAAGCTTATCATAAGACAAGAATTGAGATTAGACAATTTACTCTCAAAGAGTAAAATGCATAATAAGAGAATGAATAGATTTACAATTACCATCCTTATAAAAGGAGATAGGTAAAACCTAAAAAGGTACAAACCATAAAGGGAAATATCTTAGGTTGCAAGTTAATAATTAATAAAAGAATTAATCATTATATGCCTAAAGTTTAGCTTAACTAAAATAGAGTTAATAAGAAAATACCTTATTACTCTAACACCCCCTCTTAAGATAAACTTAGGGAGTAGCTAAAAACCTAGAAACTACTATTAAAAGTAAATTTGGGTCCTAGCAACAAAGGCCTGATTAGGTACCTAAGAACAACCAAATATCTATAATGAGAAGAAATAGAGAAAACCACATGGGAAAAATTGTACTCCAAAAAGAGATGGAGAGAATACTGAAAGAACTAGTGAAGGGCCACAAAAGCCTCCAAACTAGAGAATGTCCTAGAAGATAGGAGCAAAATAATGATCATGAAGGACACCACTAAAGCATGTAGAAGTTCCAAAGCTCTGTCAAAAGTAACTTTTGATTTGAAGAACCTCCACTGAAATAGAACCTAACTAGGTAGAGAAGATTGTAATATGCACGAGTGTCATTAGAAGATACTACTTGAATTGCAAGGCACACAAAGGAAAACAACTCAACTCAAAGAAATAGATGACATAAAAAATCAAAGCATGAAGAGCTGATCATTAAATATGGAAGGCTACAACCAATGTAGGATTGAAAAGAAGAGTGTATATATGGTAAATGATCCATCTCACCAAAATGCATAGGTACCTAGCCACTACATCTGTCTAGTACATAAGAACAAATAGTGAATACCTATCTCACTCCAACAAACCAAAGAAGCATAAGAATCAATAGAAGAACCCCCCTAATGTAGACAAGGGTGAGGTGATAAAAAATTAGAAAAGTGGGCCAATATAATTACATATCAATGAACCACAATCAAGATGCAAACAAAATACATAAGTGTGTGATGAGGTGATCAATCTAGGACATGTCATAAGGCTAATGTCATGAAAAGAAAACTTACTAACCAAGGAAGTTGGCAAACAAAGGAAAAACATCAACCCCCCATGGCACTTTAATCATAGTGGTACATGTACAATAAAGAACAACATATGGTGAATCTCAATAAAAATAGTAATATGTATGAGTGTCCTCAGATGATATTGCTCAAGTCAGAGGGAAAAACAAGACAAAAAAACTGAAACAAAAATATAGATGGAATATGACACCATCTCAGTCCATTTACAAAAATACATACAATAGATGTCTACAAAGACCATAAGAGACATAACTTTGATACAACAGATTGTATTGATGTAGCACAAGGTAGGAAAACCCCAAAGGAGATGTCCTAGCCCCCAACAAACAAACACACAACATAAACAAAACAACAATGCAAGATCTGATACCAAATCACAATTCTTCATTCATAAATTAACTGATTACATGCAATGTGTTAGGTTGTAAGGCATTCTCGATTAGGGCCAAATACAACAACAATTACAAGACAATTCTACAAGATCCATCAAGATCCAAATCCACACACTAATCCTAGCTAGTCTAGATCCACACCCTGGTAGAAACCTCCAAGGAAATCTTAACTTGTGCTCACAAACACACCAAGCAATCTCTTAGTTTTCCAAGCCACAGCTACTAGCCTTTTCAAAATTGTATCCTACTCTTCATCCTCTTCTCCAAGTTGGATGAAAATCTGACTCACTCCTCCAACTGAATGAATGCCTAAAGACTCCACAAAACACCTTTCTTATACCCAACTAAGCCACAAGTTGGCCCAATTCATTACAATTAAATTAAATCCTAATGTTAAATATATGTTGAACCACAAGTCAGCCTCCAACAAATATTAATTGTCAAAATGCCTCAAAAGGCTTACAACACAAATTAAATGCACATAAGAGAGACAACCAAGAACTAGATAGGTCCATAAAAACTCCCAAATCAATCCATGTCATGATCACCCACTACATGCATTAAATGAATCAAATAGAACAAGAAAAGTTTGCAAGAACTCTAATTGACACAAGCACAATGTCAAGTGTCAGAAAAATCCCAAGCATTGTCGAGCAACCAATACTTGTTGAGCACATCAAGTGTCAAGCAATAGAAGATGTCAAGCTCCAACAACAACTAAATCCTTCAATGACCAAGCTCCTCAGCCAAAACCACATCCAAAAATGACCGAGCACTACTCCTTCGGTGACCAAGTCTACAACTCCTAGCCAAAATCCCTCTAGGATTGCCAACAACCCTAGGATGCTCCTGCATCAAACACCCCAGGTCTGAAAAGATGTTCTTAATAGTTAGAAGAACATCTTCTGGGATTTAACACATAAATTCTCAATTGGTTCTTCACATGCATAGCTTCCAATTCCTCAACTTGTACACTCTTTCCCTGCTCCCTCACTTCTATAGCATGCTCACCTTGCAACTAGCCAATCCTATAAGGATAAGAATGTCTCACTCTTGTCAAACCAAGTTTCTAAACCATCTCCTCAGCAACAAGATTATCAATACTTCTACCATCCACAATCACCTTGCAAACTTTGCCACCAAACTTACAACAAGTCCTAAACAAACTAGTCCTCTAACACGATTCCACTGTCCTCTGACCAATCAACACTCATTGAGCTAGAAAACTCTTTCCTTTCTTAGGTTGAGTGTCTTGGACTTCAACCTTATTCACAATAGCAACTCTTTTGTCACCAACCTTAGGACATTCATAAAATCTAAGCCCTACATCTCCACATTTATAGCAAGTACCCTTAAAATCACCTCTACCTATCCTCCTCTTCTGATCAACAGGCTTTGGATCATCTTCATCACTCAACTTAGCCTTTGCCAAGATATCTTGCTTCTCCTCCCCTCTAGCATTACCTTGACTATTCCTCTTCAGCTTTTCTTCAGCTCTCAAAGCATATTGATAAGCATCCTCAACTGAATCAATCTTCAACATATCAACCTCATCCTCAATATTGAATCTAAAACAATTAATGTACTCAGCTACCTTCTCCTTTGACAATTCTTTATTCTCAGACCGAATAGTCAACTTATATAACTCCTCAATATAATCCTTCATAGATGTATCCTTCCATTTCAAATTTTGCAACCTTTTGAATAAATCAAGTTTGTAATCAGCAGGAATGAACTTAGCCTTCAACTTAGTTACCATCAATCTCCATCTAGTGATCTTCATTTCACCTTCCTCTTCTCTATCTCTTTGCAGTTCTTTCCACCAAAGAGAAACATGCCCTTTCAGCTTAGTTTGCGCCAACCTTACTCTAAGTGGATCTCCAATATCCTCAAGCTCAAAGTAGTCCTCCAATTCATCAATCCAATCAATCAAGTCTTCAGGAGTCAAAGTACTTGAGAAATTAGAAACCTCCATCTTATGCTTCGGCATCAACTAAGATCCTAGTCTAGAAAACTGACCAGCCCTAGTTCTAATAGATCTCTCCACACGGTCATTTTTTTCCTCACCACTCAATCCAACAACTTCAAAGTCTTTAGAAACTTTCTCATAACCATCTTCAATACCCACATGCATAAGTACACCACATAAAGCACTCACAATTTCAGCAATCATGTCACTCTTCATCAATGCAATCTCATATTTGAAACTAGTTTTAACCTCCTACATCTTAGATCTAAAATCTAATTTAACATTCTCTGAGATCCTTTCTTCTACAACATCACTAAGATCATCGATTTCCCTAGGTTCTAATCTTCTTAGAGGCATCTTCTAAGATCTTCATAAGCCCAAAAAAAAATATCCGCAAATCTAGAAGATCAATCAACTCCACTAGATCAACCTTTACTTCCATCCTTCACCCAAGTCCTAGTGAAAACTACCTCAACTTCGGTGCTTTGTTTACATGCTTAGGAATAGCTTGGCTCTAATACCACCTGATATAGTGCAAGGTGATAGAATCTGGAAAGGAGATGTCCTAGCCCCTAGAAAATAACCACATAGTGCAAACACAACAACCATGCAAGATCTGATACCAAATCACAACTCTTCATTCATAAATTAATTGATTACATGCAATGTCTTAGGCTATAAGGTCTTACCAGTCATGTCCAAATACAATAGCAATTACAAA
This sequence comes from Cupressus sempervirens, assembly GCA_028749045.1. Classification (NCBI taxonomy): domain Eukaryota; kingdom Viridiplantae; phylum Streptophyta; class Pinopsida; order Cupressales; family Cupressaceae; genus Cupressus; species Cupressus sempervirens. Next base: position 536,937,633 of record CM053789.1, read on the forward strand.
ACAATTCTGCAAGATCCAACTCCACACACTAATCCCAGTTAGTCCAGATCCATGCCTTGGTAGAAACCTCCAAGTAAATCTTAACTTGTGTTCGCAAGCCCACCAAGCAATCTCCTATTTTTCCAAGCCATAGCTACTACCCTTCTCAAAATTTGCTCCTACACTTCATCCTCTTCTCCAAGCTAGATGAAAATCTAACTCACTCCTCTAACTAAATGAACTCCTAAACACTCCATAAGACCCCTTACTTATACCCACCTAAGCCACAAGTTGACCTCCAACTGATATTAAATGCCAAAATTCCTTAAAAGGCTTACAACACAAATTAAATGCACATAGGAGACACAACCAAGGCCCAAATAGGTTCATACAAACTCCCAGATTGATCCACATCATGATCAACTATTGTCAAGCAACAAACACATCTCAAGAAACCAACACATGTCAATCAAAAAATACTTGTCAAGTGCAATAGGTGTCGAGCAACAAAAGATGCCAAGCTCCAACAATGACTAAGCCCTTCAATGACTGAGCTCCTTGGCCAAAACCACATCCAAAAGAGATTGAGCACCACTACTTTGGGTACTAAGTCCACAACTCCTAACTGAAATCCGTCCAACATGTAGGATTGCCAACAACCCTAGGATGCTCCTACATCAAGTATAGCTCTTGATGGATCATTTGAAGCAATTAAAACGATCCCTAGACTTGAAACAACCACGATATCCACCATAATGCAAAAATAGAAATAACTGCATAGAATGTTCCTGGGGCAGAATCTGGAAAAACAACTAGCATAAATGGAGAGAGTACAAAAAGACATTTCCATCGAATCGAAGGTTGGATGCTCCAAATGTGTCTCTTGGAATGCAATAATGAACTTCTGACTTTGACAAAAAAAAGACTATAAAAAGTGCATCAAAACTGAAATATACATGTAACATCATGATCGGCTTCGAACCAATTTTACGATTATATGTTGACTATATGCATAAGGTATGAGAGAAAAAATGAAGGTATGTCCAAATAGAGCCAGAAGGGAGAACATGCACAATAATGCAATGCTGATGTTAGCAAGTGACGAACCTAAATTTGACGGTTAAATGGTCATTGATGCAAGAAAAAATGCCAGAAAAATAACCCAGATGCCAGAATATATATATATATATATTCTTGCTAAAAAAGACATATCACTAGAGAAAATATACTAGTGCTTGTTTGCTCTGATACCATGTTAGATTTGAGAAATACAAATCTTATGAACCCATGGACACCTACATACAAAAGTTTGTCACAAGACAAGAATCAAGTGATGGGACTCAAAGTTGCATTCTAGTTTTGAGTACCATTCCAAAGTTTTGAGTCCTTTTGAGCCCTATAAATGTATCTTATTGCTTGTGTACTTGACTATTTTTTTAAGGTCTAAGAGGTGTTTAATGTTTCTAACACCTTGCATCCAACATATCTATGTGTTCTATAATGATACATTGACATTCCAAATCATTCCGTGAAGTGCTGTTTTGAGTAGTGTTTAGTTCTACATGTTTGCTTGAGTGTTAAACAACAACAGGAGACCTAGTTTGCATTTGAATATCTTATACTCAGTAATGTTTCATGACTCACCGATTTAAGATTGTTTAGTATGCATATCAGTGAACCTATGTTTCAATTTTCATGTCATTTTGATATGTTTTGTCTAGGTTTTGAATCCCTCAAAGTTGGTAACTTATCTTTGTCATGCTGGTGCATATTTCTTAGAAATCTGAGAAGCCCTGTTTAACCTATTATAAGTTTGATCCAATTAACTATATTGAGAAAATTCCTTTTAAATTATTTTCTAGAGGTTACACACTTTCTATATTGCAGATTTGAGCTTATGACGAATTTGTTTGATCAATTTTCAAATGTGATTCCAAATGAAATTTATAACTTTTTATTGGTGTCATAAAAATGCAGATTGATCTGTACCCCTATTCATGATGTCATAAATATGAATCCATAATAGATAAGATCAAATGGTTTGTACCAATGCGTTCCACTCCAAAAATACTTCACGTATGCTAGTTTTCATGACTTGATGAGTCCATCTGCACACTTTCCTAGGTCCATTCCATTTGCAAAAACCAATTTTCTACTGATGTCCCCTATTCTGCAATTATGAGTACCCCACTTCGCGTGCTTTCCAAATGTATCATGTTATTCATCATGAACCCAAACCACAAATCTATTTTCTCCTTATGGAAATGAACCATTTCTCTAGTTTTTGAGCCCTCAAGTATTTGTTTTTCCCTATTTTCGAAGCCAAATCCAAATGCACTTTCCTATTTTCTAACATGTTTTATTTACAAGTAGTTTCAACTCGGCAACTTTGAATGTCAATATCTTTTGACTAAATGATCATCATGAGATGAAATCTGATAGGGTACAAGAATGGAAAATAATTTGTCAACATTTTAGTTTTTAGAGCCCAATTATTTGTTTGGGTTAGGCTTTAAAGCCAGCCGACAAGCCCTATTATCAAATAATCATAGTTTGCAAAGAACAAGATAAATGAGTTTTTAATGATCAATTAGTACTCAAAATTATTTCCAGTCAGTATCAGGTGTTCTATGGATCATTTTGGGAGGTTAGTTGTTTCAATTTAATTTTTTTTTAGCTAGACCCACTTTAGGGGCCAGACTGACTTCATTAGATCAGTAAAACAATAGGATTTGAGGACGTTTTAATATAGGTGATTGTAATAATCCAAATAATTATAATGCTTTCATGTGAATATATCATTACTATATATCAAATGAACTAAGTAAATATTTTCAATAAGAAAGAAGAGGCATGTCCTTGTAGTAATATTCACTAGAAGGGAGAAACCTGATGCAACAATATCTCCTGCCATTGATGGCATTCTTAGAGCTCATATGCATGTTACAAGGTTCTAGGAGAGTGAGATATGCCTGTCACCCATGACTAGAACAACCTAAGCATGGCAGGGACGTGGAAGACTATAGTCCATGTTGAAGTTGTATGCCCATGAAAGGGAAGAGAAGAGTTAGAAGGTGACCAATGCAATGAAGAAGCTTAAGTAGCTCATGGCACTTTGCGCACCCACATCCAAGACATGATAGGAGAGGACTCATCCACAAATAGGCAGCTAGCACCAACAATTTTCAGAGCCCAACAGTCCATGTTTGAAGGAAAAACAGAGCATCCATGTGGGAAGGACAAGCTCCAATGCATGGAAGAATGCAGGGCTCCATGGCAGAGAAAACTCACAAGAAGGAATGGTGTCCATGGTGCACGTGAGGAGGAGTAGAGCTCCATAGCAAGGAATAGTGTCCTTGGTGGCAGAAACTACAAAGTCCCCACGTATGAAGAAGATCTCCCACAACAGCAATGGCAAGGTAGTCCACATCAAAACAAGGGAGATGCAGGTTGTGATGAATGTTGCTACCAGTTTTTATTCTTTCATAACATTTGGATCATATAGTGATGCCCAAATTGTTGGTAGCAGGTGCTTGGAGTGCCTGGCATTCTTCCAAAATTGAGTAACTATGATCAGTTATGGACAGGCCATGCGGTCTCCACTTGCAATTGGTGGTCATCTTTCACGTTTTTCTCCCCTTTATGTTGTTGGGCACACAACAAATAGTTTCCAAACATCCATAGTGATATCATTTGAATGGAAGCCACTAGTTGTAGTGGACAAAGTGGAGTGGAAGAGCAGGACAAATTGCAAACATTTTAATGGATGACGCCTAGAGAGAAGGGTCGCATCAGACCAATCCATCAAATCTTGCTTCACTTGGTGATATTATCTAGGCGGCAATTTCATGTTTTAACCCATATCCACCTGAGGATGGTTTTTTCCAATTTTAATACCATGTACATTCAATGTTATTGTGTCTTTAAAGACACATCTTTTTAAAAGATAAGTGATGCTCGACCATGGAGGGGCCCAATGTGGGGATAGTTAGCAAAGGATAGAGAAGAAGTGTTGACCTTCAACACAAAGGAAGAGATATCATGTGGCACATTTCGAGAGGCACTTTATCTATCCAAAACATGCACTATAATATACCATTAGAATCGAGAAGAGATGAATTTTCCATTTTTGTAGTTGGTTTCTACACAAGTATTCACCAGAAGCAACTATAGGCAGATTTGTAATTTTGAAGCATCCTTAGTTTAAAGTGCACATTTGATGTTTTTAGTTTGAAATGAGATCATATTTGGATGACATTTAGATAAGATTAGATTAGATTTCACTAACCAATTTAAAGATGAATTGAATGTTTTAAAGCAAGCAATTGCAAGTGACAGGTTTTTGCCGATAATATAGTTGAATTTATACCAAAAGTAGAACATGACAAACTAGGATCAAATTTAAAGCTCCAACACATATTATGATGTGTATATGATATTTCTCTAGAGGATATTTTGTTGATTACTTTAAGGGGATATATCAGATATTTCTACAATAACATTTATGGTTTTGATTACCGATAGATGAAGAAGATCAGTTTCAACAACATCAGGATGGAGACAATTTCAGTAGGACACATGTCAATATCAGATTACAAATTCAGAAACTTCTTCTCCTCTATAAATCTCTTCTCTATTCTCTTTGTAAAGGTTCTAGTTCGGGGCATTTTTCATTGCTATGTGACCACTCTTTTGGTTCTAGCCTGATTGAAATTTCCTCCACAACCGTGATTCCACATTTTTCCTCAGTGTTCCTTGGTTATGAACCACAACATATTTCTTTTGAAGCATTTTTATACTACACATTTATTCATTGGTGTTATTTTCTGAGTTTTGACATACAGATGATGTATTTATTTCAAGAAATGAATATAGAGATTTCATTTACAATTTTATTGTGAAGTTTATCTCCTTTTCTGTGAGTTTTGTAGTTCTCGGTGATATATTCCCAAAGTGCATATTGTCCATTTGCATCTTGTTATTGAAAGTTGTATGTCATTGTGTGTCTTTTTGTTGGGCCAAGGACTTGGGTAATTTTCTTGATATGCCACTGACAAAACTACAAGGATGATAGGAGGATTTGTTAAGTATGAACTTTGTTTAAAGATTGATATCTATTTGCAAGATAGATAGATAGATTAGATGTCTGGATGTACGAGTATACTTTAGATGTCCATGTGTATGGTTTGATTTAGTTTTTTCCCAATGGATAAGGGGTTGATCGGCTTGAAGATTACGTGTTTTTCTATTGCATACCTGGTTATGTTGATGATTCAATCATTAATTGAATATATTTTTCCTTTATATTTAAGAGTTGAAAGAGTTTCCCTCACTTGTTTTATCAAGTTCGTGTGCTCTATTATTAGCTATTTCATGTCCATGAATGCTTGCATAAACATAAAAGATTAAGGAGTTTTATCTGTTATCTAGATTTAGTTATATGCCTTTACATTAGTACCATATAAAGAATCTAAGGTCCACTTACATAGGTCTTGCAGAGCCTGAAGAAGAAGAAGGAGAATTAAATATCCTTATAGTTGGCCCTATTGTCTAAGTATGTGCATTGAGGATGGGAATCAGCTGCCCCTAGGTGTAAATGTTCTTTCACTAGGTTATTCAAAAGTTGTTAATTCAGAAGCCAACATGGAGATCAGATAATTTTCTCTCAAAGAGTAAAATGCATTAAGAGAGAATGAATACATTTACCATTACTATCCTTATAAAAGGAGAAAGGTAAAACCTTAAAAGGTAGAAACCCTAAAGGGAAAGATCCAAGGTCGCATGATAATAATTAATAAAAAAAATTATTATTATATGCCTAAAGTTTAGCTTAAGTAAAATAGAATTAATAAGAAAGCACCTTATTACTCTAACAAATACAAATCCTACCTATACAATGTACATTGCATAGGTATCTATGTTGGTTATCTTGCTATGAAAATCATCCTAGTATTACTCATACCTATTACTTTTAACTCCTAACACATGTCGTAAGTCTAAATTTAACTCTTAGTAACATTTTCGTATTACTGACCATAAACCTAAGCCCTTACCACAATCATTATACATAATTTTACACTAAATATGATACTTTGGATAACTGCAAACATATCCTTTTACAACTGATGACCTTAATCTCATGCTAACCCTGCTCTAATCACTCAACCTAGCGCTAATCCTAACATAAATATTATTGTTGTCTTAAGTATTACACTACTCGTAACTTAAACCTAATTTATACTCTAAGACCAACCTTTTACCTACCAATAGCACAAACCTTAATATTAAAATTATTTGTAATGCTAATAATGATCTTGTAAGGTAATCCAAATCGAATGAGTAATCTTATTGCTATTTATAATTGTAATTGTAACTGTTCACATAATAGTGCTCCTAGGGTCAAATAGTAACAATGACATAATAGTTATCCTAATGTAAAATTGGAAAGCCTAACACTAACCTTGTTGTATGCCTAACTCTAGCCCTAACCTAAACCCAAACCAAACTCTAATCTTGACCCAAACTGTAGGTCTAAGTCTAACTGTAACTCTAACCATAACTCTAACTCTAACCCTAAACCCAATCGTAAGCCTAATACATCCTTATCATTAGCCTAACCCTAAACCCTAACCCTACTCCTACCCCTAAGCATGACTCTAACACTATCCCTAACCATAACATTACCCCTAACCCTAGCCCCAATCATAAGCCTAATCCTAACCCTTATTGTAAGCCTAACTCTAGTAGTATCTCTAACCTTAACCCTAATCCTAACTATAACCTCAACCCTAACCCTAATCGTCAACCTAACCTTAACCCCAACCCTAACCCTGCTCCTAATCTTAACCCTAACCCTAACCCTAATTGTAAGCCTAACCCTAACACTTATTGTAAGTCTAACTATTATGATAACATTGACTCTAACCCCAACTCTAACCTATACCCTAACTCTAATCATAAGCCAAACACAAATCATTGTCATAAGCCTAAGCCTAACCTTAATCCTAAGCCAAACTCTAATCCTTATAGTAAGCTTAAACCTAACCCTAACCCTAAGCCTAATTCAAACCCTATCCCTAACTCTAACCCTAACACTAATCCTTATTGTAAGCTTGACCCTAACTCTAACCCTAATTGTGCTCATAATCCTAAGCTTAACTCTAACCCTAACCCTAGCCTAAATGGTAAGTCTAATCTAACCCTTATCATGAGCCTAACTCTAACCCTAACCCTAAATGTAACCTTACAAGTATAACATCTATTCAAGCTATGTCATATGTTTATTTTCTTAAATAAAAATTAACACTAACTTTAACAACATTAAAAAATCATATCTTCAAGTTATTCTATCTATCTGTAACTCCTCACCGGAGAACCCAAAAGAAATAAAGTTTCACTAAGTTTTCCAAGCATTTTTTTTGAAAGATAATAACTTAACAACAACAGATATAATATAGAAGAAACAATAACATATACATATACATAAGCAACACATAAACATATTATATCTCTTCAGGGTCCCACGATGTTGAATGACATTTAAGATTAATTAATACTAAAACCAATATATAGCAAATCCACATTAAATAATAATTACAAGTACAAATCTATTTAAATAATATACAATTATCTCAAATGCCACTTAAGCATTAATTAGAATGCATAATCATCCACTATACAAGTCATAGGGTATGAAAATCTCAAAGAATAATACACCATAAAATAAATTGCATCATCTCGTAAGATCTCTAAAATCAAATAGAATGCAATAAAGTATAATCACCCATCATAGTACACAAGAACAGAATGAAACGTAACACAGAAAAAGGAACTCCAACAATGACATTGAACTATCAAATCTCAATGGTAAAAGTAAAAAGCACTATCACCTGACCTCGTGAAACCTAAATGGTCCACTCCCACCACACTGAGGAGATAGTCTCAAGTCCCATATGGATATAAAAGCATAAGTCATAACCAACATCTAGCTCAAGGAAATCTTGATAGAGATGTATCTCAAAGGGTACCAAGACACAAGTGTCATCTAATCCCAGAGGCAAAAAAGACACATAGAAATCTACTATGTAAGTGGGCAAGTGTCGTCACATGAGCCAACTCTAAGGTTACCCTAGCAGCCACTTTGGACTATGGCCCCTTAGTGTCTCTATGTGGCACCAGTATCCTTTCGTACAAACAAGGCATACTAACGAAGCAAAGTTGCAACCAAGCATCCTCTCTACTCCCATCCTAGCATGTACTAACACTTGAGGCATGGGCGAGGAAAAATAATAAATTATTAATTTATTTTACTCTCATTTACTAAAATATTATCACTTATTAAAATATCTTACAATGGGTTACCCAGGCAACTACTTAGAGCTCTCCCTCCATTGCAAATCACTTCCTAACATACACATAGATTTCCTTGCCACCCCTCCCTCTACTCTGGATCTTCACTCCCTTGCCTTCCACACCTCTACTCTCTATGATATTCCTAGACAACCCCCTCTCCATCTCATCCTCCCCCCCACCCATTGTCACCTCTTCTCCTTTTGATGCAGTTAGAGTTATGAACAATAGTAGAACTCCAAATGAGGAAGGATTGGAAGCAAAAAAATTCATGTTGGGTATCTCTATCCTGGGTCCCTTTCTTACAGTGCTCTTTAATTGAGTGGTTTGTGTTGGCTTCCCTAACTCTTGGTCATGACATATTTATCTATTTGATCCATAAATTTGGGCCAGCTTCATACCCCAGAAACTATAGGATCATCATGGTTGGGCATAGCTTCACCAAACTCTATGTGACTGTGTTGAATGGTATCTTGTCCAGGTAGCCCAATCAGTGATATTGTTAGGCTAGAGGTCAGGTTGGGTTTCGTTTAGACTTTCAGACCACTAGTCATGTTTTGACTTTACAGGCCATCATTGAGGAAGCTCGCCACCGCTCAACAAAAGTTTATTACTGCTTTGTTGACTTTTGCAAAGCCTTTGACTCTATTCCTCAAGTGGCTCTCTTTCAGTGTCTTAGGGATATCAAGATTTTAGAGATTCTTTTTATAGCTATTATGAGGTTATACAAGCACGTCGAGGGTAGATTCAGGACTCCACAAGGTTTCTCTAATCCTATCTAGAGTACTATCAGGGTGAAATGGGGTTGTCCTCTCTCCCCCAATATTTTTGGCATCTATATCAATGAGCTTGAGGAATTTCTCTATGATTTCTCACTCCCAGGCAATGGTTTTTATCTACATTAGGTATTGATCTCTATTCTCTTATTTGCTGATGATGTGATTCTCCTGGCATCTTCTCTCAATGGTCTATAGTGGCTCCTTGAGGGCTTGGCCTCTTTCTGTGACTCACATGAGCTAGTTGTAAATATGCACAAGACTTGAGTTATGGTCTTCAATTGTTTGAGGACATCTCATCTCCATTTTTTTCTTCCATGGTACCAAGATCGAGATTGTATCTTCATATACTTACTTGGGGTTTAAGTTTTATGGACCTCAATTCAACCTAAGACCAGCCATGCATCCCAGAGTCAATAAGGGGCTTGGCTCCCTTTCTATTCTTGAGCGATAGTGTTCTTGACACCACTTCTAGGACACCACAACTAAGATGTCTCTTGTTGACTCCCTGGTTAAGCCAACTGTCCTCTATGGCTCTACTGTCTAGGGGCACTCCCTCTTGGAGTCTGACTAGGCCTCTGTTGAGAGAGTCCAAACTCTTTTCCTTTGGTGCATTATCAGATGTCACTAGCTCACACCATACAGCATTGTTCTAGCTGAGTTTGGTTTTCACCCTTTCAAATTGGGGACCATCTTTCATTTCGTTGGCTTCTTCACTGACTTTGGAGCTTTGCCAATTCCTCCAATGATCTTCACAGATATTCTTACTTAGCTTACTGTTCTTCTATGGAGGTTGTAGATTCAAACTCGGGTCATAGGTCTCATTGTTGGTACACCCAGGTCTCTACTCTCTTGGGCTCGATCGGTATTAGCTTGGATTGTCTTTCCCCCTTCTAGTTTTCTCTGGATGCTCCAACCCATCTTCTTCCACCTCAGTGGGAGTTGAATGAGCATGTTAGACTTGACATCTACAGACAGTATGTTATTACAACCTAGAAGAATCCCCCAGGTGGGCTCCATCCATGCATGGCCTTCTATGCTGAGCACTTTCTTGATATCTAGGACAGGATCATCTTACGTCCCTGGTACCTCACTCATCGTTGGACTCATGCTCTTCACATCTCCTTAGGATCTTTTAGGGTGGGATCTCATAGGCTACATATTCAGACTGATCACCAGATTGGTAGGGAGGATAGGATATGTCACTTTGTCACCATAGGGAGGTCGATACTGAGTCTCACTTTATTTTTCATTGTCCTATTTACTATGAGATCCAAGGAAGATTCTACTATTTGTTTAGAGAGTGTCGGTCTCTTCCCTCATTCTTCAAATATATTGACCAACACTATCTTGCACTCTACCTTTAGGAGACCATGCAGCTTTATAAGCATATTATACAGCTCCCTCTTTGCTTGACTTCGACCCCTACACTACTCATCACCTCTTTCTTCAGTCCTACATTTACAACTCGAGGATTGAAGCAGCCTCTCTGCACTATCTTGGTTTACACAAGATCTATGAGACCCCACAGAGATTATACTTGGCAATGTCCCTCTAGTAGACCTCAAAGGTTACCTTCTAGGGTTTTTGATTTCCCTAATGTCCACCTTTCCATTCTGGACTACTTCTTGCCTATGAGAAGTTCTTAGCTTTTGTTATTTCCTTTTCTTAGTTCTTTTGTTGTTTTGCTTTCACATTCTTCCTGTGGACACTGTTTGGTGCTCTCCCTGCTTGTGTTTGCCCTTTGTACTATTTCCAGTCCCTTAGACCCTTGTTGGTCTCTTGTTGGACATTAATAAATTTATCTTATCTTATCTAGGCTCATAAAAAGTATACATCATAGAATCACAATTTTCACCTTAGCCCTTTACAAGCAACTTGAAAAGCGCCTATAGATAAAACACAATAATCACCTCAATCCTTTACAAGTAACTGTAAAGCACCTAAAAACAAATCATAACATTCATCTCAGTCCTATGCAAGCAACTGGAAAGCACCACAAGACAAATTGCAATAATTACCTCAGTCCTAAACAAGCAACTGGAAAGCACTAGAAGATAATCGATCGAAACCTCAAAGGTTACAACAAGAAAGTCACAATTATTACCTCAATTCTATATGAGCAACTAGAAAGCACAAACAAGCAATGATCATAACTCATCATAGAAACATGTGACACATCACCATGGTCAGGTATAAAAGATTTTATACATAACATCATCACAGAACAAAACCCCCAAGCCTCTAGTAAAAATTCTGATTTGGTCAAAGTACTAAGTCAAACCCGAAACCCACAACTGTAAACCACACATCATATAAAGTACAAAACAATGTAATTTTCATAACTCATTTGGTTTTGAAAACACAACAGTTCAATTTTCACTCAAGGTTTCCAAGTTTTTGTTTCATTTTTTCAAGAATTACAATTTGACAAGGCTTTTTTATTACAACTAGGGTTCATGTTTTCGTTGTTCCAAAAGTAATCATTATTGATAAAGTTTTCTTTTATGTTCCTAAAAGAAATAAAAATCAATTTCATATAAACTAAATCCAACGTTTAGATATAACACCTCCAAGTCTCAAATGTTAAGTTCTCTAAAAAAAACAAAAATAAAATCAAAAACATGTCTATTCGAATAATTGAAATTATAACACCTTGTAATATAATGCTATTATTAAAATTTATCAAGTATTATTAAATTATTAATACTAATCATTATTAACTTACTAATAAAATAATATATATAATATACTATTTATTAACAAATAATAATTATCAAGTTAACAAATATATCAATATTAATAAAATAATTATAACCATCATGTTTTAATACAATTAATATTTAATAATAATTAAAACTATATTAAAATTTTTAATTAATAAAACATTAAAAAAGAATATCGTAGTCAACAAATGAAAAAGCCCTAAAGGTTGTCATTGCTTTAGCAACCCTTGGCTGTCATAACAGTTTTGGTTGCCTTTGCAGTCGGGGACAGGGAAGTGGTGACCCTAATCTACACTAAAATATATATATATATATATATATATATATATATATATATATATATATATATATATATATATATTTATATTTAAATAGGTTTATAAAAATATACACACACCAAATTTCCCCGCCCCATTAATATGATTTTTTAGGATTTCCAGTATGTGATAAAAGTTATCATAGTAAAATATTTACTGTGGTGATTTTTATTAACATATTTATAAAAAAAATTCTAATACAGATCTGATAGGGTAACGAAATTTAAATAGTCAAAATTGGTAAATTAAATCCAGTTATCTTTTCCAAACCCTATCCCAAATTGAAATCAGATAAGAACATGGATCTTAAAATTTTAAAAGCTCAAACGAAGAACAATAATATCACAAATAAGGGTTTCAACCCAATTTAAATTCTAAAAGACCATTCTATTTAGACACAGAGAAGACATATATTTTCAATGAAAGAACTATTGCACAAAACCCTCAAGATCCTACCTGGATCTGATGCTAACAACCGAATGCACAGAACTTGCAAGTAATTTTTTTTTCTTTCAAAACCCTCTTCTCCAATTTTGGTTCCTCCAAACCTTTGTATGGAGAAATGAACTCTAATTTCCTAATAAAGAGTTTTCCCTCAAATTAGGACTTCGATTTTGCAATTACGCAAAACCCTTTTCCTTTATTATTTTTATTATTTTAATTTCATGTACAAACATTTTGTAATTAATTAAAATAATCTTTATTAAATCAATTCTTTCACTCTTTAATTAATTCTCGAGACATTTTTGATAAAATATTTATTAACTTAAATAATAATAACATTTAGAGTTTATTATTAAAAAAATGAACTCCTAAATATATTATTATTAAATTATATAAATATGATCACACCAAAATTAAAACTTTAACTATATCTTTAAATTTAATTCTTCTATTTAATTAATTTCTCAATTAATTATATATAATTGTATATTGAATTTTCTTTATTAAATTTTCATTAAATTATCTTCTAATATGATTTAATTATAACATAAATCACAACAGACCCACAAACCAAATATGAAAACTCAATTAAAGACAAAGAATAAAATCAAACTTTAGGGTCAAAATCACAAATTCACGTCACTTAACAAATTCGGACGAGTAAACAACTTGGATACTTGTCCTACTTTCTAGGACAATTGGCTTAGGTTAGGATTTAGAATCAAAAATTATCTCCCCACTTTTACCATTGAGATATTGTGATAGGGCACGTTCATCCTAACAATTAAAGGAAGTTGATGTCTGGTACCTACAATCTACATAAAATTCGGGCATGTACATACACATAATATAAACTAAATAGGCAATGGCAAGAAGTGGTGCATCATGTAGATCCCAACTAGTAAGTGATTACGACTCCCTCCCTCAACTATATCAGAAACATCAAACATAAAGTAAAACAAACAAGTACACCATACACATGCAAGTATGGGGTAAGTAACAATAGAACTGCATATAAATAATTCATCTACTTATCATCATGAGATAATAGAAAATCACTAATTGAACATACATATATCATTATCGAAATAATTATGAATGCATGAAATAATTGAGCATCAATAATAGCTCATCACATATAAATCCATTAAGTATGAAATAACATCTAATCAAATTCGGTAACCAAGTATCGTTAATCATAAGACATATCCATCAAATTGGCCTTAAAGAATCCAAAAATCCAACATGAAAAGTCAACTAGGGGTAGGCATTACACTATCTAACCAAATAAAATACACTGTATAAAATAAAGTTTAAAAATAACAAAATTAAATTAATAATTTTATACTACACTTTAGAAAATTAAATGTCTTTAAGTAACATAATAAAATAATAAATTAGTAAATTAATTTAATTATTTGACACTAACATTAACAAAATTAAAATTATAAAATATTTTTAATGTTGCTTTACAATCGCTACTAGCTTTTATATATAAATTCTAGAATTGAAGGCCAAAATTGACAACTACAATAGCTTATTTGCTTTATCTAAGCAATAGCCCCGACTATTTATATGGGTTAGTTGGGTGGAGCTTAAATAATAGAATTATGTAAGGATATCCATGCAGTGGATGGTGCCTGACTATAGACCTCACATAATGGCACTTGATGCCCCTACAATCATGACACCAGTCATCAAATAATGTAACAATTTACTTGTTAGTACAAGTCACGTGTGTTATTCAGTAGATACGATATATATCACACACTCTAACCCACAATAATAAATAATAATTAATAATAAAAAATCCAGACTCCTTAAGCTCTAATCACTTTTCTCTAATAGAAAATATATGGCCTCACTTCAAATGCACCCACACTAGAAAAACAAAGCAACCTAAATTGGCTCCAAATTAAAACATGTCTTGTTGACTCCTCCTTTTCAACCACATACTTTCAAAAGACTCTTTAATAATGTTCTATCATGTATTTTTAAATTGAAGCTATGTATCTTTAAGTTTTCATGAGTCTTCACTTTATCAATACTACCTCTAGAAATAAATAAAAAATTAATGTCCACATGATAATATGTCTATTTTCATGGCTGCATAACCACTGTGTGGTTCCTTTCTCAAATGAGAATATCACACACAAACTTCCTCCATCCCAATTGAAGCTATGTTTCTTTAAGTTTTCACGAGTCTTCACTAAATCAATACTGCCTCTAAAATAAATAAAAATTTAACGTCCACTTAATATGTCTATTTTCATAGTTGCATAACCACTGCCTGGTTCCTTTCTCAAATGAGAATATCACAGACAAACTTCCTCCATTCCTTATGCATTGAACCTTCTATGTTTTTCGTGTTACTTTTATCATTGTCTTTGACAATAATTCATAGCCAAAGAGAGACGTCACAAGAAATTGCATAGACCTATGACATATATTCTGGTAGTATTTTTAGAAGGCATGACATAATGCAATGCTTGATTATTTTAAAAACAACCTCCCAATAAAGATTGGTGTATTCTTTCCTCTCAAATTTCAAAACCATTTCTCAAAAATTCAAACAAATAACGCATGATATATATTCCTGCTCACACTGTAATTGACATCTATATTATATTTCAAATTGAAGCTAATATCTCTCAAGGCTCAAAATAGTCATGGCATCATAAAAACAATTCCCTTTTTTTAATTCAAGGGATGACATGGCATACCAGCAAGTAGGTGAAATAAACAAGCAAACAACTTGCTTAAGCAGTGACCAACCAGCTGAAGTAGCTCAATTCAATATCTAGGGACACATTTCCGACCCAAAGTCCCAAGTTTAGGGAATGGGTCAAGAACATTTCCAAGTTGTCCCCACCATAAATTATTTAAATTACCATTATCAACCTTTGATATCAATGACAACATACTCAACATTATATTTGCTTCTACACATAAAAAAATTATTTCCTAAACAAGAAAATGTTATAGGAGTAAGCAAGATTTAAAAAGTATGGGGCATTTTCCATCTTGATGCCAACTAGTTGAAATACTTCGAAGAAATATTTGATGATGAATTGTTTTTTCTTATTAGTTGGCTAATAGATGAATTGTTAATATCCACATTTTTATGAACCTTCCATTTTGGATGAAGATGGTGAACAAATGCTACCTTCATTGGAAGGCATTGTTGTTGACCACCACCAATACATTTAGAAGATTTTGTCCCATTAGAAATCAACAAAGACACAAAAATAAGGGGTACACCAAGGAGAAACTAGAAGTACTTTTGTGGGAATTGAAGTTTCTATAAGATGAGACATGTGATCCACAAAGATGTGTAAGAGTGTCTTTACTAATTTGATGTTTCCAAGAAAATAACGAGGATAGAAAACATTTGATCATGTTCACAAAATGTAACACTAAATTTCTTGTGTCGGGCAGTTATCAAATTATTGTGGCAGAACAAAACCAATGAATTCATGTCAATGGGAAATTTTTAGAATTTAAAATGAACTCTTCCCAGCCCTAGATCCTTCTAATGCACACATAGAATGTTCCAATATCCATTTAAAATTTAGGAAAGGCTATATTCCAAGTCATACAATATGTTGAGATTCAAATTTCAGCCAATTTTTACCTTTTATAAATTTCATTTGGATTTTATGATGTTTAATGTAATATTATTTTATTTTAAATTAATATTGAGTTATTTAGTTTGATTATTTAGCAATGTCAAACCATTTTGACAATTTTGTGAATATATTATTTAAATTTAAAAATAGATTGATTTATATAAGGTAAAAAATTATGTCAATTTTTTTTGAATTCTTACCCTTGTCAAATTTCATTGTAACTTTATGATCCACAAATTCGAATTCAAACCTTATGAGATAGACTATATTGTATAAATTATTTGTATCTTGATAGTGAGCCATGTAACTTATAGTTGCATCTCCTCTCTATATTTGTTCTTGGTGATCAATAATATAATAATATTAGGTAGAAATGGAATTGTAAATACAAGCAGATTTTTTTCCCCATCCAGGATTTTTCCAAAGCAGAGTTTGAATCAGTATTGAATACCTTGAACTTTCTACAACTATGCTGTTTGAGCAACATTGATTCCTCCAATGCTGTCATTTGTTCAAAGAAGTAAGACATTGGAATAATTGTATGTTCTAGTAATTTCTACAAGTTGATTTTGAAGAATTTGGGATTAATAGCCCGCTAAAAAAGGGTTGTCTACCATAAACAGATGTTGAAAACCCATTCACCCTTCGTCCTTCGTCCCCCTACACTTCAACGGTGAAATAGTGAATATTTGAATATATGTCAATATAAGTTATCTACACACCCACATTAAAATGAGCTTTAAATAAACTCTCTTAAGATTTTCTTTCTCCATGGTCAATTTTTCTTAACTTATAAGACTTAATTTTAAGCATTACTTGGGCTTCTTCATGACGTTGAGCACATACAGTTATAGAATAATATATGTTGGTGAGAAAATAACCTCGCCAAAGCAAGGAGTCCCATATCGTAAGTAGGGATGCTTAAAAGACTGCGACCTAAGAAATTCCAAGACAGGTACTTTTTAGTTATTGAACTCTGGAATTCAACTGAACCACGTAACTTCTTTTTCTATTTTGTTCTTTACAAGACTAATTCCAGATACAATCATAGGAAACTTCCCATACTATGTTAAAGCTTGTTATCTCTATGTTGTAAATAATTCATGTAGAATCAACCATCCAAGAAAATAAGCCAACTGCCGTAAAGAACTTCGAGTACACGGGGCAGCAAGACAAACCTGCATCAACTGAACTTGATATGCAATCTCTAAGAAGAAATGCAAAAGAAGCATTTCAAATCACCACATGGTGCAATATATGAAAAGAATCAAAGATTGGTATTTGACTTAAAAATACAGTAATCGTTCTTAACCAGGTTGTAATCTTTGCCAATATCTAATAGATATACAACTCATCAAATTGCATAAGGCAGTTGTATGCAGGAATTAAATGAGCAATTAATCTGCTTCTCCGTTATGCCTTGATTTGTGCTCTCATTAATACATGACTGGTTTCATGAGTATCACTCTCATGTCCTTAAAATTATTTTTATATCAATGACCAAAACTATTTTTTCGATGACCCAAATCCACCAAAGCCCATCGTTGCTGCCACATCCTGATCACAGTCATCAAGATCTTCCTCCAAGGCTTTTTCTTTCTGTCTCAAACAATAAATTGTAAAAACAAGACACGATTTCAAAAGCATGCAGCTTAATGCATCTTCAGCATAAACGATTTGTGGACAATTTGGCTTGCTTAAGTACACTTTCAAATAGGAAAATATGCAATAAGCAGGTAGAAACAAGATTGTTCTACACACACTAGCTTAGTATAAAATACGAGCTCCCTACCTTCTTTTCCTTTTTCCTCTCCTTCCTCTGTCGTTTTCTCTCTTCCTCCTCTTGCTGCTGTTTCAGTATCCTCTCATCCAAATCTGCAAATATTAGCTAAAAGATGAGTTCAGAAAGATAAGGGTGGTAAGTGCAATAAAAGATGCTGTAAATTGTATGGGTTCCCCTCTCCATATTTGCCAAACTCAACATCTTAACCAGGTAAACAGAGCTTACAGTTTACAACATCTCAGTTTACAAGTAGCTGCATACCCAAGCATGATACTCTGTATACAACGCAGTAATAAAGAAACATATGCCTCGTAAGAAAGGTTCTGAAAGCATGTTTATGTAGCGCATGGGCTAATTAACATATTAGGTTTAAAATTTGTATCGAAGTTCACCTTGTTCGGTAAAGCTGCTAACAACCTTCCTTTTCTTCAGAGATTCAAACCACTGTTGGACCTGGGAAAGCAAGTTCCACAGAAAGGGAAATGTTATGATGTACACACAAAGTAAACAGAAAACTCAGAAGGGAACAATAATAATCTGCTACATAGAAGATACAAATTTCACAAAATAGTGAGGGAAAAAATTATTTTGGTTTGCTTGGTTAAACAAAATTGTTCTACTTCTTTGAAGCTAATAATCTATTATTGCATGCTATTAAAGGATGCAATTACAGAACAATCCCAGTAGAGTAGAAAGTGAAACATCTGAGAAAGTGCTTCTAAATGCATTGAACTTTGTTTTGCAAGCTTGTTTGTAATAGATGTCAAAATTTGATGTCTTCCCAAATCACTTCAAACAGACATCAAATACCACATGTTCTGAGACAGCACAACTGAGCTGTACTTTTCCAATAGCAAATAAAGACATACGTCAGACAGTGGGTTTGAAGCTTGAAAACCTAGCTGTTTCTAGATCTTTTACATCTGTCTTACAGTCCATAATTACAAGACTAGCAAGGACTTACCCTAATTTGATGAGTCCCAAGCCGAGCAAGTCAAAGCAAGGTCTTGGAACTCATGACCTGGGTATTGCGTGAGTCTAGATATGTAAACTCAACAAGGTCAATGAAAATCAAGAAAAATAGGCACAGAAATTAGAAATTGCTTTAAAATGAAAGCATGAAATTCAAGGATTTTTTGAAGGGTTTGGAGGACTTTAAAAGGATGGTTGAAAGAGATAGAATCATGAAAAATGGTGTTGCCTATAGACTCCCACTTGTGGTGCCTTCCCTTGCACTGCTGGGGGCGTTGCCCCTAGGCTGCCACAAGGGTCTCTGCAGACTGCCCTTCAAACCCAGTGTTGATGTTACTCCTAAATCCGTGCTCTAGGCTTATAAAATTGAAAAATATATATATCTTTTTGGGCCATGTTGGATGGAAGAGCCTTTTTTGGACATTTTTCCACTTGAATTTCTAGTAATTAAATTACATTTGTACTTCAAGTTTGCTAAGTCGAACCCTACCCTAAGCGATGCTTCTAAGACTGTAGCAGCATTTACAGGCATGTCTGAGATACCAGCGAATTAATCCACAGAAAGCTAGTAATGCTGGGCTGAGGGATAAAAAACTCCTTTTTACCATGGTTCGTGACTTTTTATTGTAATTTTTGGTTTTGGTGCCATGGAAATCATGAATCTGAGTCTAAATCTTGCGATACTGGTCTTAGCACTCTGTTTTTCAAGATGTCACCTTAGAGCTGTCCATAGTAGTATTTTACACTTCCTGAAAGAATTTCAGAGTTTCTGTCACCTTGGGTGTGGTTTCCCTTCCCTAGTTATGAAGCTGCCAAATTGTATAATCAAACTATCATAGATGTTAAAAGTCCTAAAAATCACTTCAAATAGATATTGTTCACCATGTTCTAGAAGATAGCAACAGAGCTTTATATCTAATTACCAATAAAAAACCATAAGGCGTCTGATACTAGATCTTTCATGTGATTTGTCTCCTTGGTTTAAACTTTAAATTGATTTAGTTTAGACTTCCTCGGAATATTTCATAGTTGTGTTGATTTCCCTATCCTGCAAATGGAGGAATTCTAAAAGGGCACAATATTTCAGACTAAGTTGGCCTATGCTAAGGAACTACAGAGCATGTACAGTTCACAAGCAAGGGTATTCATCTAAAGCGCAGGTAGCAAGTTCACACAGAACCTAAAGGAGGCTTTCTTTCAATTGTTTTCTGGCAGCTAGAGGCAAAGGCAAAGGACTTGGAGATCAAATATCACCAGAAGTCGAGAGAATCCTGTTGGGGCTCGTGCTAAAAATAAGGCAATGCCCATAATATTTTTAGGAAGCTATGATCAAGAAAGAATCAGTACTCTAGATGGACTGCTGAAGAGTGCTACAGTTGTTGTGTTAGCATGCTAAACACCAATTCTGATATAAGCCCGGATCCTCAGTTCTGCAAGGCAGTAACTAATACATTCAGGAGTTAGCATAAGTAATGCATGACCATGGTACAACAATGTCCAGAAGCAACCTGCAAATCAATCAGATGCGATTGAGGCTGACTGAGGATTAGATTTATCCTCTTGCATAAATTCATATATAAAGGATTTGAATAAATAAGTGATATAAAGCATCAGTCCACTATCCATTTCCTTGAAGGCTTTCAGCTCAGGCAGCTAGAGATTGCACGTGGTGGAGTATGTTACCAACTAAAAGATACCATAAAGGAAATTAGTGTTATGACTGTTTCTATGCATTTAGCTTCCAAATGCTATAATGTTTATTGAACTAAAAAATAAATTATGAATTAAGGAAAAACAGAGCCTCTTAAATAACCTGATCATCCAAGATTTCCCTCATTGTCAGGAAGCATCCACCTTATAATTAGCTCCATTGTAAATTTCTTAATATAAAGTTACCTACAGCACTGTTCCCAACAGCAGCTCTTAAGGCCCTCTTTCTATCAGTCAGGAAAGATTATGATAAGTAATCATTTCCTTGACAATATGGGAAGAAACAATGTTTTGTGATAATGATGATTAAACTCCTGGGTTATCAGTAAGCATCTTTGATTTCGTATATCGAAACCCTGAATCCCAGTTCTGACTCTGTATTTAGGATTTTATATAAACCTCTCAATGATAGTTTGGAAGCAACAGTCCTTTTCTTATCAGTCTATTTCTAGCCGTTCTGAAATAAACATTTTTGGCTATGTTGCAGCTGTTATTGTGGGAGTTACTAAGGCTGCTGGAAGAGAGGGCACTAAATTGAAGCCCCATTTGAACTATCAAAAAAATTATCAATGGTTCTTGAAGACATTGGGAGTTTGAAGGTTTTTTAGAAGCAGCGGCAGTAATAATCACATACTTCAAATTGTCATTACAACTATAGGCCAAAAGCTTAAGCCTTTTGTTTGTTTAGCCTGTAAAAGGCTGTTGGGAGAGATAGCCTTGAATTGAAGACCCATTTGATCTATCAAAAAAATGATCAGAGATTCTTGTAAAAGTTGGTAGCTTCAAGGTTTCCTAGAAACATGGGCAATAATAATCACAACTTGTCATGCACAAAATTTCAAGGCAAAACACAACTACAAAATTTTTTTTTGAAAGGTAATTAGGTTGTTCACACATAGCCAAGTTGCGGTTAAGTTTTATAGGTGATTAGATTAACAAATTACATCATGATTAATTTGATGGGGGAAAACTATTTTTATAAGCATGTGATCACATCTACCACTGAGACTTAATCATAGGGTCTAGGTTCTAGGTTCGTAATTTGGTCCTACATACTGTTGGATGATTGACCATCACTAACTTAGTTATTACGAGTGGCATTTATATTATGCCAAGTAACTAAAACAGGGTTTACATGCATAACATGGTCACATCATATAACAACCCATTTCTTGCCACCTCAATGGTCATAATGCAAAATACTAGATAACATAACTTGCGCAGTGTTGTTCCTCCTAGTTTTTATGTCATAATGGTTTTCCCATTAAATGATGCATATGTATTTGTGTATACAACAATCATTAGCAACGTTCGATGTATTCATGGGATTGTGTTATACACTTGTCTTATATACTGTAAGACACCCATAAGCTAATTGTTAAGACATAATATGTAATTTATTTACACTATTCCAAGTAATTACTAGGCCATAAGTTGAAGGACATTAGGTACATCAGAATGCTAACTCTAACCGTTACACACACTGCATATTATATAATATGAGTCAATTATATTTATAAAACATTCATCATTTAATATTATGATAAGTTTTCAATACACATTAAATATTAAGTACAAATACTATACATCATTAAGTAAACTGTTTGTATAGAGATTTTGTACATCTTCGTCAATTGAATAACACATATATATTGTATGTATCTTGATCCGGTATAGTTAGCATAAGATAATATAATAGGTATATGTATATTATAATCTCTCAAAATTTGTATACATAATATACCACCCCCTATCCATAACCAATTATATACTCGCTAACACACTGACTACACTAACCAAATTCCTAACTATTCATGATCCACTTTCTCTAATAGTAACACTTAATTTAATATTACCTATAATATTTATTCCACTTAATATTACCTATAATATTTATTCCACTTTCACTAATCCAATACTAATTTCTTCCTACCCACAACATTATTTCTCAACATTTTCCCATGCACTAACTTTTATTAATACTAAATCCCTTTTAAATATCCCTAAAACTATACTACATTTCCTAACACACATCTATCCCTTACTCAACTATTTCTAACCCCTTTACACCTTTACCCAACCATGTGCTCCCAATCGCTAAGCACTGACCCCACCTATAGCCGACCTTAGAGACCAACTACATGTGAGGAGGGGGGAAAGCATTCAATGTTTCTGACATAGCCTAGCGTTGGGTGGTGCTCCTAAGCACTAAAGTTCATGCGCTATCCCGAGCCCTTTTAACCCCCACGCATTCCCACTCCCAATAAAACCATATGTGCTAGGGTGGCCACTTGGCAAGACACGTGAGCAGTGACCAACCAAGGAAAGGGTGGGGTTGCGTGTTGACCTTGGTCTCATCAATTCGCATGCCCTTTCAAAGCTTGGCACATGGGTTTAAAAAGGGGATGTGCCTTGGTAATGGCATCCCACATAAGTTCCCCTTTGTTTTGTTTATTGTTTTATATGTGTTGTGAATAAGATGTGTATATCCTCTCCCAAGGGTCACGTGACCCTTTTAGGGAGAGCTTTTAGGAAGGGTCCTTAATATTTTAAGATGTATTATATTTTTTGTTAGAGTTAATGTTTACTAGACTTATGCTTTTTGGGTTTAAAAGTTAGAGGTCCCAGGGAATATTCCCTAGGATTATTTTACTAGTTTGTAATAGGGAGAGGGATATTTTCCCACTACCCATACAATTTCCAGAGAGTAAAATGTGCATGTACAGAACTAATTTCTTGTGGGAGTTTGTCTATTTGCTCCATGCTCTTTAATCAACTATATTGCTAAGTATATGAGTTTGGTGGTGGTTTGACATTATTTATTTTTATGATATTTGCTTTCAACATATATATCTAATTAAGTGAATCTATTTAAAAATCACTTGAGAGATAAATTCAACTCATGAGATACATTTAAAACAAGATCGAATATGAACTAATAGGTTAATCTATTCCATCATTAATGGAACTTTATATGATATTTCCTATTGAACAATCCTTTGAAATAGATTGATTCTTGATTCAAATTAGCATGATGCAAACACTATAAGTTCATTTCAGGTATCAACAATGGTCCTATTCTTTGGAATGAATCCCTTCCATACCCAACTATGATACAATAATCTTTCCTTTTCATTACATCTAAATGCATAATATAGAATTTTAAAATGCAATTACATATGATCATATCCCCAAATTCTTCATTCCTTTCATGGAACCATTCTTCACAATGATGTACATAGGATAAAAATCTCACTTTTACAATGCAATACACAAAGACATAAGTGAAGGATTCAACTTTTACATTTCAATAGATAATAACATGGAGAAGGATTTCATCCCTTCAAATACATTACAAAATGGCATTTCCTTTCCTTGTGTTCATCAAGACATGGGTGACACCAAGCTTCTTCCTTGGATCCAATGAGCACAAAACCTACAAGAATGTTTACACAAGAACCATGGAGGCTCACCTCCCATCCGCACCGAGCTTGGGGAAACAAGGCTCAAACAGGTTACAACATACAATCTTGTAAATGCATCAACATCGCAATGCAACACTTGAACAATCCCAACTCAAAGTTTTCACAATGGTTCACAAATGGAACCATGAACGTAGGGTGAAAGTGTGCTTTTCAAAGAGGAGACTTGCCATATCAAACAATATCTGCAATAAGAAATTGCCATGCTCTTTCAGGGCTGTTATAATCAGCAATTTCCATGCCCTTTCGGGGCTTTCATAATCAGTAATTTCCATGCCCTTTCGGGGCTTTCACAATCATCCTCCTCTTCACAATAAATTCCCAAACACACTACCATCAACTATAGCTTTCTTGGAGCCCATACTCCATAAACTTCCTCTCTCCACCATACTTCCCTTATCACTGCCAAAGCAAGATATGAATGATTATGGCAAACAGTGGAGCCCATACTCCAAGGTTCTCAATTTCATTTTCGAGCCCAACTAAGCCCTTTACCCAAGGCTTTTGTTCCTTCCCAAGGGTGAGTGAAGCCTTCTGTTACATCCCAAAATTTTGACCTAATTTTAAACTTGTTCATAACTTTTGGATTTAACGGATTATTCTTTCATGATCATGTGAAATAGGTAGTTATTTATATATGTTGTATTAACTGTTAATGAAGATGGTCGTTAACCATTAACTATTAATAGATGATTAGTAGTTGCTTGATTTAAAATAATGATTAATATGTTTATATGAAATTATTATAGAATTGTTATTATGGCAAAAGTGTTTTCATGGATGATTGCAAGAGAAGATGAAGAGGGGGGAAGCATTGTTAAACGGGATCATCGTAATGGGATGTTTGCTTAGTTCAGTGACCAGGATCGACAGGTATGACCTTAAACTCTTTTGGAAAGTATGCAACAACTTGATTACAAAATACATTTATGGGACCCGCATGAGCTATTAAGAAAAATAATCTAGGAAAACATAAAATAATCTAATTAAAATATAAAACATACCTCAAGAGATTTTAATTGATCATCCATCATATTATTATAATAGATATTTATATACGTGCATATAAATATAAAAATGGAATGGCATCATTAAATTATAATAACTTAATTTAATGATGTCACCCCATTGATATACTTACATGAATGTAAGTATATATTATAATAATAGTGAAATTATGATCTTTCCAACTTTATCTTCCAACCTTTTAATTTTTCTTTCCTCTTCTTTGTTTTAATCGAATTAAACAATTGGAAATTCAAATTGACACAATCTTTTAAAACCGGTGGGAGCCAAGAAGTCACGATTTGTTTCTTTATATGAAAGCCGTGAGAGGAGTCGAGATCATTCATTCCACACTCGGCCACATATCTTACTCTCTCTACCACCTTTAGACCCCAGCTACACACCATTTTGTGAGCCAAAAGTCCCTTCTCTTTACCAATCTAATCTGTAATGTCCCCATCTTTTTAGCATCTCAATGGAGTTCTTAGCCTTTACATTCTTTGAACGCTAAGTGTAGAAATAAGGAAAAATTGATTAAATTAATTTCTCATAAAGTCATTAAATAAATTAAAATAAAAAAATGACTTTATATTTAATTAATTTAATTTCCTAGAAGCACAATTAATTATTGTATTGCAAGAAAGAAGCTTCTAGAGAGTGCATTTTTTAGAAATACAACTAATTATTGTATTGGAAAGGGGGAAGCTTTTAGAGAATGCAATTAAATAATATTTTATTTCCTTCTAGAAAGAAAAGAATAAATAGAGGTGAGAGCTTCATTGTTTATCATCTGATTATTGTGAATTGCATTTGATATAAACTTGGGAGAACTAAGGTTTCTGATTTTAGTCAACCATTGGAGAACATCAACTCTTTAGTGTTGCAACCATTTGAGTTGGTGAAATATCCTTTGAATTTGGCATTCGAGAGAGCTTCATTCTGGAGTTATATTTGTGCTTAAATTGGAGCATACATTTTGATTGCTACAATATGCATGCGCAATGCCACCCTACAGTATTTATGTTTGATTCATTTCCATTCTTGGGCATCACTATTATCAGGTTCCTCTTGCAACTATTAGTAGTTAGCATTGTCATTTTTAGGCATATGATTTTGCTGTGATAATTCAGAATCAGATTTTGGCATCACTGTAGTCATTATTGTAAGCCCATGAGAATGAATTCAATAAAGGAGATACATGTTGCATGCCATTTGCTTGACAAAATGTCCATCTAATAGCATATATGATCAGCATAATAGTTGTATGTCAATTGTTTGTCAAAATCTCAGTTCATTGTAGGTATGCATTCCATATCTAGTTTCCATGTATATGCATTGAAAATACCAAAAGAACTGCACTTGCATATTAGTCCATTGTAGGAGGCATTGTAATATCATTTGCAAACATTCTAAATTTCTTAGCATTAAGAGGCAGCACACAAGTGTTTGACAATATTCCTTGAGCTAAAATCAGTCAGTTCGGGCAAAGGATATTACATTGGTATCAGAGCCAAATCCTATCATCTTGAGGGTTTAGCAATCACAAGCCACCTGGGGTTGACTCTCACAGATTTTACACTATTAGGCAAGCTTTGTTTGACAAGGAATGAGATTTTGACAGGCAGCTACACACCATGGGTGACAGGCAAGAGCATAGCCCACCAAGAGACAATAGGAATGAGGATCAGGAAACAAGGGATTTTTGCAGAACAATGGTTACAAGACAAGAGCGAATGGCACAAGCTTTGCAAGCACTCACCACCATGGTTGAGCGCATGAACCCATAGGCCAGACAGAATCAAGAATAAGGGGATAACAAGAGTGCAGTGGGATCGGCTAGAGCTCATAGAACTCTTTCTAGGACAGCAAATAGGCCCACATGTCCTACCTTTGTTAAAGAGGAATCGGTACAGGAACCAATGGAGGAAGTTGAGGATGAAACATTTGCAGATATCCTTATGGTTGCAAATGATGAATGGGAATTATTAGTTCCTCAAGTTCGGGAAAGGATGACATTTGAACACTTTTTAAATCAGAGGAGAGAACATTCCAAGTCACTCAAACAGGATAGAAGGCCTAGGGGTCAAAATAGTGAGCTGAAGAGGGCTACAGGTAAGCTTAATATGACTACATTTGATGGGAGTGGTAAGATGACAGCTCAAGCTTGGGGTCATAAGCTTGACACATTCTTGGCACGAAGGCCAATGACAGAGATTGAAGCTATCAAATATGCCACTTTTCATTTGGAGGGAGTAGCATATGATTGGTGGTACCATGGTATGGTAACACTTCAGCATAATCAAGTAACAGAGTACCAAGAATTTGTGGATAGGTTGGTTGAAAGATTTGACAAGAAAGATCCAGAGGTTTACTTCTGAAAATAAGCACAGCTGAAACAAACAGGAAACTTCGAGTATTTCATTGGTGAATTTCAGTGGTTGGCAGTCATGGTGCCAAACATTTCAGAGCGCAGATTGATAGTTCTTTTCATTGAGGGTCTATCCGAACCACTAAGAGGTTGGATAAAGGCATTTGATCCCATTTCTTTACAGGAAGCTATGAAAAAGGCAAGAAGTATGAAACATGCAGTCCCAACAAATAAATTTCTGTCCAAAGAAGCATCTTCTAGTAAGGATAACAAACCATTTTATAAAAAATCAGAGAGGACTGATTTTAAAAATGATTCTAAAAATAAAACTCCAACACTTTTTGATAGGGAAATATTAAATGATTCGAGAAAGAAAAAATTATGTTTCTACTGTAAGGGACCCTATGATGCAAACCATGACTGTCCTCTTAGACCAAAGGGCAAAGCTAACAAAGTTATGTGGGCATACTATGAGGAATCAGAATCAAATAATTCAGACCAGTAGTCTAATATAGAAAAAATAGATGGTGAAAAAAATGAAGACAAGGCTGAAAACTTGTCTAAAATGGAGTCCAAGGATGGGAAAGGAGATGGGCAACTTAGGGAAGTTCGTCTCACTAGTATTAAGTAGGAAAGATCATTTCGAATGAGAGGAGTACTTGCTGGACAGCAAGTTATAACTTTGGTTGATCCCAGTGCCACTCATAATTTCATTGATGTTAGGTTGGTGGAGAAGCATGGCATACAAACAGAGGAGTTTGGGGGAATTAGAGTGAGGGTAGCTAATGGCTATGTCCTCAATTGTGATCGCAAGATCACTGGACTCCCATTGAAAGTTAATAATTATGTCTTTAAGGCAGTTTCTATGTTGTGCCTATGGGAGATACAAATATAGTCTTTGGGATGAGTTGGTTGCATGATATTGGTGAGTTCACTCTTAATCTCAAGGAGATGTAGATGAGGTTTACAGTGAATGTGAAGACATAGATTCTTAAGGCAATCAAGTGGTCTCTTTCCGGAGGATGGCTAGATTGATTCGACATGATCAGGTAGAGTGGGCAGCAGAGTGCATGTTAATGCCATCATAGGAGGGACAACAGAAGACTGAATATCCTCCTAATATTTAGGAGCTTAGAGTTAAACACTCTAAGGTGTTCAGTGACATTCCACCAGGTAGACCACCAGACAGGGTTATTGAGCACATCACTAAGTTAGAGGAGGGGACTAAGCCCATCATGATTACACCTTATAGGCATCCAAAGAGGTTGAAGGATGAAATTGAAAAAACGATAAAGGAGTTGCTATGGGCCACATTAGACCAAGCAAGTCTCCTTTCGCTTCTTCAGTGGTGTTGGTGAAGAAGAAGGATGGGACATTGAGGATGTGCATTGATTACAGGGTACTTAATAGGACGACAATTAAAAATAGGTACCCTATTCCTAGGATTGATGAGTTGATAGATTAGCTTCATGGAGCTTGCTTCTTCTGAAAAATAGATTTGAGATCAGATTATCACCGGATCAGAGTTAGAGAGCGGGACATCAAGAAGACAGCCTTTAGATGTCATTGTGGCCATTTTGAGTTCATAGTTATGTCATTTGGGCTAACACACCTATTACTTTTCAGGCAACAATGAAATAGGGTTTTCCATCCTTAGTTGAGGAAACTTGTATTTTTCTTCTTCAATGATATCTTGGTGTACAGTATATCTTGGGAGGAGCATTTGGTTCACCTTGACACGGTGTTGGATATTTTGGGCAGAGAGTCGTTGTATACAAAGGAGTCAAAATGTGATTTGGATATGACAGAGTTGTTGTGTTTGGGTCACATCATCAGTGTAGAAGGCGTACGCATGAATCTTGAAAAAATTCGTGCCATTATGGAGTGGCCTTCACCAGTGAACCTTACACAGTTGAGGAGCTTTCTGAGATTATGTGGTTTCTATAAGAGGTTTGTGGATGGATATTCCAGGTATGCAGCACCCTTGACAAATTTGATGAGCAAGGGAGCTTTCTTGTGGACTCCTGAGGTACAGGAGTGTTTTGAGAAATTTAAGGAGTTGATGTCTTCTTGTCCAGTGTTAGCATTACCAGATTTCAGCAAACCTTTTGAGCTACACTGTGATGTTTCTGGAGAAGGCATTGGGGTAGTGCTTATGCAGGAGAAGCACCCTATTGCTTATGAGAGCAAAAAATTGAGAGGGCTAGAGCAGATCTTCAGCATATATGATAGGGAGATGTTAGCCATTATGCATGCTTTGGCTAAATTTAGACAATATTTGGTAGGTAGCAAATTTTGTATCAAAACTGACCATAATAGCCTAAAACACTTTTTGGGGCAACAAGATCTCAATGATAGGCAGAAAAAGTGGGTGAGAAAGTTATAGTCCTATGACTTTGATATTACATATTTTAAGGGGACACAGAATGTAGTTGCTGATGCCTTATCACGTAGGCCCCATTTGAGTTTATTGACAAACATATCGGAGGATTGGAGACACTTGATCCTTGCAGAGTATGTAAAGGATGTGTGGACAGACGGATTCATAGATGGAACTATTTAGGACAGCAGATACACCCTTGTCAATGAGCTCATCATTTACAAAGGGCAAATATTTTTGTTCCAGGCTCAACAACGAGGAGGATGGTTCTGAAATCTTTTCATGATTCACCCATGGCAGGACATCCTAGTTTCTACAAGACATACCAGCAAATTAGAGAGCACTTCACATGGAAAGGGCTCAAAGCGGAGGTACTTCAATATGTTAGGGAGCGTCCCACCTGCCAGCAGAATAAGCAAGAACACTCCTATCCATTCGGTCTACTTCAGCCAATTTCGATTCTTGATAGGAAGTGGGAATGTCTATCTATGGACTTCATCACAGGACTGCCTAGAGCCCAAGGCAGGGACTACATATATGTGGTTGTGGATTGTCTTATGAAGTTTGCACACTTCTTTCTGATCACTGCTACACAGGTGGCAGAGTTGTTCTTCAAGGAGATATCTAGATTATATGGCTTACCTCAGAGCATTGTAAGTGACAAAGACAATAGGTTTATGAGTCATTTTTGGCAGGAGCTATTCAGGTTGTGTGCGACAGAGCTCACTTCGAGTACTAGCTACCACCCTTAGACAGATGGTCAGACGAAGATGGTGAATAACTGGGTGGAGTGATATCTTAGAAATTATATAGTAGGGCAACAAAAGGCATGAGTAAAGTGGAATTATCTCTATGAGTATTGCTACAATACCACTTATCACATGTCTATTCAGATGTCACCCTTTATGGCCCTATATGGATATGAGGCACCCAATTTTATGGATCTTCTTTTGAGTGATAGTAGAGTGCCTAGTGAAGGTGATTTATTACAGGAGAGTGAAGACATTGTTAAGACTCTCAAGGATAATATAACCAAGGCACAGAATTAACAAAAGAAGTATGCAGACTAGAAGAGGACCAAGCGAACTTTCGAGGTTGGAGATATGGTGTATCTTATGTTGCAGCCTTACCGTCAATCCACTCTCAAGAAGAGTGGTGTTGAGAAACTTAAGCCACGATACTATGGTCCATTCAGGATTATCAAAAAAGTGGGAGGGGTGGCTTATGAGTTAGATTTGTCAGTAGAGAGCAAGGTGCACAACATTTTTCATGTGTCACACCTCAAGAAGGTGCTAGGACATCATATTGTTCCTTCTATAGTGCTTCCACCCTTGGATGATGAGGGAAAATTGGTATTGGTGCCTAAAGCTATCAATTTCAGGGAAAGGAACCTGAGGTAGTGCACTATAAGAGAGTATTTGGTGAAATGGAAGGACCTACTAGTAGAGGATGCGACATGGGAGAATGAGGAGATTTTGCAGCATCCGGACTTGAAGTTTCTTGAGGACAAGCAATTTCAAGGAGGGCGGACTGTAATGTCCCCATCTTTTTAGCATCTCAGTGGAGTTCTTAGCCTTTACATTCTCTGAAGACTAAGTGGAGAAATAAGGAGAAATTGATTAAATTAATTTCTTATAAAGTCATTAAATAAATTAAAATAAAAAGTGACTTTATATTTAATTAATTTATTTTTCTAGAAGCACAATTAATTATTGTATTGCAAGGGAGAAGCTTCTAGAGAGTGCATTTTCTAAAAATACAACTAATTATTGTATTGGAAAGGGGGAAGCTTCTAGAGAATGCAATTAAATAATATTTTATTCCCTTCTAGAAGGGTGAAGGAAAAGAATAAATAAAGGTCAGAGCTTCATTGTTTATCATCCGATTATTGTGAATTGCATTTGATATAAACTTGAGAGAAGAAACTAAGGTTTCTGATTTCAGTCAACCATTGGAAAACGTCAACTTTTCAGTGTTGCAACCATTTGAGGTGGTGAAATATCCACTGAATTTGGCAGTCAAGAGAGCTTCATTCTAGAGTTCTATTTGTGCTTAAATTGGAGAATACATTTGGGTTGCCACAATATGCATGCACGATGCCACCCTACAGTATTTATGTTTGATTCGTTTCCATTCTTGGGCATCACTATTATCAGTTTCTTCTTGCAACTATTAATAGTTAGTATTGTAATTTTTAAGCATATAATTTTGCTGTGATAATTCAGAATCAGATTATGGCATTATTGTAGTCATTATTGTAAGCTCATGAGAATGAATTCAATAAAGGAGATACATGTTGCATACCATTTGTTTGACGAAATGTCCATCTAATAGCATATATGATCGGCATAATAGTTGTATGTCAATTGTTTGTCAAAATGTCAATTGGTTGTAGGTATGCATTCCACATCTAGTTTTCATGTATATGCATTGAAAATACCAAAATTACTGCACTTGCATATAACTTCATTATAAGAGGCATTGTAATATCATTTGCGAACATTCTAAATTTTTTAGCATTAAGAGGCAACATACAAGTGTTTGACAATATTCCTTGAGCTAAAATCAGTCAGTTTGGGCAAGGGATATTACATAATTGTCCATTGCAAGCAGCAGCCCTGCCGAATACACCCTGTCATTGAGGAATAAGCCTTTTGCAATTGATACGTCTGTAGTGTCTTAAAAAGAACAGACTTCCAGAATTGGTTGCAAAGTTTTCAAACTTCATTGCCTCCGCACACCCATCATATCTTCCATCTCGTCCATTGAAGCCTTGTTCAAGCAGTTCAAATTACTGCTCCTTGTAGTGCAAATAATCCAGCTAAAGATCTGTGACCATATGCTCTACAAATAACGTCTCAACACAAGTGGAGAGGACCAATCAGAGTTCGAGTTCTTTAGAACAATATCAAATACTTAACTGGTCATGAATTATCCTTCCAAAGTTTTCAAATGCAATTCTATAGTTGCCAGCTAGGATCAAAACTTCTTTCTTATGTCTATATTCATGTTATTTAACTTGCTGAATAAACCATGAAGATTTATAAAGAACTTCTTAATTTCATTATATCCAGTTGAATAGTATCCCATAAAGAAGAGTTTCTAAATACAATAAGAACTTGTATGATTGTTGTTGATCTCAAGAATAAGATGTCACAACTCATGATGAAAGATATCAAGGGCAGAATGCTCATAATCTTTTAATACACTTGGAATTCACCAGCAATGTAGCCATGAAATGGTGAAGAGGTGTAAAAGGGCAAAGTGCTCATAATCTTTTAATACACCTGGGAAACACCAGTTGTGTAGCCAAGTATGGTGAAGAGGTGGAATAAATGTGCAAGAAAAAAAAAGAGAAATTAGACATGAATAACTTAAATGAAATTTACTTAATAGCTCATGCTCATCCCTGTAATGGAACATGTTGTCAAGTCGAGCGGTGATGATCAGGTCGTTGAACCTATTAGAAATCTTTGGCCAAGGTAGTTTATAGGCATGTTTGCCATCTAATGATCACTTGATGTCAGTAGCGTCAGTTATGTAAGCATGTCCATTTCATAACTGAGTGGACATTCAAAACACCAAGATGCTCTGGTGGTTGGACTTAAAAACATCCCAAGCCCGATCTCGAAGTAGGGAGGCTCTTTCTAATTTAATATAATGTGTGGGGATGAGTATGGTCCAAAGTTGTGAGGTTAAGCCTATGTCAATGCTTGTCCTCTCACCAAAGTCGAGGCTTGCACAACTAGCTAAAGATCCTTCGATGATACTTGTGTGTTCCATTCCTTCATTTCATGTTAAGCATCTACTTTTATCATTAATCAAGTTATTTCAGTTGATCATGAATTCAGTTATGATTAGTTAATCGTTAATCAAGTTATTTCAGTTGATGATGAATTCAGTTATGATTAGTTAATCGTTAATCAAGTTACTTCAGTTGATCATGAAATTAGTTATGATTAATTAATTGTTAATCAAGTTAATTTAGTGATCATAAATACAATTATGCTAGTTAGTCATTAATCTAGTTATTTCAGCTAATCATGAATATAGTTATTTTATGTTAATTGTTAAAAGTAGTTAATGTCATGTGAAAAGGATTCAATTATATATTTATGAATGTTGGGAGTTTTTAGTTTAAACCGTCTTTGTTTTAGATAATAAATTTTGTTTGTTACACCTTCACACCCCAAAACAACATTCATTGAAAAAAAGGAAAGAACACCAAGAAACTAAAATGCAACAAATAACACACCACAATATTTACGACAAAACACATAATGCACAATAATATTTCTCCATGAACATAAATTCAATGCCATAATGCAAGCTTCAGTGAGAAACTATGGCATGGGCACCAACCTTGAATCCAAGCAATTGGCAATGATAGTTGTTGAAGAGCTCCCTTAGTTTTTTTCCTTCCAATAACCCTAATTGTTTCTAAACTTAGAGAGTGGGCGAACACCCCACTAGTTTCTCACAAGTCCTCTAAAAAGACCTCAAACCCACTAACTTACTTTTGGCAAAATCATGAAGCCCACCATCTCTTACACTATTGTCCCTTCCCAAAATGAAACTTTGACCAAATGGGAATGTGAGGGTAACATCATGGGGCAACTCGATTTTCGAAATGGTTAAAGAATGCATTTTTTAGAGGGTCTTCTAAGTTAGCTAAGCACTTAAATGGTCAAATTTAGATCCCTCACATGTTATACTATCATGTGGGTGGCTCATTTTCACAAAAATAACACTTTGGGACCACATTTAGCCGCTCTAAACCCTTGTCAAGTTTGAACTCGAAATTCACATGATAGTGACCCATCCCAACACTCTCCCAAGTGGGTTTACTTAAGTATAAAATAAGGATTAGGTTTAGGTTAAGTGACCACATTCCCAAAACCCTAAGTGACATGTCATCTACACATGTACAGTTACAAGTGTCAAGTGACACATTAAAACATATTTCACATCACAATGACATGTACTTATGCAAACTCATGCAAACTCACATTTACAAATTAAACACATAACAACAAGGCATTGAATCTTCCAAAGATTTGCCTTGGCTATACCATGTTCACATAAGTTTAAACCTTGTTTCCCTTATTAAATTCCATGGTTCAATTTCCTACACACTAAATTTGAGCATTTGTAGTCCAATGAAAATCATATAGAAATACACGAATATATGTGCATGACAATTTAATATTGCATACTCACGTTGACTAGCATATTCACTTATTACAATTAACTTTCCTTTCTAATCATTTTCATATAAAATATTTGCAACATTAAAATATTAAAGCCTGCATATCCACATTAATCTTTGCTTA
Source organism: Cupressus sempervirens (assembly GCA_028749045.1). Taxonomy (NCBI): domain Eukaryota; kingdom Viridiplantae; phylum Streptophyta; class Pinopsida; order Cupressales; family Cupressaceae; genus Cupressus; species Cupressus sempervirens. The sequence goes on from CM053789.1 coordinate 536,972,886, forward strand.
ACAAAGTCAAATTAACATTATGAATAACATCATAATACATTTTCTATCATAGTCATGAAATACTAAATCTATAACTATTAAATCATCAAACATATAAATTAGGTCCTAGTACATATCATGAGCGAAAATCGTCAAATGTAAATGTAAAAATTAGAGGAATAATATAAATCACTAGTATCTTTTCAGTTCAATTAAATATAGTGAAATTACTAATAGTGTCTCATTATCATTATGAAATAACACATCATAAGGTGTAAGTCCTTAAAATCAATTATGGCAGGTAATCAGGATGCTTGCATAATCATGTCAACATAGGTCCAAAATCAATCATCGGATACAACCATTACATCCTATCAATCAATATAGTCTATCCTACTGGAACATCAACATATTGGTTTATCTTCCCACTACATGCACAAGAATTTATTTATTACGTCCACATCATACTTAATCATACCATGCAGACACCCAATTCTAATAAAAACTTCCTCTCACAAGGGTGAGTGTTGAATCATCCTATTAGAGCATATGATAATATTAAGTCCCCTACATAGTTCTGGGGCTAGTACCATGACATCCCAAGTCTTGATTCAATAAGGTCTCGGCATATCAGCCTAATATGACATTAAAATATCACTTTACGTCCTTAACTTTTTAGCTTTCTATCATATCCATAACATTTAGGGTTTATAATAAGGCACTAGAAAAGGGGCCTTACACAACTCCTATGGATACTATTGTTCAGAAACCCTTAAAATGAAGCCCCATTTATCTATCAAAAAATGATCAAGGATTCTTGTACAAGTTAGGCACTTGAAGTTTTATCAAAAGTGGCAGCACCGATAATCACATATTTCAATCATAACTCCTTCAACAAATACTATATGCCAGAAAATTAGTCCTGCTCACTTTTTAGGCTAATAAAGTAGCTAGCTAAGGACAGTTGGGGCACATGGCCTTCAATAGCTACCCTCCTAATGCCAAGCTGACTAGAGGTTTAAATGACATCACTTAAATACAACATTACACATATTGTGCATATTTTAAGCATAACTATCTTGGTCACCCCCAAGGTCTATCAGGCAGCAACTTTCAAGTTGCCCTATGGCAAACCAAATCTCAATTCTGGGTCTTAACAGTGCAATTCAGATTTTTTTACTATTCTTCTCAATAACAGATTTGAACCCTCTAGCCCTTCTAATTTTTCTATCATTATATTTCTAGCATCTTAGAAATTAATATTGACAGACATTTTTAAACAATTTTTTTTTTTTGTAGAAATTCACACTGTTGATAGTGGCACCCTTCAAATGATGCCCATCTGATCTATCAATAAATGGCCCAAGAATATTCGATAAAATTAGATACCCAAAGGCTTGAGGGGAGAAGCAGCAATAGTAACCATAACTTCTAATTCTTTCCTTCAACAACTGATAGGACAAAATAAGAATGCTGATATTCCACCAAAAAAAAGTAGCTAGCTGTTAAAATGCTCAACAGCGTTGAAAAATACTGAATCTAAGTTCACAGGTCTGAATCAGAACTGGTGGTATTGGATCTTCAAGAGGCAGAACATTTATAGATTTCGATAATCTCCTCTTTGTGATTGATCAACATATATAGTGCCATCAAAAGACATAAGAAGGAATGGATGTAACTGTTCAGGCAAATGTCTCTTTGAAGAGACATGAAAGCAAATACTAATTAACAAACAAACCTGATAATTTGTGGATTAACCATTGTACCTTTGGTAAATACACCCGATGGTTATCAGGCATGATTTAAATGCTAAACAATTCATTCATATCCTCCAGTCTGTTTATAGGAGGATCATTTCACACGATCCATCCTGATGCACATATGATCAATATAGATCAGGGATGGACAACCTGATCCAAGAGACAACAGTAATCTGATTTCTCAGATTTTCAAACTTAGGTTTGTCAGTTAATGTAAGGATAATCCTAATGAATTTTATGGTAGGATAATTAAGTATAAGTGTGTGTATGCATTTATACCAGTTCATATGATGAGCTGGTATACATACATGCACACACATATGCATACAGTTTGCCAGTTTATCCTTGAATTCTGACTGACACTATCATGTTTTAATACTCCCTCTTAGCTAGGGAAGATAACTAAGTATGAACTGGTTTAAATATCACCTAACTTGTGATATCAAGGAGTATACAAAATATCAAGTCACATGACATTCGTATGTCCTAGTTATGGTATGTGCACTAACATCATGTCACATGATGACTACCATAACATATCATGGCATGTCCACAGATATTATGTTACATAATATCAATCATAATTATCTCATTAAGAACATATTGATACACAACAGATATCAAGTCAGCATGATATTCATCATGATAGTGAACATTGTAAAGTTGTCACCTTACAATGTTGAATACAAGTGTACATTACATGAAAGATCGTCACCTTTCAGTAGCGTACACAAGGGGCCCATAAAGTCATAGAGTCACACATATGACAAAGGAGTTTACACGGAGTCACCACGGATTCTCTCACGTGGTGTTATCATGGCATCATACACATTACATCTGCCATGAACATATAAGAGGGTGGATCCATCACAACTATTCCCAGAGAGTGCAACACAAGTTCCACATTAAGCTTCTCTCTTACAGAGAAAAATCCAATAAGGTATATTTCAAGAAATCACTAAGGCTAAGACTCCCTCTCAGCAATGGCTTCATTCTTCACAAGTCCAAATAAGACTTGGTGAGAATATGATCCGTTTGTTCTTTTAGTGATAATGTACCTTGTCTAGAAACCATCTCTATGGTCTATTACAATAATAGATAAGTTGTCTATTATTAGTTAATGGTGTAATGACCCTGCTCAAATCTGATCCCAAAATGCTGATAAAGGTTCAAGAAAACACTTTGCATACAAGGGTCATATGACTGATAAAAAAATTTCAGTTCGATTTTATGGCTCTTTCCTTCACTTAGCATCAATAAGAATGCTTGCAAGAGAACTTTGAATTAACTAAACAATGACCTAACATGAATGTGCAACTTATTTTGACAATATTCAATGCATATATGTGACTGAAACTACTTGCAATATACAGCTACAACAACTAGTAATTTTGATAAACACTTGGGATGCAAAATTATAACATTATTTATGCCAAAAAAGAGAACCTACAGCCAATTGACATTTTGTCAAATAATTGGCATGCAAACTAATAAGCTGATCATGAATGATAAATACATATTCAATTACACTATATCAGACCAGCAACTTATGTCTCCTTTATTGCACATAAAATGTCAACTACAATGCTAGTATGAAATGACCAAGACTCTTGGCTTACATCCGCATGAATAATGCTTAAATCTGTTACAACATTTCACCTCCAACCTTACCTCTTAATATGCATCTAAATGATAAGAACAATGTATGTAATATCCAAAGGAACTTGATTGTAGATGGCTGTAATAATTTTTTCCATTCTTGCCTTTTTGCTTTGCTTTTTCCGATCTGCTTTTTCACTTGCTTTTTTCGGATCTGCTTTTTTGCTTTGCTTTTTCGAACTGCTTTTTCGGATCTACTTTTTCGGACTGCTTTTTTCGGATCTTCTTTTTCGAACTGCTTCCAAAAACTCAAACCCTCAGGTAGTCTGAGTATACAAATTAAGCTCAACTTGAAATGGCTGAATACCACTTCCAAAGTGCAACCCTTCAGAAGGTTTTTCACTTCCTCAGTTATGCAATCTCTTGAGAGGTATCGTTCTCAAGGATTATGCTGAATATTTGCAGACTATCAAGCTCCACAAATGCTCATAGAAGATGTAGTGAGTTACCAAATCCTACGTATCCAAATGGGAGCCCAAGCCATCTATTTATCTACTTTCCTAAGAAGTTACTAAGAACTTCTAGAAACATCCTTTTCTAAGAAGTTACTAAGAACTTCTAGAAACATCCATTATAAAATCCCATTATAATGCACTTTTTTATAATAAATAACTTTGTAAAATAAAAGTGCAACTCAACTTAGAATTATAACATGTAGGCCCCGTATAAGAAGTGACGATAAAATACAAATAAATAATATCTCCAAGAGCACAATGAGCCATCTAATCACCAAATAACGCAAAAAAATGACTCTCTCATCAACCCCATCTGCCTACGAGAGTCTGCAATAGGAAAATCCACGATTAACGCCATGTCGAACTAAAGAGGGGGCATTACAAATGGTTATCTATTGCAAATATCTAATAAGCTTTAGTTTGCTTTCTTTTTTGCTTTTGTTTTTTAAAATAGAATAGTTTCTATTCTTTACGATCGTTTCCTAAGGAAATATTGTCTCATTCTTTTATATAAATTGACCATCTAGTCTCTGTTAATAACAAGCAAGTATTTACCAATTACTTCTGTAACATGGTATTAGAGCTAATACTTAATTTTTTTCGAAAAAAATGATAATTTCTTCTTGAAAAATTATTTGTTTAAATTTTTTTTTTTAAATTTAGTTAAATTCTCTAAAATCTGCCTAGGGTTTTCTACCTTGCAAACTTCAAAACAGATCACAATCTCGGGCTAGGGTTTTTGAGACTGGGTTTCTAGCAGCACACATTTTACATCTTTCAAACTTTCTGCAAATCGCCAAGCAACACACGTTTTATGTGTTTCAAACTCATCTGCAAATCACGTATTGAAAAAATCGCAGGTTCTGCAAATCGTGGTCGTTTTACTTGCTCGCAACTTGTCCAAATTTCACTTTGCAACCCATGGCAAATCGTGGTCATTTTGCTTGCTCGTGACTAGTCCAAATTTCACTCTGCAACTCGTGTTCGATATTTTTGTAGCTCGCATTTGGATTTGTGCAAATCGCATCTGCAAATCGAGTTTGTTTTTGTAGTCATTTTGCCCCCCATTTGCACGTCCATTTTGACGAATTTTGAAGGATTTCGGAGGCCAAACTCATCTCTACCAGCAAATCCCGATCTGTGAAAAAATCTGAAACAAAAATCAGCCATTTCTTTCCAAGAAATTGCCTTTTTTTGCAAATTCGACCTTCCAAGCCATTTGCTAGGATTTTGCTCGAAACCCTAAATTTTGAGCTCGAAATTTTTTCGATCATAGATTCTTGGTGGGTTTTTTGAGAGCTCATCTGAGTTGTCGTCCATTTTTTTTAGGTGCCTCAATTTTCATGCCTCGATTTTCGAGCCGGCGGATCAAAAAATCGACAGCATATTCCTTCAGGATTTTTCAAGTTCTCTTCTGGGTCACTCTAATTTCTTTGGGTCTTCCGTATTTTTGCCTCAAAGAATGTGCCTTCACAAATTTTCATAATTTTTCATTGAAAAACATGCCATGGCATCTCTTCTGCTCGAGCATAACTCCAAATTCAATGGTCGAAATTATGGCACCTAGAAGTAGCAGATCATAGCCATTTTTGAATATCGGAACATCGATCAACTTGTTCTAGGTGTTATGAAGCATCCAACTTCTCTAGGTACTGATCAAGATACATGGGATCTGAATAATTGAGAGGCAATGATGCTTCTCAAATTATCCGTGGCTGATGATCAGCTTTCTCAAATTCCATCTGGCAAGACAGTTGTCGAGATCTAGACACATCTCAAAGGTCTTCATGAGACTTCTGACAAAAGCAGAGCCTTCTTTTTGAAAAACACTCTGTTTTCTATTGTCATGGATGAGCGCACCTCACTCCAGGCACCCCTGAATTGGATTCAGGAAATCCGTGATCAATTACTTGCCATCATTCACAAATGAAGCAAGAGGATATTGTGGTTATCACTCTCCAAAGTTTACCAAAATCCTATGAGCATTTTATTGAGACTCTCAACATCACATCTTCTAATGTTGATTTGAAGTTCACTAATCTCTGCACCCTGTTGCTTCAGCAAGATCAATGGAAATAATAGTTCAGTAGCAGCTCCACCTCCAACTCCACAGAGCAAGCCTTTGCTGCGAAATCCTTTCAGAAGGATAAAGGCAAGTTTCAGCAGCCATCTCAGCAAAAATCTTCTGCTCCAACATCAAATGGTTCCAGAAAGAAGAACATTCAATGCAACTACTGCCACAAGTTTGGACACATGAAGGTTGAATGTCAGAAATGCTTAGTTGCATAGTCTAAGCAATCAGGTTTGCAGCCCAAAGCGAACAGTGCAAAGCACACTAAACAAGCGAAATTTGCCTTTTACGCCTTCATGGCTAAAAGATCTATAGATCATGTGAAGTCGTCTGCCAAGTACATTGGTTCAGGTGCCTCTCATCACTTCACTCACCGCAAAGACTATTTTACTGACTACCAACCTTATTCAAACTCTGTTATTTTTGGTGGCAGAGAAGAGTACACAATTGTCAGTAAAGGCAACACTCAGATTCAATCTATTGGAATGAATCTCAGATTCCTTCATGTGTACTACATTCCAAGGATGGAACCAAATCTACTCTCAGTAAGTTAGTTGCTACAACACTCTCCACACTTGGCAGTCACCTTTAGTTCACATCAGTCCACCCTCATTGATCGGGCGGCTAAGTCTACTGTTGCAGTAGGTCTTGAGGATCATGGTCTTTTCAGATTTACTGATTCTAGTGATTCTCAGGAATTAGCTATGGCTGCTCGGAGATCTTCTGTCAGCAAACTTTGGCATCAACGATATGGGCACTTAAATGTACATTATCTCTCACAGCTTGCTCGGGATGAACTTGTTCTTGGATTGCCAAAGATTCAAACTCAACACTTTGGAGTTTGTGACGCATGTCAGGCTGGGAAGCAACATCACACACCTTTCACCAATGGCGATTCATGGCGAGCTTCTCAGGTACTTCAACTTGTTCATGCCGATATCTATGTCCGTATGGCAACTCCTCCTATTCTTGGGTCCAGGTATTTTCTTTTGTTTGTTGATGATTTCAATAGAAAAATGTGGGTGTATTTCCTTAAAAAGAAATCAGATGCATTTCCTGTATTTCAAAAGTTTAAACTTTTAGTTGAAAAAGAGTCTGAGAAATCTATTATTACTCGTAGATCAGACAATAGGGGGGTGGGGATTTTGTTGTAATGCTTTCTCTAGCTTCTTGGATACACATGGCATCAAACGCCAGTTAACCACACCCCAGACGCCACAACAGAATAGTGTAGTTGAATGTCAAAATAGGACAATCACCGAGATGGCTCATTCCATGCTCGAACACAGACATGTTCTGAAACAGTTTTGGGTAGAAGCAGTTAACACTACAGTTTATCTGTTGAACCGGTCACCCATAGTGGCAGTCAAAGGTAAAACTCTGAAAGAATTGTTGAGATAATGGGTGTTGCACACATTGCATAATATTGTTATATTGTATTATTTTATTTTATTATGTAATGTTGTATCTAGGAGCACCTAGATGGACGTGCAACATGTAAAGATTCCCACGGAATATATTTGATGAGTTGTATTGTAACATTGTGATAATATTTTATGTAATTATTTAATATTGGGGAAAAGAATTAAATGCCCCATATTAAATGTGGGGTCAGTGGGTTAGGTGGCACATGGTTTATGTAATACCACTTAGTGGTTTTGTGGGACTTGCTACTATACAAGCAGCCGCAAAGGTAGTTGTTAGTGTGACAAGAAGGAAAAAAAGGCAAGAGTCGAGTGGGACAAGGCTTGACAAGTTAGCCAAGGGAGCATTTGTGAAGGTTGGAAGCATGGCATGGGATGTGTGGATTCATGCTTGTTCACACAGTTTGCTCGGTTGTGGCTATGTCCATGAAAGCTTCCATGATTGTATTGTTTTTGCTGAATAATACATGGTGATGGATGCTTTTGGAGGCTGGGTTTTTCCCTTAATGAGGGTTTCTCAGGTTATATCTTGTGTCACAATTTTGTGGGTATGTTGTCTATTCTCTTGCATGTGGATTTTAATTCCATGTTTATTTCAAATCTATTATGGGTTATGTGGAAACGGTTATATTCTTTGTTGCAAGTTTTCTTACACCTAGTCAGGTCGCAAGCCCAGAATAAGTCACTTGAAGGTTTTTGGCTCCCTTTCTTTTGTTTGGATCCCTGATGCATCACACACCAAGTTGGATGCCAAGAATCAAAAATGCATGCTTGTTGGATATAGCAGTCTTCACAAAGCCTACCGCCTGATCGATGTTGAGACATCTTGTCTCATCTATAGTCAAGATGTAGTCTTTGATGAGCAGCGAGGACCATTCACGCCTATTTCTCCTATTCCTGATCCAGTAGACCAACCTATGATGACTCATGATTTGAGAGTTCGGCTTCCATTAGGTCCACCTGATGGGAGGACTCCAATAGCTCCTACAGCTCTAGTTATTCCAGTGATACATGTACAGACACCTCCGGCTTCTCCTGCAGGATCACCTCACTTTGTAGATGCTTCACCTGAGTTTGCTCTAGATTCTTCTGATGATGATCCTGCTGATCAAGCATCTTCTGGTACTAATGTTGGTCATTCTCCTATCTAGCCTAAGTGGTGGGCTAAGACATTGATCTTCGTGATGATGAGCAAAGAGGACCATTCTTGCTTGTTTCTCTTGTTCTGATCCAGCAGACCAACCTATGATGACTCATGATTTGGGAGTTCGGCTTCCATTAGGTCCACCTAATGGGAGGGCTCCAATAGCTCCTATAGCTCTAGTTATTCCAATGATACTTGTACAGACACCTCCGGCTTCTCCTACAGGATCACCTCTCTTTGTAGATGCTTCACCTGAGTTTGATCCAGATTCTTCTGATGATGATCCTGCTAATCAAGCATCTTTTGGTACTAATATTGGTCATTCTCCTATCTAGCCTAAGTGGTGGGCTAAGACACTTATTGATCTTCGTGATGATGAGCTCGTTGATGGGAGAACTACTCAGAAAAAGAGCAAAACTACAGATTCTGTTAACTTTTCTCTCATGGCCAACATTCACAGTGTGTTTGAACCTCAAACATATTTCAAGGCTAAAGGCATTCCAAAGTGGGAACAGGCCATGACTTCTGAAAACCAGAGCTTGCTGAAGAACAACACCTGGGTCCTTTCTGATCTTCCACGAAGGAAGAAACCCATTGGCTGCAAATGGGTCTACAAAATCAAATACAAATCGAATGATACTTTGGATAAGCACAAAGCTCGATTGGTGGCGAAGGGCTTTTCTCAGCGTCAGGCATTGATTATGAGGAGACCTTTGCTCCTACTACAAAGATGAGCACCATCAAATTAGTCCTAGCCATCGCAACATAGTTTGGCTAGAAGGTCCATCAGATGGACGTCAAGAGTGCTTTCCTAAATGGTGATCTGCATGAAGAGGTCTACATGACGCAACCTCCTGGTTTCAAGGTTGCTGGTAAAGACCATCGGGTTCTCAAATTGGTAAAAGCTCTCTATGGCTTGAAGCAGGCCCCTTGGGCATGGTACATAAAGATTGATAAGTAACTCAGTGATCAAGGCTTCAAGAGGAGTTCTTCTGACTCAAATTTGTACATGAAGACTACTAACAATGACATCATCCTTTCGGTTATTTATGTGGATGATCTAATCATCACTAACAGTTTGGCATCCTTGATTTAGGGAATCATACAGAATCTATGCCAGTCTTTTGATATGACTGACCTTGGGGTCATGCATTATTGCCTAGGTGTTGAAGTTTGGCAACAGTCTTCTGGTATATTTATCTCTCAGTCCAAATATTTCAAGGCCTATTAGACAAATTCCGTATGCAGAATTGCAAACCTGCATATACACCTATGGAGAAAGGTCTCAAGTTATTAGCAAAGTCTAATTCTCCTTCCATTGATGATACTACATATAGGCAACTAGTAGGCAGCCTCATCTACCTCTCTGCTACTAGGCCTGATATCAGCTTCGTAGTCAACTATATTTCATGCTTTATGACAACTCCTAAGGCTGATCATTGGATCGCAGCAAAGCGTGTGCTTTGTTATGTGAAGGGCACTTCAAATTATGGACTTCTGTACTCTTGAAGTTCTAATCCTAAACTTAGTGGGTTCACAAATTCAGATTGGGCAAGCTTTGTTGATGATAAAAAGTCAACATCTGGATATGTGTTCAATTTGGGAACCAGTGCAGTCACGTGATTACTTCCGTAACATGGTCTACTTGCTCTAAATCACTTTGATCAAAAATTTACTTGGTAGATCTTCTAACAACTCTCTATTATAAAAGCATACCTTGATTTATAGTAGCATGAGTGAAATGTGAGGCTCCCTCTTCATACAGAAGGATACTCATAATCTCAATCATAAAAGATATCTTTATCCAAAAGTCTCTAGCATGAATATCAAATGACTAATGAAAACTTCTTCGGAGCTATTGTCCTGTGCATTGTTTGGTAGCATGCCTAATGTACCAATCTTCTTTTCTTATTTGCACATCAATATCCACTAAGTTGCTAGTTCAGGTTCTGATGCGGATGCGGGTTCAAGATTTGGGTTCAAAATTCGACCAAATTTTTGGGGGGTTGGGTTAGGATTCGTTTTGGGTTCATCCATACAAAAACTTTTTTTTTTTGAATTATGTGTGTATATATATACAACAACAAATAAGTCCATACATCACTATGCTAATAGTAAAGCAACATAGCAAAATATGCCACCATAGCTATGTTTTCGTTCAATAGTCTATTAATTGCATCATTTAGCCATAAATACAACATGGTGCACTTGCTTGGTCACATGTGTGGAACATATTTCCATATCAAGGGGAACAGTTGAGAATGAAAGGAATTGTGAAAAGATAAATGCAGTTATCTGAGTTTTTTATTTTCTATTGGTTAGAAGATTTCTAACCAGTCTAGATCAGAAGTTGAGATTCAAATTTCAAGCCCTAGATTCAAAGATATCATATCTTTTTAAAAGAAATTCCTCTATAATCGTCAATTTGGATTTACTCTATAAGCAAGTGTTCATTTTCATTCACAAATGCATAAATGACATATAAACCATCTTTTTTGGTTTTTTAGGGGTCACTTTAAGGTTGGGAGGATCAAATAGACAAAATTAGGCAAAAGAAAACACTTGAAAATTGTCTAGAAAAATGTTTTGAGGCCAATTTCAGCCCAGGTTCAGCCACTGGGCAGAAAATTCTTCGAAATTTGCTGCAAATTCGTAGTTCTGCAAGATAATTTGGGGAGAATTTGAATATCACCTATAATCATCAATTCTTTTAAAGAAATTCCTCTATAATCATCAATTTGGATATTCACCTATTGTCAATTTGGATTTCCTCCATAAATCCAAAAGCAAGTGTTCATTTTCATTCACAAATGCATGAATGACATAGAAACCATCCTTTTTGGTCTTTTTAGCGGTGACTTTAGGGTTGGGACGATCAAATAGACCAAGTTACGCAAAAGAAAACATTTGAAAAATGTCTAAACAAATGTTTTGAGACCTTCAGACCAGGTTGAGCTGCTGGGCAGCAAATTCGTAGTTCTGCAAGAGAATTTGGGGAGAATTTGACAAGGAGCAGATTTTGTACAGAATTGAACCAGACTTGAAGGTTATTGGAGAGAATTTGGTAACTTAGAATATCCTTGATACAAGTTACTCCAAGGAGATTCCATATGCAACAATAAATCAGAGAACGTCTCCATATGAGAGTTTGTTAAACAATGGGAATGAAACATTGATTATTATTCCCCCCACAATGTAAAATTCCCACTCTTACATTGTTGAACAATTTTTCATTCCATTAAATATGCAAACTTTAATTTTATTTAATAGATCTCAGAGCCTCAGTCTACTTGACAGTCAAAATTCTGTCCAAAATTGACTACTAATAGAGTAGGATTTCTCCTTGCAACGGTAATTACTCATGTGTTGTGCATAATCCAATTTATTATCATCATTTCACTTATCGACTGAGCTATCAATAAGAGAATCAAATTTACCATCTATATTGGCTCTACATCTTCGCCAATATTTGTTGTAACTTGTAATCTTAAGGATGTCTCTGTACTCAGTTTGGAGCGAGATCATTCACCAATATTTGTTGTAACTTGTAATCTTAAAGATGTCTCTGTACTCAGTTTGTAGCAAGATCATTGACTTATGTTTAGAGTTGCTGCAAATACTTTCAACACACCACATTCAGTTGGTAAATCTGCTCTCCTTGGAGTAACTATACAAACATTTAGGTGCCCCAGCTTGTCATAGATAACAAAAATTTCTGCTCAAACAATAGTACCACTAGAACCGAAGGAACCTCCTCAAGAAAGGGGTAAGCTCAAATATCAATTTCCATAACACAGTTAAGACACCTTATTTGCACTCAGAATCAGACTGAAGTCTTCAGACATCTAGCAGACTTAAATTTCTATGTAATCTTTCTCAACAACATACTGTTGTGTCTTTTCTTAAACAACATATGTATCAAATTCCTTAGGAGTAGAAAAGTATAGCTCGGAACATGACAGCCTCCTGTCATTTTTGTTTTTTTATAAATATTCTAATATGGGTGTTATTTCAACGACTGAAAGCCCAGCATCCATTAGATGTCAGTAAGTGCAGATAGCCAAGCTTGCACCGGTCAAGGGAAGTTTCCTTTCTCACATACATTCCAACATGATAAAGTATCAAGTTATCTAATACCATAAATCTCATAACTTGCTATTACAGCAACACTTACTCCCTTAATGCCCGATTTAGGAAACTCGTCAATGGTAAATGTAACTATAAATTTCCCCATCAAACTTCATCTAGTACCTTAATTTCCATGACCTGTCGGATCCATCTCAAGATACTCATTAACATTCTTCCTAATGGATCACTAGTGAGGATATCAATTCCTATACTGTAACCAGTTCTGGGTTGAATGCATTTCTAGCAAGCTCTTTGTCCATGTGATCGAAATACACCTTGTTGAAAATACCAACCAGTATTTCTACCCTTTGTAGAATGTGTCACCTTGCTTCAAAATCTTGAGAATAGATTTCACTGTCATGCTTTAGGACGAAGACCCTCAAATCATGAGCAGAGTCCATTTAGTGCCCAACTCTGAATATCTAGTGGTAATAAGTTATCTGCCATTTCACTTTATGATTTATATTGTTAAATAAATATTTGAGGTGCCCGAGGTTGTCTTCTCACAGCAAACATTTTCCAACTCTAACTATAACAGCTATCTGTCCATGAAGTTATTATAGATGAAATTACTTACAGATAGTGGCAAAACAAAAATATCTCCAGCCAGAGTCTCCTGAGCTTGTGCACAACGAACAGTTCACATAATCCACTTCCAATGAATAGCTATTAGTGTCACTGCACCACTGATAAATGCTTCTTGTGCAAGAGAAAACTTGCCGTCAACCTGTATAGAGCCCAAACACATAACATGCTCAACGCAGATTACTCCAATCTACCATTACTAGTTCACGCTAAACAGAGGTGTCATTCCAAATTCTCTTCTGCACAAAGAGTTCGGTTGCACTGTAATATGGAGGCCACGTTGAGAGATGAGTATTAATTGAGAACAACTGATACCTCTGAATGATAGGGTTGCCTCAGCTACTATTAATACTAGACGCCTCCATCCTGATATTGCCTGTTCAACACCCTACAGTAAGGATCTTCACATACGGAATATAGTTTCCAATTCCTCTCAAAATTAATAATCTCCAGAATTAGGATTTACTCTGAAAGAGAAACACCACACATACACTTCACGATGAATACCAGTTGAAGAACCATGCGTATACTACCTCCTGAATTTATAAAGTGGATGAAATTCTGGCCCGCACGAGTCTTTGACAATGGTGCCCGCATGCTAGCCGATGACAAAGAGAAGACGAAATGGTTATTATATTCTTAATACCGCTTCCAGAGTTGCGCAGATAATCAATTCACCTCTTTATGATGCTCAACGAATGGCTATGAAGAATTAAATCATTCCATCCCAAAGCCTTTGTTCATTTGAATCTTCATATGTAAGCTTGGCACATGATTATTCACGACAACTATTTTCTCACCAAATGCTTAATATTATTATTCACCTCACACCCATATCCGACAACCCCACATATAAATTCAAAATATATAATATTTATTTGAAATACTATACGCAATGGTCGAATATTATTTTCACTGGCATGATATATCTCACAAGATATTTTCTTGAACTATACAAGTATATGCGTCCAATACCATAAAAATGAAATGGTAAATCAAATTAAATTATTAGTTAGCCGATAGGCTTTCACCTGGGCGATAGCCCACCGAGAATTCCTCACGCTGCAGCTTCCAAACGGGAACTCTGTCATCGGAATGTTCGTTGCCGATCGTTCCTGTTGTGTTGGCAAATGCTCTGACTCACAACATCCAAACACTCGGTCTATGCTGCATGGGAGCTACTGTGGTGGCTTTGCCAATGAGTTACTGGCAGGAATGGTGCCACGAAGCTCCTACGGTGGGCTTCTCCTCATCCGTCCAAACTGCTGGATAAACATGCCATCGAACACCTTGCTTTCAACTCACATCAGACACGGAGGTGCTCACTATGAATTACCGCCCTAGCTAAAATATATAAATGATGTTCAAGGCATACTATTTACAGTGGCAGAGTTATTTAGAGAGAAGATCTCGTGACATTGGTAAAGTCGCAGGTGATTGCGACATTGCTGTAGAATCCTACCTTATCAGTTCGCTCTGCATCCTTTTCATCATATTCTTGTAGAAAGGTGTTGCTGGAAATGTAATATTATTCATTTTTACATCTATATGGACACAAGCTAGGCAGAAACTGGTAGTTGTCCCTTCACGGGCTTTAAGTATAGACTAGGTGTTAGTTTATTATCTTACAGGCATCCTTGCTGCCATTTTCGGAGGTTTTGACCCATTAGCCTCGAAGTGTATTTTCCTCTGTACACATTATGTTAGCACTGTTATTGGTGCTATAGCCAAAGTTACATTTCTTGTACAGTGAGCTCCTTTTGAAATACCACCTTATTTGGAAGTTTATTTGCACAGTGTTTTTTTGTTTCTGTACATATCATGGCAGGGGTGGAGAATAGCTTGCTAGACCCTCTTGCATGTGGCTGCTAATGTCTGCTGCACACGATTATGCCTGTTTTGGCTACGATGGGATGTGAAATTTTGAGTATATAAGATTCAAGAAGTACATAAACTAAAATGCTCACTGTTTTGTAACAGCTGTCCGTGCTTGTGCAGAATTTCTCCTTTCATCTAGTACGTTGGCTTCATTGCGAAATCTGCAAGAACTTCATAAATCTTTTGTGAATTACCTGCTTGAATAGCAGAAAGAAGGATAAATTCATGCATGGGCATGATTAAAATTTGAGATTCATCATTTAGGTCGTGCTCGAAGGAATTATAAGATGGAGAGCGGATCTCAGAACAAGCATTCAAGCAGTTATTATTACGACTGTGAAACTGAGATTATAGAATCGTCTATATGGGGTAAGGAACACCGCCATTTTTCATATTTTTTCACCAATTCTGTATCCAATGCTTTTAACGGTAGTATAACTAAGAACAGGTCTGGCGAAAATCAGATTAGGTCTAGACAAGTTTCCAGACATTTAAGCTTTCATTTTTGTTTTCATTTTTTCCCCGCCTTTAAGTTGGACTTGAGTTGCATGGATGAGGATGACGAATATTTATACCCATTAAACAGAATTGTTATAAAGGCTCCATTCAGAATGGCTGTGAACTATACTCTTGGAGTTGACCCTTGAATTTCTGAGGCAACAGAGCTATCTGTGCTCAATTGAGTAGGACAAATCATCTAGCCAGATATGTATAGAGGAACTATTGGCTCTTGCAATAAGGTGTACACATCGTGTCACTAGGTTAGCCTGCCCTCTAGCGACTGTTGTATGCCGCTTATCGTGAGAATTTCTCCACTGCAGAACTTTTTCCTCGGGCTCGAGCTTCCAAAAATGCATGAATTTATGTTTGAATATAAGTGTCAATTGCTTAAAAAAAAATTTTAAAAATTGTTGAGGCCCTTTTGGTTTATCTTCTGAATGGTGAACTCTTTGTGGTCTTGTTTTGTTTATTCTCTGGATGTGGTGAAACCTATATCCCCTTTGTAATTTCGTTTCTTATACAAGTAGTGTTTACTCATGAATTATCCCTTCTCTGGACTAGTGCGAAAGCTAGAATCGAAATAACCATCTTCATCGAACAGTTTGGAGAATGTGCTGCAGCTCTGTTAATTCTGTTGGTCATTCATGTTTATCATAAAATTTCTCTTGTAAGCTTTCACAAGTGAGGATCTGATGCAGCAAATTGGTATCTTACTGAATGGCAACCTAAATAGCTAGCATTAGCATGCATTCTCTTTCTTTGGTAGCCGACAGATAAACACCTTCTTCCCTGCTTATCGCCCGTCGTGAATTCCTCACGCTGCTGCTTCTCGCCTGCTGCCGAATTTTCCTTCCCGCTGCCGGCATGTCCACGCCATAGACCTGGTTATAACTATGATGTTCGAATGAGTATCACATGTAGACAGATAGCTGCTTTACATGTAGACAGATAGGTGCTTCCCAGATGGATGGAGGGGCCACGAGTAGGTCGTTAGGGTAAACATGTATTACCCGAATTCCAGACCGCCACGGCCTCTGCAATTACCTCCAATGCACCGTCAGAGACCCCTATAAATTCACAAAATATGGGTCTTGCTGTAAGGGGTAGCTCGCTCTTTTGCTACAGATTGAATTTGTATGTTCGTCTTACTCGTTACTCTCCATTCTGTTTCAGTCATGCTACTTTGGAATACCATTTTTGGCAAAGCTTGCAACGTTGCTTGCAGTAACTAGACAGATGACGGAAGAGGCTTACAACAAGGGGTTGGAGAATAGGCCTGCACAGTCTTCTTGCTGGACGATGGTGTTAAGAGAAATAGGAGGACGACTGGTACCATTTGTTTGGATTTGGATTGTTACTATTGGAATTTCCTACGATCTATTTTGAGATCATCTTACCCCGCTTTACACATGCTGTTCTCGGTGACCTCACTGTTGATTTTGCTTGCTATTGCACTATTCTTTTGACAGACTCTTGATCCCCAATGATTTTGAGTTTTCTTTTACTATATTTGAATGAGGATGATGATTTAATGGCCTTCTAAATGATTTTGCTACTAATTATGGCCTCCCAAATGACTTTGATGTGAGAGAATTTTGACTCAGAGGCATCGACGTCTGCTAGACCACCACTCCTACAAGTCCCTGGCATGGCACAGGTGCATACATTTAATCTTTCCTCTTTGCATTGTTCTTGCGAATGCTACCCCAATTCCAAGAGACTTCAAAATCTGGAAATACTCATATTAGTGTATTGCAAATGTATGGTGTCAAACAATCAAGAGTTGACGATTAAATACTCACATCAAATGCTAATGACTGGTCCAGCCAACCTCCAGTTCACTTTACCAGTGCCATTGAAGTTGGATATTAAAAATACTTCCAAGAGGCAGGTTTGAAATACAGCTTGTCTATTGTGAGTTTGTCAATTATTTTGGTAATAAGGCGTAAGGCCCTGCCTATAAGAAGAGGGAGGTCGGGGACTACTATGGCGATGGATAGGGGTGGGTGGGAGGAGAGGCTAGACAGCAGATAGGTATAAAGGGCAATTGGGGGGTTATCTCGGGCGGGGAGGCCGAGGCCATGGATAGCCACATAGAGATAAGGGGGGCCCTCTTCCACTAGACCATCTATAGTCCTCTGCGAGGCAATTTTCAAGCAGGTCTGATGATGGAAAATAGAAATAGCTGCCTATGTAAGTAAAGTTCTTTCCTTGTGGAAAAGGACAGTTGGTTCCCATAACCTCATCTTGCCAAGAGTTTCTCCTCTGTTGTATCCCATTCCTATTACAGGAGCATTTATTTATCTCAGCACAGTGTAAACTCCATTAAAAGTGGCTCAAAAATAAAAAGATGTGGCATACCAATGTGCAAAAAAGGAAGATTTAGAACTCACCATGATAAAATGAATGGCTGATTTAACTTATTGATTACATTAATAATAATGTTATCATTTGTCACACTATCAATATGAGGTCCAGGGAACTGGCCATTGATAAGAATCCTCTCCAACAGAAACAGAACAGATCACTCAGTCATGCAACCAAATCAATTTTCATATAGAATGGACTTCGATTGAATATGATTTTTAAATAAAGGATACAAAAATCACCTGTTGAGTGACACCAAGAGGCCATAAATTGTGTCCTCTTTAACAAAATTACCGTGTAATTGTTTCTTTTGTAGCCCAAAAAAATCCAGAATATGCAGAAGGAAAAAATTAAGAACAAATGATTTTGGCTAAAGTCACTGTCAATATCAAGCATTTAAACACCATAGGTGTATTATCCTAATATTTGGTATCTAATGCAAGACCAAATCTATAAATTTCCAAGACAAAAAAACAAGTATACGAGAACTAAATCAGAACCCATATCCAAAATTGTATAAAACTCCAAAGCCCTAAGATTCCATTAACGGTGAGAGCCATATCAATGGCAAACCCTCACTAAAACCAGCAACTTCTAGAAATTTTCTCCTAAATTAATTTTATTCGATACATATTTTTATCAATACTTCACAATTAATATTATTGATATTGAAAAAACAATAGAGAAGAAATTAGAAATATACTAAATTTCAATCATGAAAACAACTATGACTTTTATAGGTTACAAACAGAAGTTAATCCATAAATATCGTGCCTATGCAATAACTAATTTGAGCACAAGCTGATCTACAATTGTCACTTGGGGGTTCGGGTGGCATTGGCCACGAAAGCTTCTGGCTAGGGACGCCTGTGAAACCTCAGAAATAGTTTCTAATTCTGGTTAATAAAAGTTGAACGCTTTACATGATGCAATTCTCAGATCACATATTTAGACCAGGAACTGTTTCTGGCAATAAACTTGTACCCATCACTTAGCCTTCTTCACCCTAATTTAACAAGCTTACAATAAAAATGATCTCTGTAAGGGACTATTGAAGACATGAAATTTCACGGTCCACAATATAATCTTGGCAATTTTTGGATTTGATATGGATTAAATTCTATGATCCATCATTTTTCTTCCGTAGTTAACCTATCATGACAATGAATCGTGAAGGTTAATCTGAAATGTTGTTGAGTAAAAACGTTACATAATCAAATCCAGAAATACTGCCAAAATCCTTAAATGACTGTTTTTCCAGCTCTGTCTTTCTTGTGTGTGTTTTGTATATAGTCCGGATATGTATTTGTCTTTGATACGGAAAGTGTACAGTTAGCCTCAGGTGATATACCGATATGATCTATTTAAATTTGAACTTAATGTGACAAAAGTTCAGAAGAACTGAAAATAAGTTATAACTAATAAGCATAAAATGAGTGTGACTATGCACTAACCCTAAAGGGAGCCAAAGCACTTTCTTCTCACTCATATCAGCCCTCTTTGGGGTTCATAGTTGAAGACTGTCCATAAATTGCAATAATCCCGCGGAAACAGCGGGACAGTATTTGCACCCATGCCCCATACTAGGGGGCATGTGAATGCAGAAGTTCTTGTAATACTTTAGCTAGCATACAGAAATGTAACTGTAATTTTTGAAATAAGAAAATGAATTACAGCTTATGCACAAAAATGGCTTTGTTGCCAAGGTTTCAAATAGGTGGACAGATTTTTACTAAAGTACGTTCTTGTAATACTTTAGTTAGTATACAGAAATGTAACTGTAATTTTTGAAATAACAAAATGAATTACAAAATGGCTTTGTTGCCAAGGTTTCAAATAGGTGGACAGATTTCAGTAAAGTACCTTAAATGACCTATCTGATTCTTACATAAATCATAATTAGAGGCTTACATAGATAGAATGGTCACCCACATAAGCTCAACACAATCCACCCATACAGCCTTATGACTTACTCTCAAAAGAGGTCAAAATGTCGTCCTTAATTCATTCAAATACAAGATCAGATCTAAACATCCGGGTTCGATCAAATTCAAAAATTGGTTTGCCCCTGAAATGACCTATCTGATTCTTACATAAATCATAATTAGAGGCTTACATAGATAGAATGGTTACCCACATAAGCTCAACACAATCCACCCATACAACCTTATGACTTACTGTCAAAAGAGGCCAAAATGTCATCCTTAATTCATTCAAATACAAGATCAGATCTGAACATCCAGGTTTGATCAAATTCAAAAATTGGTTTGCCCTCTGTATCAAACTCTTCACGATTTAAGGAATTGGTTTGCCCTCTGTATCAAACTCTTCATCTTCATGATTTAAGGAATATTGTACAATTAATTTCTACAACAAACTAATGCTCTGTTGTCACCTCTACTCCACATTACAACAGCAATGCCTATCAGCTATACCCTTGGACCCTGCTGGGGTACAAGCGCTAGTATAAATCTTTCCAAAGCTATATCGAAGCTTTATAACCAAAGATTATATTCATTTGTATTCATGACAATGACATATAAAATATTGTCCCTTTACAATATTCATTCCACACAAAATATTCAAGACATTGCAAATAATAATAGTGACGGCCACACAAAATCGGTGTGGCAATATTTTAATCTTAGAGCTAAATGTCTAAAGTTTCCTTATCAAATGTTTGATTAAGTTCTCTTCAAAATATGAAAATGCTGACAAACACAAAACACTCGTAGCCTTGGAATGGACTGCCAGAATAGAATATTGTTCAGAAATCATATAAATGGACACTGACTTTATTTCTCCGACAACTTCACGGCAACTCTAGGCTTTATTCACGCTGTTGAAGATTTATAAATATTTTATTTCTGCAATTTTCAACCCTTAACCTGGCTCTGATACCATGTTAAAATGCTCAACAGTATTGAAAAATACTGAATATAACTTCACGGGTCTGAATCAGAATTAGTGGTATTTGGTCTTCAAGAGGCAGAACATTTATAGATTTCTATAATCTCCTCTTTGTGATCGGTCAAAATATATAGTGCCATCAAAAGACATAAGCAGGAATGGATGTGATTATTCAGGAAAATGCCTCTTTGAAAAGACTTGAAGGCAAATACTAATTAACAAACAAAGCCGATAATTTGTGGATTAACCATTGTGCCTTTTGCAAAAGCACCCGATGGTTATCGAGCGTAATTACAGGCTAAACAATTCATTCGTATCCTCCAGTCTGTTTATGGTAGAGGATCATTTCACACAATCCATCTTGACGCACATATGATCGATATAGATCAGGGATGGACAACTCGATCCAAGAGATAACAATAATCTGGTTTCTCAGATTTTCATACTTAGGTTGAGAAGTTAAATGTAAGGATAATCGTAATGAATTTTACGGCAGGATAATTAAGTACAAGTGTGTGCATGCATGTATACCAGTTCGTACATGCACACACATATGCATACAGTTTGTCAATTTATCCTTGAATTCTGACCGATGATATCATGTTTTAACACTGACTAAGAATAATATGTAAAAGAATGAAGGATCTCTGATAGAGAGACACAGATATATGCTTTCAACCGTTCTGATTATTTCTGCAGAAATATTGATATGATATTTATCTAATTCAATATGTATGCTTACTGAATCTGAAGTCGATTCAAGACAGAGATATACTGTTTCAGACTTATGTTATCGACTTGGAATAGCTTAATAATGCTTATTGTTTATACTGCAGATTGTATTGCTGAAGGAAGGAGATAATTACCGTTGTGATTGATGATTCTCTTCACCGGCGATAGTATATTAAATATAATAGCAAAGAGTAATGTTACCGTATGGACATGACTCAACATGGCCAAAGGCCACATAGGGTCATGGCCATACGTATTCATGATTCTTAGACTAATGATTGGTTAGTTAACCAATACAAATACTAAATCATAGCAATCAAAACCCTTAAGGTAAGCATAGATTAGTAAACGCAAAACAATGATTAGCATAGGTACAGTATACTTCACTTCTGCTAAAGCTATACTTTAACACTCCCTCTTAGCGAGGGAGAAGTGAAAGACCAGGGATATCTTAAAGACTCAAAATATATAATAATATCAACATTATTGATATTCATTCACCAAGCAAACTATCTGACTATAACACTCTGAATGTAGTGACTTGTCAAATAACCAAAATCTCAATGTTATGAACACTATCATAACATGTATTACGATCTCCAGCATTTCCAGATCAATAATTAGAATGATCGTGATACGTTTGTTATCAATGACTTCCAGCATATCCGGATCAACACCAAAATTCATCATGATAACATGCCTATCATTTGTAAGATCATCACCTTACAATGATTACCTTTTGAACATATATGTCTCTGAAAGATCGTCATCTTTCATTACATTGATGCAACTATTCAACTAGAAGAATAAACACACATACAATTGAAAATCTCAAATTTTATATTCAATAATTACAATTTGATCATACCAAGTTTTCCTTTGAAATGTTGCAATTTAACCTTGGCAAGAGGCTTGGTATGAAACTCTGGAGTTCGCTCATTAGTACTTATGTACTCTAATCTGATAACATCTTGATATACCATATCTCTGATTCAATATAATATGCTTATATCGAAGAGAAAAACTGAATTTACAGATAACTGATTTATCTTTAGGTCTTGAGTACAACATTGCATATGTCATTTATGTATTCAACCTTTGGAAATGTATCACTCTCCCTCTGATTCCTCACTTTGGGATTCTCTTTTAAATTTATGCACTTTACCTCTTCATTCAACTACATAAAATGCAAGATTTTCATCCTTTTCATACTTAACTTCTGCTAGGGCTTCTTGAATTTTCTCCTGTTCTAAACAGATGTTATGAGTGTGACCAAATTTGTCACATTTGAAGCATTGTACTTTGGACCAATCTCTTTTCTTGTATGATTTGTTGAATTCCTTGTTTTGATGAATTCCCTTTCTTTTTCCCTTATTATTGGTACTGATTTGAGGAGCTTGAAATTCTCCCTCTTGATTTGAAATGATTCCTCTCGTAATTAATCTTGACTCTTCTTGAGTGCATTCGCTTTTGAGTAGTTCAAACTTAGGAAGTTGTGGTCAAGAACTTAGCCCATGAATAAATGTCTCCCAAGATAGTGGTAGTCCTTTTAGGGCTATAATGCTAAGTTCTTTGTGATCTACTTGATTTCCACTGGTCGCAAGTTGATCTTTCAACTCTAAGATTCTTAGGAAATAGGACGTAATAGTTTCTCCATTATTCATCTTGATGTATAATAGATCTTGCTTTAATGTAAGCAAATCCGCGTGTGTTATTAATTTCGAAAGTATCCTTTATAGTGGAGAACATCTCAAAGATTGTCTTAAGATTTGCTATGGATGGAAGAATGTGGTCTCTAACTGAATCTATGATGATCTTCATGGCTTTGTTGTTGCGTCTTTTTCAAGTTTTGTCTGGATCATTTTTTGGCATAGATTTATTTTCCTCTATTAATTCTTCTAACTCGATTTCACATAGTACAATCATTACTCTGATTTTCCATGATGCAAAATTTGAAGCCCCTTCAAGTCGATCGACTAATCTTACATGATTCACCATTTTGATTTGAAAAGATTTAAAATCTGATATTAACACTTCTGGAATGTAATCAAATTATATATCAGGGTTCTCTATCAGGAAGGCTCTGATACCATGTAAAAGAATGAAGGATCTTTGATAGAGAGACACAGATATATGCTTTCAACTGTTCTGATTATTACTGCAGAAATATTGATATGATATTTATTTAATTCAATATGTATGCTTACTGAATCTGAAGTTGATTCAAGACAGAGATATACTGTTTCAGACTTATGTTATCGACTTGGAATAACTTAATAATGCTATTGTTTATACTGCAGATTGTATCGCTGAAGGAAGGAGATCATTACCTTTGAGATTGATGATTCTCTTCACCGGCAATAGTATATTAAATGTAATAGCAAAGAGTCATGTTCCCATATGGACATGACTCTACGTGACCAAAGGCCATGTAGGGTCATGGCCATACGGGTTCATGATTCTTAGACTAATGATTGGTCAGTTAACCAATATAAATAATAAATCATAGCAATCGAAACCCTTAAGGTAAGTATAGATTAGTAAACACAAAACAGTGATTAGCATATGTATAGCATACTTCACTTCTGCTGAAGCTATAGTTTAACATAATAGTGCTAAACAAATGAATTTAACATAGTGATGTCCAGATAAAATTCCCCTATGACAAAATACGAATGTTGGTATTTCACCAAAAAAAGTAGCTAGCTAAGAATAAGAGTATTAAAGAAATGTATTTAACATTGTGATATCCAGATAAAATTTCCCAAACGAAAAACTGGTGAAATGATCTCATAATTATAATATGGAGCATGGTGTTCAACAGCTACCCTCCTACTGCAGAGCCATTGATGTTTGCATGAGATTACTCAGATATGATACATTCCTCATACATACTTCGAGCATCTTAGTCTAGTCACCCTCTGGGTGTTTCAGGTTCCTAGCCTTTGACATGGTCTGTAGAATGCAGAAATTATAATTAACTATGGGTGGTGAAAGTACTAATTTCAACAGTAGCACTTATCTTCTGACTCAGATATCTGAACTAATTTTTGAAAGCATGTCAATAGGCATTTCCATCTAACCTATTGCTCCTGGGGATGATTTATGAATTGGCTTTCCAGGACTCTTGATTTGCATGCCACAAGATCTCATAGCACTGTCTACTTCCTATTCACAAATAAAGCAGAAGATTCCAATTACATCGATGGGCCCTTCTCATTAAAGCAAAGAAACTGTTTTATTAAGCAGTAATAAAACTCAAGGCTTTCTGTGATATTCAGATTTTTCTCTTCCCTCTTTAAATATATTTCATTGTTATCTAAGATGTTATACCTAGGTGGAACAATGATGAGAGATCAATTAATGAGCATAACACTATCTAGACTCTAAGATGTAATATCTAGGTGAGCAGTGATCACAGGCCAGTTGGAAAAAGAATTAAAATTGAGGACAATCAGCATTCTCATCTTCACATCAATCCTCTAATGGGAAGACAATGAATATAATCACATTTATAAAGCTAAAAAAGAAGTGCTTTAAACTCATCAAGCAATATTTATTTCTATTTACGTTTAAGAATAATATTTGTTAACTAGAACATACAAAATATATCATTTAACCATATCCACATGGGGATGCCCAATGTTCCAAGTATTTACCTGTTCCACAGATGCTCGTTCAACTCGCATCGACATACCCAATGCCCTTTGATCTGTTAAGAAAAATATAAAGATCATTTAACCGTTGTAACATAACAACGTTTGACAAATGACAACTCCCAAACTTCTGGCAATATTTTTATAAGATCTGATCAGAAATCGGAAACTTACGCTTTTTCCTGTTTATGTGATCTAAATAGTTTGTTGAATCTTTCACTACACATTCACAAACACTGCAGTAATATCCAGCCTGAAATGACAATGAAGTGCAAAATAGTGAAATGCGATATTTTCAACATATAGGATTCACTCAACAATGATTGGGAAAAAATTAAAGAAAATCAACATAACTGCAAAAACCATCCTACTCTACATGGAGGATGCAACAAAAGCCTATGGGTAATGCATGGTTTACTAGTTCTACAGAATTGTGGACAATGACATGGTAACTATAACATTCATGAGATGTCATGAAAAGGTTTCCTAACACTTCGTTTCATCTGTCCACCAGGTTTCCAATCAGAATTCCATCAAATTTTAATGGTGGCATAATTTTTGCATATGAAGTCAAAATTAATCATTAAAAATGGAGATGAAACTAGAGTCAGAGGAGCATCTGTCCTCCATGTGAAACTCTCCAGTTCATCAGTTTGACTCCTTAAAAGGAAAGTATAGTCTTCTCTATTTCCCCGGTAACTTGATCAAATGAGCTCCAAATGAAACAATTAAAACTAGAGCATCTTCCCATACATTTCCATGTATCTAACAAAAAAACAGAAAATATATAATAAAAAAAAAAAAGCTCAACCAACAACAAAGTGAAAGAAATATATATTTTTGTGCACAAAATATAGCATTTTCCTCTTTGCTCATGGTAGCAATCTAGATTCAATACTGCATTAATTTGAGTGATATTGGTGAACTTGTTTATTGTTATTCCATCATATTGTTGTTTCTATATTTGTTTGCAGTATTATTCACGAATTATTAGTTTATATTTATAATTCATTCTAAGAAGCTTTAAGGCTTTAAGCAAGTTATCAGAAATAACTTGCACAGTAATGTCTGAATCATGTATAGATACTTTCAGATTCAAATTAAACATGGACTCATTTTAGGCAGATAGATCACAAATCTAAATCCCTAGTCAGCACTTGAATAAATTATAAGACCCCAAGCTTGGCATCCAATTTACTGTACTCAATAAAGAATGCAAACAATCTCTTCAAGAAATTACATATTGAGAAGAGAATTTCGGATTTCAGTTATTCTATGCTATATAAATTTCAGCATGAATATCTCATTTGGAGCCCAACCAGATCGAGCTTAGAGATTTAGGATTAGCCAAAAACAAAGAATATCAAAGCTCAAAAGTGTTCTTCATGAATCAGGAATATTCTAATAAAAAATAAGTAGAGCTATACATTGTAAATATTACAATTCCTTAATCTCTTCATGGAATATTTGATAAACAAAGAAAGATAAAAGGTAAGAGCCAACAACACAATGGTAACTTGTTAACCTCTCGTGTTGGAGGGCTTAGGTTTGAGTCTACTCGAGCTTAATGCGTAATAATAATTAATTACAACAAATAATAATTAATCTAAGCTTCGGGCCATTAGCTATCAAACAAAAAGGAAAGAAAAAAAGTACACAACTGCTGGCTTAAAGGAGCAACTGGACTGGCAACCTGTGTAGAGAAAAGCATGGTCAATATTTGCAAGCATTTGAGTTTTTAACAAAAATAAATCAAATTTGGTAATGAAAGGCATTGCACGTAAACAATTCATGCACATTAAAATCAGGCAAAAAGATTGTGTAATATTTAAAGGCAACTCCAATAAATTGAACAGATCAAAAGAGTGGCAAGTGCATATCTGCCCTACATGATAATCTGCCAGTCATTGAAAGGCACGTTAAAAGAGAGTTCTAACACAAGAAAATGCAACATAATGGAGCTGCACATTATGTTGCGGTGCAAGTATCAAGTCATAAGTGCAGACAACCACGACCAGCACCTTTGTCATATGCTTATAGAAGTGGCCTAACATGAAATCTAGGGAAATGAAAAGAGATATTGCATCCATCAAAACTAAAGAAATAGATAATACACTAAACTAAGACCAACTTTATTGTATCCATGTTTCAAATGATCTCTTTGCAAAAACAAAGATCTTTGATAACAAAGTTGCAATTCATCCATGAATTAATAATTTACCTGTGTTTTACCTAAGCGAGAAACCAGATCGACTTCATAATCTCGATGCTTCAACGGTTTCCTTTGCACAGCAGGAACTTTGGCTGCAAAAGAACAATTCATTCGTGAATTAATTTGTTGAGAACTATCCACATACCATATATGAACCTTAAGAAATAGCAATGTAATTTATGCAAGTTATGTTAGTATTTTAATTCTTGAACTAAGAAATTCTAAGAAAAAATGGTAATGGGAAGGAACATGCATTCATTTGTAGTTAATCACTGAGTTAATTTAAAGACCTTTAGCTTTAAAATTTTCATCTTCCTCCTCCTGCATGGCAGATTTACAACTGTGTTATAAATCAATCACAAACATTTGAAAAGCCTTTAAATAAAAGATCAACACCACAAATCCATGTTTTGAAAGGGAATAAAGACTACAAGCACACTTCTTGCTTGCATGCACGCTCAAGGTAATCATCTCGGTCCCATTTTCTTCGATATGTATTGTCAACTCCACTGGCCTGTAAATATCAATACAGCAATTTAATCAGATCATTAGAACATGCTACCTACTGATAAACAACCACAAGTTGCATAAGTAAAGATAAAGAGTCTCCAGTTTTTAGGACAGAAATGAAACAAATAACTTTCCACTATTTAATGCACTTACTTTACTGCTGGGTTGAGCCATGGTGAAACCAGTATGCACAAAATTCACGTTGCCAAAGAAAGCCCAGCACTTCACACTTTACAATAAAGATCAAACTGCAATTTACAACATATGATACATCACACAATCTCATATGTGGTATTTAAGAACTTCAACTAGACAAAAGCCACCAACGGATATTTGAGTGTGACTAACATAACTAACCACTGCATGACACACATTCCTCAAAATGGAAACAACAGTGGTACAAATAGAAAAGCATAGATTTCAATGTCAATAAGAGAGACGCCTGCAATTTAAGAAAATCTACTATTATTATATTATAAAGGAAATGCAAATAGATTATTGAAGAGAAAATGAGAACATCCCAAAGAAACTTGAGTGGCCACCAGCAAGTGCATAAAATAAGCGAGATTTCAATAGTCAGATTTATATACAAAAATATTTGTTTAGCTATCATTTTAAGTTTTTCAATGCAGTTTAAAATCTTACACTGCAACTCAAATTGTCAATTAAATATGGAAAAACTATTCCCTCACATGTGAATCCCATTGTAAAAATGACTACTCCATAGTAATCTATACAAGTTCAAATGCACTAACACTGCACTCAAAATATTTGTGATAGTTTTAATACCATGTGGCATTGTTTTAAAACTTGCAAACATTGTGCATTGCAGAGGGCATTAACTCACTAATTTGCTCATGGGCAAGTTTGGGCAAGTTGCAGGTCAGAACTTGCAGAGATTGCTCTGCAAGTCTATACTCAAAACTCACTCTATGTGCAGTTTTGCCAGGTTTTCCTGAGTTCTGCAAGGTTTATAATTTTTCATTCATTTTTGCCAAGCTTTTTCTCAGTTGTCAAGTCTGAGTCATAATTGTGTCTAAGGAGCTTTGCCAAGTTGCAAGTTGAGTGTAGACATATTAATTATGAATAACCAGTAAAGTGGCAGAAAGGAAATTTTATAGTATTCTAATATTTATTTCATTCCCTCAAGGATATGAACTTTTTGCCCCTTGTGACACATTTTGCTTCCTTCAACATATTGACACATTTTGCTTCCTTCAACATATTCTCTCTTTAACCAGAAAATTGATACATGAGCTTCAGGTTTTATTGGCAGAAAATCTATCACTTATGTTCTAAGTAGATACCAGAAGGGCAAATTCTCCCATATGCTCCTCCTTCAACTCTGAATTGTTCATTACAAGTGTATTTTCCGTTTGCGAATTCAATGTCAATAACTAATAAATTGTACTAGTTTGTTTTTATCCCTGAAGGATATGAAATTTCAATCTCATGCCCTAGTCTTTCCTTCAAACAATACCGAATTGCAGTTTTTTTTATCGGTTTTAAAATAATACCGAACTGCAGTTATTGTTACTGGAAACTGTGTCAATAAGTTCCAGCTTAGTTACATGAGTTTAAAGCTATGTTACCAAACTCTTCCTCGGCAACCCCAAAGTCTGGTCAGGTTCTTGCAAAAGTCTGCTTCAGAACTTCAAAGTCTGCCCAAATTCTGTCAGTTGAACCTGGCAAAAATTTTGTTGTTTTTATCATGAATTTGCAGATCTGCAACAGGACCCAGGCCAATTGGCCAAAAAAAGGACTTTTTAAAAATAAAAGAATTGGTCTATTTTAATCAATCCACCCTCCAACCCTAGAATAGACTACTAAAATGACCAAAAAGGTAAAACATATATCATTTGGACTAAAACATTAATATATAAGGTTGTGTATTTTGCTATGTTGCTTTACTATTAGCCTAGTGGTGTATGAACTTATTTGCTGCTGCATATATATATAAATATATATACATATACGTATATAGACACACATGTATATTTTTTTAAAAACATGTTCTTGTACGGACAAGCCAAAAATGAATTCAAACCCTCCCCAAAAAAATTGAACGACTTTCAAACCCAAATCTCAAACCTGTATCTGAACCCAAATCCAAACTGAGGTTTAAAACCATATTTTTGTTTGTTGATTTTCATTTATAGCATTTAGTTAAAATAGATTTCCATATACTGAAGTATATATCATATAAATAATTATATACACACATGCATCACATAGCCACACTAATATAAGCCATGTCACAAGGTTCAAATTCAAGTTCATGTTTGTCGACAGTAAAATTCATTGAAATTCATAAAGCAATATCATATTAAATTTAAATAAATTATGCCTATTAATGGGCCTTTGAGGGTTAAAACTCAACAAGAAGGGGTAAGTGGATTGAGGTGGTCTCCGTCAAAGAAAGGTTGGATTAAGATTAATTTTGATGGCACATCCAAAAGCAGCCCTAGCCTTTCGGAGTCCAGTTTTGTGGCTCAGGATGAGAAAGGGAGTATCCTTACCATAGGAGCAAAAAGGTTGGCAGACAGTACAAACAGTGAAGGAGAATGCCAAGTGGCAGTTGGGTCAATTTTGATGGCCGAAAAATTGGGGGTGCAAAGGCTTCATCTTGAAGATGATTTGCAACTTCTTGTGAATGGCATAGGAAAAGAAGAGATGGATACATGGTATCTCAACGAACATATTCGGAGGATCCGAGACCTTATGGGGGATTTTGTTGATTTTGGGGTGGCCCATGTTCTTTGGGAGGCCCACACAATTGCAGACAAACTATCTAATGTAGGGGTGAATGGGTCACTGGTGGACAAACTTGAATTTTTTGAGATAGGGAATGGTGTTGATTCTTTGGCTGGAAATGATTTTTTAAATCTTGCTCCTGATGTCACATCATTGTGAAGTCAAGGATTTATGAATTTGGAGGTGGATAATGTATTGTTGAGCTGGTTAAATTGGTGATGAATTCACTCAGGGGTGATTTGGTAGTGTGTGAATTGTTTGGGGCAGGATTTCTTCTACCTCGTATCCATCATAGCATAGAGTGATGAGATTTTTCGACATCATATTGGAGGATGGGAGTTTTTCTAGAGGCTTTGGTTGTCTTTAAAGGCGGGAATGTGAGTAGTATAGCATTGTGCTCTTGATTGCTCTCCTTCTTGAACTCAGAGTGTCTCTATTCATGGAGACAAACTTTTCTTTAGAGTCGCTAAGCCAACTGCCTAGATTCAAGGGGGCGATTTCAATGCAACGGATCAAGAAACTGTTCAAATTCGATCATGTGGAGTTTTGGGAGGTTGTGTGCTTGATGTTTGGGGAGAGTTTCTTAACACAGATCTAAGGCCCATGACCAACTTGGACATTTTGGTTTCCCCTGTGTGTTTGGTCCAAGGGGGCTAGTGGAATGGAGGAGATCATTGCTAGGGCAGAGTTGGGTGTGGGCTTGCACATGAATTATGGCCTTCGGCAACTCACTGGTGGTGGTGACGAGAACATGCAACCCTTGGACATTTGGACTTTGTCTTGACCAATGTCAGTAAAAATGGTGGATGTCTAGAAGGGACAAAGGGATTTGCTAGTTTTTCTGCAAATATCAAAAGTGGAGAGGCGAGGGTTGTGGAGAGGACAAGGGTGAAGCATACTCCGGTGAAATTGATAACACCTTTGGAGAGTGAAGGCATCCCTATTCCTTGGTGTCAAATTCCACCAAGAAGAGCAATTTGCAGTGGTGGTGGTCGAGATGGTGGCAGTGTTGGTGGTGTCAAGGGTTCTAGTAGCAGTGAGCGTAGGGGATCATCCTTCCCCAACTTCTCAAGGGAGGAGGCAGTGTGGTGGTTTCTCTAATGATTGGATCTGGTCTCTGACATTTTTGGCATACCCAATTTTGCTAGTATGGGTTAATGTGTCTCTGGGTTGTGTCGTTGTATGCGTTCAATGTTGATTTTCATGAATTTTGGGCTTTGTTGGGTTTTTTTTGGGTTGTATTCAGTAAACCTATCTTTGATTCTAGTGGTTTTTGGGGTGGAAAGTTTTAAAAAACAACTTGAAGTGGCTTTGTTATGTCTTTTTGAATTAATAAAATACTTATTACCGATCAAAAATTAAATTAAATTAAATTAAATTCAATACATTATAATTATTCTTTAAATTATTGGTCAAAAAAAAAAAATTTAATATACTAAGGAATTTAATTTAATTATTATCAATATATAAATAATAAATATTACAATTTAACTATTAACCTAAAAGTATATTATAATTAAAAATCAAATTTATACATCTTAAAATGTTAGATTTTAAAGTATTGAATAGAAAGCAAAATTAAATAACAAATGTGCATAGTTTAAAACATAATAGATATTGAGTTCATTACAAAAAAACTAGAAACAAAAATAAAGAAAAAACCTAGAAAATTGAACTATTAAAAATGAAAAGAGTGGTTGTATTAAGCTTCTCCAACCTAAAGGATATTGCCCATGAAGCATGATCTGTGTCTGATTCAGCTCAGCTCCCTTGTAATCCAACATTGAATACAATTCATTAAAAATAGTTGTGTTTGTACTCTCTTAATACAGAGTACAGCGTCACATGCTGCAAGCTGTGAAAAAATTGTCATGCATATGTTGCAGTAGGGCTACATCCCATTAATTTCTTCTCCTACGGCTTGAAAGAAACTTCCCAATAGAGTTGTTTCAGATTTTTCTTATTAATAAAATGTGCCCTATTTACACGTATGAATTTTAACATTTTTTTCCATTTTTGATCTTAGCCAAATTTCGACCTCATGGCCAAAGTTCAACAGGTGTTGTGACTTATTTTATAGGTATTATTTACATAGATTGCAATTTATATACAGCAAAGGTAAAGTAGCTTTTTGAACACAGACGAGCAAGACAATACGGTTTGGTGCATAAGACCTCCTTGTAAATGTAATTTGTATAAGTAAAATTATAATAACGGCAGTTTCGTAACTTTTATTGAACATTTGACTTGAATCGATAACCATAAGATAGAGAAACAGAGAAACACTTATCCAAAGTCTACTTAATTTTTTCGAGTTTTTGACAAATACCACAAACCACAAGCTAGATAACATAATTGAGAATTATTATTTTAATATGGATTTGTAGTGTTATTAGTTAAAATAGAGAAAAGAAAAAGGAAAGAAAATCAGGAAGGTGTAGAAAACATAAAAATAGATTCCAAACATTCAGAAAGCATTGATGAAAAACAAAGGGAAGCTCTTGGCTACTTATCTAGTGCAACGTTTCAAATTTAATGCCAAGGAAAGTTACATAATTCATGGCATATTCTATCAGTGGGAACAGGGGAGAGGAGAAATGTGTGGGCACACATCCCCATAGAACACAAAGACTATGGAAACCCCTCAAGATGTGTGTCAATGTTGTTTTTGTCCACATTCCCATCCACTCAAAATTGAATCTTCTTATAACCCTTCCATTATCTAGCACCTACTTTTTATCCTTCCATCCATCCTATCCAATATTTTCCATAAATCTATATCATGTTCCATCCAACCATCCATTTCCTTACCGTACCAATTTCTTTGAGTACACCTTTAATAACTATGGTCCATTATTGTATATCATTCAAGAGTATTTCTAAAGAATAAGATGATTGATTTATTTGTCCATTTCCCATATGCATACACTATTATCCAAGAAGGTCAAAAAGTCAAAAGAAGGAAGAAAAAAAAAAAGCAAATTCCATCACCTTATTGAGAACCTCACAAACAAATGTCTAGGTGATATCAAAAAAATGATAAGGAAAAAAAACATTTGTCCACTAGTGAAAACCTAACAAACAAGCACTTTAGGCAAGTACCATGATGAAAACTTGGTAAACAAGTGTCATGCATAATCTATGAACATCCTATGTTTCATACGTGGGGGCAGGTTTTGTCCATGTCATTATATCATATCCCCCAACCTATCATACTTGGGGGAAGGCTTCATCCATCTTATCCTATCCATCACATCCTTCGTCACTCATATCTATTGAGTATTATCCTTTGTCCCTCATATCTATTATCCTTCTTTACATCTTCTTTTTCCCTTTTCCATCTTCGATCTTGACAAGACTGAGGACCTTCATAAGCATATTGTGTCCTGTCTACTTCACATTGTCCATATCCTGTTTGGTCCTTATAATTAGTTCTATATGCATTCCTTTTAGTCCTTATTTGGCCTTTCAGGCCATATCTTGCTTATCCCTTTGTGTCCTACACTTGTTGTATCATTATCCTATCCAAATCCATCCCTTGATCTTGATATAAAATAAGGACGTAAATGCAAAACATGTTTTCAAAAGCCTCTTAACATATCCATCCTTGTAGATCACTTGAAATTCAGTGCACCATGTCATTACCTTATCCTATCATTATTCCATCTCTTAGCGTGCAAAAAGGAACATGTTCTTCCCTTGTCAAATAGTCCTTGGGAGTCAAATCATCCCCATTGCCATGATAAAGTCACCATCCTTAATCCTTTGTCATTCCATCAAACCATTCATCCATTCATAATAATTTCCCTACCCTGTTAGACATTCGGGCAAACAAATACATCTAGCTTAAGCATTAAAAATCTAAAATAACCAAAAAATTAAAAATTAAAAATATCTTAAAAATCCAAAAAAAATTATATAACTTTTGAAATCGAAAGCAATTATGTGTTGATTTCCAGCACAAATTTTTATTGTTGTTTTTATTTTGTTTTCAAAAAAATGTCCTTTGCAACAAGGCAAGCGTTTCAGCAAACATAATCAAGAGATGTTGAAACCTGTGCTTCATGAATCGTGTATCAAGTGACAAACCTCCTCTATTGAGTCAGAATCAATCCAATCAAACTTGACACATCAGCCAACATCATTATTTAGCATTTGGTACTTTGTCCCACCATCACTTGTCTTATACAAGATTCGTCCTTCCCAAGCTAGACATTATCATGATCCATCATTTGTTTTATACAAGATGAGTCCTTCCTGAAACCAAACACATCGATCTTTATTATTAATCTATCAACTTTAGTGATTAGATCTAACTCGCTATTGGCTTGCTTGGTTCATAAAGTCTTATCTTTCATTGATTTCATTCCAACCATGTTCCTATGCTACTAAAAGATATCACCGAGTGATGAAACTGGCCAGGATGGTTCATGGCCTTTTATTTGATTGCATTTTGTTGCCATGTTCTTATGCTTCTCAAGAATGCCACTGAGTGGTGAGTGGTTGGGATGGTTCATGGTTTTTGTTTGTGGGATGTTTTGGGGTATGCAAGGTGTCTATGTTGGCACATTCACTTGTTGACTATCGCACATACCTCGACTCTTGATATACATATGGTTCAAGACAAGTTGGGGCATTCCTTGTCTACAACAAGTTTGTTTTCATGCAGAAAGGATCACAAGATCACTTTGACTTCGTATATGTCGCCATGCAATGCACTTGAATTGCTCTAGAAAGAACTCTGCAAAAAGACAAATAGTGCAGTAATCAAGAAAAGCAAAGTTTATTTTTGTTTTTTTCCCTTTTGGTTTCGTCTTGTGTCCTTTCATGTTGTCTTTGATTCTCTTTCGTCTTGTGTCCTTTCATGTTGGTTTTGTTTCTCTTTTGGCTTAGCTTGTGTCCTTCCTTGGTCAGTCTTGTTTTGGTCAATCTTGTTTTCTTTTGGTCTTGTGTTCTTGTCGTCATTTTTGCAAAATTGGCCTATTCATTCAATTTTTCGCCAATTTTTTCAAGAGGGCATCAAGCCTCTCCATCCTTTAGTCTATTGGGGAAACTTTTCTATGCAATTTTACAAACTTTCTTCAAAACAACATTCAGCGTTGCACTAGACACAAAAAAACTGTCAACAGCCCTAGGTCACCTTTATAGTCATTTTTTATGCCTTTGGTTGATTTTGACCATTTTTTGTCAATTTCAAGACTTTTTTTTATTATGGTGAGTCATTTTAATTTATTTGCTATCCCGTTATCTATTTTGATTACCTTGTCACATTTTCATGTGTTTTATTAAATAATTTGAATAATAATTTAATTAATATCCTAATGTTTGTTCCTAGGGAATTAATCATTTAATTGATTTACCCATTTCCTAATCTCCCCTTAAATAAATTTCATTTATTTATGCCTTTATGTATTTTATTTCACATTTGAATATATTAATAGCCAAATGGCTTTATTTCCCTTTTTATGTCACATTTAAATAATGATTATATTTAAATGTCTTTAGAGTTTTTGGAGGGAACTAGCAGATTGATTTTATTATTTGGCTTTTAGTAAATTGACTATTAGCTCTTCTTTTCCCTCTTGTCAATTTATTTCTTTATTGTAACCATTCAATTTTTAAATTGGATTTCTTTATATTGGGCTTTCTTCTTCCTTATTGAGCTAGCCACGATTCGAGTATCCTCGTTGTTATTATTTTGATCATACTTATTTTTCGAACATATGAGTGCAATTTCCATATCAAGAAAAACATTAAATTGGAGGTGAAAGAAGAAAAATGGAGCATAAAGGGAAGTTTGCATAATGTTATTTACATTTTACATTATTTTATACAAATTTATTTTAAAAGCTTCATCGAGTGATTAGGATAGTTTACTTCTAATATTAGTAAGAATTAGTAAAACATAAACATTATAATCCAAAGATAATATGTTATGTTAATATAACATAAACAAGTCTAATAAGTCTACTAGTTTAAAGCCCTAAAAGGTAGTAATTGTGTGTGTGCATGATATTAAAATTAAGCCTGTATATCTTTCTTACATGATAATTACATATTAATAATAAAATAACATTAATCATTTGACTTGATTATACCCCCCTGAATTTTAAGCAGGAGCTTGCTGAAATCATGGCTTATTGTAAAGAGAGAGTTAGACACTATGTGGCAGATCGTTGGGTGGATCAGCACAGGTTAGATATTGGAACCATGGATGAGAGGCTTATTCTGATCCGGAAATTGCTGAATGGTCTGATCCCCAGGGAGTCTTATCTTCATTGCGGCTTCTTCTTGTGGTCAATTCTTTGTGGCTTCTTCTTTTCTCCTGACATGTGAGGAGGCTCTCTCCCCATACTGGGCTAAGGTCCAGTCCAAGATTCTTATCCCTAAGATTAATATATTTTACTGGATTTTTATTCAAAATAAATGTTTCACCATTGATAATCTTTGCAAGAGAGGTTTTATGATCCCGAACAGGTGTTTCCTTTGCCTTGAGAATGAAGAGTTTTCCTATCATCTATTGTTTCAGTGCCAATTTACCTCTGAGGTGTAGACTATTTTATTTGATAAATGGAATGTATCTGGGGGTATGCCTAACTCTTTGCAAGGATTTGTGGAACAATGAGTTCGTCCTTCCAAAAACTTTGGTTTGTCGAATCTCTGGAATATTATGGCACCTCACACTATTTGGGGGATCTGGAAATAGAGGAATAACAAAGTTTTTAGAGATTAATATCTTCAGTCTTCAGTTGTTGCACAAAAGATCATGTTCAATATTACGAAGAACCTGAACCTCTTATCTCTCAAAAACTCCCACTCATATGATCAAGCTTCTTGTGAGGCTCTAGAGATTACTCAAAGATAGAATTGTAACATACCATTTTTCTAGGCAGAAAATAGAGAACATATTCATAGATTATAACAGGCTTTCATAACAGAATGACATAAGGTAGTTATATCCACTGCTTCATTTAGAAAGAAAACTATCAACTAAAAGCATTGTATGGGAATAAGTAAACAAAATTAAAACAACGACTATTTCAATTTCATATGAAAGAAAACTAATATAACTTTCATAACTAACTTCTATAATTACACTAAATTGAAACTTAATGTTAAACCATATATACAATCATGCATTTCAAAAGTAACACATAAAGTATGTACGAGCAAAAAGTTAAGAATTATACATGTATCAAAATAATTGGCAACTAGTTGCGCAAGCCTCGACACCTGGTGAAGAGGAGAAGCATCGGCTTAGGTTTAACCTCCCAACCGTGGAACTTAACATATCCCCACACAATCTCTTATGAGAAAGGCCCTCCCTACCCTGAGTTTAGGCTTGGGGCACCATATCCCTACCATCCGAGCATGTCAGTGTTAGAGTTTCGGCTAAGTAGTAGACAAGGTTGAGGAATTCCTCCATCCCCTTTGTTAGCTAGCACTCTGACCTCTAGTGATCAATTGTGGCAAGCATGCCTTTAATCTACCTTGGCCAAGGATTTAGATGGGCAGATGAACAGTTCGATCACCAATGCTCAACTTGACAATAGAATATACATTAGACGACCATGAGCTGACTTGGACTAAGCAATTTTAAATGTTCACGTACTTTAGTTACTAATTCTCAATTTGTTCTTACAGGGATACCTCTCCTCTTCACCCATTTATGCTTGAGTCCACTAGTTTTGGGTGCATCCTAGGAGATTTCTGGTATCTCTGTATTCATTTATCAATCAGAATTTTTTTATACCAAACTGATTCTTATCTCAACTGGTATATGGATAATACCACTATATAAGTTAGATAAATACCTTGTGAAATATGAAGGAACCATCTCTATGCAAAATGTTCATGATTATGCATTTTACAAGTGTTTGCTCAACGATTATAATGGAGTAACTTCAGGCCTGATTGTGCAGGTCTATACTAGCAAATGTATGCATGGATAAAAGAACTATAATATAATGGGAAACAGTTTTGATATTTTTCAGAATTCTATATACTCTTGAGCCTTGGTTAGGGCTAAGATGCTTATCCATGATCGTGGATACACATTACTATAGTATTCATTCATTTCACAGTGGAAATCATCTAAAAAGAAATGCATCGTAAAAGACATAGCATATGTAATATGAAATAAGACTTGCGAAATGATTTCATCACCTGAAATGAAGATTTAGAATCCATTGTCATGGTCTAACAACACAACTTCAACACGGGAATGCCTCTTATGCTATTAGCAAAGCATGACTGATACTGCAATTGTGGTATCGTGTATAAACTAGGAATAATACTTGTCTCTTTAAAGAGTTATAGAAATGAACGAACTTTGCTTAGAGCAATCGTATGAGAAAGAAATGATTTACTGTCCGCTTGTCCTTAGCTGCGAGGAATGTAAAATAAAGCCTCCCATCACTTTATCGGTTACAAGCAGGAAGTCTTGATCAAGGCCAAACATCGGTTACAAGAAACTTCTCATATCTTTCAAAATTTAAAAGGAATAATGCTGATATGAAGGTGGCAACCGCTCATTGATATGGAGCCAAAATTAAGACAAGTTTTATCATTATATTGATGCACGCACACATATATGTATATATACATGTAGGTGCAAATTATAGATGTTAGCAAAAATAACATGGTGTCATTATATTTTATATATATATATATATCTGTTGACCACACCACGGTCTCAAAAATAAAAGGAAGGTTATTGTTTCTCTTGTGTTATTAAACATTTAAATGTTTCTCCATTTTAAATCAAAATATCAAGAAAACACAATAACTGATAATTGTCACAACGGCTACCCACCACTAACATTTATCTTAAAATATAAGCATTCATTTTTAGTTGAAATAACAATAAACAACTAACGAGTCATTTTCACATGAATCAAAATGGTTAACCATAACTTCCATTTCACAAGACCATGACATTTGAGAGTTTTTAACTAACCATTACAATGGCTATAAGATTACTTTAAAAGATCAAAATTTTGGGATGTAACAGGAACCTTTCTATTAATATTTTTTTATCTAATAAACTTGGTAGAAGGAAAAGGGAAGGCCTATGTTGGATGCATCCTCCGAATGGTTGGACGAAAATCAATTTTGACAGGGCGGCTAAGGGGAATCCTAGGTCGATTAGATGTAGGGGAGTGGTTAGAGATATGAATGGCATTGTTATCTCTGCAATGGCACTCCCGCACTCCCTTTGGGTACCTAGACCAACCACCTTGCAGAAGCCATGGGAACCCTTCAAGGTATCAAATTGGCTAAGGATATGAAGGCAGACAATGTTTGGATTGAAGATGACTATCTTAATATAATTAAGTGTTTGAGAGGGGAAAGTCCAGCATCTTGGAGTATTGAGAATATTATAAATGAACTCAAAACTATAGTAGGAAGATTTAAGAAAGTCCAAATTTCCCATATTTATAGGGAATATAATAAGGTGGCTGACTATATAGCAAATTTGGCAATGATAACAATAACGAGGAAAAGTGGAAAGGCAAGGGCAGATTTAATAATGTTTTGACTAGCCTCATTAATCATGACAAGAATAATAGGAAGCAAGCCAAGTTATGATGACACAGTCGATTTCAAGGATCTACACGTTTATATGGAAGGACAACAAGTGTATTATTACTTGAAGCCTTCGAACATTTTATTGTTTTCTTTTTGGCTTTGTGCTCTGAAAATTTATGGCGATTTCTGGTGTTTATCTCTGTATTTGGAAAGAGCTTCAGAACAAAATTTGTAGTATGAGAGGAGATCTCAACAAGCTCAAACCTGCTACCTACAAACATGTTCGTAGAGACATGGAGATATGGAACAAGCTGGTTAAAGGTAGGGTGATGCCGCTTGTGGAAAAGCTCAGAGGGTATGGCATAAATGTTAGTGACATTTTTGTGAGGGAGTGAGATAATGGTACTATCAACATTAAGGGCATGAGTTTTGCCATTAATGAGGAGCTAATTGTGGAAGCCATGGGGTTGTCGATTGATGGAATGAAATATTACAATGACAAGAAGCTTGCTAATAAGGCTTTTGTTAAGTATCCCAAGACTTGGGGGGGGAGACTCTGTCTAGACAAAGGTAACAATTCCTTCTATGATTTTGACTGATTCAAACCCTTCTCGAAGTGGATGTTCAGAGTCATTGTGGAGTTCTTCACAATGAATGGCAGGTTCATGTGCCTTCATCTTTTTCACTTCATTTACTTGAGTCATTGTAGACATAAATGTCACATTTCTTTTTTGTTTTTCATGTTGTCATCTTTGAATGCGAACATTTATGACCATAAGAAGAATCTTAAGAAGATGGTCCTGCACCAAGGTCTCATTTTGATTGTAACATCAGGTTCTTTTACAACTACAAAATCAGCTGAATTTTAATATTCTAATTATCTGTTGAAATATATCTAAACTAAAACTGAAGTTAATCTAAATTCTAAATCTATTTTAATTACTGAATTTTCAAATTCATTCTAACGTTTGAAAATACTGAAATTTAATCTTGATCTAGACTATTGTAAGAAAAACTGCAAACTATCATACTAAAAAGATTCAATTTATGATACATCTATTTACAGAGAAAGAATATTTCAGTTATATATATTGCATAAAAGAAATAAAGAAACTTAAATAAAACAAAGATATGTACTAATTTACTTGAGAGTCTTATCCAATTAATTGACCAAGCTTTGACTTTGGTGAGAGAAGAAGCATTAACGTAGGCTTAACCTCCCAACCGTGGACCTTTTACTTATCCCCACAAGTTCTAAATAAATAGAACGGCCCTCCCTACCCTGAGGTCAAGCTCGGGATGTTCATCGATCCAGTCATCGGAGTACTCAGGTGGGTTGAGGTCCCAACAGCTATTCGATTGAATAGCTAAAGTATCAGGACAACAACGCGATCATTTTGTTGTGGCATGTTTGCCCTTTTATCGCCCTGGCCAGGGATTTCAGAGGTGAGTTTTTATAACCCGATCTCCACCGCTCAGCTTGACAATTCATTATCAAAGTGGAATTACATGAGCTTTTCAGATTATTTTGTATAATATCAATTACTGATGTCTTTCTCGTTTTTCTTTTTGTCAGATTCATCTACACCTCACACCATCAATAGATCTTTTGATTGGTGATTCCTCGGTGCCTGAATCTGTTACATCTTATACTTTTTCATAAGATTATGACTCTGCATGCTCAGAATTTCTTTGGTATTCAAAGTTGATCATTATTACTGATTTTGATTGATTGGGACAGAACATTTCATGACACAGTTCAACAGATTTATGACACGGTTGACAATGGTATAGTTTTACAATCAAAAACATGGTTGAATGAAGTGGTAAGAACAAACAAAATAAGATGAGAACAAAAGTCTTACTACTTCCTTTATTGACACCATCATAAGTATCAACTACTTTTATTATTATTCATAGGTACAAGCTCTCTGTTGGTATTTCTAATATGATGAGCACATGGTAACAGCAGGATCCTACTCAGTGCACCCAACTCTTACATTTAGTACCAACTCGACCCAGAAATGACTGAGAAAAACATGAGTGAAAGAAGTTAAGAAGATTTATCATATCCTTACTTGGCTACGGATTCAATGTGCCCTATTTTTAAAAACTCTTCAATCTACCCGCAAATTCCACTGCTCAGTGATACGCAAGTAAGCTCTCATTTCTGCTCAGCAATATGATATCGTGCTAGGAAGAAATTAAGGTTGCAAGTGATACGTCTTTCAAAATAGACGATGATTCTTAACCAAATTAAATGTATATGCCGCAAATGAATCTTAGTCGGGTAGAACAGGATTCAAAGCAAAAAAGATAAAGGACAAACTCGGGTTGCAGGATATAGAGACTCTGAGACTATGGCGGAATCATAAATAGATGGGAATTGTTGTTATTGCTCGAAAACGACAAAGACCACATATAAATTGATGTTGCACAGCTTTACAACTTCTGTCGTTACAAGACTACAATGCGATTTGAATTTCCATCGATTGGAATATGAATCGTTGGAACAAAAGGTGGAAAAAGGTTTTATTAATATAATTTAATGTTATATTATTATTTTGGTTAAATTATAATTAAGTATATGCAAGGTGACATTATTGTATTATAGATCT
The DNA here is from genome assembly GCA_028749045.1 of Cupressus sempervirens. Taxonomy (NCBI): domain Eukaryota; kingdom Viridiplantae; phylum Streptophyta; class Pinopsida; order Cupressales; family Cupressaceae; genus Cupressus; species Cupressus sempervirens. Next base: position 537,015,760 of record CM053789.1, read on the forward strand.
AATATAATAGTGCCACTTTGCAAATATTTAATTATGATTTTAATCAAAATAATGATATATTATTAAATGATATTACTATTAACTAAAGGTAAGAATTTTCTTATTTAATTTTTTTAATCTTATATTATTTTTAGCTCATGTAACTTCCCACTTTGATATTTGTTATCAAGCTTTAACAATCCTGCCATGGCGACTTTTGATCAAACCTGATATTCCTGACAACTAGGTCATATGATCATTCCATTTCCGTATGACCTCATTTCGTAATGCTTCCCCTCCTTCTCGAGTCTTTATCCTGCAACCTTCAAAATCATTCTCGCCAAAACATCAATTTCATAATTCATAATTTGTTAAATAATATCGTTAGGAATTTCATCATAAATAATAACTGACTGAACAACGGCTAAAAAAAATATTTTCATGATCACAACGGCTAGAAACTATATTCACTTCACATGAACACAACGGCTAAAAACTATATCCACTTCACATGAACACAACGGCTAAAAACTATATATTCATTTAGTTCTTTAAATCGATGCAACGCCTTAAGATAACTGCTAATTTCGCATGAACATGAATAAATAAAACAACAGCTATAACTACCATGATGGAACAACGACTAACTTCACTTGAACTTGAAAATTTATTCTGGTTCAACGGCTAATTTTAACTAAGAGAAATTAAGGCAAAAATTGGGATGTAACATTGATTCTGTATAACCATTTGAAAAGCAAGAAGGTTGATAACCCCAATTTGAGAATTGACGAAAGTTGGGATGGGAAGGGTACCTCCCATGTGGGACTTGAAGAGGGTAGTGTGTCCAACAAGTCGAAGGATGATTAGGATTTAAAGGCTAAGAAAAAGAAGAGTAAGAAGAATAAGAAGCCCCAGAAAAAGATTTATTGGAAAATGTTGAGGATGGTACCGAAGATAGTGACACTAATCTGTCCAAAAAAAAAGAATAAGAAACCCCTTCCCAATTCGGCCTATAAGAGTCCTACCTTCGATGGGGAAGAGGGAAATCATATGGACGATAGTGAAGAAGTGTCCTCTACTAAAGGGCCCCCAATGGTTGGCCCTCCCCAAAGATCTTATGTGATTTTTGACAAGGATGTTGTTGGGGGAACGCTCGTGAACGCGAAGCTTGCCCCAGGAGAAATGTGTATTGGCTCCCCTGTTTTAAGACTACTAAAGAGACAAAGACTACGGTTGGCCCTGCTGACAAGTATAAGGATTTGGCTGGTAAAGGAAACAATGTTCCACTTCTTAAAGATTTCACCAGTAACATTATCCATGATGTTCCTATTTCTCCACCTGATTTTGATGAGGACATGGTGAGACCCAAAGATGTGGTTGCTTACTTGTAGTATACAAATATCCAAGGCAAGGACCCTCCTTTTGGTGCATTGCAAACTACAAGGTCGTTATCTTCAAGTGCCTACAAGGTTAACAAGTGGACTTTCCATGAAATAAAGAGCCTTAATCTTAGAATAGGGCCCTCTCTGCGAAATTTGAAGAGAGATCAATGTGAATGACAAGTTGGCTAGGGATTGGGAAAGAATACTCAGTGGACTGCACAAGAGAAGAAGTTGGTCCTTGATTTTGTAGAGGCTGAGGGTAACACCAAAAGAATGCTGGAGAAAAGCATTGACCCTCATTTCACGTGCTTAGAAAATGGAAGACACCCTCCAGAAAATCCTAGAGCATAGCTTGAACTCAAGAAAGCTTGTGTGAACAATGTGAATATGTCGGATCAAAAACTAGAAGGGAAGATGGAGAAGAGGGTTGTGCTCATTGATGCTAACAAAGACTAGGATAACTATGAGTGTTCGGGAAAGCATACCAGATCCAGCAAAAGAAAGATGATGGCTATGGCTCCTATTGATGATCTAGATGATCTCAAAAAGGTCGTCAAGAGGATGACTAATCTGGGAGAAGAGGTCTCTAACACCATTTAGGAGTTAATCTAATTCAGGGTGTTCTGGTTTTTTGTCTCTAGTTTGCGGTTGTCTGTTTTTGTTGTTTTTTGTGTTTGTGTCTCGTTGTTGACCTGCTTGCCTTTTTTGGTGTTGATTTTATCTCGTCCAACACCAATGGTCTATTTGTAACTTAACGACATATTATTCGATATAGTAATAGGTTTCAGGTCCCTATAAAACCTGCTTTTCCCTTAATCAAAAACATTAATCATTTGGTTATAATTAGAACTATCTATTATTTAGATAATCATTTATTATACATAATTAACAAATGGTTATAATTATCACATGATTGTATATTATTATTTATAACTAAAACTATTTCAAAAGGACATTACATTCTACAATATTCTAAGGTGGTTATTGGTGCTACATATACAGAGATGAAGATGGGTTTCAGGCTCAGTTACAAAGGATAGATTGTTGCTTTGTTCTTGTAGATTATTGTAATGAAAATGCCCATGTGGCTGTAGCATGTTATTTCTTGAATATTGTAATGTCATTTCATTAAAGATAATAGAAATCAAGTGTTTCTATTTTTGCAATTATTGAGTTCTTTCAATTTTCTATTTATTTCCCTATTGTGTTATTTGTATTTGAGCTAGTAACAAGAATACACTTCATCAAGTGGTATCAGAGCATAAGCTCTGGAGTGTGTAAATAGATCACTGAACATGAAGCAATTTGCACCAAGACTATGGTTGTGGGTTCAAGAAATAAGGAAAATGCCTCCATGAAGGAACCGTGGTGGAAGAATCATTAGTGTGACAATAGAAGGTTTTAGAGCCCCCTAGAGACAAGTGCAAGCATTGCAAGAGTTGCGTAGAGGAGCTAATATTAAGGCAAGAGACGAAAGTGAGAATGAATCTGAAGAAGAAGGATAGTTTGAAGAAGAGCAAGAAATGGTGAGAGATCCTGACTAGTCTAAGTTTTTGCAGGTCATTTCCAAGATTGGAAAGAGACCAAAGATTGAAGTTTCCACATTTTCTAGAAATCTTAATCTAGGAGAGTTGATTGTTTGGATCAATGATATGGAAGAGTAATTTGAATATGAAGTATCTTGAGAGGGTTAGATTCACAAAGGCCAAGCTGAAAGGTCATGCTAAAAATTGGTGATAAGAAGTTCAGTTAGAGAAAAAAGAAAAGGGAAGGAGAAGATAACAAGATAGGATTGGATGTGGGACAAATTGAAGAGACTGTTCAATCTTGTTGACTATGAGCTTGATTTATTGAAGGAAGTACAAGGGTTGAAGCAAGCAAAAAAAATTATCCAGGGGTACACAAAAGATTAATATTGAGTCCTTATCAAAATGGGTCATTCTAAAGCCAACAATGAGAAGGTGGTCTAATATATAAAGGGTTGAGGTCGAGTATTCAATAAGAGTTGATAATGGTAAGAATGTATATCATTGAAGATGCAAATCAATTTGATTTGAACATAGAAGAAAAATTGAACAAGTTTGAGAGCAAGCAAAATGGAAAGGTCATGTTGGAAAGCCTAGTGGATGGTCTTATGGAGGCCGAAATGATTAGAATAAGAATGATGACTCTAATAATTAGAATTTTAAGGGAGATAATACCTATCATAGTTGCAATTAAAACACTAGAGATCAAAGAGGAAGAGGAAAAGGATGAAGATTGGGAAGAGGAAGTTTTTTGGAATGCATTTCTAGTGCAAAAGGGCATAAAGCTTATGATTATCCCCAACATCAGGTAAAGATTTCCATTTGCAAGAATGGATGACATCATGGACTATTTGAGTAGAGCCACGTACTTCACAAAGAACAATCTAAAGAGTAGAAAGGAAATAAATATATAACAACCTTCAAGACAAAGGAGGACTTGTATGTGTGGTTAGTCATGCCACTTGGACTAACCAATGGACCAAGCACATTCGTGTGGCTCATGAATGAGGTATTGAAAGAATTTTGTAGTGAGTTTATTACTGTTTACTTATATGATATTTTGATCTTCCATAACACACTGAAGAATATATATGCATATTCGTAGGGTCTTTGAGAAGCTGAGGGAACAAAAGTTGTTGATTAACATGAAGAGGTACAGTTGTGTGAAGGACCCGATATTTTTAGTCTATGCAGATGCTCTTAAAATGGACCCAGAGAAAGTGAAGGTTATCCTTGAATGCTCTACTCCAAAGAGTGCTACTAAGGTGAGATATTTGCATGGTTTGGCTAGCCTTTATGGATTGCAAGAGCAACAAATAATTTGATTAGTTGAAAAAAAAATATTAAACAATTTATTTTAACACTTCTAGATTTTACTATGGTATTTCAAGTAGATTGTAATGCTAGTGGAATATCAATGGAGTTCTTTTGATTCAGGAAGGTAGCCCCATTGCTTATTTTAGCAAGAAGATGAATGATGCCAAAAGAAAATGTTCTACTTATGATCAAGATTTCATGCTATAGTTCAGGCATTGAGGAAATGAAGACATTATCTTTTGCCTAAATAGTTTGTTTTGTTTACTAACCATCAAGCTTTACAATATTTGAATAGCCAAAGAAAGTTGAATCAGAGGCATTTAATATAGGTTCAGTTTTTGTAGAGTTACACTTGTTCAAAAACACTAGAGTAGAAAGTCTAATAAGGTTGAAGATGCCTTGAGCAAGAGGCTGAACTTGTTAGCAAAGATGCAAATCAAAATTGTTAGTTTCCAAAAACTCAAGAGTTTATACCCAAGGATTCTAATTTTGGCGAAACTTGAAGAGCTTGCATAGAACCTGTTACTCTAGACAGGACCAGATAGTTAGATTTTATAATCCAAGACAATATGTTATTCAAAGGTAGCCAATTGTACATTCCAAAGAGTTCCATGAGGAAGAACCCAATCAAGGAGAAGCATAGTGGAGAATTGGTTGGACACTTTGATCGAGATAAACCATTGCTCTGGTTAGTGAGCATTGTTATCAGCTACAATTGCAACAAGACGTTAAGAAGTTTGTGCAAAGTTGTAGAATACATCAAATGAAAAATAGAATATAAGGTTGGTGGGAGGTCGATGCCTCCATCCCCTCTAGGTTGGCACCTTTGTCTAGCATAGACCGACAGATTTGTGACATGTGCTTAACTACTCTTGTGGATCCTTATCTCTAGCTATTGTAAAGTTCATTGACAGCTCGAGCTTTTGGTGTGACGGCAGTAGTGATTTGAACAAGTGGTCTTAGAGCGTTGGGTTACAAGTTCAAATCTCTTGGATCATGCTAAGGGGGGGTTTTTGGGAGGTCGGTGCCTCCATCCCCTCTAGGTTGGTGCCTCTGTCCAGCATAGACCGACTGATTTGTGACATGTGCTTAACCGCCTCCCATAGATCCTTGTCTCTGGCTGTTGTAACGTTCATTGATAGGTGGAGCTTTTGGTGTAACGGCAGGAATGATTCCAACAAAGGTTATATCAATCATTACCTCTACCAAAGAGGCCATGGGAGGACACTAATATGGACCTTTTTCTTAGTAGTGTTACAGGACTCTGTGCATCTTGGAAGCATTTTGTGAGTGTTTTTCGGCCTCTCGACTCTAACTTGACAAATCTAGTGGCCAGGACTCTATCATGGCCTCTTAAGCCATAAAGTGAAAAATAAACAACTTTTAATTGTTTTTAATGATTTCTTTGGCTTATATGATCATATTGCAATAGCAAGTTTCAAAAAATTGTAATGGTGATTCCCAATAAGGCAACCAACATAGAGTAGTAAAAAATGTCATGCATGTAGTATGTATAAAACATAACAGTTTGTCTATGAAGGAAATTGCCAATAGGATTTCTCCAAAAAAAATGCCAAAAAAGCAGTGTGATATCACAAAGTCCTAGAGACCAAGTATTAAAAATTTAAAACAGCACTTCAAATTGGAAAGTATTGCAACAAATAAAATACTTTCCTTTCAAGAATTCAACATCTCCAAAACAATAAAAGAACAATTTTAAGGTTTGTGAAAGATTGGAAAATAATGTTTGTTAAACCAGTCATTTGACAAAGTTAAAAGATAATGACACTTGAGCAATTATATACTTGATATCATTCCAAAAATTCATAATGATCTTTCGAATCTACTACGAACAATTTTTTTTAACAAAGCTGTTATGAAATAACTTGCATGGTAGACATGAAATATATTGTAAACAACTGATAATAATATGCCACTCCGAGGCAGCAACCTCATAGTCCACATCAAAGGAGATACTACCCATAGTCTTCAATGCGAACGCAATACTCAACATGATGATAATTAATAACCTATACCTTCTATATAATTTTAGTTCAACTTATTTCCTCTAGAAATTTGCATTTATACTTATGTGATCAATGTACATTGTAAACTGGTGTATGTGTGCAAAGTAGCTTTTATTTATCTCAACTATTGTGTCTTTGATGTTAATTGAAGTTTTAAATCCTAAAAAATCTTTGCATTATTGGGTTTTTCAATTTTCCAAGTCCCAACATCGAGTCCGAGCCCAAACCAACTTATCAAGTTCTAGGCCAGTCTGAGTCTTGTAACTATGGTTCTTGATTTATAGAGGACTCCAAGAGAACATGATTTCATTTTTGTGGCAGTAGACAAGTTCTCAAATATGGTACATTTCACTCTTTGTAAAAAGACTAATGATGTTGTTCATGCGGCAGAATTGTTTTCCAGCAAAGTGGTGAGACTATATGGTCTACCAAAGAGAGTAATTTCAGATCAAGACACTAAGCTTGTTGGGTACTTTTGGAGGACTGTGTGAAAGAAGCTACAAACAGATTTGAAGTTCAGCTCAGCGCATTATCCACAAACCAATGGGCAGACAAAAGTAGCGAATAGGAGTTTAGGAAATCTGTTGAGGTGCTTAGGTGATAACCCAAAGGGTGGGATCTAATCATACCACAACCAGAATTTGCATAGAATAATTTTGTGAATAGAAGCACTGGTAAATCAACATTCCAAATTGTATATGCAAGTAGACTTGGAAATGTTTCAGAAGGAAGTTGGGCAAAGGAGAGAAAAGTAGTGTCCAAGCTGAGGACTTTGCAGAAACCCAAAGAATTCACATGAAGAGGTGAGAAAGCATATTAAATAAAATGAATTTCAGTACAAGGCTAAGGCAAATCAGAAAATGAGATTAGGCAATTTCATATTGTAGATGAAGTCGTGGTTCATTTGAGAAAGGAGAGATTTCCGGCAGGAACATATAATAAATTGAAGAAGTTTGAACCATGCAAAATCCTGAAAAGGCATTAATCAGGAAATGCTTATGAAGTACAGTTACCCAATGAACTCAATAGTTTATCTGTGTTCAATATTTTGTATCTAACAAAGTAATGTGAAATAAATATTAAAGATAAGATAGCAGAAGCACAGTGGAATATTCCAACACCTACATCAGCTATAGAGGAGATAGAAGACACTTTGGATAGTCGTGTTGGCAAAAGCACAAGAAACGGGAAGTATGAAGAATATTTGGCAATGGAATATTCCAACATCTACTTCAGCTACAGAGGAGATAGAAGATATCTTGGATAGTCATGTTGGCAAAAGCTCATAAACAGGATATATGAAGAATATTTGGTCAAATGGAAAGGAAGTCCTATTTAAGGTTTACTGTGGCTATCAAAGGAAGAGTTTGACCACTTGGGTTTCCTCTGCACACCTGAGATGTAACAAGGTCACTTCTCATATTACCTTGAGTATCTGTTGTGAGAGTATCTAAGGTAGAAGAGTGATCTTGCATCACCCAAAATATTGTTTTCCTAATTTTTCAATAAGGGATATCTTGGGCAAGGTTGCTATTTATGAAAAGTTTACTATTTTTAGTAGGTTTTTTATTTGAGCATGGATTGTTCCACTTACTTCCCTGGAGTTTCATTTTGGATATATAAGTCTACCCATAAATTTTTATGGCAAGATCAAGTTTGGTTTTGAAGATATTGACTTTTCTATTTTATAGAATGGCACAAAGATTTTGAACTCAACTATGAAGGTCTTAGAGGCTCCGGAAAGGGTCAAAACCTGTCTAGAACAATGATACGTTTATCCTAAATATAGAGCGCTTCAAGTGATTTCTGAAAAGTGGTTATAATACAAAATCAGGAACACCATTCAAAAGTTATGGTTTCCAGAAGTTATGCTATGAAGACTCAAGTTTTGATACAAAAAAGGAAGTGAAAAAATCACTTAAAAATTGAACCGTTGGGTGCGAAAATGGAAAAGTTTCACATTCTAGAATATTCTAAGGCAGTTATTGGTGCTACATATGCAGGGATGAAGGTGGGTTTTGGTCTCAATTCCAGAAGGATAGTTTGTGGCTCTATCTTGCAAATTATTGTAATGAAAATGCCCGGGTGGCTGAAGCATGTTATTTGCTGAATATAGCAATGTCATTTCATTGAAAGTAATAGAAAACAGGTGTTTTTGTTCTTGCAATTGTTTGGTTCTTGCAATTTTCAGTTTATTTCCTTGTTATCTTGTGCGTGTTTGGGTTAGTAAGGGGACTATACCTCATCACTTCGCAAAGAGAAAGGGGCTCTCACCGGAAGACACTGTGTAGGAATGGATAGACAATTTTTAACATCTAGACAAAAATTGTTTCAGGTCAAGCAATTAGAGGATGGGAGGACTACGATGAATCCGATTTAAAAGTGTTGGTTAGCCAGCCAGGCAGTGCTCATTAGCACCCTTTTATTTACTTATAAAAAATCTTTAAAGAAATAAAGTAATGATTAGAATGGTCTTAGCCGACTTAAGGAATTAACTAAAATTTAAAATAGAATGTTTTTATTTCCTTTTTAGGGCCAGCTTAGCAAAATCCTGTGGGATCGCCTACTTAAAGGGAGGCTCTAAGGTCAAAGCATATGCTTAATTGTCTTTGAATGCCATTTGCACATAGGTCTGCTGGAACGGAAACTTCAAGGACCCTTCAAGGTGGGATGTCAACCCTGCCATTGCTGAACCGATTTCTACATCTGTTAATAGTGACCATTCTCATTACTTGCAGAAGCCCATAATTCACAGGAGGTAATAGAGTCAAGCAGCTGAAGGTAGATCACAGCAAATGCAGGAAGATAATCAAGTGAATGAAGTCTGGCACCACTCCCAGGCACCAATATCACAGGTCTGATCACAAATAGGTGGTGGTGAAAAGGCAAAGGTAGAAGCAATTGGTGGTTCCTGTAGATGATTTTATATTTGCTCAAGCTTCAAACTGTAGTAACACTTCTGCAGACATAGCCACCTCCTTGCTATATGTCTCTCAACATCAGCAGAACAGGACTGCTGGACACACAAGAAGAAGAGATCTCAGTTATCTGGCAAGGCATTCAACCTCAGAAATATCCACACAGTCAACAAAGAAGGCCCAAATTGGCACAAGGGAAGATTTGGTACCATGGACCAAGTGCTAGTAACGGTGCATAATCAAGCATCAAGAAGTCTGTATTTTCAGAACATTTACATCTGCAGAGTGCTGTCTGAGATAGTCAAAAAATCTGAAAGCGATAATCTGTCACTATCTATCTGAACTGGTAGAAGAAATATTTTTAGCTATTGTTAAACAGTACATGGAATACTGAATTTTCCCTTTATTAAATAGTTGGTTTACCATGTCAGCAAATTGGAAGAATTTTTCAGTTTGAAATTTTCTGTGTTAATTAATGGAATTCTCAGCAGAAACTTTCATAAGGTCATAGATTGTAATTATTCTGATTTAAGTTCCATACTGTTCCTAAATAATTAATTTGGTACCATTTCTATAGATTCTTCGGAACACATTGCATTTTTTCTGGTAGAAACCAGTAAGGGTCTTTACAAAGGTTTTTATTTTTTTAAGGAGTAAAGACACGTATTTTCTGTCTGTCACAAGTTGCAAACTTACAACCCTCCATGTTTTCACTCACACATTGTACATGACAGAGGAAATGAATAACAAAGACTTCAATGTCTAGCCCAATCTGCTAGAGTCGTGAAGTAGCCTTGATGCTCATGAAGGAGTCCGTGCAAATCCATTTTAGACCTTATATAATCTTCATATAGAAATAAAATTAAGTCAGAAAGTGAATCAGAAAGAAATTCTGATTCACGGGATAGAAGTCCTCCAATGAAAAATTTAAAAAGCAAATAATGCAATAGCTGGTGGAAAAGAAAGTAGTAAAGGAGAACCTACCCTTTCAGCTGCCAAATTAGTAGAAGATCATATAAAGGATCTGGCAGAAAATTTTCTTGGAATGGATACAAAGAAACCATGGAACACAGCAACAGGATTTGCAATCTTAAAATGAAGAGAAGCTGACAGCCAAAAAGAAGATAGAAACAAGGTAATCTGAATCATTACTGCAACATTAGCAGGAAGAGTTTGGGCCATTCCCCAATACAATATCAAAGGAAGCAAGGCAAAGAACCCTTGAAGCCCAATTACAAATTGGGAATCTTGACCTCATGCTTAATTTCTGATATAGAAGTAGTTTTTTTTTTTTCTTTCAACAGCAAGAGCTGATTTCCACTACTGTTATAGTACTTGAGTTTCTAAGTTTATTTGAGCTCTGTTCTTTACCATGTCATAGTCTTAGAAACATACCACTTTGTTATGAGTGACCTTGAGAACCCCGTTTTCATTGCAATGCATGTTGCATCACTTATTGATATCTTGCGTGTATGGTAAGATAAACATAACTCAATTCGAATATTTTCCTTCTGTATTCCTCAACTCGATGAAGATTCTATTATAGAGCAAAGAGATTCTTATGAACCATTGTTAAGGAGGTCACTCTTGCTATGAAATGACTTAATTATCTCATACTAAGAGCAATTAATGCCTGCTAAAAGCATCAAGTTTCTAACACAACACCCCTGTTGTACAGATTTATTTCCATCTATCAGACAATACTGCTATTCTCCAGCAGGAGAATAACTACCATTAAGTTTATATGTAAATCATCATTAAGAACTGACAGACAACAAATTATGATTATCAAAACAGAAGCCTTACTGACTCCAAGACTCTCTTAGAATTGCAGTTCATAAGAAGAATAACTGTATATATGTGCTCTTTGTAAAGTTCCCGAAGCTCCTCCATTGGAAATCCAATGTTCCTCAAAGTTGACACTGTTGCAAGCAAGCTTGGTTTTCCTTCCTAGGCAATTGATGCGGAGGCAACAAGCTATGGATATCAGAACGCTTTATGTCAATGCTTTCAAAGAAGGGCTTGAAATCATTAATTGTATTATAAAGCGGAACTTTCTTAAAGGCTCGAATTAAGTTCTACTGCTGTACACTAGATACCAGCTTGTGTATAAAACATGGCATTGAGGATAATACCTCTGGCATTAGTAAAGCTAAGATCCCTCGTATAGTAAGATAATATTGAAGCACTTATTAAAGTCGGTACTTCACATTCACTGGGGTTTCAGCCTAGGGCTGTACGCTGCTTTCCCACTGAACAAAAGTTGAAGGCAACAGTTTCAAGTTTCAAGTTTCAATGATGAAAATTCCAGTTAACCCAATCCTGTGTAAAAAACGCAAATTTAGGATTAACCACATGTTTCAGAATGGCCGCTGAAACACTGGTAGGACACATATTAGGGGTTATTGCTGATACACTTACTGGGGAGATTCCCGATACAGTTACTGGGGAGTATATCACAGTGATCAGAGCCAAAATTAGTGGTATTTAAATACTTTTATGAATGGAGCCCAATTGTGAGCACTGTGAAAATTTTCAACGTAAATTGTAACAATCAAGTTTGATGTCACGATGGAATTACAAATGAATCGGTGTCCAAACTAACCAGTCCGTGGACCAGTCATGAGTTCAATCCATTCTAAAGTTGAAAGTTACCTGGGAAATTATGGTGCACAATAGAGGGCAAAGTTCTGTTATTGGATTTTGGAATTCATTCAAAGGATTTATTTGCGCTAAAGCAATGCGTGGAACAAACCCTGCAGTACGTGGAGGATGAAGGGCACGAGTTACCGCCGTAGCCATTATATGTATGCTGGAGCCTGAAACAATTCCATGTATGTCGTAGCTGGTGATGGGATAATTCAGAAGATATCTCGAATTCCTCTCCCTATCGGATGTTCATACCAGCCATCTCTCAGATTTTTCAGCTAGGTGAAACTTTTACGTTGCACAGCAATTTCACGTCAGCCCAAAAATAGTCTCAGGCGGGATAGAACTCGAAGTTCCCTCCGGAAATAGTTTACTGGCTATTCGCTTAAAATGCCCGTGGCTATACAGCCACGAAAATGCACTTCCTTTTATATTGTTTTTTTAACTTTTCAAAAAAAATTTCCTAGTCCTCTCCTACGTAAGGAAGTGCATTTTCGTGGCTGTATAGACGTTGCCGGATAGACGGCTCCACTTTTTGGTAGGCGGTTCGTATGCATAATTTCTGGTACAACCTTCATTGCGAGAGAAAACATAATATTGGAACGCATTGTGGGCAGAGCCATGACTGTTTGATCTTGGACTTCTTATTTCGCCACCTTCCACAACTAATCATTCGATGGTTTTCACATTCACACAAATGGACACTATCGTGGTCACGTTAAGCCTTCCGTAGGTGCTACTTTGAGCACGTGTCTCAATTGGAGCTCCACCGCTATCAACTATATCATCATCTTCTTCATCAGAGAAAATGTGATGCCGAATGGAACCCTGTCAAGCCCGAGCTGCAACAATTCTATGTGGACTGCCACCATTAGATGAGAATATTTACTACGATGAAAAAAATCCTCCGTCCCTTGAGCTCAAGTGCATGTATTCTTTGGGAAAATTTAAACAAATGTATTGAGTAAGGAAAACTGCTTATTCATTGTAAAATTGGACTGGTGTTTGAGGCAGGGAATTTAAGCACTCTTTTGCCCAGTAAAGAGGTGATGACAAAGGCTGTATACCTTCCGAGTGAGTTCACCGTGAATGATTCCACGTGGAGTTGCTATCTGGCCTAAAATTTTCAGAGATTATCGCATACGTTTAATATGGCATTAATTTCATGCAGAAGCTGCATGGAATAGGTGCTAGGAACTTCTTGGTTGTGGGTCTCGCCACAAGGGTGCAAACCCTTTTATTTGACTATGTTGAATATGACCACATATAGAAGCCTTGACATCCATGACATTGTGGTAGGAAAAAAATGATGAACGATCAGGATTGACATGATGGTTGTCCACTACTTTTTTGAGTTGTTTTGATAATTGATTTGCAAAAATAGGTTAGGGCTTTCCAAACAGAAAATGCCTACACTGTAATTAATATTTATATTTTAAAAAAATATTAAATATTTGGAGAAATATCTAATTAGTTTGTTTGAAATTATATAATGAAAGATGTATATATAATTTTTTTAAATATATATAATAGTATTTAGTTATTGAAACTAAAATAGACATAGTACAAGTAAGAGTAATGTGTAGTGTGAAAAGGGTCTCAATTTATAGTTTTGGAAAAAGATGAACTTAAGTATACCACAGTCAACAAGAATATTATTATTTGAATAAGGAACATAAATATCGTGTGATATTGCTATTAGGATTGAATTGTGTAGTTTTTTAAGTTAAACTCATTGACCCATATTTCATGAGTAGTGGTTCATGTGAACCCATCTCTCATGAGAAAGAGTAAAATACTTATCACTCATTGGATCTCGGTGGTCCCTACAAAGGTGAAGCATCAAGATGTCCTAGGAGGTCATCCATCCTATTACTACTCCATCTTGAGTGTGCTTAACTATGGAGTTTCCTCCATGGTTAAACCCACTCTCTTGCAACCCCATTTGCAAAACCTTCACAAAGTGTTGTGCCTTATGAACCAATTATTAGAAATCCCCTTAAGCTTATCAATTGATAAGTAGGAAATGTTTTTCCACAACGAGTCAAATTGTGATATTATTATCAGGATTGAGTAGTGCAGTTTTTAAAGTCAAACTCATTGACCCATATTTCATGAGTAGTGGGTCATGTGAACCCATCTCTCATGAGAATGAATGGAACACTTAACACTCATTGGATCTACATGATTCTCACATAGGTAAAGCACTAGGAGTTCCCAAGAGGTCACCCATCCTAGTACTACTCCATCTTGAGTGTGCTTAACTACAAAGTTTCCTCAATGGTTAAACCCACTTTGCTTGCAACAACATTTGCAAAACCTTAGATGAACCAAATGTTGTGCTTTATAAACCATTAATTAGAAAGCTCCTTAAGATCATGAATTGATAAGTAGGATATATTTTTCTACAATAATTCAAATTTTCATATTGGTATCCAAATTTAACTATGTAGTATTTTGAGTTAAACTTGTTAAAATTAAGCGCACTCAAGTTGGAGTCGTACTGAGATGGGTGACCTCCTAGGAAGTCTCGGTGCTTCACCTTTGTGAGCATCACCTTGATCCAATGAGTTTTAAGTGTTTCATCCATTCTCATGAGAGATGGGTTCACGTAAGCCACTATTCATGAAATATGGGTCAATGAGTTTGACTAGAAAAACTACACAGTTAAATCTTGATAGCAATATCACAATTTAACTTGTGGAAAAATCTCCTACTTATCAGTGGAAATATTATCAAATGTAGGGAAGGTATGAATAAAAAAAAGAATGTGGATAGTGTTGATATTGAGGTCTTGAAGGAAATTGTGGATATTTTGATGTCAAATTATTTCATGCATTGAAAATTTGAAAGGCTTAAGAAACAATACATCACTACAAAGTTCATAGGCATTTAGTCAATAATAGACCTTATCAAGTGATAGGTATCTCATACATAAGGTGGGATGGTTCATGAAATTAACTTCTCGATATTAGCTGACTTTCTTCAATTTATTTTCCAATATGAGCTCAATACAGACAAAGTCCTCAAATGACGGTCATAGTTAATGGGCAATGTAGGCATCTATGCTTGGGCTTCTACTCCAAGTTTTGATCCTTACTTAGAACCAATCAAGGCATTGCCAATTTAGATTTGAATGCACAAACTCCCATTTGAACTAACATTATTCTTAATTAATTGAATGAATTTTATTATTTGATTAACTTGTATCATTCTTCTAATTTAAAGTTAAAATACAAATATTTAACTTCTTTCTTATAATTATGTAATTTTAGAGTATTTAACAATACTTTTTTTTTCTAATATTGATTTAATCAATTAATTAATTATTTTATGTACACTAATTGCATAATCTTTTTTATTTAATTAAATACATTCTTTTAATTTTTCTTATAATTAATTTAATTTTCCTTTCTTAGAAGTTTTCTTTTCCAATTATACACTTCAGTTATTTTCTCTTCTTTTCTCATTATTTTTGTAAAGTAGAGTATGAATTTAGAAATAGCAAGTTAATCTCTTTTAATTTTTTTGAATTGCTTTATTTTTTAGTTTATTTTTTAAATTGGTCTAGTTTTTAGTTTTTTTAATTAGTTTAGTTTTTACTATTTATATTATTTTAGTTTTATTTTTTGTTCTTATCTATATTCATGATATTTTCATTTATTTTCTTATTAACTTTTCATAATACATTTTTTATGTAGAGATTTTTTTAGATGATCATTTTATTTATATATGATAAATTAAATATAAATAATACTATGCTTGGTCTATTTTATTTTATTAAAAAAAAAAAAAAAAAAAACTTATAGAATTTAATTTACTAAGTAATTTTATTATTAAACACTTATTGACTCATCCTTGCAAGCACAAAAGGGTGCAACTACAAGTTAAATACTTATTTTAATTATTTACTATACTTAAATAAGTTCTCATCTCTCATTTCTTGATCATGACACGATTAAATAATATTTATTAATTTAATAGAATATCTTCTTGATTCTTGTCACTTATAATTAAATTCATTAACTTATTTAAATAAATCAGTTTTTCATTTCTATAACCGGATAACTATTTTAATTATGCAATTATGTAATTATCTTTTACATTTTTTATTTTTTATTGGTAATCATACAATCCTTTTATTTTATTGGTTAGGCATTAACTCCTTCATTCTTAGAAAATAATAATATCTATATAGAAAAAATGGCTCTGCAATGATTGAGGGAAGGTGGAGGATCAATTCTTTTTCAACATAATCAATGGGTGGATTGATCTTAGATGTGGCCTAGTAATTATGTGTGTTCTATAGATATTTGGGCTAATGGGTTTGCAAGAAGAAGATGGCCCTTCACCTGTAAAAATAAACACATTGAAAAGATGCTTTAGAAACCCTAGTATGTGCTTCACTTCTTCCTCCACCTCTAACAAATTTAGAGGGAATGACTAGAATCAGGAGAAGGAGAACATTGTAACGCCTTGCCAGGGAACCCAAAAGAAATTAACCTAAAGTTTCACTAAGTTTGTCAAACATTAAAAAAAAAAGATAATTACTTACCAACAATAGATATTATCTAGCAGAAGTAATAACAACAAGATATAAAATAATAGTAGAAGCATTAACTCACAAACATAACAACCATCATAAACAAACTACATCTCTTAGGGTTATGTGACATTGAATCACATCTAAGTTTAATTAATATTAATCTAACACATAACAATTCCACATCATTGAATAACTACAAGTATGAATCCATTTAAATAATATACAATTATAGGCTACCACTTGGCAATAAACAAAATGCACAATCATCCACTATACAAGTCACAAGGTATGAAAGGTTGAAAGAATATACATCATAAAATAAATTACATCATCTCGTAAGATCTATGAAATCAAATACAATACAAATATAGTATAACAATCCATCATATAAATACAAGATCAAATAGAAAGGAACATCTGCACAAACACATCTAGCAATGACAACCAACGGTCGAATCTCAATGGTATAAGAAATTGTACTATCACCCGACCTCATGGAGCCTAAATGGCCCACTCCCACTGCACTGAGGAGATACACTCAAGTCCCATATAGATAACAAACACAAAATTCAAATCCAATATCTAGGTCAAGGAAGCACCTAAAAGAAAACCATCTCAAAGGGTACCAAGAAGCAAGTATCAATTAATCCCAGAGGCAATAAAGACACATAGGAAATCTACTATGCAAGTGGGTAAGTGTCATCACATGAGACAACTCTAATGTTACCCTGGTAGCCACTATGGACTCTAGTCCCGTTAGTGTCTCTATGCAGCATTAGTATCCTTTTGTATAGACAAGGAATACTAACAAGTCAACTCTAAGGTTGCCCTGGTAGTCTTTTAATAATTCGGACCCCCTAGTGACTTTCTGTGGTACCAATATCTTATTAGTTCATTTTATACCCATTTAATGAAATGCTATCACTTATTAAAGTAACCTACAATGGTTTACCCACTAACCTCTTTAGGGCCTCGGCCTCCATTGCAAACCACTTCCCAACATGACATACAGATAACCTGCCCTAAGCTCAACAAAAGAAAAAGATCTCAAATTACTATAAACCACACATTAGTTCTTAAACAAGCAATTGGAAAGTACTAAAATATTACTGATCATAATCACATATTCTACCAATGCGATCATCCTAATAGGACTAATCCAAAATCAAGTACACATAAACCAAATCCAAGTCATAACATGAAATCACCAAAAAAAAAATTCACATAATCACCTTTATCTTATACAAGAAACTGAGAAGTAATCAAGGATAACTAATCAAAGACTCTAAGGTTATATCATGAAAGACACATCATCCACCTCAATTCTACACAAGAACTGGAAAGGACATCAAAATATCTGATCAAAATCATCATAGCACACACATGACACATCACCATGGTTAGGTATAAAAGATCATAATCAGAACATCATCATGACATCACAGAACAAAACTCCCAAGCCTCTGGTAGACATCTTTACTAGTTGAAGCTAAATCAACCCCAAAACCCAACATTAGCAAACCACACATTGCATGTAGTACATACAATATAACTTTCTCAATACATAAGATTTTGAAAACACAAAGGTTTAATTTTCACTGAAGGTTTTCAAGTTTTCATTTTCATTTCCAAATATTATAGTTCATAATGTTTTCAATCTCAAACAAGGTTTTAGTTTCCATTTCTATAGTTCTGAGATTCACTAAGGTTTCTGAGTTCACTAGAATCCTAGATGATTCAACAATCCATATAAAGTTGTTTAAACATTGTTTCATAGTTCAATTTGTTATCAAAACCTAAGATTTAATAACAACCAGGGTTACAATTTTCTTTTCCAAGAATGATTGTTTATAGAGTTTTCGATATACAAATAGGGTTCTAATTTACATACATCATTTAACAATGTAATCCTAGAATTTCATCAAATTCACTTAGATAGATTAGTTAATAAGTTCAAAATAAATAGTTTAATTAAATCCAATTGATTTAATAGTAAAACTCCATTTAAACCAAACTACACAACTTACAACTAACTTAATAACACTAATGCATTTATTAAATAATAAGTATTAAATTATTTAAAATTCAAATTATAAAATCATTAATAAAATTATACTAATTTATTAATAACTATAATAATTATTTAATAATATAATAAAAAATTATTTTAAAATTACTAATTACATTTCATATTAATTAAATTAATTAATAATAATTAAAATTTATATTTACTAAATTAATCAATAATAAAATAAAATATATTAAAAAAATATTAATAATAAAATAAAATATATTAAAAAATTTGTTAATAATTTACAATTTTAATAAATAAAAATTTTATATTAAAAAAAAATTGAAAAATTATGTTTTACATCCACTAGCCAAACCAATACTGCTCGTGGCAACCTTGGGCCTGTTGTGGCAATAACAAGTCTACCTATGGCAGTCCTTTGGCCTGCCTATGGTAGCCTAGATGCTGACCAAAAAAAAGATAGTAGAAGAAGGGGGGTGGGGGTGGCAGCCCCAGCTCACCATTAATTTTTTTTTTTTA
The DNA here is from genome assembly GCA_028749045.1 of Cupressus sempervirens. Taxonomy (NCBI): domain Eukaryota; kingdom Viridiplantae; phylum Streptophyta; class Pinopsida; order Cupressales; family Cupressaceae; genus Cupressus; species Cupressus sempervirens. The sequence continues at coordinate 537,034,655 of CM053789.1, forward strand.
CAAGAAATTTATTTAATAAAACAAACAAACACATGCCCCCTCATTTTTAAATTAATTTTTTGTTCTTACTTATTTTTATAATTATCACAGTAATTATAAATTATTGTGGTAATTATATAAATATACATATTTTTCAATAAATAACCAATACAATCTTGGTATAGAAACCTAATCAAACAGTCAACATCTATAAAAAAAGATTGGTTTTCTTTTCAAAACTCACATCCCGATTTCAACAAATCCATTTACAAAACCTCAAATTAACAACAAGGGTTTTAATCTCTCCATTCGTTACAAATGTTGTTGAAAATGAAGAGTAATAAAAACACAAACAAGGGTTTCATATTTCCAATTTGTATACAGATAATCTCAAAATGAAGAACAATAATATCAAGAACAAGGATTTCAGATTCAATTTATATACAGAGGTTACTTAGATGAAGAATAATAAAATCACATTCAAGGGTTTCAAATTGATTCAATTCTAAAAATAGATTCACAAACATAGAGAAGACGTAGAAATCAAGGAACGAGCAACTACTGCACAAACTCACAAGATCCTACCTAGATCTAATGCTAAAATGATGAACACATAAAATACGCAAGAATTTTCCTTCCTTTCAAAAACCCTCTTCCCAAAATTCGGCTCTTCCAAACCTGTGGTATTGTAAAATTAGCTCTAGATCTCTGATAAAGATTTCTCCCCTAAATTTGAGGCTTCAATTGTGTAATCACGCATGAAGACTCGTTTATCTTTAATTTTTATTATATTTTAATTTCATGCATAAGCTTTATGCAATTTAATTAAAATAAACTTTATTAAATAATTTTCTTTCTTTATTTAATTATGAAATATTTTAATCATATATTTATTAACTCAACTAATAATATTATTTAGAGTTTATTATTAAAAATAAAACCTCAAAATAATAATAATTAAATTGAATAAATATAAATGCACCTAAATTAGGACTCTAATTAATTCTTTAAATTTAATTCTTTTATTTAACTAATTTCTCAATTAATTAAATATTAAATTTTCATTATAAAATTTCCATTAAATTAAATCATTAAATATTCTTTTAATTTGATTTAATTATAAAAGAGAATCATCACAAACCCACAAGACTAAATACAAAAACCCATCATACATAACAGAATACAAAATCAAACTTCAAGGTCAAAATCATGAATTCACGTCAGTTGACAAATTCAAAAAGGTGAAACTAACTCATATACTTGTCCTATTTTCTAGGAAAATTTTCTTAGGTTAGGAGTTGGAATCAAGAGTTATCTCCTCACTTATACCATTGAGATACTGTGATAGGGTACACTCATCCTGGCAATTCAGGGAAGTTGGCACCCCATACCTGCAATTTGCATAAAATCCACACATGTACATACACATATATTCTAAACTAAATAGGTAATGATAGGAAGTGGTATATTGTATAGATCCTGACTAGTAGGTGACTATGGCTCCCTTCCTCAACCACATCAAAAATGTCATACGTAAAGTAAAATAGACAGGTACACTATACACATGCAAGTATGGGGTAAGTAACCATAATAACTACACATAAATCATATATCTAACTATCATAATGAAATAACTAAAATTCATTAAATGAAGATATATATCATCATCAAAACAATCATGAACTAACTAAACTAACTAACTAAACATACATATATCATCATTGAAAGGATAAACATAAACACATGAAATAACTGAACAACTCATCACATAAATCAACTGAGTATGAAATGACATATAATCAAATCTAGCAACCAAGCATCGATAGTCATAAAACACAACTAGAAAACTAGCATAAAGAGTCTAGCAATACAATCCAAAAAGTCAACTAGGGGTATGCATTACAAACACAACCTTTAGGCCCACATTTGATTCAACAATGCCTCTAAACAGTTTTAAATTCAAAGATATTGAACATAAGTTTTGGATACCCAAGGCAAAGACTCAAAAAGAGGTAAGTTGTGAATATATAAACCTTAAAAGTGTCACTATGAGGGAAATTATAGTGTTAGTCAACAATAAGGTATGGGAAGGATCCTCAAATGTATTTGCAAAAAAAAAAGCTATGTTTATGAAATAGACAGGACAATGACCATCCTTAAGAAAACTACTATCTTGGGTTTCAAATCATTGGGAGAATGACTTCAAATTTAAGACTCTCTCAAATAGGTTTCTCATGGTAATTTTCTCGTCCAAGGATGATAAGAGCCTTATTTTGAAAGGATGCCCATATATGATATATGTAAATAGTTTGTATATGAGGGATTGGATTTCCAACTTCAACCCAAAAACATAAAAGATCAAAGACATAGGCACATGGTTTAGATTGAGAAATCTACCTATCGAATATAGAAATAAGGACACCCTTAAACAAATAGGGGATTCCTTTGGCACCTTTATGGAGGAAATGGTTGATCCAATAGATTTTTCAATATATCATGAAATCCTTGTGAAAGTTTAGGGTAAATATTTACTACCAGACCATGTGGTGTCAGGGTTTGACAAAGGGGAATGGTGACAAAAATTGATATTGGATTCCTTGAACCAAGGATTAGAGTGTGCATCTGAGGATCCAAAAGGGAAAGGCTTGGAAAAGGAAGTAGATATTAATGTGATAACAAACCTAATCGAAGGATGAAATTACATGGATATCTATTGTCTTCAAGGTGAATATGATATGATTTTACTAAGAGCCATTGGACCCATTTCTGGTCTAGAGATAGATAGTTTTACTCTTGGTTTGAATCCATTGGCTTGGGATGAGCTTACTTCATCAACCCAAGTGGTCACAGAGACACCAACTAAGATTTATAAGGTAAATCAACATTCATATTTCCTTCATATACATGTTTATGATAATGTGGTAGTAGTGGATTAGGGTGCAGTAGGCAATAGTGTGGCTTCAGAGGAAGGTGTTTGCAATTTTTCCTTTAGTTATCCTAGATACTTTTGAATGTGTAGATCTAGATTAAACATAAGGAACACTCTTTAGGAGAAAGATTAGGGAAACCAGTAGGAGAGTTGGACACCTCAACTTCACAAGGAACTTGTCTTCATGAGTCAGAGGAGGAGCAGGTTTTTAAGGATATCCAAATCTCACCCATCAAATATCTTGAATCCTTGGAGAGACTTAGAGATAGTGGGGGGAATTGTTTAGACTTAGAATCTGAACATGCCTTTACAAAGGATGAGGGAGACCATGATCTTTTGGGTTTAGATGATGAGTTGGATGTGATAGACACAAGATCCATTAATTAGACCCTGCATACAATATTTAAACCTAATGTAGGAGAAAATAATTAGAGAGATATAAATTCTAACAAGGAAAAGTTGGTGTTAGCTAGTTGTGCAAAGGACCAGGAAAAATTGCTGAGATCGGGAAAAGGGTACACCTTTTCCTGACAACAATGAAGGTTCTCTTGTGTAGTGTTAGGGGCTATAATGCCCCTAAAAAAGTGCCTTTAATCAAGAGATGGCTTGATCAAGCAAGGTTAGATTTTGTTTTATTGCAAAAGACAAAGTTGGATAGTAGCAGCTATGCATTGTTTGATAGGAAATCTCCTAAGTGGAAGACTTATTTAGTAGAGGCTAATGGTGCTCCAAGAAGCTTGACAATCATGTGGTAAGACTCAATGATAAGTCTAAATGTGTTGGCTTCTATTGATAATTGGAAAATATGCATGTTAGAATGATATAATAACTTGGGGGTGGGGGGTGAATCAGTTATCCTCAGGTCTAGATGTACCAATTCAACTTTTACTAACTTCAAACAATTTAAACAACCTCATAAAACCACTCAATGCATATACCAACTCATCAACAACTTAACATATCCATTCATCACTTAACTCTTTGTTCAATATATGTTGCCTAATAGATAATAAACAATAATAAATATCATGCATCACACATATAAAATTCATACATATATAACACCAAGATTTAACGTAGAAACCCAATTTGAGAAAACTACCAAGTAACATACTGCCACTTTTCACTCTTTTGAAGTGAGCTCAATTAAGAGCCAACCCTATTAAAGGTTACAAAATACACTATTAGGTGTGACCCTATTAATGAATTTAATCACCCTACTAGGAATGACTCGGTTAGAGGACTTTGGATCATTCTATTAGAATGCCACCTTGATTAAAAGATTTACAAAATGACTATTAGGTCAACCTTGATTAAATGATTTTGACAGCCACAATAGTTAGAAAGGAACAACTAAGTTTGATCTATCAAGATATAACTCACTTTGCAAATTCAAATCTCCATTCACTTTATTTGTTGGTTCTTTGACTAGACTTCATTATACTCTCCATCTCCAATATGCTTGGCAATCCTTCAAGCAATCACACTTCACCAATTTCCTCACTCTTCCTCTACTACTCTATTCTTCATAGGTGTAATGTCCCTACTATTAGGCTAGTTTGGAACAAGTAGTACCTACAAAATAATGGTTAGAATCACAACAAATAAAAAATCTAAGTATATTATTATACCCTCTATTTTAATCGCTATCTTAAGGATGTCTCTAGATCAAGCTTCCTAGATCTTAGCTACCTCACCATATTCCTAGTAGCACACTTCTTAAGATTCTTCTTAGAAGGGACACCCTCTATCCAAGTCCAATTACATATGTATATGTTGACATCATTAGAATATTCTAGCACATCGAAATTATCCATTGATTCTTGACCATGGTGGTCAGATGGAGATCTTAACATCTTGCATACCATATGCTTCGATTCTCATTAATTTCCATGGTGCTATCCCCATGAGCTAACACAATATTATCCACAAGTATGATTCATTAATATAAATAAATTCAAAAAAATAATTAAGAAAATATAATACATAAACATACCTTTATTACCTTCTTCTTTTCTTGGTCCATATGGCTCTATCATTAGTCAGTCCTTTAATGAATCATTCCTTCTAAAATATCTCAACTCTATATTTACTTTATAAAATTCATCATTTTCTAATTATAAAGAAAGGATAAAATATACCTTTTTTTATTTCTTCTTTTCTAAGATTCACAACCTTTCACAAAGAAAATCCTTTGAAAAGTCACAACACTTCATAGTTATTATCCTTTCAAAAAGTCACAACGCTTCATAACTAAAATCCTTTGGAAATTTCCTAATACTTTATAATCACAATATTTTTGAAGAGTCCCAACTATCCTCTTGAAGGTTGACATTGTTAGGAACCTGTGTGTTCCTTCTGTTTATTTTGTTAGAGTAGAGTTGTTGGACGCATATGCTTTGTAAGTCGTCCCGTGAGTTTATTTTATTATCCCACATGCATAGGTAGTATTACTTTTCTAGATCGTACCCAGTATATAAGAATAGGTTGAGGCCCTTGATGGGTACGGACGAATTTATTGTATTGAGCTTGCTCAAAGGAGGTTACCCCCTCGAAGTGGCCTGCGATCAGTAGATTTATTTTGAGTTCTGCTATCACTTTGTATTCTGTTATTTCGAGCATTCTCACGATATTGCTATAAGGAGGTTCTTCTCATCTGGTATCAGAGCACTCTCTTGGGCTCGCTGGGTGGAAATTACATCAAATTTTTTTCTGTCGTGGCCTTCAGGTTCCTCTCACTTCTAATATCTCTTGTTATTGCAATAACTCTTTTCAGTTGTTCTGTCTGTGAGTGAATTTTTTTAAGTCGACTGTTCAGAAAAAAAAAAAAAAAAAAAAAAAAAAAAAAAAAAAAAAAAAAAAAAGAGAGAAAAAAAAAGAGTAAAATTTTTTCTGTTTTTTAGTCGTAGCTTCCTTGTTTGCTTTCTGTTTCTGCTCATACTTCCGCAGAACGTCTGCAATATCATTTCGCATACTTCCTTCCTTGGCGACCCAACCCCAAATTTTACATATCAAAGCCCTAAAACCCTCATTTATCTAATTTTAGGGTTTGCCCTATCTTTTTCACCTCTCATCCAATCGCCACCAAACTGAGCCACAAGATTCAATTCCTCATTTTGCTCCCTTATCCCTCTTGGACTGTTCGCCTCATTTTGCCTCCCTACCCTTGAAACCCTCATTTTTCTTTTTCCCTTGTCTCTAGATAGTCTCCCACCACCCGTCGAACACCCATTTCCTATATGAGTTTTACCCAAATCCAAGTTTGCCGTAACTAAAAAAGTTTTTGTTTCTCATCTTCTACCCATTTCAAAAAAAAAAAAAAAAAAAAAAAAAAAAAAAAAAAAAAAAAACCTTGTTTTATGGTTGTTACGCGTACAGGAGCAAAAATCATGGAAGAGGAAATTGCATCCCTCAAAACCAGACTTCAAGATCTGGATGACAAAATTCTGGGTCTTAACTTTCAGCAGTCAGCCATGAGCCGAAACCATTCAGGAGATACTGGGTCCTCTTCTGGCAATTTCCGTGGACCAAAGCTTGATTTTCCACGCTTCGATGGTTCTGATCCGACTGGATGGATCTATAGGGCAGAGCAGTATTTCAGCTTGCATAATACTTTGGATAACCACAAAGTCTCCCTTGCATCTTTTCATTTGGAACATGAAGCTCTTCAATGGTTCCGTTGGTACATCAAGGCTAATGTAGGCCCAACGTGGAGCGAATTGTGCACCCTCATTTTGGAGCGCTTTGGCCCTAGTTCCTTTGATGATTTCACAGGAGCACTCACTAAACTGCGTCAAACAGGCACTGTAAGAGAATACCAGACAGAGTTTGAAAAATTAGCTAATCACACAGAGGGCTTGTCTGATGAATTCTTCCGTAGTTGTTTTGTCAGTGGTCTGAAGGATGCACTTCGCTCAGAAGTCAAAATGTTTCGACCTACTACAATGATGGAAGCCCTTGGGTTGGCTAAGTTAGCGGAAGACAAGATTAGTGCTCTACAACGCTCCAGATCTAATTTTGTTCCATTCAGAAATACAGGTTCTCACAACCCTCCAGTCATACCAGCTCCCAGAACTACTCCGATCAAGCACTTGTCTGAAACAGAGATGCGAGTTAGGCGAGACAAAGGGCTTTGTTATAATTGTGATGAGAAATGGTCTCGGGACCATAGATGTGTTCAGCAAAAGCTCTATCTCTTGGATGTGGATTCTCCACCGGAACTGGAAGAATATGTAGATGCTCAGGAAACAGTGGATGCTGAGGTTGAGCCTCACCAGCCTAAACCTCCTTCCCCAGAAGCTCCACCAGAGATATCTGTCCATGCTTTGGCAGGAGTCACTACTCCACAAACCATGCGGGTCCAGGGTTTCTTCAAGAAGATCCCTCTTACTATACTCATTGATTCTGGTAGCACTCATAACTTCATTGATCCACGCATAGCCAAACAGGCTGATTGCTTTATCCATCCCTGCTCTAGCTTTGAAGTCATGATTGCCAATGGGGGCACTTTACCTTGTAAAGGGAAATGTCGCAATGTGCGTCTCTCTATTGGAGATTATAACATGCGCTCTGACATGTTTGCCTTACCCTTAGGTGGCTGTGATGTGGTTTTGGGTGCCCAATGGTTACGCACTCTTGGCCCCATTCTCTGGGATTTTGCTGAACTTTGGATGCAGTTTTCAGCCGAGGGGCACCAACACACTTTGAAAGGCTTACAACCAGGGTCTCTCAGCATCATCAGTTCACACCGTATGGAAAAACTTCTTAAGAAGAATTCACATGGTGTCATCGCTCAGCTCCATTCCATTCAGATGCAGCCATCAGCAGTCTCTAGCACTCCTGCCGATCTCCAACACATTTTGGACAAGTATTCTGGTATATTTGCTGAACCTGTGGGATTACCTCCTTCTCATCCAGAGGACCACCGTATTCAGCTCCTTCCTGGCAGTGTTCTGCCCAACATCAGGCCCTACCGCTACCCATTTCATCAGAAGATCGAAATCGAGATACTTGTCCGTGACTTACTGAAGCAAGGTATTATTCGCCCTAGTACCAGTTCCTTTTCTTCTCCAGTTCTGCTTGTTCGCAAAAAAGATGGGTCATGGCGACTCTGCATTGATTTCCGAGCACTTAATCATCTCACTATAAAGGACAAGTTTCCCATTCCAGTTGTTGATGAACTTCTTGATGAACTTCATGGGGCTCATTTTTTCTCCAAGTTAGATCTTCGTTCTGGGTATCATCAAATTCGGGTTAATGAGGAGGATATACCTAAAACTGCCTTCCGCACACATGATGGTCACTATGAATTTTTAGTCATGCCCTTTGGCCTCACGAATGCTCCTTCAACATTTCAGGCAGTGATGAATAACATATTTCGACCATACCTCCGGAAATTCATTCTGGTCTTCTTTGATGATATCCTCATATATAGCAAAACTTGGGCTGAGCATCTCCATCATCTGGAGCTTGTCTTGCAACTTCTCTCTGATCATCAACTCTGTGCAAAACTATCTAAATGTGTGTTTGGCCAGGAGGAAGTGGAGTATCTCGGGCATATTGTTGCACACCATGGAGTGTGGGTGGATCCTACAAAAATAGATGCCATGAAAACTTGGCCGCATCCTAAAACTCTCAAGAGCCTTCGGGGTTTTTTGGGGTTGACTGGCTACTACCGCAAGTTTGTCAAAGATTACGGGAAAATTGCAGCACCATTGACAGCTCTGTTAAAAAAGGATGCCTTCTCCTGGACCCCTGTTGCTGAGACTGCATTTGAACAACTGAAACAGGCTATGTGCAGTACACCTGTTCTCGCGATGCCAGATTTTTCCAAACCCTTCACTATTGAGAGTGATGCTTGCGGCAATGGATTGGGTGCTGTTCTCCTGCAAGATGACCATCCTATTGCGTTCACTAGCAAAGCCCTCTCTGGTAAGAATCTAGCCCTCTCTACTTATGAAAAAGAAATGATGGCTATTTTGCATGCTGTACAGAAGTGGCGGCCATACCTCTTAGGGAGTCATTTTTGCATCAGAACCGATCACCAAAGTCTGAAATACTTCCTGGAACAACGGGTATCCTCTCCTACACAACAGAAATGGGTCAGCAAACTCATGGGGTATGATTATGAGATCACCTACAAGAAGGGTAAGGAGAATATTGTGGCAGATGCTCTTTTTCGCACATTTGATAATCAAGCTTCCCTTTCCGCTATTTCTAAGCCCATTCCCAATTGGTTAGCGTCTGTTCAGCAGGGCTATGATAGTGACTCTTCTTTATCTCAAATCATTCACCAGCTAGCCAATAATCCTTCTGCTATACCACATTACTCTTGGGATGGTGCTTCTCTTCGATACAAGGGTCGGCTAGTGCTTCCTCAGAACCCAGCTCTACATCAGGCTATTTTTTATGAACTCCATGCTTCTCCTTCAGCAGGGCACTCAGGCTTCCTCAAAACTTATGAGCGAGCAAGGAGAAACTTCTTTTGGAAAGGAATGAAACAGACGATTCAACAGATGGTGGCTGAATGTGATACTTGCCAACGCCACAAGGGTGAAACGACCCTCCTTCCTGGCTTGCTCGAACCATTGCCCATCCCTACACGGATTTGGACTGATATTTCTATGGATTTCATTGAAGGGCTTCCTAAATCCGGTGGCAAGACAGTGATCTTGGTTGTGGTTGATCGTCTCTCGAAATATAGTCATTTTTGTGCCCTCAGCCACCCCTATACTGCCTCCTCTGTTGCACAAATCTTCATGGACCAGATATTTCGTCTTCATGGACTCCCTTCTTCCATTGTCTCTGATCGTGATGCAACTTTTACCAGTCATTTTTGGACTGAACTGTTTCAGAAAACTGGCACCAAACTGAAGATGAGTTCGGGCTATCACCCACAAACTGATGGTCAAACGGAAATTGTCAATAAATGCTTGGAAACTTATCTTCGTTGCTTCACTTCCGAACAGCAACATCAGTGGGCCAAGTGGCTCCCTTTAGCTGAATGGTGGTACAATACCTCTTACCACACTGCCTCTAAAATGACTCCATATGAAGCAGTCTATGGTCAGGCACCTCCAGTGCTCCTTCCCTACACTCCCAACAGCTCACCAGTCCAGGCAGTTGACATAGTTCTCCGCAGCAGGGATCAGATTCTTCGTACCTTACAGGATAATCTTCACATGGCCCGTAATCGGATGAAACAGCAAGCAGATCAACACCGTTCTGAGCGCTCATTTCAAGTTGGGGATATGGTTTTTCTTCGTCTACAGCCATACAAACAATCCTCCCTAAAGCTGAAAGGGCGTCATAAGCTGGCCGCAAAATTTTATGGGCCTTATCAGGTTCTGCAGAAGATTGGTTCAGTTGCTTATAAACTGGAACTTCCTCCTTCTTCCCGCATTCATCCAGTTTTTCATGTTTCTTGTCTAAAGAAAGTTCTGGGTACCACTGTCAGAGCACAAACTACTCTCCCTGAAATGGATACGGAAGGATCCATTATCCTGGAGCCGGTAGCAATCATTGACCAGCGCACTCGCCAGCTTCGCTCTCGCTCCATCTCTGAGGTCTTGATTCAGTGGCATGGCATGCAACCAGAGGATGCTACCTGGGAACCCCTTCTTCAGATTCAACAACAATTTCCACACCTTAAGCTTTGAGGACAAAGCTTTTTTCTAAGGGAGAGGGGATGTTAGGAACCTGTGTGTTCCTTCTGTTTATTTTGTTAGAGTAGAGTTGTTGGACGCATATGCTTTGTAAGTCGTCCCGTGAGTTTATTTTATTATCCCACATGCATAGGTACTATTACTTTTCTAGATCGTACCCAGTATATAAGAATAGGTTGAGGCCCTTGATGGGTACGGACGAATTTATTGTATTGAGCTTGCTCAAAGGAGGTTACCCCCTCGAAGTGGCCTGCGATCAGTAGATTTATTTTGAGTTCTGCTATCACTTTGTATTCTGTTATTTCGAGCATTCTCACGATATTGCTATAAGGAGGTTCTTCTCAGACATCCTTTCAATATCATCGATACCTTTTTTAGAAAGTCACTTCCTTATTTTCTTCATATTACTTTTCTCGTCCATTTTTCCTTTTTGAACTCCTATCTTCTCTTCTTTTTGTCTTTCCCTGAAATAAACTTTTCTTCCTTTTATATCTTAATTTTAAGGAGTGTCTATTTGTTAAGCATCTCTTGACTTTTCATTAGATTTAGTTAATTTATATTATTTATTTATTTACTTATTTGTGTTTATTATTATTTGTTTTTACATTCTATTTAGAAAGTTAACATACTTTCTACAATATTATCTCCTACATTTATTTTTATTTCTTTATTTACTCATTGAAATTTTATTATTTTTTAATTATTTAAAGTATCATACTAAATTATATTTCATTGATAATATAGATTAAATAATAATTATTTCCTATTTTATATTTTAGTATTAGTTTTAATATAACTTGATTATCATCATTTATTTAATAATATTATATTATCTGATTATTATTATTAAGATTCTATCTTAAAATGGGGATATGACAATCCACCCTTCCTCAAATTGCTTGTTCTAATTAATAAAGGATACTAGTGTAATGATTCTCCTTCTGGATTAAAGTTGAATGACGTAACCTACAATCATTTGTTAGTACAATGTAGGAAATAGAGATTAAATATGTTAGCAATGTTGTGCTAATTAGATATTACTATAAATACTACCCTTACTACCCCCTCCTAATCCCTCAAAAGAGATTCTTGTCAAATTTTATATCTTGATTAGGCAATCGTCATATGAATAGCATCTCCCTCGTGTACCTTTTGGGATCTCTAATTGATACACTATTTGGTAGAGATCTCTCTTATCTTTGACATATGCATATTCTTAATCTCTACAATATATATTGTCTGTAAGAGATTCACTATGAACCTCTCTCTAGGAATTCTTTTAAGGATTCCCGAAATTCACTCATGAATGTCATCTAATCTTTGAATCTTGTTCATGGAATTTGGAATCTAAAGGGATGCCCTCTACCAAGGATCTCCTTGGTATTAATGAAAATATAGATTCTTATTTGTACTAAAAAATTGTTAAGCCCCCTATTATGTATTTAATCACAAATATCATAGTGAGGTATTCCTCTTGAATCTACATTAGAATCTCTTATGATATGTGTGTTCCTCTTCTTTGTATGAGGAGTGTAGAGATTCTATCAGTCTCTGTATATTGTTTTGGTCTTCTCTAATAAAAGTCTACTTTCTAAGACAAATTTCTAAGGCTAGCTGATCAAGTGCCATTGTAATTCCAACATACTTGCTCCTCTTTACTTAAAAACTTCACTAGTTCATCTACTTATCTCTCTTTTTAAATCCTCATCATCAGTCAATTGATATGCCACTCTATACTATTAGTAAATATCTTACTAGTAAGGTTTCTTATCACTAAAATCATAATAATTTTTCCAATTGTAGTTTCTAACAATCTTCCTCTTTAGCATTGATGACAACACCTCTAATTACCTTACAAATGCAAAATATTTTCTCATGATTTATCATTTACCACTCCCTATGTGATTTGATATAGATCTTCATTAATATCCTTAGTTTCATTCTAATTCTCATCCATAGGTGCATGGATATCTGACACTAATTTTAAGACTCTCTTTTTCACATCTCTCCTTAAAATTGAGCTTTTCCCTCTTTCATTGGATGGATGGATGGTAATTGTCATACATTCTCCCTCTTATAAGATTTATAGATATTGAATTGTAACTATATATATTCCCCCTCTTTAATAAAAATTCCAAAGACATCATCCATTATCCCATCATCTTCTCTTTGTCACTGTCTGACTGATCTTATCTAGCTTCTTTTGTCATCTATGACTTGACTCCTTCCTATCTCATCTTCTCATACTTTTTTCCATCCTTTCATAGATTTAGGTAACTCCTAAAGTGTGACCTCCTAAATCAATGCATAAGATATTCTAGTCAAAACATTTGATGCAATGTTGCATCTCTTCTCAATTTTCCTCAAATAGTGGGATGGTGCCTAACTTACCTCTTAATACTCAAAAGAATCCTTAGGTAATGCCTTAGTGAATATATCAACTATATCTCCTCCTTTGTGTTCACATACTCCAGTCCTACTTCTTCCTCTTATACCAACTCTCTCAAGTAATGATTGTTGATAGCAATGTGTTTGGTCTTTGTAAGCATCACATGATTCTTTGATATATTTATAGCACTTTTGTTATCACAATATATCACAATAGGTTCAATATTCTCTTCCTTCATATCTTTCAATAATTTCTTGATCCACACAATGTTAGAATAATTAACTACTACAACAACATATTTAACCTCTTCTATGGATTGAGAAATACAGTTTTGTTTCTTTCTTTCCCATGAAATCAATCTCCTTTCTAGAAACACATCACCTCCATGTTTACTCTTTTTGTTATCAATGTTTCTTGCCCAGTTAGCATTTGTGTAAAATTTTATCTCAAAATTGTCATTCTTTTTGTACCATAACCCATAGTCTTATGTTCCTTTCATATCTTAGAGTATCCTTTTCACATCCATCATGTGATTTTCTCTAGAATTAGTAGAAAATATAGCAAAAATTCCAACTGTGAATGCAATGTCAAGTATTCTATGTACAACATATTGTAATTTTCCAATCATTGACTTATATAATGTTTTATTCACTCTACTAGAATCATCATTCTTTGAAAGTTTGTGACCAACGACCATAGGTGTTCCAACTAGTTTTGAGTATTCCATTCCAAAGGTCTTCAATATCTCCTTGATATACTTTGATTATGTAATATAAATTTGCTTCTTCATTTAATAAAATTGCAAAGCAACAAAGAACTTGATCTCTCCAAAAATTTACATCTCAAATTATTTCTTCATCTCATTAGCAATGATTTACACAAAAAATCCTTTCTTCCAAATCTAATATCATAAAAAAAAATTATAGCTAGCAATATCTTGTTCTCAGATTCACTTTTTAAATACATATTGCTATTGTCATTAGTTCTTGCAAAACCATTTTTTACCAAATAATTATATAACCTTTCATACCATGCTCTAGGGGCTTGCTTCAAACCATATAATTCTTTGTGCAACTTGAAAACCATATTCTTTTTGCTAGGAACAAAAAATCCTTCAGGTTGATCAATATAGACTTCTTCTTCTAAGATTTCGTTTAGAAATGCAGATTTTATATCCATTTTCTATACCTTAAAACCTTTTTAAGAAGCATATGCAAGAAAAAATCCCACTCCTTCCAACCTTGCAACTAGGGAAAATGTCTCTCCATAGTTAATTCCTTCCTCTTGTGCATATCCCTTACAAAATAGTCTTGCTTGATTCCGTATGACTTCACCTTTCTCATTCAGCTTGTTTTTGAATACCCACTTGGTTCCGATCATATTATTGTATTTTTCCTTCGTACTAATATCTATGTCTTACTCTTTTCTATTTGATCAATTTCTTCATTCATTGCCTTTATCCAATCTTCATTCTCCAAATCATCTTTAACTAATTTCACTTCAATCTCACATAAAAAACATGTATTTACTTCATGTCATGACTCCTAAATCTTTTCTTCTAATTATTTGGTCAAGTGTATGGTTCCTCCTTACATATTTTGCAAACAAGTCTTTTTTCTTCTTCATGTATTTCACTTGATTCTTCTTTCTCATCTCCTCCAGGTATCTCTAGCTACAACTCACCATGGTCTCTCTGGTGCTTAGTTTCCTCTCTTTGATGCTTGACTTCTTCATTGTGTGTCTTGGCTCCTATAATCTAATGCTCAGCAGCATGTTGATGCTTGAAAATTCTTTTTTGCTAAACCTTGGTAGTGCCTAGCTATTGATGCTTGACAACCTCTTTGTCTAGTTTAGGTAATGTACTAGGTTCCCCTTCATGGATGTAGACAAAGTTTCTATAATCTTTAGGTTCTTTTTTGCATTCCTCTTCATGATTTACTACAAATTCTTCAACTCTAACATTTGCACTTTCCCCAATTTTGTTAGTGTTAAAATTCAAACACTTAAATATACCTTTCTTTTAGTGTAATTTTGTAGAAATATATTTTTATCACTCTTTGCATTAAGTTTTCCTTTCCTTTCATCTTTCAACATGTAACACTTGCTTCCAAAAACTTTGAAATAATTGATATTAGGTGCATAGCCATACCAAAGCTCAAAAGGGATTTTTCTTGTACCTTTCTTAATTTGAATTTAGTTTAGAGTATAGATAGAAGTACTTACAACGTCTCCCTAGTACTTTTGTGAAACATTATTTTCCATCATTAGTTTCCTTGCATAGTCCATGATTGATCTATTCCTTCTTTCTGCAATTCCATTATTTGGTGGAGTCCTTGGTGTACTCATTTGTCTCTTGATTCCTTTGTCATTACAAAATATATTGAACTCATCTGATATGAATTCACCTCCTCTATCTAATCTCAAGCACTTCAAACTCTTTTGTGTTTCTTTTTCAACTCTAGCCAAATACCACTTAAACATTTGAAATAGATCAAAATTTTCTTTAAGAAACATCACAATCATCATTCTATAAAAATCATCAACAAATAGAATAAATTTTTTTACCATAATATCTTTGGACTCTAATAGGATAGCATAAATTAGTATGAACCAGCTCCAAAATAACATAAGAATGGTAAGTATTTCTTTTGAAACTAGACTTTTTTATTTTATGTCACCTTATCAGGTTTGCTCAATCTTGGTAATCCTCTTACTCTTTTTATATTACTAATGCTTGCCAAATTATCAAATTTTACATCACATAGCCTCTTATAGCATAACCAAATGCCTTCAAATTATGCAAATGGAAAAATATATTTAGATATTTCTAGATAGAACAAGTTATCTCTTGTTTGATCACCACTTCCAATTAGTTCACTAGTAGCATCATAAATCTTGGGCTTCCTATTTTGAAATTCAACTTGGTAGCTTGAACTATTTAATTGTGCCATACTCAACAAGGTATATATCAAACCATCGAGCCAATATACATTATCACATTTAAATTTATCATTCAATATAAGTAATCCTTTACCTTTCACTTAACATGGTGCATCATTTCCAAACTTAACACTACTTCCATTATAATATTCTAACTTTTCAAACTTACTTGTATCACCATTCATATGATGTGAGAAGCCACTATCAATTATGCATCCATTATTCTTATTCACATGTGAAATTAATGCAATTTTTTTATCTTCATTATATTCATCTTTCATTGCAACATAAACAAATTCTTCATCATTTTTATTAGAATTACTATTAGAACCATCTTCCTCAACAATGTAACAATATTTCTTACCTTTTCCTTTTTACTCTTTGCTACCTCAACTACCTTTTTTGTCTCTCCTTCCTTGGTATTTTTTTCCCTTTTTTCTTCCTTTCAATCTCTATAAGGACATCTAGCAATAATATGTCCAAATTTGTTACATGTAAAATAGATTATAGGGAGTTTACCTTTGTATTTTGATTTTCCTCTTAGTATCCTTCTTGCCAATAGTGCTTCTAACTCATCAAGGTCATCATTTGATTTGTTGTCGCTATCCACATGCTTACTCTTCTTTCTCTTAGATCCATCAAGGGTTAGTTGAGACTTCAAAGCACATTCAATACTAGAAGGTGAATAGTTATCAAAATTTGACAATTCAATTGCAATGAGTCTACCAATCAAACTATTCTAAGTTAGATCATTACCAGGTGTACATCTTAGTTCTTGAATTGTAGATACTCTAATTATATTACTTATCATAGTATCATAAGATATGATTCCTCCAACACCTCTAATATCATTCATGACTTCCTTGATTTGGCCACAATATTGTGCAATAGTATACCCTTCTTTCATTCTCATGTTATCAAATCTACCTCTCTAAATTTAGCTTTAGCCCTTAACACATTTTTGTCTCTTCCATGGATTTGTGCCAACTTATCCTACATTTTCTTTGTAGTAGTACATTCCTTAACATCATCAAGTTAGCATAACTCAAGGAAGATGCAAGATTTATCATCATTTGATTATACTCTCGCTCCTCCTTTATTTGTTCAACTGTCATGGATCTAAGAACTTCAATGTATTCATTTTCTAAATAATACAATGCAAAATCTCCAAATCTAGATAGATACTATTTCATTAATTGTTGCCATTTTAGGAAGTTCTCTTTGTTCAATTTAGGTGCCTCTCTCTTGACATCTTGATCTTTACTTGAAGTACTTCAAACTTTACTTACAAGTACCTAGACCTCTAATACCAATTATAAGAATGATAGAATAATTGAGAGAGGGTGGGGGGTGAATTAGTTATCCTTAGGTCTTGATGTACCAATTTAAATTTTACTAACTTCAATTTTTTTTAAAAACCTCATAAAACCACTTAGTCCATATAGAAACTCATGAGAAACTTAACATATTCATTCATCACTTAACTCTCTCTTCAATATATGCCAACTAATAGAAAATAAACAATAGTAAATAGCATGCATCACAAATATAACATTCACACATATATTGCACTAGGATTTAACATGGAAACCCAATTTAGGAAAAATCACCAAGTAACATTCTATCACTTTTCACTCTTTTGAAGTGAGCTTGATTAATAGTCAACCATATTAAAGGTTACAAAACACACTATTAGGTGTGACCATGTTAAATTATTTACTCACCTTGTTAGGAGTGACCTAGTTAGAGAACTTTGTATCATTCCATTAGAATGTCACCTTGATTAAATGATCGACAAAATGACTATTAGGTCAACCTTATTTAAAGGATTTTGACTACCAATGTGGTTAGAAAGTAATAACTAGGTTTGATCTGTCAAGATATAACCCACTTTGCAAATTTAGATATCCATTGAGTTTATTTTCTAGTTTATTGACTGGACTTTATTATACTCTCCATCTATGATCTTCTTGGAAATCCTTTAAGAAATCACACTTAACTAATATCCTCACTCTTTCTCCATTACTACATTCTTCACAAGTTCACAAAATTTCCAATCAACAAAAAACCAATGTTAAAAAACATGTCTTATGTCTCCTTAAATAGTTAGCTTTGATTTGTTGTCACTTAAGCATCACTATAGATCTTAGGGTTTGATTAAATTCAATGAATCTATTCATCATTTTTTCCTTCTACTCTTTTCTTGATACTTCTAGAAACTTCTCAATGAATCCTTGCCTTGATCACATGAAAAACTCAATTCATGCATTCAATTTTCCATCTCATTAATCCTTATCATTTAGGAATTTTGACTAATCCAAAAATTCAACTATTTCAGACACAAACTCAATTCTTTCGCAAACTATTATTTTGTTGACACTTGGTCATCACTTTGTTCTTCTACTTGATCAGTACCATATAGCTTGGTCACTACTATTCTATCTTAGTCAACCTCGATTGACTTTCTCGATCTTCACTATGCTTGATCATTGCTACATTTTCTTCATTATCTTGCTTTGCCATAACTATTACTTGACTAATACTATTTTATTCACTATCTCTTAAGTTCCTTAATCTTCTACTCCATTAGCCTACTAATACTATCACTCCTCAAGCTTAGTATTTTACTTAACTTCTTATTTTCTCTTCTATACATCAATTTCCATTATCTTCTTCAATGTAATGATTAATCAATACATTATGTTGTCAAAGACTAACTAATCAAGTGCACATTATAACTCAACATACTTGGTCCTCTTTACTAAATAACTTCACTAGTTCATCTAGTTATCTCTCTTTTCTAATCCTCTTCATCAATCAAATGATATGACACTCTATACTATTAGTAAATGTATTGCTAGCAAGGCTTGACATAACAATTGTTCCAATTGTAGTTCCCAATAGTGTCAAATTTTTTCTCATTAGCTGAGAAGTAGGTTTTTTGGTTTTAATGTGTATGGTCCCAATAGCCTTGCACAAAAAGACAGTTAGGGGACAAAATCAATGATCTTTTGGTACATCATCCTAATGATATTCATTTATTAGATGATATTTTAGTGTTGTTCTCCCTTCCAAAAACAAGAAATGTGGAATGTCAAGATAATGGGTGTTGCACACATTGCATAATATTGTTATATTGTATTATTTTATTTTTAATGTAATGTTGCACCTAGAAGGACGTGCAACATGCAAAGATTCCCATGGGATATACTTGATGAGTTGTATTGTAACATTGTGATAATATCTCAAGTAATTATTTAATATTGGAGAAAAGAATTAAATTTCCAATATTAAATGTGGGGTCAATGGATTAGGTAGCACATGGTTTTAGCACACGATTTATGTAATACCAGTTGGTGGTTTTGTGGGACTTCCTACTATATAAGTAGCCACAAGGGTAGTTGTTGGAGTAAGAAGAAGAAGGCAAAAAGAGAAAGAATCGAGTAGAAAAAGGCCTGACAGGTTAGCCAAGGGAGCATTTGTGAAGGTTGGAAGCATGGCATGGGATGTGTGGATTCATGCTTGTTCACATAGATTCCTTGGTTGTGGCTATGGCATTGAAGTCTTTCGTGGTTGTATTGCAATGGTATTTTTGTTGAATAATACATGGTGATGGATACTTTTGGTGGATGAGTTTTTCCCTAAATGAGGCTTTCCCAGGGTATATCTTGTGTCACAATTTTTGTGGATATGTTGTCTATTATCTTGCATGTGGATTTTATTTCCATATTTATTTTAGATTGATTATGGGTTATGTGGAAATAGTTATATTCTGTATTACATATTTCCTTACAAGTGGTATCAGAGCTATGGTTTTATTATTATAACCATGGATTGAATCCATGGGAATGCATGAGAGGATAAAAGAAAGGTCAAGATATATGAGATTATTTATTGCAAATTTGAGTGAGATGTTGGTAGATTTTGGGCATGTGAAATTGTTGGACAAAAGGGTTTTTTAGATGTTTCATTTAAATGAGGCTTTTAGGGGGAGCTTGCATAAATGACCTCTTGGGTAAAAACAAACCTCACCATTGGATCTGGGTTGATATTTCCATAAATTATGATACATAATATGCCCTAGTTTGGCCATGTTCAGAAGAAAAGAAAGAGGCTTTCTATTTCAGCCCGTGATCTTTGTCAAATTTAATCACATTAGAATTTTCGTCACAAAAAAAAATCGTAGTAAAAATGTTAAAAAGATAGTCTTAGTAAAATGACCATAAATTTCTCTCATGATATCAAATTTAAGAGTTCTTATAGGCATTGGAAAGCTAATTCAGAGCACTACAACTTGGTGTAGGTTTGGTTCTATGATTTTAATATTTTCTCAAGTTTTAAGACCTTAAAATTTAGATGTTGTTTATTCTGAGCACAAATTAGGGCATAACTTGGGCTTACAAAGTTACATTTTAGACTTTGAGTAGTCAATGAAAAGCTATTGTAAAGCTCTACACATTGGTTCAAATCTGGTGTAGGTTTGGCATGGTTTATTTGGTGATATATTAATTTGAATAGTTTATGGTATATATTGTCTATGGTAGCATTGTGAGTTTATGCCATTGTATGTTTGGAGATTTATGATTTGATGTCATTTATACTTAGTTCATATTTTAGATTGGTCTTATGATGATATGATTATTAGTGTTTGGTTTGGATATGTATGATGACTTGTTGGGTCTACAAGTTGTGGAGTGTTGTAAGTGGTCTATACTTATATATTGAATTTATAGCTTGGTTATGGGTTGTCTTTGACCATTGATCTTTCATTATTAGTGCATATTCAGATTGGTGGCTTGGATTTGGGTTGTCTATACCCTAAGTTAGATGATTTGATAATTTTTCCTTCATGTAGAAGGGATGAGATGTTCTTATCAAGCATAGTCATGGTGGAGGATTGTGGTTGACTATTTTATGCTGACAAATTTGACATATTGAGAGTCAGATGCTTGGTTCATGGTGCCATAGATTTTGGCATGACATGAATGGATATATAGGTACATTCTTGATGCCCATTGGTTTGGATTCTTAATTTGGTTATGATGGTATATCTTCTTGGTTGAGGATCATGGTTATTTGGTTTCTTTTGAGGAGCTCATAATGTGCACTTTGATTTCTTTGATGGTTTGATTTCTTGGTTGATTCTCATGGTTAGAGGATGGTTATTTCATCATGATGTCATGGATAGCTTGGATAAATAGTTTAGTGGGAGCTTGTGATAGTGATGAGGTGATAGTGCAGGATTAGTTCTTCATTTGGTTTGTATCTTCTTAGATTTAGAGATCTTGTTTTCACTCGGTGCTAACACTTTGGTTATGTGAGTGTAGACTTGTGGGATCTTCATGTAGGAGATGGTTGTTCATGGTATGTGGAGATAGATTTCTTCATGGTGAGTGGGGGTGGTTGTATCTTGAGGACTAATGGGGTTCTTGGTAGAGGTGTGGTTTATGATTTCATTTGAAATGTTATGCTTGCTGTTAAGATGGTTTCATTTTTATGTCATGGTATACTCTTTATGTGCATTTAAAATTTTGACATTTTATAGTATGTTCATATGGAGCATGATGTCTCTTTGGTTTAGATGGTTATATCATGTTATCATATTTATGTTCTTGAGGCCATGGTTGGAACTTTGACATTGATCTTGGTTTAGTTTCTTGGTGTTGAGTACATTTATCATAAGTTGGATACTTCATGATATTGCTATGTTGCATTCAAGTTGTCATGGATTGATTGGTTATAGGTGCTCATGGATATGTAGAGATGGTGGCGATACTGATTTATTTTGGATTAGAGAGATATTTGTTGGGATAGTTGATGGTTTCAACAGGAAGTCCAAGGGGCATTCACTTGATATGGACTTGAGAGGAGATTTTTCTTAATTGAGTCTTGATTGGAAACTTGGATATCTTGATGAACATTCCCATTCCCCACTCTTGGTCTACTTGGTAGTTTTTTACTTGAGAGGAATAGCAAATTATTTTCTTAGGTGCATTATGTTTATTCTTGTATTTCATAGATATGGATCTTGAGCTATGGTACATGAGTTAGTCCTAGAGGGTTCATTTGAGAGATGATTTAGCATTGGTTATCTCCATTTATATATGTTTTGATACTGGTTAAGTTAGGGAGATGGTTTTATATTAGGCATATTTCTTATTTTAGAAGTGGTTTATGAGTTTGATCTTCTTGTGAGAGGCTTACATCCATGATTAGTTATATGGTATGGCTTGGGTGTTATTGAGGCTTCTTGTTGGGTTTTTATGGATGAGAGCATATTTGCATTGTTTACACCTGGAGGTGTGTGTAGATAGGCATGATATAGGTTATGATTTGCATGGTTTCTCTTTGGTCTTGGTTATCTTCCTAGATGCTCGATTTTGCTTACATTGGATTTGAGATTGGTTAGGGATTGTGGTCACTAGTTTGTGATCATGTATGTCATGTGACAGATGACATGGTTATTCTTTTATCTCTTTTCTCTATTGGTTGTGTAGAGCTTGGGAGAGTGTTGGAGATTTTTTATGAGAGTTTTTCTTGTAGGTTATTAGTTTGTGTATTTTGGATGTTCTTGGTACTACATGGATTCACTTATTTGAGATGTTGTGAGTGGATTGGTTATAGATTTGATATTATCTTTTGTAGTGGGAGCTTCTTGGTATATATGTGGTAGATATTTCTCTTGAGGCTTGTGATTTCAGGTTATAGATTGGATATGTTGATGATGTGAGATTCATTTGGTGTAACTTTAGACGTATGGATAGTTGGATGGGTTTGGCACTTGATGTGGGTGCTATTTCAGCTATGGATATATTTGACAACTATGGATACATGTGATTACCTTTGGATTTGTGCTTGGAATTTCAATTGGTATAGAATTTTATGATCTTCTAATGTGACAGGTTGGGTGGCTTTCTCTCTAGATAACTTCTATGTATGTCAGATGGTACTGACATAATAGAAGGTGGCTTCATTCATGTTTGAGATACTTGATACTTTGATTTTGTTGTGGGTACCATGATGGAGCACTTCATGTACTTTGATCCATGATGGTGGGTGTGCTAGGAGGAATTGTTTCTTTGTTCATTTATGTGGCTACGGATTAACCCTATGCAATGTATACAACAAATGGGAGATAACTGAGATAATGGGTGTTGCACACATTGCATAATATTGTTATATTGTATTATTTTATTTTAATTATGTAATGTTACACCTAGAAGGATGTGTAACATGTAAAGATTCCCATGGGATATACTTGACAAGTTGTATTGTAACATTGTGATAATATTTCATATAATTATTTAATATTAGGGAAAATAATTAAATTTTCAATATTAAATGTGGGGTCAATGGGTTAGATAGCACATGGTTTATATAATACCACTTGGTGGTTTTGTGGGACTACTACTTTATAAGAAGCCACAAGTGTAATTGTTGGAGTAAGAAGAAGAAGGAAAAAAGAGAAAAAGTCAAGTAGGAAAACGCTTGATAGGTTAGCTAAGGGAGCATTTGTGAAGGTTGGAAGAATGGCATGAGATGTTGTGATTCATGCTTGTTTGCATAGATTGCTTGGTTGTGGCTATGGCTTTGAAGGTTTCCATAGTTGTATTGCAATGGCTTTTTGGCTGAATAATACATGGTGATGGATGCTTTTGGAGGCTATGTTTTTCCCTCAATGAGGGTTTCCCAGGGTATATCTTGTGTCATAAATTTTGTGGGTATGTTGTCTATTCTCTTGCATGTGGATTATAATTCCATATTTATTTTAGATCTATTATGGTTTATGTGGAAATGATTATATTCTTTGTTGTAAGCTTCCTTACATGGAAAAAGATGGATGGGTTAGAGTCAAAGTGATATCTTAGACTATATTATGATGAATGGTTTAGTGGATGTTGAATTGAGAAATTAAGACTCTGTTCATGTTTCACAACTATTAAGAAACAATGTACCTGATACCAGGATTCTGAGGATAAGTGTTGATCTAAGGGTTAGCTATCTCTTATATTCAACTAAGAAATTTTTAGATCTGGATCCAACTTTAATAGAATCACCAGAGATTCTCTAATCTTTAAGTTCTACAAAACCAAGGCAAGTGCACCTTAGGGATATGTGGATATATGACTAGTTTATGGTTCTTGACTACAACATATACTTAGTAACATTATCTTTTCATTTCACTCCTATTCTTTTCAATAGAAAATGGTCCAATTTTTCTAAAACTTTGTAAATAATCCTTGATACCATCAGCTAACAATGACATACAAGGAATTATTACAACTAAGTGCTGACCAACAATTTAACTCTTCAAACAATAAAGTAAAATTTGATTTGATTTTAAAAAAATTCTTTATGAAACTTCATAATTTCTTCAACATGTAACTAAATAAATGATCAGTTCCCTATTCAGAGTCCACCCAACAAGTTTTGACCTAATTAATTTCCTTACAATCAATTATATCAGCAATTAACCCTAAACCCCATTCTTATGAATATCCTTCTTATATAACTGAAAATATTATCAATTTATTGAAGCATTTACTTGATTCCTTGAATTAAAGGCAGGAAAAAATTGATATACAATCTATGCTAGTTGCATTAAATTGCATAAATCTTGCTCATACAATCTCAACATAACCAACACATAACAATGGAGACTTTAGAGAAAAATATATGGAAAAATTCTCTTTTTGCATTAATTCTCCTTGAAAATCATGCAATACTAATGTAAACTTGGAAATAATTCAAAACATGATAGCTTATCATTTTATGTTTACATGTATTCTCATACATATAAATGAGTACATCACAAAATTGACACAAAAGACTTGTTGGACCAAATGAAAGAATAGCATAATACTAAAAATTACATAAATTTTGACCCCCAACTCCACATCTTGGAAATCATTTTATAGAAGGATTGCAAACAACTTCAAATGGGAGGACACTTGTCAAAAAACTATTGGATACAAAATGCAAAGATATTTCATCCTATTACAATTGTAAATATTCTTTGTACATGATCAAAATTTTGGGTTGCAATTACAAAACTAGTAGGTGGCAGTTCCTTTTGTCTTCAACATCCTATCATTGTCTTTTCCTTTTCCTTGTCTTTTCTCCTTTCTGTCTCTAATTACATAAATGATTTTCCTAGTCACTATGTATAGATGATATTTCTTTTGTATCAACAATGACTTCTCCCAGATGCCAACATTAGTGTCTATATCTAGGTAGGTGGCATTCTAACTGTATTGAACTCATCAAGTTGTTTGTTCCATTTAGCATCCATTATTTTTCTAACCTCTGCAATTACTTTTAACATCTCTGATCCTAACTTGTAGAGCATGTCAATCAAATCATAAACTACTATCACACCTACCTCATTACTACTATAGGTTAGGAATCTAGGATAGTTCACTATGTTGTCAAATGCTAATGACCATTTTACCCAATCCTTTACTCCTCCATCCTCATTCAAAATTGAAGGCACAAGATTTGGTGTTTCTGTAGAAATTTTATTCATTTTTTTTTTCTGAATCTACTACAACTTTCCATTGAAGAAACTACTTAGATCCCTTACCTTATGGATAATATTTCAAGTACCTATAATGTGTAGATTATGTAGATCTTTCTTTTGAGCCAACAAGGGTACATGGTTCTCAAAAAATTGAAGATAAGTGCCCCATTAAGTAAGGGCCTCTTGCAACACAAGATACTTGCTATGCACATTCTGTGATACTTATTTTAGTGCATTTATTTTGTGGATCAAAAAATTCTTGATTGTCCTTATTTCTATCTCCTTTCCTAGCTCCACATCCTCTTCTTCATCTACATCCATTGTATGGTTTGATGCTTCCCCTATTTTAGGTACTTGGCCTTCTATTTGGATGCTTTTCTCCTTGTACTTTGTAGTTGATCTGATAGTGCCTTTAGTTGCTGCTACTTCATTTTCTAGTTTGAGAGTTATTTGTTCTAGGAAAAATGTCTTCTTCATTTCTTCCTCGTAAATCCTTGTTTTGATAAACCTCTCATATACTTCTTCCACCTATGCTTGTGGGTTATGCATTCTATTTTTACTTATCAATGCCACTGAGGTATGCAACCCAAAAATATGGTCACTAGAAGTGGAATGAAAATTCTAGAAAATAAATTTTCCCCTTGGGGACTCAATATTCATTAGAGTTGGCTTCTGGTCCTCTAGAGCTAAACTTCATATTGCTATTGTCTAGGCATCAATGTTGTATCTAGAGCCTTTTACTTCTCCAAACATATTTTCATCTTCAAATGAAATAAAATTGTCTTGCCTTCTAATCTGATGTAGCAAGAAAGATGAGCTGATTTCCCACCCTAGGAAGACAATTATACCACTTCTTATCACTAAGTCTCTTTCCTCTTCCATAGTAAGGGTCTCACTAGAAGGATCATATTATTGTAGTTTTTGTACTAACCCAACAACTACCTCATTAGAATCACCTAGTTTCATTTGCATGGCTAATTCATTTTTCTTTATCTTGAACACAAAGCTTTTAAATTCTTTAGATCTAATAAATTGTCATCATTCATGAATTCATTTTCTTCAATAATTTTGTTATCTAGCATTTGAGCCTACAATTCTATCTTCTTCACTCTCTGCTCATCTTTAGATGCCTGAGATATCAGATTTCTTCTCTTAATGCCATCAAAGTATTGAGTCCTTCTTGGCATAATTTTCATAGCCTTTTGCTAAACCTTTTTTGGTATATCT
The DNA here is from genome assembly GCA_028749045.1 of Cupressus sempervirens. Lineage (NCBI taxonomy): Eukaryota > Viridiplantae > Streptophyta > Pinopsida > Cupressales > Cupressaceae > Cupressus > Cupressus sempervirens. Next base: position 537,061,303 of record CM053789.1, read on the forward strand.
ACCATTTTCTACTCAGCTCTTTATTCTTCCCACTATGAACTTTTAGGCTAATCCTTCTCATCATGAGAAGCCTTAATGGTTATATCTTCATAAGAGAATTCTACCTCTAGTTTCTTTTTGTTCTCCTTAGGGACCTATGATGATATCTCATTAAAGTTCTCTACACACTTGTCAAACTTTGACTAGTAGCCTTCCTCAAGATAAAACCCCTTAAAGGATGGATCCACCTTTCTCATATCAAACTCAAAATTTAAAACACCTCTATATTTTATCATTCTCTCCCTACATTCATCCTCATTCAACCTATCAGAAATAAAATATTCTTCCCATATCAATTTTTTGGGAAGTAAATTATATCCGCTCATGTCTTTTAGGGCATGTCTAATTACATTACATGTGTCATAGGTTTTGGCTAGCCCAGTTGGTAATTTGAATTTCCTTAAAAAATCATTAGCATCCTTAATGAAATTTTTGCCAATTTCAAAATCACCTACCTAAGTACATCTACACAAAAATGTTTCTTTCTTAATAGTCTTGTCTAGGTACTCTTTATTGAATGAAATTAATTGCCAAAACACTTCTATAAACCCTATTCTTTTAGGGACATATTTGGGTAGGATATGTGGTGGTTGGGGGCACCCAAAATCTCTAATAAAAATATAATCTTCAAATAGAAAGACACTACCCCAATCATGTGTTAATTGTTTTCCAATGTCATAGCATAATTTAGGTTTAACAATGTTTCTAACACTCCTAGAGATTCTTTCATTTCCTAACCCTATCATTTTCAAAACTAGATGCACAAAATCATTATAGAAAGCAATAGCATTTGAATATTCGTGTCCATCTTTGCACTAACAGTCTTTTCCCCTATTCCTCTATGCATTCAAAGAAGCTCTAATCAAAAGAATAATGATGAAATTTGAAATTTGCTAACTATCTTTACTATGCAACAATGATTTATTCATGGATCCTATCAATGATGTAGTCCACAAAATCATATCCAAAATAATGATTTGGATCTTAGATGTTGAGTGCCATGATATAGAATTCTTTGAAGGCATTCATGGTTCCATATGAACTGAGGGATTTATTGAAATCAAAGATAGTATTCTAAAAGTATTTTTGGAAGAATTCAAGGGGTATGATTGTATCATTCTCTTTCTTCTTTGGAATATATCCCTTGTCCTTATTTGAAAAAGGGACATGTCTACTCATTTCTCTTCCCATATAAAAACGATTGTGCATCTTGAAATTCTCAATCAAATATTCAATATGTATAGGTAATGACATAGGACCTCCAAAGTTGAATGCTTCTATAAATGTTTCTTTCTCCAAAGGCAAGAAGATGCTTTTTTATTTTCTGTGGAATGACTTTCTCACTAGATTATAACACTTGATTAGTTCTTTTTCCAAGTCCACATCCACAAAGACCTCTAGCATGATCAACTTGCCTAGATTTTTGATCCAAGGGTTACATATTGGTACCTTCTCTACCTTGTTATTATGAAAGAACCAGAATAATTCATATCCATTTCTGTTAAGAACCTTTGCATCCACAAAACACATAAGGATCTCTAAAAACATGATCATTAGAAGCTTGAGCATTAGAAAAGCCAGGTAAAATATGCATCCATTCCTTGAGGAATGTGCTAGGGCCTTTTGGTTGTGCAATAGGATCTTCAATTACTGCTTGTGCTATCAACTCTCCTTATCTCTAAGCTATTTCTACAAGTAATTCTGTCAACTCTATATACTGGATGTTGAAAGTCACTAGAAATCACTTTGTAATTTAGTATTAACTCGAGAAACTTAAGAAATTATGAAAATGGTAATGAAAATTTCCATATCTTCTAGACTTTATTTGTTTCTACAATGGGAGCATGGCATTCATGGAAATTAAGAGCAACACACTTGAAAACCTATCAATCTTTGAAAAGATGGAAAAATCTATGCTTTTTCATATCTTCATACCTCTAGCTCATGTTCTTTTTATCTAGCTCATACATGGCCATCAAAATTGCTTTCATCCCTTAAAAATGATAGTTGTGATGGTGTGAAGACCAACTTATCACTTCTTTTCCATGACTTATATATTCCTCTTCATTTTGGCTGTGACCATGCAACTAGGCTTATCCTTTTTGATGTTTTGCAACCTTGCATCTTATCTTTCTAACTACTAAGTTCAATCTATGATGCTATGAATATCTTTATTCACTTCTTTGCAACTCAATTTTACTTTACCATTTAAACTACTACAATCTAACGATAAATTATTTATGTACCATTTCATACTTTCACTTCTGTTTATGCCTTAAAACATTTTATCCTTGTGATGATGCATTGCTTTATGTTCTTACCTTATCACCCCTTTGCGACTATTAGAGAAGATGATCATTCTAACCATGTGATGATGTGCCCAACATTTTTCTTTAACACTTTCCTCATCTTTCAATTTCATAAATTAATTCCCTAACTATCTATGGAACCATACAAGAATGTGGAAAACTTTATTAACTACAATATTCCTTTGTTCAAATATTCATACCATTATTTGCTTACTTTTACTTGAATTGCGAAGATGCACTCCATTTTTTTGTTTGACTAGTATCTTCTTCTCATAGCTTTGCCACTTTAATTCTATCTGTCATGTAAACCCTTGCAAACTTTCACTAGTCTTTAACCTTAGCCATCTTGAACTTATCATTGCATTTTTGCAACATCAATTTGGCAACTACAATTTAACCTTGCAATGATGTGATCCATACCATTCACCACCTCATTGGCTTTAGTCTAAGTTATTCATTAACTCTAGTGATGGTGTGATAGTGTAAAATATTAATTGGAGTGATCAATGAATCTCTCTATTACAACTTAACATATTACTTTGCATCAAACCTTTGCAAGCTAGAAAAAAACATTTCTTCTAACTATTAGGCACCTTTAACAGTTTTGCAACCTAGACATCATATTCATATTTTATTCACATGATCATGTGATTAGGAATTTATTTGGCTGACCTATTTTCTTCACTTCTTCATGGTTTAAACCCTTAACTCAACAAGTAACCCCACAAAGCACAACTAGAAGATTTCACAACCTTGCTTCATTAACTTGAGGTTTCTTTAATCCACCTACAAAAATGTACTTTCTTACAATTCTTAACCATCAATGCCTTTTTACATCCCCACAGCTTAGTCTTCACATTTTATCTAACTCCTTGTGATGTTAGACTGACATCTTTGTGAACTTCTTCCTTTTATTCGCATGATCATAGCTTAAGACATCCTTAATACTTTATGACCTATAACTTTGTGGTGATAGTTTAGACTTAACCCTTTTCCTTTTATCACAAAATTACCACTTGAAATGCCTTAAGTCAAGAATGACTTGTGATCATGTACTCTTCCTTGTTTCACTCGTTTGCATCCCCAATCTTGATGTTACTTTTAGCTACTATAAAGCTATACTGAGCTCAAGATAGACTATTTTGCCCATTTTCCACCTTGGAAATAGTTATTAAGAAAAGAAAGGTGATCTTGCAATTATTGAGAGTTCACAACATCATGACTTAAAAGATGCAAAAGATCATGAAGTACAATTATAAAACATTAACTTAAGACCTAGGGATATACAAGTATAAGGAGGTTTTTCACAATTCTCCCCTTTTAAAAGTATATGTATTTGAAATGAACTAAAATGGCATGACAAGACAAAAATTGATTTAGGGTTTTTTCATGAGGGCTATCATAACCTTTTAGAAAACCTAAGCCTTTTAGATATAGGTCTTCCTAATTTTCATAGATTTTAACAAGACTACAAGAAAGTGAAAAATCAAGCCAATAGTGGCTCTATCTGGGGATAATGGATAAGTTGTATCCATACAAGAATGTAGAATTTATGGCAGAAGAAGACCACACACTCCAAACTCATCACAAGTTTTTTAGAGAACACACCTGACCAAGGAGGAACAACAAATATATACACAAAAAATAGGAAAACACAACACCAAGACAAATAGAGGCTATATAAAATTTATAGAATAATGCAATGGAACCTAACTACTACTCATGGAAATTTAACAAGTGTTTTTAGCAAAAATACTTTTTCAAGAATTGTCCATGAACTGGTAGCTCAAGAATGTCACTAGATAACTTTCTTATGAAATGTGAGTCTTCTCCTTTATTACCATGGATCTAATAAGGGCCAAGCTAGATGAGATCAAATTTACCATGCTTTCCTTTGTTGACATATCAATCAAGTTTGTTATTAGTGACACACACTTATTCAGATTGTATATAGCTACCAAGCTTATTGTACAACTATCAGTGTTTACCAAGAATTTTAGTTGTTTCCAAGTTCTATAGTTGTTACCAAGTTACTTGGACAAATCCTAGTGGTTACTAAGTAGATTCAGTTAGTGTGAAGATTAGTAGAGTAACCCAAGCATCTTAGTGTAAATCAATTTTACTAGTGTAAGCCGAGTAGTGTAGTGCTTACCAAGTTCATAGCTCATGTGATGCATGTATAGTGTTAACCGAGCTCAAGGTAATAGTGTTTACCAAATATTGCTATGGTAAACAAGCAATTTGGTTTATTTGCACAATATCTATCAAGTCACCAGTGCAAATTGAGTTCTAGACTACTTGGAAGTGATTAGTATGGACTAAGCTTCTATGTCTACTAAGTGCATGATGATGTTGAGCATTGACAATGGATGCCGATTATTAGAACCTCACCAAGTTAGTCTTCAGAACCCAAGTGTCTTCATGTGGGCCAACTTTGTAATATTTGTGTTAACATGTATTGTGGCTGACTTTGTAATTTAAATAATTGGATTGGTATATATGTTATGTATTGTATCACATCCAAAGTATGAGTATGAGAAGAAGTGTAATGTAATCAAATGCAATTAGAGAAAAGAAGAAAAGAGTTAATTACAAAGGCTACAATAGTATAAGGAGCAGCAAAGAGATATCTATCATAGAAAGGTGATTAGTACTTAAAGGAATCTCATTCAACAAACCAAGTTGCAAATTAGAGATCAGCTATTTTTTCATCCTAACAAGTGGATCAGTCAAATCCTTTAATAAGGTAGACCTAGCAGTATTTTATAAATCTCTTTATCAAGTGCATACTTCATTGTATGTTTAGAAATCCTTTCACAAGGTGGACCTAGTAGTCCTTAATGCTCCTAACAAGGTAGATCATCAAAAGTGATCAATGTAAGCTTTAACATGCTAACTTTATACTATAGTACTAAAGTTTGTGGATATCATCGCCACCCCAGTTTTACTTTCTATTTGGAAGGCCTCTAGGCCACCAAATCAATGTGTCAAAGTTTTATGAATGCTTTCATGTTTTTAGTTTCTTATGCATGCAACTAGATCAGATTATATGTGACGAATTAAATGCTAATTGGATTGTTCGATTAAGGATTGAAATTGTTGAAGTTTTAGAAGTTACTAATTCACCCTTCCTCTCTTAGTAACTTAGCATAGTCTTGAATATTTCCAACAGCCTTTCTCTTCCAACATAACATTTCATAGTAATACTAACTCTTCAGGCTGGAACTTCCTCTCTGATGCTTTTATGTCATAGAGATATTTCATATATTCTTGAATCTTTGCATTTTGTGTAGAAGCATCCTTCCTTGTTTCATCCAACTATAAAATATCATCCATTCTCAATTGCATATCATCAACAATGTCTTCATCATATACCTGGATGGACTTGTACATATCATTTATATTTTTCTAAGGTAATCTTTCCTAGATGCCATATACTAGGTCAAAGGGGACACAACCAATAGCTTTTTTCATTGTAACCCTATCTTCCCATAATGCCAAAGGTAACTTAGAATCCTAAGTTTTCTTGTTTTCTCCTAGATTCCTCTTGATGATTTTGAGAAAACTTTTGTTGTTGGATTCAACCTGACCATTTCCTTGAGGATGGTATGGTGATGATGTAGAGTCAATAATCCCATATTTTTCAGAAAAATTCTTGTACTCATATGATTTGAAACACATGGCATTGTTACTAATAATTTTCTATGGACAACTAAATCTAATAATGATGTTGTTCAATATAAAATTTATTACAAATTTTCTTGCATTCTTGGTAGGAATTACTTCTGCCCACTTTATAAAGTAATCAATAGCAACAAGGATCCATGAATTCCTTCCACTGGATTTATTAAAAATTTCCCCAATGAAATCAATGCCCCACTATTGGAAAGGTGTTTGCACCTTTACTAGTGTTAATGGTACCTTTCCAAAAAACTTTAACTTTCCATTGAATCTCTAACATGCATCACATTTCTTTACTAATTCTTGTGCATCTTTAAATAATGAAGTCCACCAAGAGCCAAATCCAAGGATCTTGTGGGATTTTTTTTTTCTCATGTAATGATCCCCACAAACTCCTTCATGCATTTCACTCAAAATTTTCCTTGATTCCTCTTTATCAACACACTTCAGAAGGATACCCTCCATGTCTCTCCACCATAGCTAACCTCTAACAATAATATATCTCAGAACATGTAATTTTACATCTCTTTTATGATTTTTAGTCAATCCTGATGGAGTCTTCATGTGTTGTAAATAGGATATTACATCTTTGTACCAATCTGAAGTGTCCATATCATATAGATCACTCCTACATTCATCATCGAGTTGGTTAATCAAATTTTCTTCAAGGTTAGCCTCTATCGTCAACTTTGTAAGGCCTTGACCTCTAACCAACTTAATGATTTGGATATCAATAGTAAATTTTTGAATCCTATCGATCCATCTATATTTTCTTCCTAATAATTCTTGCTATGAGAATATATCTTTCACTACAAGATTTGGAACAAATGCAATTAAAGTGGCTCTCATTAGATAGCATTTGAATGCCTTTACTAATTTAACCAATGCATATTCTTGTTTCTTATTTATATCATACTTAAGTTCAACAACCTACAAAAATTTGCTAAAGAATGCAATAGGTTGTTCAAATCCATCCTTATTTTTTTGCAATAGAACAACAACAACTATATGGAAAGAAGCAAAAAGAGAAAAGGTGCATTGATTTGGAGTAATCAAGAGTTCTCAAAATAGGGGCATCCTTAATGGTTTATTTTATCTCATTGAATTCCATTCTTGGTTATGCATCCCATTTGACCTTAGAGCCTTTCTTTAACATATTGGAAATAGGCCTACTTACCTCTGCAAAGTTGGTGGCAAATCTTCTGAGAAAATTGATCTTCCCAAAGAATGACTGAATTTATTTTACATTCTTTGGTTTCTAATTTTTATCAATTGCTTCAACTCTCTCAAGATCAATTCTAGCTCCTTCTTTTCTAACTAAGTGGCCTAATAGCTTATCCTCTATGACAAAAAATGCACATTTTAGGATTCAAAGATATTCCAAATTTTAATACTTTGATAAATTCCTTTTCTAAATGCATGCAATGATCTTTTTCATCTTTTGAGTAAGTAGTTAAATCATCCTAATATACTACCAAAAAATTGTCAATCATATCCTTGAAGGCTACATCCATAGCTCTTTGAAAAGTAGCCCCAACATTTTTTAGACCAAATGTTATTCTACTATAGGCATAAGTCCCAGTTTTATAATGCTCCAACTCTTTCAAAACCACTTTATTGTAGCCTGAAAACCCATCCATCATGGACATATGTTTTGATCCAATTACTCTTTGTAACATTGCCTCCATATTTGGCAATCCATAGTTATCTTTCAATGAAGATATGTTTAGATTCATAAAATCTATGTATAACCTTATATTTCCATTTTCCTTTCTGATAGGGACTAGATTTGACACCCAAGTGGAATGCCTTATAGGTTTAATTATCCTAGCATCTCTTAACTTTATTATCTCCTCATGGATTTTGGGTACAAGAGTAGGGTTGATTGGCCTATGCTTCTGTCTGAAAGTCTTGGCTCCTTCTTTTAGTGGCATTTCATGCTAAAAGAGATCTTCTCTATATGCTTTCAAGTCATCATATGACCAAGAAAATACATGTCTATATTTTCTTAGCATACCAATCAATTATTGTCTAATTTTTGGGGCTAACTTTTTCCAATATAAAATTTCTTAGTTGCCTCATTAGTCCCTAAGTTTATTTCTTCTAGATCCTTAGCATTATATTCTTTTCTTTCTACTTTGGATCTATCTTGACTATCGAATACAGTCTCCAAAATAATTGATTCCTTTGGGATCTTATTTATTTTCATCTATAAAAATTCCTACCCAAAGACATTCTCATTAGCATTAGTATTTTTGACATATACTACACAATCAATCTCTTGTCCCTAGAACTAGTCTTCACAATTTAGAAATCTGATTATATCTTTGTCTTCTTCAAAGACTTGCTAATTCTAAACATTATCAGGAATAGATGACCTACTTTCTATTTCAACATTTGATACACCAACAAAAGAAATGTCATTAGGTCTAATAGCTACATTAGCTAACATGTTAGCCATTTTCTTATTACTTCTACCCTTCTAGGATATTCAAAATGCATCAAAACATTCAATTATATCCCAAACAACATTTCTGTATTTTTTTAATCTTTTATTCTTTAACACATAGACTGCACTGACATGGGAAATAATCAGTTTAGAATACCCAATAACATGCATTTTCTTGATTCCATGACTTACTGCAACTTTCAATCCTAACAAAAGTGCTTCATACTTAGCAATATTATTTGTGCATGCAAAATTTGAAGTAAATAAATATCTAAAAAATATTATTTTCTAGAGATATAAACACTACTCCAACTCCTGAGCCCTCCTTAGAAATTGCTCCATCAAAATACATGTTCCATAAATTGTGCAAATTCATACAACAAGTAACTTCTTGTTCAATCAATGGTGGAAGCTTCTCAACTTCTTGAATAATCAATTCTTCTCTAAAGGCATTAACATTAGTGTCTAAGAAACATGTAGCATCCTTGTCAACACTATCTCCAAAAACATAATTGACCCTCGGCTCTCTACCAATTTTGATAGCCTTGTCACCTATATGAAAAGTGGTATATGATAGGTTACATTGTAGGCTACCTCCCATTGCAAAACTCCATTTTTTGAGAGTAGCATTCCATAGTGAGGAGGAATATCAAATACAATGACTGTCATGGCATTTTAAACCTTAGGATAAACAACTAGCTTGAAAGGCAATGCATTAATAGTATCTATAATAGACACTTCCCTTGCATCCATGGACCTAAACCTACCTTATTTGGTGTCTATTTATAATCTCAGAGCCTCCATATATTTGAAAGGCATTATGGTATTATATGATCCTAAATCTATCATACAATTCTTTAAGGTTTAGCCATTTATGACTAGATCAAGGAAAAAAGGATCAATATCTTGCAAGTAAGCTACAGATGAATTGTCTAAAAACATTTGAGGTATTTGTGAAATGATTACAATATCTTCTATTACAACTTGTATCTACTATATAACAATAGGATTTTGTTCAATATTACTATTACTACTTATCCCATCCAACCAAGCAAGAACCTCACTATTATGTTATTCTATCCTAAACATTTCAGGTAAAGGAACCTTAGCAATAATTTAAGACAACATGGAAATGATATCAACTAGATCATAGATAGTAGGCTTGATAGAAATACATAGAAATAATAATGTTTGAGTGGCAGATCCTACTATTTTCTTGATGATATCAAGCTCTGATTTCTTATCTTGCACACTAGCTTTGACTCTTTCAACATTTTGAAACTGAACTTTCTTCTTAGGCTTACTATGTTTGACTTTAACTGTCATTTGACTATCCTTCTTACTATCATCAATCATCTTATGATTGATATCTTTGATAAAGATACCAAATGTCTCACTAGTATCACTTTTGACATTTCTATTTCTCAGATTATAGTTATTGTGCACTTGAGATATCATCTCTACTATAATTCTATCAATTTATTCCTTAGAGGGTTTTCTCAAACTTATGTGATTAGATGTAGCACAAACCTTGTCTTCATCACAATCTTCATTGTGTGAGAACACTTGCTAATGATGTGCTTGATAAAGATTTCTTTGATCAACAACATCATTTTTAGGTTCTTCTATGTCAGAATCCTCATAATCATCAAATAAATTCACCAAGTTGCAACTTTCATCATCAAGACCCTTTTCTTCTTCTCCCTCCTCATTTTGCACATGCTAATTTATAGCAAATGATTGGGCTACTGTACAATAATCAAATGAATAAGGTGACTGGTATATAATGCACCATGGAACATTATTTGTCATATTGATAGAATTTATTTGCAAAGGGCCAAGGGTACCTTTGTCCTTAGTATTTTGAGGAGGGTTAGGGATAGGCTTGTCATTTTTCTATTGAGTGGTATATGAGTAATTTTACATTCTAGGCTACCTATTACAATGGTTATTGAATTGAGGTTTATCTCCATTATTCTACTTATTTTTGCATTACTTGCTAGTGGATTCATGTTCTTTAGCAAATATAACACTTGGCCCATGGTGTCCTCCTTGAGCTTCTTACCTATAGTAGGCGTATCACTTTCTTTTTTATTGTTCCTTGGATTGAACAATTTGGGATCACCCCTTATTCCTAGCTTACCAAAGGCCTTTCTATTATTTTCAATATTTACTACCATCATGTAAGCATCTCTTAAGGTCTTGGGATCCTTGTCTCTCAAGGTATAGACCATCTTACTATCAAGTGCATTAAAATATGTAGTAAGACACACATCTTCTCCTAACCTCATTACTTGGAAAAGCTTGTACATCCCTTTCTAAAATTTCACATTGAAATTGAATGTGGACTCATTAGGGTTATTCTTGATATTGTTGAAGTCATTTAACATGAAACCAACATTAGTATTATCTCCATATTGTTCCTTAAAAGAATTTTCCAAGTCATTCCATGAACCAATGCTATCATCTAGCAACCTTCTAAACCAATCCCTGACATCTTCAGTAAGTGAATGTACAAAAAACTTCATGACCACATCTTCATGCTTCACTTCACAACCATTTAGCATGTCTACAAATTTTCTTAGGTGTTCTTCACCAGTAATAGCATTATTTCCTAAAATGTTCACAACCTTATCTCTAAGGTCAAAGGAAATAGGATATGGGAAAATAGGGATATCTAGAAATGATATCTATCTATATTTTTCCATGTATATAGGTCTTTTTTGAAAACCAACAATATTTGATGTACTTTCTATATTTTCTTGGTTTTAAATAGAGCTTTGATGTTGTATTTATTGAATAATAGGCATTTGAGTAGTAGTAGTAGAGGATGATGCAAGGACTAACTAAGACACATTTTGGCTTGGAATTATTGGTCCATAAGTGGGAATAGAAGTTGTGGCTTGGGTGGACATATCAAGCCATGAAGCTAAGGAATAATTGGATTTTCCATCTGGACTTTGCTTCTTGTGCTTCATTTTCCACTTTCTCAAGCTCCTGAGCTAAATCTTCTTTTTCTTTCTTTGTTTTCTCTAAATCTAGGTCCAGTTGAGACATGACTTGACTTACAGATTTGCTAGGAATGGCTTGAGGTTCATTTATTTGGATTCCTACAACCTTTTTTTTACCCTTGTTAGGATGTTTCACAATTAGATCTATGAGTTATGGTTCAATAGGTTTGTAGGTTTGTACTTGGGCTAAGACATGTCATTCCTTTTCCTTCAAAAGATTTTCCTACTCTTGGACCTTAGATATTAAAAATTCAACATCTCTAAATACATTTGGATGTACTTTGGGGGAATTTCTTCTAATTTTTTCTTCTTCTCTTTGAGAGTAGCCATTCATCTAAACAAGTTATCTCTTTCAATAAGGGTATTCATGGTTATTTTCTCTTTTTCTTTCTCCAAATGAATGTATTTGGCCTCTTCTTCAACAACTCTTCTTCTCAGGAATTCCACCTTAGAAAATGCATCATCATGATCTATATTTGTTTCTTTAGATTCTATAAAATCATCCAAATCTATCATATTTCTTTCAATATGAGGACTTGCTCAAGATTTGGTCTATTTGACTAAATACTCCTAGGTCTAAGATGTTGATTCATCTCTTCTACAATACTGGTGTTGAAAATAGTATCTCCTACATATGATACCATTTTATCTTGATAAAAACCAACTTCATCATAAGGTTTTATGAAAACATTACCTAGGATTCCAGTGGTTTTAGACTTAGAACTATGAGATGAAATTCCTTTTTCAGCTGATGGCTTGTATTGTGGGCTATCTCTAGGTTTCCAAGTATGACTAGATCCACCCTTCTTTTTAAGCCAAATTTTCCTAAAACCCTTTGGTAAATTAGTATACAATGGGATATCTAGGTTTTCCTTCACATAAGATCTCATATTATTTCTCTTTTCAACCATTTTTCACTTTTTGAAATAAGCACTAGTAGCAAAACCTAAAACTGAGTCACCACCCACTAGGGGAAAATATCTTTACTTGGCTAAAAGACAAAGAAACTTTTATGAGGAAAAGATATTCTTTATAACAAATCTAACAAAAGGTAATCCAACCCTAATATTTTTTTATCATATACTATTTATAAAAAAACTCTATTCAACCAATAAGGCACTTCCTAAACCAATTCCATGCCACAGCTTCTATGGTATTGGAAAATTTCATAAATTCTAAAGTTTTTTCACTCAACAACAACCAATACTGAGGCATAGACTTACTCACAATAAAAAAACATTAACAATAGATATGGAATACTAGTAGAGATTCTATAACTTTAAAGCTCTTTTCTTTCATCGACTTCCCAATAGAGTCACAATTTTGTTGGTTGTTCACAACTACCAAGCAACAACATAACTGATACTAGGATTATGAGGATAATTCTTGGTCTAAGGGTTAGCTATCTCCTATATTCAACTAAGAAATTCTTAGATCTAGATCCAACTTTAATAGAATCACAGGGATATTCTACTCTTTAGGCTCTATAAAATTGATGGGTGTGCACCTTAGTGATATGTGGATATATGACTAGTTTATGGTTCCTGACTTCAACATATGCTTACTAACAGTATCTTTTTATTTCACTTCTATCCCTTTCAATAGAAAATGGTCCAATTCTTCCAAAAATTTACAAAATCCTTAATACCAGTAGCTAACAATAACATACAAGGAATTAGATACAAGGAATTATTGCAAATAATTGCTAATTATAATAAATTTCCTTACAATCAATTATGTAAGAAATTAACCCTAAACTCCATTCTTATGATCATTCTTCTTATATAACTAGAAATCCTATCAATTTATTAAAGCATTTACTTAATTCCTTGAATTAAATTCAACAAAAAATTGATATAAAACCTTTCCTAGTTGAATTAAACTGCATAAACCTTGCTCATACAATATCAACATAACCAACACATAAAAATGGAGACATAATTTAGAGAAAAAGATATAGAAAAATTCTCTTTTTGCATTGTTTCTCCTTGAAAATCACACAATATTGATGTAAACTTAGAAATACATCAAAACATGACAACTTATCATTCAATATTTTCTTGTATTCTCGGATATGTAGATGAATACATAAAAAAATTGACACAAAGACTAACTAGACTAAATGCAAGACTACTATAATACTAAAAATCACATAAATTTTGGGCCCCAACTCCACATCTTGGACATCCTTTTATAGAAGGATTGCAAAAAGCTTCAGATGGGAGGACACTTCTCAAAAAACCATTGGACACAAAATAAACAGATATTTCATCTTATTATAATTGTAAATATTCTTTGTACTTGATCAAAATTCTAGGATGTAGTTACAAAACTACTAGATGGCACTTTCAATAGGTATCTTTAGCATAATTCCTTTTTTTCTCAACATCTTATCCCTATCTTTGCCTTTTCCTTTTCTTTTTTCCCTTTTGTCTCTGACTACATAACTGATTTTCCTAGTCACTATCCACAGATGGTATTTCTTTTGTATCAGTAATGACTTGCCAAATGGCAACATCAATGTCTACATTAAACCAGGTGGAATTTATAACTCTATCCAACTCATCAAGTTGTTTATTCCATTTAACATCTTTTTTTTCTCTGACCTCTATAGCTACTTTTGACATCTTTGATTCTAACTTGTAGAGGATGTCAATCATATCATAAAAACCACAATCACACTTACCTCATTATTGCTATAGGCTAGGAATTTGGGATGGTTCACCATGTTGTCAAATGCATGACCATTCTACCTAGTCCTTTACTCCTCCATCCTCATTCAAAAATGAAGGTATAAGATTTGATGTTTTTGTCACAATTGCATTCATTTCACCATAAATTTGCTACAACTTTCCATTGAAGAAACCACTTAGATCCCTTAATTTATGGATCATATTTCTAGTACCTATAATTTGTACCTTAGGTAGATCTTTCTATTGAGCCAATATTGAGCCAAAAAGGGTACAAGGTTCTCAAAACATTGAAGGTAAGGGCCCCATGAAGTAAAGAGTGGAGACAACAATGAAACTACATACAAGCACCTACACTCTACCTCTTGCAACATAAGATAGTTGCTATGCACATTCTATGATACTTATTTTAGTGCATTTATTTTGTAGATCAAAAAATTCTTGATTTTCCTTATTTCTATCTCCTTTCTTGACTCCACATCTTCCTCTTTAGCTACATGTATTGTATGGGCTAATGCCTCCCCTATTTTAGGTACTTGGCCTTCTATATGGATGCTCTACTCCTTGGCCTCTGCAACTAATTTGATAATGTCTTTAAGTGATGCTACTTCATTTTCTAGTTTAAGGGTTTTTTGTTCTAAGACAAATGTCTTCTTTATTTCTTCCTCATAACTCATAGCTAAGCTTGCAGTGTATCCATTTTGTTTTTACTTATTAATGCCACTGAGGTATGCAACCAAAAAATATGGTCACTAGAAGTGGAATAAACATTCTAGAAAATAACATTTCCCCTTGGGGACTCCTTAATCTCCATCAGATTTGGCTTCTAGTCCTCTAGAGCTAAACTCTAGATTGTCATTGTTTGGGTATCAATATTGTATCTAGAGCCTTTTACTTCTCCAAATATATTTTCATGTTCAAATGAAATGGTCTATTCTTTCCTCCTCATCTCATCTTGCAAGAAAGATGAGCTGATGTCTCACCCTGGGAAGATAATCATGCCACTTCTTGTCACTAAGTCTATTGCCTCTTCCACAATAAGGGTCTCACTGGAAGGATCATATTCTTGTAGTTTTTGTACTAAACCAACAACTATCTCATCAGAATCACCTAGTTTCATCTCTAGGGCTAATCATTTTTCTTTATCTTGAACAAGAAGCTTTTAAATTCTTCAGTTCTAATGAAATTTTCATCATTCATGAATTCATTTCCTTCAATAATTCTATCATCTAGAACTTGAGCCTATAATTCTATGTTCTTTATGCACTACTCATCTTTAGATTCATGAGATATTAGATATCTTCTCCTAATCTCATTAAAGCTTTGTGTCCTCCTTAGCATAATTTGTAGGGCCTTTTGTTGAACCTTTTTTGGTATATCTACTATTTTCTTCTTCTTATCTCTTTGTTTTACCACTTTGAACTTTCAAGTTAATCCATCAAAAACCTTAATGGCTATATCTTCATGAAAGAATTCTAGGTATATTCTTTTTGTTCTCCTTAGGGAATTGTGCTTATATCTCATCAAAGTTCTCTACACACTTGTCCAACTTTGACCAATAGTCTTCCTAAGGATAACATCCATTGAAGGATAGATCCACCTTTCTCATCTCAAACTCAAAATTTATAACATCCCTATATTTTATCATCCTCTCCTTGCATTCATCCTCATTTAGCCTATTGAAATTGACATCTTCTTCCCATAGAGGTTTTATGGGAGGTAAATTATATCCCCTCATATTTTTAGGGCATGTCTAATTACATTACATGGGTCATAGGTTCTGGCTGGCCCAATTGGCAATTGAATTTCCTAAAAAATTAATTAGTCTCCTCAATGGAATTTTTTTCCAATTTAAAAATCACCTACCTTAGTACATTTACACAAAAATGTTCCTTTCTTAATAGTCTTTCCTAGGTACTCTTTATTCAATGAAACTAATTTCCAAAACACTTCTATAAACCCTATTCTTTTAGGGACATATTTGGGTAGGATATGTGGTAGCTAAGGGCACCTAAAAACTCTAATAATAGTATAATCTTCAAATAGAAAGACACTACCCCAATCATGTGTTAATTGTTTTCCAACATCATAGGATAATTTAGGTTTAACAACCTTTCTAACACTCCTAGGGATTCTTTCATTTTCTAACCCTATCATTCTCAAAATTGGATGCACAAAATCATTATAGAAAGCAATAAAATTTGAATAGGGGTAAACCAATTTCCATACCCTTGTCCATCTTTGCATTGGTATTCTTTGTCCCTAATCCTCTATGCAATCAATGAAGCTCTGATTGAAAGAATCAACATTCTTAAATAGGATTAGATGCATAATAAAAGAGTAATAATGAATTTTGAAGTTTCCTAACTATCCTTTATATGTAGTAGCGATTTCTTCATGGATCCTACCAATGATGTATTCCAAAAAATCATATCCAACATAATAATTTGGGTCTTGGATGTTGACTGCCATGATATTGAATGCTCCTAAGACATTCATGGTTCAATATGAATTGAGGGCTTTATTCAAATGAAAGACAATATTCTGAAAGTATCTTTGAAAGAACTCAAGGAGCATGGTCAAATCAATCTCCTTCTTATTTGGAATATCTCCCTTATCCTTATTTGACAAAGGGATATGTCTATTCATTGCTCTTCCCATATAAAACTCTTGTGTGTCTTGAAATTCTTAGTCAAATCTTCAATATCTATAGGCAATGAAATAGGACCTCCCAAGTTGAATGCTTCTATTAATGTTTCTTTGTTGAAAGAAAAGAAGATGCTTCTATCTTTCCTATAGAATGACTTGGATCAACTTGCCTAGAATTTTGATTCAAGGGTTAAATACTGGTACCTTCTCCACTATGTTCTTATAAAAGAACCAGAATAATTCATATCCATTTTTGTCAGGAACCTTTTCATCTCTATATAGCACATATGGATCCCTAAAAACATGATCATTAGCAGCTTGAGCATTAGAAGAGCTAGGTAAAATATGTATCCATTCCTCTATGAATGTGCTAGGGTCTTTTGGTTGTGTAGTAGGATCTTCAATTACTGCTTGTGCTATCAGTAATTTTGTCTACTCTATATACTAGATGCTGAAAGTCACTAGAAATTAATTTATAATTCATAATTCACTCAGAAAACTTAAGCAATTATGAAAATGGTAATGAAAATTCCCCCATCTTTCAGACTTTATTTGTTTTTGCAATGGGAGCATGACATTAATGGAAATTAAGTGATGTAAATGGAATCAATTTAGTAAACCAAATTTTGGAATACATGATTATTCCTTCAAAAATCCATGAAATAAATTTCATTCTTAGACATCTCACGAGGCAAAACAAAGCATTTTCCAACACAAAGTCATCAACCCTTCTTGAATTGCATATCCTGACTTCTATACCATTGTTCATAACTTCCAATTCTGAATTTTTTTTTCAAAAAAATTTTGAAATTTTTTTCCAAATTAGGAATAATAAAACATATCCAAATATGAGCCAAAAATAATCAATCCACTACACGTTATAGTCTCTGCATGTAGACCCATTTTCTCTGTTATAAATCTGAAGTAAAACCAGTAACCCTTTCTTGGGCATCTAATAACTTTCCCAAAATGACTCCAAATGAAACTAAATTTATTTTCAATCAACCCTATATCAATCTAGTTTCTGAATATATAATCCATTAATTTTTTCAATTCATAAATTGTTCTAGAAGTACCAATCATTGCCTACAACTTTGAAAAAATCCTTAAAAACTAGTCTTCATTAAAATGAATATAACTGACACATATCTAAGTAAAAATGACTCAAACCAATTGGAAATAAAATTTGGTTCATATATATTTCCAATGAATACAACTATAGTTTCTGTTTCATCCAAATATGCCCATACCAAACATATAAATCCGACTATAGCTGGGCATCCTCAAATCTACAAATGACCACTTTTACCAAAACTAGCATAACTTCTTCAAAACTTAACAAAATTATTCCAAACCAAAAAAATAAAGAATATTATTCATCCTACTCTTCAAATGTACAAAAAATAAAAGGGTTCCAGGCTTTACATAGCTGTCCAAGACCTAGAACCAAGACTAAAATAGTTAAAACCAATCAAAATGAAAAATTCTTAAGAAACCCAATTGCTTCAAAATGATCTATTCTTCTTCTCATTCATCCCTTTCTATTTGGAATGACCAATACAATGATTTTAAAGTGGTTGTGGTGGTTTAAAACTTTCCAACCACCTCTTTAACCAACCCAACACCTTCTTTAACGCTTGTACATTTTTCAATGCTTCTTTAAGCACTCCCATTACAATGCAAATGTGTTTTTTTTTCTAGTTTTTAATACATCAAAATGAAAAGTTAAGAATTTTAACCCTTTCTTCAACACGGTTATAGGAAAATCTAAATGACTTAAATATTAGAATATTATGAAATTCATCATAATGTATGCAGGGTCAAGATGCTCCTGCATCATACTCCCAGGCTTAAAAGATTTCCATGTCCCATGGAAATGTGTAGTGGAGAGTTCTACAATCAAATCTTTTTCTTCGTTGTCTTTATCACTAGGTCCATGATTCTACTACATACTCTATCTTTTTCAAATAACTCCCACCAATGGAGTAAAGACTGGCTGCTAGCCATCATGCTTCATGCTGCTTCTTCATACCACCTTATTGTCATCTAACACAACAGTAGACTCGATCTGGTGATGCACTTCCCACTCTCGCTCAGTGGTTGCTCTCAACATCCTACTCTAGACATATCACTTATGGAGAAAATACAAAGATTCCAGCTTGAGATCTTCACATGCATAGTTGCAAATGCATCCTTCTTGCAGCTATGATGGATCCACATACCACTAATTATCTCTACCCACAAAAACACCAGATCTTTTGCTGGCTTTGATACCACTCTAATGTAAATAGCATCAATAGAGTAAACCAAATGTTGGAATATATTATTATTCCTTCAAAAATCCATGAAATAAATTTCATTCTTAGAAATCTCACGAGGCAAAACAAATCATTTTCCAACACAAAGTCATCAACCCTTCTTGAATTGCATATCCTGACTTCTATACCCGTGTACATTATTCATAACTTTCAATTCTAAAATTTTATTTCAAAACCCTTTGGATAATTTGTTTCAAATTAGGATAATAAAACATATCCAAATCTAGGTGAAAAATAATCAATCCACTGCATGTTATAGTCTCTGCATGTAGACCCATTTTCTCTGTCATAAATCTGAAGTAAAACCAGTAACCCTTCCTTAGGCATCTAATAACTTTCTCAAAATGACTCCAAATGAAACTAAACCAATTTTCAATCAACCTTATATCAGTATAGTTGCTAAATATATAAGCCATTGATTTTTCCAATTCATAAATTGTTCTAGAAGTACCAATCATTGCCTACAACTTTGAAAAAGATCCTTAAAAACCAATCTTCATTAAAATGAACATAACTAACACATATCTAAATAAAAATGACTCAAATAAAATGAAAATCAAATATGGTTCATATATATTTCTAATTAATACAACTAAATTTTCTATTTCATCCAAATATGCCTGTACCAAACATATAAATCTGACTATAGCTAGCCATCCTCAAATCTGCAAATGACCACTTTTACCAAAACTAGCATAACTTCTTCAAAACTTAACAAAATTGTTCCAAACCAAAAATAAAAGGAATTTTATTCATCCTAATCTTCAAATGTACAAAAAATAAAAGGGTTATAGGCTTTACATAGCCATACAAGACCTAGAACCAAGACTAAAACAATTAAAACCAATCAAAATGACAAATTCTTAAGAAACCCAATTGCTTCAAAATGATCTATTCTTCTTCTCATTCATCCCTTTCTATTTGGAATGACCAATACAATGATTTAAAGTGGTTTTGGTATTTTAAAACTTCCCAACCACCTCTTTAACCAAGCCAACACGTTCTTTTAACCCTTGTACATTTTTCAATGCTTCTTTAAGCACTCCCATTACAATTCAAATGTTTTTTTTTCCTAGTTTTTAATACGTCACAATGCAAAGTTAAGCATTTTAACCCTTTCTTCAACACAGTTATAGGAAAATCTAAATGACTTAAATATTAGAATATTATGAAATTCATCATAATGTATGAAGGGTCAAGATGCTCCAGCATCATTAAGACCAACACACTTGAAAACCTATCAATCTTTGAGAACTTGGCAAAATATATGCTTTTTCATATCTTTGTACTTATAGCTTATGTTCTTTTTATCCAACTCAGACATGGTCATTAAAACAACTTTCATGCCTTAAAACTGATAGTTGTGATGGTGTGAAGACCAAGTTATCGCTTCTTCACCATGACTTGTATATTCGTCTTGATTTTGGGTGTGACCATGTGGCTAGGTTTATCGTTTTTAATGTTTCACAACCTCATATCTTATCTTTTTATTGCTGAGTTTTTCTTGTGATGCTGAAAATTTTTTTATTCACTCCACAACTCAATTTTAATTTACCCTTTTTATTACTGCAATCTGAAAATGAATTCTTTATGTGTCATTTCACACTTTCACTATCATTTATACCTTAACAACCTTTATCCTTGCAATGATGTACTTCATTAAGTTCTTAACTTATTGCCCCTTCATGACTATTAGAGAGGATGCTCATTCTAATTGTGTGATGCTGCACCAAGAATTTTTTTTTGACACTTTCCTCATCTTGCAACATTGCAACTTAATGTCTTGACTGTATATGGAACTGTACGAGAATGAAGAAAACATTTTTAACTGCAATAATTCATTTATTCATAGCTTCACACTATTATTTTCTTACTTTTACTCTTGACTTGTGAATATGTGCTCCATTATTTTGTTTGACCATTATCTTATTCTCCTAGCTTCACAACTTTAATTCTAACTATCATATAAACCCTTGCAAACTTGTCCTAGTCTTTAATCTTAGCCATCCTATCCTTATGTTTGCATGTTTGCAACATCAATTTAGCAACTGTAGTTAAACCTTGCTAAGACACAATCCATCACATTCACCATGCCATGTTCTTTACTTTGAGTTATTCATTGAGTTTGGTGATGGTGTGATAGTCTAAAATCTTAACAATAGTGATCAATGAATCCCTCTATCATAACTCAACATATTACTTTTCATCAAACCTTTGCAAGATAATGACAAACATTTATTTTAATTGTTGGGCATCTTTCATAGTTTTACAACTTGGACATCATCTTCATATTTTATTTACATGATCATGTGATCAAGGCTTTATTTGGTTTTATTCTTTTCTTCATTGGTTCCCGGTTTAAACCCTTAACCCAACAAGTAACCCTGCAGAATTGTGACTAGAAGCTTTCATATTCTCACTTCATATTTAACCCAAGGTTTCTTTAATCCACTTGCAAAGGTGGGCTTGCTTACAATTCTTAACCATCAATTCCTTTTTGCATCCTCATGACTTAGTCTTCACATTTTATCTAACCCCCTATGATGTTGCATTGACATCTTTGTTAACTATTTCCTTTTAATCACATGATCATAACTTAAACATCCTAATACTTTATGACCCATGACTTTGCGATGATAGTTTAGACTTAACCCTTTTCCTTTTATCACAACATCATTACTTGAAATGTCTTAAGTCAACAATGACTTTTGATCATGCACTCTTCCTTGTTTTGCTTGTTTGCATCCCCAACCTTGATGTTATTTTTAACCATTGCAAAGCTATAGTAAGCTCAAGATATACTATTTTTCCATTTTGCCACCTTGGAAATAGTTAGTAAGAAAAGCAGGGTGATGTTGAGATTATTGAGACTTCGCAACATCACAACTTAAAAGATACAAAAGTTTACGAAATACAAAGATAAAACATTAGCTTAAGACCTAGGGATATAAAAGTATAACAAGGTTTTTCACAATTTTACCCTTTTAAAAAGTAAATGTATTTCAAATAAACTCAAATGACATGAAAAGACAAAAAAGGATTTAGGGTTTTTTCATGAGGACTATCACAATGTTTTAGAAATCCTAAGCCTTTTAGACATAGTTCTTCCTAATTTTCATAGATTTTAAGAAGACTATAAGCAAGTGAAAAATTAGGCCAACAATCTTCACTTGGACAAATAGGCGAAATGGATTTTTATTTATAGTTGAAAAGTTAGAAATATTTTTATTAGGGGGTGATTAGAGTATGACTAATTGGATATTTTATGTAAAAATCCTACGTATCATAGGTTAAAACCACTTTCCTATATGCAAATTTCTCAATGAAGATATCTCACCAGCTAGATTGCCTTTTGAATGTGAGACTATGTGAACTAAATTAGCTAACTTCTAGGATTTAATTTCTCAATGGTGGTTGAATGCGTGTCCCCATCATGGTAGTGAAGAGTTTATTTTACTTAAAAATTTACAATTCTTAAAGGAGTAGTCAAAAATATAGAATACAGAATGAGGGAAGATGATTTCTTAAGGAGTTATAACTTTAGGAAAAATACAATAAAATTCTTGCTAGGGAAGAAACTTTGTGGCGTCAAAAATCAAGGGAGACTTGGTTGCAAAGAGAGACAAGAATAATAAGTTTTTTTGTAATCCAATTAAGGTTAGGAGAAAGAAAAAAAAAAAATTTAGTTAAAGATTCCCAAGGTAACTTATTAGATAAGGTAGAGGATATTAACAAAGAAGTAATTAGATTCTTGTCTTCTATATTTTCCAAAGATGCTTTGTGTTTTAAAGTTGTTGATGATATTTTAGATTTAATCCCAAAATGCATTTCAAAAGCTCAAAACACTTCTCATGAAACTAATATCCAAGAAAGAGATAAAAAGGTCTCTTTATAGTTTGGAGGGTGACAAAGCACCAGGCTCAGATGGGTTTCTAGCTAGTTTTTTTTTTTAATAGACATGGTACATTTTAGGAGATGAATTTTTGGAAGTGGTGGAAAAATCTAGAATAGATGGTTTAATTCATAAATATTTTAACAATACTTTCCTTTCCTTTATGTAATCACTCAAAAGTGGTCATCTAGAATATTAGCCCCCTTTCTAGCATTTTTTCTTAATTTATTAATCACTCATTCTTGATCAAATCTTCAAAAAATAATTTATTCAATTTTATCCTATAGTTTGATCACTATATCCTAAGTTAGTATTGAATTAAAAGGAACCTGTCCCACTTTAATTAAATAAAAGACCCCACTCCCCACTTATCCTAAGTTGTCCACACATAAAACATTATGCCCATTTTAAAAATAGAAGAAAAAGCATTGTTGTCTCAAATGAGATAGAAAAGGCAACTGTTGGTTGTGATTGGTGGAGATGCTTATGCACATGGATCACTAAAAATGCATTCTCCTCCCTTGACTATGCTTCTTTTTCCTCTTCATCCCTACCATCCATTTATATTTAAAAGGATGGCTTTCTCCTCATTCTTCCATCTCAGGCTCTCATGCTAATGTTATGTTGCAAGCTTTCTTAGTGACTTTGGAGCTTTGAATGCCTTTGAGAACTCTTGCATTTGTATTTCATATTTTGTGTCTCATTCTTTCATTATGGAATTTTAGTTTAGATTTCCTTTTGTGCTCTAAAATAGCTCACCTAGTCTAAATAGGGGTTTTTTAATCTTTCATACTTGTTAGCTTGCATCTTGAATCTTATTTAATTTAGTTTTCATCTTTCATTGCGTACCCATTTGAGAATTCTTGGATATTGGCTCTCATTGCCTCTATACTTCGTATATCTTGTTCTATGGTGCCCCTTGCAAGGGTTGCATAGATTTGATTCATTTTAGAGCCACCATTTCATTTCTTGCACCTTAGTACATCATATATATAGAGTTATAAAAAACCTCTTGAGATTCTCTCTTTCATGGGCATTCTCAAGAATAATGATTTATAGAAGTATGACACTTTTCATATGCACATTTTTGGCACCCACTATAGGCTTGATAGTCTTGTCTAGCTCTTGTTGTTGTTATTTTGTTATTTTCTATCTTTCTATTTGAGTTTTTATTTTTGTAGATAGAAATATGATGTGATACTTTTCTAGCATCATGTCATACTTTTGCTACTAATGTGTGATACTCTTCTAGTATCATATGATACTTTCTTTCATTGATGTGTGGTACTTTACTAGTTACTTTATCGTAGAAATGTTTTATATTTTTTCACATCACTATTCTACATTCTATTACACACATGTTCTATATTCTATCACAATTAGTGACACAAAGTATCATCTAGGGAGAAAGTATCAACTAACTATACAGGGAAGTGTTGTACGATACTTCTACAACTAGAAGTATCACCCAATCTATCTTGGTTAGCTAATTTGGTTCCTAATTTTTATTTTTTAGTTTTAAAGCTTCTAATTTCAGATTTTCTAGTTTCATAAAATCCTAATCAATGGTCTTGCAGGGTTTATTTAAGATTTACTAATGTTTTGATGCCCAAACCTTGTTGTTTTGTAATGGTTTATCACTTTCTTGCTAAAACAAAAAGAACATTTTTCAAAGATAAAAGGGATACTGACATGTTTGCAAGGCTTCCTATTAGGAATTGATAGATTTGAGACAATATAAGAATAAATAGTTAAGTGCAGAAATAAAAGAAGAAAACCATAAGAACACAGATTTAATGTGGTTCACCCAGAACCTAGGCTACACCCACCTACATAGCTATCCAACCTTTCTTATTATCTAGTGATTATTGTACAAATGCTTACAACTCAATACTACCACAAGAACAACCTATCTCATTATACATCACATTATCTTGATACCTAACCCTAAGCTATCTTATATGATATATCTCTCTTTAGGGTACTTCTCTGATTAGTCACCACAAACTAACAATCTCCCACTTGGGGACTGATCGGGCTCTACCCTAGACAACAATCTCTTACTTGGAGATTGATCCCATAGCAATATGACTACCACATGGGGCTCCCATTGGATAAAATCCTTTGTTGTGTATAATGTCCACGATCATCAGTCAAGAAGCCCAATAGAAGTTGAGCAAGAAACTAGCTTCTCCTTAGGGACTACCTTCATGAACATGTCTATAGGATTATCACTTGAGTGAATCTTTTTAAGCCATAGTTGGCAATCCTACAAAACAAACCGTATAAAATGGTACTTGAGCTATATGTGCTTTGTCCCTAAATGAAAAGCAGAATTGTTTACAAGATGAATTGCACTCTGGCTATCACTATACAATGGGTGATCTTTTTTCTTTTGACCTAGTTCCTCCAAAAAACATTGTAACTAAATTATCTCCTTGCTAGCTTCTGTAGCAGCTACATACTCAACTTTAGTGGTTGAAAGTGCATTAACCTTCTGCAATCTAGAAATCCAACTAACTATAGTAACCCCTATAGTAAAAACATACCCTATAGTACTCCTCCTTGTATCAACATCTCCAGCCAGATTAGAGTCAACAAAACCACTCAGTGTAGAACTAGATCCTATGAAACATAATTCTTTTGTAGTAGTACCTCTCAAATATTGAAGTATACATTTGACAACACTCCAATGTTCCATACCTAGATTACTCATATACCTACTGACAACTCCCACTGCATGAGCAATATGTGGCCATGTGCATACCATTGCATACATCAGACTACCAACTACTAATGAATACAAGATATTAGACATTTTATTTGCCTCTTCCTATGCCTTTGGCCACATTTCCATAGTCAATCTGAAATGAATAGCCAAAGGTGTACTAACTAATTTTCCATCCTGCATATTAAATCTTTCCAATACCCTCTTTATATACTCACTTTGGGAAAAATTCAAGGTTCTATTTTACCTATCTCATGTGATCCTCATACCAAGGATTATGAAGTATGTACAATACTTCTCTAATCAATCACCACAAACTAATAATCTCTCACTTAGGGACTAATCAGACTCCACCCTAGACAACACTTCCCAAGAAAAACAAACAAACAATTTTTTATGTGCTTTGTTTTGTTTTCAAGTGCAACATTAGATTAGTCATTTACTTTCATTAGGCACACAAAACTTACAAGTAGGGTTCATTGTTGGTAGGAGAGTATGCTCTTCACCTCATAGGTGAGCCAAAAATCTTGACCCTTCATTAAATCTTGAAAGTGAGTGGGATACTCCACTTTTTAGTGGTTTAAATTGATCTTCTTGACATGTTTTAGGGAAGCACTAAGTAATAGGAGAGTATTCTCTTCACCTTCTAAGGTGAATAATTTTTTTTGACCTCTTTGGTGTGGATCTATTTTGTTTATCTCCTAGTGAGATATTACCTATAAAGGGCATGCTATTGGTGGAAAGATACAAATATGAATGACCTAAAGTGGGAATGAGAAAAAACCAACTAACCCGACCCACTATAATCACAAACCCCTTGACAAAGGCCAAATCCTTGGGGGGTGTAACACTTGTCTTCACCTAGGGAGAGTACTTGTGGGAATGGGACCATGAGGAAATCACTAGGTGAGAATGCTTAAGGTAATATTGTGGCTGCAAGGTCTATTACTTATCGTATGATGAAGTGTCCTAGTATGAGGTGAAAGATGCGTGTTGCAAATAGGAACCTTTCTAGAAAATTTAGGATTTAAAAGCCACCATTATTATCCGCTCAATATCTTGGTTTAAGGATTGACACTAGTGGACTACTTGGATCACTCCAAGATGTTATACTCACCATATGTATCCCTTTGGTTGTGTTAATAACACTTCCAAGAAAAAGCCAACATCTATTATGGGTAATTACTTTGTCTGAGGTGAAGGGGAACCAAGTGTTGGACAAGGTATTGAGTGATGAACTATGACCTTAGATGGATATTGCTTGATGTTTTCTCATTTTGTGCTAGAACCATGGGAATTATTTGAACATACACATGAAAGTAGTCTCCATAGGTTTTCTTCTTTGAAACCTCACAAGTGCTTGTATTGGCAAGGTTTCTTTGTCCCTTTCTCAATTGCTTGAATACTTTTGTTTGTGCCATTATTTGTTTTCAAAATCATATTTTTTTTGTTACAAATTGGAAACACTCTATTTAGCTGTTATCTAAACATGCAAAAATATTGAGTCAAAATGTAGGTGTTTTAAGCACGAAATCACAAATTATTATTTCCGCTAAACTTCTATCACACTATCCTTTAGAGAAATATCATATGATACTTAGGAATTGCTAGAAGTATCACAATTCATCATAAAATCTATCAGAATTCTATAATACAAACTCTTCTCCTACCTTTCAAGAACTATCGTATCACCCAAAACTATTTTTTGACTATTATAGAAACTACCATACAATCCTATTCACTAAACTTTTGTCACCTAGTCTACTGGAAACTATTGTTTATGTCTGATTGCTTGTAAAATGGAGTCTTTAGGCATGTTCTATTTGAGTAGGGGTGTTCATATTTGATCTTATTATAATATTGGTCTAAAATATACATGTTTGGTAGTGTCTTAGGCTAAAAAGATGAGCTTGGTTTGTTGGATGTGAACTTAATGTAATAGATGTTTAGTTGTCAAAACTCAATTATCATACTTTCTTGGCTACTTTCTATTCGGCTTCTTACCCTACTATAAGCTTGAGTCACTAGCTTGGGCACTTTTGACCAGCTACTCTCTCTTTGTTACATTTCTTGACAAGTGAACATCTCGACCGTATGAGTTTAATTCCCAAAAAGCTTTTTCTTATCATATTACACTAAAAGAATTACTCTTACATGCCAGTTACAATTAGGTTACAAGTTGATCAAAGAAACTATTCCTCCTTTAATTTTGAACAATTAACTTCTCCCACTAGGCATCCACATAAGTAAACTTTCTAGGGAGAATCTATCTTTGAAAAAAAAAAAGAGAAAGAAAAATCTACCACCTAGAATGATCCTCTTAGCTACTTAGGTAGTTCTTTTGATAGTCCCTTGGATACTCATAGAGCTGCAAATAATGTGTCTCTCACCATGAACCAAGAAGAAAGAATTTTCCATTTGGAGGGCTTCTTTGAGTTGAAGGAAGAACAAGCTAGGTTACAAAAATAAAGGCTTAAGGAAGCTAGATGTGTAGCCTCTAGGGAAGCATCTCACCTACATTTAGAAACTAATGCTCACAATAACCCACTCAAGGCTTTGAAGATACTCATGCACATAACTTTGAGAACTGACATACCAATGCTACTTATAGAAATCATTTTAAAAATCATCCAAATGTTGGGAATAATGGAAATAATACTCCTTTGAGAGCTACAAGATCAAACATTAAGAAGTATACATCACCACCTAGGCACTCACAAACTTCTCATCATGGAAGAGAAATAGACAATGAAATTACCAATGAGAACCTCATGAAGTTCCAACAAGATGAATATCTCCAAAAACTTATGTTCAAGGCTTTAGAACAAAATGGAGATCCATACTTTGCATATATGAAAAATTTGAGGTTGGAGAATACCACATGATTTTGATATCCATAGAATTATACAAATGAAATGACCAATAAAAAATGAGCTTAGAAAGAAAGAGGTTCAAGAATTATGAAACTAACTCACACTTATGAAAATGGAAAAAGAGAAGCCTAAAAACCCATTTGTTAAAACTATATGTGATCTTCCTTTTGATAATAATCTTTGCATGATGCCATTTACTAGGGATATATAGGTTCCCAAATATGACAAGTATGATGATAATGGTGATCCACATGATCATGTGAGATACTTCTATGCTCTTACCATGGATTTCATGCATCAAGACACATATCTTATGGGGTTGTTTCCTAAGAGTTTCAATAGACAAGCCATGGAATGGTTTACTAAGCTATCACCTCCTCTTAAGACATTTGACAAGCTTATACAAATATTAATTCAACAATACTTGTATTACATACAATACCCAATTACTATGTTAAGATCTATGCAATATTAGAAAAAGTCAAGGAGAACCCTTTGCCACATTCCTACAAAGATGGAAAAGACTACCTCCTAGATACCCCCTTTAAATCTTGAAAGTGAAAAGATTGATATCTTTGTCAATACTCTTATAGAAAAATTATACTATGATCTATGAGAGCAATTATTCAACATGTTCAATGAAATGGTTGAAAGAGATTATTGTATTGAAGATGTTGTTAAGAAGGGGTATATTATCCTTAAAAAAGATAAAAATGGTAAAGGGAATGGAAAGGATAAGAATAAATCTTGGAAAAATAATAAGTATGTTGTCAATGATGGTATTGTGGATTCTCCTAGTGTGAAAGACAATTCTTTCCACTTGACCAATGCTATATATGCTACTAAGCAACAAGAAGAAAAAAAGTACAATGATTCCAAAAAATCACAACTTCATCATAAATCTAAGAAGCCTTCTAGATCTAGGCATGCCTATACTCCAATGATTGATTCATATAATGTTTTTTTGAAGACTTTTCTTAAGCACTACCTGATATATCAAGACCCAAGGACTCACATGTTAAACCTAATTGCTGAAAAGAGGACCAATTTTGCAATCATCATAGAAATAAGTGTCACACTACTAATAATTTTTTTAAAGTAAAGGATATAATACATAGCCTCATCAATGAAGGGAAGGTTGTTACTAACTAATTCATTAAGATTTCAAATTAGAGAAATTTTAAACAACCTTTTCCTAAGTATGAATAAGGAGAGAGAGCCAATGCTAACAAGAAATGTAATGATGCAAAAATTAATTACACATATGCCAACACAAAAAATGTTATCAACATGCTCAAGCCTAGTGAGGGGAATTTTTACATGATGGGCCCCAAATTTTATGAGAAGTTTAATTACAAAACTAATGATGAAAGGCCTAAAGTGGTGTTGAGAACACTCAATCCCTCTCGACATTTTGATGACACTAGACCAAGGGTTTTACTTAGGGTGGTATATTCCTCTTCTTCTCATTGTGAGACACTGAACATTGTCATTAGGGGTATTCTAAAGTTGTCCTTAAGGTAACTAATGATCCTAAACAAAAATCCTTTTCTAAATAACCTATTACTTTAACTGTGTCCATTACTTTAACTATGTCCACTTATGATCTCATGAGTTGGTTGCAATGAACCCCTACCTAGATATCTATATTTAAATAGCTAGAGTTATCTCCTTTACATAAGGAGATCCTAGAAAAAGCCTCATGTGTAATGAGTGTTCCCACAAATATTGACATAGATAGGTTCCAAGATATGGTGAACCATATTTCCTCACCACATTATCTTATATTCTCTAAAGAATATGACAAAGTATTAAGTCATCTTCATAATATTTCATTATACATCAAGGTCCAAATTCATCATACTTGAGTTAGATGAGTACCAATAGACAACTATATAGGGTGAAACATTGTTTCTTTTAGTGTGGTTCAATAGTTTGGGTTAGCTGAATTTTATATGAACCCCATGCACAAAATTACCATAAAGGCTTACGATGAAGTTGTATGATCTTCTAAATGCCTTATTTTTCTACCCATTTGAGTTGGTCCTATAGATAAGGATGTAGAGTTTCAAATCCTAGATATTCCACTCACATATAACCTGTTGCTAGGAAGACCATGGATTCATGATATACAAACTGTGCCATCGACTTATCATGAGTAAATTAAATTCCCCTTTAATGGTCCTAATCATGATTCCAAGGGATAGCTCTATGTCTACTAACATGCTAACTATTGTTGAGTCATTAGTGCCACATAAAAAACCTGATATTGATATTAGACCTTCACTTATTGAATACAAGAGGAAATTGAAGATCACAGCTGTAGACCAAAAAGTATGACCATTATATCATAGCATGTCCTAATACATCACTATGTGTGTAAACACATGAGGAGTGCCAGTATATAAAGGACTCTCAAGATGTATCTAGAACGGGTCTAGAAAGAACCAAGAGATAAGATAAGCATGACAACTAAGCACACATCTTATCCATCATTCTAGATCAGAGGATAAGAATGACAAGGTGTATCTCAAGTGGAGATGTTGTAGACACCATGTGCATAAATGAGGTGTGAACTCCTATGTTGTCAATGTGGAAACTCAAAAGAGTACACACACTCCTAGATGACTGATAAATAAATAATAAAATAATGCATTAACCTAAGTAAAGTTAAGTGTAAATAGTAAATACTTATTCACACCAACACCCCCACTTAAGTGCAACTTAGGGGAATGCACTTAAGTTCACAAAATCTAAGATGAAATGCATGATGGATCCCAACTACTAGGCCATGTTAGGTATCCATTTACATAATGAAATGCAATCTCTCATAAAGTGGAGAAAAAGGGAAAACCTCATGGGAAAAATCCTCCCCCAAAAAGAGAGATGAAAAGATGTATGGATGGATGGAGTAATCAAGACCCCCCATTATGACATACATCAAGAATATACAATAGAGAATAATGAGAAGGACAAAACCCCATAAGAGGAAAAAGTTCCACCCATAAGAAAAAAGAGAAAGAGAGACAAGGTAGTCCCCCCCCCCCCAAGGAAGAATGTCGATCAGTGAAAGCCGCTCCAAGGTAGAAGCTGGTCCAAGAGTGGTGAATGATTTTCCTTCCCTTTGGAAGAAACAATAGCAAAGGTACAATCCTAAAGATGTATGGTGGCCCTAAAACCTACTCAAGTGTCTGTAGAAGCCATTCTAGAACTATCTCCTCAATTTATAAAGAGACCTCCTCCAAGTGTTGTACATAAGTATCTACAATCATGCCAATCTGAGAAGATTGATCATATAGAGAATGGACATGAGGGTTAGAGTGAGCCCTTACTACAACTGGAGAAGGATCTTCTTCATCAAAGAGAAGATGTAGATCATCAATGATATCTCCCAAATTTTTTATGTGTGACTCCACAAATAGACCTAAAATATCTATCAAGAAGCCATCCACTGATGCTAGAGCTAGAAGACAAGGTGTACCCTACTATGTAGAAGTACATGAATCATTCACTATGGCAATGGATGAAGTATTTTCCTCAACAAAGAGAAGATGAATATCATCGGTGATGTCTCCCACATCTTCAATGTGAGTCTCCATGAACAAAATTGAAATTTCTAGAAGGAAGTGATCCATGAAGCTGAAGTAGGAAGACATGTTGAATCCTATTGCACTAAATTAGGAGCATCTATGGCTGGAACTAGATTAGTAGAAGCAACAGGAGCATCAAGAAATGTGATGTTATCTAGAGTTGAAGGTACCATAATAGGAGTGACTGGAGATAGAATATCTTTAGGAAATGGAGGGACTCGTGGATCTTCATATGCTTCCCAAAGACCCATCCAGACATCATGAGGAAAACTTGTCATTCTAAGAGGAGGAAAAGATTCCTTACTCATACTTACTATAAATAAAGCAAAGAAAAAGATGAAGATATTTGAACAAAGGTGGTATCTTCCAATATAAAGAAGGAAACACTTCCTTATGTTCTCTTAGATGATTAATGATTAAGGCACTCCATTTTTGATAGTTCCTTGGTGTCAATTTTAGTTTTAAACCAAACTGGCATATGTGATAAGACTCCATGAAATTAATGTATGTATGCACCTCCCAAAATGCAAAATTAATCAATCAACCCCCCCTAATGTATGATTTGGCACTTGGTACTTGCCAATTTAGGGCCTATATTTGAAAGTAGTATTTCTATCCATAGAAGCCTATAATCTAATTGAAAATCTATAAAGTAGACAAAAAAAATGCACTTTCAAAAAAAATGAAACCTTATTTGGAGTCCAGATGAGCTCGTACTAAGCATTTGAAGTGGCAAAAATTGGGATTTATGAGTTGCAAAAAAAATTAGGAATAGAGATCTCAAACCACCTGCACCAATATATAGATTATGAAATTCTACCCCAAAACAAAAAAAAGTTTCTCACAAAAAGGAGTTGTATGAGGGAGATATTGTTGTTTGAAAATCGCTACTGTAATTATTTTTCCTGAATCATCATTTTCGTGCCTTCAATAATCAAATGGCTCTAGATTTTTCTTTAGATGTTCAATTTGGATGAAAAAAAATCTAATTTGGGGGTTTTTTGACCTTCTGAGTGTGATGCAAATATTTGATTTGCACTAGTAAGCTCCAATATTCACCTACAAGAAATCTCTCCTAGTGACTTGATGGCCAAATTTTTTCCAAAAAATAATGCAAATCCAAAAAAAAAGCAGAGATGCAAATGATAAAATATACATATCTAAAAATAAAATTTAGAGATCTTAATGATCATACCAATTTTGCAAATTAGGCCTTTGGATTCCAATTTGCAAAAAAAATGTTTTCCTCAATCTTGACTATTGCCCAATATAGGTGTAATTATAGTCAAATTTCATTGAATTGGCATTTTGGATGTAGTGGTGAGGATTGCTTTAGCTCTAGATGCTCCCAATATCTACAAATTCTTTGGATCTAGGTCGAGGTGTTGAAGCAAGAATGGTCTTGATCAGCTATGTGAATAGAATCTCCCCCAAGAGCTTTGATACCATGTAAGAATTTTTTATAGCTCTGATACCATGTAAGAATTTGTTATAACTTTGATGCCATGTAAGAATTTTCCTTAGGGAAAAATCACCCAAGATCAAGTAATTCAAGCACAAGTACAACAATAGACCAAAAGAGTATGATCAATATGAGAATGAATATCTCAAAGCATGTCAAAGCATGTAATGTGATGTACATACACACTAGGAGTGCTATATATAAAGGCTTCTAAGATGCATCTAGAATGGTTCTAGAAAGAACTAGTAGATAATCATGACAACAAAGCACACATCCTCCATTATGCATGAATATACATGCATCAATGAGAGGATAAGTATGATGAGGTGTGCCATGTGTGGTGATGTTGTAGACACCATGTGCATATTTAGAGTGGTAACTCATGTGTTGTCAACATGACAACTCACAAGAGTATGCAAACTCCTAGGTGACTAACTAATAAATAATAAAATAATGCATTAAGCTAAGTAAACTTCAGTAAAGTATAAATAGTAAATACTTATTTACACCAACAACAAGTATTATTGTTAGAGAATACACCTTGTAATCTATTATTGTGCTACCAATATCTCTCTAATCTTATGGGAAACCTTTTGCTAACATGAAACCCACCTCTTTGGCTATGACTCTCTATGACATCTTTGTTCAGTCTTCAATTCCCTTGCAAGACAAAAATGAACATCAAGCTATGAGAGATCATGGGATATATAGGGAAGAAGATCCAGTTGATGAAGTTATGCTTGATACCCCTATTTACCCCAAGAAATATGGAAAAGGTGAATAATTCCTTAAGAAGCAGGGTTACCCTAGACACAGACCTTTGAGTGATAATAAAAAGGCACAATGGGTTTGAGCTATAGAATTTAAAGAAACCTTCCTATCTATGATGAAGAATCTCTCACAATTAAGTATTTAGATGATGAGGTTGAATATATGAGTACCACTATCTGAGAGGAGGATTTTGTTTCATTGAATACTATCCTTTGGCAAGAAGAATTACTACAGACTAATAACAATACTGAAGTTTCTATCCCTAGACAATCTAAATTTGATTAGTCAGATATACAAGATCCTAATAAATAAAGAGTTAGAATAAAAATTTCTCATCTTATGGCTCACAATAAAATTACTAATTCAATTGAATATGAATGGGAGTCTCTTTATAATGCTTCTTATGAAGTGGGAGTTAATGTGGTATATACTTATTCTAACCAAACCAACATATTTAATGAGTCTTTTGTAGGGTCTAACAAGTTAAGAACTCAACTTGCTTTAGTGGATCACATTGGTGCTCCTAGGATTAATCTTGATTTAGATTCCTTTGGAAATTTTCTTATAAACTTTGACTTTCTTATCACTAGAGGCAACTTCTTCCACATTAATAACCTTGAAGCATCCTTCTTGTTGTCACTTGTACACCCCAATCTCATTGATTGGTCTATACAAAATCAAAGACCTGAGCTCCCATCATTCTAAAATAACTATGAAATCTCCTTCTATTTGAACATTGTTGAACTAGTAGTCTCTTCTACTAGTGAAACAATGATTAATATGAAGGAGCCACACATCAAGTACCTTAGTCATAAGTTATAGAGAAAAAATGAAAAAAGAGAAGCTTGGATGGAAAAAACAACCTTTGAGCCCAAAAATAGTAAAAATAAAGATGCATCTAATGATGAAAACCTCTTTAAGGTGCCCTAGGATGAGGTACTTAGTAGTCTACCTAGTTATTTCTAAGATAGGTCATCATTTTTTATTAAACCTATGTAGCCCATAAATCTTGGTACCAAATAATCTCCCAACATAATACATTTGGCTCAACCATTATCAACTAAAGAGGAATTAAAATTCATGCAATTTTTCTAAGAGAAGAAGATTAGCTTTGCTTGGATATATTCTAATATGCTTGGGATTGATAGGGATTTTATAATGCACCATCTTTCTATAGCTCCCAATGTCAAGCCTATTAAATAGAAATTGAGGAAGATGTGTCCACACATGGCCTTGCTTTTGAAAGATGAGTTAGAAAATCTCTCGAGCACAAAATTCATCAGAGTTATTGACTATGCGAAATGGATATTTAACATTTTCCTTGTTTCTAAACATGAAAAAATCCATTCAAGTATGTACTAATTTTTTAGATATTAACAAAGCTTTCCCAAAGGATTACTATCTACTACCAAATATTGACATGATAGTGGATATGATTGTGGGTCATGATATGTATTATCTCATGGATGGTTTCTCAGGTTATAATCAAATAAAAATAGCTCCTGAGGAATAAGAGAAAATGAATTCTACACATGCTTGGGGTACATTTTGTGGGTGCTACTTATCAGAGGGCTATGACCACAATTTTCCATGACATGATGCACAAGTACATGTAAGACTATATTGATAACACCCTTGCTAAATCAAAACAAGGAAGCACACACCTAAATGACTTGAGTTTGATATTGGACCACATGAAAAATTTCAACTTAGGCTTAACCCCAAAAAATGTGCTTTTGGTGTCACATTTGGAAAACTCTTAGGCTACACAATATTAACTAAAGGCATAGAAGTTGACCCTAATAAGGTGCAATAAATAATTGACATGCCACCTCTTAGGAAAATTAGTTAGTTAAGAAGTCTACAAGAATGTTTGAAATATTTTTGGAGGTTTATCTCTCAGGTGGCTAATAGGTCCCAACCATTTAACAAGAATCTGCATAAGGGATCTAGATGATGTGTTTGGAATGAGGAATATGAGAATAGCCTTACTCAAATCAAGGACTACTTTGCTAAGATGACTATCCTCATGCCTCTTATTCTTGGAAATTCCTTGATACTTTACATCTTAGTTACAAACATTTATATTGGATCTTTGCTAGCATAACATGATGATAAATGAAGAAAGTGAGCTATCTACTAAATCAATTGAATATTGGTTTCTTATCAAATCAACTACAATAAAATTGAGAAGGCTTGTGTTTCTATAGTATTTGCATTACAAAAGCCCCATCACTATATGCTTAAATATATGACACAACTATTTTCTAAGATTGATCCTCTAAAGTACCTTTCCAGTAAAGTTGCACTTATAGGAAGATTAGATAAATGAATGATGATTCTATCTAAATTTGACATTCAATATGTCAAACATAAAGCTATCAAAGGTTAACCCATTGCTGATCAACTCACTGACCTTCCACTTCAAGAAAATTCTTTGATGTGAATAGATCTTTCATATTCATCCATCATGTATGCCATAGAGAGAACTTGGAAAATGCTTTTTGATAGGTTTTACAGTCAAAATGGAGCTACTTCTAGTATCTTGTTCATTACACCTCATGGATATAAAATTCCTAAGTCACACACTTTTCTGTTTCCTTCCACTAACAATATAGATAAATATGAGGCCCTAACTAATGGTATCAAGCTAGCTTTCAAATGGAGGATTATTAAGTTGTACATTTATGGAGATTCTCAACTTGTTAAAAATTAGTTAATTAATAATGATAATTAAACTAAAGTTGAAAATTTGGTGCCCTATAAAAAGTTGATAGATGCCCTAAGGAGCTATTTCACTTTTGTCACATTCCAAGAAATTCCTAGGGCTGAGAATAAGGCCACATATGGCTACTTTGACATCAATTTTATAGTTACAAGAACAAAGTCTCTCTTTGGATTCCTAGTGGAAGTACTATGATATCCTACTTATTATTCCCTTGAAAAAAATCATTTGTACTGTTATTTCTCACAATTCCTCTTATTATGCCACTATTTATTCTTACCTCCAAGTTGAAATTGTCCCTAAAAATATCACCCACAATGAAAAATTCCAACTCATTCATATTTCCTTCCACTATACCTTTTTCTTTAGTGACTTGTATAGGAAGGGTCTAGATAGAACACTTTCTAGGTGTCTATAGACAAATGAGTCCAAAAGAGTGCTAGCCAAAGTTCATGATGAAATTTTTGAGTCTCACTCTAATGGTCTTGCACTTTCTTGAAAGATATGTAGGGATGGTTATTATTGTCCTACCATGCAATAATATGTTGTGTACTATGCAAAATCTTGTAAGAAATGTTAGATACATAGAAAAATAATTCATGCTCTGGGATGTGAGTTGATTCCAACCATCAAACATTAGCCTTTTCAATAGTGGGCCTTTGATCTAGTTGGAAAGATCCACCCTAGTCCTTTGAGTGGACATGAGTAAATCATTATGGCTATAGAATATTTTACAAAATGAGTTGAAGCAATACTTCATTCCACTACTACTAGAAATAAGGTGGTTTTGTTTATTCTGAATCACATCATTTGTCATTATGAAATTCCTTCCTCCATAATTGCTGATAATGGGGGATAATTAAAAAATAAGGACCTTAGAAAACTTAGTAAAAATTTCAAGATCAACAACACTAGTCCTCTATTTAATATCCCCAAGGGAATGGGAAAGATGAAGCATAAAATAAAATATTGTTCAATTTTTTTCATAGAATTGTACACAAGTCAAGGATATATTGACATCTGCAAATCAATCTTGCATTATGGGCTTACTAAACTAGCATACACGCTCCTGTTGAAGCTACCCCCTTTTCTCTAGTATATGGTTCTAAGGCCATTTTTCCAATAAAGGCTAAGATTCCTTTACAAATTTCTTTAAAAGGGTTAATAAAAGAGCACGAGAATACATGAACTTGAGGTCTTGGATGAACACCATAAGGCTGCCTTAGATCACATCAGGGCTCATTAAAAATGAATGCCTACATGTTATAGTAAGAAGATTCATGCTAGAGACTTTCAAGTTGGAGATCTTGACTTTAGAGAAAATCTATAAAAATTAGCAAAATAGAGAATAAAAGGGAAAGTTCAGACATTATTTCCTAGGTCCCTACATTTTTATTGATACATTTGGATTTGGTGCATA
Organism: Cupressus sempervirens; assembly: GCA_028749045.1. Classification (NCBI taxonomy): domain Eukaryota; kingdom Viridiplantae; phylum Streptophyta; class Pinopsida; order Cupressales; family Cupressaceae; genus Cupressus; species Cupressus sempervirens. The sequence goes on from CM053789.1 coordinate 537,099,910, forward strand.
CCAACTTTCTACACCTGAGGCAAAAAAAACTCCTTGAACTTATCAAAATATTACATCTTAAGAACTATTCCTAAAGCTCTCATTGCTCAGCTATTTGCACATATCTTATGATCCTGAAAAAATCCTTAAAAATAGGAAAAAAATCATAATCATAGTGAAAACCTAGCAATATTCTCTTTGATCCATCACCAAAAAGTTCAATCATCTAAAAATCACAATTTTTTAAATAAAAAATTCTTTAAAAAACCCTGCAAAGTGGTAAAAATTTGGAGACATGCAATACTTGAGATCCTTGCACCTATGTATATTGGTCTAGCTTGAATTTTAGGGGTCATTCTAGTTTATCTTTTGTATTTGATATGATGAGAGAGCTCTCTCTTTATCTTTTATGAACATGTCAGCTAACTACGTTAACCTTCTTCTACTTCCTTTTTATCATGTCTTCCACTCCTTGTTGGTCTTATCAACTTAATGCTTCTTTAATTGCTTTCATTACAAGGGGTTAATCTAATCATCATATCTAATCTATCCAAGTTCTATTTTTTCAAATCATAAGTTTATGTCATAACATGAGAGCTAAACATATGTAGGAGATATATCCTATATGTCCATGTGCATATACACATAAGATGAGCATATAAACATAAAGATGAACATACATATCAACATCACATGGAAAAATAAAAATAATTGTTGAAACATATATAAATACTCACCACATGTGCAAGAAAGAGACAAGTACACAAGGCCATAATTGAATCCATTATTTGATATATATCATGATAAATAAATATACATATAATGTGAGATAAAAATATGGATAAATGTCTCTCAAATGATAAATTAAAAATGTCATAAGGACATCTTATCTATGCTACAACCTAGACCCTAGGATTGACTTTGATGCAGGAGCATCTTAGGTCTTTGAGAAATCTTGCATCAACCAAAAATATTTGTTGTTTTCTATACCAGTCTTTATTTGTGAGGTATCCATTCTTTATTATTATTTTTTTCTATGCGTGGTTAACATCATCAAGAGGACCTATCCTAGATCCTTCTCCTAATTACACAATCCTTGATTATTTGTTTCACTCAAGTTTTGTGCTGATCTTGGCAATGTTTGTTCCCTACATTTCTCTTCTTGCAAGGCATGATATTTTACTTGGAAAAGTTTCCCATGTTACTGTGGTGTGTTTCAAAGCTATAAGACAACTCCCAAGACATGTGTAAACATCTCTTTAAGTATGCATCGCCTCATGTTGTGATTTTTTTGGTTATGGTTTAATCTACCAAGGTTGTACCAATAATGTAATTAAATGCCTAACTAGTCAACTAGTGGTTTAGATATCTATATAACAAGCTTGGTTATATGTAAGAAAGGGGTAAAATAAGATGGTAAAATATATAGAGATTTTAAGAAGTTAAGTTGTGAACTTTGATTTTTTATTTCATACTTTTGTTGTATATGGATGTAACCTAGAAGGCCTCACTATTGGGCATGCTATTTTATCACTCTTAATTATTATACCTTCATAAAAGTATGGAATCTAATCTTGTATACATTGGGTTTTCAATTAATTTGAATTTCTTCTATGCGTGACTTTGAGTAGGAAATGTTGATAGGTTTAAACTAAGTTCTTTGTGCTTTAATCCTTGATTTCCCTACATCAGGTGGTATTAGAGTGAGTTATTTCTTGTTTATTGGATCATGAAAAACCTTCTTGAATTGGTTGTAGGGTGGAAGATATGGAATTTGACCTATAACTTGTAAAAGGTTATGATCTTATAGGAACAATTGTCTAGATGGTTTGGGGTAGAGGAAATATTGATAATTCTATTGTTAGAATGAATGTTGATGATACTACATTGGGGGAGTATCCTAAGTATTGGAGAGTATTGACATGTTGCATTCATGAATTTGTTTGTCATTGATTTAAACATAGTAGTAAGCCTACATAGACTAGAAAAGTAGTAGAAACAGATATTAGTTGTAAGAACACTATTTTGGTTGTTTGGTGATGTGCATTCATGTAAATGTTTCATATTGCATCCCGATGTTAAGGTTCAATGCACAATACCTGGGTTGAAGACATATGGAAGATATGCCTGATTTGTAGAGAGCATTATAAAGACAGAGGTTCTAAGAAGTAGTTTTTAATATTTGTATTATATCATTTGATATAGATATAATCTAGAGATGTATGGATAGTGAGTGACATAAGACAGTACGATGACAACATCATCGAATGTGCAAGCCTTAATGTCATATGTATGATAAGTTGCATAGACTATGAGCTGACAATGCTATTGTAATTCTAAATTAATTAATTATCTTATTATAATTAATTAGGAAAGCCTCAAGGTTGACTCAAAGAATTATTTTGAAGATATAGTATAATGGAAAGAAGTTTTCCTTGTTTGTAAGAAGTGTTATGTTCATTGTATTGAATGCAAAGTGTGAAAAGGAGTAGAGAGTTTGGTGAATGCAAGTAAGAAATTCAAGGGATTATTGGATGCAACATTTGTGATCTGGTTACACGGCCAGGAGGAGAAGAAGTTTGGTTGACAAGACAAAGAAAGAAGGAGTAGTACTATTCATTTATATTATTCTATAAGATATAGTACAAAGATCATTTGGATAGTGGGTTCATTGGTCTTTCCCTGAAGCTATTTGGACAATGGGTTCATCTACCTTCCACAACTCCAAATAGGGTTGGAATATCCTAATAGGGATTCAAAGTCTCCTAGTATGGACTAATATGTACTAAATGTTGTTATAAGACTCCTAATAGCACTAGTACATTTGGGCTCATTTTTTGACATTTATTGGTCAAAATTTTGACCCAATTTTTGACCAAAATTTGACCAAATTTGATCAACACATTGGTCATAAATTTGACCAACCTACTCGTTGGTCAAAATTTTGACCAATACATTGGTCGAAAACTTTTGAAATTGCTAGCACATTTTCTGCCAAGCATTGGTCAAAATGTTGACCAATGCTTGCTAGAAAACAACAGGGTAGAAAACTGCTTGGTAGAAAATTGTAGGGAATTGGTTGAAATTTTGACCAATGCTTGGTAGAAAACTACTGGGCATTGGTCAAAATTTTGACCAATGCTTGGTAGAAAACTGTTAGGCATTGGTCAAAATTTTGACCAATGATTGGTAAATTTTTTTTTGAGGTTCACAGTTATTGAGGTCCACTTCAGCAATGGCCCTTCCTGTGAAATTTCCATCTAAAACCTTTCTAATGAGATAATGTATTATGAGCTCTTCATCAATGGGATCGAACATGAATCCAGGAGGCAGTTGTACGTCACCCATATCATGGTTCATGATATGGGTGATGCACAACTACCTCCTGGATTCATGTTCCATCCCACTGATGAAGAGCTCATAACACATTATCTCATTAGAAAGGTTTTAGACAGAAATTTCATAGGAAGGGCCATTGATGGAGTGGACCTCAACAACTATGAGCCTTAGGGAGGGTTCAATTCCCTCCTTTATTATTCACTATGCATATAATCCCATACACCCATTTGATCTCAAATGATGATATGCATTGAATGTTGAGTGTCTATGCTAAGTGCTCCAAAACCATCCATTTCATGCTTCTTTCTAGTTTCTTTCTGCTTGCACACCCATTTCATTTCATATGATCATATGAAAATTATGTCACTCTAAGTTCTCAACTATTTCCTCTTGATTTATCATCTCATAATTGTTGAATGAGAGCTTTGGGATAAGCTATAGGCATCCATCAAAAGTTTGGCCAAATTTTGATCTAGGATATAGTACTAAAAGCCAGGGATAACTTTAAGGAACCCCCCCTCCAAAAATTTATAAAATTGTGGTGAATCACATGTCATTTGGGTGAAAAAAAATTAATAGTGTTGGCGAATTATGAGTCAGTTGATGGATATTTGGTGGCAAATTTTTTAATAGTTTAAACAATTTTTATAAAATAATGGTGATTATAATTTTTATTTTTAATAAAATTATTAATATTGATGGTGAATAATGTTTTGAAATGTAAATATGTTAAATGTATTATTTGAGAACTCAAATCGTCTGATGATCCAAGATCAATGGCTAAGGTTTAATTTCGGCCAACATTTCTTGAAGGAAGAAGAATTGTTGAGGTAGTCACTGGAATGTTGACACGTATCAAGGTAAGTTGTCTATGGAGTATAGTGTCACTCATTAAAAAAAAATTACATAGGAAAATGGGAATTTGGCGAATGATGATCGTCGAAAGAGACACTCAATTAATTTCGTGGCAAATAAGAGTAAACATTAAAGAGAAATATGGACAAAGAACCTGACCACCAAAATAAAATTACATAATAATAGTGGCGAACATTTCGACCACTATATGAGTATTTTATAAAATCTGGGCGAATCGGTCAACTAGTATACGATGGTTTTTTTAGCCAATTTCTATAGCCCAATCGTGACATATTAGCTAATTGGCGAATAATAGCCACTAAAAAAATCCTTGCTAGAAGCTATATTTCATGCCAATAAAAAAATATTCTTGGCCATGGCCTAGGGCAATATGAACCAGCCAAATGAATGCTGCATTCATGTTTGATGGAGAAACCCTTCTTGAGAAAGGGGAGAGATTTTTTGTTGACCACTCACTTGTTCTCCTAAAGCTACATGCTAGAATTAGAAAAAAATAGACTCATCTTTGTAGTTGAATCTACTTCCAGTTATAACGAGCAAGCTTCTATCAGATAATAGAAGCCAAGAATTGGGGACTTCAAGGCAACCATTCTGGGACTATTAGGAACATATGGATATGAGTGGACAATTCAGGTATTGAACTAAAATTTTTTCCTCAAAATTTTCTTTATATCATTTTTGCACTATATTGCAATGGTCTAACTAGTAGGCAACATTAGAGAATGATAATTTATCTTGTACTAATTAATAATGGTAGTGGTAGAAGTAAAGACATGTTAGTTGCAAGTTATAAGACTTTTTATGAGTTCCATATGATGGATGGTTGGTCAAAATACACACAGTTCTCTTCTTTAAATAGTTAGAATGGGGTTTTAAAAAGAATAAATTTAAGAAAGAATTTATTAACTACAAACTAATGCATGCATCAAAATGACAAACTTTGTGATAATGAAATCTGATTTTGCAACTTTGACATGTTAGCTTGCCAAGTCGCCTCACCAAGTCGGCTCGCCCACATGTCCCAACAAGTCCCCAAGTCTTCTTGCCAAGTCACTCCCACCCAGTCACCTCAATGAGTTGACTCTTTCAGTCATGTCACCAAGTCGACTATTCGAGTACACTCACAAAGTTGACTCTTTAAGTTTGCTCATCAAGCCACCCCACCAAAGTGCCTCATCAAGGTCAGTTTTTAAGTCAGCTCACCAAGACACTGCACCAAGTTGACTCACCATCTCACCTCACTAAGTGGATTCGCTAAGTTGGCTCACTAACTTGCCCCACCAAGTTTACTTTTCAAGTATGCTCGCCAAGTTGACTCTTTGAGTTCAGTCATCAAGTCACCCCACCAAAGTGCCTCATCAAGGTCAATCTTTAGGTCTTCTCATCGAGCTTGCTCACCAAGTTAGTTCGCCATGTCGCATCTCTAAGTGGCCTTGCTAAGTTGGCTCACCAACTTGCACCACCAAGTTGCCACTTTAAGCCCACTCACCATTAATAGATCATCAAGCTGGCTCCCCAAGTCAGCTTGCCAATCTGACAATTGAAGTACGCTCACCAAGTTGAATCTCTAAGTTTTCTCACCAAATCACCCCCACTTGCCCCACCAACTAGCCACTTTAAGTCAACTTGCCATGTCAACTCGCCAAGCTGACTCCCCTAGTTAGCTCGCCAAGTTGAAAATTCAAGTATGCTCACCAAGTTGACTCTTTAAGTTCATTCACCAAGTCTGCCTCCTAAGTCAGCTCATCAAGTCACCCCCACCTAGTCACCTCAACGAGTCGACTCTTTAAGTTAGCTCACCAATTTGACTCACCAAGTTGATTGTTCAAGTATGCTCGCCAGGTGGGCTCACCAAGTTAGCCCATCAAGTCATGTCAACAAGTCAATTATTTAAGTACGCTCTCCAAGTTGACTCTAAGTTTGCTCATCAAGTCACCTTGCTGAGTCACCTCAACAAGCTGACTCCTTAAGTCTACTCACCAAGTTAGCTCTCCAAGTTGTCTCACCAAGTCAACTCACCATCTCGTCTCACCAAGTGCGGCTCTCTATGTAGGCTTTCCAATCTGCCCCACCAAGTTGCCTCTTTAAGGCCGCTGACAATGTCGGCTTGCTAGGTCTATTCCCAAAGTCAACTCACCGAGTCAACTATTCAAGTATGCTCACCAAGTTGCCTCACCAAGTTGACTCTTTAAGTTCACTCACCAAGTCTACTTGCCATGTCGGCTCGTCGAGTAAGCTCACCAAGTCACCCCTCCAAGTCACTTGAAGAAAACAAAAATTTGGTGTATTGTGCAAGTCTAAAAAATGCTATCATTTTATATTTATAAAAACACTTACTTGGAAAAATAATGAAGTGTTCTCCCCTTAGATTACTTCCCATTTAACAAACCAAGGAAAATGCAATAGATATATTTATCAACAAAGAAATAACATCAATGGGAGTAACCATGCCATCTCTTAGCATTCACAATATTTCCATTGGCACATAAAGAATTGGGCTACACTTCACAATGCCAAAACCTTGAGTAGAATTCATTGTGGGAAGAAGCAAGTTATGTTTCCTTGGTAGGTGTTAGCTAGCAATCATTTAATATAACATCTTATAAAAGAATTCCTAAAGCTAACCACATTTTGAAATGAGATAACAACTTATATATATAATTTCAAACTCAATTTATTCCTATTTGTGCATAACATTAGTAGGTTAGTGTTATGCCAAGAGAATGGAATTTATGTATCCTCTTGACTCTAACAAAGACAAAGGTCCATTCTTGTCACTCTTTAGAGGTAAACCATAAACTCTGAAGAGACACTATGCCAAAATTATTGGGCACACAAAGGTCAAAAAACATGGCAAATGTATAGGAAAAATAGAGTCAACTTTTATGAAAATGATAAATATCTCCCAGCAACAATTGAGAAAGGTTCAAAGCACATGCCTCCTCATATAGCTTTAATAACATTTCTGGACAAGATGTTATCACATCAAAAAGACACTTAGCTACTACCCTCCGAACCTTCTAGCTGATATCCTTATCATCGCTATATTAATTAGCACTCTCTCTACATCAACATAATAGTATTCGGATGTTGGTCATAAAATTCATAATTACATGAAAATAAAAGACACCATTGTGCAAAAATTAAATTTTCTCAAGAAATTAATTCTCTAAAGCAATTTTAACATACTCGTCCTCCTCTCCATTACTCTCTTCTATATCTTCTTCCATATTATCAGTGTAGTTTGGATCATAGCTTATGTAGTCCAGAGAAAGTTCCAAAATTGTATCACAATAAGTAGCCACATCTCTGGCACAACATCGGACAAAACTCTCCAATGCCTACAAATTGCATCTTTAAGGTGATTATTTACAGATTTTTGAATCATCAGGATTTTCTATTTAAAGAATGAAATTTCAAGATGCATTTCACAAAACATACATATACTTTCAATATAGATGATATAAACTTTTAAAATGGAACCATCAATGTTAACAAATAGTGTGAGATGAAAATACATAATTTCTCTACAACCAAACTCTTTTAACACCTGCAAGCTATATTCTCTTTGCTCCTCATCAGCTTCAGATGCACTTTTACAATAGTTAATAAGTAGGGGAATAGTTTCATTTAGATGCGGTCCAAACCTATACCCAACAACTCGACTGCAAGGGGAAAGGACATATATTAGAATAAGACTATAGCTTATATAGCTAAAGTCCATTGATGATACATTGATGAACATGTGGACTACAAGATTAAAAAATGGAAACAATATATAGAATCACATTTTTAAATAACATAAAATTTCACAAATATTATATTGTTTTTATATTTTCTATATCAATTACAATATTAAATTATTTTTCAAAAGGCCTTCACTTTTTTAGCTTCTAAAACCATTTTTCCCATAAGAACCAACCATTAACTACCCAACATGGCAATATATTATTAGTAAGTAGGAGATATTTTCCATAGCAAGTCAAATTATGATATTGCTATGTGGATTCAACTTTGTAGATTTTAAGCCAAACTCATTGACCCATTTTTCATGAGTAATAGTTCACAAGGACTCATCTTTCATGAGAATGAATGGAACAGTTAGCACTCATTGCAATTAGATGATGCTCATAGGTGGTGGATAAGCTAATATTATAATTTATTAACTATAAACTAACACTATGGATCATAAACAAAAAAAAGACTAGTAGACTAAAAATGTGTTCTTAGCAACAATAGTTGTCTATTCATTTAATGTGACAAGAATGTATTCAGAGCCATGCATTAGAATCTCAAAAGAAGTTAAGCTTTCATTGTTTGACTGTCATGGCTATACTAGGATAACTGTGGTACAAGGGGTGAATTGATAAATCTGTCCCTACAATTGGGACTGACAATAGCAACAAATAAATAAGCAATATTTGAGAGAGATTTAAACAACATAGATCACCTAGAAGGCTCTTAAGGTTGGTGCTAGATGACAAAATTAGAGGTTTGAAAAGCATAGTTGAATTACTAGTCACAATGGGAAATAGAGGCTTGCTGCCTACCACTTGGAGAGCTAATGTGGATTTAGAACTGTAAAATTTCTCATTCCTATACATGTGATTTGAGATATAACAATGCCTTAATATTGACTATGAAACTCATTCTTTGCTTCTTTATAGTTAGTTTTGCAATTTATATTGCCAAAGCATTGATGAGAAATATCATTCAGTGTGAATTTGTAATCTGCTCAAGTAATCTGGTTCCAGATGTTTGGTGTAACAAGATCACAATGTAGTAGTCATTTGAGTTCTTAGTTTTCAATATTAGAATCAAATTAAAAAATCAAATTACAGTGTCATTCAAACTTACCATATCTGAAGGGGTATACTGGCTGAAAGTGCATATTAGATTTGTGGCATTGAATATGATGGCTGGAAATTGCATATCAAACCCATGTAGGATAATATCAGTCTTTCTGTTGCAGATCATACTTCATATCATACCTTAAAGTGGTCATTTACTAGTCCCAAAGTGGTCTACAGAAGCCTACAATAGCTAGCTAACATCCGAATGTGATACATGTTGATTATATGGCATTAAAAGCTATGGATTGAATTGTTAGAGTTTGATTTGTGATCGATAATAGGTATGTAATCTCTCTTTTCAGTCTTAGCAGTAAACAATAAATTCATATTTTTTCATATCATTTAGCTATACATGTTTTGATTCATTGCATAGTCATTTCCTTTAATCATTTGTAATGTGTTATCATAAACAAGCATCAAAGTTAACTCAGCCAAAGTCAGATCAGAATTTTTGAACTCAGAAACATCACCATTTCTGGGAGTCCAAAACATACATCAAACCAAACAAAATGGAAAAATTGGATTGGGTTTGGGTGGGGATCTTTCACAATTGCTTATTGATGCTTAAACTAGAAAATATACATGATTACCTAAGTCAATAAGCCAGTTTGAGATAGCAGACCTCCAACTAAAGTCTGGCTTGCTAGATTTTCAAGACCAGCAAAGTTGAAACCAAATCCCATACCTCCAATTGGTTGACATGAACCTTGATGTGGTAAATGCCCCCCAATGGGACCACCAACACTTCCACCTCCTGCACCAAATCATCTATTACACTTCACTCTTGCATTCTTGTCTCCTAATGATGGATCTTGTAGTGTGATCCGAAACATTGATCCTAAAGACACCATACACAATCAAATTGAAAAATAAAAAATTTACTTTTCAAATAGATTAATGTTGATGTAGCTACAAGATTATGCTTACCACAAATTCATTTGATCCAAAACATTGATGTTAAACCACATTCATTTGATCCAAAACATTGATGCTAAACCACAAATTCATTTGATCCAAAATGATGATGCTAAAAATATTTACACAATTGAATTTAAAAATCAAATTAAAGTGTCATTCAAACTTACCATATCTAAAGGGATAAGCAAAAACATCCACTACACCTTTCAAAAAACTTGTGAACAAAAAGGATGAAATCACTAAAGAAAATAAACAGATTATTTTGGAATGAAAATCTGTGACTTGGAGAAAGCATTTAAGCATTATAACACTTAATAAGATCTAGCTTGGATTAGTCACCTAAACCATATGCAACATTTCAAAAAGAGTTCCATTGCCTTTGCGTAAAACTTCATTAGGGGGCATAGGGATTATTGTTGCTAAAGAAAAGATAAAAGGGTGTACATATGTCATGTAAAGGTAATATGTTGCAACTGCATCAGATACTGAATAGGAAGCCATTGTCTACAAAAAATAAGCATCAAAATAACATATCATTCCACTTAGAAATGGAGAACAATATAACCAATACACTGACAAATAATTTAAACAAGCAATGTAAATAGCAATGCAATATTATCTTTTATTCCTACTAGTGAAGAACAAAATGAGTGAATCAAGAAATCGGCATCAATATTCAAGTGTATCATTTTGACTGACCTGTGGCTCTTCCATTGCAAAGTGGACCATATCCTCATGATTTACTTCCAATGGATAATAACCTAACTTTTATTTTGTAAGAACCTACATTAGAATGTAAAGAAAGAAAGAAAAAAGGCAGAAACTTTATTAATGACCATTAATGACCAAGAATAAGTCAACAGGTTGGAACATACATAAGATATAATACAAGAAAACTAGGAAAACTTGTCCTAGGATAATTAACTGAATTGTTAAGCACTCACATAATACTTGCATATTTCTGATTCATTATCTAAAGCTTAAAATAGGAATAAATCTACTAAACATAATACAAATCACTCAACAAATTTGAATGTGGTAGAAGAGTGATCAACAACACAGTGAATCAAGTCTATAGGTGGCACTTGCTGGTTTGAGAAGAGATTCAAAAGGAGGACTGGTTGAGGATGCATTTCAACAACAAGCAAGAGCGAAGAGATGATGTAGGCATCACTCTGATGTAAAGACTAGCAATGAATAACATGCAAACATATGCTTATTTTATAAACTTCAATGAAATCTATTTTCTCTTGGTCCAAGAAATTATACCAATGTCTAGAAAAAATAACTAGAAATAGATTAAAAGCAGTGGAATGTATAGCAAGTACAATATCAAGGGAGTGAAGAAAAATAGCTATAGTCATGGGGCAAAGAGAATAGAAAAAAGTGGGCTTAATTGAAGCATGGGGTGAACCTGAGAAGATTAATTGCTAAGTTAGTACAATGATTAATAGAAAGGTAAGGGAAGAGCCTACAAAATAGTAGAAACAAAAAAAGGCCACTCTAAATGGGTGTGTATAATAGTAGTGTTGTGAACTTTTCATATATTTCCCCATTGCAAATGGGGACCCCCTCTCTTGCTTACTGGTATGGTCATTTTAGGCCTAGTTGTGGTAGTTGCTTTGGCCTCTAGGTTCTCTCCTTAGGAAGTGAGTGAGTCATTAACCCATGATCTAAGATTCATCAAGGATTGGAAGAAAATGGTAGAAGTATCAAGAAAATCACCAAGGAAGTTGTTAACAAGTTTCCCACAAAGTGTCATGGAGACATTGATAAGAGAGTCATCAAGGTGGGTCATGGAAATGTAGAAATCGTGAACCAAGTCAAACTGAAAGCATGAGTAGTGGCGGAAATTCCTTTAGTTTATAAGTCAAGTGGGATAGAAAGATGCAAGTGTTAAAGACAAAAGTATTTAATAATCTTATATAGAACAAGGGAATGCTTGAGGATTCTTGCACATTCAATTGAAAAATCAAGTTAAGCTCCAAAAAAATGAACATCTCAGCAAAAACCTTCCTCATTTCTAGCTCATTTCCTGAAATTTGGTCAAGCTAAAAAACATATCCAACTCCCCTTCTAAATTCCAAACTCCTTGAGAGCCCACTTCCAGGTCCTTGTCCAATTTTCGACCTTAGTATTGCATTTCAAGCTTGTGTATGAAATCCTAGTCTTTCTCCTCAACAATTTCCAGCTCCATCAGTAGAATATATTGATATGCACAACTATGGATAAATCGTCATATTAGAGAACCACAGATATGGATAAATCGTCATTTAGAACTATTTTCACTAGTAGCTAAGATATCAATCTACATCATACATGGAAGAAGTTGAAGAGTAGTCAATACACATCAACATCATCAGAAGAAGTGATTTGGTTAATGAACCGATTACTAAATCAATATGGAGTGATGCACAATAGAAAATGAGGAAACCTTAATGGGTATTCCAGTTCCTAAGTGCCGATAAGTATGATAGCTACTATGCAAACCAAAAACCAAGTGATAATTGATCAATGATCATATGTATATCCAATGATGGTCCACGATTACTATGTAAGATAATGATACACAAATTAGGAGAAGCTATATCAATAAACATAAATATTCAAGAGGACATCAATCAACATATGACTAAGCAATAATAAGCATACAACACTCATAACTAATACTGATATGGAGGAACAACAGTTATGTTATGATAATGATTAAGTGAAAAAATGACAAACTTTGAGATCTATTGAACCAATGAACCATATTATTATTATGCTAGCTCATGCACAATGACTAGTGAGATTATTACTATTAGCATCCAATGAGGAGAATTTAAGTGATCGAGTCTTCCATGTAAACTAGACATGATGCCAGTGAAACAAATGTTCAACAATGGAACCATCTGCATGGACTAATGAAAAGTGAAAACCAATGTCAAACCACTAATGGATTCCATGATTTAGACATCGTCATATAGATCAAAACTATTGAGATATAAGATTTACAAAGCCATTTTCATCACTAAATTGTGAGAGTACATGCAAGCAAAGTGCCACATTGCAAGATTCTTGCCCATGAAATGCTTACCAGACCCCCAAAATCATCAAAAAGTGTTGTTGAAATCCTTTGTACTTGGGCATCAACCACTAAATACCATTAGATATAACCTACTACAGCTGGGTGTTAGGGTTTGAAATCATAATCATACTTGTAGTGGTTTATATAGTGGCTAAAAGTGCATATTAAATTCGTGGCACTGAATATGATGGCTGGAAATTGCATATCAAACCCATGTAGGATAATATCAATCTTTTTGTTGTAGATCATACTTCATATCATACCTTAAGGTGGTCATTTAATAGTCCCAAAGTGGGCTATAGAAGCTTACAATAGCTAGCTAAAATCTGGATGTACATGTTGATTATATGGCATTAAAACCTATGGATTGAGTTGTTACAGTTTGATTTGTGACTGATAATAGGTTTGTAATCTCTCTTTTAATTCTTAGCAATAAACAATAAACTCATAGTTTACTATATCATTTAGTTGCACATATTTTGATTCATTGCATAGTCATTTCCTTTAATCATTTGTAATGTGTTATCATAGACAAGCATCAAAGTGAACTCAGCCAAAGTTAGATCAGAATTGATGAACTCAGAAACATCACCATTCTTGGGAGTCCAAAACATACATCAAACCAAACAAAATGGAAAAATTGGATCTAGTTTGGGTGGGGATCTTTCACAATTACTTATTGATGCTTAATCTATCTTGTGGTCTTGAGGATTCGCAAAACCTCGTGAAGTTTGGTGAGAGATGACAACATTTGGATCCATGACTGTACCATGCATTATCTTATCTTCCCAAAGGTTCTTTCTCTTCTTTCTCCTAGTACTTGATGGACAATAACTTCACCATCTTATTCTTATCCTTTACGTGCTTGCTTTCCAAGGTAAAACATAATATCACAATTTGACTTGCTATGGAAAATAGTTAAGAACCAAGATTGATGTACAAAAATAAAAAAATATAGATAAAGTGTTCTTTTCCTATTGAGGTATAAGTGGCATCTACTACTACTGCTATTTTTGTTGAATGGGTGAACCTCCAGACTGCCTAACATTAGATCGTTGTCCTTGTTGTGGCTGAACTAGAGGAAGATAGAAATTTGGAATATGTGAAATCCTAGCCTAATACTAGGGACAAGTTGTTGCTGATAACCAAATCTACCAGCCTATGACAAAATTGACATCAGATCATAAACTACCAATGAAAACAATGCGAAATGAAGAACTTGCAAAAATTTGCAATGGTTTTCCAATCATGACATGCTAAAAAGGGCAATTTGTTCTTATATAAGAACATAACAAATAAAAGCTAATGAACATTGAGCTTTTCATTTTAGATCGGTCACAAAACAAAAGTTGACACATCCTTTTCTTCAAGATGAGCATAGAGCCATTTGCAAGGTATCAAAATTAACTTTGAATTGATTAACATAGATTAATAACATCAGCAAAAAATATATCAAAAAATATGAATATATATCATATTTACTTGAGGTGGCATGAGTGTGGGTGGCCCCTAGCCATAGAACATTGGTTGGCTTAGACTTGGACCTCCAGGAGGGTATATAAGAAGACAAGTTGGCATAGCTCGTGCCACACCAATTGGATTTTGCATTTGTGAGAATTGCACCTACATAAAACAATCAAGAGATGCCAAATTAGTATGGCATTTCCACTAATAGAATACTAATAATTTCAACCAACCAAATAGACATTGTGAATCAATAATTCCTAGAGTCATACTAGTTACAACAATATTTTGAGTAAGAAAATACATTCTAGTAATAAACACACATTTAGGAACCCAACAATTCCTAAATTTCTACCCAGACTTAACAATCTAACCTACTAACTATATTATTAATACTCTCCCACCCCCTTAACCTCATGACCATTCTTTCCTACTCTTATCAGAAATAGTTCCATGAAGATAGCTCAAGTCCATACTAAATGTCTCAATGATTGAGTTTCTATATATAATCATCTTATTTTAGGGCACCAAAATGGGTTTTATCCCCTCACACAAGTAAATGATCTATTAAAATATCCTAGATTTGTAATTATAAAGCTTTGCTTCAAACAAAATGCCACAATCAAATTGTGAACTAGAGAATAGTGCAAGGCCACATATGCAATTACTTCCCACAAATACTATGATAAGAAAAGATAATGCTCACACACTACTTGAGATCTGAAATAGAACAAGCTTCAACAATACATTGCAATATATATATATGGATCTTTTGCCACTGTTACTAAAATCATTTACCTTCTAGGTAAGAACATAAGTTTGTTTCAATATACAAATCTTCAAAAGGAATTTCATATCAGAAAAAAAAAATTAACAAGAAATAAATTAAATTGCAGTGCACTAGGAATAATATAACACATAATGAATACTAAACCTCAATTGAACAAAAGACTATACAGTGGCTTCAATAAAACTAATGCTACACCTAAACCATCACTTGTAGCAAGCTTCTTGAAGATATGTAGTACAAACCATCCCCGAGAACAACCTCTAATTTTTAAAGACTTTCACTTTTACTGGGTGAAGTTTTACTTTTTGCCTTGGCAAAGTCAACCAGGTCTTCAAACAGCTTATCTTCAGGTTTAACTTGTTTGCTGGAAGTTGAAGATTGTTGTGGATATGCATCATTGTAAGTTCCATCATGAATGGAGATGTTTTGTGTCCTTGATATCAACTCATCATGTGTGGATACATTGTAACCATGTGTAGACTAGCTAGAACCCAAAGCTTGTTGCTACAAAGGAATGACTATTGAATGCCCTATGATTGACTAGGATTAACTTCTTAAGTTGTAGTTTCAAAGCTTATGCCATTGCACAGAAATACTCATAACCCAAACATGGATTCAATGAAGAGATATACATCTCTACCACTAATTAAAACTACAGGCTTCTCTGACTAAATTGATAGTTAATTAATAGTAGAATAGAAAATTTTGACAAAAAAAGTTTTCATATTCTGGACCAAAATTTTATTGTCAAGTGTAACTGCTAAAAATGAACTGCAGAGAAAGGAATGATCATCCAAAAAAGCCTATATTTATTAAGCTAAATGATACCTCTCAATTAGAAGTCTCTTCCATCTTGTTGTGAGCTTGTCCTGGAAGCCATGACATCATGGCAATCTTGTAGCTATTTATATATATGATTAACAATGCAGTTGCTTCAGCTTTCTATAACTATGACATTCTCCAACTTAAATAACTTTTGGGCAGTGCTTCAACCTAGTGAGTATCACATACAAATCAGTCCTAAAATTTCAAATAATTCCAATTGAATGTAATTTTGAGTAACTCTTTATTTTATTTGAAATAAAATTAATTACTGATCAATGTAACTCAAAATAGTGAGAAGAATAGCCATATTACGTAATTGAGTACTGCATACAAATTTGTTTGAATGTAATTTTTAGTAACTCTGTAGTTATTTGAAATAACATTAATTTATCATCAGTGTAACAAGAAATAATGAGAAACATAGCCAGATTAGGCACATAGTCATAAGAAAGCATTTTCTCTCCATCCCAAAGCAATAGCCAATTTGCCTGACTAGATTCTTATAATGAATATATGAGAGCACTTCAATTTCATTTTTGAATTCTACTGCACCGTGCACCTGTAGAGATCCTTTCTTGTTCCTCTTTGTGCCCACCAATCAGCCCACATTATTGAGTGTCCTATGCAAGAAAGTCTTATAGCAAGCAATTTACCCAAGATTCTTGGAGTTGTTCCACTATAAGATATGATGAAATCATGAACTAATTGCCTATTATTTAAGAAAATGAAAAACGCTATAAGACACTTTGTAGTGCTGCAATAATAGCCAAATCACCAATGTAGGCATGCTTTTTGGATCATATTCTCTCTCAGACACATATGTAACATGCATTTTGGTTGTAGGTGATTCCTAGGAGCTTGGGGTTCACTATCAATTCCAACACCTTCGACTAAATTTTTTGAACTAGATGATATGTATTCTTGGTATGACAAAGAGACTTCTTTTAATTTATTGCTTAAGAAATATACAATTTATTGTTGGCTTGATGCTTAATAAGAAATTATTAGAAAACATAGCCTTGAACTTGGTCAAGTTTTTGCTAGAGTTCACAATAGTGGCTTATTTGGGATTAGAGACCTATGTAGGCTACTTGCTAATCCAGTCAAGCATGGAAGAATATCATGGAGTGTCCATTTTACCTTTGTAGAGATAATTTCTAAAGTTTTTCTACACATTGTGGTCTTAAAATACCCTCAATGAGTATTACTCCTTGACAGTGTGCATATGAAGCACAAAGTCTTTGAATGCTCTGAATAACAAGATGGTGCATAACTTTTAGCATTTCATTATAGTCTTGTGATGAACAAGCAAGGACATCTATATAGTAGCCCATTTTCCCCCCATGCTCAACTTAGATTTCAATACCATTGATAATTTTGAGACAAGGTGTTTTTCAAGCTTGTAAGTGGTGCTCTGTCTGTTGCCCGATCCCAAAATTCTGTTGTGAAGATGCACCTATGACAAAGATAAAAATTGATGTTAGAGCCAAGAATATGCAAAACCTGCTAGAAAATGTTCAAATAAAAATATATCTATTGCCTACAATCTCCAATATAGAAAATAATGATCATTGAAATGTCATCATTTGGATAATCTTTATGTATTTTGTGACACCATCCAACATTTTTAGTTACAGTTATTATCTAGTTGCTTAGTCCATGTTCTTCTCAACAAAGGTGCTTCAACAGTAGCATATTGCAGCTAGCCTAATTAAAATGACTTTTCTGATTTGTAATTCTCAACACCTAGTGATGTGAGATAGGGAATGTGCATGCACATCTAAGTTTACCTTTTTATTTTTTACTAGCCTTTTATTTTAGATTTAGAAGTCTCATCCTGCATCCATACCCTTAGCACACAAATTGTTTTAGATTTACAAGTCTACACTTAGATTTTGTTTTTCACTCCTATACTTCTTTAACTGTAAAAGAAAAGTAGGTGTTAATTTATTAATTTTGATCTGGTGCAGCATTATTTTTCAAATTTAATGAGAGGGCATTTAATAACCAAGTCCTAAATCTTTTTAAACATATTAATATTTTAGCCAAATCATTTAAGTATTCAAAGGTTATTAAAAAACAAAATAGCAAGATATAACTACACACCCTTGTCCTCTAGATCCCCATGCCATTTCCATGTTGTGTGAACCCACTCTCTAGCTATGCCTTCATCCTTTTTCCAATCAGACTACATTGAATGGTTCTCCCAACCATCTATTTGAAACAAATTAAAAGAGTTAGCTATATAATCAATAATTAGTCAATAAAATTTACTCAAAATTAAATAAAAGTACTTGACTATGAAAGAATAGCTTAAACTTCTAGTGCTATTAGAAACATATAGCTTATACAATCATCAAATTTAATTACAAAATATCTTATACAAACATCAAACCCAGTGTCAGCATCTGTAGTAGATCCTCCAATCCTAGTTTAAGTAGCAAGAAAATGAAGCAAGAAATTGTGAGGGATTAAGGAAAATGAATTTAAAATTTTAATCTTAGCAATCTAGGTATATGTAACACAGAAAATGACAACCAATCGATGCATCGAGCCTTTGACCAATCAACAGCCAATATCAACAATCACTAGCTGAGATCACAACCAAATGTGCATAGGTACTATCCCTATCAAGCCGTGAGCAAGCAAGGGCAGAGCATCAAGTTTTTTCTCTGGTGATGGCGCCCAACTCTAACAAAATGTGAATGATCACATGCACGGGAAAAATAAAAAACAAGATTTTTTTTTAATTTTTTACATCTAGGCCTCATATTGGTTAAAATTTCAACCAACACATTTCAGCTTATATGTGTTGGTCAAAATTTCAACCAACACGAGGCTTACATGTAAAAAAAAAAAGAAAAATTATCTTCTACATTCTGACCAACCTAAACTTTTTTAGTTGATGGTCAAAAATTTTGGTAGAAAAATGAGGTCAAATGTAGTAGTGTAGGGTCCATCCTCTAACAAGGAGTATTTATATTAGTACATCATCTTGTGGATACCATCCCCACCAAGGTTTTTCCTATGATGAAGGTTTTCCCATGTTAACATATCTAGTATTATTGTGCATCAATATCTTGTTATGGTTTCGAATAATATTTCTCATATGGTTAAAGTTTAATAAGATGTTAACTATGATATTAGGTTGATAACTGATTCACCCACTACTCTTAGTTATACTAGTGAACTATAAATTCTAACAACTATCATGGATTTGTTGAGGCAAATTGTAACCAAGCTTGAAGCTATGGAAATAACCCAAAGAAGAGGTGATCATTTGGAAGATATTAGTGATGAAGAAGAGGCAACACCTAAAGTTGATCTTGCACCTAAAGCTAAATAGGATGAGGAAAGACTTTTGAAACTTTTGTCAAAGGCTAACTCGAGACTTGTTGAAGTTGCTTTATATGATGGATGACTTAAGACCGATGTAGTATTGGACTAGATCTCTAAGATGTATAAAAAATTTGAGTATGAAGGTACTCCTAATAATAAGAAGGTTAAGATAGGATTCACAAAGTTAAAAGGTCATGTATATCTTTGGTAGGATGATTTTTTAAACTAAAAGACAAAGAAGAGGAAAGCAAAAGATCAAAACATGGATGAAGATGCTTGGCAATATGAAGAAGAAATTTCTTCCTATAGACTATCAAGTTAGTTTTTGATAAAGATGCAAAATTTGAGAAAAAAGGACATGCGTGTGAATGAATATATTGAAGATTTCTACAAGTTGGATATTAGATATGGACATGTGGATGATGAAGTTGAGAAGGTGGCTAGATATTTTATTGGCCTGAGGGCATCAATTCAAGATGAGATTAGTTATGTTAAAATGGATAGTGTAGAATAAGCATATCAATTTTCTTTGAAGGATGACAAAATATTGGGAAAAAAACTTGATCAAATATAGAGAGGAAGAAGTCATATATTTTAGAGAAGAAAAGGAAGAACTTATAGAGAAAGTAGTAGATCTAACAATGCAATGTAAGATATAGGATGGAGGGATGAACCTATTGGTAAAAGAGGTAATTATTCTAGAGATAGTTAGGTAAGTTACTCTAAGAATAGTAATAATGGAAAGAGAGAAGAGAGATCTTTATTCAGAGGAACTTGTTACAAATGTGGAGAATAAGGGCATAGAGACTTTGAATCTACTAACTTTGGAAAGAAGACTAGGGGTAGTAGCAAAAATACTTTGGCTTGTGAAGAAGTTGATGAAATACCTAATGAACCTAAAAATGGTAAGAATATTTTGTTGAGAAGAATCTTATGAAATGAAGAATCTAATGAGGAATTTTTTTATGAATAAGCTTATTTAGAACCAGATGTAAGATCACTAGAAAATATTGTAATGTAATCATTGATAGTGGAAGTTCTGATAATTTGGAATCTAAGGACTTGGTTAACAAATTTTAGTTACCAAGATTGAGAAAACATAAGCCTTGCCATGTTTCTTGAATCTAGAAGGAGCATAAAATACTTGTAAGTGAACAATGCCTTGGAAAATGTAAAATTGGGAATTATCATGATGAATTTTTATGTGATATTATGCCTATGGATTGTTGTCATATTATTTTTGGTAGACCTTGGAAGTATGATAGTAAATCTTTGCATGATGGTAGATTGAATCAATACACTAATTGGGTTATGTTGCACACATTGCCCTCCTAGCACATCTACCATCATGGATCAAAGTACACCATCCTAGCACCTGCAACAAAATCAAAGTATGCAACATCTCAAACATGAATGATGTCACCTCCTATTATGCCACTACCATGGGACATACATAGAAGTGATGCAGTAAGGTATTGGGTGTTCTCCAAAATCCAATAATGAAGTTGACTTGGGTTAACTCAACCTTCCAAAGATTGAATTTTGGTTAGGATTTTCCACAAATTCCTACCTAGGTCCTTCTTCTCCCAGAAGCAAGAACTCTTCAATTCTTAACCCACTCAATCCACTCTATAGGTTACATAGACACCCTAGTGGCTTTCCAATACCCTCACACCTTTGCTATAGGATCATTGCCATTCAAGTTGTCCAAAACCTTCCAAGTAATGTCATTCAACTTTTTTGTCCATTCCCCAAACTAGATTTTATCTATTCCTTTCAACTTCTTGTTTTGCCCAAACCAAACTAATGGAACTAAGCCTCAAAAATTGGTAATTTGCAATTTCCTCTAACTTTACCTAAACAAGGCCCCAAATAAATTCTATATTTATATATCCTTTTGGAAGAACTTTAAGATTACAAAATATCCCATCTAGGTTCCATACTGAAGTGCCCCAAATGCAAAACCATCCTTTTTAGGCTTAAATCAAGGGTTTAATCTTTATCCACTTAGTCCAATGGTAAAATCTTCTCCTAAAAACTTCAAACCAGGTTCAAACATTCCCTACTAGTCTCTAGTGTTCACTTAAGGTGCCAAACCTTGTCTTCCCATTCACAAGGTTTCTCCAAGAATGTTTTTCCCTCTTGGAATGGCTCAACAATACAATTGTTTAGCCCTTAATTCACCATTTTGACCTCACAAACATGGAGTAAAGGCTAGAGATATTTTTTCCTATAATATTACACCTACTCCTAGGTATTCAAAAATCCATGATCAGGTAGAGATCATGGATGGCTAGGAATCTATTAAAATGCTTCAAAACCCTTGCTTGTTTAAAACTAACAAAATTAAGAAAACTAATGAAAATGTTCAAAAAAATATGTTGTAATGATTTAAATAAATATTTTAAACATTTATGCCTCTCCCTAGGTCATTTGAACATTTCTTCAACCAAATTTCAACTCAAGAAAATGTAAAAGTTGCAAAAATTGCAAAGTTTCAATTTTGCAACTTTTGAGCAACTTTTTGCACTATTGTGCAATTTGACTCCAACTATGCATGAAATAAATCCATATAGTGCCTAAATACTATATATGACAAAAAATGACCAAAAATTCATCCTTGGGTCATCCTTTGACCAGCCATTGACCATGGTTGACCAGCCTAGAGTAACTTGAATAAACAAGCACAAAGTGCTCTTTTGGCTCTCAAATGAGTTCACCAACCTATCAAACATTATTATTAAGGTCTCTAGGCTCAACCTATCTAGGTTTGGTTGCATTAGAGCTTAGTACAAAACAAAATTGAAAATTAACTAATTTGACCCCTTATTTACCTTGTGCTCCTCCACCATGCTCCTAGGGTACAAAAGAACTCATGTCCCATGAGATTTTAGTTCAGCTACTATCTTTCCATGCTTAATGATGTCCAAATCACTCATCAAAGTGGCTTCAGCTTTAGGCAAGTGTTCCCACTTAATTAGATATTCTTTATAGACTCCCTTCCTTGTCTTTTTTAGCACTTTGGTATCCAAGATCCTTTCTAGTTGCATAGGTTGAGGAGTGGGAAAATTAGTGATTGTCTTCCAATACTAATGTATTAGCATCTTGAAGTGTCCTTTACAAGCATAGAGATCACATACATTAAAGATAGGAGAGATGCCCAAATTGGGTGGTAGTTGCAACTCATATGCATTTGTACCATACTTGTGTAATACTTTGAGTGATCCTATATTTTTCATAAGTAACTTGGTTGGTTATCCCTTAGGAAACCTTTCTTTACTAAGATAAGTCATTACCAAATCTCCAACCTTGAATTTGAGTTCCCTCCTTAATCTGTGAGCCCTTTCCTTATATTTATCAACACTCTTTTGAAGAGCTTGCTTCACCTTGTCATTAATGCATTTGATATGTTTTGCAAAGTTTTCCCCTAGATAACTCCTCTTCTCCATGTCTCTAAAATATCTTAGTTCAAGAAATCCCCTAGGATGGTAACCATAAATAATCTCAAAAGGACTTTTTCTAGTGGTCCTATTGACTAAATCATTGTAGGCATATTCTACTTGCCCAATGATCAAACCCCAAACTTTTCCATGTTGCTTGGTTAGAGTTCTTAATAAATTTCTCAAATATCTATTCAATACTTCATTTTGACCATCTAATTGTGGATGGTAGGCTGAAGAGGATGCATGATTGGTATCAAGTTTCTTCCATAGTGTCCTTTAGAAGTGACCAACAAACTTGGAATCCCTATCACTAATAGTACTAAGGGATAAGACATGTATTCTAACTATCTCTTTAAATAAAAGACCTACAATATATAACACATCATTGGTGCTTTAACATGGAATGAAGTAAGCCATCTTTTTGAATCTATCCACTACAACATACACATTATCATAACCCCTTACTATTTTTGGTAATCCCAATACAAAGTCCATACTAAGACATTCCCAAGGCCTAGTTGGTATGAAAAGAGGTTGATAGAGTCCAACATTGGATGATGTTCCTTTACCTCTTTGGCAGATGCAAAATTTCTCCACAAAGGTTCTAACATGGTGATGCATTTTAGACCAAAAATATGCCCTGTTGACCTGGTCTAATGTTTTATCATATCCAAAGTGTCCTCCAAGATACCTTGGTGTTTTTATTTAATGATTTTTGTCCTCATATACCCTTGATTTATACGCAATTGTGTTCCCTTAAAAAGTAATCCATCCTGCAACAAATAATCAAAGAAAACCTTGTAGGTTTTTGTAAAATCTTTATTAGCTACATATTGTTCCTTTATTGCTTCTAATCCCACACTTTGCAGTTGAGCTTCTTGCATTGCTAAAACTCTTTTACTAAGGGCATTAGAAACCTTATTATATGTACTTTTCTTATGCTTGATGACAAATGTATAGGCTTGCAAATACTCAACCCATTTTAGGTGTTTTTGACTTAACTTGTATTTCCTATTAAGGAAGCTTAAGACATGATTGTCTGTATAGACTATAAACTCTTTTGGAAGAAGGTAATGTCTCCATTTCTTTAAAGATTGCACCATAACATATTACCTCTAGGTCATATGTGAAATAATTTTGCATAGCTTCATTAAGTTTCTCTAAAAAGAAAGCAGTCGGGTGGTCTTCTTGACTCAACACTGCTCCAATGGCTAGGTTGCTAGCATCACATTCAACTATAAAAGGTTTGTGGAAATTAGGTAATCTAAGAGTAGCTAGGTCAGCTACCTTATTTTTCAAGTATTCAAAGCTTTCATCTGCCTTAGATGTCCATGTAAACTTGCATTTCACTCCTTTGATGGTTTTCAATATAGGTGTCATGGTATGATTGAATTTTCTAATGAACTTCCTATAGAATGATGCCAAAAAAATAAAAATTTTGACATATCTAACTAATTTAGGTGTAGTCCAATTCAATATTGCCTCAACCTTGGACATATCCATCTTTCAACATCCCTATGACACTATAAAACTAAGATAAATTAATTCATTTTCATGAACTCACACTTTTCCAAATTGATCATCAACTTCTCTTGGTGTAGATTATTCAAGACCATGTCTAAATACTTTAGATGCTCCTCTTTGGACCTGATAAAGATCATAATGTCATCAAGATTTAAAAAAAAATACAAACTTTCTAATAAACTCTATCGATACCTCATTTATTTACCTCATAAATGTACTAGGGGCATTGGTTAAGCCAAATGGCATCACCAACCACTCATATAAACCCTCATTGGTATTAAATGCTATTTTCCATTCATCTCTGGGTCTGATCCATATTTGATGATAGCCTGACTTCAAGTCAATCTTTGAGAAATAACATGCTCCCTTGAAATAGTTCATTAAATCCTTTATTCTTGGCATGGGAAACCTATACCATATGGTTATTTTGTTGATGGCCCTTGAATTAGTGCACATCCTCCATTTTCCATTTTTTTAAGGGCTAGTACTATAGGTATAGCACAAGGGCTTATACTTTTCCTAATCAACCATTTATCCATTATTTCTTGCACTTATTTTCCTATTTCTACATTTTTTGAAGGAGTCATTTTATATGTTGCTTTATTAGGTAGAGTAAACCCTGGAATAAGATCTATTTGATGAATGATATCCCTCGTAGGTGGTAAATCATTTGGGATTTTATTGATCACTATGTCTTGATATTGATCCAATAGTTGTTGCACTTCCCTAGGAAATTCAATGTCTTTTTCTTTCTTAGGCTTCAAAACTATAGCAAACCCTTCTTCAATAGGTTTAGTCTTTAGGACTTTAATAAAATCCTTCCCACTCAATAACATGGTACTAGAACCTATAACCTTTTCATCTACTATGTTGAGTAAGGGATCCATCTAAATTTTTTTTGCCTTGTTTGGTGATAATATAGGTGTTCTTCAATGCATCATGCAAAGCTTTAAGATCATATTGCCAAGGGCATCCTAGGAGAAGATGAAAAGCATCCATGGGTAATATATCACTAGGACCTTGTCTTTATATTCCCCTATCTCAAACTCTAGATAGGCTTGCTCATCTACTAGAACATGTTGACCCTTATTGAGCCAAGATTCATTATAGGGTGTGGCATGAGTTAATCTTTTCAACTTAAGTTTTTCAACCATTTCAAGTGATACAATATTTTTAGTAGATCCAAAATCTAATATAACTTTGCATACCTTTCCTTGAGACTTGCATGTGGTCCTAAATAAGGTCTTCCTTTGTGGTGGTGCTTGGGGTTGCTGAACTTTCAATAAAGTCCTCCTTAGCATAAGACTTTCTCCTTCTTGTATAGGTCCATCTTTTCCAAAAGGTGTACTAGCACTAGTTTCCTCATCATTTTGCACAAAGGTTGTTCTTCTATCCATGGTTTGTGAAGAACTACTTTTAGGATGTTTTCCCATTGTGTGTCCTACTTGACCATAGTGATAACACTTCCCTATGAATATAGTACTTCCTCCTCTTCCATATCCACCAAATCTACCTCTTGAAGTGGCTTCTACCCCTATAATTTCCTCTATTACTCCTTACACTACTTTCTCCACTTCCTTCAAGTGTCACATTTTCTTTATCACTATTGCTACTCTGCCTTCTTCTAAAGAAGCCACTTCATCTAAAACTTTTCTGATTTTTACCTCTAGAATGCTGCTCCACTTTCTTTTTATCTTTTCTTCTACTCTCAAAGCCAACTAAAAACATCTATTCACTATATCAAGAGCCATGATAGTTATCCCATTTTGAATTTTGGTCCTTAAATCACTCAAATACCTAGCCAACTTCTCCAGCTCACTTTCTTGCTCCTTGGATCTGAGACTGATCTTGTGGAACTCCTTAGTGTATCCACTTACATCAAGGTCTTTTTTTTTGAAACCTTGAAACTTCTTGTACATGTGTACTTTATAGTCACTAGGGAGAAATTGTGTCATAATCATGATCACCATTCTTTCCCAAGAAGTGATCTTTTTCTTGCCTTGTTGGATTCTTTCTTCCTACATTACATTCCACCATATTACTATTGCACCTTTCAATCTTGCCTTGACAACACTTACTCTTTTATCTTTATCCACCTCTTAGAGGTCAAAGTAGCTATTCAATGCATCAATCCAATCCAATAGGTCTTCACCATTGAAGCTTCCATAGTAGATAAGCAATCCATCAAAATGATTCCTATTAAGAGATTTCAGGGCATCCAAGAACATTTTATGCTCCTTATCAATTTGTGCTTCTGTAGGGGCTATAGAAGTACTTGCTTCCTCTTCATTAGTTAGGTCACCCCATTTAGTGAGTTTTCCCTTTTCCTTGCTCTTAGGCTATTCACTCTTTGTGTCTTATTTTTGAGAGTCCAATATTTCTTGGACTATCTTCTTAAGAACATACATGTTCAATGCCTTTGGAGGCATGCTTTCTACCTCTGTCTCTCCTTCAAACATTGATTCCTCTATGTCTAACATACACTTCACTCTATCCAAGAATTGATACCACTCTAATGTAGTATGGTATTGGGTGTTCTCCAAACTCCAATAATGAAGTTGACTTGGGTTGACTCAACCTTATAAAGATTGAATTTTTGTTACGATCCTTCAATTATTCCTACCTAAGTTATTCTTCTCCCAGAAGAAAGAACTCTTCAATTCTTAACTCGCTCAATGCACTCTATAGGATACCTAGACACCCTAGCAATTTTTCAATACCCTCACACCTCTATTACAGGATCTTTTCCATTCAAGGTGTCCAAAACCTTCTAAGGAATTTCATTCAACTTTTTTTTCCATTCCCCAAACTATATTTCATCTATTCCTTTCAACTTCTTGTTTTTTCCAAACCAAACTAATGGAATTAAGCTTCAAAAATTGGTAATTTGCAATTTTCTCTAATTTTACCTAAACAAGGTCCCAAATAAATTTGATATTTAGGTACCCTTTTTGAAGAAATTTTACATTATAAAATATCTTATCTGGGTTCTATATGGAAGTGCCCCAAATGAAAAACCCTCATTTTTAGACTTAAATCAAGGGTTTAATCTTTATCCACTTAGTTTAATATTCTCCTTGAAACTTCAAACTAGGATGAAACATTCCCTCTTGGTCTCTAGTGTTCACTTAAGGTGCCAAACCTTGTCTTTCCATTCACAAGGTTTCTCCAAGCACGTTTTTCCCTCTTGGAATGGCTCAACAATACAATTGTTCAGTGCTTAATTCACCATTTTCACCTTACAACCATGGAGTAAAGGTTGGATCTCTTGTTTTCTATAATGTTACACCTATTCCTAGCTATCAAAAAATCCATGATTAGGTAGAGACCATGGATGGCTAGGAATCCATTAAAATGCTTCAAAACCTTTGCTTGCTTGAAACTAACAAAATGAAGAAAATGAATGAAAATGTTCAAAAAAAATTCTATACTGATTTAAATCAATATTTTAGACATGCAAGAGTGTGCACAAGTATGGAATCAATCAATTCATAAAAAAAAACCCAAAATTTTCTTGATGAGAGTACGGATTAGCACACTAAAACATAATAAAATGCTCCAAAAACTTGCTCCTTTGATTCTCTATCCCCTATAATTGGTGATCTACCAAATCTATGGCTCACCATAGGTCATTTAGATGTTTCTCCAACTAAATTTCAAGTTGGTTATGCATTCTTGGCATATTTTGCAAGAAAATGCAAAAGTTGCAAAGTTGCAATTTTGCAACTTTTGAGCAACTTTTTGCACGATTGTGCAATTTGACTCCAACTATGCATGAAATGAATCCATATCATGCCTAAAGACTATATATGACCAAAAATGACCAAATTCATCCTTGGGTCAACCTTTGGCCATCTATTGACCATGGTTGACCAACCTAGAATAACTTGACCAAACAAGCACAAAGTGCTCTTTTGGCCCTCAAATGAGTTCACCAACCTATGAAACATTATTATTAAGGTCTCTAGTCTCAACCTATTAAGATTTTTTTCCCTTAGAGATTATTACACAACAAAATTGAAAATTAACTAATTTGACCCCTTATTTACCTTGTGCTCCTGCATGAAGAAGCCATCCAAAGAGGAAGCCACCCAACCTATCACATTAGTAGATTATAAAATCATTTACCAATTTAAATGCCAAGCGAAAAAACCTAATCCAAAGTTAATCGCATGTATCCATAATGGTCAAAATATCCATAGCTGAAATAGCACCCACAACAAGTGCCAAACTTATCCAACTATCTATACCTCAAAAGGCATACCAAGTGAATCTCACATCATCAACATATCCATAATGGTCAAAATATCCATGGTTGAAATAGCAAGTGCCAAACTTATCCAACATATCTATACCTTGAAAGGTATAGCAAGTGACTATCTAACTACAACTGGCCTTAAAAGGGATGCAGAGTAGAACACAGAGCAAGGATTCAACTGGGATGAATTTTAGAAAGAGGCTTGTGACCAGGTGAATTAGGGGAACCAAATGAACACTCCTACCAGGATTTAGGATGAAGCAGCTAGTCAGAAGGAAAATGATGCTACAGAAACTCTACAGGCCTTGGACATGGATGGCCACTAGCCTATTCGCCTGGATTTGTCTCTGGCCTTTATACTTAGGCTTCGGGCCTTCTTTTGTTTTTGACCTTCTGAGGTAGTTTTTCTATTTGTTTAGACTATTTTTTCTAGCTCTTTTTGTTGTAAAACTTTGGGTTTTAGGATCCTTGTAAAACCTATTTTACCTAATCAAAAACATATCCAATATGTAACCTACAAGAAAAAGCCTCAAGAGAAATACCTATCACATATATACCAAGAAGCTCCCACTACAAAATATAATCTCAAATCTATGACCAATTCACTCACAACATCTCAAAGAAGTGAATCCATGTAGTATCAAGGACATCCACAACATAAAAACCAATAACCTACAAGAATAACTCTCATAAAAAGTTTCCAATGCTCTCCCAAGCTCTCCACAACCAACAGAGGAAAGAGATAAAGGAATAACTATGTCATCTCTCACATGAAATACATAAGAAAAAACCAGTAATCACAATCTCTAACCAATCTCAAATCCAATGTAAGTAAAAACTAAACATCCAAGAAGATAACCAAGACCAAAAGGAAACCATGCAAATTATAACCTGTATCATGTCCTTCTACACACCTCTCTAGATGTAAAATGTGCAAGTATGATCTCCTCCATAAAACCCCAACCAAGAAGCCTCAATAATACCCAAACCATACCATTTAACTAATCATGGATGTAAGCCTCTCACAAGAAGAACAAACTCATATACCATTCCTAAACCAAGGAATATGCCCAATATAAAATCATCTCCCAAACTGAACCAGCATAACAATATATAAAAATGGAGATAACCAATGGTAAAACATCTCTCAAATGAACCCTCCAAAACTAACTTATGTACTATAGCTCAAGATCCATATCCATGAAAGAAAAGCATAAACATAAAGCACTTGAGAGAAATAATGGGCTATACCTCTCAAGTAGAAAACCATTGAGTAGAACAAGACTGGGGAATGAGAATGTTCATCAAGATATCCAAGTCTCCAACCAAGATTCATCTAAGAAAAATCTCCTTACAAGTCCATATTAGGTGAATGCCCCTTAGACTTCCCTGCTGAAACCATCAACTATCACAACAAATACTTCTCTAATCCAAGTGAAATCAACATCACTACCATCTCTAAGTATCCATGAGCACTTGTAACCAATCAATCCATGCCAACTCTAAATGCAACATAGCAATATCTTGAAGTATACCGCTTATGATCAATGTACTCAATACTAAGAAATTAAACCAAGATCAATGTCAAAGTTCCAACCATGACCATAGGAACATAAACTTGACAACATGATCTGACCATAAAGAGATAACATGATCCATATGAACATACTATAACATGTCAACCCTCTAAATGTGTATCAAGAGTATACCATGACATAAAAAATGAAATCATCGTGACACCAAGGATAACATGTCAAATGAAAATGTAAATCACACCTTTACCAAGAACCCCATTAGTCCTCAAGATGCAACCATCTCCACACACCATGAAGAAACTAATTTTCACATACCATGAAGAATCATCTTCACACACCATGAAGATAACAAGTGTGGCATGAAAATGTAAAAGATGCTTCTATAAGAACAAGATCTAAGACAAATATCCAACATCTGCAAATACCCAATAAATACATCAATTCCAAAACAAAAACTCCCACTCAACCATAGTACCAAATCACCTATGGCCTCATAAAATCCATCTCCTACATGAAGATCCTCTAGGTCTACACTCACACAACAAAAGTGTCAATACTATGTATCCAAGCTATCCATGACATCATGATGAAAAACCATTTTGTATCCATGAGAATCAACTAAGGCATCAAACCATCAAAAAACTCAAAGTGCACATGATGAGCTCCTCTAAAGAAACCAGAAAACCATGATCCTCAACCAAGAAGATATACCACCATAACTAAATCAAGAATCTAAACCAATAAACATCAAGGATGTACCTGCATATCCAATCATGTCATGCCAAAAATGTATGACACCATGATCACATCCATGAATCAAGCAACTAACTCTCAATGTGTCCAACCTGTCAACAAAAAATAGTCAACCATAATCCTCCACCATGATTGTACCTGGTAATAACATTTCATCCTTCTACGTGAAGAAAAATAAATCAGCAAATCATGTAACTTAGGGCATAGACAACCCAAATCCAAGCCACCAATCTGAATATGTATCAATAATGAAATATTAGTGGGCAAAGATAACCCATAACCAAGCCATTAATGCAACATGTAAGTATAGACCGCTTGCAACATTGCACAACTTGTAGACCCAATAAGTCATCACACATATCCAAACCAAAAAGTGATGGTCATATCATCATGAGGCCAATCTAAAATATGAACTGAGTATACAATGACATCAAATCTTAAATCTTCAAACATATAATGTCATAAAATCACAATGCTACCATTGTTAATATGTACCATAAACTATTTAGATTAATATATTACCAAATAAAATATGCCAAACCTATACCAAATCTGAACCAATGTGTTGAGCTTTCTAGGAGCTTTCTATATTTGACTACTTGAAGTCCAAAATCTGACTCTGTATGCCCAAGTTATGCCCTAATTTGTGCTCAAAATAAATAACATTTACTTTTTGGGATCTTTAAAATTGAAAAAATATCAAAATAATAAAACCAAACTTACACCAAGTTGTAGTGCTCTGAATTAGCTTTCCAATGCCTATAAGAAGTTTGAAATCCAATATCTTGAGAGAATATTATGACCATTTTACTAAGAAAGTCTTTTTGCCATTTTCACTACAATTTTTTTTCGTTTTATTTTTTATTTTATTTTTGTGATGAAAATTTTGATGGGATTAAATTTTATATCCATTATAGGATGAAACTAAAAACTTTTTTCATTTCCTCTGAACATGGCCAAACTAGGGCATATTATATATCAAAATTTATAGAAATGTCGACCCAAATCCAATGGTGAGGTCTATTTTTGCCCAGGAGGTCATTTTTGCAAGCTCCCCCTAAAACCCTCATTTAAATGAAACATCCAAAAAATCCATTTGTCCAACAATTTCACATGCCCAAAATCTACCAACATCCCATCATAACAACAAACCCAAAACCCTCAGATCTATAATAAATAACTCATATATCTTGCTCTTTTTTTATCCTCTCATGCATTCCCATGGATTCAATGTAGGGTTACAATAATGAAACTAGGCTCTTATACCACTTATAAGGAAATTTTCAATAAAGAATATAACCATTTCCACATAACCCATAATAGATTTGAAATAAATATGGAATTAAAATCCACATGCAAGAGAATAGAAAACAAACTCACAAAAAAATGACATAAGATGTACCGTGGGAAACCCTCATTGAGAGAAAAACCCAACCTCCAAAAGCATCCATCAGCATGTACTATTTGGAAAAAATACCATTGCAATACAACCATGTAAGCCTTCAAAGGCATAGCCACAACTGAGCAATCTATGTGAACAAGCATGAATCCACACATCCCATGCCATGCTTCCAACCTTCACAAATGCTCCCTTGGCTAACCTATCAAGCTTTGTCCACTCCACTCTTTCCTTTTTCCTTTTTTTCTTCTCACTTCTTCTCATACAACAACTACCCTTGTGGTTGCTTATATAGTAGCAAGTCCCATAAAAATACTAAGTGGTATTACAAAAACCATCTGCTAAAACCTTGTGCTACCTAACCCATTGACCCCACATTCAATATTAGAAATTTAATTCTTTTTCCCAATATTAAATAATTACATGAAATATTATCACAATGTTAAAATAAAACTCATCAATTATATCTCGTAGGAATCTTTACAGGTTTCATACCTATCTAGGTACAACATTACATAATAAAATAAAATAACACAAAATAAAAATATTATGCAATGTGTGCAGCACCCATTATCTCAACATGTTAATGGAAAGAAACAAATATTATTTTCTTTGGTAGAAATTTTTGATGAAGACCACTATACTATAATCAAAATATGTTTGGTTGAGGGCAATACATTTATAAGAGAAATGAAGGAACATAATGTTTGTTATACTTTGATTGTAAGGAAGACTAAAATATAAGATGAATTAGAACATGCACTTGAAGTTGAACCTTTGTTGAAAAAAAAATTATGACATTATTTTTTATAATATACCTATTGTGATGTGGAGCCTAATCAGACTCAGAGTCTTATTTGACAGAGTTTTCCCATAGATTATTTCTATAGGAGTTTGGGGGCAGCACCCCTAAGATGGGGTTAAGGGGTAGTGCCCCTTGTAGGGTCCTAGGGTAGTTCTCTAGGTGTGCTCCCTATCACAATATAGGGTGGGGTTGAGGGGCAATGCCCCCGTGGGATTCTTCAGGGGCAACACCCATAGCCAAAAATGACTCACTATTGTAAAAGGTGTCAACTTCTATTTTTCTATTGGATAACTTAGTCTAGCCCTAATTTTGTAAGCAACAAAAGCTTGTATAAATTGGCATACGGTTAGGGATTTTATAATAAATGTATGATGATATTATAGCTTCTTGCGGCAATATTGACCTATAAGAAATTATAGATTGTAATCACTAGATAATAATAATATTAGACTTGTTGTTGGTGCATGTAGCCTAAGGATTGGACCATGTTAAATTCTTGTGTCTTGTGTTATCTTTTGTGCAATCTATTATTTTTTGATGTTGATTATATTTGCATGCAACTATTATTTCTATATGTGGTTAATCCGAACAAGTGATATCATAGCTAGACTATCATCATTTTTTTCTTTTTTAGCTATCCTCTATAGAAAGGTCTCATGATTGAGTGGGAGTCTCAAGATTTAGTGGGAGCAATGGAAGATGAGGGTAAGCTAAAGGTTGACAAGTTTAATGGGTAGAACATTCAGTTATGAAAAATGCAAATGGAGGACTGTCTAATCAATATAACACCCTTTTAGTTGCAGGATTGGACATCCCTTACTACCAAAGTACTATGCTGATTTTCATTAAATGTCAATCTGGGAGCATGAACTTGAGATGATTTTTGCAAAGTATATGCTCTAGTTTTCACTAAAAGTCGCTACTACTTTGAATGCAATAACCATTAAGGAAATCTATTTTATCCAAGGGAAAGACAACTATCAAATACTTGGAAGGAAATTCTAAGTATTTAGACATACATCTATGCACCTACTACTGCAGGAATAGTGACTAGTTTTGTTTCCAGTGGCTGCAGGAACAATAGTTCTAACTTTAACTTATAAAATTGAGTCTAACTTCTACTTACTAAAGCAAACTCCACCTTCTGCGTGGGCCCCCACAGAAGAATAAAGGAAAGAAAAACTCAGATAAAAGTGTAGAAACTCAGGAAAGGCATGTATTCATCCAATATGCAGTATTACAGTAACTTGGAAAAATGATAAGATGTCTATCAACTCTATTTGTCTACTCACTACCTATCCTCATAGATACAAGCAAGGTCTTATTTATAGGGAAGAACAACAAACTCCTAAAACTATGACTTCCTCATGAAGGAAAGTCAGTTACAACTTAAGACTGCAAACATGCAATTTGAAAGACATTAATTATCCCTTAAATTCCCCACAAATATAGATCATAGTAAATGCTAGATTTGCTCTTTTATCTATCTTCAAACAGCTTTCCAGGAATCTAGGTATCATGTGTTGCATGTTTAACTGATTGCTTTGATGCTTGCTTCCTTGCTCAACCACTTTATCAGGTCCCACTTTGTTATTCATTAAAATAGGTCCCTTCTGACTTTGCCACCAAGTCTTCTAGCTACAATAGTGTCATAACGCTTCTCCTTAATGTCATTAATGCCTTAGCGCTATTCCTTCATAGTTTGTTTAACTCCCACTCAGCTTGTATCCTGCGATCAACATTTAATACACACAAGACTTTTCACAAACATTTATTTTCATTTATTAGTTTATAAAGATAAGACATTAATTATTCAACTAACAATTTTTGCAATCTCTTCAACTACAAGAAGATCTACCCATATCGAATATTCATGAAGAAAGATTTTTACCAAAAAATGAACCCCTTTTTAAATATAATTCCTATTATCATTTTATGCCCTATGTCCATACTTTATACATCAAAAGTTCAAAACATTTACACTAAAGGATGATAAAGTTCAGTATGTTATAGAAAAATGTTCACAAAAAGGGCTAATAAAACTTCTATTTCTTCATGTCATCATTTTTCCCCCCAACCGTCCTGAGGCTGGTCCCTTTAGCATCTATAGGTTACTAATCCTCATCTGTAGTCTGAGGTCATTGGCAATTTTCTCCCCTAATTCATGAGCTCTGTAATTGAAATATCCATGATTTTGTTTCAACCTTTCCCATTTCTATTAGTCAACAGTCATGTTATATTCAACAAACAAATCATATTTTCCAAGGATAGGATGTAAAAGTATTGGTGGTTGGAAATGAAGAGGTACCCAATAATTTTTCTAATTTCTTCCCAACGTCAGATATTTGGGCATCCTGCTGATGGCTAATTCTAGATTTTGGGGAGAGTGCAACTCCCTAGTTTTTAGGTCTTCTGGCAATCAAATCCATCTTTTAAGAGAAGCTTGTATAGCATCAGGGGCATTTGCAGAACAATGTTGCTCCCAATCTAGAAATGCCTGTTTGCAGACAAGGTGGATTTTGGCAACAACACTTTGATTATTGTTAATGGAAAGCCAATCAAAGAATACTCTGTAAGTGTTTTGTATTTTTGGCTGAATGTACAATGGTTCAAACATTTCTTTTTTCCTATAGGGAGCAGCCTGGTTCTCTCGACTAATCTCATTCTACATCCATGACATAACAACCCTAAACTGTACATTTCCCACATATAACAATGAATTCTAATCTTTATCATCTGATACAACAAGATTATGAACATATAATTCACAGAGGAGATTTTGTAGAGTCATTAGAACTGAATTGAATGTTGCTTAAAATTCTTGAGGAGTGTAAGGAAGGGTTCAACCCACGAGTAATTCGAGACAACTAAAAATTAATCATTTTCTCCTTTAGGAATAGTGTGTAAACTAGAGATGGGGACCTGTAATTTACAAGCTCTAGAATGAGCTCTATAATCTTTGTGACACATTACTGCATGATTATAATTTCACTATTCTTTTCTTCAATTTGTTGTGCTTGTTCCCTGATAGTTTTGAGCATTTGCTTCTTCTCTAAATCCCAATTTACTCTTTCCCATTGAAATTGTTGGTACAAACTAAAGCTGGCTATTAACGAAGTGGAAATGTCTGGTGGTGTATGTCAATGGATAATAGGTCTATAATCTTCAAGGTAGTGCTCAGGATGATGCTGGTTAGCAGTGCTGTCATCCTGAGAATTTTGACATTTAACAAAGCTTTTATTTTGACATGCAACATTGTTATCAACTTTTTCTGAAGGGGCAATGGATGGAGGATAGGGTGCAATAGTTTTTTTATCTTGAAATGTTTCAAAAATTTCCTAAACCATTTCTTATGCAATAGATGGATATTCTTCTGATGGTAGATTATCAATTTCCCCCACTGGTTGTTCAAATCCTAACACTATTTCCTTTGAGGACTCTGTGTCACTATCAACATTAATAGGGCTATTCGATTTTGCGAGAATTTCCTCAGGATTATTTTTATGTTCAAGAGTAGGTGTTGTGTGCTCTAGTGACTGTACAGGTGTAGATACTAGAGTTTCAATATCAATAGGTGGTATAGGAGGCTCAGCAGGTGGCGCAAGAGGTTCAGTTCTTAAATTTACCCTAGACATTCTGGTGACTCATCGTGGAGTCAAAATTGGTTTCTTGCCCTTATCAATAGATTTCCCTTTATTTAGGTTAAGTGCAGGTTCTTGTGATACTAGAGATACTTTTTTTGAACCTTTCTCTGTGGCAACTGTGCGTGATTTTCTCTTCCTAGAAGTAGAGGCTTCTACGGTTGAAATTTTCCTCTTTGCAGTTTTAGGCATAGAAGCAGAGGCCAAAGCTCCTTGAGCCATTCTATATACTACTTTCTTGACTCCTACAGCAATTTTCTCTCTTGTCCCTACTCCTTGACCTTTAGGTCCACCCCATTTAGGTCCCTCTAACCTTAGCTTTACAAAATCATCCCATGTTCCCAAGTGCTACCTAGTCAACTCTTTTTCAATTATAGCCCTAATCAAGTAATGGTGGGATACCGACTGGGTTTTGCCTTGCTGTACATAGGTAGCTTTCCTTTTGATGATATTATAAAGGAAACTTGGAAGATTTATAGGACAATCCCCATGCTGCAAACCACTCAAAATTTTGAAATGAATAGCATGCAAATAGGAATATCTTCCTTCATAGGTAAAATATCTTATGATAAATTCAGTAGGGTGGATGAATTACAGAGGGAGAGATAACCGTAATGTACCTTGCTTTTTGTTTTCCTCTAGCCGAGGATCTCCTGGTACTAAGAATTGCTCTTTTTCTTGTCGTGCATCCATATCCTCTGTCCAACGTTCTCCATTTGTGGGTAACCCAAAAACTTTTGCCACCACTTCTTTGGTGAATTCTACTTGAATGCCCTTAACAGTTGCATATCCATCCCTCAATGTATTATAAAATTGGAGTGCAATTTCTTGATCAAACTGCTTCAAACTAAGACAATAAGCTATCCATCCTTGTGTCTAAAACAAACTGCATGTTGTTGGGTCTGCTAGTAAGACTCTGTGATCTACTGGTTCATGTCACTGAGGTTCTCCACCCATATTTTTGAAAAAAAAAATGCCAATACAAGAAAATTCACTGAAAATGATTTTGAGAGTATGGGTGGTGATAGCTATAGGGGTTTCAACAGAGGTAAATTGCAATACTTCAATACTTTCCAAACATCACATCCTTCAGTACTTCATGACGACATTTTAATCACCAAACCATAATGGGGATAAAGATCGTGCTCAAAAACATATGCCATATTAATGAGGAGTTATTCGATATCATGATTTAATATTATTTCACACATTTCAAAAGTACAAAGGGTTGCTAGCTCATTACTAAAATGACCCTTCCCCATACATCCTATATGCCAACTTTAGATTTACTTGATTTTGCATTCATGATTTCAATTTCCCCTCCCCCCAACCTAGCAGAGACTGGGTCCCACCAGACCGTAAAGATTGCAAATTCCAAAAATTGAAATAACATACTTTCCTAAATAAATAATAAAGTAAATAAATGCAAAGGGGGTCGAGTGTGATTGACCTGAGGTGTGATAGGAAGGATGATCCGAGAAGTGCCTTATTAGAGAAAGAAACTAAGATGGAATGATGGAAAGACAAGAAGATGGGATGGAATGAGGTGGAAAAGGAATGAATTTTTGCATGAGCGAAAATTTTTTATTACGAAGGCCTTGAAAATAAATTCAAGAGGCTGTAGGCGTCTGAGTGGGAGCCTCAGACGAAGTGGCTGCAGGAAGAGATGTTTTTGTTGTGGTGAACTGTTGAAGAATTTCTTCCCTGGTTGCTAGTTTATGATATAACTTCAGGCGATGCCCATTAACTAGGAGTTTGAATTTAACCGAATCAATTGTTGATAGTTGAACTACTCCATTGTTAAAAATTGTAATGATTTCATAGGGACCAAGCCATCAAGTTTGAAATTTGTCTTGGTGATGCTGATATCGTGAATCATACAA
This sequence comes from Cupressus sempervirens, assembly GCA_028749045.1. NCBI lineage: Eukaryota > Viridiplantae > Streptophyta > Pinopsida > Cupressales > Cupressaceae > Cupressus > Cupressus sempervirens. Next base: position 537,138,604 of record CM053789.1, read on the forward strand.
GAGCACCCAATCACCAATAGAGAATTCTCTATCTTTAATGAATTTGTCATGCCATTGCTTTGTTTGACTTTGAATTAATTCTATGTTATGAAAAGCTGATTTTTTCCATTCATCCAACTCATTGAGATGCAAAATGTGATCTTGTTGTGCTACAGGAAGGGTAATATCAAGTTCCAAAGCTGTCCATAGAGTTTTATGTTTAAATTCAATAGGCATAACAACTGTCTTCCCATATAGGAGTTGGAAAGGCATAAACCCAGTAGTGGATTTCCATGTTGTTCTATATGCCCATAAGGCTTCAAGAAGTTTAGCTACCCAATCTCTATGATGCAAAGACAGTATTTTAGTGAGAATATGTTCCAGCTCTCTATTTGTCACTTCTACCTGTCTATTGTCTTGTGGATGATATGAAGATGATTTTCCATGCCAAATTTTATATTCCTCCATGAGTGCTACTACCAGGTTAGATGTGAATTGAGGCCCTTGATCTGATTGTAATTCTCTTGGAACACCAAATCTGGTAAAGATACGTTCATATAGAAACTTTGCAACATTATTGTCATAGGGATACTTCATGGGTTTTTCTTCAGCCCACTTAGTAACGTAATCAATGTAAACCAATATGTAACTTTTCCCTTCTGATGGTGGTTCAATAGGGCCAACAAAATCAATTTTCCATTTATCAAATGGTTCTACTACTATCTATGGCTATAGGGACATTTCGCCTATTTTTGTTAGTCTACCCATTCTTTGACATTTATCACATTTTTTTGTATACTAAGCTGCATCTTTGTGAAGTGTAGGCCAATAATAACATATATTTAGAATCTTTAATGTAGTCTATTTGTTAGCAAAGTGTCCACCATAGAGCTTGTCATGACAAGCACAAAGAACATCATATGTTTCATCTTCTTTGAGACATCGTCGTGTTACCTGATCTGGTCTAGTATAAAACATGAATCCTAAGATCCATGAGAAATTAAAACTCTTTTCTGCCAGCAATCATTTTTCTTTTGCAAAAAAATGTGAAGGAGTTTTGCAAATAGTTAGATAGTTGGCAATGTCAGCATACCAAGGGTTTTGTGTTGACAAAAGGAAGATATGTTCATTAGGAAAGCCATCGTCTATGGCTGTAGGATCATCATGTATTTGAAGATGAGACAAGAAATCAGCTACAACATTTGCTTTACCTGGTTTGTCAATAATGGTGATGTCAAATTCTTGCATTAGTAACAACCATCGAGCCAATCGTCTAGAGATTGTTGGTTTGTTCATCAGATATTTGATAGCAGAGTGATCTGTATGTACACATATTTGGTATCCTATAATGTAATGTCTGAATTTATTCAGAGCATAAATTATGCAAGCAGTTCTTTCTTTGTCACTGTGTAGTTATACTCGGCTCCTTGAAGATTTTTGCTGATATAGTAAATTGCATGTTCTACTGAATCTATCTTTTGGCCAAGTACTGCTCCAATGGCATGATCTAAAGTGTCTGTGTGTATATGAAAAGGTAACTCCCAATTTGGTCCTTGAAGCACTGGTGCTATTGAGAGGACTTCCTTAAGCTGCAGGAAAGCTTTTGTACACTCTGAATCCCATACAAACTCTGCATCTTTTCAAAGCAATTTGTATAAGGGTGCTGCAATTTGATTGAAATCTTTGATAAAATGTCGATAATATCCTACATGTCCTAAAAAACTCCTAACTTCTTTCAATTTAGCTAGTATAGCCAATGTATGTATGACTTCTATTTTTGTTGGATCTACTTCAATTCCTTTAAGAGAAATAAAGTGTCCCAAGACCACTCCTTCTTGCATCATCATAAAGCACTTTTCACTATTCAAAGACAAATTGTAGTCTTTGCATCTTTGTAAAACCTTGTCCAAGTTTTCCTTGGCTTCTTCAAATGTTTGCCCATATGTGGTGAAGTCATCCACATATACTTCCAAACAATCTACAAATACGTCAGAAAAAATGCTAATAACAACTCTTTGAAAAGTTGCAGGTGCATTGCACAAACCAAATGGTAGGACATAATAAGCAAATGTTCCTCATGGACATGTGAATTTTTTCTTGTCCTGATCTTCTAGTGCAATCTAGATTTGATTGTAACCACTAAACCTGTCTAAGAATGAAAAGTATTGTTTTCCTATAAGATTTTCAAGGACTTGATCAACAAAAGGCAATGGAAAATGATCCTTTTTGGTAGCCGAGTTAAGTTCTCTATAATCTATGTAGACTCACCATTTTCCCCCCTTTTTGGGAACAATAAACAATGGTGACACCCATTGGTATGATATATGAAGCTAGCATTGAGTAACTTTTGCAATTCATTTTTGACAATATCCCTTAATGTTGGGTTTATCCTATGTTGAGGTTGTCGCACAAGTTTATAATGTAGACTGATATAAATTCTATGCATACAAAGTGTAGGATCCAAACCTTTCATATCTGTATACTCCCAAGCAAAAGCATCCTGATGCTTTTGTAACAACTGCAAGGTATCATGATGTTGTGCCTGAGATAAGGACTTGCTTATATTTAATTCTCTTCCTAGAATGATTGTTGTTTTGACTACTTTTTCAGCCATTGAAATTTGCACAATTAGTTGTGAATCTATCTCATGTGGCAAGAGTGAATGCATAAGCTGTGCAGACTTGGAATAATGCAGTTCATCAGATAAAGGTAGAATGCTTTCTAAGACATACTCTTGTGTAGAAGATGTCTTAGGTTGTGTTCCATACGCATTCATTATGATAGAAGAAATGACATCATCTTCTTCTTTAATGTTTACAAATGAGTCCCATGAGATCATCATCAATTGCTGAATAGAATCTAAAGGCTGAGCAGGAGAATACAAGATCAAATTTTTAGTGTTTGTTCCATTTGAAATAGTCATTTTCCTTGATCGCCATGTAATATAGGCATCCACTGCTGCTAACCATGGTCATCCTAAAATGATAGGGTAGCCCCCAGTACTTGTTTTTGGAGAGAGTACAACAAAATCAATTGGATATTCCCATGAATGTAATATGATAGTGACATCTTCTAGCATACCATCAGGAATGATGGCAGAATGATGCTTAATTTGGACACTACTTCCTTGGTTATTACATTAATGGATGCTCCTAGGTCTATTAGGACATTCTAGACTTGTACTCCTTGAATGGTGAGGGTTACTACTGGGCTGCCAAGGTCTGCATACTTAGGCATTTTGTAGTTATCAAGCATAAGATTAGAAAGTTGTCCAAGGACATGGATAGTCTTTGGGTCTTTCTTTTTCCTTCCTGGATTTTTAACACAGGCTTCTCTAATGGCTTTTGAATATATAGGTACTTCCTTGATTGCATCAAGAAAGGGAATTTTTACCATCATTTGCTTAAGTTGCTCAAGCAAATCTAGTGCAGCTTGATTTTCACTTGGTAGTATTTGCTCCATTAACCTACTAGGAAATGGTGGTGTTTTGGCTGTAGGAGAAATAGTGGTGGCAGGTTCTTGAACTAACTTAGCATTTGTATCATCTATTTCTATTATAATGGGCTACTGAGGTGAGGCAAGCGTTGTTCCAGATCTTAGATGGATATCATTCAGGGTGATGGAATAACTTTGTTGCTGGGCTAAAAGTTTTGCACTATTAGGGTTAGGTGTAGGTTGTGTAGGTAACTGTGGTTGTTTTGGAGGGGCTGTAGGAGGCATTAAGGCTTGCTATTGAGGAGGTTGAGTCAAAGTTAGTTGCTGCTAGTGCTGCTACCAATTTTGGGTTTGCTGCCAACCCTGCTGGGGTTGGTGCCAACCTTGGTTAGGCTGCTACCATCCTTGGTTGGCTTGCAGCCAACCTTGATTAGGTTGCTGCCAACCTTGGTTAGGCTGCTGCCAACCTTGGTAAGGTTGCTGCTAATGATTATAATTACCATGCTATTGTTTGCATTGACTATTACCACCATAATTATGGAGTGGGTCTTGAGGAATATCTGATCTTGGAGCCCATGGCCTTCATTGAGCAACATAGAGGACCTCCCTATCTTCATCAATTGCCTTGAACTCAGTAGGCACATGCTATGATTCCAAGCTAGCAATAGGCTTGCATCGGTAGTTGCATTTCTTTTCTCTATAATGGGGGTGATATTCTACCAACATACTATCAGCATCCTCCTTCTTCCTTCGTGCTTGCATGGTATCTAATTGTGTAGCAACATCATTAATGATGTCTTTCTTGAAATCCAACAAGAGGTTTGACAATTCTGTCTTAGATACTCTTGCCCTAGGAGTCTTTTGGAGTAAATCCCTCAAACCTCATCCTTTTTTTGTTGTTGCTCTGGAATAGTTCAAACAAATATTCCAGATTTCAGCCCACGTCTTCTGCGTAATGTCACCTCTAGCCATTAAGTCTAAAGCTTCCATACTCATATCATGTACTCCTTTCAAAAAGAGATTTTTTTGAGACTCCTCATTCAGCTGATGTTGTGTGTTGTGCTTTAGGTTAAACATGAACCAGGCAACATAGTCCTCCAAAGTCTCATCCTCCTTTTGTGACATTTTAAAAATGTCATCTCCTTTCAAATCATGGCCTCTGCAATATTCCTTATATTTATTAAGGAATAGATTACTCATAGTTGGCCAATCTGTTAGCATTAGCACCTAAACTCATGAACCATCTCAAAGAGGCTTCTTTTAGAGTTGATGGAAATAATTTCAGCTTATGGGCATTAGTTGTGTAGTCATAACTTCGACAAAGGATGTCGAACTCAAAGAAAAAAGTTTTTGGATCTTCAGTAATAAGGCCATAGAATTTGGGCAGGGCAGCTGAGGGTATATTTTTCAAATTTTGATTACCTTGCTGAGGAGGAATTGGAGAGGGAAAGGTAGGCTGAGCTGTTGCCATTTGTAGATGTCCTAGTGATGGCTGATAAATGACTAGAGCTAATGGATTATCTTGATATTCTGGCTCAGCAAAAAGATTATTCAAATGAAAAGATTCTTCAAATGTGGTCGGTGGTTGTACTTGTTTTGGTACTTTTGCAAATATGTTCTCAAACAATTCTTCTTCTCTCTCTTCTCTTATTCCTTAAATTCCTTAAATTATCCCTTAAATTCTATTAGTTCCCTTAAATTCCCAACAAATTAATTATCCCTTAAATTCCCCACAAATATAGATCATAGAAAATGCTAGATTTTCTCTTTTATCTGTCTTCAAATAGCTTTCAAGGAATCTAGGTATCGTGCATTGCATGTTTAACTAATTGCTTTGATGCTTGCTTCCTTGTTCGATCACTTTATTAGGTCCCTTCTAACTTTGCCGCCAAGTCTTCTAGCTGCAATGGTGTCATAATGCTTCTCCTTAATGTCATTAATGCGTTAGCGCTATTCCTTTGTAGTTTGTTTAACTCCCACTCAGCTTGTATCCTGTGATCAACATTTAATACACACAAGACTTCCCGCAAACATTTATTTTCATTTATTAGTTTATAAATAAAAGGCATTAATTATTCAACTAACAGTTTTTGCAATCTTTTCAATTGCAAGAAGATATACCCATATTGAACATTCATGAAGAAATATTTTTACCACAAAATGAACCCCTTTTTAAATATAATTTCGATTATCATTTTATGCCCTATGTCCATACTTTATACATCAAAAGTTCAAAACATTTACAATAAAGGATGATAAAGTTCAGTATGTTATAGACAAATGTTCACAAAAAGGGCTAATAAAATTTCTATTTCTTCATGTCATCAAGGGCTATCTTTATCAAAAGGATTTATGGCAGCCATTGGAAGGAAAAAATGAAACAATGAACTTTGGTAGATGAAGACTAGGAAATTTTGGATAGAAGGTGTGCAGAGTTTCCTACAAACTAAACAAACAATATGATCTTTCTAATTCATTCATCACCAATTCAATTATTTCATTATATAGAGGCATCTTGCAAATCAAAACACAACATGTTTTAATACAAAAACATCAACTCTTCTCCATTTGCATATCTTGATTTCTAATTATAATTCCATTGTTCATAACTTTTGTTCTGAAAGTCTTCATGAAAAAACCTTTTGTGGAATTTTTTCCAAATTAGACCTACTAAAAATATCCAAATCTAAGTACAATGTTATGTACCAATTAAAAATTATGTTGTCTTCACTATTTTCTCTATCATAAACCAGAAGTAAAACATGTAACCCTACCTAGGGAATCAAATATCTTTCACAAAACAAATTCAAATAACCCCAAACAAATTCCACATTGTCCATTTGTGAGTCTAGTTTCCAAATCTATAAGCCATTAATTTTTCCAATACATAATTCATTGTATAAGAACAAATCTTTTCATACTAGACCATTGAAGGAATTTAAAAATTAGTTTTCACTCAAATCTTCATAACTTTTAGAATTCTACAAAAAAATGTCTCCAACAAAAAGAAACACCCTAACAAGGTTGTTCCCAAGGTGTGTCATGAGGTAATTCCTCTCCTAATATTATTTTTAATGCCAAGGAATTTGATAGGGCATGCAAATGGTTAGAGAAACAAACCTTTATTGGGTATTTTGTGGGTCATACTCTTTCTGAAAGTAAAATACAAGAATGAGTTTCGAAGGTTTGGGCACCTCAAGGTGTTCACCTTGAAGGCATTTAAAGCCTTATAAAAGGCTTTTTTATTTTTCACTATGGCAATGTAGACCAAGCTAAACATGTTTTTGTGTGAGGTGCCTAGACATCCCTATTGGTTTTTCAATGCTAGTCATGAGATTTTTTTGTTTCCAATTATTAGAAGCTTAAGATGCCTTGAATTGGACAAGTTTTTTAATGCTAATCCCCATCATAGGGTTTGTGTTAAGGTTGACCTATCTAGGGACCTCAAAGATTGAGTACAAATCTAGATAGGTTGTACCACATTTACTCAGGAGGTGTTATACCTCAACCTTTTGAATACCTGCTATCGGTGCCAATTAGCTGAGCATAAGATTAGGGATTATCTCTTGTTAGACCATAATTGTCTCTCAGCTTTGGAAACCAATTCCACTCTGGCCACCTAGAAAGATGAATGGACTACAATGGTGATAAAAGGGAATGGTTTGGTTGTAGCTAAGGTGAGCTTTGTTCCTGTGGATCATGGTAAAACTAGCTCAAGCTAGATACCAATCAACTCCTTTGTTTCATTACTCCCTCTTCCTCCTATTTCAAACCTTGGAGGCTAGGGGACAGTGGGGGTTCCTACCCCAAATCCATGTCCTCTTTGGATTTATATGCCATAAGCAACATCATTGATTGTCCAACAAAAGTTACACTAGTCTTGTAGCCTAGATGGCTGTGAGGAATTTTTTGACAATGGGGAGAAACTTTGGAGGGTCATAGCTATTGATGAACCCTCTTTTGAGTCTCCTTCTTTTTTGCATAATATTTTCTCCTCTCTAGGGGATGAGGATGACATGCAAGCTGGTTTACCATGAATTGCCTTTCATAGAATGTGTGGGGGTTGACAGACCTCCCTAGAAAATATTCTATTCATGATACTAAGCATTGACTTGATCATTATGTGCATTGTCTCCAAGAAGTTAAAGTTGTTGGATTTCTTCTCTTCATCTTGTTGTGTTATTTGGCCAACTAGTGCCATTTTTTTCTTCTCAACATAAAGCTAGTCAAGGTAATTTTGTTACTCTTCTTTCCCCTCGTTTAATTTTGTTTTTTGTTTTGCATGGTTCTAACCCTTTTCATAGGGTGATTTGGATCTTTCCATCTTTCCAAAATCATTCTTTTAGTATTATTAACACTTATGCTCCCAATGATGTTGTTCAGCATTCAAATCTATGGTGTTGTTTGGTGGATCATTTTCCATCTGCAACATGGATTTTTTTTGGGGACTTCAACATGGTTGACATAAGAAGGCCTTCTTCCCTTTAGGTGGGTTGCTAGCGAATGGGAGGCCTAGTTTTACATGAAAAAAAAATTAGGCCTTTATGATCCTAATGTTACTCACCACCACCCATATGGGGTTTGGCACACTTGGTCCAATTTTTGAGTTGGGTCAAATAGAGTTTTAAAGAGACTTGACAAGTCTATTATTTCTATGTAGTCCTTTTTTCCTTTTCTCAAAAGCATGCCCTTCCTATCACTCCCCTACTTGATGTGAGATTTTAGAATACTCCCCCATTCTCTTTTCTATCACTTGGCAGACATCTCAAACTTGCCCAAGTAAAACCCAATTTTACCTCAACACCTCTTTTTTGGCTCATCTACCAACTATTGCTCACATTCTACATGTCTAGAATCTTGATCCTTGACTCCACACTCATATTAGATGGATTCAATGGTTTAATGATGCTGTCCTCCATACTATGAGGTTTCTTCACATTTATGGTAGAAAACTAGCTATGTATCATAGAAGATCTTATGAAGTCACTACTCTCGATCTGCATATGGCCTCTAAGGCTCTTTCCATGAATTTGTTTGATACAAATCTCTAGGTTTAGTGTGCTAACCTTAGGCACCAAAAATAGGTTGCATATAATTATGTTGCTTGGGTAGCTCAGATCAAGGCCCGTTTCCATTGGTTGGAGGTTGACAATCAATCTTCCAAGGGATTTTTTAATGCTTTGAGGGCTTGACATTATATAGTGCATATTAAATGTATCCAAGAAGATTAGAAGGTTTTTACCAACTTGTCAAATATTCTCCAAGATTTTGTGTATCATTATGAGTAGGTTTTTATAGCTCAACAACCCTTTATTGCATGTGATCAAGCACTGTGAGCCTACCTTGATGTTACTTCTAATAGGCTTGCTCCTAAAAAATATGCCTTTTGTGAAAAAAAGCTATTGCTTGTAGATTTAAAGGAAGCTATCCTTTCCATGGCTGATGAAAAAGCCCCTAGATGTGATGGCTTCCCCTATGAGTTCTATAAGGTGCTTTGGGATGACATTGGCCCTAATTTGCTTCATGTTTATCATGAAGCATGCAACTCTAATTCATTGGGTAACATCATTAACAAAGGAAATATTAAATTCATATCTAAAGCTGGTGAGCCTGAAGAAATTTGCAATTATCAGCCCATAACTTTGTTGAATGTCTCCTTGCCAAGGCTCTCTCTCTTAAAATTTGGCATTTTCTCCTTCAAATTGTTTGATCTAAACAAACTAGTTTTATTAAGTCCTAGTATATTTTGGACAATATTATTGTTGTCTAGAAAGGGATTGAATGGGCCAAACATTCCAAAAAATATGCCCTATTCTTAAAGATTGTTTTTTTCAAAGCATATGACCAAATTGAATGACCCTTTATTTTAGCTATGCTTCAAGCTCTAGGGTTTGGCCCACTATTTCATCAGTCAATGCAAATGATTTTTGGGGATGCCTCTACTTGCATCACTATTAATGGTTGTCAGTATGAGGCTTTTGGGCTCTTTAGATCTATATGTCAAGGTTGTCCTCTTTCACCTTCTCTCTATGTTTGGGTAGCTGAGGGCTTTGACTATATATTAGATAATGCCATTTCCTAAGCTCTAGTGCATGGTATTTCTTTACCAAAGTCAACCATATAGTTGGTCAGTGGCCATTTTGCAAATGATTCTTTCCTCACTTTGATTGAGGATTAGGAGAATATTGCCAATGTTTTGTAATGTTTGGATACTTTTTGCCTTGCTTCAGAGTCTACTATCGAAAATCACAAAACCCTTTGCTACCATCAATATTTTTTTCCTAGACCTCACTAGTTGCAATAGTATGGATGGAAATGGGTTCAAAATGGTGAAATTTTTAAATTTCCAAGCATTCCATTTTCTTTTCAAGCATCTCTTATGGAGCCGTGGAATGTTGTGCTTGCTCAAATTGAGAAGAAGCAAGAGTATTGGATCACTAAGCCCCTCTCACTTGCAAGAAAGTTTCAAATATGCTCTAAAGTGCTTGTTGCTACTCATGTGTATTGTTCTTCTTGTTGGGCTCCCTCCAAAGCCTCATACCTTATGCTCAAATGTCTTCTCTAGGACTTTCTTTGCGACTCTAATGCTATGCATCATGGATTTCATAGAGTTTCTTGGGACTTCTATTATTTTCCCAAAGATTCTAGTGACCTTGTTTTTCTTTCCACCCAGAAGCAAGGGATAGCCCTCTATGCCAAGTGGGTCATAGGGGCTCTCTCTAGAAATGAAGCCTAGAAATTTTTCCTATGAAAATACATTTCTTTAGGATTTCTAATTAACCATTTGACCTAGAAGGGGATTGGTCTTCAAATCCTTCTTATGACTTCTAAACTTGTTTAGATTCAGAGAGAATTTTTTCCTAAGAGAATTTGGAAGTCCTAGGAATCCCTCAAACCTTCGCATCACTAGGCTAGTAATGCATTCAAAGATGGGCTCTCAATGAACTAAAAAAAAAATTGGTGGTCACCCTTTTTTTCCACACAAGGTGTGCCTTTAGCCAAGACTCAAGGAGCTAGTGGTTTGTGATTATTTTGTAGGGGTACTAAAACACCCAAATATTTATTCTCCAGGGTTACCATAAGCCTTCACTCATGGGAGAATCTGCAGGTCTATTATAAGCTTATATGTACAAATCGATAGATAATTGGTCTTCTAGTTTCTGCAGTTCCTCCCAATATGTTACACAGGCTTGGAATTCACTCATCCCACTCATGGTGGAAAGATTGGAAGTGGTACCCTACGACTCCAATAACTAGTTATAAGCCTAGGTTGGGGTATTGATGGTTGGTGCCCCATCTTCTAATGGTTGATACTCTCAACCAACACTGGCATTTGCATTCTTCACTTAAGACTTGGAGTCTTAGATTTTCTACTTTCTGGCATACCATCATAGAGACAAAGATTACTCACTTTTCTTAGTGTCTCCTTTTCTAGGGTTTGCCTTTGGGTCCTTAGATTCAACATTTGGGAGTCCTAGATCCTAGATGCCCTTTTTGTGGACAACTTGGAAGCTTTGTATATATTTTTTGGATCTGCAGAGGAGCTCAAAATTACTGGCTCTAGATTTATGATTTTTTCAGGCCTTTTCATCTAGAGGCCTTTACTTGGTATATGGTAGTTTTTGATGATTCTTCAAGACTCCCTTTTAGACATTCCAAAATCTAGCATTCTTTCAAAATGGAGATATTTTTTACAATCTAGAAAGATTGCAATGCTATTTTATTCTCTCATAGCTTTCTTGATATTCATGGTGCAACATACTCTAAAGCATGTATATGTAATAATGTCAGGTTGAATATTCAAGTACAAACTAGAAGTGCCCCTTGTATGGTTTCTTGAGTACCTCTGGATACTTTTTTTGATGACCACACTCCTCCTTGTGGTCATTAGTGAGCCTAGAGTAGTTTTGCTTGCCGCTCACAGACCACCAATTTAGAGCCTCATTACCACTCTCCTAGTGGTGGATTTTGTGGCTCTCAGTTCTTGGCCTCACCTCCTCAAAAATTGGGCTCAAGCTAGTCCCTGGCAGCTCCCCCTACTACCATTAATGTGGGTTTTTTGTCTTCTCACTATGGCCCCAAGTGGGCTTTACCCCAGTTGGTGTTACAAGCTAGAGTTTCCATTACACAAAAAAATCAACCTATCAATGTCTGATACAACCACCAAACTTATAGAATATAGGAGCTGATTAAGCCATGTCACAAATCTTGAGGGGGAAGGCTAGAAGTTAGTCCAACAATTCCCCCCTCAACATTACTTGAGGAGATTTAAACTTGTGACCAAGCTCTGATACCATTTGTTACAAGTTAGGGTTGTCATTGCACCAAAAGATTGACCTATCAATGCTCGATACAACCACTAGACTTATAGAACACATGAGGTGGTTAAACCATGTCATGAATCTTGAAGGGGAAGGCTGGCATTTATTCCAATGGTTGGATCTTGTCATTTCTCCTTCCAGGGATGAAGAAGACAAATAAGCTAATAAAGATACTACTACTACTAATGGTTGGGCTCCTTCTAATCCAACCAATAACCCCAATAATTTCTTGGATTTCAAATGATAAAGACCCCTCTTCGACTGGCACTGCTCTTGCAGCCTAATGTTTCATGATTTTCCTTTATATGATTTTTCTATTAATAGTTGATTTATGGCCTTGGGCCATTTGAAATAGTGGAGTGAGCTAGTATCCTCTAACTCCTTTTTTTTAAATATGTATCTTTAATATTTTAATTAATGGAAAAGGTCTATTCATAATAATAAAAACACCAAAATTCTCCAAAATGATTATTTCTTCTCCTTATTGTCATTAATTAATTTAGAATGACCATTATAATTCTTTTATGGGATTTTTGATTGTTGAGAACTTCCCAACCAACTTGTTGCATTCTTTGACCCTTTTTTGCACTTTTTGCAAAGCTTTATATTTTTAACATTTAAGAAACTTTTACATTTTAGAAATTTTGACCTCACAACTTTGTTCCAACCTTACAAATATGTCACAATGGAATATTAATCATCACTTACAATAATTTTACCCTTTCTTGGGTTTACAAATAAATTCTGATCTCTTGACCAATTCATGAGCTTACTAAGACAACTAGGGGAAATTTACAACTTTTACAATTTGTGTAAAAATGGCTTCGTAAACTTTACATCTTGACCAAATAAAAAATAAATGAATCAAATGGATTTAAGTATTTCATATAAGGAATCTTAACCTTCTCATATTCTTGTACTTTAGGTGCTTCTACACCAATTTGCTAGAAATCATGATTTACTCACATTAATTCAAAATGTTGTCACTCAACCAATACAATCTTCTAACACTTGGTCATCACTAAATTACTTTGTCAATACTCATGGTTCTAATTGATTGAGACTATATCTTTCTTGTCTTATACTATCACTTGGTCAACACTAGCATCACTTGGCTTAAACTTGAAGTTCCTTAATGTTCTTCTCTTTTTCTCAATCATGCCTATGTATTTGGTCTTCCATTGATAGTCCTTCTAGGCTTCAATACAACTATCTTGTCCACTTTATAGTTTATGATTAAAAAAATATATTATCTTGTCAAGGTCTCACTAATGAAGTTCCCATTATAGTTTCCCATAACTCAACCTTTTGTCTAGGTCCTTTTGTTATCTCTTCTTCTCAAATCCTCTTCATCGATTAGCTTGATATGACACTTTAATCATATAGCTTATTTCTCACTAATAATTTTTGACATCAATGACAACATAATAAATTTTCTAATTGTAGTTCCAATAATCTCCCTCTTTGGCATTGATGGAAACACCTCTAGTTACCATACAATCCAAAACATTCAATTTCTTTGATAAAATTCCTCTATGTTGAGTATAAATTTTTCATTAATATCCTTAGTTTCATTCTAATTCAAATCTTAGTGTCCAACAATATCTCTTTTAGTTTCATTCTGATTCTCATCTATGTAGCTCTAGTATGCCACACATAAACTCCCTCTATCATATCAGATCATGAAATCAATCAACCCCCTCTTTGATATACAACTCTTGAACTTCTAAGTTCCTTGATTGATGGCAACACCTTTCATTAATTTTTCTCTTTTACTACACTCTCCCTATTTCCAACATCACTTTAATTCTCCCTCTTTTCTACTATTCATGGTAAATGTATGATGTCTCCCTCTCTGACAACAATTTCATAGACACTTCATATTTCTCATACATCTTCACCATGTAGATATCATCTTGTTAGCACTTCTTAATTTGATTCTTCATATGTAATATTTTATTATAACCTCATTACTTTAGGTAGCTCCTAAAGTATGACTTTTTGTATCATCTTGTAAAATATTTTGATCAACACATTTAATGAAGAGCTTCATCTTAGCTTAAGTAGACTTAGCTAGGTGAATCACCCTTAATTTTACCTCATAGATACTCATGTGCATCCTAAGGTAAAGCCTTACTGAAAATATCATCTATTTTCTCCTTAGTGTTCACATATTCTAATCTTTCTTCTTTATCTTGAAATAATTCCTTGAAGTAATGATACTTGATAGCAATATGATTAGTTTTTATATGCATTACAGGGTTCTTTGATATATTTATAACACTTGTGTTATCACAATAGATAATAACTAGCTCAGTAGTCTCTTCCTTCATTCCTTTCAAAAAATATTTCATCCATGCAATGTTTGAACAATTAACTACTGTTAATACATATTCATCTTTTGATACTGATTGTGAAATGAAATTCTAGTTCTTGCTTGTCCATGAAACCAATCTCTTTCCTAGAAAGAAATCTCCACAACTTGTTCTTTTTTTGTTATCAATATTTCTTTCCCAATTAGCATCTGTATACACTTTCAAATTAAACTTGTCATTCTTTTAAAAAATGTTTGGTTCACATCCATAGAATCATCATTCTTAGAGAGATTATGTCCAGTAGGCATAGGTGTGCTAACTAATTTTTAATCTTCCATCCCAAAAAAATTCATTACATCCTTTATATATTTTTATTGATTAATGTAGATACCTTGCCTCATCTATATACTTGTAAACCAATAAAGAGTTTCATTTCCCCAAACATAGACATTTCAAATTCCATCTACATCTCATTTCCAAATGATTTGCATAATGCATATTGTCCTCCAAATATGATATCATCCAAAAATATTTCAGCTACCAATATCCCTTTATCACCTTCAATTTCAAGTACAAATTGCTATTATCATTAGTCCTTACAAAACTAATTTTTACCAAATAATTGTGCAATTTCATCCCATGCTCTAGGGGCTTGTTTCAATCCATATAGTGCTTTGTGTAGTTTACATACCATAATCTTTTTGTTAGGGTCAAAAAATCCTTTTGGTTATTCAAAGTAAACCTCTTCTTCTAGAATTCCATTTAGAAAAGAAAATTTGACATCCATTTGATAAACTTTAAGTCCATTGTAGGCATAATATGCAAGTAGAGTTCTCGCTCCTTCCAATCTTCCAACTGGGGAAAATATTTCCCTATAGTCAATGCCTTCCTCTTGTACATATCCTTTGCATACCAATCTATATTTATTCCTTGTGACTTCTCCTTTCTTATTTAGCTTGTTCCTAAATACCCACTTAGTTCTAATACCATTTTTATCCTTTGGTCTAGGTACTAGTGACTAGGTTTTGTTCTTCTCTATTTATTTAATTTGTTCACTCATTTCTTGAATCCAATATTCATTATCCAAAGAATCTTTCACTATTTTAGGCTCAAAATCACAAAGTAAACATGTATCACTTCTCAGGATTTTCCTTTTCATAACACCATAATTCTTTATTTCTACTAATTTGTTCAGGTGCATGATGTCTTCTCACATATTTTTCCAATGTAGGCTCTTTTCTTCTTTCTTCTTCTTTAGATTCAACATGAAAATTTATTTTAGGTTCATATTGTATTTTTATTTCTTCCTCTAGTTTCTCATTACTAGCTTTCTAAATCTTAGTACTCTCATCTTGTATTGCAACATTGTCCTACTAACACTCGACACCTATAGTCTATTTCTTGGCAGCCTACTATTGTAACTTGACATTAACAATTTGTTGCTACTTAGTAGCCTTGCTCTCTAGCTCATGTAGGGTGCAGTGCACACCTTCATTAACATATATGAATGTGTTGTAATCTTCATGTTCCTTGTTTCATTATACTTTATTCATTTATGCATATTCATCAACTTTCACATTTACACTTTCCACAACTTTACTAGTGTTAGAATTCAAACACTTATAAGATTTTCTTTTGGAGGAACATCCTAGGAATATGCCTTTATAACTTTTAGCATCAAGTTTTCCATTTCAATTATCCTTTATTATCTAACATTTTCTTCCAAAAAAATTAAGATATTTCAAATAGGTGCATATCCATACCAAAACTCAAAGGGTGTTACATTTTTACCTTTCTTTACTTGTACTCGATCTAAAGTATAGACTAGTGTACTTACAAATTCTCTCCATTATTTTTGTGATACATTCTTCCCCATCATTAGTATTCTAGAAAAATCCATGATTGATATATTCCTTCTTCTATCTATTCCATTTTATGGAGGGAATTTGAGTGTTGGCATCTATCTCTTGATTCCTCTATCATTGCAGAATATGTTGAATTTATTAGATATGAATTCACCTCCTCTATCAGATCTCAAGAACTTCAGACTTTGACCTTTTTCCTTTTCCACTCTTGCCAAATACTACTTAACTAATTGGAAATCATCTTATTTTTCTTTTAAAACATCATAGTCATCACTTTAGAGTAGTCATCAACAAATAGAATGAAATAATTATCGCCATAGGTCCATAAAGTTTAGTATGAACTAATTATATAATATTATTGGATGAGTAGGTCTTGCTCTTGAAACTATATTTTGTCATTTTACCCAATTGACATTGTTTACACATATCATTATTAGGTTTCCTCAAATTTGGTAATCCTCTTACTCTTTTCATCTTGCTAATGCTTACAGAATTATCAAAGTTCACATTACATGGCCTCTTATGCCATAACCATATATCATCATATTGTGCAAACAAGCATGCCTCATCAGATAAATCTAGATAAAATGAGTTACCTCTTGTATGTTCTACAATTCCAATTAGTTCACTAGTAGCATCTACTATCTTGGCCTTCTTGTGATGAAATTAAATTTTGTACCATGATTTGTTCAAGTACAAAACACTCAAAAAATTATAGAAAAGAACTTCAATCCAATAAATAATGTCACACTTGATATTTATAGTTAATTTTATTGATCCTTTACCTTTTACAAGACATGTGCATCATTATCAAAATTGACACAATTACCATCATATTGTTACAAGGTTTTAGACTTTCTTTTATCACCAATCATGTGATGTGAGAAGCCACTATCAATTATACATTTATCACCTCTACTCACATATGAAATTAATGTAGTTTTCTTATATTCTCTTATTTTATAACAACATAGGAAACTTCTTCATCATTACTATTAGACTCATTGTCAGTTTCCTTTTCAATGATATAACAAGATTACTTACCTTTGTCTTTGTAGTCCTTGTTTCATTTGTTTGTTGTTATCATCTCTTCTTCCTTTATACTTGTTTTCCTTTCTTTCATCCTTTTATCCTCTATCAAGATACCTTGCGGCAATATGACCAAATGAAAAACATATTATAGGAAGTTCACCTCTTAATTTTCCTTTGCCTCTTGGAAGTCTTCTAGCCATTAATGCTTCAAGTTCATCAAGATCATCATTAGGAATATCACTATCACTATTCAAACATTTTTCTTTTCCCTTTGTCTTAAGAATCATTTGAGATTTGAAAGAAGATTCAATACTATTAGGAGAAAAATTATCAAATTTTGAAAATTCAAAAATAGTAAGTCTTCCAACTAATCCTTCCAAATTTAGGTTGCTACCATGAGTACATCTGAGTTCTTGAATTGTAGAGACCTTAATATCATATATGGGAAGTAGGGTTCTTAGTACCTTGCTAATCACAATTTCATCATCAATTTTTCCATTGGATCCTCTTATAGAATTTACCACCTCTTTGAATCTTCCACAATATTGAGCAATAGTTTCACCTTCTATCATTCTTATCTCATCAAACTTTCCTCTCAAACTTTTTGATTTTTCTCAAACATTTGTGTCACCTCCATAGATATTCTACAATGTATACTACATTTTCTTGGTATTAGTGCACTAATTTATGTCACCAAACTTGGTATAGCTTAGGCCTAATGCAATCTCCAACATTTCCTTATTGTGTTCTTACTTCTCTTTGAGTTTTTGAGTTATTAAAGGTTTTGGTACCTCTACATATGCATTCTCCACATAGCGTATTGTTCCTTCCCCAATTCCCACCATATGCAAGTTCGTTAGACTCTTCCATGCAAAGAATTTCTTTGTGTTTAGCCTCAAAACTTTAGTTTTTTACATCTCGATCTTTGGATTTAAGTATCTTCAAACTTTTTTGTATAAGAACCAAAGATATGATACCAATTATTTTAATTATTTAGAATAACTAAGAGGGGGATGAATTAGATATCCTAAGGTCTAGATGTACCAATTAAACTTTTAATCACTTCAAATAATTCAGATCTAATAATTAAGTGGCTCGGTCTCTTTACAGAATAATCATAAACATAAAACTTTTAGTCCACTCTCCTAATAGTTAAAAACTTGCAAAATGTAATATATTAATAGTAAAACATCTCAAATAACATCAATAGAAGTATGACCCCAAGATTTAATTTGGAAACCCAATTTGGGAAAAAAAAACCAATAATATGCTACCAATTTTCACTCTTCTAAAGTAAGCTTTGTGAGGAACCAATCCTATTAAAGGTTACAAAAGACATTGTTAAATGTGACCCTATTAAGGGATTTAATCACCTTGTTAGAAATGTCTTGGTTAGGGGATTTGCAAATAAAGATCACAATGTAGTTCATATGTTGATCCACTGATTGACCTCCATTATCATCTATGTCTTTGAACTTCTTGGAAATTCTTCAAGAAATCACACTTCATTTATTCATAAATCATTTCACACTCCTAGTTAAGTTATCTAGTCAATAGCATCAACAAAATAACTTCTTGATAACCTTTTTTGGGTTACCCTTATGCCTCCTTAAATAGGTAGTTTTGGTCTTTTTCCACTTAAACATCACCATAGATCTTAGGGTTATGATCAGATTCAACACATACAATAAATATGTCCATCATTTCATTCTCCTTCTTCTCTTCTATAGAATTCTCCAAAACATCTCTTTCAATCCATGCATAGAAAAGCTCAAACACAATTTCCCTTGAACTAAATTTTCTAGGTCATCCCTCCTTATCTTGAACATGCTTTCTATATTCCAAGAATCCAATTGTGTTAACTAGAAATCATGATTTCATCACATACTATCAAAATGATATCACTCAGACAACACTATCTTCTAGCACTTGGTCATCACTGAATTGCTTAATTAATACTAATTGTTCTTCTTGACACACTTACTAATACCTGATCAATATTGATGCTTAGTCGACACAATATTTTTCTCAACTTATACTATAGCTTGATCAAAAGTAGCATCACTTAGCTTAAACTTCAAGTTTCTTAATCTTCTTCTCTTTTTCTCAGTCATGCCTATGCATTTGATCTTCTATTGGTATTCCTTCTAGACTTCAATACAACTATCTTCTCCTTTTAGGTTATGATGAAATAGTCACATTATCTTGTCAAAGTCTAGTTGATCAAGTGCACATTGTAGTTTCCTATAATTCAACCTTTCCTCTAGGTCCTTTTGTTATCTCTTCTTCTTAAATCATCTTCATAAATTATCTTTATATGACACTTCACTCACATAGAATCTATCTCACCAATAAAGTTTGACATCAATGACAACATAACAATTGTTCCAATTGTAGTTCTAACAATAAGAAGGTACAAATGATTAAATAAATTATTTATTGTACACCTAACTTTACCAAATAGATTCTTCTTGAAAATTTGTAGGCATTTGAGCTATGGATGAAATATAATTACGAACTACCTAGAGTCAAGGTGTCTTTCAATATACCAACAAACTAACCTACATTGACAAGGAGTGTAAATACAAGTGGAGATTATGCTAGAGAATGACCAAAAAAACAAGAGGAAGATAAGAAGGTTGACAAAGGAATTACACTGCTTATGAAGAAAGAACCTAAAGGTAACAAAATTATTTTTTGTCCAAAATTTAAAGAACTTAGTCATTAGTCTTCTAAATGTGCTAAGGGAGAAAACAAGATAAAGCCAAGGAAGCCCTGTGAGTCTAGAATACCAAAATATTGCTTCTTTGTTAATGAAGATGGCATGCTATTTTGCTGGTCCAATTTTTTATTTCCATTTTTTTGTTTAAACTTTAGGTTCTAGGTCCTTGCAAAACTTAAGTTTGCTTCTATTTGGTTTACTCTTGAGGTTTCAGGTCCTTATAAAACTAATGGTGCTTAATGTTGATCCTTAGCTTTTGTTAAAGGGTTTCGAGTCCCTTCAAAACTTGTTCTTTTCCTGAATGTAAGAACAAGGATGATGAGATAGGAATTGTTGTTATTAAGGAAGAACTTCCTAAAAAGGAAATAAAAGAAGAAGTAAGACTAGAAAAAGATTGAATGTCACATGTTGAGAATGAAAAGTCAGTTTGGATTATAAATAGTGGATGTTCTCAGCAGATGACTAGAGATATGATTTTTTTTTGAATTCAATAGTTATAATGGAGGAATAGTTAGAGTTGGTAACAATGTAACATGTCACAGTAAAAGAAAATGATCTACTAATCTTAATGGAAAGACTAAATTGAGGATGTTTACTTTGTGTCCACATATTGAAACCCAACATTTTGAGTGTTGGATAACTTATTGATGAGAGTTTACAATTGCAATTTACAATAAAGACTTGCATTATCATAGATAAAGATGGTACATTGATTGGAACATGTACACAAGGAAAAGAGGTAATTTTTTTTGTTGAACCCTATTAAGATAACATGTTTGGTTGCTAAAGTGGATGATAGTTGGTTATGAAATAAGAGATTTTGTCACATTAACTATGATAATATTGTGATGATTTTAACAACACTTACTATAAGAGATTTCCCCAAGATTATGACACCTTCTAACATTATTTTCAAAGAATGTGTGATGAAAAAGAAGAAGCAAAGTTCATTTCCAAGAAAAGTGTTTACTACTTCGATGAAGTTGAAGATTGTGCAAATATATTTGAATGGTCCTACAAGATAAAGATAATTTAATGGTGAAAGTTACTTTATTCTTCATATTGATGATTATACTAGAATGATGTGGGTATAAATTCTTAGAGAAATAATTAATCTTTTGAAAAATTCAATATATTTAATAGTAGAGTTGAGAATGAATCTAGCTTGAAGATTAAGTGTTTGAGATTTGATAGAGGTGGAGAGTTTATTGAGATGAATTTAACATATTTGGTGAGGAAAATACTATGAAGAGATAGCTTTAAACCTATAAGACACCATAATAGAATGAGATAGGAGAAAGAAAGAACATACAGTGATTGAAAAAGCCAGAGCTATGATGTTTAACTCAATAATGTATCACATATCTTTTGGAAAGAAGTAGTGAACACAATGAACAAGGTTCAAATTAGACAAGGTACTAGTAAGACACCTTATGTAATTATGTTTGGACATAAACCTACTATGAAATTATACTTTATAATCTTTGGAAGTAAATACTATATTAGGAGGGGTGATGATATTGGGAAGTTTGGTTCTAGAAGTAACAAAGGAGTGTTTCTTGGATAGCCATTAAAGAGTACAAAATATAGATGTTCCAATTAGAAATTGAAGACTATTGTTGAAAGTACTAATGTAAGAGTTGATGAGAAATTTAGAACTCTAGAGAGGATACTTGATTTGGATACTAAATTATTATTTTTCTAGAGAGACTAATAAAAAAATTAACAATCAATATGTTTAGAAACAATAATTATATAAAACTAACATTAAATTGTAAACTAAATTACAAAGAGAAGAACCAAGAACTAAACCTAGATAAGAACCTAGATCAAAGATTTGAATTTAGAAAGGAACACCTAATAGAAATGTTACAAAGAATCACCCTATGGATCAAATCATTGAGAGTATAAATAAAGGAGTTATGAAAAGAAACAAGGTGAATGAATAACAATGTTTGATATCTCAAGTTGAACCTAAAAGTGTTGATGAAGTGTTTAAAAAATATTTTTAGGCAAAGCTATAAAAGAAGAACTTGAGAAAATAGAGAAGAACATACCTTGGGATTTGGTTCCTAGACCTAAAGATAAGAATGTTACTTGAACTTAGTGGTTATATAGAAACAAGATGAATGAGGAAGGTGAGTTAGTGAGAAAAAAATAAATGTTGGTTTTCAAAGGTTATTCACAACAAGAAGGAAATGATTTTGAGGAAACTTATACACCTATTGCTTGATTAGAGACAATTAGAATATTTTTGGCATTTGTAGCTAACAAAGATTTCAAGGTTTATCAAATGGATGTTAATTAAGTCATCTTTTCATATTGAAGAAATAAACAAGCATACATTCAACAACCTGATGGTTTTCCTTTGACATAGGAAAATGATACAGTTTACTGACTAAAGAAAGTATTATATGGGCTGAAGAAAGCACTAGACTTTGTTATGTGAGGTTGGACAGACATCTTATTAGTTTGAGATTTGTAAAAGGTAATGTAGGTAGAAATTTGTATTTGAAAAATAAGAAAGATGGTTTGCTAATAATTGTGGTATTTGTTAATGACATCATTTTTGGAGGTAGTGACGAAGCTTGCAAGACATTCTCAAAAGAGATGACTAAATAATTTGAGATGACTATGATTGGTGAAATTGAATACTTCTTGTGATTGCAAATTGTTTAGAATAATGATGGGACTTTTAGATCACAAGCTAAGTATCATATTTTGAGAAAAAAGGTAGCAAAGAAAGATATCAAATTGGAATATGTTAGCACAAAGGAGTAGATAGAAGATATATTTACCAAAACTTTGGCTAAGGATATATTTTAGTACTTGAGAGGTATGCTTGGGGTCATGCCCCAACCTTCTTTAGACTAATTGATGTAGGGAGTGAAGTAGTCTAGTATGAATCAAAGCAATTTTTTTGCTAGACTAGATACTTGATGTTTCTCTTATGGATGAGTATCTATAGTTGAGATGAGTCATTAAGGACCCTTATTAATGGTATTCAATAGTGTCTTTGGAAATATTTTTGAGATTTCATAGATTATTTTGGAAATTATTAAGTTGTTATAATGACATCTTTGTTGTTGATGTTAATGGGGGAGAAATGAACATGAAAATACATTCTTTAGGAATGGGGGAGAGTAACACATGTAATACATTGATTGTTGATAAATGGTGGCAATGTACTTTATGGTTATGATTAGAACATGAAAAAATATAAATACAGCCTATCTATAAGAGAGAGATAGATGATTGTACATTTATGAGCATCATGAATGGGGGAGTAAAGGCACACAAGGAAGAAATATATTTGGTATTCATGGAACTTCAATATTTTTTATCATACATTACCATTAATGCCAAAGGAGGAAATTGTTAAGCATGAATGATTGATGTTGTTGTATGGAATTTTTTTTAATAGGTAAAAAAAAGGAGGAGTTCTTATGTGTTCCATTCATGAAAATGTTTGTCATTGATGTCAATATATTAGTTTTTTGGATAGTTCACCCAAAGTTGCAAAGGAAGATTCGATTAGTGAGGTTTTTAGTTAGAGAGCTATCTTATGATAACTTAGAGTATTATTTAAGAATGTGTTTTGATGTTGTTTCCCATGCACCCTTAAAAGATACAAGTTCTAGTTAATTTATTTTTATTAATCTTATATGGTGACTTTAGCAATTGTTGTAGTTTGTGGGAGTAACAAAAGATTTTATAGAGACTACAAGTATAGAATGAGTTTTTAGTAAACAATTTTTGGTATTTGTGTTGGATCTTTTCAATGAAGCCAAGGATCATTCACTAGGCTTGGATTATAGTAGAATAAATATTCAATATTCTATGGTTAACTTAGAGGAATTAGATATTCATTATATGATGAGTTGTGAAGTTTATTCAACACCTTACTCCTAGGAAATTGACTTTTGTTAATATAATTATGGGAAGTGTTATTTGTAATATAATGTGTAAATATAATATCTTTATATGGTTCTATGCTATTCATTTTAAATTGAGAAAGACTCAAGGTTGACTCAATTATTCTTTAGGACTTAGTATAAAGTAAAGTTTGTTTCCTTGGTTGTAATCATTAGTCAGATCACAAGTTATGTTATGTGAGCTTTGGATGTGATTTATGTACGATCAA
Organism: Cupressus sempervirens; assembly: GCA_028749045.1. Lineage (NCBI taxonomy): Eukaryota > Viridiplantae > Streptophyta > Pinopsida > Cupressales > Cupressaceae > Cupressus > Cupressus sempervirens. The sequence continues at coordinate 537,162,417 of CM053789.1, forward strand.
ATAGTTTTCTCAATTGTTTATGTATTGTAGGCTTCAAAGGAACTCTATTGGAAAAGAAGTTGTTCTTTAGTCACTTAAATAACTTCAATATGTTATCTTGAAGATCAATTAAAGTGAAGATAGTCTAAAGCTATTTGAACAATAGATTCATATGTCTTCTTTTCCACTCCTAATAGGGTTGGTACCACTCCTAATAGGATTGGAATATCCTAAAAGATATTTAATATCTTCTAAAAGGGACTCATATGTATTGATTGTGTTTCATTTGACTCCTAATAGGGTCCCATCCTTTAACAAGGAACTTTCCATATTAGTACATCATATTTTGAGCATCATTCCCACTAGGGTTTTCCCTTTTATCAAGGGTTTCCCTAGTTAACATATCTAGTGTTATTGTGTATGGTTATCTTTCTATGGTTGTTGCATATTTTGATTACATGTTTAAAATTTGATAAATTTAATAATATTTGTTTTAAGAACATAACTAATTCACCCCCACTCCCTCCCCCCCCCTCAATTATCTTGGCATACTTTACTTTCTAACACAATGATCCCATAATCACAATTTTTCTCAACGTCATCCAAGTTTTTGATTCAAAATTTATGACCACTACACCACATAGATTTGTGGTGTTTCAAATGCAATATTTCAAGCATGTAAAAATTATGGCATCTCATTTCTAACCTCAGTTTAGTGTGCAATATATATATATATATATATATATATATATATATATATATATATATATATATATATATATATATATATATATATATATATATATATATATATATATATATATATATATATATATATATAGAGAGAGAGAGAGAGAGAGAGAGAGAGAGAGAGAGAGAGAGAGAGAGAAGAAGAAGAAGAAGAAGAAGAAGAAAATTAACAATATGGTTGATTAATATATTTTTATATACCTGTTTATCTCTTAAACCATTTGATAAATAAATTTCCCTTAGTGTAACATTACAATCTCTATTATGATGAGCTTCTCTAACCAATGAAGCTAGACCTTCCCATGTTAATCCATGTCCAAATTGTTGACACCGTTTAATCCATATCATCACTCAATCAACATTATTTTTAAAATACAAATGTATCACATCCCATTCTCAAGCAATCATATTAAAATAAATTAAAATTTACAAACAATGCATAATTAGTTAATTACCATGGTATAAAACCTTAATTTATAATTGATACATTTTTACAACTAATAATTAACTAACTATAACACTATCTAATAACCAAATATAAATTTATTTAGATTAATGTCCATGAACATCTTGTAACTACCTCAGACTTTCCTCAATATAAATTTCACTAAAAGGTACCCCCCTTAAAATTTATTAATGAAGTTTATATCCCAAATGCATTCTAAATGTGGCATTGTTGGTGCAAACTCAAGAAGATATTTAGAAATGTACACCATAACCTAATATTCCATATATCCCTTTACTATAAAACCCTCAGGATGTGCTCTTTGTTGAGCTACTACTTTCAAATATTTCAAGTAACTCTCAACCATCCATATTGTCCTTAGTTTATAATTGATACATTTTTACAACTAATAATTAACTAACTATAACAATATCTAATAACCAAATATAAATTGTATTTAGATTAATGTCCATGAACATCTTGTAACTACCTCTCACTTTCCTCAAGATAACTTTCACTAAAAGGTACCCCCCTTAAAATTTATTAATGAAGTTGTTATCCTAAATGCATTCTAAATGTGGCATTGTTACTGCAAACTCAAGAAGATATTTAGAAATGTACACCATACCCTAATATGCCATACATCCCTTTACTATAGAACCCTTAGGATGTGCTCTTTGTTGAGCTACTACTTTCAAATATTTCAAGTACCTCTCAACCATCCATATTGACCTTTTTTTTGCAGATGTCCACATAATTAAATATCCTCAAGTTGGTGTATGAGGTATTTTTCTTGTGCATTGAAAAATGTTCTAGGTAGAGACTTTTGCATTTGACTCATTAGACGTGAAATTTTCCTTTTCTAATAGTTTAGATCTTGTTAATGGATTTCTTTAGATAAAAACCATCTATGATTGATTGAAGACACAAATATATCATTTGAGATTTAATAAATAACATACAATATATTATGTGTACAAGTAAACCAAATATAATAAGGAGGTTTAACAAAATAATATATAATATATTTAAAATAATATCTACTTACATTGTGTATTTTCCAAGATCATATATAACTTTCTTGACATTGTTGTAGAATTGGTCTATGATAGATAGAGGTAGAACATACTACAATTACATTTAAAAAATAATACTTTAATTTATTTTACAAATATAGTAAACATAATACAATTAAAAGTACATGGTATATACAAATATATGGTAAATGAATTAGCTTAATGGAGATATTCCAATCATGATTTTTCATGCTTAGACGAAATTCATCTTTTTTTGTTATGATATTATTTATGTTCATAGTGAATCCTATAGGAAATCAATTTTTTTGTATGACTTCTTTTATAACATTTCTTTCCTACTCTACTAATAACTAGTGAAGGTTTCTTATATTAATCTAGTCTACATCAATACTAGTTGATTGGATTAAAAAGTTCAAACTATGATTAAATTCCCAAATGTCACTACAAATTTTAGCTATCATAACAGGGAAGCCTACAAAAACATCTAGAATAATCTTTCATTCCCTTTGGAAGTTGGACATTAATGTCTCGATGCCCTTTATGATGCATGTAAGTTATAAAAATTAATGACGTCAAGAATAATGAATTACAACATGAGAAAGAAAAGCACAATATGTAGATATAAATTCAAAACATGCCACATATTCAATTTATAAATAATTTGATTGAATGATTACATTATGTACAACACTTATGATTTTTATGGAGGAAGTTCCTATACTCATCAAAGACTTGCTTCTATAAACTTGTTGAATGACTAGATTTCATCTTTGGACCACAAACTAGACATGCAAATTTTTCCTTTGTTTGAAAACTCCAAAATAATTTATAATTGGATTAAATGTGTATATTTTTAATTCTATATATTCAAAAGATTATTTAAAAATAAATCATGATGTATTCTTTATAAAATCCTAAAATGTTAAAGTGTGCAACATAAACTTTATAACATACCACAGAAATGGAAACTACTCTATTGCTTCAAGTTATATGGCTCTTTGGAGCTTAAAAGAGAAGCCTCCATGGTCGAGAGCTTGGCTCCCTAGCCTCACACCAAAAATCAATATATTTTATTGGCTGGCCCTAAAGAATAAAATCCTCACTCAGGATAACCTTATAAAAAGAGGATAGATTTTGCCAAGCAAATTTATTTTATGTAAGAACTAGCCTGAAATAGGCAACCACTTGTTCATTCCCTGTTCCTACTCAAGGGAGGTTTGGGATTTCCTTACCCAAGACTTAGGGATTAACTGGTGCATGCCAGATAATCTTCTAGATTTTTTTAGCCAATGGAAAAATTTGTTCAATCTATCTGTCTTGTAGGAATTAAGTACTTGGATCTTACCTCACTACTGCTAGAGCAAATGGAAGGAGAGGAATAATAGAATCTTCAAAGGTAGAGAGGAGCTAGCCATAGTGCTTGGGAAGAAGATTTATAAAAATATAAAGGAAAATTACCTAGTAAGGAAGGGGGGAGGTATCGAAGTGGGTGGTAGAGAAATTGAGAAGGAAAAAGAAGGTTAAAAAGACAAGAAGCCAAGTGGCTTCTCCCTGCAAAAGGATGGCATAAAGCCAATTTTGATGGGGCCTCCAAGGGAAACCTTGGCTTCTCGAGATGTGGAGGCATAATAAGGAATGAGTTTGGGGAGGGAGAGCAGCCTTCTCTCTCCCACTAGGCTTCCAAACTAATCACTTTGTGGAAGCAAGTGTGGCTTTCCATGTGGTGAAACTAGCTTTTGAAGTTGGAGTTACTAATCTTTGGCTTGAAGGGGACTCAAATAACATTATTAAATGTATAAATGGTAACTCTCATTATTCATGGATGATTGAAAATATAATTGAAGAGACACTTGAGACTCTTGCTAAATTTAATAGAGTCCATGTCACTCACATTTTTTGGGAAGCAAATTCGGTGGTAAATTGGTTCGCAAATAAAGGAGTTGAATCTGACCAAAAGATGACCTAGCAACTGGGAAAGAGTTTTCTAGTCAATGTTAAGAGCCTAATTGAGTTGGATAAGATCCAATGGAGTATGGAGGAGATCAATTTACAATTATGACTAGAAAAGGCTTTTGGAGAAATGGTACGACACATAAAGGTTGTATTAGAAAGTGCAAGAGGTGGAATTTACTATAGTTTATTCGACACACTTTATGGGTCATTTTTTGCATATGCAACCTATGCAATGGTAACGTTAATTTCTTCAGATTTTTTCTTAAACATAGAGATTTCCATCAGGTGGTGAAGTTATAGAGGGATGTGCTTATGAGAATTGTGGGAGTGTAAAGTGCTAGAATGGTGGGTGAAAGGTGTAGAAAAGAACCAATGGGAAAGATGGAAAAATGGAGAAGTAGGGACAAAGTGTGGGAGAAGCTAGAATAGGGTAGGATTAAAAGATCTATCATGAAACTGCATGGTTTTGATCAAAATGTGATCGACAACATGGTTAGCTCATGGAAGGATAGTAGAGTCATTGTGAATGGGGTTTCATTTTTTATAACAGAGGAGGTGATTTTGGCTGTTACTAAGATTTCGATGGAGGGTTTTAAGTTCTTTAGGGACAAAAAGCTCTCAGCCAATGTAGTGAAGGACTTTGTGGACAACACTAAGGAGTTGAATGCCCTGAAAAAGAGTGATATGTTCTATGATCTAGATTCCATAATGAAACTATGGAGGTATGTTCTACATGCCATCATCAAGTACATTACTCTTGATCCTAGGTTTGATCATGTTTGCACCCACCATTTCATCCTTTTGAATCATTTTTGACATGATAGTAAAGTTTCATTTCCTTTCTATTTGTTGACTTCCATGAGCAAGGCAGTGTCTAGCTTCAAAAAGAAGCCCACTGCTAACCTTGTTTTGCATGAGGAGCTATTATTGCTTATCTATGAGCACTTTAAGGCTTTGACAATAAGTAACATCCCCTCATAGGCTAGGAAAGAGGAAAATGAAAGCTCAAGCTACTCCTCTAACTCGGATGAAATTCAGAGCATTAGCTCTGAGGAAGTGGGGTTAACTTTCTTTGGTAAAAATGTTATGCCTCATGATAAGAAGTCATTGTCTCCCATTACCCCTAGCAGAAAAAGCCCTAGGTTTCATGGTTAGAAGATTCTTGGGAATGAGGAGAAGGACTATAGTGATGAAGAGGAGGACATGGAGATTGAAGATGAGGATAAGGAGAAGTAGGAGGAAAATAAGGAAGACCAGGGTGGGAAGAAACGCAAGCGGGTGGGAATGGAGGATGAGAGGTCACTGCAAAAATTGGATATATCTTCGTTACCTCTCTCCCCTATCCATCCTCAAGCCCATCCAGATCAGTAGATAAAGGATAGTATTGGAGATGGGGGGGGGGGGGGGGGGGGAGGGGGAAGTGCTTGCCAAAGATAGGAGGAAAGCCTAGAGGAATTTTAATGTGAGGATAATGAAAATGGGTATTTTCAGAGAAGTGATGAATCCCCAAATTCTAGTGGACAACTAGGAGGAGCTGCAGCTTGAAGAGCTAATTAACCTTGTGATTGTGGTAATCTTTGATAATGCCAAGGAAACTAGGATGAACCTTTTGAACAATGCCTGCAATAGCATGTTTGACAATTTTAGGTCAATCAAGTGGCTTTTTCATGAGCTAGAGGAGGTCAAGGAGAAGGTGCGTCAAATGGAAGGAGCTAGGAATTTAATGAGTCTTGAGAAGGGGATAGACTAGGATGATAGAATTAGCCTGGTAGAAAGGAGCATCTACAACCTACAAAATTACAATCACAATCTATCAAGCTAGATGATCTCACTACTCAACTCAATTAATGACAACATTCTGTCATTAATTGATTGGCTTAAAGATAGAGGTATGCAAGGGCATGAGGAAGGAAAAGATAGAGGAAAAGCTAGATCTGATGATAAAACTACTATGGGTATCATTTACACTAGTCTGGACTAGGATGTACATAGGACTCATCAGCAAGAGGCTGAGGAGAACCAAATAGCCTACGAGGCTACCCAGGTCATGTAGGAGCTCAAAACAAAGAACGAGGATTAGCTCTTCTCTTTGGTTCTAGCTATTCCTTTTTGTCTGGCTTTTTGTCCTGGCTTTTTCTTGTTTTTTTTTCTAATATAACTATTTGGCCTTTCCTTTGGCCTTTGTTGATTCAACTGGGCCTAGTGCTTATTATTAGCCTTTAGACTTGTTCTTTTTTGGCTGGGCTTTTAACACTTATTATCAGCCTTGTTTATGTTTTAACTCTTGGGTTTTAGGGTCCCTGTAAAACCTTTTTATCTAATAAAAAAACATACCACAAAATGTGATAGCCTTGGGGCATCATGAATTGTTTATCGAAGTATTTTCTTTGTCCTACTAGTCTAGAGATATCATACATAGTGATACCATTCCAAAACTCTAGTAACTCATCAATAAGAGGCTCAATATATACATTGATATCTTTAACTTGGTACTTAACTAGTTGAATGCACATAAACATTACATAATTATTATAACCATTTCACTATAATATATAATTTAACGTACATAACTATTAAATATAAAAAAAACCTAGAAAAACCATTTCCAACACTATGTGCTCCCTCTTTATTGATATCTATAGAGGAATATTATTAATGATAAAAAGATCAAGTCACACTAAGTAAATAGATCTCATCTCTCTAAATGGATTGACCCTATTGGCTGCCAATGAAAGCCTTAGATTATGATTTTTTTCTTTAAAGTGTGTCCATTTTTCCTCTATGTCCCTAAATGAAGAGCCATCTATGGGTATTTGAAGAATGCCATCTCTACTTGTATTTTTTGTATGGTAATCTATAAATTGTACTAAGATTTTGTGCTTGAATAAATATCGCAAATGTGAAATAATGTGAATATAACGAAGAACCTTGTGAGACACTTTTTTGGTTAGTACTTGATCTATTCAATATCTACTAATATGAAACTCTAGGAATTCTATTTCAAAATATTTTCTTTTTATGATATATAATATAATAGTTGGGATATACAACTATTGCTTGATACTCCATTCCAATATCATTAACAATGACAGTTAATTCTCTATATAAGTAAGGTAGAATATTTGATGGTGGTAAAAAGGATTAACCTATCAATCTAGAAAGAAAAAAAATCATTTGTTAGTATAAAGAATATTAATGCTAAATATTTCATCCTTTCATTCACTAGTTGTGAAATAACAACCAAAATAGATGAAAAAAATGGCATGTGTGTGTGTGTGTGTGTGTGTGTGTTATACCTTAACATAAGCGAGATTGCTAGGTTGGATAAATCGTTCATAAATTTTAAGTTCAACAACAAAAATACAACTGAGAGAAGAGTTGTTTGGGAGCCTTTATAAAGGGGCTTATATGCCTTCTTAATTATATTTAAATCATGAACAACATCAATGTCAGCATCAATATCAGCATCAATATCAGCATCAATATCAACTATGCCAATATTAAATGTTTCATGGGTCAATTAATTTGTACCATCATATTATTCTATGTTTTCTGGTTTGTGATCATCTTCTTGCATAACATCATTAACTTCATCTTCAATATTCACACCTCCAAGTCCCTCTACTTCATGATAATTGTACCCCCATCCCCTCCCCACCTCCCCACCTTCCCCACTTCCCCTTCAATGTGACCATGTTGCCTACAATGAATCTTAGTTGTTATAAGTAAAAGTCTTTTAGTCTTGAAGCCCTTGGAATTTTTTCAAGGAAAATAACATTTCCCACCACCACTTATTTTTAATATAAACCACAATATATAAATTGTCTCTTTGTTTTGTTCTTCAATAATATTATCTCAGTACATAATTTCTACCAAATTTAGTAATGAAAAAAAAAAATTCTATCTAATACCTTTTTTCTACAAAACCTCTGAAGACAATTATGCCTTTCTTATCTACTCTTGCTATGATAGTTTCTATTCATTTTTTATGGTTAATTTTTAAGATAATATTTATTTGTATTTACCAAAGGATAAAGGGTAAACTAATTAAAAGGTAATGACTTGTTAAAATTTACTTGGTTGAATATGACAAGTTATGACAAAATGAAAAGAATGGTTTTTCCTGTCTCATCTCGGGCTTCACTCATCCTTATTGTTACTAACTTTTGTTCCTTCTTCATCATCCTAATCCTTTTGGTTAAATTCTCATTATCCAATATGAGGTTTTATATTTCTTCTTCTAATTCGTAAAATCCATTATGTTCCTCTATATTTTCTATTATCTCTTAGCTATCACTCAATTTTCTGACAAGATTTTTCCTCTTGGCCAATGAATCTCTAAGTTTTATTTCAATTCCTCAACAACATCTAGAGCATCATCATGTTATTTGATTTGAAGTCTAGTGGATTCTATTTGATACTGAATGTTGGTCCCATAGGGAGATTATAACACTAGATTTGAGGATAACATGATAGAGACTTCTATATAAGAGAATGGTCATATTGATAGATGGACCAACACTGATGGATGAATTCTATTAATGATTGGAAAAACATTGCTACTGAAAATAGAACCCATAATTTAGATGGATTGGATTAAAGGTGTGCAAAAAATTTTTAAAAAATTATATGGAAATTTGATCCTTTTTTGTAATTTTTAAATTGCTATGACTATGACTCTCATACTGTTAGCATAGAATGCTTGTAACATTGACACCCTTCTCATATAATATTCACTATGTCATGTTAATAAACTATCTTAATATATAAAAAGGTTATGAGAAAATGAGAACATTAAATACATATTCCAAAATGACAACATAACATGGACATGAAAAAATGAGAACATAGCATAGAAAACATAAAAATTATACGTCTCCTTTTCAATTGGCCTTTGAAGATAACATTTATGCCAATAGCATTATTCTATTTAAAAAAATCAAATATAAATCTACATTAATAGGAGAAGAAATTGAAATGATTATAGTGGTAGAAATCATTGATATGTATATATGTAAAAGGGAATGGAAATGGTATATCCCTTCATTTGGATAAGTCATAATTATACATCCCCTCATTTGGGTAACTTCTTTCAAACACTATAAAAAAATTGTTTCAATATTTATCTTTATTGGGGTAAAATAATAAGTTGCAGTTTTCTATTCAAGGGAGTGCAATTTCCCCCTTCTATGTGATGTGCACTACATTTGTAAAAACCTATGATTTATGTTTAACATGCCCACACTTTGGAATTTGTAAGAATTTAGTATAACTCTAAAACCATGTAAGAATTTTCCTTGGGGAAAAATGATGCCAAGATCAAGAAGCTTAATAGATAGCATAAGAGAGACTAATGATGATCAAATGAGAATGAATATTAGATGATTGGATAATTGAATGAATACATCATAGAGGGCACTTGTATATAAGGGCAACCAATAGTCTAGAAGTCACACAAGATATAAGCATTACAACTAAGCACATATCCACCAAAGGTTGATTATCCTCCATTGAGCATAGGAGTTTGTGCAATGGTGAGAGGATAAGTTTACATAGGTGTATCTCATAAAGAGATTTTGTAGACAGCATATTCTCTAATAAGTTGCTAACTCCTATGTTCTCAACAAGACAACTCATATGACTATACATATTCCTAAGTAAATTGTAAAGTGTAATAATAATTAATTATTTACACTAACACCCCCCCCTTAAGTGCAACTTAGGGGAATGAACTTAAGCGGACAAAGCTAAATGCAAGATGTAATGTGGGTCCCAGCTACTAGGCCATGTTAGGTACCCATGTACAAATGCAATGCAATGCAATCTCTCTGAAATGGAGAAAGAGGGAAAACCTCATGGAAAATACTTCCTCCAAAAAGAGAGATGAAGAAATACAAGATGCATGCAAGGATGGAGTAATCAAGATCCCCATAGTATGACATACATCATGCATGTACAAGCATATATCCCCCATAAGAAAAAATACATGATGGTATCCCCCCATATTGAATAATCTCCTACAAGGATTCCATTAAGACAAAAAAGTATCCAATGCCTACAAATGACATTTCTCCCTTTAGGAAAAAGATACACCAAGTATAGGTGCGAGTATACTTCCCATTGTGGATAGGAAGATGGATGAGGAATCCATATGTAGTATGCTATGGATGTTGCCTTTGAAGTATGCTCATATGTTGACAAGTCCTTGATGAATGTAGATACCACAAGCCAATCTGGTGGATGCCCAAAAGAAGGTGGCAAACAAGGTAACATGTTCATGTATGAAAGTGAATCAAACTCCAAAGAAAAGAAATCATCCTTATAGGAAGATATGGGAAGAGAACCAATGCAACCTCCCCTCAATGATGAATGCACACCCATGAAAGAAGTTCCTTGATGATTGAAGAGGTTGCACCATGAAAACTGAATGATGTTCCTCCTTGTGGGAAGAATTTTTTCCATAGTGTAGTAGAGAATGCTCCCCAACTAATAGGAAGAAACCTCAAAAGATGTGATATCTGAGGAAATTGGAATACAATCTCCAAAGACTGATATGTCTCCTTTGAAGTAATAGAGTCCTCCTCCAACCACTGAAAAGAAGTGTCTGCAATAATGTTAGTCTCAAAAGAAAGATCAAGTGGTTGAAGGTTAGAGTGTTCCCTCACAAAAAGTGAAGATTAATTATCCTCAACAAAGAGAAGATGGATTTCATCAACAATGTCTTTCACATCTTCAATGTAAGACTCCACAAACAACACTATAATATCTGGAAAGAAGTCATCCAATGAAGTTGAAATAGGAAGACATGGTGTTTCCTTCTGCACTAAATTAGGAGCAGCTATGGCTGGAACTAGATCAGTAGAAGCAATAGGAGCATTAGGAGGTATGATCTCCATTGGAGTTGTAGGTACCATAATTGGAGTAACTGGAGGTAGAATATCCTTTGGTAATGGAGGGACTTGTGGATCTCCATATGCTTCCCAATGACACATCCAAACATCACGAGGGCTACTTGCCTTACTAAGAGGAGTAAAAGATTCCTTACTCATACTATTATACATAAAGTGAAGAAGAAGAGCAAGATGTCTCCAATTAGTATTAGGTCGAAGTATCTTTGAATATAGATAAGGAAACACTTCCTTACGTTCTCTTAGATGATCAATCATCAAAGCAATCCATTTTTTATAGTACCTTTTTTGTCAATTTGAATCTTAAACCAAAATGACACTTTTGACATGTCTTTATGAGATCAAATAATGTATGCACCCCCAAAATGCAAAAATAAATTAAGAAAAAACTAAAACAAATTAAAGAGACCCCCCAAATGCATGATTTGGCACTTTATATTTAGTGTTATTATGATGGCTACTTGCTAATTTAGGGTGTAAGTGGACTTCTGATTTTGATGCTTACAACAAAAAAATATGAAGCTATATCAGACTTAACAAGATAAGACACAAGATCTCTCAAGGATCTAATTAATTACAAGTGCCAATAGGCCAAAATGAGACCAAAATTTGAAAGTACTATGTCTACTCAAAATTACTCCAAACTAATACCAAATCTAGAAAGTAGAAAAAAAACCATGTACTCTCAGAAAAAAATAGCACCTTTATATGTGTCCAGATGGGCCCAAATGAAGCCTTTGAAGTTGCAAAAATTAAGATTTGTGATTTTCAAAAAAAATCAAGAACATAGATCTCAAACAACCTGCACCAATGTGTAGATCACAAAATTCTACCCCAAAACGAAAAAAATTACTCAAAAAAAGGAGTCAATATGAGGGAGATATTGCTATTTGAAAATCACCTCTGTAATTATTTTTCTTGAATCACCATTTTTTCACCTCCAAAAATCAAATGACTCTAGATTTCACCTCAGATGTCTGATTTTGATGAAACAAAAGTCAATTTGGAGTTGTTTTGACCTTCTGAATGTGATACCAATATCTGATTTGCACCAACAAGCTCCAATCTTGACTTGCAAAAATAAAATCTCTCCAATGGCTATGCAATGAAACTCCTATGGATTTGATACCATGTAAGAATTTGGTATAGCTCAGATACCATGTAAAGATTTTCCTTGGGAAAAAATGACACCAAGATCAAGAAGCTCAATAGATAGCACAAGAGAGACTAATGATGATCAAATGAGAATGGATATCGGACGATTGGATAATTGAATGAATACATAATAGAGGGTACTTGTATATAAGGGCAACCAATATGTCTAGAAGTCACACAAGAGATAAGGATTACAACTTAGCACATGTCCACCAAAGGTGGATTATCCTCCATTGAACACAAAAGTTTGTGCAATGATGAGAGGATGAGTTTACATAGGTGTATCTCATAAAGAGATGTTGTAGACAACATATACTCTAATAAGTTGCTAACTCGTGTTGTCAACAAGAAAACTTATATGACTATGTATATTCCTAAATAAACTGAAGTAAAGTGTAATAATAATTAATTATTTGCACTAATAGAATTAAACCTCTTCATATATCTAAGTTTTAAATAGATTAAGAACAAGGGTATGTAGAGTACAAGTAAGAAGGGTTAGTAGAAAGAAATGTATAAACTAAAGAATTCAATTTTGCATACCACTTGAACAAAATACAATCTTGCAACTCAGGTGATATAACAATAATTATTGTATCTCTTTGGAAGGCATGAGGAGTTTGATACATAACAATTTAGAAAAAGATACTCATAAATGACTTTTTTTATTTGTAGTTTGATTGTTCCAATAAAATTATGTGGTAAAACACTATTTTACCCCACAATACTTAAATAAAAATCATGACCATTCAGCGGGTAGTATTGTATCTCTAACAAGCAATGGAAACACCATTGATAATACTCCAGTTTGCCATAATTTTGATGATGGTTGGGGAAAATTTCTAAAATCTGACAATTTCATGCTTCCTACCCAACAAAAGGCATACAACAATGAATTTTTTATTTTTTTTGCATAAAATGTATTAGTGGTAATTACGATCATTAAAATTAGAAGGACCACTTTCCCTTATATTTTCAATTGGAAATTGTATATTTGCTACAAATAAAGTGCCTAGAGTAATATTTTTTGGAGGGGGGTAGGGGTGCTCATTCTTTGGTTGATTGCATTGTGGGGTGTGCATTTCTTTGTTCATCTTAGTTTTGACTATAAGAAGTGTATTATTAATTTAGTCATGACATATGTATCATATCTTACTATCATTACATTGACTGGGGATAGTTATGAGATGTGAAAAAACTAGTAATCACACATTATAGATGGATTAATCTCTTGACTCATCTTTATGGACTTGTCCATATGCCAAAGTTACAGTGGAATTAAGGAATTTGGAAAATTAAGAATAATCATTTCAAATTACTTATTATGATGAACATTGATCGATTTCTTTAATGTGAAATATTACCTAAGATTAGAGGCATTAAGTACTTATGAATAATTTTTTACCATTACTGGGAGCATTTTTCAGATCTACATTTTACTCCATTCTTAAAATATCTCGTTATACATTGAATAATTACGTTGATGATTCAAATAATATTATTCTTGATTATTATACCAAAATATTAATATCTAGGTGGATTTAGGTTAGAAAACCTCCACATGCATCAACTAGTTCTAATATCTATCTTGATGATGCTTGTATTTCTAAAACAATGGATTTTTGTGATTCAACACAATAGGATGCTTATTGTTTTCTAGAAATAGTTTCAAAGAATTATTTCTTGAAATACATTGCAAATTTTTTTGTAGAGTTTTACATTATAGATTTGCGATACATAATTGATGACATTCACCTTCTCCTTGGTGAGAATGTTTCTTCTTCAATTGTTGTGAGGTAACACTCTAACCCTCATCTTCAATTACCACATGATCCTTCTTTTGAATTCAACATGATGGTGAATCATTTGATACAATATTTAGAGGTGGTTTCTTTATCTTCAGTGAAGATTTTAAGATTGACATTTATGATCTTATAACTTCACTTTATATGTCAAATGTCTTGGTTCATGTTAATCATGCTTATGTATAGGATAATATTTTTCAAATTTAAGAGAAACTATAGATTATGATGTTTATTCAGGCACATATTACGAATGATGAAGTGTACTTCCTTTATCAACATGCAAACACATGTAACAAAATAAAAAATAGCCAAAAATTGTAGGAATCAAACAATTGCAAGAACATAAAAATTGATTTTTATTTTACCCAATTGAATAAAATTACAATATTAAAAAATGGGTATGTGTAGGATCATGGTCAACCAAACTATGGCCTTAAGTAGCAGTGAAAAACTAGCAAATCAAGGTTATGTTAACTTAACAAGTAATTTTAAAGTAATTATGGGCTTTATATCAAAAAATTGGAAGAAAAGAATCTGTAGGAAATTTAATGTAATTTCTAAACTACTAGGACTTATCTAGAGAAAAAATAATTTGATTTGTCAAAATTTTGGATTTTAATGAAGCACTACAAAAATTTAAGGGCCAAAATAAATAGTAGGTGTATGTCTGACCACCTTAATCAAAATCATATTATAATACTTTTTAGTATGATTATAGATTAAAAAAATAGACTCATGGATATACGAGATGCATGTTTTTGTGTATTTTTATTCCAAATAAATAATTAAATATGAATTTTCTACTAAAACTTTTCTAAAATTAAAAACCTCCCGTGTCTAACAAACTCAACTAATTGAAAACTTTACCAAATTATTTTTTTCCTTGAACCAAGTGAAGCATAGAATGTGACACAACTTTTGGATTTCAAAAATGTTACACTGTTTAAAAGTTATAGCTATTTTTCAATTAGTATGTCAATGAGCACTTTGCAAGCATCTTCATTAAAAATTAACTAAAAATACTTATCAAAATCAAAATTTGACAGCTATTATATTGATGGAATCTTGAGAGTGTTTCAAAAAAACTCTTTTTGTTTTATTGAATTTTGATGAAAATAATATTGTCAAATGGCTACTCTAAGTTTGAATGTTAGAAACTTATCTCAAACATATTTTTTAAGTTGACCAAATAGGTCTGGTAAATACCAAGCCTAATTGGGTACCCAATACTAGATTAGGTAGCCGATATGAAATTAGGTACCTAAAAAGTGGTGGCCAAATTTTTTTCAAACATTCGTATCCTAGCCCAAATTTTGGAGGGAAACCAAAATTTGGGAAGTGTAGGCATTATTATTATTAACTATTATTATTATATATAGTAACATATATGCTTATTATGATTATTATTGTTATATAATCTAGTAATATATTATTATCATATTAAAATATATAGTATTATATTATAGTATTATATAGTATTATATTATTATTAAATATATTATTTTCATGAAATGTGTTGAAAGGGGTCATAGGTTATCATATAACCCCTTTTAATGCATTCTAACCAACCAAATAGCTCCCTAGGGGTCCTAAGGCCCCTAGAGACACATAATGTCATTAAATGTGTTGAACCAACCAAATAGGTCCCTAGGGGTCCTAGGACCTCTAAGGACATATTTTTTCATGAAATGCCTCAAAAGTGGATCATAGGTTATCCTATAACCCCTTTCAATGTATTCAAAACAACCAAATAGGTCCCTAGGGGTCCTAGGGACATATGTTGTCATGAAACACATTGAAAGGGGTCATATGTTATCCTATGACTTCCTTTGATGCATTTTAACTAACCAAATAGGTCCCTAGGGGTCCTAGGGGCCCTAGGGACACATGTTGTTGTGAAATATGTCAAAAAGGGTCATAGGTGATCCTATGACCCCTTTCGATGCATTCGAACCAACCAAATAGGTCTCTAGGTGTCTAAGGGCCCCTAGGGACATATGTTGTCATGAAATGCATTGAAAGGGGTCATAGGTTATCATATGACCCCTTTTGACACATTCAAACCAACCAAATAGGTTCCTAGGGATCCTAAGACCCCTAGGAACATATGTTGTCATGAAATGCATTGAAAGAGTTCATGGGTTATCCTATGACCCCTTTTGATGCATTCAAACTAACCAAATAGGTCCCTGAGGGTCCTAGGGATCTTAGGGACATATGTTGTTATGAAATGTGTTGAAAGGGGTCATAAGTTATCCTATGACCCCTTTCGACACATTCAAACCAACTAAATAGGTCTCTAGGGTTCTTAGGACCCCTAAGAACATATGTTGTTATGAAATGCATCAAAAGGGGTCATAGAGACCTATTTGGTTAGTTTAAATGCATTGAAAGGGGTCATAGCATAACCTATGACCCCTTTCAACACTACGAATGCTTTTGATGCATTCAAACCAACCAAATAGGTCCTTAGGGGTCCTAGGGCCTCTAGGGACATATGTTGTCATAAAACACATCAAAAGGGGTCATAGGATAACCTATGATCTCTTTTGATGCATTTGTACCAACCAAATAATCTCCTAGGGGTCCTAGGGTCCCTACGAACTTATGTTATCATGAAATGTGTCAAAAGGGGTCATAGGATAACCTATGACCCCTTTTGATGCATTTGAACTAACCAAATAGGTCCCTAGGGGTCCTAGCGCCCTTAGAGACATATGTTGTCATGAAATGTGTTGAAAGGGGTCATAGGTTATCCTATGACACCTTTTGATGCACTCAAACCAACCAAATAGGTCCCTAGGGGTCCTAGGACCCCTATGAACATATGTTGTTATCTTATGACCCCTTTTGATGATTTGAACCAACCAAATAGGTCTCTAGGAGTCGGACCCCTAGGGACATGTTATGAAATGTATTAGAAGGGGTCATAGGATAACTTATGAACAACCTTTTGATGCATTCAAACCAACCAAATAGGTCTCTAAGGGTCTTAGAACCCTTAGGGACATATGTTGTCATGAAATGTGTCAAAAGGGGTCATATGATAACCTATGACCCTTTTTGATGCATTTGAACTAACCAAATAGGTCCCTAGGGGTCCTAGTGCCCCTAAAGACATATGTTGTCATGAAATGTGTTGAAAGGGGTCATAGGTTATCCTATGACACCTTTTGATGCATTCAAACCAACCAAATAGGTCCCTAGGGGTCCTAGGACCCCTATGAACATATGTTGTTATCCTATGACCCCTTTTGATGATTTGAACCAACCAAATAGGTCCCTAGGGGTTGGACCCCTAGAGACATGTTATGAAATGTATCAGAAGGAGTCATAGGATAACCTATGACCAACCTTTTTATGCATTCAAACCAACCAAATAGGTCTCTAAGGGTCCTAGGACCCTTAGGGACATATGTTGTCATGAAATGTGTCAAAAAAGGTGATAGGATAACCTATGACCACTTTCAATGCATTCAAACCAACCAAATAGGTCCTTAGAGGTCCTAGGGCCCCTAAAGACATATGTTACCATGAAATGCATCAAAAGGGGTCATAGGATAACCAATAACCCCACATTCGAACAAACCAAATAGGTCCCTAGGGGTCCTAGGGCCCCTAGGGACATATGTTTTCATGAAATGCATAGAAAGGGATCATAGGTTATCCTATGACCCCTTCTATCTCATTCGATCAAATCATATATAATATCCTATTAAATATAATAATAATAATCACATATATATATTTATATATTATATTTATAGGTCATCATAATAATATATATTACTATATTATATTTAATATTAATAGTAAAAATTATTATAATATAATATAATAATCATATATAATATCCTATTAAATATAATAATAATAACCATATATATTAATATATTATATTTATAGGTCATAATAATAATATTAATAATATTAATAAATATAATAATCATATATATTACTATAATAATAATGTTATATAAATATTATATTTAATAAAATACTAATATATAATAATGTACAAATTTGTTTACATTAAGCACACTTGCCAAATTTTGATGTCCCTCCAAAATTTGGGCATCTATTTCAGGTACCCAATATCATATCAAGTATCTAATTTGGAGTCGAATACTTGATATGAGATTGGGTACCTAAAATACTGCAATACTTTTTCCAAAATATTCTGTCTCTATAGACTTGACAATCATGTTTTTTTGGGGTCATTTTCATAGGTTTGGAGAAAAATAATTTGTTGGGGCCCATACGATTGAAAAAGGTTCTATAATGTACAATTAGGTGTCCAATATTGTTTTCTAAATGGGGAGTAGAATTCATCAAAAGGCTAAATGTAAAAGGAAGGTATCAAATGAAAACATTGTAGCATATAAGGAAAGGGACAAGGTATGTTAAATGTGAGTCAAGTTGACAATGTATTGATCGAAGTTGAAATCATAGTTAGATAATGAATATGTATAGTTGGGGAAGGAAAATGTACCAATTGATAATAATAATAATGTTGGGATTGAAAATTTAGAGAATGAAAATTTGGAGAATGAAATTTTACCAGTTCATAATGTAAATTGCATGATTGACCATGTCAGCAATGACAATTCATAAGAATATTACATATATTCTAATTATAATTGACATGAAGGTCCTAGAACACCAAAATAGATAATTGAAATTGATGAGATCCATGCTTTCCAAATTAAAGATTTGTGTCAATAAAAAATTGGAAAGAAATGTCATTATTGTGAAGAATCTTTTAGGTTCTCTCAAAAACATTGGAAAAAATAGCAGGGAGAAGGATAAGAGAGCTTCTTGAAGGGTTATTACAACCTCTTTGATAAGTCATCATTTGAGAAATGGCAGATATATGAGACAAACTGTAATGCCCACCCATAGTTTGTTTTTCCATTATATTTATTTAAAAAAATTAATGCCTATTTCATAGATGTGTTAGTTTCAAGGATATTATTTCATAACTTAGACTAGAGATGTATCAACAATGATTACTTAGTTGACTATATTTCATGTGTTGTTTAATGATTATGGCTACTAATGCATTAATGATGCTTTAATGATTCGTAGTTAATAAATGTGATTACTTTCAAAGCAATATCCGATGATGCTTTAATGATGATTACTTCATATTCATAATGTTGCATTATTTTATCTAGCATTTGATGTTTGACTTATAATTATTATGGTACTTACCCCATACTTGCATGTGTATGGTGCATGTGTCTATTTTATCTTTATGTTTGTTGTGTTTGATGTGGTTAAGGGAGGGAGTCATAGTCACCTACTAGTCAGAATCTACATGATGTGTCACTCCCTACCATTGCTTGTTTAGTTTATATATATTTATATACATGTACATACTCGTCTTTTGTGCAGAATGTAGGTATTGAGCATCGACTTCCCTAAATTGTTAGGATGAGCATGCCCTATCACAATAACTCAATAGTAAGAATGGGGAGATAACGTTCAAGTCCAATCCCAACCATAGCCTAATTACTTGTCCTAGAAGGACATGTATCTAACTTTCCAGCCTTTTTAAACTCGTTAGTTTATCTTTGTCTGTGTTGTTCGATTTCGAGTTTGGTCTATTTTGGTAATGTTGCTTTTATATAGATTTTTCTATTTGATTTATTCGGTAAATAATTTAATTATAATATTTCAGTTAATTGTATAATATTGAGAATTATTAAATATTATTTGATTAAAAAGAAAATATTAAAGTATGAGAATATTTAATTAATTAAATATGTGCTTTAATTTAAAAGTCTTAATTTAGAAAATTGGTTAAAGAGAAATTAGAATATGATGATATTTAATTAATTATAAATTAATTAAATATGTACTTTAGTTTTAAAAATTTAATTTGAAAAGTTGGACAAAGACATAATTAAAATATTAAAATATTACAGATTTAATATATATATTTATATATATTAATATACATATTTATTATAAAAGTTTAGTTTATATATATTTATATACATGTACATACTCGTCTTTTGTGCAGAATGTAGGTATTGAGCATCGACTTCCCTAAATTGTTAGGATGAGCATGCCCTATCACAATAACTCAATAGTAAGAATGGGGAGATAACGTTCAAGTCCAATCCCAACCATAGCCTAATTACTTGTCCTAGAAGGACATGTATCTAACTTTCCAGCCTTTTTAAACTCGTTAGTTTATCTTTGTCTGTATTGTTCGATTTTGAGTTTGGTCTATTTTGGTAATGTTGCTTTTATATAGATTTTTCTATTTGATTTATTCGGTAAATAATTTAATTATAATATTTCAGTTAATTGTATAATATTGAGAATTATTAAATATTATTTGATTAAAAAGAAAATATTAAAGTATGAGAATATTTAATTAATTAAAAAAATTAATTAAATATGTGCTTTAATTTAAAAGTCTTAATTTAGAAAATTGGTTAAAGAGAAATTAGAATATGATGATATTTAATTAATTATAAATTAATTAAATATGTACTTTAGTTTTAAAAATTTAATTTGAAAAGTTGGACAAAGACATAATTAAAATATTAAAATATTACAGATTTAATGTTGCTCTATTATACTTATTTATTTAATAATAATAAAATTAGAGTTGCATTTAAACAATGAGCTTTGATTATTATTATAAATTTAAATAATAAACTATGCTTTAATTAGTGCTTATACTAATTAATAAACTGAAGGAAAATAAAATATAAAAGAATGAAATTTAAAGATAAATTTATAGTTCTAATTGTGATGTAGTTATATTTATTTAATTTAATGATAATTATTTAGGAGTTTTATTTTAATAATAAAGTCTAAATAATGTTAATATATTAATAAATATATTATTAAAATACTTCAAAAATTAATTAAAGAGAGAAAGCTAATTATTTAAATTAAGATATTTTGTAACTAAATATCTAATAGAGTTATGCATAAAAAAGTAATAAACAGTAATTGATCAATGAGTTCCCTCTCGTGATTGCACAATCAAAGCCCTAATTTAGGGGTGAACTCTTTATCAAAGATCTAGAACTCATTTTGCAATTACATAGATTTTGGGGAGCAAAATTTTGAATTGGATCAAAAGAATTGTTGAAAGTTTCAGAGGGTTTGAATTTGCATGCACTCGCAGATTGTCTCAGATTTTAGCTATGGTTTTGAGGTAGGGTTTGAAAACTCATTGTATAATTTTATTGAAAGATCTATCTACTTCATGTCTTCCTTGGTGTTTGTATATTACTTATTAATTTACTGTATTGATTGTTGAATAAAAAATTATGTTGTAGATTTTAAAAAGGAAAACTTATTAATCAAGAAAACGTAACTGAAAAAATTATAGAAGAATTGTATAAATTTATTATGACTATATTCTTTTGAAACCCTTTCTAATATAGGAAAATCTTGATTATGGAAAACTAGAAGAAAATAATAAATTGAACAGTTAGGATTTCAACTATAAATTTGTCATTAGAACTATGTGATTATTATGAATTTTCTAAATATAGATGAATATTCTTCTTACATCTAAAATAATTTAATTACAATATTTATTTGGAAAGCAAAAGATTAATTGAGAGAAAAGCACATTGTAATTAAACATATACATACATGTGAAAATAAATATGCTAGAAATAGAAAGCTAAGTATAGTAAGCTTGCATGCATTTGAAAACAAATATGTTAAAAATAGAAAGCTAAGTATAGTATGGTAACATGCATGCAAAAACAAATATGCTAAAAATAGAAAGCTAAGCATAGTATGGTTACATGCATGTGAAAACAAATATGCTAAAAAATAGAAAGCTAAATATAGTATGATTGCATTATTTGAGAGATCAAAGACATGTGAAAATACTAATTTCATGTTTATTTTTATTTTATAAAAATATAATTTAATTTTCAGATTTATTTATTTAAGAAAATAATAAAAATTATTATAATTAATTTTAAAAATTAAATTAATACTACTCATTTAGTATAAAGTGAATGTTAGTATTAGTGATTATTTAAGTTTAATTAAACTCTTAGTTGCATATAAATAATTTTATAATTATTAATGAAAGAGGGAAGTTAATAAATAAATATTTAGAATTTTATTATATTTTAAGCAAAGTTGTGGCAGAGTTCACTTTGTAATCGTTTAGTTAATAACTATTTGACTTTATGAGAGAAATTATAAATAAATAAAATAAAATTTATAATTTTATCTCTAGTTCAATTATGAATTAAAGGAAAAGCAAATATTAACATTAGACTCAAATAGAAGTCCTATTAATATTTTAGAAATTGAAATTAATATCAATATTTAAATATAATAATATACATTTATGTTATTAATTAAATTATTTATGATATAAAATTATTTAAATTAATAACATGATAATATTGCATGATATTTTATATGCACAAAAAGATTAGATATTTAAATACTTATTATTTTAAATAAGTATATTAGCATAACAATATATATATATATATATATATATATATATATATATATATATATATATATATATATATATATATATACTTTATTTCTAGACACGTTCTTATGACTCAAACTAAATAAGAGAAATCGGTGGAATTAAATCATGTGGTTGAAAACTATGTGTTTTCTAATATTCTATTTGTAGTCTTGTGATGTTTATTTTCTTGATAGTTTTTCTTTGTGGGTTGTTTAGTAAGCCAAGTTAGGATGTGCACTAAAGGCATTTTTGAGATTTATTTTATAATTATTTGACTGGATATCATAATGATATTTATGATTTGAATTGAGATTTATGTTTTATGAGCTTCATGTTATTGAGCAATTATGAGAACTTGGGTTTAGAGAACCAATGCTATTTTTTGGGTTTTCTGTTAAAAAACCAAATTCGATCAATATTGCTCTTTTGGTATGGGACATCATTATGGTTTGTGATTTTTGGGAAGGTACTCTAAGTGCATGTCTATGGGAGTGGCTTGCAATGGGGGTTAGGGCCCAAAGTGGTTGCTAGTGTAACTCATTGTAAGTTGTGTAACAAGTGATAACATAGTAATTAAAATATCTTGCCTAGCCCTTTTCCTTGAGATACATTAATAAGATAAGTTAGAGATTTTTCCTTGTCTGTGCCTTAAGTACTTGAATAGACTCAAAATGAGATAAAGATGATATCTTGAGAGGTATGACTAATTTTATCATCTTCACAAGAGGGTATTCTGGTTCTACATAGAGTCACTAGGGGGCAAGGTCCTGAGAGACTGTCAGGGTAACCTTAGAGTTAGCTCATGTGATGACACTCCATAGTATGTAGCTTGAGTCTCCATGAATTTTTTAATATTTTTCTCTAGTGGTGTACTTGTTGGATATTACTTTAGATGGTGTATTTATTGTGAGTTGTTACTCATTGATTGGATTTTATTTATTGTTGGCAATTGACTTTTATTAATGAATGATCAGTTATTCATTGGTGATGTATTTTTATTGTTGAAGTTAGTGATTGGTAGTTTACTTTTATTGATGATAGTTGTTATTTTTTGGCCATTGTGCTTGTAACACTTGACATTGATTTTGAGATGGTTGTATATTTTTTGTCTTAGTATTTGTATGTTGACTTGGTATGAGATGTTAGTATTGGAATGAGTGTCATTTTAATATTGATTATCTCTTCTTCTTGAAGAGTTTGTGTTACCCTTGAGGTAGTTTTGGCTATCAATATTCTTTGCCTAAGATTATTTTATTATTTTATTATCTGTGTGTGGATCGTACATTATCTCTCCTACACGGTGGGAGTAGGAGCTTGATTAGGCGAGCATGTGGTTGGAAGGTAGTGTATTCCTACTATTTGGGTTCCCCTTATATTCTTAGTTATTGGATACTCCTTGATATAGTGGTACCATTATCATTCTTCCTCTTATCTTGAAGACTTTTATTCATTTGATGTATCTATGTATCATGTGTTTTGAGATCCTACGGGATATTCTATTGTATATTGTTGTACTTGTATCTATTTTCACATACCCTATAACATGTGTAGTGGATGTTGTTCACTTTCATATTATTAGTTGTACTTATGCATTTTCTTATATGACTATGTATCTGTTTATTCATTTTATGATTATGGACATTGTAATTGAGACTTAAACTTATTAATAAAACTTTCTTAAATGTGACTCAACATGAAGGAACCATTGAGAAATTGAAACTATATTTGTAATTGATTATGTGTTTTTGATGTGTATGTATATATTGCTTCCATATTATTGTTACTTTGATGTTGTTTAAATTATTTTTTTAAATTAGTTCAATAAACTTTGTAACATATTAGGTTTATTTCTTTTGGGTTTCTGAGTGAGACATTATACAAACTTGTATTGATTTGAACCTAAATCATACTACTTTGAGAAGAGCACTTAGTATAAGAGAGAGAATGGATGATCCTCTTCAAAATGAAATATAGGCTTTTGGTGGGAGACTTTCACATTTTGATAAGAAGTTATCTAATGATGTAAAGGAAGAATATACATAGTTTTGGCACTCTAGCTCAAGAGTATCACCCAATGCTAAAGATGTGTTAAAGTTGCGAATTGGCATCAGAGACTACATGACGCATCCTAAACATTATTTAGAGGTAAGCCAAACTATGTTGTTCAAAAAATTTAGGGAGAATCATCCAAGATGACATATATTACAAAGGGTTTTTGAATCTTTTAAGCCATTTTATTGTGTGCCACTTAAAATTCAAAATACATGTTGGTGCAAATATCATGTCAAGTTTTCTATGCACCATGAACTATTATGCTCCATCTATTCTACTTTGCATAATAAAGAAATGTTAGAGAATTGTGGCACTACTAATGGGCTTCCAAAATCATCAAGAGGCTTGCTAGATCAATTTTTATGTCGTAGAGTTGATGGTTGTTTCTTTTATTAAAAAAATTGCTTAAATGAGAAATGTTCAGAATGTGGTGGCTTATCCAAGTTTGACACATGTTTCCATGAGGAGTGCAAAAATTTTTTTGGAAAGACAATAGTAAAAAAAATTGTATATGAATCAGTGAAATACACATTGAAGAGTGGGGGTGAGGGCTCTAGATGTGAATTGGTTGCAAAATAAATCAGTGTGGCTAGTTTTATTTTAGATTTCAAGACAAATCTTTTCTACAAGTATGCAAGGCATAGTCATAGGTCTCAGTGGTTGGATAAAAAATTTAGAATGTGTAAGGAGACTTTTTCCATTGGCACTATTATATATGTTATTGACTTTGCTAATAACTACACATTGTAGTCTCAAAATGAGACACAATCTTAGTATTGCAACTCCATTCATTTTGCTATTTTTGTCCACATAACATATAGACATGCCCTTGATAGTACAGAAGATAATCAAAAGGTTATTAGAGAGTACCATTTTAATATGAGTGATGATAGATTTTACTCTCACAAGTTTGTGCAACACTATTTTTACAATTATTTTGATTTCTTACAGGAGCATGAAATTGCTATGGATAGACATATCATTTGGTCAGATAATTGCATAGGTTGATTCAAGAATCCTTGCATGTTTTATTGGTTGTGTAGGATGCATGTAGAGAGGGGGTTGCCTCATATTTAGAATTTTTTTGAGTCAATCCATGGGAAAGGGGAACATGATGGAGCAAGGGCATGTGTGAAGAGAGATCTAGTTAAGGAGAAATTAAAAATTTTAGGAGTAGAAATTCTTGATGCTCATAGCATTGTTGATTGGTGTAGTTTAGTATTATCATAGGGGGGAATCTTGAATCAATAGTATGGAGGTTCTTTTGGTTGGTTGAGGAAGGGTCTATAGGTAATAGATCAGATGGTGCTATAGTGAGAGACTCATCAAAATTGCATTCATTTTGGAGCTCTGAATCTAGTACATGGACCATTTGAACAGGATAGCTAACTTGCTTTTGTCCTAGTAGTTTTGAGTGTGATCGTGATCACTATGAGTCAAGTGAGTGGGTGCACACATGGGCTCCACATTATCTTAATCCATTGTCTATCATACCCTCTATCAGAAATGATGACATGGAAAGTCCACTTGAGCATAACCATCTATCAAATCTTCTTTAGTTGGGACATGTATTTGCATTAGTTGCAGCATAGGGGAATGATAATAAATCAAATTATTGATAAGTGCATTGTGTAAGAGGTAAACAAAATCTTGCATAATCAATCACTAATGATGATGGATTCACATATCCTACTGGTTTAGTTGTTATTGCTAGAACATGGTTGTGGACATAAATGCTTAGAAAGAATAGAATTCCTACATTTGAAGACTATCAAAAGCACAAAATAGTTCTCATATATTCACATCTTATTATAGCAAAAAATGTGAATTTTTTGAAGCATCAAGAAAGAATAAAAGTAAAAGAACTTTTTACTATTACCAATGTTGATCATGAAGCTCTATTGGAGACCCTTAAATAGAGAGAGGACCCTACTGGAACACTCGACTAGGTATATTTACTTCTTTTTTTTTTTTTCATAATGATTTGGTAAAATAATGATTATCTTGTTTAATACAATAAGTTACCAATATTTTTTATGATATTGAAATGGAGGTACATCATGAAAAGTAGCCATGCATGAAAATAAAAAACTAAATAAGGAGCAAAATGAAGAAAAAACTATTCTATTTTTGACACTACAATTTTTGACACTATAATTTTTGACACTACAATTTTTGATAGTTATGTATTGATGTAACAATGATGAAACACTTGAGATATTGTAAATTTAAACTTGTTGATTTAATGTAAGAAACAAAGATGATTTTACTTAATGCAATTTATGTGAATGGACCTAAAAAATGATGAATTTAATACATACTAACACCAAACTTGCATTGTGCCCAATGCCAACAACTTGAGAGAGGTAAAAAGAATGTTTTTATTTAATACTAACCCAAATGACACCCTTTTTCTGGCCGCAAAGATTTTCCATCATTCGTGGCCACCCTATACTGAAGAGTCTCCAAGGTGCTCTAAGTCTGTTTTGAGGTCGATCTTCTAAGGGTTGTAACTTGAGGCTCCTAGGGGCTATTGATAAAATATTACAAGATGATCATGCTAAGGCCTATAATAACCTATCTCATTTTTTAGAGATCATATTATGTTTGGATTCGGTACAATAATCTCACTTAATGCCAAAACACGTAGTGTGCCTCAATTCATAGGTGTATCACAATGTAACTTTGAAACTTTTTATTTTGGCATCTAATCATCAACACTATTAGCTTTAGATGGGTAGGTGAACCCTAGTGACACCCTTGTTCCATCCATGGAGATCTTCCATCATTCGCAACCACCCTATACCAAAGAGTCTTTAAGGTGCTCTAAGTGCATTTCGAGGTTCATCTTCCAAGGGTCATAACTCAGAGCTTGTGGGGGCTATGGATGAAATTTCAAATGATACAGGATATTCATGTTGAGCCCTATGATAACCAATCTCATTTTTGAGAGATCACATTCTGTTTGGATTTGGCATATTGATCTCGCACAATGCCAAAACTCGTAGTGTGCCTCAGTTTATAGGGGCATCATAACATTAATTTAAAACTACTAATCTTGGCATCAAACTACTAGTTCCATTAGCTTTAGATGGGTGGGTGAACCCTAGTGACACCCTTGTTTCAGCCATGGAGAGCCCCCATTGTTTGCAGCCACCTTGTACTAAAGAGTCTCCAAGGTGCTCTAAGTATGTTTTGAGGTCAATCTTTTGAGGGTCCTAACTCAGATCTTGTGGGGGCTATTGATGAAATATTGAATTTTATAAGATGTTCATGTGGAGGCCTACAATAACCTATCTCATTTTTAAGATATCATATTCCATTTGGATTCAACACAATGGTCTCGCTCAATGCCAAAACTCATAGTGTGCCTCAATTCATAGGTGCATCATAGCATAACTTTAAAACTGTTGATCTTGGTATCAAATCATCAGTTTCATTAGCTCTAGATAATTGGGTGAACCCTAGTGACACCCTTTTTGTAAGCTACAAAGAGCCTTCATGATTTGCAGCCACCCTGTACTGAAGAGTCTCTAAGGTGCTCTAAGTGTGTTTTGAGGTCAATCTTCTAAGGGTTGTAGCTTGGAACTCGTGGGGGCTATTAATAAAATATTAAATTCTATAGGATGGTAATTCCAAGGAATACAATAACCTATCTCATTTTTAAGAGATTAGATTCTATTTGAATTTGACAGAATGATCTTGCTTGATGCCAAACTCGAGTGTGTCTCAGTTCATAGGTGCATCACTGTGTAACTTTGAAACTATTGATATTGGCATCGAATCATCAATGCCATTAGCTCTAGATGGGTGGGTGAACCCTAGTTACACTCTTTTTCTAGCCATAGAGAACATCCATCATTTGCATCCACCCTATACCGAAGAGTCTCCAAGGTGCTATAAATGCATTTTGAGGTTTATCTTTTGAGGGTCGTAACTTGGAGCTTATCGGGGCTATCAATGAAATTTCAAATGCTAAAAGATGGTCATGTTGATTCCTAAAATAACTTATCTCATTTCCAAGAGATCACATTCTATTTGGATTCGGCACAACAATCTCACTCAACGCCAAAACTTATTGTATGTCACTACATAACTTTGAAACCACTAATCTTGGTATCGAATCATCAATGCCATTAGCTCTAGATGGATGGGTGAAGCCTAGTGACACTCTTGTTCTAACTATAGAGAGCCTTCATCATTCATGGCCACCCCATACCAAATAGTTTCCAAGCTTCTCTAAGTGCACAGGGGCTATCAATGAAACATCAAATTCTATAAGATGGTCATGCCAAGGCCTACAATAACCTATCTTCATGCTCTTGTTAGAAATAATAGTCCACCAAGATAATTGGGGGGGGGGGGGGGGGGGGGGGGTTGAATCAGTTAGCTGACAATTAAAAAATTTATCTTCTTTAAAAAAGCATAACCATTAAACCAAAGTAAACAACAACCATAATAAGATGAACATACAAAATTACACTAGATATGTTAACTAGAGAAACCCTCGATCAGAGGGAAAACCTCAATGGGAATGATTCCCACAAGATGATGTACTAATATAAATATTCCTTGTTATAGGATGGACCCTATTAGGAGCCTATTACAACATTTAGTACATAGAGTCCCTATTAGGAGACTATGAATCCCTATTAGGAGATTTTAACCCTATTAGGAGTTGTAGTATAATGTATACAAGATGAGCCCACTGCCTAAACATATAATTTAAAATAAAAGAAGAGCTCACTACTCAAACATGCAATGTACTATTATGTTCTTCTTTCTTTTGTTCTATCAAGTTGTAGACTAGGTCATGGACCTCAAATCCAAATATCAAACCTTGGACCACTTAGCAAAACTTCGGCAATGAAGTTTCCTTCACTTCCACAATGCTTTGCTCAACTTCACATTTAGCTCTCTTTGCTTACAATTACTTCACATCAATACAATTCATGGCATTCATCATATCATCATTGATCAAGGAAAATTCCCTTCCTTTATATTGATTCCATTAAACAATTCTCTTAGTTTGTTGTTAGACCTTCTCAATTAATTATTACAGGACCACATTAAGAACATGTTACACTTAGCGATAACATTAATCTTCCTCCTTGCAGCTTGAATAACTTTCCATACATGCAATATTATGATGAGAAAACTTAGCCATATCATTTTCAACATGTTTGGTTCATGTCCTCAACCTTGATCCTCAAAATATCAATTCTACTAAGAGATATAACAAGTTTACTAAAACATGCCTTTGTAAACTCAATCTCAGAATAGACATCACCAAAACTTATATAACTTCTTCTAGACTTATTATTTCTTCTTCTAATGTTAACTGCATATACTAGATACTTAGAAGTGTCTCCCATAACCTTGGATGGTTATAATACTCAACTAGCCATCGATACCAACTTGATCTTTCCACTATTCTTCTATCAAATATCATAGAAAACTCCTATATTGACATCAATGACAAACTCAGTCATGAATGTAACATATCATCATAGTAACATATCTACAATACTCCCCCATAGGAATATCATTAGAATTCATGCTTGCAATAATCTCCCCCTTTGGCATTGATGGACACATAGATGAAAAACATCTAGTTCCAAGAATACCAACAAAAGACTGTTCATCTTTTCAAAACCTCTTCATCAATCATTCCCCCCGATTGATATACCTCAATGTGATTTTTTTTCAAACTGTTATTCCATGCTATACTTCTTTTGAACATACTGAGCTCATGCTAAACTTTTCCAATTGTTATGTTTATTGTTTTTCATGCAAAACTTCTCCCCATTGACATCAATGTCAAAGGTTTTAGCAACCAACTTTACTGCATCAAACTCTACAAGAACTAATTCTTACTTAGCTCAAGTGTCCAAAGATACTATTCAAAATGACATCCAACAAGAGTCCTAGATGAATTTTCCATCAAAGATACTCTCCCATATAGGAAGCATCAACATTCAATCCAAACAATAATTGTGCTCTGTTACACTAGATTGATGCACTCTTTCATCTTCTACTATGATGTAAGAAGGGGCATAACCCCAAGCATACCTCATAAATACTCAAAAGTCTCTTTGGGAAGAGGCTTGATGAATATATCTACAATTTTCTCTTTAGTTCTCACATACTCCAATCTAATTTCCTTTTCTAAAACTTTCTCTCTCAACATATAATACTTAATCAAAATGTGCTTGGTCTTAGAATGCATCACTAGATTCTTAGACATATTTATTGTGCTTGAGTTCTCACAATGTATAACAATAGGTTCATTTATTTCTATCCTTATATCCTTCAGCATTTGCTTCATCCAAATGACTTGATTGCAATTTTTTGCTGCTGCAACATATTTTTCTTCCATTTTACTTTGTGATGTATAATCCTACTTCATGCTAAGCCAAGAAACCAATCTTCCTCCAAGAAATAAGGCTCCACCACTGGTGCTCTTTCTGTCATTCATACTACCTACCCAATATGCATTAGTATAAGAACTTAGAGTGAAATCACAAGATTTTTCATACCATAATCCGAGCTTAGATGTTCCCTTTAGATATCTAAATATCCTTTTGATTGCTACATAATATGCTTCTCTGGGATCATCTTCAAATCTTGCAACAATTCCAACTACATTTGTTATATCTAGCCTTGTATGAGTTAGATATTGCAATGCTCCAATCGTAGATTTATACTTTTTCCACTCAACAATAGGTGTCTCATCCTCTGTAGATAACTTATGTCCAATTATCATAGGTGTTCTAATAGGTTTGCATTTTTTTGAACCAAACCTTTTTAGTAAATCCTTCAAGTACTTAGTCTGAGGAATAAAGATTCCTTCTTTATTTTGTACAGTCTACAATCCTAGAAAATATTTCATCTCTCTCCTATCATACTCATTTCAAATTCTTTCTTTATCTCCTCAGCAAACTTTTCACTTTCTTCATCATTTCCTCCAAATATGATATCATCAAAAAATATTACCAAAATCCTCAAACCATTATCAATTTATTTCCAATAGAGATTACTATCTACTATACCTTTGCTATATCCAAGCTTTGTCAAATGATTGTCCAACCTTGCATACCAGGTTCTATGTGCTTTCTTCAAGCCATACAATGCTTTCCTCAATCTTCATACTATGTCCTTGTCATCTATTAAAGGACAACCTATAGGATACTCAGTGTACAGTTCTTCAAGTTCTCCATTTAGAAATGTTTACTTGACATCTATCTAATACACTTTTAATTTCTTTTGTGTTACACAGGCTAAGAATAATCTTACTAATTCTATTCTAGCCACTGAAGTATAAGTCTCCTCATAATCTATCCCTTCTTGGTGTGAGTAACCTTTACAGACAAAGCTTTCTTTATTCCTTACAATTTTTCCTTATTCATTCATCTTATTTCTGAATACCCATTCAGTTCCTATCACATTCTTGTTTACTAGTCTGGGAAACAATTCTCATGTCTCATTCTTTACTATTTGATCTAATTCCTGTTGCATAGCTTTTTTCCAATAGTCATCTTTACATGCTTCATATAAATTCTTAGGCTCAACTTGAGATATCAAGCATAGTTCTTTATTAACTCTACTTCTTGTCATCACACCTTTGTCTTTGCTACCGATGATCTACTTGGATGGGTGATTCTTTATCATATTCTTTCCTGAAGTAGGAGTTGCTATATCAACTCTTGGCTCTACTAAAGATTCCAAGCTTTGTTCTTTCCTTAGCTCTCCTTCATTTTGCAAATCATTGTTAGTCTCAAGATATGCCTCATCATTCCTTGGCTTAGTAAAAACATCATCATCTAAATTGTAATAAATTATTCTCTCTTATATCTTGAATTTCTCATCAATTCTCACATTTTCATTTTCCATAATAGTCTTAGCTCTCTAATCATAACATCTATAATCCTTTCTTTTCAATGAATGAACAAGAAACATACCTTCATCACTTCTAGCATCAAACTTACCAATATCATCATTTGTCTTGATATAACACTTACTCCCAAAAATTTTGAAATACATAATTGTAGGTGAGTGACCAAACCACAGTTCATAAGGGGTCATGTTTGTATTTTTCCTAACTTGCACTCTATTCATAGTGTAGATTGATGTATTCATAGCTTCCCTCTAAAACATCTTAGATACATGATTCTCTACTAATATAGCTCGTGCATCTTCTATAACTAACCTATTTATTCTCTCTGTAATGCCATTTTGTTTAGGGGTTCTCAACTCAACTCTTTCTTCTACTCTTGGATCAAATCTATGTTCTTCAATTTGATTCTCATTCTACAAATAATTGTTAATGATAACTTCCATATTTCATGGTTAGCCTCTAGATCAACAATAGTTACCAAAGCTATCTCTTCTAATACTTCCTCTCTCTTAACCAAATCATCTTTATTACAATCATTCAAGAATATTTCCATACTTTCTTTAAATTCTTCATCTTCATTAGAAAGAAAACTCTTTCTAGTTTTCCTTACTCTCTTAGGGCATGTAGATGAAAAAAGACCGAACTCATTACATGTCCAACAAGAAAAAACTTCCATACCTTCTTTCTCTCTTTTCATGAGTAGAACAATACCTTCTTTGATCCCCATGTCTTTGTTAGATTTGAATCTCTCTTTACTTGTGCCTCTATTCAAAAACTCAATGCTAAATTTTGTACACAATTTTGATCTCTCACCAAAAAGCTCCATCTTTTGGGTGTCAAAATTTCATCCATCAGACTCAGGATCATCTTTTTTTGAAATAACTCACCACTAATCTCCCAAAGTTGTTAAACTTTATCTTCAAGGACTTGATACTTTGATACCAATTATTAGAAACAATAGTCCACCAACATAACTGAGAGGGGAGGGAGGGGAGGGGGGTGAATCAATTATCTGATAATTAAAACATTTATCTTCTTTAAAAAAAATTAACCATTCAACCAAAGTAAACAACAACTATAATAAGATGCATATAGACAATTACACCAATTATATTAACTAGGGAAACCCTTGATCAGAGGGAAAACCCTAGTGGGAATGATGCCCACAAGATGATGTACTAATATAAATATTCCTTGTTAGAGGATGGACCTTGTTAGGTATCTATTACAACATTTAATACATAGAGTCCCTATTAGGAGACTTTGAATCCCTATTAGGAGATTCCAACCTTGTTAGGAGTTGTAGTATAATTTATGCAAGATGAACCCATTGTCTAAACATGTAATTTCAACTACAAGAAGAGCTTACTACTCAAACAAAAAATTTATTGTTATGTTCTTCTTTCCTTTGTTCTTTCAACTAAATCAATCATTGTTAGACCTTGTAGACTAGGTTATGAACCTTGAATCCAAATATCAAACCTCAGATCACTCAACAAAACCTTAGCAATGAAGTTTCTCACTTTTGCACTACTCTACTCAACTTTGCATTTAGCTCTCTCTCTCTCTCTCTCTCTCTCTCTCTCTCTCTCTCTCTATCTCTCTCTCTACTTACAATTACTTCACATCAATACAATTCATGTCATTCATTATATCATCATTGATGTCCTTGCTTTATATTAAGTCCATAAAACAATTCCCTCAGTCGATTGTTAGACCTTCTCAATTAATTATTATAGGACCACATTAAGAACATGTTACACTTAGAGATAACATTAATCTTTCACCTTGCAACTTAAATAACTTTTCATACATGCAATATTATGATGAGAAAACTTAGACATGTCATCATCAACATGTCTTCTTCATGTCCTCAACCTTGATCCTTAGAATATCAACTCTTCTAAGAGATATAACAAGTTTACTAAAACATGACTCTATAAACTCTATCTCAGAACATACATCACCAAAAATTACATAACTTCTTCTAGACTTATTATTTCTTCTTCCAATGTTAACTACATATACTAGATACTTAGAAGTATCTCACATAACCTCGGATAATTATAATAGTCAACTAGCCATCCATACCAACTTGATCTTTTTGCTATTCTTCTGTTAGATACCAAAAAAGGTGCTATGTGTACACCAATAAAAAACTCAGCCATGAATATAACATATCATCATAGTAACATATCTACAATACTCCCCCATAGGAATATCATCAATATTCATGCTTGCAATAGCTCTAAGTGCATTTGGGTGGGTGAACCATAGTGATATTTGAAGGGATTGCATAGATCATTTCAAATTAAACATATATGATAGCATTTTAAATCAAACATTGCATCAAAATTTGATAATAAAGGTTGTTAAAATGTTATTCACAAATTATTGCATTTGAATCGAATATAAAAAAACATGATCAAAATGAATGATATTCCATAAACATGAATAATACACATGATCCACGATAAATTGAACAATATTATACTAAATTAATATGTATATCATTGTTCACATAATGACAAAAATATATATCAAAATACATGTATCCATAGACAAATTACACAAGTATATATCAAAGTTCAACTATCCATAGACAAATTAAACAAATATATATCAAAATACATAGATCCATATACAAAATGTTGCTGATCATGCCATCAGAATGTGTATAATATCAATGTATCTATATAAAATGTGCCATATGCCATCTCAAAATGTCTCATGATGCACCCTATGACAACTATACTATCCTATGCTGCTAGTGGATGATCAAAATGTAGCCTCTTCACTGCACTAGGTGGATCAGATGCCTCCTACATAAACAAAAAAGGAAAACCCAAAGTTAGATTACTAAATTTATATGATTCTATGTATCTAACATTGAATTACTCAAATGCATAATGATCCTTTTTTTAATGAATATTTATAGTATTAAAATTTTATCATAAATACCTCTCTCATCGACCTCCTGTGTCAGTCAAGAGTCATCTCATATGTCCTTAGTAATGCTTGAACCTCATTGATTGTGGCCTATTTATGTTCAAGTATGTTTCTCAGATGAATCTACAACTTAAACTATAACATTATAATTCATAGCATGCTAAATTTATAACATATAATCAAGAATTTAGACTACAACTTACCTCTCTCAACTCCTCCTCTAGATATAATGGTTGCATCAGGAAAGATACAAAATTCTATCATCCAACCTCTTGTGCACTAGGTGTTTCCTATGAGATACAAAATAGTAGTTGTTAATATCATGAAAATTATTTTTGAATTTATTTATGAAAATAAGGAAAATAAAAAATAAATGATACTTATATATGATGGGGTTCTCACTATGAATGGAAACACAAGAGGGTCTGCGACATAGAATCTGCCTAGACTCATCACCAATAGCCACACCATATACAATAAAGAATGTAATTAAATTTCATTACCACAAACATTTTACAAGAATGCATTGATATTTAATCATTTTAAAAGCACATAATTACCTTTCTCTTTTCAATGGGTTGTGCCTTATCCCCTGCACTCTACCCCCCACTAAAAGGTGATACCTGCAAGAGAAAAGTAATATTAGAAACCATATATGCTCCAATATCAAATAGAAAAATAATAAGAACACAACCTAATGTATCATAGATGTCTCAAGGCCAAATGAAATAGTTGAGAGTGTGACATTATCAACCTATCTAAGATCCTCCTCAGTCATCAAATAAAAATTAATGAAGTTCACATACATGTAGAAGTCAATATGGGCTAAAAATTAAAATTACTCTATTATAAAGATTAACTTTAAGTTGCGTATGTCATAATAAAAAAATGTATACACATACCGACACAGAAGGATTCCATGCCTTTGCATGCCCATCCTCTCTCACATCAGGGTGTGTAGCCTTTGTACTCACATCTAATGTATCCTCCTCAAATACAAACTAATAGTTAGAAAGATTACCTATGGGACCCAAAAAAATATCCTTGCACATTATGAAAGTATGGGGCACACAAACATGTGATGAGCCCACCAATGATGAACTTACACCAGCATCATCAACATGGGGAGCCAACACTGACCTAGCTTGGGATATCAACAGGCTAATCAATCTATGGATGGCTCTAATAATTTAAGAGCTAGCCTCAGCAATGATATTAGGATATTGCACTAGAGGAGGGGGGAGACATCAATATGGGGGACAAAATTGCCAACTTTCTTCCACTAGAAAAATGGTCTATTTTGAGGAGCTCCTCCTTCTACACCCATGTTGGGCCTCATGCTCCAATAGTTCACCTTGAGGTGCAACACAAATTTGGCATACAATTTTTTAATAAAATAGAATGGTACATCTAAATTGTTGTGTGGAGGTGATCTGATTTAGGATCTACAAGTTAAATAACTTAATCCCAACAATCAGATATATTTTCCCAATCCAAGTAGTATATGCATGGCTATGTATTTCAAACCATTGAAATTACAAAGAAGAAGAATTTAGAATTGACATAGAGGAATTTAACCAATTATGTAAAGTTAATTTTATGATTTTACTATAGACAATTAACATAATTGAAAATGTAGAAAAGAACAACACATAACTCAACTAATAGAAAATAAATGAGACTTAAGAGGCACAACACAATATGATCTTGGAGTTCACCCTATTAGGATTACATCTCCATGTTCAGCTCTAACTAGTGGATTGATCCAATTAACTCCAAAAATAAATTACAATGTGTTACAATATCAACCCCTTCAAGTACATCAACATTACTTTGCTTTGATATACAAGACTAAAAAATGTCCTCCAAAATTTGTTTACCTCCTTCTTAGCACTTAGTCATCCTTCTGGTTCCTCTCAAAAATTGAATAATCTGAATAATTTATATAATCTCCATTCCTTGAAAATAGCCTTCTACCCCCCTTTTATACATAAAACTAGCCTAAAATAGGCTAAAAAAATATTTTACATAAATAAGCCTTTAACCATTTGTATTTCATTCAACTCCCCTTTGCCATTTTATAAATTTTGCTTCACAACACATTTGGGGGTTTAAATATTAGCAAATTAACAAATTAACCTTATTTTAATAAGGGCTCAGATGTTAGTTATAACATAAATAGGATATATGCTTTATATATTTTAACCACATAAGTGGTGTAGTGGTGGGTAAAGATTTTGTTAGGGAATTGTCTAGGGGTTTCGACCCTGCCAGTAGTCCCCTTATCAACATATGGCGGTAGTTTTAAGTTCAAATAGAACTTTGCATTGTAAGACATTAAAAGCCATCAGTGGCCTAACGACCACCAAACTATTTTTGGAAGTCAATGGTCATGAGGTCAACCCCCCCTCCAGCCACCTTTCAACAAACCTACTAATGTGGAATCACCATGCCACATGGACCAACATCTCCCTACCCTGTTAATGCCATGATGCCAGGTGGGCATCCTTGCCACACACATGGCACCATAATGTTTTTCCATGTAGAACCACATCATGATATGTTTCATTGCTATGAACTTCCACATCACCTACTAACACTATGCTGACATCATCTACATGGACATGCCACATCACTGGTCAACCTTTTCCCTCATAACTTTTGTGTCTAAGCTTCAATTTTGATGAAAAGAATGTCCTTGGAAAGCTCTCGACAAGACTTAAATTTGATGCCAACTTTGACCAATTTTGGAGATTTCAAAATTTTTCCTTTTTGATGGCCTCTAACCCATGGTTTGACCAACCTTTGACTAGCCATAACTTGAGCATATGAACTCCATTTTTATTTGTTCAAGTTGTGTTGGATTTAGAATTTTGAGGACTTCAACATGGTACTTATTATTGGAGTTTTGGAGATACTTCAAATTTTAGTGAAAATATCCTCTGGATCAAGCCTCCCTACTGAAAAAGAGATTTTAGACCTCCAAATTTCTTTTTATATAAAATGGAAGTGAGGGCATGTTTGCCTCACTTGTCTAGTATCACCTAGTACAAACTGCTAGAATTATGAATATCTAAACCATCACACACATTATGAAGAATTAAATAGTATTGCTAATACAATCAACCATATATCCACTAGTGTTCATTGTTACATCTATCACTTACATAGTACCAACTAGTAGAAGTAGAAGAAATAGAACTGAAATAACTAATGAAATGGAAAAAGTATCAACATTTTGGACCTCCTGCATAGGAACACCATTAGAAAATGAACCCCCTAAATCATTTTTTACCATCATAGGCTAAAGACTTGATTCTACTTGCATCTAATCCTCACTAGTTGTTGTAGATATGAGAGTCAATTTATTGCTTACATTTACAATCATTTTCAAATGTCCCATGTTTACAATTGATCCTTCATTCTTCATGTGATGAGCTCTTATAATGTATTCAATTCCATCCTTAAATGAATGATACTTATTATGCTCCCTATAGAAGATAGCATTCCTATCATATAAGTACTGGCTACCCAACACAATCCCACAGATGTCAAGTGGAACCACATCAAATTCAACCTCATTTATATACTTGGATGTAATTTCAAATCTTAACTTTCATTGCTTAGTGACTCGCAATTTGTTATCATTGCACACCCAAACTAATGGATAAGGTCTCTTATGCAGTGTAGTTTTCAATCCCAATTGTTTAACAATTTCTTCTAAAATCAGATTAACTTAGGATCCACTATCTATCAATGTGTCAATTTTAGTGTTCTTTGAAATCGCCCTTATATGAAAAAGTTCACATATTTTACTATCTTTAGGAACAACATGACTTTTGGAAGTACAACATGAATAATTAGTGGTAGAATCAACAAAAGCTTTACCTTTCAAAACCACAACTAATATTTTTGTCTCATCACCAGAATTTGATCCAAGATCCTAAACAACAGCTATAGACTTTTGCTTTCCCTTTTGATCCTTCTTAAACCACTTTGGTTTCAACTCTAGATGCAATTTCCAACACTTTTCTTCTGCATGTCCTTTCTTCTGACAATGTGAACAAGTAGGCTTCTCACCTTCCTCTTTCTTCAATGTGGCTGCTTTCTTACCCATCTTGTGTCCTTTAGGAGGAAAAAGTTCCTTCTTTGAATTGAAACTTGTGTTTCTTCCATCTGCTTCAATATGGGTTGCTTAAACACATACTTTACCAAAGTTAGAAGGACTAAACATCAATATTGTATGTTTTA
The DNA here is from genome assembly GCA_028749045.1 of Cupressus sempervirens. Lineage (NCBI taxonomy): Eukaryota > Viridiplantae > Streptophyta > Pinopsida > Cupressales > Cupressaceae > Cupressus > Cupressus sempervirens. The sequence continues at coordinate 537,202,083 of CM053789.1, forward strand.
AATATGAATGCATTCCACCAATATACTTTAATAAAGTATCTTGCATGTAAAGAGGAATTCCAAGAGTTAATGCCTTCTTCCTAAAAACTTGTGTATACTCTTGTTCAAACTATCCTTTACCTTGCCTAAGATTTTTCTAGTCCATAATGGCTTGCTGCATATGACCCAAAGGATAAAACTGTTTCTTCAAAGTAGAAGTAAATTAATACCAAGATGAAATGATTTTACCATGTGTAGCAAGATCATCTTGGATCTTACTCTCCCACTAGACTAATTCAGTACCTCCTATTCTAAGAGTAGCTAGATAAATTCTAGAAGAATCATCCAAAATATTTTGAACCCTATAGTACACTTCAATCTGCTTAAGCCAATTATCTAGTCTCTCTACATTGAATTCACCATTATATATGGGCAAATCAAATTTCACATCAAGCTTTAAGAAAGATGTCTTCACATGTTTCTTTTTAGAAGAAGTAAACAACTTAGAAGAAGAAGAAGAAGAATAGGATGAAGAAGATGGGGATGGAAGTTTAGGAGGGTCACTACCACCTCCTACTCCTTTTCCTTTGTCATCTTTTGATGAAGATTTAGCTTCTTCCTTCGACCTAGTCTTGTTCACCTTTCTCAATTGTTGTTCATTTCTCTCTTGGAGAAGAATATCTACCAAAGCCTTCATCTCCACAAAAGCTCTCTAGAAGGATTTTGTGTCAAACTCAAGAATGTTTTGTTCAGATGCCATGACTCACAAAAAAAATATTCTTTTCCCAATATATGGATTAAACTCTACAAGTTCACCTTCTCCTTGTTTCAACTTCAACCTAGTTAACATTCACCACCTACAATTTCTCTGCAAAACAGGCTCTAATACCAAACCTGATCTGATTTAGGATCTACAAGTTTAATAACTTAATCCCAACAATCAGATATATTTTCCCAATCCAAGTAGTAAATGCATGGCTATGTATTTGAAACCGTTGAAATTATAGAGAAGAAGAATTTAGAATTGATACAAAGGAATTTTAACCAATTATGCAAAGTTAATTTTATGCTTTTACTATAAAAAATTAACGTAATTTAAAATGTAGAAAAGAACAACACAGAACTCAACAGGCAGAAAATAAATGAGAATTAAGAGGAACAACACAATATGATCTTAGAGTTCGCTCCGTCAGAACTACATCTCCAAGTGCAACTCCAACTGGTGGACCAATCCAATTAACTCCAAAAATCAATTACAATGTGTTAAAATATCAACCCCTTTGAGTACATCAGCATTACTCTACTATGATGTACAAGACTGAAAAATATGTCCTCCAAAATTTGTCTCCCTCCTTCTTAACACTTAGTCATCCTTCTGGTTCCTCTCATAAATTGAATAATCTAAATAATTTTTATAATCTTCATGCCTTGAAAATAGCCTCCTACCCCCCTTTTATACATAAAACTAGCCTAAAATAGGATAAAACAATATTTTACATAAATAGGCCCTTTAACCATTTGTATTTCATTGAACTCCCCTTTGCCATTTTATAAATTTGGCTTCACACCACATTTGGGGTTTTAAACATTATCAAATTAGCAAATAAACCTTATTTTAATAGGGGCTCAGTTGCTAGTTATAACATAAATAAGATATGTGCTTTATATATTTTAAACCACATATGCAGTGTAGCAGCAGGTAAGGATTTTGTTAGGGTGTCACTCAAAGGTTCCAACCCTGCCAGCAGCCCCCTTATCAACGCATGGCAGCGATTTTAATTTCAAATAAAACTTTTCACTGTAAGAAATTAAAATCCATTAGTGGCCTAATGGCCACCAAACTATTTTTGGAAGTTGGTGGTCATGAGGTTGACCCCCCCTCCGGCCACCTTCCAACAAACCTACTAACATGGAATCACCGTGCCACGTGGACTGACATGTCACTACCCTGTCAATGCCATGGTGCCACATGGGCTTCCTTGCCACATGTGGCACCACAATTTTATGCCACATAGTGCCACATCATGACATGTTCCATCACAATAAACTACCACATCACCTACTAACACCATGCTAACATCATCTATATGGACATGCCACATCACTAGTCAACCTTTTCCCTCATAAATTTTGTGCTCGGGCTCCAATTCCAATGAAACAAACATTATTGGAAAGCTCTCAATGAGACCTTAAGTTTGATGCCAACTTTGACCAATTTTGGAGAGTTCAAAACTTTTCCTTTCTAATAGCCTTTAACCCAGGGTTTGACCAACATTTTATTAGCCATAACTTGAGCATACGGATGCTATTTTCATCTATTCAAGTTGCACTGGATTCAGAATTTTGAGGACTTCAGCATGGTACTGATTATTGGATTTTTGGAGATACTTCAAATTTCAGTGAAAATATCCTCCAAATCAGGAGGGATGTCAAAAACCATCCACCAACAATCACAAAAGTTCACATGCATAGCCTCATTTGTGCACCAATTAATTGATAGTTTGGTCTTTTTGTGTTCTACTTGTTTACCAATTTTTGGTCCACAAAAAAGCTAATTATATCATCTTTAGTTATATTTATGGCTGCAACCTCATCATACTCCAACACATCATCAAACATGGCATGCATTTGCTCATGCCAGTGAAGAGCGACATTTTTTTCATTGGTAAGTGTTTCAATATTATCCACTATGGTGTTTAACATGGATAACATGGGAGCCAATGTGGGTATAGTGTTATATGTGGTACACAAAACCCTTAGTTCAATGAGATTTTCAAATATCAACTTTTCAATTTGAGGAGGGTTTTGAAGGGATAGGGAATCATTTGGTGGACAATTTTGAGGGGTTACTAGATCATTTGGTGGAGTGTTACAAGGAACATTGTTTCCTACCTCAATATCATCATTTGGGTCAATCATACCTATTAATTTGCAAAACATAATTTCTATTTAAAAAACCTAAATTTCAACAATTTCTATTAAAATAAACCTAGCTTTTAACAAATTCAACTTCAAATAACTAATTTATAATAATATTCATTCAAAACATTTAAAAACACCAAAAGAAAACTTACCTTTATCTGATACCCGTTCGGAAATCTGATACCTGATTGGAGCTCAAGAATATAAAAAAAAATTCCTTGTGGTTATAGAGGATGTGGTGAAGGTTGTTCAAGAGTTTTTTGAGCTAGATGCCTTCTAAAAGAGATCAATTTGACATTCCTGGTCCTTATTCCTAAAGTTCATGGGGTAGATTCATTAGATAAATTTAGACCTATAAGTCTTTGTAACTCTTTCTATAAGATTATCTCAAAGGTGTTAGCTACTAGATTTCTTAAAATTCTTCCATTGATTATATCTTAGCAAAAAATGGGATTTTTCCCTGGAAGATAGATTTTGGACTCTATCATGATGGTTCATGAAGTGATTCATTCCATGGAAGTAAGAAAAAGAGAAGGTTTGATTCTTAAGCTGGATCTTTCTAAAGCCCATGACTAGGTGGACTAGACTTTCCTTGGTTCGGTGCTTCAGGCTTTTGGCTTTGATAAAAAAGTTTACAAGTTTACTTCTCAACTTATTTCTACTTCTTCTCTTGCTATCTTGGTAAATGGGGCTCCCTTATATTTTTTTAGACCTATGAGAGGGTTAACAAAGGGGGATCCTCTCTCTCCTATTTTGCTCATTATTATGGCTAAATGTATTGGTAGGATGATTGAGAAGAATAAATAGGAAGGAGACTTAGAGGGATCAAGCCTTCTACAGGGAATGTTTCTTTTACTCATCAACAGTTTGTGGATGATACTATTATGGGAGGGGAGGCATCTATTAAGGAGGCTAAAGTGATGAAGGATCTTCTAGATATGTATATGAAAGGATCAGGCTAGCTTATTAATTGGGAGAAAAGCTCTATTTTTTTCATCAATACTCCTGAGGAAAGACAAAGGAAAATTGCTAGGATTCTTGGGTGTGGAGTGGGGAAGCTCCCTTCAAGTTATCTTGGTCTCCTAATGGGTACTAAGCCTCCTAATTCTTTCTAGAATGGGATCCTTGATAGGTTCAGCAAGAAGTTGGTGGGGTCGAAAGGGGGCTTCTCTTAGTCAAGCTGGTAAATGTCTTTTGGTTAAGTCCACTCTTCAGAATCTTTGAGATATTGGTTAAGTTTGATGACAAAATGGAAAATATCCAAAGAAATTTTCTATGGTTTTTCCTAGAGGGTTAGAAATGATATCCCCTTATGGCTTGGGATAATGTCTATCTTCCTAAGAGCTATGGGGGCCTAGGTATTAGGAAATTAAAACATCTCAATAAGGCTCTTCTAGATAAATAGATCTGGTGCATTTTTAATAGTATAGGGGAATGGAGAGATATTTTTATTAATAAGTACGTCAGAAGACCTACTCTTCAGTTCTTGCTCAATAATGAAGACATTCCAAATGGGTCTATCATATGGAATGGTATTCTTAAGGCAAGGATCCTGGCCAAAGCTAAGATAAAGTGGAAAGTGGGTAATGGTGATGACATTCTCTTCTGGCATGATAATTGGTTGATTTAGGCCCCCCCTATAAATAATCCTATTTTTGTAAACTAGGCTAATATTTGTATTAGACAATTTGGTTTGAAAGTTAGTGATTATAGAACTGACCAGGGTTGGAGAGACTTGTCTTTCATTTCGAATGACCTCAAGCTGATAATGATAATGCTAAACTCAATGATTCTTAATAAAAAGAGGGATGAATTAATATGAGGAGATGACCCTAATGGTTGTTACTCAATTTCCTCAGGATATAACTCTCTTTGGAGCTTGAATGAGAAGCCCCCTTAGGAAAAATCTTGGTTACTTGGTCTTTCCCCAAAGATTAATATTTTTTCTAGCTAGCTTTATTAGACAAAATTCTTGCTAAGGATAATTTGATTAAAAGAGTTCATTATTTCCCCAATAGATGTATTCTGTGTAAACATCAAATGGAATTAGTCAATCATATGTTTATCCATTGTCCTTATTCTAGGGATGTTTGGGACAATATAACCAAGAACTTTGGGGTAAGTTGGTGCAAGCCAAGTAATGTTCTGGATTTCTTTTTTCAATGGAATAAGATGTATGAAGGTATTAATTTGTAGGATTTAAGTACCTGGTCTTTGCCTCATTTCTATTGGGGAACTTGGAAGGAAAGAAATAATAGAATCTTTAGAGATAGAGAGGAACCTACTTTTGTTCTGGTAGATAAAATATATAGTAACATTAAGGAAAATTAACAAATTAGAAAGGGGGGAGACATTGAAAATGGTGGTAAGAAGAAGGACAAGGACAAGAGGACTAAAAGACATGAACTGAAATGGGTGCTCCCTCCTGAGGGATGGCATAAAGAAAATTTTGATGGTGTAGCTAAAGGAAACCTTGGTCCTTTAGGTTGTGGAGATATCATTAGAAATTGCTATGGTGAAGGGGTTGCGGCTATCTCTCACCCTTTGGGTTATTAGACAAACCATATGCAGAAGCCAGTGCTACTCTCCACATAGTGAAATTAGCTTTGGACATGGGAGTTAAAAAATTATGGTTGGACAGGGATTCTAATAACATCATAAGGTGTATTAAAGGGGTCATCCAACCATCATGGTCCATAGCTAATATTATTGAATAATTTTCTCCTCTCTTGGAAATTTTGATAATATCCATATCACCCATGAATACATGGAGGCAAATTTTGTGGTTGACTGGTTCGCCAAAAAAGTAGTTAGGCAGGATAAGGTGATGATTTGGAACTCGGGTGGGAATATCTCAAAAAAAGTGAAAAGCCTTATTGAGCTAGAAAACATCCAGGGAGGCACAGGGGATATCTAAAATTAATAATGGATATTAATGAGATTTTGGGTTGGAGTAATTGTAATTATGGGGTTTACAGAAAGCGTAGTCAGATGATGTTATCAGTGTCAACTCAATACATTTCTTGGGTCAATTTTTTCTTCTCCTTTACTATTTTGTGGGTAAAGAAAGACAAATCGATGATTATCAGAGAGGTTGCCATCAGGGTTTTCAGAGAATTGAGAAAGTTTATCAGAGGTCAGAGTCTATGAGAATAGCTAGCATTCAAAATACATAAATGGTGGGGGGAAAAGTAGGAAGGAACCCACTAGAGAGGTTGATAAATAGAAACAAATGACTAAAGTCTAGGAGAAGTTAGAGTAGGGCGGTATAGCCAACTATATTGCTAAACTTCATGGAGTTGACCCTACAATCACTAGCAATATGGTTAATTATTGGAAGGATGGGAGGGTTAAATTGGATGGGGTTTTGTTTTAGGTCAATGAGGATGTCATTTCTCATGTAATTGAAATTCCAGTAGAGGGGTTGAAGTTTTACAGAGATAAGAAGGTGTCAGTGAACAATGTGAAGGATTTTGAAAAGAATACTAAGGAGAGAAACAAACTGGTTAAGTGCAAAACTTACTATAGTATGGATTCTATCAAGAAGTTATGGAGGTATGTTTTCAAGCTATTATAGAGTACATATCTTTCAACACTAGATTCGATAGAGTAAGAACACACCATTTTTTTTTACTCAATCACTTTTGCTATGGTGTCAAGATTTCTTTCCCTTTTTATTTATATACTTCTATGTCTAAGGGTATTTTTGGGCACAAGAAAAAAACCCTCTGCTAATCTGGCCCTACATGAGGGGTTACTGATTCTAATTTATGAGCATTTCAAGGCTCATACTAGAAGCAAAACCCTCAATCAAGGTGTGGATGCATCTATGCAAACAAGACGCTCTAGCTTCTCGTATGATACAGAGGATATCCAATGTATTAGTTTAGACCATGAAGACAACATTTTTCCTAGAAAGAAGGCCAAGGATTTAGAGAAGAAATTTTCCTTGTCAATTAAAACCCCATGTAGGAAGAGCCATAGAGGACATGGGCCTAAAGCTTCAGGTTAGGGAGATGAAGAGTACAACAAGGGGAGGATATGAAGATTGATGATGAGGATGAAGAGGAGGTGGAAACTAAGAAGGAGGATTCAGTGGCTAAAAAATAGAGGAGGCCTAAGGAGAAGGTTTTTGAGGGTATTTTGGATTTTGGGCTGGAGATCTTTGCCATTCCTCTTTCCCCTATTCATCCTCAGGAACATGACAAGGATATGAAAGATGGAAAGGGTGGAGAGGTGGTAATCAAGGATAGGCACATGGCTTGGAGAAATTTTAATGTGAGAACCTCGAAAACGGGTATTGTTAAAGAGGCTATGAACCCCCAAATTCTAGAAGAAAAACAGGGTCAGCTCCACATGGAGGATCTCATTGATCTGGCTATGGTGGCTATTATGGATAATGCAAGGGAAACTAGCATGAATTTTCTCAATGATGCTAGAAATAGTATGATTGACAATTTTAGGTCAATAAAATGGCTCTACCATGAATTGGAGGAGTTTAGAGATAGAATGGGTCAGCTAAAGAAAAGAAGAAGAAGCCAGATAATGGTAATTTGAATGAATAGGGGGATCACCTCAGTTTGGCTAAAAAGAGAATCTAGAATTTGGAAAATTACAATTATAATCTAGTAAATCAGATGATTTCCATTTTAACTTATATTAATGATAATATCTCTTCCCTTACCAAAATGCAGAAAGTCAGAGGTTTTCTAGATGAAAATGAGGAAAAGGACAGAGCTAGAGACAGAATGGAAGAGGACATGATGATTGACATCACCTTTAGTAGCTTGGATCAGGATGGTTAGAAGAAGTAGGAGTAGATGGATGAGGAGATTCATGAGGCCTATGAAGTGGTGGAAATGATGCAGGAGCTCGAGAGAAAGACAAAGGAATAACTTGGTTTTTTATTTTCCTGTCTTTTGGACTGTTAGTCTACTATAGTTTTTTGGTTAGTTGGCTTATTGTCTATCTATTGTACTAGCCCTTTGGTTGGCTGGGCTTTAATTTCTTATTATCATCCTTTTGAAATGTTTTAACTCTTAGGTTTTAAGATCCTATAAAACCTGTTTATCTTATCAAAAATAATTTTAAAAAAATTACAATGTAAAAAGAGCTCTCGATTTTTTGTTTTTTTCTAAATCTATGCTGCAAGTTTCGAGTGTCTGATTTCATATCAGAAATTAGATACCCAATTACCAATCGGATAATTGAAAAGGCTTGGTCTAAACTTTTTAGCCTTGTTATTAGGATGGGCGGAAAAAAAGTCAAAGTGGATTTTGAAATTCTTTTAGACATTTTTTAACTCCACTTTTTCACATCGCCACTTTTTGGCACACCATGATCCTGCACATACCCAAATATAACATGCACATCCTCGTGGGAATTTTCATTACAATACTCTTCAAGCCAAAGCTACCATATTCATCCACAAATTTATAATAACCCTACAAGCCTTCATTATTTATGGAAAATTTAACTACACAAGAAGGTTTCGGAAATTCCACCCTAAACTTTAGGCTAACCATCCCTATGATATTATTCTTTATATTTCCCCCCAGACAACTATCTTTTCAAATAAGTTTTTGGAGGAAATTTATTTCTCCATCCTAAGTAGTACAACTTTCAAAGACTATAAATCTCCACTCATTGACTTGATTAACTATTATAGTACTATTTTAGAAATGGAAATATTTCTTTGTAGTTTCATACTCGTAAATTTCTAGTTAGCCCAAGTTTGATCCCTTTTTAGGGCCTCTAAATCCTTTAGAGATGAGTTCAAAGTTTTTTTTACACCTCTATCAAACTAAACAATTTTAATAGCTTCAAACTAGACTTGATATTTCAATGAAACTTTGGTGGAAGGATAATATTAAAAAATAGAAAATTTTGAGCTCCAATAAAAAACTAAGTAAAATTAGTAAATTTCTAGAAATGGTAACTATACACTCAGATGGCCCTTATTGATAAGCCATATAATATTTTTGGGTGATGTGAGATTTCCCTTACACCCATGATTATCCTACATCAAGGGAGGCTTCATTGATACAATTATGGTATATCATTGTTATACCTTCTACATTGAGGGGAGCTAGTTTTTCTCTCTTCATGCTCTCTATTCAAAGGATACATCTTTTTATCTTTGAAGTTTGTTCACACTCAGTTTCCATTGGTCACATTCTTCTCACCTTTGTTTGAGTATGTTCAAAATTGGATAGTGGAATCTTTCATGGGTCAATTTAACGGACAAGTTTTTCTATGTGTTTTTCTACTATGCTTTTAGACACCTTAAGTTCAATGGTGTTTATTGTTATTCTAAAATACTATTTTTAATAATTTAGGTCCAACTACTCTGACCTATGTTAATGGTATATAATTATTATGAATTTTATCTATTTTAGAAAAAAAATTGATATGTTGAACTATAGTTGTCTTTATATTATTCCTATGCAAATAATTGAATAGTGATAAGTTCCTATAACCAAATAAGTTATCCTCCTAAAACCATGTGATAAATGCATGTTTAATTAGGATTGAGATATAATTAGTGCATGAGACATGAAATAAATGAAATCCCATTTCTTTTACTCTTAACCCCTTGCTCTAGGAACATGTCAACAAGAGGAAACAATCCAACATAGTTTTAGCAATTTTTTACCAGCTACATGAATCGAGTCACACCACCATGGAGAAGAAAATTAAGGAAACATGTAGACCCAAATGAGTTATTTAGTTTCTTGTATGAATTAGTTATAATGTCTTTATGAGTAATAAATCTAGGTGCTAATAATCCTATATTCTCTCACACAATTATGTAGAAGAGCAATTCTTTCTTGTTGAGAAAGTTTCTTAATGATTCTTTAATGTAGCAACTATGACTACTTATCTTATTAGAAGTTGTCAATATAAGTAGAGTTGGTTTAATTCTTGGATACAAATTAGTTTTTGAAGTCCTCTTCATGTTAGCTAGGTAGTAGAAGAGAGAAAAATTTATATAGAGTTAATGTGATTAGTAGATCTAATTAATATTAATTTTTTGTTTCTAATTATCATGTGCAATCCATTTCAATTTTATGAATAAAGAAGCAATATTAAATTTGAACCAATAGCTTGTAAGTAGTCTAGATTATCTCATCCAAGGGGGGGCACCTGGTGAGTGAACCTTTGTATTTTTCCTATTTTTATAGTTTCTATTCAAATGCTTGTCTATTCCTATGGCTCCACAAAATAGTGATTTTTTTTCTTGCAGCCAAGGTAGATAGAGTAGTACCTATTGGAAAATTCAAACTTGCATAGCATTCATTTTTATTTATGCTTTCATAAATAGGCTTAGATATATTCCATTCCAACATCTAATTTCCTTCAACTTTATTTTCAACTAATAGTAATATCACTTCAATAGATGCTTAGTGCATATACTATGCATAGTCATTTCAATCCTACATCTCTAGGTTGATAAGTTAACTAAACCTTTCCATGCATAGATAGATACTCATCATGATGCCCACTATTTGAGCATGAGAACTATACCTATTTATTAGTCTAATTGGAGAGGAAAACACTCTACATCATCCAAGGATATGGCAACACATTAGTAAATTTCAAATACATCATCTTCATACTTCATTTGGATTCCTCTTCCTAATTTCTATCTATAATGGGAAGGTTTCCTATATTTATACGTTGTCTATCTTTTTCTAAAAGGAGAAAAATAGTCGATTAATTGATAATATATTTGTATCTCTCTTTTGTATTACTCATTGAGCTTCTAGATCTTGCCATGTGCGCGCGCGCACGCGCACACACACACACACACACACACACACACACAGTCACCATTATGTTATTTCTTATTTAGAAAACTAATTGTATGTAAAGTATCCTCGAAAAATAATTCAAAAATCAAATAATGAAGTAATCTATCCAATATAAAAAGATTAGGAATGATAAACACCTCAATTTCTCTTAATAACCAAAAATAAATAATATTTAAGTTTGAAATTTTATTAGTCTTGTTGAATATTGATAGTAGCCTTAACAATAATTTATTTTATTAAAAATATATAAATTAATGATATAAGAAATTATATCGAGCTTTAACTTATGTTCTAATTATTATTTTATTTATGTTTTAAAGTAATGATAGTTGAAATCACTCCTATAACTGGGTATGTGCAAGATCATGGTGTGCCAAAAAGTGGCGATCTGAAAAATATGTAGTTCTGAAATGCCTCAAAGAATTTCAAAATCTATTCCAATTTTTTTCCCACCCATCCTGATACTAAATGAAAACAATTAATAACTTTATAATTCCTACTATATCTTTCGATACCAACCTTATATGGTCATCTTTAAAACATCCCAAAAATGTGTTTTTGGCATGTTCTTATGTGTTTTTTACATCAAGCATGTAGTTGACAACTTTTTTAAAACCAAAATTTGATTTAATGAAAAGGATTTTTTAAGAATGTTCTTAGATTTTCATAAATGTAAGGTTTGTCAAATTACAAGTTCAGCAAGTAATTATTACTTATTTTCTAATGGAGTTAGCTACAAAGTGTTGATTGACATACTGGTTGAAAAATAGCAATAACTTTTAAACCATATAAGATTTGTGAAATCCAAAAGATGTGTCACATTCTATGCTTCAACTAGTATAAGAAAAAGAAAAAGAAAACTTAATTTTGATTTTTTTTGAACTAGTTAAGGTGGTCAAACACGAGAGTTTTTAAATTCTAAAAATAATATAGTAGAAAATTCATAATTAATTATTTATTTGGAATAAAAATTCCCAAAAATATGCATCACATCTACGCATGAGTCTACTTTTTATATCTAAAATTATATTTAAAAATATTATCATTTGATTATGATTAAGGTGGTCAGACATACACCTACTTTTTATTTTTACCCTGAAATTTTTGTAGTATTGCATTAAAATCCAAACTTTTGACCAATCCAATATGTTTTTCTCCAAATAAGGCCTTGTATTTTAGAAACTAGATTCAATTTCCTACAGATTTTTTTCTTACAACTTTTTCATATAAAGTCTAGAACCACTTTAAAATTATGTGTCGAGTTGACATAACCCTGATTTGGTGGTTTTTTACTGCCACTTAAGGCCATAGTTTGGTACACCATGATCCTGCACATACCCAACTATTATATTATAGTTTATATTGTTTTATAAAGTGGACCAAGATATCAAAACTTAGCTCTTATATATAAATCTATAAAGAAAATTGCTTACTAATTTCATAAAAATTACCACTTTTATCAAATGGTCTAAAGATCAAAATTTTTACAAAGAGAACAACTTTTAAGAATCAAAATTTAAAAATATGATATATTGACAAAAGTATAAAATAAAATGATAGATTAATTAATACATACAAATATGACAAATAATGGAGCACAAATATAACCAAAACAATACGATAATATTTAATTCAACATCAATAATTTGAGATTTGATATGATGTCTGAAATGCATTGAAATATATAGCATTTGACGTTTGATATAATGTTTTAACTAGAAATGGATTGAAATATATAACTTTTTTTAGTATAGTGTTTCCTTTTTTATTTCTTATTCATTATTATAGAAGATTGGAAATTCATGACCTCATACTCTACCACATGATGCTCTTGCCAATCAAGTTAGGCTTCTATCCAAAACATATAATTTAAAGAGAAATAAAATTAAAATTTAGATAAATGTTTACAATATGATTCAATAAAAAAAATCATGATGTGATATAATTGGTTAAATTAGTGAAAAAGTTAATGGTTATGTGCAAAACTAATAAAACTGAATAATAATATTTTTGCACATGAAATCAACCAATGAAAAACATATAGTAAAGTTAAGATATTATATATACAATAGTGATCATGTCATTTAAGCAATCAATATAATAATGATCATGTCACTCAAGCTACTAAGGGAAGCATACCAATAACCATTATAGCTAAATTTGTGCATCTATAGAGCCTAAAGTATATACCAAATTTTGATAATTTTTTTTATTATATTATCTTTGTATGTGAGTTGGAAATTGCAAAACTATTTGTTGGTTTTGGGGTATTAATAGAGCTCATGTAGAAATCATTAGGCATTAAGTGTAAAAAAGTGGCTATTTCAAATTGTTGTTTGATACCTACTCAAAAGATACACTAATAATCATAAATTCAAAATTGTTAGTACTTGTGGATAAATGTTCTAGTAGTCATGCACAAATGTCCCAATAGTGGTGTCAATCATGAACCAAAAGCTAAAAAATGCCCAACCTTCATATATGTATTATCATTTTTTAGATTCCATTAGCTTATGTTCAATTACTAGTAATCTTTGTGAAGTGTACTATTATTAGCTTGTGTTCAATTACTAGTAATCCTTCCCTATATTTAAAATTTGATCTAACAAACTAAATAATATTTTCACAATCATTTTAAAAATAAATAATAATTTTAAATTGATTTAAATATTTTTTTTTTTTGGCAAAAGTGGATGAGCCACTATATGTATGTATGTATGTATGTATGTATGTATGTATATAATAAAAGCACAAACCTGTGTCACCTTTTATAAAGAAAAGTGATATCAAAATGTGACAGTTCAACATTAATGACAAAAAAAAATGGTATTTGTGTTTAAAATATGAAGATGATATAAACTGATGAAATGTGTAGAATTTTATGAATTTTATGCCTATAATTTTTATATTTTTTTTTGACTAACAATTTATTCATTTTATTTTATTTTGAAGTCCCTTTTTTAATTGTAAAAAATATAGGATGTAGTTCCCATCAAACAAGTATGTGCAAATCATCTTTTTTTGTTCTAATTTGAAAATATTTTATAGATGACATGTATAGCTAGTGAACAAAAAAGGAAATAATTATTTTTGATATATATTTTCATTGTTATAAGTACTCAAGTTTGACCTTGTCAGAATCCAACAGTTTTTTCCTCTCGTCAAAACTTCCCTATCAAATCTATACCTTCTTGAAAAAAAATTACATATTTGTGAAGAGGATTCTCTCTTGTAGTGATAAATATTATTTTTTTTATTTTTTTGATATGATTTACTATTTTTTTTCATTTTTTGAAAGAGCATCTTCTGAAATGTTGAAATATCGGCTTATAATATTTTGATATTATTACATATTATAACTAATGAAAACACTCAAAAATTTATATAATGATGATATTAAATCTGAGATCTATAAAAGGGTATTTTTAGTTTTTGAAAAAAATTGAATTTTGATAGAGAAATGAGATTTGACCAAAATAGGTTTTTGTATCACAAACGGTGACACAGATCTATGCTTTTACCCATATATATATATATATATATATATATATATATATATATATATATATATATATATATATATATATATATATATATATATATATATCAAACTAGTTTAAGAGCTCAACTGGGAAAGAACCAAGAAGAAAATCCACCATCATCATAATATGTACAATTGACTAACATCGATATTTACAATCTTAACATATTGATGAACAAAACTAATACCATCAAAATTTGAAATATGTCAAATTTTACATTTTCATCACTCAATAGGCATGGAGGACTCGAATTCAGTCAAGATTTTCAACAATTTAGGTAACATGTCTGAAGTATGGAAAAATAACCCAAAGAAACAAAGAGAAACCTCTGTGCTATATTTCTTCCATATCCTCACTTGAGGTGCCCATAGCAGGAGTGGATGACAAAACAAGATTTACAGAGAAACCCCATCCAAAATTTGAACATGTTAAAGGGGCAACCTCCCATCCCAAACTTGAGCCCTCAGCAGCAATATCTAAAATGCTAGTGGAAATGCCAGTGGAAGGTGAGGCACCCCAAACATTTTCTTTGTTGACATCTAAATGAGGGGGCCAAGTAGTTTCTTATGGGACATGGTGGACAGAACTAGGAACATTTGAAGCTAAAATTGACTAGACAGGTTCACTAACTGACAAAGTGTGGTAGCCAAAGGTGTCTTCACGTGGGTGAATTTTTCTTGTGTTTCAGAAATTGGAATACCAAAAATTATCAACCAAATAAAATCCTACTTTCTTCACCTCCTTTATCAACTGACAACCCAAAGCTCGTGCCATGAATTGTAAGGTCTTAGTCAGTAACCAAGGATTGTGCTTTTCAAAAGACTTTTGCATCACTTCAAATGTCATCATAGCCTCAAGATTTTTCATGAGTATGGTTCTTGAAAATATTCCACCTACGAGGGCATTTCTAGAACATAGATCATAGTTCTGCATCACTCATTTCAACTTATTTTTAGCCCATTATTTTGGTCGGACCACCTTGATAGCAATAATTTCCAATCTTGATGTTGATTGTAAAAGATCCATGGCATTAGATAGGAATATGGAAACCAAAGTAGAAGGAAATAACACATTTCTTGCAAATATGAAAAAGAGATCCTCCCTAGTTATGGTTCAAATTTTCCAACGAATGTTGTAGGAGTGTACAATGAACATATTGTCCAAGACTGCATCATCTAGAGGATGAGAAAGTGCATCTTCATCCAATGCTAATTGAAGCTTGATCCTAAAGTTTTCAGGGAGGATGCTACAATGAAATTGGTGATAGGAATCACATTTCATGCATGATTCATGTGAGAAGGATATTTTGGAGGCAATTTAGATGACAAGCACAGATAGTCAGGAAGATGAAGACTTGAAAAGAGGTCCATTTTGCACATTTAAATAAATCCCTCAAAAAATGCATAGAGGAAGTGGAGTACCTGCACTCATGTGAGTAATAAAGAAGAAACCATTAAATCAGAGCCCAATTGCAATTTGTGAAGGGAAAAGTACAAAACTGATGCCCTCAAAATTGATGAATGAGTAAATTGTTTTGTTTTCATATGTATTGAATTTAATCTTTCCATGTACAAAGTACCACATGTCCAAAAAGAAGTGAGATTGTATTCAAGTGACGTCAACCAACAAGATTCGACTCAGTGAAGAAGATTTAGCATGATTTTACCATAATCTTACACATGGGAGCCTAATTTATAAAGGCACCAATTAATGTTTGATAACTAATTTGGATAATGCTTGATGACCATCGAGTGATGTCAGAATACCCATGAATGCTTGGTTATAACTATGGTTAAGTAGCTTGACATGAGTCTCTTCCATCTTAACTCGGCAATCACTCAAATAACTTAGTTAGTATACCTATGAGTACTCATTAATAATTATGACCGAGTAGCTCGGCATGAGTCTCTTCCTTCTTACCTAGGCAATCATTAACTGAATAACTTGGTGGGCTTCGAGAAACTCGGTTAAAACTAAACCGAGCTAGCTCGGTGACCACAATGCTCGTGTAGTATTCTAGCTTGCTCAGCACATGTATCATTCTGGCTTGCTCGACACATGTAACATTATGGCTAACTCAACACATATGACAAACTGGCTTGCTCAACATCAACTATGAATCAACACATATAGATCAATCAGCACATGTGAGACACTCGGCACCTAAAGTCACTGGCTTGCTCAGCATCAACTATGACTTGGCACGTATACATCACTTGACACATGTTATACGCTCGACACCTGAAGTCATTGGCTTGCTCAACATTAATTGTGACTCGACACTTATAGATCACTCGACACATGTAACATGCTTGGCACCTAAAGTCACTCAGCACCTATAAGAATTTTGGCTCGACCCATACATTGTACTTGTCTTCTATAGGTCAGTAGCAATTAGTTTCTGCAAATCTTTATAATGCTCCATGAATGCAGAAGAGTTTAATGTAAAAGTTGTAATCCCATTACATCCTAAGTTGGAGAGATAATCTTCCATTCTATTACCACTAAGTTATAATTGGATAGCATGTATTAACTAGAAATGGATTGAAATATATAACTTTTTTAGGATAGTACTTCCTTTTGTCATCTCATTCATTCTTATAGAAGATTGGATTCATGACCGAATACTCTACTACATGATGCTCTTGCCAATCAAGTTAGGCTTCCACTCAAAATGTATAGTTTAAAGAGAAATAAAATTGAATTTTAGATTAATGTTTGCAATATGAATCAATAAACAAAATTATTATGTGATATAATTGGTTAAATTAGTAAAAAAAAGATGTTTATGTGCAAAACTAATAAAAATGAATAACAATATTTTTGCACATTAAATCAACCAATGAAAAACATATAGTAAAGTTAAGATATGGTATATACAATAGTGATCATGTCATTTAAGTGATCAATACAATAATGATCATGTCACTCAAATTACTAGGGAAGCATAGCAATAACCATTATAGCTAAATTTGTGCATCTATAGAAAAATATTTGACTTTGGGGTATTAATAGAGCTCATGTAGAAATCATTAAGCATTAAGTGTAAAAAATGTTGTCATTTGATACCTACTTAAAAGATACCCTAATAATCATACATTCAAAATTGTTAATACTTGTGGATAAATGTTGTAGTAGTCATGCACAAATGTCCCAATAGTGGTGTCAATTATGAACCAAAAGCTTAAAAATGTCAAACATCATACATGTGTGGTCATTTTTTAGATGCCTTTAAAATTGATAATTGGAAAGTTAGATGTGAAGTGTACAATTATTTGCTCATGTTCAATTACTAGTAATCTTTCCCTATATTTGACATTTGATCTAACAAACTAAATATGATATTTTTACACTCATTTAAAATATACATCATCAATTAAAAAATTGTATTGAATATAAAATGATTATTTTAAATTAAGAGACCTTTGAGGTATAATTCGATGCCAATTAAATTAAAACACTATTAATTCCTAATATTCTATGATCTTCCTCTAACCGGCAATGTCTATACAGCCACGAAAATGCACTTCCATACGAAGGAGAGGACTTAGTTAATTTTTTTTTTTTAAATTAGAAAAAGCAATGTAAAGGAAGTGCATTTTCGTGGCTGTATAGCCATGGGCCATCTAACCTACCCATCAACAGAAAACAGACTGACACATTAATCAGACTGATCATAATGATAATGAAACCAAAATGTATACACTTATGGAGAGTGTACTAGCGTCAATCTCTACCATCCATTTCCTTCACATGGCCTTATCAAATATACACTTAAACTGCCTACAATCAGTCCTCTCCTGAAATTAGGAGGTAGTCCTTAAATCAGTTTGATTCCAGCGTTTTTCCATGTTTACTTGCAGAGAAGGTGAAGAAGCTGTGGAATGAGTAGCATAATAGGTGCAAGCCGTGCTGTTTCTATACTGAAACACTTGTGCTACTTTTACACAGCAAGAACTTCTGGTGAATTGCAGAAACTGTGCGACACTAATTGTCAACTCTCTCATTAACTGCTCCACATGATTCTGTCCATGCACTTTATTAATAAAAGACAATTAGCACGGAATAGTTACTTCCATAACTGTACTTATCTGGATTTACACTTTCTTTTCTGTGAGAAAGTTCACCATGAAGTAGAATTAGTAGCTACTTGAAGTAGAATTAGATTTATATCTACATCTGAAACAGTAAAATGACAACAGTTAGTCGGTTTTCCAAATATGAGAAATTCAAATCCATCTACAAAGACGTTTTGTCATCTTGTTGGACATTGTTGACAATGAAATGAATGCACGCATTTTTTTATGGAAAGTAACAATTAAATTTAAATGTCTCTAAGAGATTTTTTTTTGGGTAAGTCAAGCAGTGCATAAAGATTTCTTATTAGACTTTATTAGTGAAACACTTATGAATCTGTGGGATTAAACAAGTTGGAACCAAAATTATTGGTGATAATTTGGGGATGGTTTAAATGTTACATACTAAGGTTTCATTTCTAGGCTAAACGTGTTAAAAAGTCAAAATTGACTTACATTTTTCAAACTTACTTTTTCCTTAATGTGTGATATTTGAATATATGACATGATAGAAAGAGCATGTGACAATAAGAACGGAAACAAACTTCATTCAAAATGAATGGTCTTGAGTGTGGTGTATTATAGCTTTTTCATTTCCTTTCAAGTTACCAGCGCTCTTTACAATCACTACTACTTTCTCTTCCACCTTATTTACCTTATAATGTTAAGCTTTTAGTACTAGTTGTCAATTATGGTGGTGCGAGGATATGTTCAATGGTATGCCAATTGCATTTTCACGAAGGAATTTCTTTTGCTAGACATCATAAGTTAATACTTTTTTTAAGTGGATATGGAGATTATGTAAATTTCATAAGCAATATTTTCTTCCTTTATAAGGACAAGGAATTAACCAAGGTATTTGATAGTATTTGACATGTTTTACAAGTAGGATATATAGTATGGGGTTTTAGGAAAAAGCTACAAGAAAAGTTTCTTGCTTCTTTATACAATGTTTTGGGTTATATGCATGTAAGTGGTAAGAAAAATTATATGATTAGAGCTTGCATTGAGGAAAATTGTTTCTATTCAAAGTTTTTAAAGGATGGATCTTGATAATTAATAGGTTACTATCAATTCATAAAGATTTTTAAAGATTTTTTCAAAATTAAATATCAACATTAAAATAAAGGTCCAATATGATCACAATTGAAAAGTATTTTAATTTCTTCTTGTTTGGATTATAATAATTGAATGAGAAGAGTCAAATTAATTGAGCTTAATTTGTATATTTCGAACACCTGTATTTCTATTTTAGTATGTCTAATACTATAATAGATAATGCTCCTCTAGTAATTCTAACACAATGATTTTTCCTAAGATAGCTACAAAATATTCAAATCAAAGCAAGAAAACTAAATGGGTCGCTAAAGAACTATCAATCAAGAATGCAATGAAATAGATGAACAAGAAGACAAACAAGTACCAAACATAGGATTTCTACATTGCTCATGAATCTCCTTCAAAATACAAGTAGTGTTGCCTTTAGAAGTCTACAAGCACAATAATAGAGTGATAAAAGAGCTCACAAAGTGTGATTCTTGTACGGTTGAAGACAATATCAAGGATGAGCTTTGAATTTATAGATTTGGAGTAAAGGAAATGGATAGTGGATATTGAACATCACATAAGGAACGAATAACAAAGACTATTTACGAGAAACTTCGTCAAAGATAGGGGTAGTGAGTTAAATACTAGAATGAATCAAATGACAAGTGGTTGAGCTCATCTTAATGTGGGAACATAAGTGGGAAAATAGGAATAAATAAATGAAAATATTTATTTTAATGAGGAAGTCTAGAGTAAAAAAATGTTTACTCATTCTTTTGATGAGAGGAGGGAGTATTGAAGAATATTAAATAATGAAATTATTTATTTTTTCTTGCTTAGACATGAATAAATGAGAATTTATTCATTTCAAGTGAACATGGAAATGAATCAAGATGATTTACTTACTAGACAAATTAGATAATTAAATTATTTAAAACTTGAGACAAAAAATACTAATTAATTAGTTAAAATTAAATAGTAATTAGAAAATAATTGATTAACTAAACAATAATATTATTTAATTAATGTTAGTTAAGGAAAAGGTAGTGATTATGATTGATTAGGGTGAGTTATGAAGTTATTTAAAGAAGATTAGAATCAATGGAAGATTAAATAGAGAAAAATAGAAGAGATTAGGGATGATTATAATTATTTAAATAATAAAGAAAAGTCAAACTTTATAGTCTACATTTTTTCCCTATCTCAAATAATGCAAATTTGAGTGTTGTGTTAATAAAAAAAGATTTAGAGGAGCATGCCCCATTGTGTCTTAGAGGATTGGAATAGGGAGTTTTAATGCCCCTCGAGAAATTGAGTGATGTGTTTTCAAAGGAAATCAATTTCTTGACAAAACGAAAATATTAATGAGAATAAATTTTGTAAGAATAGAAGAAAATTAGATGGCCATTATGGTTATTTGATCAACATGGCATATATATAGATGACTAGTGGATAATATAAAGTACATAAATTTGAGATGGATGAATGTCTAGTTTCAGAAAACAAAAATCATGTATAAGACAACTATAAAATTTGATTCCAAGGAAGACATGCCTTATATAAGACTAGTGATAACATATAGTTTTAGGAATGACATATTTTGTGTAAAACAAGTGCACATGTATAGTTTCAAGAAATACACTACTAGGATAAACCACGGACAGAAATAAAAACTACATGCAAATATAACCAATAATAGAAAATAATAGATCACACAGAAATGAACACACAAGGCACCAAGATTTAACATGGTTCACCCATCCCTAGGCTACGTCCACCAAACAGCAAGTCCGATCTTATTGCAATCCAGTGATTACAACCTGATTACAATCCGTAATCCTTTATAGCTCAATACCGCCGCAAGAACCAATTTTGCATCACAACATAATGAAAAAATACCCAACCCTAAACCCTTTTATACAAGTATTAAACCACTTTAGGGTTATAACATGTCAGCCATAATTAGCCATAACTTTAGTGGCAAATCTATGAATGGCGAATAGTACCAAAAAAAATTTCTACGAATGGGGAATAGTACCAAAAAAATTTATGCCTCGAACCCCACTAATTATGAAGTATGTGCAGTACTTTCCTGATCAGTCGCCACAATCTAACAATCTCCCACTTGGGGACTGATCAAGCTCCACACTAAATAACAATCTCCCACTTGGAGATTGATCCTGTAGCAATACCACTACCACATGGGGCTCCCACTAGATCAAACCACCTTGGACTCTACTCTTCTTTTATTCATGTTTAGTCTAAAAGACTAACCGAAGCTGAAGAAGAGTTCAGCTTCACCCATGTTACAACCTTTGTCAACATATCTGCTGGATTGTCATTAGTATGTATCTTCTCTAGCTTTAATTGTCCATCCTCCAAAACTGACTGAATGAAATGGTACCGCAACTATATGTGTTTGGTCTTAGAATGCAGAGCTGAATTCTTTGCAAGATGAATGGCACTCTGACTATCTGTGAACAAATAATTATCCTTCTAAGGATGTCCCAATTCTTCCAAGAAGAACTAAAGCCATATCATCTCTTGGATGCCTCTGTAGCAGCAGCATACTCTGCCTCTATAGTGGATAGAGCATTAATTTTTTGTAACTTAGAAACCCAGCTCACGGCTGACCCACCAACAGTAAAGACATAACTTGTAGTACTCTGCCTGGTATCAATATCCCCTGCCAAATCTGAGTCAACATAGCCCTGTAAATCAGTAGTAGAGCCCCCAAAGTGTAAACACTTATTGGATGTTCCTCTCAAATATCTGAGAATCCACTTGACAACATTCCAATGCTCAAATCCTAGATGACTCATATACCTACTAATGACTCCCACTGCATGGGCAATATCTGGCCTAGTGCATACCATAGCATACATTAAGCTTCCTATAGCTGAAGCGAGGGTACCTTGGACATCTTATCCTCTACTTCCTGTGTCTTAGGACACATCTCCTTAGTCAATTTCAAATGACCAGGTAAAGGTGTGCTGACAGCTTTAGCATTCTCCATAGAGAAACGTTGCAACACCTTCTCAACATAATCAGCCTGAGATAGCGTCAATGTTCTGTTCTTCCTATCTCTACAAATCTTCATACCAAGAATTTGTTTTGCTACTCCCAAATCCTTCATAGCAAATGCATGTGCTAACTGGCATTTCAGCCCCTTAATATGATCCATGTTAGACCCAGCTACAAGCATATCATCATATAAACATAAAATAATGTAGCTATCATCATCCAACCTCTTAAAATAAACACAATAATTTGAATGACACCTATTATAGCCATGCTCATGCATAAACCTATCAAATTTTAGATACCATTTTCGAGGTGCTTGCTTCAAGCCACATAAACTTTTCTTCAATTTGCACACTAAGTTCTCCTTGCCTTTGACCTCAAATCTCTGTGGCTGAGCCATATAGATTTCTTCATCCAAATCACCATGAAGGAAGGTTGTTTTAACATCCAGCTACTCTAAATGCAAATCTTTAGTAGCCACAAGACTTAAAACAGTACGGATAGAAGTCATTTTAACAACAGGAGAAAATATCTCATCAAAGTCAATTCCCTTTTTCTGTGCAAATCCTTTTACAACTAACTTGGCCTTAAATCTTTTCTTACCTCCTTCCTCTTCTTTCAACCTGTAAACCCACTTATTCTGTAAAGCCTTTTTACCTGCAGGCAACTTGCACAAATCCCATGTCTTATTCTTCAACAAAGAGTCCATTTCATCTTTCATTGCAAACTCCCACTGAATCTTAGTATCCACCTGCATAGCTTCATCATAACTTTCAGGTTCACTAGCATCAGTAAGTAAAATAGAATACAAAGAGGGAGAAAATCTTTGTGGAGGTCTAATTTGCCTCATTGACCGTCTAACATTCACTAGTGTGTGTGGTATTTTTTGTTGCAGTTGTTGCACATCATGAGGAATGGCTAGAACAATAGCATTTGGAGTATCATCCAGCACTACATAATCATCTTCTTTCTTCTCATGTTGCTGCAACAGATCTTTGTACAACACTTTCTCATTGAATATGACATCCCAACTTCTAACAATTTTATGATTTTCGAAATCCCAAAGCTTATAACCAAATTCATTAATGCCATATCCAACAAAGAGACATTTATTTGATTTTGCTTCTAGCTTGGTTCTATTTTTAGAGTCTATATGAGCAAAAGCTTCACAACTGAAGGTTTTGAGAAAAGAATAACTCACCTTCTTACTAGTCCATGCCTCCTTTGGAATACCACAGCCCAAAGGAGTAGAGGGACCTCTATTAATCAAATATACTCCAGTATTGATAGCCTTCGCCCACATGTGTAAGGGCAACCCAGCATGTAACCGCATGCTCCTTGCATGCTCCATTATAGTCCTGTTCATGTGTTTAGCCACTCCATTTTCCTGTGGACTCCTTGGAACAGTTTTCTGTCTATGAATACCATTAAAGGAGCAATAATCTTCAAATTCATGATTGCAATACTCACCACCATTATCAGATCTGAGACATTTTAATTTCTTACCAGTCTCATTTTCAACCAAGCATTTCCATTTCTTAAAAGTTTGAAATACATCAGATTTTTGTCTAAGGAAATAAACCCATACTTTTCTAGTTGCATCATCAATAAATGTAACATAATAATGAGAGCCACCAAGGGAAGATACCTGAGCTGGTCCCCATACATCTGTATGCACAAGCTCTAATTTCTCTTTTTTGTTTTCCTTCCCAATCTTTACAAAACTCACTCTCCTTTGTTTTCCATACACACAACTTTCACAAAAATCCATATTAACACATTTTAGACCTGGTAAAACTTTCTTTGAATGAAGTACTTTCATACCTTTCTCACTCATGTGCCCAAGTCTGTTGTGCCATAGTGTTGTATCAGAATCTACAACAACTATTTGTTCTCCCTACTCAACTGCAACAATTGTTCCTGAACATTCATTTTTCTTTGAAACAATCAAAGTAGAAGCAACAATATGACCTATACAAAGATATAAGGTGCCTACTTTCACACCTTTTGCTACTATAAGGGAACCTTTTGAAACCTTCCAATTTTTATCATTAAAAGTAACTACACAACCCTCATCACCAAGTTGCCCTGCTGAAATTAAATTCCTACTCAGCCTCGGAACATGTCTTACCTCATGTAATAGCCAATGATTCCCATTCTGCAACTTAATCTTAATTTTTCCCTTTCCAACAATTGACAGGGTTCATTATCCCCCAAATAAACAAGCCCAAAATCCCCTTAGACATAATCAATGAAATAACCTCTATGAGGTGTAGCATAAAATGAAGCACCAGAATCTAAAACCCATGAATCATCTACACTTCATAAAGATAGAAGCAAAGCATCCTCTTTGGATTTGTTACTTACCACATTTGCCTCCTTGTCTCCATCTGATTTATCTCCTTCATTTTTCTTTCAATTCCAACAATCTTTCTTTTTGTGCCCTGGTTTCCCATAGTACCAGCAATTGTGTGGTCCTCTTGATTGAGACCTCCTCCCCTTTGACTTTCCTCTTGATTTCCCATGATTTCCAGAGTTACTTCCTCTCTCAATCGTTCTACCCCTGCTTTGTGCATTCAAAGCACTTTCTGATGTAGATCCACCAGAGGATTTCCTACGAGCTTCCTCACTCAAAACAACACCGATCACATCATCATATTTTAGGTTACTAGATCCAGGAACAAAATTACTCATCGCCATTACCAAGCCATTCTAGCTTTCAGGCAAAGAAAAAAAATCAAGAGAGCCCTAATTTCTTCATCAAAATTGATACCCGTAGAAGATAACTAACTAGTAATAGTATTAAATTCATTTAAATGATCTGCAACAGATCCACCTTCTGCTATTTTCATATTAAATAAACGCTTCATGAGAAATACCTTGTTTGAAGCAGAGGGCTTTTCATACAGTGTGCCTAGGGTTTTCATCAAATCTTCTATCGTATTTGCTTTTGTCATATTAAATGCCACTGATGGTGCCAAGCATAACAAAATACTTCTGAGTGCCTTTCTATCCAAAAGATCCCATTCAGCCTCTGAAATAGTTCCCTGATTCTTGGCTTTGCCTTCCAACGGCTTCCATAAATCCTTCTGATATAGATAGTCTTCGATTTGCATCTTCCATAACTGGAAGTTCTGCCCATTAAACCTGTCAACCTTTAGCTTACCCTCATCTACCATTGCTCCCACTCAACCGTGAGACTCCCACTCAACTTTGAAACTTTTCTACATAGGATAACTGAAAAACAACTAGGTTCTAATACCACTTGTTAGGATAAACCATAGACAGAAATAAAAACTACATGCAAATATAACCAATAACAGAAAATAATAGATCACACAGAAATGAACACAAGGCACCAAGATTTAACGTGGTTCACCCAATCCCTGGACTACATCCACCAAATAGCAAGTTCGATCTTATTACAATCCAATGATTACAACCTGATTACAATCCGTAATCCTTTACAGCTCAATACCACCACAAGAACCAATTTCGCATCACAACATAATGAAAAAATACCCAACCCTAAACCCTTTTCTACAAGTATTAAACCGCTCTAGGGTTATAACATGTCAGCCATAATTAGCCATAACTTTAGTGGCAAATCTACGAATGGCGAATAGTACCAAATAAAATTTCTACGAATGGCTAATAGTACCAAAAAAAATTATGCCTCGAACCCCACTAATTATGAAGTATGTACAGTACTTTCTTGATTAGTCACCACAATCTAACATACACATCTAGTACATAAGACAAGTGATAATATTTATCTTCAAAAAAGACACCCTATATAATCTAGTAGCATTAGCATTTGGTTTTTGGAGTGACAAATCCAATGTAAGACAAGAAATAACATCTAGCTTTAGGAAAGACACATAGATAGTATAAGGAAAGAGATTGTTGGAGTTAATATTTCATTTGTAGTGAATAATCATATCTGATTATGTGTGACACATATGTGTAAAAGAGTTCGAGTTGTAAGCAATGACTAGTTGTAGATGTGTCCCTCATATCCAGTTAGGTATCAAGTTCATGTGTGTGTTGTCAATCATGAAGTAGGTTGTTGTCAATCTATTTTGCAGTAATTTAGGAATATCGATGGGCATGTTGGTGTTTGAAAATGCTGGAGGGTTTTCAATTACCCTGATGAGAATATGACATATCTAGGGGCAGGTGACTCCCATTTTCAACATGCCCATTTAGACACTAGGCCAACTATAAGGCATGACCCTTCATCTTCTTCAGGCTCTACAAAACCTAAGTGGGTAAACCTATAGATTCTTTATATGGTACTAGTTATCAAAGCATACACTAAATCTAATATGAAGCAAATAAAACCCTTATTTCTCCTGATAACTCATGAAATAACATCAATCTACAGTAGCTAAATGCAGATCTAGGAACCTCATAAGCTGAGTGAGGGCATTCTATTATAGCTCTTTCAACATAAAAGGGAAATACAATTGAATAATAATGTTGATTTTCAGCAAACCATGACATGAATCAACATAAGCCTATGATCTTTCAAGATGATCAGTGCCTTATCTATTGGGCAGTCACACAAATCCCTAACACACATCCCAGAAAGTCATTGATATATGCCATATATCATGACTTTCCTGATCTATCTATCCATTTTATGAATCAGTCATCTGCATCCTTCTGAATCTCATACTCGACCTATCCCTTCCTGAGATCTGCAATCCTATGATGATGAATTAAGCACTTACATAACCCTTTGAGTTACCAGCAAAATAAATCAACATATACAATCAATAGATTGCAACTGAGTTTCATATTCTTTGTTTACAAAACACAAGAGATTACAGACAACATGAATGGGAGGCAAGATACCAAAAAGAAGATTAACTTGTTGTTGAATTCTATTTATTTCTTTGAAACAAATACAGGAGATGCATAAAATTTAAATGCAAAGCTACCTAATAGATCAGAACTATCTATATTCTTATTTCTTGTTATTCATTACATGAGAAATTTGCTAAAGAATGGTATCATAGATCTGAGAGAACTCAAGATTGGAACCATGAATGGTCTCTCAGTCACAAAAAAATGGAGCCCCCACAATGGGAGAAAGAAAGAAAGATATAGAACAGAAATGAATTTCTGAATTAAAACTGAAGACGACAAGTGTCCATTTGGAATTCCATCTTGTGCAACTGAAAACCTCTTTCATCTCTCTACCATTTGATTTGATTTTCTGTTTCATCATTACATTGTAACTAACTTGCAAATATCCTAGTTCAATGATGAAATTCTTTGAATCACCAAAAAATCTGATTACCCATGAAAATACTGGTGAAAACTTCATTTTTTACTGAGTGAATGTGACCCCAACTGCATTTTCACTGTCTCTTTAACCCATTCAAGTCATTGCTTCGTTAGAATTCAATTCTAGACTTTCACAACTGAAAATAATTTCCATTCAGGTATCTGATAGAAAACCTCATGTAACTTGAATGGAAGGATTTTTGTGTAGAAACTAACCTCAAAATCAAAAAATTTAGACTTTCACAATTCTGGCAGTATATGATAAGGCATATCTAGCCGTCCAGAAACTCATGTAATCTCAATTTGAAAAATGCCTTCCTGGCATGGCACTCCCTTGGTCTGCACTTCTAATACTTTAAATTTTGAAAAATTTAAAGGTTCTAAAGTTTAACTTTAGCATTAAAACCTTTTAAAACTAAAATAAATGTGGCCCCATGCTTTCTAGGAAATAATAAAATATTATTATCTTTTATTACTCTTATTCTTTCTTTATCCTTCCAATTCAGGTCAACATGCTTTGACCATTCTTTTGCCATGTGTTCACATTTGATTAGCCAACCATTTCTCTCAGATGCCACATCATCATCTATGGGACCCGTCACTATGTGTCATTTATCCACTTTCCTACATTTTTTATCGATCTTGCAACTAAAGTTTGTAGTTTAGCGCCAACCATTGGATCTCGCCATGTGGTGAAATCTGACGGTCCCAAATTGAGCTGCCACTATTCAACTGTGACTTGGGCCCACTGCCACGTGGCACCCAAGCGCATTCCCGCATTCTTTATCTTGTGGGCAACTTCCTATTGTGGGCTTGCGCCCACTGTAGATCTTGGCCACGTGTTGCAATCTCAGCTCTCCCCTTTGAATGTGCCACATTAGCATCTATGGGACCTGTCGCCATGTTTCATTTATCCACTTTCCTGCATTTTTTATCGACCTTGCAACTAAAGTTTGTAGTTTAGCGCCAACCATCAGATCTCGCCATGTGGTGAAATTTGACAGTCCCATTTTGAGCTGCCACTATTCAACTGCGACTTGGGCCCACTGCCACGTGGCACCCAAGCGCATTCCCGCATTCTTTATCTTGTAGGCAACTTCCTATTGCAGGCTTGTGCCCACCGTAGATCTTGGCCACGTGTTGCAATCTCAGCTCTCCCCTTCGAATGCACCACATCAGCATCTGTGTGTATTAGTTTAAAATATATGTTTTAATGACCACCTGGTAATGTCATCCTCATGCATAGGGCCCCACCATGCAACCACTTGCCCTTTCAAAAGGGCATCTTCTTAAGACATTATGTAAAGTGTTTGTTTTTGTATTTAAACACAAAATAATCCCCTCATTTTATCGATGTGGGATAATCAATTATGAACATTCTCCTCTCTACTTTGTGTTTTCCTCTCCTTAGCCGCAGGGTGTCTATTCAATCTGTGTGAGCTTTTCTTACTACCAATGTGGGGCTCCTCCCTTGCTGATGATGTCGCCTCCTTTTTTGAAGCGTGGAGCCTGTTATGTTTCAAAATGGCTTGGAGTTTTCCTCTCAATTAGCCATGTTTTGTTTGATGGTTGTTGTGGCTCTTTTATGTATGATTTCGTGAACTTCATTGTTATTGTGGGCGGTTCTTTCTGATACCTGTGAATTCCTCTGTTCTCAACCTGCTATGGACGTGGTTTACTATTTGAGTTCTGATCACGACCCTAGATTGTTGCTCATTATAATAGACTGTGGAGTGACCTCATTCTCTAATCCTCACTAAGGAAGAAAGGGCGATAATTAGAAGCTTTAGAAGCGAGAACTTTCGAAGGAAATCTTATCAATGAACAACATCTATCGTAATCGGCCCATAGAATTGGTTGGGCACACCCAATGTGCCCAGATCTATAAGCAAAACTTCTGAAGAATTTTGGCAGCTCGTAATGAATAATCAGATCAACATTAGGTACATCAAGTCCACGTGCAATAACATCTATAGCTATAAACACATTAAAATGCCCTTCACAAAAGCTAACAAGAGTCCTCTCTCATTGACTCTGAGAAATATCACCATGTAATGCTTCGCATCCAAGAACCTGGCTCATTGGTGTTGAAAGATAGTCTGCATCTCATTTGGTTTGAGTAAAAAACAATGCATTTTCCACCTTTGGCATGTTCAATTATTAAGGACCTGAGAATTGATCGCTTGCCATAAGTAGATGCCCTGATAATAAAGATAAATTCCATCGGCCAACTTCTAAGGAGAGTCACCTACAAGATCTCAACATTCTAGTCAAAGCCAATGGCAAGCATCTGATCAGCCTCATTCAACACAATAAGATGAACATTTGATAAAATTAAAGAACCTTGATTCACTAGATCAACAATGCGACCAGGAGTTGTAGCAATCACATCCAGACCCCTTCTGATAACATCAATTTTGCAGCATATTGGTACCCTAGATTAATCCCATGCCACTTCTACTCACGGCTTTCCTTCATGTCAGCATCTTTGTCTGCTTGCAGCAGTTTTCACCCTTCTCACCAAATGTTTTTATTTTTTTTGAGCACTGCCTTTTACTCTTGGTTTGATGTAGCTTGGAATGCTAGTCTTTGGCATGAGCTTTCATGCTTTGGGTGTCTTCTTTAATGCTATGGCTTTCTTTTAATGTGCTTGCTCATCATAATGCCTATGTGTTTGTGTGGACTTCTTTTCTTTGGTGGGTGACTTTCATGCCTTGACTGCAGTCTTTGTTCTGGGCGGCTTCCTTTCTATATCACGTGGGAGCCTTATTGTACAATACGGTGAACTGAATCCATTTTTGTCAAATATTCACTACCATTGTTCAATTGAATACTTCTAATAGAAACAAGCAACCCTTGTTTATTAGAATGTTTGGAAATTTCTAGTTGAGCTCCACTTAAATAACCATTCTTAGAATCAAATAGCGCAGGCTCAGTACAAGAGTTTATACTTATGTCACTCTGGGCAATATTGTGGCCCTGCATTGCTACCAATTATTTCTCCATAAATTGGTTACCGATAGAGGCAGACATGCTTACATCCTCAAATCTACCATTTCGATCTCCATCCAGAATTGTGTGCAAAGTGGTTCATTTTCTTTTCTTTGGTTGAATTGTGCCCAAATAGCATTGCATGGATCGCCCTCTTCAGATCTACTGGCAACTCCCATATTGTAAAATTTGAAACCTAATTGGCTCCAAACTGAAATCCTTGGTGACTTTGTCCTCCTTACATGAAATTGCACACATCAACTTTTCCCCTTTGCTTTCAATTATGCTCTCCTACGTGGGAGCTCTTTGGTCTTTCTTCAAACGTTGGGCACTTTTTCATGCGTAATCTTCTTCATGTGTGCGTTGTAGCTCTTCAATTGTTTGCAAATTAAGTTTTACCTTCACTGCGGCTGCTCTCTAACATATGGCGTCCTCCACTTCAATGTTGCCATTAATATCAGATCTGCAGTGAAAACTATCTGCACTTTTAAATGACCCTAACCTATAAGTGGTGCAAGGACTCTTTATGTATTGATAGGAGAGACCAAGGAATGGCCAGGCCTAGTATGGCAATGAGTTGGGAGAAGAATAAAGCATCAAGCTTTCTTTCTCATTTATATAATATCTCTCTGCAACATAGATGCTTACATTTAAACAATGCCTCACTGATTATAACAAAATGCATCTCCTTAATGCCATAACACTTGGATTAATCTGATGGAATCAATCAGGCCCCAAAGCAGGTTCGGCTAAAAAAAATTTCATTTCCGATCAACTGATATGGCAAACTGATCCACTGAGATCTTCAAACTGAATGAAATAAAATTGATCACTGATTAATCGCTTGAAAACACATTTTAATCATTTTCACACCATTTTGAAATCTCTGTCAGGAGGCCTGTTGCCCGACTTTAAAAACTTACATAAACACTTGACCAAGCTCCAAAACTCAGGATCTCTGTTCTCTCTGACATGTTCAATAGGCTTGCCAAATCTCATTGCATGATGACATCAGGGTCAAAAGAAATTGAACTTCGAAGTTGCCAACTTAAATTAACCTGCAAATAAACATGTTAGAAAACTAGAAAGTGCGCTTGGAAATGGCCTAGAAAATTGGACATATGGACACTTGGGAAGACGAAAATTGGGACATCGGTTCTCTGTTATGAGGACATTATGGATATGCAATTTGGGCACATGACGAATCACAGGACGCAAATGGCAGACATTCAAAGTAGGCTACTTGGATTTTGTAGATTTAAAACAATGTCAGAAAGTGATTTTTTAGAAATGGAATGACCCTGGTAAAGTGTGAAGACGGATTCATCATGACTTGCAAACTGACACACTTGGAGTATTTTTAGAGGACAATATAGGGATATAATCCATTTGACTCAACCAATCATGAATCAAGAGATACGACATCATGAATAGGGGTACTGATCAATTTGCAAATACTGACACCAGTAAAAAGTTAGAAATTCCATTTGGAATCACGTTTGAAAACTGCTCAAATGGATTCGTCAAGAGGTGAAACTTGAAACATAACATGTCTCTGATGTCTATAATACAACACAAAAGGAATTTCAACATTTTGATCAACTGGTCAAAATTTATGGCTTGTCAAACAGGGCTTCCCAGAGTTTGGATTTAATTGCAAAAGTATGAAAACAATAACTAACCAACTTTGAGGGATTCAAAACCTAGTCAAACAAACTCAAAACGATTCAAAATTTGAAACCTAGGTTCTTGGATATGGACACTAGATAATTCCAAAATGGTGAATCACAAAACATTTCTGGGTGCAAGATATTCAGATACAAACAAGGCCTCCTATCGCTATTTGACACTTAGGGTAAAATGCAAATTTGGGAAATGCTCAAAACGGGACTTTACAGAATGACCCGAGATATCAATTTAACATCATGGAACACTTAGACGCACTAAATGGAGGGTGTTAGAAACATTAAACACCTTAGGGGCTCATAGGTATAGCCAGGTACGAATGCACTTAAAAGTGTTTATGGGACTTGATTTTTTTAATAGTGCTCAAAATTAGGCCTTCAATTTTGAGCGCCAACAAGGCCAGTCTATTGAATTATTATTCAAGACTAAAAAGTTGGAATAACACATTATTTCTTTATTCTATCTTCTTTGTTTATGATGTTATATTTTTCTAATAGAGACACCATCTAATATCGAGGACAAAGAATCCTATATAAGACAATAAATTCATATATAGTTTCAATAAAGAGATCATGTATATTAGATAGTTGATAATATGGAAATTTAGAATGATTGTAAATTAAATGACAAGAGATTTATAGGATATCAATAGACTAATATAAGACATGTTAGTCAGAAGAATTTTTAGTGAGAGGTGAAAAAAGTGTGATAAGTTTGGAAAGGGATTGATCGACAGGATAAGAAGAACTAAACTAGAAGAATGAGAGAGTGGTGATGTAAGTAGGGTGGAGAGAGATGAGCATATATAAATAGTAAGATTTTTGTATAAGTGTTTATTCTTAATCAAGGCAAAAGCATCTTGAAGTAAAACATTTGAAAATTTCTAGAAATCCCCCATCCCCCATAAAATTAAATGTTTCAAATGGAAATTCATGCTTGATAGATTTCCTATTAGAAGTCATTATGTTGACTGTGACACCTGCCCTATCTATAGGATGCCCGAGATTATGAGACATCTTTATTTACTATTCTTTTGCCAAGGAAGTGTGGTTGATGTTTGGAATATCTATTACTAAGTATGCTTGTACTCTTGATATTATTACTAGATCTATACATGGCCTCAAAAAGATGCTAACTTGTTCTAGAAAATTCTTTCTTCTTACATCCTTTGGTTAATATGGAAGTTTAGAAATAAGGATAAATTTCAAGGCAATGGCAGAGCTATTACTAGTTTTTTTAGAAAATGTATATGTTTTAAAATTATTTCACAGGTATGTTGTGTGATGAGGCTAGAAAAGGAAAAGCTATTGAGATTCCTCCAAGATGGTCACACCATTATGTTCATTTGCAAAATGATAGATGGCTTTGCTAGTATTTCAGAGAATCAGTCGACCTTTGATGATGCACTCATAAAGCAGATTAAGGAGATCAAGGATACCAAAGGTCCTTATTTTGACCAGCTTGAGATGTTCTCTCATATTCTAGGAAGAAAGAAAGTAGTTTGGATGGAGGGTGGTCAAGGGTGGACCTCCTGGGTTGAAGTTTATGATGACATTATGCTATAATAATACTTGGATCTTTTTTTTTGTGTCCATACTCACAAAAACTATTATATACTTTGATGATCTTTACTATGTTGTAATGTTTTGATTAGTTATGCTACTTTGGTGGGTTGAGGCTTTGCCTCCACATTCCTCACTTTGTAACTTTTTTCATCAATCGATTGTTAATATTAAAAAAATGTGTTTATTCTCATCATTTTGTTTTTTTAAATAAAAAATTTGACAAGTATAGATATATACAAAGGTATGGAAAGACCAAAGAAAACTAAATGTACCTTTCTTGGACAAATATATTGTAAGAAATGAATAATATCATGCATTCTAAAGGTATGAGTGTTTATGGTTGAGGTATTGACAATCACAAAGCATGAAAGGGTAAGTGCCAAAAAGATGACACCCTTTTTTAAGTTTTCAGAAGCGTGTATGCACTATAGCACGTACTCTCTTTGTAAAACAATTTTTTTTATAAATTATGGGTTGCAAACCCGCAACCCATTTCATTTTAACTTCATTTTACAAGATTTCCTCCTCACAGTACATACGTGAGTTGAAGGAATTGAATATTTTCGCCACCCGCCTCCTCAAAATTCCTCCTCATTGCCCAAGTTCGAGATTGAGATCACACTGTATGTTTTCCACCCTTGTTTTTACATTATTTTGTAGGTTTTTTAAATTTTGCTTTAAATTTGTTTATTTATTTAGATTGCAATTGGTTTCTTATTAGGAAATGTGAATAATGAACAAGCAAATCCCCAACAAGATCAAAACCAAAACCCTCCACAAGATCTAAACAAAAACACTCAATAATAAGAACAAGAAATTATGCAGCCTGCACTGACTGGAAGACCTCCCAACACACAAGACAACATAATAAATGAAATAGAAAGAGGGAAAAATGAATTAGAAGCACACATTGTTAGGTTGAAAGCTTGTGGACAAACCAATCCAATGAGAGCACAATTGGCATCCTCCCTTGAGTCCATTATGACCCATGTAGCTTATGTTTGTGGTTAGTTGGATATTTGACGTGTTAAGAGGGATGAACAAAAAAGATATTATGCAAACAAATCATCATATCGAGATGTAAAAAAAATAAATACCAAAAGGTATCATTTGTGCATTGTTAGAAAGCCTAGTGAAAAAAATACTATTAGAGAGACAACTAAATGGTTCCCCATCCATTGGTGCATACACGATGGTATTAGAAATAATTTTTGGAATAGATGGTGGATGGTCTTTGATGCCCCGCCCTAAAATAATCATGAGGTCCCAATGTATTGCTTAAGGAATTTGTATTGTAAATTTGTCCTTGGGGAGATCCCCAATTATTTTGATATATTAGAATCTCATGGTAGAGGTGGGGGTTATCATTTGAGAAGCTGGGGGCACATCGTGACCCTAATGTTTCCATAGGATGAGCATGTGATTATTCCTTCAATTGTGAAGGAACATGTAGAGACTAGCACTCTAGGGACTATTAATGCTTTGACATAGACCCTCATTCATTGCATAAGTCCATTAGTTGAGGAGGAGCCTTTTGTGTGTCACGATCACATGTGCACATCATGCAGATCCTTATGCACATTTGGCAATCATGCTAGAGATAGTATGGATGATGGGCTAATCACTGATCAACTCTTGAATGATATATTTGGCATTGACACATAGGTAAATTACAATTATAATAAACTAATTTGATGTTTCATATGTATAGTGAATGACTAATTAATTAACATGTATTGACATTGTTCAAAATTCAGGGTTAGAGTGTTGGCAGCCTTAGTAGACATCCCCTGGCCCCATTTTTCATCCCGTCAATGAGTCTAGAGGTATTTATCAATTTAATCATTTAAATTAATAAATATATTTATTAAGTAATCATATGAAGGATTAACAAAAAAATTTATACATGTGCATCAATTCTCTATTGGACCATTAACATTCACTAGAGACTCCAAGCCTAGGCATGATATGAGCTTCGTAGAGGTACATTTGTTTCATGTTAATTTAATTCATTTGATTATATTTGAACATTCATATTTCATGTTACATGTAACTTGTATTGTATGACATGCAACTCTTGGCATCTGAGACTCCTCCTCATCTTCAACAGTACATCAATCATGGATTTGTTGTAGCAATGGCTAGTTCAGAGCCATTGATTGAGGTATGAAAGAATTTTCTTGGTTTTAATTGTTGTTTATAATAGTCAGTATCAAAATTTCTAATGTTATTTATAAGTGATTATATTGATAGAATTGTTGTAGGGCCTTGGTACACCCAATCATCTGTGAGCCTTTGATGTGGACATGTAAAGTGACTATTTGATGGCGGTAAGAAAATAATTAATTTTGTGTGTACATATATTTTATTTCAATGTATAATAATTATTGATTCATACCTACTTTTTTTTGTATCATCTCGAGTTAGAGAAGAGCCTAAACAAGAGGACGAGCAAGCGTGTGAGGAAGACCCCATCATCCCCACCATCTCCCTCCATATGATGACCAAAGAACTCTAGGGATTTTTTTCCTTCCCCTCATGGGAAGGAGAAGATATAGTTGATAGGCACACATGTATAGGCATCAATGGACATATATTTTGGATTTTATGTCACTGAACATATTCGATATACATTTGATTTATATATGACATTTTATATTTGATGTATGACATATATTTCATGCATGACATTGTTAGACTTATGACATTATTGGTTAATATATGATATGTTTGTTCATGTATGAGATTATTGGTTATCATAATAAATTATGTGTTTGTTAATGTATGACATTATTGGTTATCATAATATATTATATGTTCGTTCATGTATAACATTATTGGTTATTATAATATATTATATATTTGTTCATGTGTATAACATTATTGGTTATCATAATATATTATATGTTCATTCATGTATGACATTATTGGTTATCATAATATATTATATGTTTGTTCATGTATGACATTATTGGTTATCATAATATATTATGAGGTTGCATGGGTACTTGTACCCACACCCCTAGTACTCATACCCACATACCCAAGTACTAGGTATATGTATCCTAAGTACCTAGTACTCAATGGAGAGCATCATAGCTAAGGACCTTGATTGATATTTCTAATTTTTTTTTTTCAATTTTTTGTTTGCGTATCAACTCATTATTTATCAAGCTTAATTCAATATCTAATCAGTTTGAAACTTTGATAGAATATTGACTAACAATAAACTTTATCACTATTCAAGCATAAGTTTATCATTTCCAATATGTCATCATCATATGATTTATGATCTTTTTCATCTTTAAAGTTTTCCTTCTCTATTATTTGTTTATCAAGCTTAATTCAATACCTAATCAATTTGAAACTTTGATACAATATTGACCAACAATAAACTTTATCAGTGTTAAAGCCAAAAATTTATCATTTGCAATATGTTATTGTCATATAATTTATGATCTTCTTGTTCATGTTTAAAGTCCGCCTTCTATGTTATGCATCTAAACATTTATCATAACAAACATATAACAAATCTAAAACTGAAAACAATACATTACATTTGCAAACTTTATCACAGTTATTGATTTGAAAAATCATTGTCATGACTCATAAATTTAGGTTTTCTATAAAAATACAAGTATAATTAAAAATAAAGTTTGACATACCCAAGTACCCCCATCCTCTATTATGAAAAATAGCTATCCCTGTACTTGTACTTATACCCATACCTTAAGTACCCCAAGTACTCTCGTCCCCATGCAACCTTGTATGTTATATGTTTGTTCATGTATGACATTATTGGTTATCATATGTTAGTGAACAAATTATCCTCCAAAGAAATAAATACGAATTAACTCTAAATGCCTAGATAGGAAGATTGAATCAACACTAATAGTTGGATAGGTTATCATTGAATTGATAACCTTCCTCTGAATTTTATCAGGTACAGCTCCCCGTACATGATTTACAATGAATTAAATATGGATTCTTTTAACCAGAAAGCACAAAAGGTTTACAAACATCTACTCGTAAACACAAAATAGATGTAGAAACTAAGTGATTGAAAGAAAAGAACAACAAATAACACAAAGTATATTTGCATGGATGTTGCATTACAAAAAAAATGAAAATCCTAAGAAAGTGAAGAATTAGAACTTTAAAGGTATCTTGAAATCAAATATATTTAGGAAATAGTGATACTAAATGTGTTTAGAGAAAGCTGAAAGTTACAGCAAGATAATAGTTAGTGGAAAGAAATTTTCCCAAACTCAAAGTTTTGGTATACAATTTTCTCCCAAATCTCCCTTCCCTAACATGTATAAGATTACACAATACTCAACACATACTACATCAAAATCACTATTTGAAATAAAATAGAATCTCTCTTCATTACACGTAAATTCAAAATTTCCTATTCTTACTAACACAAATTTCCAAAAAGACAATAAAGATCAGCTCTCCTATAGTCCCAAAATCTGTTGTCTCTCTTTCCTCCTCTAGCACCCCAGTCTACCTTTGATAAAGAAAAGTGGAACCCTCTACCTCTGGCTCTCTCCCTTTCTATAAGTTTTCATCTTTTTGATGGGTCTTATCAGTTATAATAATTGTTTCTTGAAAGAAAACCACCTCCCTCTATTTTCTTATACTTCTATATGTGCATAATGCTTAATTCATAATTAGACATTTTATTATGATTCACTTTTAGCATTACATTGGCTTCTTTTGTATGAAATGGATAGCATCTTCAAATTTATATTTGGTTAGGAAATAAGTAATGACACCTATTTAAAGGAATCTCTATACTTTGTATATTGACCTCCACATGTCATTGTTTATCAACACCACATCTTCTTTTCACCACATTCTTTGGGTTCTCACAACTTTTGATTTGTGACAGTCATCTTTTGATGAGGAATACAAGGCTCAACTTTTGTGAGGTGCTCCATAAATCATGATTCCTTCTAATCTTTAATAATTTGACCTATCATGAAAAACTCCTACCTTCTATTTGAATACAATGGCTTTGAGTCTTCATGTGTTGGCTTGGGATGATGCTAACCATCTTAATAGCTCAATTACTTCCTTATCTACATCCTTCATCTTAGTATCTTTTTTCATTTTCTTGTGATAGCATGAGTGAGTATTTCAAATAATTTTTTTTTCTACTTATCCATATTAATAAATTTTGACAATGAATTATGATATTCTTGTCCATGTGAAAATTTTCAATATTCTTTCTGAAGATGGCTTTTGATCATCAACCTTCTCTATAGCCATGTCTATGACTATTCTCAAACATTCCTCCTCCCAAATCTATATTAATGACTAAACCATTTTCACTACCAGTTCAACTTGAGACAAAGGAAAATACATTAGTTGATGCTAGTTCAAAATTTCTTGTATACTCATATCTCCCTCAAGATCACAAGTGATCTATTGCTTATATAGTGGCTATCTCCTATGGCTTGGAGTACCTTCCATAAAACCCAACACATGTTCTTTTTACTTTTCCTATAGGTTCTGCTAGGGTCAGATCATGTTCAATGCAAGTGTATAGGTGTTTTAACCAACACTTGATGGATGTGGGTTAAACTTTAATTTGTGTATGGAAGGCTTGATCCAATTCCATTAATGGGGAGTGTATGCTACTAGTATTTGAAAGAAGAGTCATCATAATATGTTTGATCTAATGATCTTTTTCTGCACTCAGGTCACTAGCTTTGTTTTTAAACCTGTGGCTAGACTGGTGTAGAGTAAGGAGGGACGATTCTATGGTGAGATTTTTGAATTCTCCCTGGCAAAGTTTTCCTCTTCATGGTAGAAGATGAGTATCAATCTTCTTTCTTTTATTGAAATTTGAGACTCGTCCTTATCAAGGCTTCATGTTAAGTCCAACTTCTCAACTTGGGATGCACCAATCAAATAGTGAATATGAATTTACAATTCATCACACTCGTGTTTCTACTTGTGAGTGTTTTGAACATGGAGATGATGGAATTGAATCTCACCTTTTAATGTTAAATTATAAACAATGATTTTAATTTGGGTGTTAAAAACTAGCAAACCAATTTGTACCTCTTAGAGGGGATCGGGGGTCCCAATTAGTCATCATAGAATGGATTTTCTTTCTATTATATCTTCCCATACTTGGCAAGGCAACTAACCTACATCTTTCATGTGAATGGCTTGTTGGAGATCAGGATGCTAATCACCCTAGAGTGATTCCATCCATGAGATAATGTACCTGAGTCTCTTTATTCATTCTAATGAATCTCCACCAATATTCAAAAAAACAAGTTATGATGAAGAAAGAGAATATCTACATTGTTGTATCTGGCCATGGGAATCAAAAAAGGGGAGTAATCAATACATCCTAGAATAATGAGTGTCTCTTTTTGCAACTTGACATCATCATTCCTCACATTTTTAGATTCATCTACTTTGTATTTAAAACTGTACTTCTTGTTGAGTGAATGTATAAATTCTTTTGGTGCCTCTCATGATATTAATGGTAGCCAATGCACTTTATTCTCTTCTTCCAAACTGTGATAGCTCTGCATATTCTTTAAGTCC
This sequence comes from Cupressus sempervirens, assembly GCA_028749045.1. NCBI lineage: Eukaryota > Viridiplantae > Streptophyta > Pinopsida > Cupressales > Cupressaceae > Cupressus > Cupressus sempervirens. The sequence goes on from CM053789.1 coordinate 537,242,597, forward strand.
ATTTTCCTAGCATACCTAATGAATTTGGTCTTTACAATTGCTACCATGAATCTTTAAAAAAGATCTTGAGTTTCAATGTTCATAACCATATTTCGAATGGTTATGCCAATGTACAACCTTTTTTGCAATCATATTGCAAAGTTGTCAGTATTTTTGCATTTTTTCTTGATAATTTTTGATAACTAACTTCCTATACACCTAGGACTTGAGCAATTGACCCTAAGGACCATTAAAACCTTCTAAGGATCACAAAAATCCTATTTGCATTTAAAAACCACCAAAATTGCTTATTTTTGACCCATTGGTACAATTTGGCACTCTAGCTTATAATGGCACCTAGAGCCCAATTGAACTTACATTTTGGTCTTATTACAACATTCTTATTAAACTAGGAACACTATCCATTTTTCTTGGTGGCCTACACTAGTTTCCTTCAAGAAAAATGATGTAACGATCCCCTTTCTATTCTAACTATGACTTGGGGATGGATTATTAGCATGTATCATATGTAATTATGCATACTAATGCAGGGAATAGTTAGAGGATGCAAATGATCATCCAACTGGACAAGTCTGGAGTGCTTAGGTACATGAAAATGCATTTAATTTGATATCATAGGTATAGTAGCGGGAGATCTGCCTAAAGGAGGCCTTGGTTTTATGTAAAAAAGTCAAATTAATGATCATAAACATGGTGTGCGATTAACTAACAGGTCTTGGAAGTGTTTTCTTGGTCAGATTTGAAGAAGCCCTAGTTTTTGGCCTTGTTTGGTGAGGGTTTCATAAAAAGCACATATAGAGAGTTTATGGGTTCAATCCAATTGAAGAATCATCACTTTAGGATCATATTAAGATACTTTACCAAGATTTATGGTTGGGGATAATTATTGCATATAGTTCCTTTGTAAATGGAGGGGTTTTTATACCTAAAAAGTGGCCCATAGTGTAACAACAAAGACTTGGTCCAAAACAACCATACCTCATCTTTTGATAGGTTATAGAGAATCCAAATGGGTATCCTAATATTCAATTTATTTTCTTGATTTTATGGGAAAATGTGGAGAAAAATGCAAGAGGACAACATTTGAGGGCTAATTGGGGCTTGTAGGCCTAGTAGGCTAGGAAGATTGGTTTACCTTAGAGATAGGCTCTTGGTATTTGGTAAACTAGTTATTTGGGGTGTATTATGGTATTCAAAACCATTATATTACTAAGAAGTGTTTGGATAAGTCATTTACCTAATTTGGAAAACTTAAGCCTTAAGGTTGCATTCATAAACCTTTGGGAAAACACATTGTTCGAAGTATTTTCTCATAGAACTTGGAAGGGCCCATCTTTCCCTACATCACTTTACCTAAAAGTTTCTATAAATAAGATATGTAATCATGCCCTAAAGACTTGATTGCAAGTGTAGAAGAGATACAATATGCAATTAAGTCCTAGAGCTACATTACAAGTTGTAAGTTCAATACATGTTGATATGTATTCAAGTCTCAAATACTTAACTATGATTGCGTTAAAAGGGTGATATGCAACTAGGCCTTCAAGACTATATTGCAGGGATGTAAGACTTAACCTGATGACATATGAAGATGCTTAAAGAGCTTACAATCAATTCCTAGAGACTTGATTACAATACCTGCCTATCAACATAGAAGAATGACTTATTGGTTGGGTCTTAAGGCATGCCAACCACTTAGGCATGAGAGAAATTGCAATCAAGTTTGTGAGACCCAATTGCATTTTTTTAATGCATCTAACTTATGACTTGTAATTGATGTCAAGGACCTTGACTACATATGAGAACTAAGACAAACTATTCACATGTTGAGATTCAAATATCGACCTATACACTAGTAGCTATAAGGATAATGCAAGGGCATTCAAAGACATAAAAAAAGGGCCTAAGAGACATGAGTCACAATGAAAATGGATTTTTGTGTAGATTTATACTTAATTCTTACCAAGTAAAAATCAAGAGCAACATATTGAAAGGTAATGTTAAAAAAAAAAAATGTTGATGATGACCTTTAATTTACCTTTGAACCCTTTTAAAGAAAGTCACATCTCAATATACTTTGTTATTTAGGATGAAACAATATGTGCATTGTTCAATTCACTTGCTTCATATGTTCTTTACTCTTTTCTATCCTTGCCTATAATTCAAACTTCTATTACATGCAAAATACTTTCTAACACTTCCAGCTTGTTAAATGGGCTATCCCTTAGCAATTCCATGCTAGGGACCCTTCCCTAAGTTAGAGACTTATCCCTTAAGTTGCTCATTTCCCTATGGTAAGGTATGCCTTGACTTTTAGGACAATTAGTGACTCTTCCAAACACATTGTGACTTCCTACAACCTAGCTATCACACCTTGGTCTAATGACACTTATTGATGCAGAGCACACAACCTACTTTTGCCACTTTGTTCTTAAACCTCTAAGGGTACCCAAACCCACTTTAGGATGATTTCTTGGTTACCATCCTTTTCCAAATGATGACCTTTACTTATCCAAGTGGACTCCACTCTCCTAAGGTCCTTCCCTTTTCCTAGGGCTCTTGGCAAACTTGGAACAAAATATGGTTTTAGGGACACTTGCCCTCAACTAGGCCATTAAGGCAAAACAAGTAAAAATGTTTCAAGACTTCAAACTTAAACTTCATTCAGAATTTCTAGGACTAAACCACTAGGATTCATGCACTTTGAAGGCCCCAACACCTTCAAAGGATCAATATCCCTAACTTAGGCCTAGAAATCCTAGTAGGTCAAAATTTAGTTTTCCTTGGAAAACTTCCAAACTTTCCAAAGCACAAGGCAAAATTATCACCTTTTAAAATACCTTTTACCTAGTTATTGAAGACTCCAAAGGATCAAGGGCTGACTCCATTCCATCATACACAAACTCCACTTTAGTCCACATACCAAATAGGGCTAATTAGGTTGGGTTTCCAAAGAAAATTCTTGAAGATGGGTTCATACAATCAACTCAACCACATGGAACTCTTCCTCTCCTTCCTATAACTCCATTTCACCCTTCACCTAGGTTGAAACAATTAGTTTGGAAGCCTAAATGCCACTTCTTCTTCAATTCCTAGTTGAACACAAAAGGATGTTCAGCCTAGGGCTGGCTGGTGAAAATATCAAACCAATTCTTCCAGGTTTGAAACTCTAGCATATCAAAGTACACTTCCCTACCTTGAATTCCCCAAAGAGGCATTAAATTCCAACTATGGGTTTGCAAGTTAGAGGCACATGTTTGCCAAAACCCTTTAATTTAGGCCCAAATAAGTAACCTTCACAAAAACTACAATAACTTAAGTAAATGAAAAAATATAACCTTCAAACCAAATGAAAATGAGACCTAGTTCATCAGGCTATCAAACTATAATGTTTGATCTCCTTCACCAATCCATACATGTTTGTAAAACTTAGAAAAACAAAGAAAAAGGCAAAAAATTAGAGTTCTATTCATGTAATCTTCACCAGTCTATACAACTATGTTGTCCTCTCCATGTACAACATTTTTAAACATGTATTCCTTGCATCCAATGGTCATAACCATCTTTAAAATGGTTATGCCAATGTTCAATTTCCTTTTCAATTATTTAGCAAGAAAAGTTTTCATTTTGTATTTTTTTTGCATGACAACATTGACATTTTTTATTTAATAACCTCCTCGACACCTAAATCTTTGCCCAAAGACCCCAAGGAATTTAAATATATCTAAAGACCTACAAACTCCTTATTGCATATAAAATAACTCAAATTCCTCAAATTTGACCTTTGGTTCAATTTGGTATCCTGGCTTATAATGACACCAAGGATCCAATTGACCACTCTCTCTCTCTCTCTCTCTCTCTCCCTATTCAATCTAATGAACCAACTAGATCTCCTCTACATTTTAATGTCTCAAGTATTGCCTCATCGTTTAAATCATGAACTTTCCAAAGAATATTATTATGTGGTTTTCCACCATATTTTATCAAGTGAACATTTGATGCAACAACAAGGTTTGAATAATTAAGAATCTTCCTCTCTATTTTCCAATCCTTGAATAACCACAAGTTAGGGTTCTTCATAGAATATTGTCTAAGCCATGTGCCAATTACAACCACTGCACTGATATGGTACTCTAAACCATCGCCATCTATAATAAAGGATCCAATTTTGTTTGGCTTGGACACAATGACACAAATAATAACCTGTCCCTTCTTCATTGTCTTTAGGTGCAATAACAACAAAAACATGGCCTGCAGTGATAAATGTAAAAAATGTGGTCACTAATTTAGAAAATACTTAGGTAAAAATTATAAAGTTACATATTGAAATTATAAAGCTATGTAAATATATGTATTACTAGGTTGCACTAGATCAAACAAGTGGTCAAAGTCAATGGATGAATCCATCTCTACCATTTCCAGTGCTTGTGGGGGAAAATAGGTGTCAATTGGGTCTAAAATTTGTATATCCCATTTGTCCACCCATTCAGTCGACTCACAGTCATCCCAATTTTCCTTTGCATATGATGGAAAATAGCATGCCATTTTTCATGTGTGGATACTCCATGAACCTGCATCAAAGCTTCTAAAAGAGTGCAACTCACTTGATCCTGTTACTGTGAAACAATCCTCATATGGTGTAATGTTAGTATTATCTATCAACCAAGAAAATCAACGAACTGTAGACTCACCTTCCTTACCTAGACCCATTGTAACATTACACCACTAGATGATGGATTTTGTATCTATCAATATTATTCCATCTTTGTACTTTAGTTCTTCATGAGCTAAGGCTCTTTTGATGCATGCACCTGCAACATCATGCTCTCCCTTTCCATGACCAGCCTCTGTGAAATTCCACATATATTGAATTCTACACAACTTGTGCATCCTACTCAACCAATAGAACATCTATGCATTCTTGAATTGGGACGTGCAATTTTCTAACCAAATAATGTGTTAATGATATGGTATGCTCCTGTTAGCCAAATCTCCACAAAATAGTTGAAAACAACCATGTACAAACTTTGTATAATGTGATTGATCATCGCTGATGTAAAAATAATACTCCTTCAAAATCTTCTTGTCATCCTCTATACTTGTAGGTGAATGCATGAATGTTATGTGAACAAATATGGAAACTTGTTGAGAAGTATACTAATTTTCTTGCACCTCATTTTTTGGTTGTAGTGTGTAGTTCTCTGTGAAGTCTACAACTAAAATAGTGGTATCTAGTGGAAACATATCCTTGCACAACTTGAATTAAAAATTTAGGCATCGAGCTCTATGTGTATGCCTTGCATACTCGCAAATAATCTTTTCACAAAAAATCTTCATGAACTCATACACTGGAATCTTTTCAATGACTAAATCACATCTTTTACCTTGTTTCTCATCTTTTAGAGCATATGTCACTATCTTAAATTTTTTTTAATCTACTATTTCATTTCCAATTGCATGTGTACTATCCATATGTTCACAAGTTCATAAAAGTTGTAGAGAACCACAAAATAAGCATGTACCATCCAAGCATGATGTCTTATAACATTGTCGGTCATCCCCTATTTCACATAAAATGTTGGCTATGAATTCCCTTGAAGATCTTGGTGGCTTATTCATGTCACAATCCTGCAAAACAAACTTAGAATGCAAAAACACACATATATGCTTTAAAACATCAAAATCATTAGAAAATTCAATATGTATCCTACAACAACAAGTTGTGCGTGTGTTATTTATATTCACATAAAAAGGTTTACCTATCTCAAAAAATCTTTGACTTATTCAAATTTGAGGATACATACCAATAAATTTTGCAAAAAATTGTGTCTGAGTTGAGTCTAAAAAATGTTTCACATGTGGGTCACAATTTTGGCTACCAATCCTCCTTCTTACAACATCTCTTTGATTAGGGAAACCACGTGTGCTATTTTTCCAAAAATATTTGATCAATGATTTCAAAGCTTCACTAATTTCTTTATCCTTTCATAGTAGCCTATCACTAGATGTCCATAACTCATTTTTTGTTGGATCTTCCAATCTCTCACTCCTTAGCATGGCTCTCCTTAGAGTACCTCTACCAATTTTCAATGTTTTTCTTGTCTTTATCATGAGTCAATCTTTCTTCATTTGGTTACTTACTATTGTTGATGTAAGTACTTGTCTTGTGATATTACTATCTTTGGTGCATGATTTAGAACCCATTTTGTCATAAGCACTCATTAGATTCTTTACAGTGCTTTTTTCATTTGAATCATCCACCATTCTTAGCCCAAGCATCTTCATGATAGGCATAAATTTCAAATTCCTTATCATTTCAACAAATAATTGGCATTGACCTGTAATATTTTATTCTTCAAAGAATAATCTCCACATATGATTAACTTTTTTTTGACAAGTACACTTGCTAATCTTGTCAAGCATTGATTTCAAAATGTTAGTATCAATGTCAATCTAATATTTTGATCTTCTAAAATGAATTCTAGAAGGTGTTATAATCTCTTCCATTCCCTCAACATTTTGAACATCAACATAAGGTTGAGTGTTTTGCATACCTTGAACTGAAGATGATGTGCCTTGGCAATAAGATGAAAAAGATGGAATATCACCCACTTAATATGTTGATGTTGTGCCTTCAACATGACATGATGGAGTGTGTACATTGATCTACAAATTATCATCATTTCAACATGAGAGGATGATATGACTCCAACATTGGAAGATGGTGTAGTTTCATAATTCATTGTATTTTTGACCATAACGGTCTCATTCATTCTCTTTGTCTTTCCAATTCTTCCTCTTTGTTTCTTTGTATTGGTGGTTCTTGTTCCTCTTCAAAAGTCATTTCTTCATTATTGCTTTGCAATTTTCTTTGTTCACATAGTAGTTTCATTTTATCTCTTTTAACTGCCAAATCTGTCTCCCTCTCTTCCTTTCTTTGATTTTTTGCTTTCTTCCTTGGGCATGATGATGATTTCTATATGTCAAATTATTCAAACATCTGAATTACTTACAATTTGTAAATTAAAAATTATTCAAATACATATAAAAATTACAATTATTTTAAATAAATACACAATATATATTAAACAACTTGCCAAATTTCTAACCATTTCCAAATAACAATTCATTCAAACATACAAGTTTCAATGAATTCACTATATATTAAACAACATGTCAAATTATAATCAAATTTGTCTCTATATATCAACAAACAATATTTAAAAAGGACTGCACTAAACTCTTCTATAGAAAGAATATTTAACAAGCCTTCAAATAGCATATCCAATGATTGAATTTGGTGTTTGCTAGCTTCAAAAAGTCTTCAAATAGTGTTTGCTAACTTCCAACAGCTTGAAACCCGTGTTTTATGTTGGAACAACAGAATGCACAATAGACAAAAAATAAAATATATGGAGTAGTAGGGACCCAAACTTGTTTTATGACCATTTTTTGGTGATTTCACATAGTGCATGTACACTATAGTGCATATGCACTATAAAGCACGTATGAACTATAGTGCACATGCACTATGTGAAAATAAATCTCTCCCTAGCCCACCATCCCCCATACCCTACTCTCTCTCTCCCTACTCTCTCTCCTCTCCCATCCCCTACTCTCTCTCACTCTCTCTCTCCTCTCCCATCCCCTACTCTCTCTCTCACTCTCCCTCTCCTACTCCCTCTCCCATCACTTGCTCTCTCACTCTCTCTCACATCCCCTACTCTCTCACTCTCTCTCCTCTCCCATCCCCTACTCTCTCTTGCTCTCTCTCATCTCCCATCCCCTACTCTCTCACACATACACTCCCTTCCCCCTCTCTCTCCCACTGCCTACTCTCTCTCCCATCCCCTACTCTCTCTCTCCCTACTCTCTCCCCTCTCCCATCCCCTACTCTCTCTCACTCTCCCTCTCCCATTGTCTACTCTCTCTCCCATCCCGTACTCTCTCTCAACCTCTCTCCTCTCCCATCCCCTACTCTCTCACACACATTTCCATCTCCTCTCTCTCCCTCTCCCACTACCTACTCTCTCTCCCATCCCCTACTCTCTCTCCCACTTTCTCTCCTCTCCCATCCCCTACTCTCTTTCGCTCTGTCTCCTCTCCCATCCCCTACTCTATCTCACTCTCTCTTCTCTCCCACTTCCTACTCTCTCTCTCACTCTCCCACTTCCTACTCTCTATCTCACTCTCTCCCATCCCCTACTCTCTCTCACTCTCTCCCCTCTCCCATCCCCTACTCTCTCTTGCTCTCTCTCTCGTCTCCTATCCCCTACTCTTTCTCTTTCTCTCTCTCCTCTCCCATCCCCTACTCTCTCCCTCTCACTCTCCCTCTCCTTCTGCCTACTCTCTCTCCCATTCCCTACTCTCTCTCTCTGGCTACTCTCTCTCTCCCCTCTCCCATCCCCTACTCTCTCTCTCTCACACAATCGCATCCTCCTCTTTCTCTCAATCTCCCTCTCCCACTCCCTCTCCCACTACCTACTCTCTTTCTCTCTGATCCCCTACTCTTACTCTCTCTCCCATCCTGTTCTCTCTCTTTGCCACCCCCTACTCTCTCTCACACTCTCTCCCATGCCCTACTCTCTCTCTTATATACACTCCCATCCCCCTCTCTCTCCCTCTTCCACTCACTCTCCCACCACCTACTCTCTCTCTCTTATCCACTACTCTCTCTCTCCTATCCACTACTCTCTCTCTCTCCTCTCTACCATCTCCTACTCTCTCTTTCACACACACACACACACACACACTCCTATCCCCCCTCTCTCTCCTCTCCCATCCCCTACTCTCTAGATCTCTCACACACACTCCCATCCCCCCTCTCTCCCTCTCCCACTGCCTACTATCTCTCTCTCACTATCTCTCCCTCTCTACTCTCTCTCTCCCATCCTCTACTCTCCCTCTTACACACATTCTCATCCCCCCCTCTCTTTTCCTCTCACACTCCCTCTCCCTTCACCTACTCTCTCTCTCCCATACCCTACTCTCTCTCTCAGGATACTCTCTCTCTCTCTCCCCTCTCCCATTCCCTACTCTCTCTCTTTCACACTCCCATCCCCCCTCTCTCTCCTCTCCCATCTCCTACTCTCTAGATCTCTCACACACTCTCTCTCCCACTACCTACTAACTCTTTCTCTCTCACTCTCTCCCTCTCTACTCTATCTCTCTCCCATCCCCTACTCTCACTCTCTCTCTCTCCCATCTCCTACTCTCTTTGCCACCCTTTCTCTCACACTCTCATACTCTCTCCCACCCCCTACTCTCTCACACACACTCCCATCCCCCCTCTCTCTCCCTCTCCCACTCCCTCTCCCACCACATACTCTCTCTCTCCCCTCTCCCATCCCCTACTCTCTCTTTCACACACACCCATCACCCTCTCTTTCTCTCTCCTCTCCCATCCCCTACTCTCTCTCACTCACTCACCCTCTCCCACTCCCTCTCCCATGGCCTACTCTCTCTCTCTCTCTCTCTCTCTCTCCCCCTCTCCCTCTCCCTCTCCACTCTCTCTGCCACCCCTACTCTCTCTCACATTCTCACACTCTCTCCCATTCCCTACTCTCTCTCTCTTACACACATTCCCATCCCCCCTCTCTCTCCCTCTACCACTCCCTCTCCCACCACCTACTCTCTCTCTCCCATCCCCTACTCTCTCTTAGGCTACTCTCTCTCTACCCTCTCCCATCCCCTACTCTCTCTTTCACACACACACACACACACTCCTATCCCCCATCTCTCTCCTCTCCCATCCCCTACTCTCTCTCCCCTCTCCCATCCCCTTCTCTCTCTCTCTCTCACTCACACACTCTCATCCTCTTCTCTCTCTCTCTCGCTCTCCCTCTCCCACTCCCTCTCCCACCACCTACTCTTTCTCTCTCCCATCCCCTACTCTCACTCTCTTTCTCCCATCCCCTACTCTCTCTTCCAACCCCTACTCTCTCTCTCTCTCTCTCTCTCTCTCTCCCATCCCCTACTCTCACTCTCTCTACCGCCCCTACTATCTCTCTCCCATCTCCTACTCTCTCTCTTACACACACTCCCACCCCCTCTCTCTCTCATCCCCTACTCTCTAGATCACTCACACACACTCCCATCCCTCCTCTCTCTCTCTTTCATAGACACACACTCCCATCCCCTCTCTTTCTCATCCCCTACTCTCTAGATCACTCACACACTCCCATCCCTCCTCTCTCCCTCTCCCTCTCCCACTCCCTCTCCCACCACCTACTCTCTCTTTCACTCTCTCTCTCTCTCCCTCACCTCTCTCTCTCCCATCCCCTACTCTCTTTGCCACCCCTATTGTCTCTCAGACTCTCTCTCTTACACACACTCCCATCCCCCCCTCTCTCTCTCTCTCTCCCACTACCTACTCTCTCTCTTGGGCTACTCTCTCTCTCCCCTCTCCCATCCCCTACTCTCTCTCTTTCACACACACACTCTCTCTCCCATCCCCCCTCTCCCATCCCCTACTCTCTCTCTCTCAAAAACACACTCCCATCCTCCTCTCTCTCTCTCCCTATCCCACTTTTTCTCCCACTGCCTACTTTCTCTCTCTCCCCTATCCCCTACTCTCAATCTCTCTCTCATATCTTGTACTCTCTCTGCCACCCCTACTCTCTCTCTCGCACTTCCTCTCTCTCCCATTCCCTATGCTCTCTCTCCCCTCTCCCATCCTCAAATTTCTCTCTCTCTCTCACTCACACTCTCTCCCATGCCCTACTCTCTCTCACACACACACTCACATTGTCCTCTCTCTCTCTCCCTCTCCCACTAACTACTCTCTTTGCCATCCCCTACTCTCAATCTATCTCCCATCCCATACTCTCTCTCTACCACCCCTACTCTCTCTCACACACTTTCTCTCTCTCCCATCCCATACTCTCTCTCTGCCACCCCTACTCTCTCTCTCACACATACATCCATCCCTCCATCTCCTCTCTCTATCTCTCTCTCTCCCTCTCTCTCTTTGCCTCTCTTCTTTCCTCTTTCTATTCACTAGTTAGGTCTCAACAATGTGTGTGCACTAAAGCGTGTATGTGCTATTAAGACTCAAATTTAAAAAGATTTAAATAGCATGTGTGCACTATAGTGCACATGTACTATAGGGTACAAAAACTATTCAAAACTTTGCATTCTACCAAACCTAAGGCTTGGTTTTTCCTTGGGGATCCAACCCAAAGGTTTGGAGTCTATAAACTGGTCTGAGACATGTTTTTCTACAAACATACAAAAAATGATTGATTCTTCTTGTGTGCTCTCCTTCAAGTTTCCTCGTGATTGAGCATCAATAAAATTAGGTTACATGACATTGTAGGTCTTTGTGTTAGCTATATAACCATATAATTTATTTTTTATTTGAAATATTTCAAGCCTTTCATCTATAATTTATTTTGAATGTATGTCCATTTTTTGTCAAAAACCAACATGTACTAATTGGGTTGTAGATTTTAGCTTGTTCATTGAATTTTGCAACAACTTAGTTTTTTAAAAACTAGACTCCATTCTACACATTTTGAAAAAAAGAAATTTTAATTTTAGATTAGTTTTCAATCATTTCTAGGGGGAGTACATATATATTTCACATTTTTGGGATATGTCTAATTAAAAAATTCATAAAAATAAAATACACATTATAAAATTACCCAAAAAATATGGGATAAACTACATAGTGTTAGGTAACTTTTGACCAAAGTGATTGAAGAATTTCAAAAAAAAAAAAAGATAAAATTTTAGGGGGCCACACTTTATACTGTGTTATTTTTTTTGGAATAAACAGTAACACTTTCTGTGGCCCCCTTTTTTGAGAACTTAAAACTAAACCATTTTGAAAAAAAAATAGTAGTTTAGAAACTAGAATAAAAGGAGTACTATTTTCATTTTTTTCATATCTTAAAATTTTGAGCATAACTATCTTCAAATTCTTGTTGAAGTTCAGAAATTGCTGATTTTAGAAAAAAGGTGTCCACTTATACCCCACTTTTGGCACCACAACTTGGTGCACTTACCCCACAATTTATATTTAAAAATTCTTTAGATGAAATTTTATTTGTATACTTTATATAGTACAATGCTAAGTGAATTTGTCAACAATTAATATAATAGAATTCTAAGTGAATGTGTCACTGTCAACAAAAACACCAAGAACATTATCGTATAAGAGCCTAATGAAAACATCTCCCAAAAGTAGCATACAAAAAGTTATGCCAATGTCCCATTCTTGATTCTCTAATCAATCTTGGCTAGTGTTGAGGAGCATAGGAAAATGACATCAGAAACATAAAATAGGGAAAAAAACTCATTGTCCAAATAGGCCAACAAAAATATATATCTTATTGATAAAGACAATTGCTTCAGATTGGATTTCAATGGATATGTTGACATTTGGATAAGATTGTTATTGATAGGATGTTGATTGTTAGTTAGAATTGGAGTTTTGATAAGTTTATTTATTGATAGGTTTCATATTATAGGACTGGTATTTCTATAAACGATGACAATATGATCAAGATAGATAAGTTGATTATGCAATTGGTCAATTTAGGTTATAGGATTGACATCTTTCCTTGTGATGAATTTTTCATAATGAAATCATTTTGTTGTCTTGAAATGTCATTATCTTAGCAATGAAACAAGTTATTAAAAACTATAACAATAATGTTGATGGTAGTATTATTGAAAACTTATAATTGGAACAATTATTGTTTTTTCATTGATATAAACTCTATGGATGAGACATATTGCTACCTAGTCCAAATTTCATATCTATTTGATTGATAAAGAGGATTTGAGAAGTTACTCATAACTATAGCACCTAGAGGAAAGGTTGAAGTTATGAAAAGTGGCTATAATGGACATTTGATTAGATAGAATTCGATAAAGAAAAGTAATTATTTATGTCAAGGAAGTTAAGCCAAGGCAAGAAAAAGATTAAAATACTAAGGAGTCACGAGTAATGCTAGTATCAACCAAGCCATAGTGCTAACAAAATCCATTGTTGACTAAGCATTAGCATTGATCGAGCAAGTTAGTTGATGCCAAACCAGAAAGTTTAAACAACAATCAAGTATTTTAGTATTGACTGAGTGTTTGAATTTAGTGATTTTCAAGTGACAGTAAAAGATCAAATCCAAAGAAATTGTAAGACCAAGTTGACTCAATTGATTTCATAGGAGATGTAAAATGTGTTGAAGATAAGATTGATGAGTTGGATCATTAAATTCAAGGTGATGATTAGGTAAAGACCTAACAAAAGGATTATAGACAAGTTTTTAGAGGATAATCGAGAAGATGTATAGATAAATTTGTTGACAATTGGCTAATAGAGATATGTAATTGTTGTCATTTATGGCAACACATGTTGTACATGCTCATAGGCATACTTAGTGTTTGGCAATCAGAAAATTGTCTAAGTATAGAATTTGGTTTACAATAATGTATTGTTTTGTTTATAACTTATTGTTGATGTCATATTATGATTAGAAAAATTAGATGGAGATAGTATACATGTTGATGATGACATGTATAATCTCAAAAGTTAGTACAGACTATATGAAATAGAGATAATCATGTTTAAAGTGAAATAGGATAGAAGAATTGAAGGAAAGGATTATTTTGTTTACAAGATAATTACTTTTCCAATTAGGGCCAACATGCTAGATGTTTACTCTAATTAAAAAAGTGGATTGTGGTCTTAGCTGATCTAGCAACAATTTGTATAAAGGCATGGTATTTATGCAAAGGAGATCTTGCAATGAGAAGTGTGATTGCAAGTGCTATCTTGTAATTGTGATTGCATGCGAACTTTTGCAAAAAGTGATATATGCAAAGTTTTATATGAGCTATTTTGTGATTTGAGATCAAATTGAAGATCAGAGATCAGTCAAGGAAGAATATGTAGTACTTATATTCTAGAAGTTTGATTACTTGTTTGGGCAGTGATCTCTTCTTGTAATTAGAAGTGCATGTTTGGGCAGTGGGCTCATCTTACATTTACTGTACTACAACTCCTAACAGGGTTGGAATCTCCTAACACAGATCCAAAGTCTACTAATAGGAACTCCTAATATTGAATTTACTCATTAACTCCTAATAGGGTCCATCCTCTAGCAAGGAACTTATACATCAATATATTATCTAGTGGGTATCATCCACACTAGGGTTTTCCTTTGGTAGGGTTTCCCTAGTTAACAAAATATGATGTCATGAGTTATCTTTGTACATTGTTACTATTACTATTCAACATTACTTTATTGCTTTGTTATGCATGGTTTCAAGTAAGAAATAATATCTAGTTGGCAACTAAAGTTTGTAAATTACTGATTCAACCCCCCTAGTAATCCCTATTTATAACAAATTATAGAAAGATTTAAGAAAGAGATTTGTCTTTTGGTTGATATAGATTTTACCTATATTCAAGTAGTGGAACCTCAATAAACATTTCTTGATGCCTTGGGTTATGAACTGAATGATGATATAGTAGTTAGTTTTATTGATTTATTGTTGAATTCAAAAAAGGATAAAGTAGAATATAGATTTGGTACCTATTATGAGATTAGCCACTTACCTCATCAGACATCTCACAAAAAGATAGAATTTGTTATGAAGAAAGCTTTATTTGAGGCTAGAATGACTAAGAGTGAGTCAAAAGCTATAAGGAAAATAATGAAGCAAGGAATACTAAATAGTCAACCTTTGTTAGTATGTGTTGTTGAGACATCTTTAGAGAAAATTATTTTGTATGCAATAGTGTCAGATGTTCAGCCTAGTGAATTGAAAATAAAATCTAAAAGATTGGTTGAAGCAATGACCATCAAGAAAAAGAGGGTAAAACAACAAGCCACCTGACTAGGAAAAAGATAGCAAACATTGTTGATAATTGTTGAGTCCAGTGATGATGAAGAAGAACAACAAGAAATCAAGCAAGTAGAGAAAGTAACATTTTCAAAGAAATCATTAGGCAAAGCTTGGCAAACCTAGAAGCCAAAGATAGATGAGATTAACAAAACTATTGTAATGAAGGTAACTTTGATCAAATAAACAAACTTTATGATTTGTATAATAGTTTTGAGAAGGATCAGATTGATATCTCTACTATGACATATAGTATAGAAAATAATCTAAAATTAAAGGATCTTGAGAGCTTAATTAACTAGAAAATCTATGAAAGACTCATTAAGAAGAAGGCTCCTATAAGGGAAGAAGATCTAGAACTTTGGAAGTCTATGCTTAGAACTATTTGCAAGATTGATGATGAAGAAGAGATTAAAAGATTGTTGAATAATCTCACACCATATTTGAGGAATAAAGTAAGACCATTACTGTTTATGGTTGGTGAAAAGGATAACATAAGAAGTGAGACTACACAGTACTGAATCAGATCTTGAATAGAAGGCACAAGCAGTGCTAAACTCATTTGACGAAGAATTTACTAATTTGTTAAATTTTGCAGAAGTAAAGGCATAGATTTCACATGATGCTAACTTGTTTAGCACCATCTATCAAAATGTTAAGAATGACTTAGTTAATCTTGATACTTATATCAAGGAACTTTAGAAATGTCAATAGTATGCAAAAGTATACCTTATCACACAAGATAACCAAGGAAATCAGCAGTCAGATAGAAGGAAAGATGAGTGAGCTAGAGGCTTTATCCAGCCAAGTCTAGCATCCATCTTTCAAAGCTAATGATTTTGAAGGACAAGTGACCAATATCCACAACAATATTAGGAAACTAGAACTTCAGAAAGAACAAATTTTGAAGAGGATATAATATTTCAGAGAGTCTATTTCTCTAAAAATATCTTTTGTTGAGAAACAGTTCAAGGAATGTGTCAAGGCCAAGACACATATTGTAACATTTTATATTTAGATCTTAATGAAGTCAATATTGCATCATATGCTTTATGTGAATTTCTCACCTCAGCTGAATCCATCAAGGAAACATGGACTAAGGATATGGATAGTCTAAAGGGAAACTTTAATGATTGCATGAAGATCATATCAGTATAAGGAAGGACAACATTTTTTGGATAGTTTCTGACATTTTGACCTTTGTTGTTGATGTCAAAGGGGGAGTAGTTGCAAAAAATTATAAAGTATATTGTAAGGGGGAGCATATGTAAAGTTGGACAAATTGTAATAGATGTAATATGTTTATTTTGTTGTGTTAAGTTTTTGTCACTTAGCCAATTTTTCCTATTTTGTTGCCATCAATGTAAAACGGGGAGATTGTTGAAAATTGGCTAATAGAGATATGTAATTATTTTCATTTATGGAAACACATGATGTACATGCTCACAAGAAACCTCAGAAATAAAGATACTTAGTGTTTGGCAATCAAAAAATTCTCAAAGTGTAGAATTTGGATTACAACAGTGTATTTTTTTTTATAACTTGTTGTTGATGTCATATTATGACTTGCAAAGTTAGTTGGAGATAATATACATGTTGTTGATGATGTGTATAACCTTATAAGTCATTATTATGTGTAAAGAACAAAGATAATCATGCTTGAAGAGAAATAGGATAGTGAAATTAAAGGAAAGGCTTATTTTGTTTACAAGATAATTACTTGTCCAATTAGGGCCGAAATCCTAGATGTTTACTCTAAGTTGGAAAAGTGGATTGTGGTCTTAGTTGAGCCAATAGAAATTTTTGTAAATGCATGGTATTTATGTAAAGGACATCTTGCGATGAGAAGTGTGATTGCAAGTGCTATCTTGTAATTGTGATTGCATGTGAACTTTTGTGAAAAGTAATATATGTGAAGTTTTATATGAGCTATTTTGTGATTTGAGATCAAGATAAAGATCAAAGATTAGTTAAGGAAGAAGATATATTACTTATATTCTAGAAGTCTGATTACTTGTTTGGGCAGTGAGCTCTTCTTGTAATTGGAAGTAAATGTTTGGGCAGTGGGCTCATCTTGCATTTACTATACTACAACTCCTAACAAGGATTAAAAGTCTCCTAATAGGGACTCCTAATATTGAATTTTCTCATTGACTCCTAACAGGATCCATCCTCTAATAAGGAACTTATATATTAATATATTATCTAGTGGGTATCATCCACACTATGGTTTTCTCTTGGTAGGGGTTTCCCTAGTTAACAAAATATGGTGTTATGAGTTATCTTTGTGTATTGTTACTATCACTATTCAACATTAATTTATTGCTTTGTTATGCATGGTTTAAAGTAAGAAATAATATCCAATTGGTGACAATTGAGTTTGAATGTGAAGCAAAAAGAGAAAGCTTAAAGATGTGATGTTGTTGTTGATAAGGAATTTGAGAATAAGGATTAGAGTGTTGATGAGAAGAGTGGATTGATTACTTGAAGGGTGTCCAAGAAAATTAAGATAAGAGATGACAATGAAAGGTTTATTAATGAACAAGCATAAGGATTGAACAAAGATCTAAACTCAAAAAAGTGGGTTGTAATCACACAGATCAAAACCTATTTTTTTCTTTGTTATCATTATATATAGTTAATATTGAAATCCTTTTAAGATAGGTTGTTGAAGACTTAACAGTCTACATAAATCCTTTAATGGAATAATCAAAGTCCTCTTACAAGGCCACTCCTAATAGGGTGATTAAATCCTCTAACTAGGTCACATTTAACAATGTGTATTGTAACCTTTAACTTGGTTGGCTCCTAATAGAGATTGCATCAGAAGAGTGACAATTTGATGGTGGTTTTTCCTGAATTGGGATTCCACATAAAATCCTAGTGTCAAACTATGATGAATCTCTTATGAATCTTTTACATGTTATGATGTTTCCATTATGCGATGCAAGTTAAGTTTATGATAGTTTTATAGTAGTGACCTAGCAACAATAGGCTATGTAGGATAAGCAAAACAATGATTTGTTTAATGTTTAATTAGCCAAGTGGTAAATACAAACCTTGAGTAACTGATCCCCCCCCCCCCCCCCCCCAACTCTCAGTTATTCTAAACATTTCTAACAATTGGTATTAGATCT